>CM051631.1:11196216-13596216 GCA_028020825.1 Podargus strigoides
CTGCCAGAGATTTCTATGGATGCTACTTTTTGTGTTAATTCTTTAAAATTATTTGACCCAAATAAGACAAATTTCATGGGATAACTATCATCTCCTTAATTTCTTAAAGCATTATCTTTCATCAGAAGATTTACTTTTTCTTGATCTTCAGTCATGAGGCAGGATAAACGGTAGCAAGTATATCTGTGATTTCTTTACATGCCCATATTATGCCTGCTTTTATTCATTTTCCTGCTCATCCAACCAATAATGACATGATTTGGCCCAATTTTTTCTTGACAATGCTGCATAAGCTTAGTGAATAGTAAAATCCAAAACTTCAGTGATAAAATGAAAAAAAAAAATAGCAAAACCTGATGAAATACATTTTGCAGTTTTTGAAAGCAAATTAGAGACAACAAACCTACATAAATGTTGCATAAACATTTTATGAAAAGGTTTTCCTTGTCAAGTATGGCAACATTTTTCATCATTGTAGCAAGCTTTGGAAGCCAGGGTGCTAATCGAAAGAATATATCAGAATTAATAGGCTGGATGTGCAAGGTGAAACCTACTCATTAACCCCCTGTGGAGCAAAATCAATTGGCAAGAGGTGACTTAACAGAAGTTCCATGTTTCTTACTTGTGAATGTCATTAATCTAAGAAATTTACAATTGAAATTCCATCTAAAAACTATTTGTGGTATGGCAGCTTTGAAATTGTAATAGTCCTGCTGAACAGCAAAGCAGGCTGAGCTGTTACACTGTGCAACATCTAATCGTGTCCACAGTACAAGTTTTAAATGGTTTCTACTGCCTTTGAGACTTCAGGTGAAATACATTTTTAATGTTGATCTTCAGCAGCTCTGTCCTCTTCTTTGAAAAACTGCACAGAAATATTTGGTCTATAACAAAGGTTTTGGCTCAGGGCTATCTCAGGACACAGGTAAGCCATGCAGTTGCCTGAAGCAGCAACCTAAGAGAGGTGGCAAAATGGCACCGGCTCCTCCTTGGCCAGATTGTGGTGTGCACTGGCTGGAGGCTGCTACGGAGCTTGGAAATGTCTTTTCTCAGCCACAAAAAGAGCACCCATTGTTTTGCTTAGATATAATACCTTAGGTGCTTAATACTTAGTTCAGCTGGCATTCATTGTCCACAATAATTCTTTTTTGATATACTATCTATATTTAATACAAGGTTTTTAGTTTCAGAGAATAATGGATTGCTCTGAGTTTTATTAAAATGACATATAAAATCCACTCCATGATAATTCAGGTTGCTGGGGTTGTGCTGTGGTGCAGTAGTTCACAGTGCACAAGTGGTCAAATTGATCATGGAATATTAATTGATTGTGGACTGCAGGCTTTTGGTACTCTGGCTTCAGGTTGACAAGAATGATAGCTTTCATTTGCATGCAAAGTCTCCAGCTGTCCCTTCAAGATGGATGATGAGATCTGGCTTCATCCATCACCACTTCTTTACTTTTTTATAAGACAGAAAGAAAAAAAGAATTTAAAAAGCCAAAAGATAAAATTTCATAAAATGTTCTTTGCAGGTCTCCTTGAAACAGAGGGTAATTTCAAGCATCTTCTTTCAGCTCAGAGTCCAACAGAAACATTTTGAATGTAGATGAAATGATGCGTCCTTTGTGTTAAATACACTCTGTTCATTAAATAAAGCACACTCCATTTGAGATTTTCATTAATTATATTGCAGGGAAATGTAATTTACATTTAGTAACAATTTATTACACCTTTTTCTCTATTTCAGAGGAAACTCATGCTTGATTCATAAAAGAAAGCTGCATGATCCACATTTAGGAAGGGAATAAAATGATCATGCATAACCTAATCCAATCTGTGAAACTTAGAAATGCAGTGAAAAGAAAGGTGTGTTGGCAACTGTAGGAGTAAGGAAACTTGATCACATCAAGTACAGTGAGAGAGCCCTGCTAACACTGAATTCTTCTACTTTCCACCACCTACCTTGCAATAACTCTAGTGACAGCACTGATAATAACCCATGTCATCAGTGTCACTGAATGTTTCACTTCAGGAGATGCATAACAGTCAGCTGCCACTGGCATTTAACATGTATATTGCAGTAGTGTTAAGTGTTCAGCCCTGTTGTAATTACTTTGTGATGGGCACCTTGTGGGATTTTGCCATCTGTGCCTCAGTAATGTGCAATCTATCCTATTGTTTCTATTCCACTTCACCAGAGTCCTCCTAAGTCACCTTCTGTTTTATGAGTTCCACCAGAATCTCAGGATTTCACTTTCTACAACCCTACATGACTTGATTGCCTTGTAAAAAGGGGGAAGAAGGTCCTGCACAAATCTGAAAACTAGAAGATCCCAAAACCAAATCTAGTTTATTTCTACTTCTCTTAACATTTCCATGAATTCAACAGAGTCCATCTAGTACCTGGTGCCCCTGCTCTTCTGTCCAAAGCAGTCTGGCTGTCTCCATTAGCTCCAGTAGCATCTGGTGTGAAGTAGCTACAGACATCTTGGGTGAGAAGACTGTCAGCAAGACTTGTTGTTCAGAGATGATTTCACTCCTGGAATTGCCAACTGCTGTTACTAGTTTTAAAGTTACCATGGGCAGCAAGGTCATACTGCAGCAGAAGCTGTTGGAGCAGCTGGCAAGAGCAGGACAGACACAGCTAGTTTTTTAGGATTTTGACTGCTCTCAAAGTCAAGGAGGCTACAGTCATGGGCAGCTTCTTTTTGTTGCCAGTAGTATGACCTGTCAAACACGGGTCTGTTCCAAGTCATTGAGGACTTAATGGGTTAGAATCAAAACCACCAGTAATGATCCAAGAGCATTTGAGTGTCTCCAAATCCATTTGCCTTGTGAGCTGCATTTCAGCATGGACACAGCATCTTCCTTAAAACTGTGGTTGTGTTGTCCTTCTTTCTATGTCATAAAAAGAATTCATGTGATGAATTCCAATTATTTACTGCTAATATAAAAATGCTAAACTCCTTCTTGCAGAAAATTGTCCCACAGAGGCTGACCAAACAGTGCATTAAAGCACTCTTGGTCCTAGGTAGAGTTTTCAAAAAGTGATATTCATGGCGATGGTGGCAGAGGGGGAGGCATCAAGTTGCTGTATCATTTCACCCCATTGTCCCAAAAGATGCATTTCCCGCTCAAATAGTAATAAACAGAGAAAAACTCTTTGTCCCTGGTTAATGAGTCCTGGCTTCCACACAAGTTCTGAGTTTATTGAGTTTGAGTTTATTGAAAATAAGCGTTCAGCGTTTATTTTCAAAGGTGGAGACATTTATCCTTTGACAATATTTTTTGCAACAGCTTTATTTCTGTTATAGCAAATGACGGATGGAGGTGCAGTCATTTTGTCAGCTTGATGCTGTGGTGAAGGAAAGGCAGCACAATAGCTGAATGCTGGAAAAGTGGGTTTTGACTGACTGGTAGAATACACTAAAATACAACTAATCAGGGAACAGTGGCCAAGAGTAACCACAGCCTCACAAACTTGCATTTTTATGAATGAGTTGCTTTACGCGGTGTCCTGGTTCCCCAGGGGCCAGCCATGCAGGCAGGCCATGAGTTACCCCAAGTCAGTTGAGGGATCCAATGAAGGCACTGACTCATAGGTGTATCCCATACCACCTAGTCATGCTCATTATAAAAGGAGGGAGCTCAGTGAGGATGGCATTTTCCTCCTCTCCCTGAGGTTCCTTGTTGATGGTGCTCTGTTCCTGCCATCAGCATTGAACCAGGCTGAGTAGAACCCTTTATGCTTTGTGTTGATTGTTTTCTCTGTTGTTATTCTATTAAAGCTGTCTATACTTCAACTCATGGGCCTTTTCCTTTTTTTCCCCCAATTCTCCTTCCCATCTGAGGAGGGAGTCTTGGGTGGTATACTAACTGCTGTGGTTTAGCCCTGAGTACTGGCTAACTGTAGACATGTGGTCTTCCACTGCTGTTCACCTTGTGTGGTAATATACTGCTGTGCCAGGAAAGCAGAGTGTTTGTTCTGATCTGATAGTGGGACTTGTTAGGGAACGTGTGTTAGAGGCTCAGTCCACAGAGGATACTTATTACAAGTCTAGGTGGGAACCCTTGGCTCTTTAGACAAGCTTTTAACTCTGCAAGTGCACAGTTCAGTCCCTGGCAGCCAACACATCTACATTTACATCTGCACAATTGGCTCACACATTTGCTTAGGTGTAAGCAGCAACATAAATGATAAAGCAGGTCAGGCCTGAAGCATTTTACTGTCAGTCATTGAGAAATCTATTGGCACAAGCTGGGATTTCAGGTGAGCCAAAGCAAGTTAGGTACATATTTTTTAAAAGATATAATGCTGAGCTTCTCTTAGCAACACATTCCCTTCGGTTAACATATTCATGTAGCATTTTGCACTCAGTTAATTCTGTCTTCATCCATGGTGTGAAAGTTGCAATGTCACTGCCAAGATTTTTAGATGCCCAAGTAGATCTAAGCCATGCCTAGAAGCATGTGTATTTGAACTAGGAGTGAACAAAAGCTTAACTTTGGGTATGAGCTGGTTTCAGATTAAGGATTTGGCATACTGTAATTTGCCCCAGAGGATGCTATTCAAACAGATCTGTTCTACTGTCAAAAGGTTATCCAGATTCTTGATTGAATGATACTAGAGGCTCTGTGTTAATTAACAGTGGGAAAATGCCAGATCCTTTGATTGAAGTAGGTTGGCATGCAATTGTTTCATAGAAGATTTGAAACAGTTATGTCAGTTTCCCTGCATTCTGCTTCATATTTGGATAATTGTTCTTTTCATCATTGCAAATTACATGAACAAATGTCCAGGAGGTACATCAATAGCAAAATTATGGAACAGCAAATGTACTTTGGGTTTGTACCACAAAAAGAGGAAAAGTCATTATCTACCCTGAAGAAAAAGAAGAAAACCCTTCCCCAGCATTTGACCAGTTATTAACCACAAGTAAATTAACATTTTTCAGTGCATGACCCTGGTGCTGGCTGGCTTCACACTGGTAGCAATTAAGGTCCTTGGAGCACAGGTGATGCCTGTTGGCTTAGAGCATGCCTTTGCATGGCACAGGGGGAAGGTGATCTGTGTTAAATTCAGAAGTTGTGTTTAGCTGAGCCACTCAAAAATTGCAGTAAGAGGCTTGTGTTCATTGTAGCAACAGCTTGGGCTGTCTGTCTCTCACCATGATTGCTCTGAAAGAAGTCTGACTGGAGCAAGGAGAGTGCTGTGAGACTGCTGCAGAGGGAAGGTAGGAAATAATGCAGGGAAATGGAGCTGTGTTAGGTAACAAACTGTGAAGGAACTGGCACTTACTGAGGTGCCTGGTAATTTTTCTATCTGGTTATCATTGCTTATCCCTAAGTAATGATATCCTAAGGCTGTTTGTTTTCAACTGTTTTGTGCTTTTTCAAGAGAATTTATTAGTGTGTTGGATGTATGTTTGAGTATGGAATAAGAGATTTTTGAAACAGGCTGTGGTAGGGAAAAAAAGAGCCTCTAAGCTCATATGCTGCATTGACACTTAGAAGCAGGAGCTCCTTCTTCAAGGCTATTTTCTTCTTTGGTTGGTCCTGTGGGTAGCTAGATATTGCCCTGTGCAGCAAGTCAGGCTCTTCCTTGTCTGCTAAAGATGAGTGTGTAACTAATTGGAGAGACTAGATCTTTTGCAGGTCTCTGTTCTGCTTTTCTGAGGTACTTCTGGACAGCATGTTCCTTGTGCCTGTGAATCAGAGAAAATAAAAGTATCATGTGTTCTGGGAAACAAAATGCACCTGGATGAACAGTTGCAGAGGATCAGATCAGTGTATTGATTTGTACAACACTGTGCCTTTAAATCTCATGGACAAATCCCATGGGAAGTGTTGTTGAAATTGCAGCAACTTGATTATTGTTTTAAAGTTTGTGTATTACTTTCTAATGGGGTGAATATAAACATAGAAGGAAACAGCACTTTGAGTAGCCTCCTGGCAGTCTAGCTGCTGAACAGCCTCTGGCCATTTCCACCAGGCTCTTATGGGAGGCATGTGTGTTGCCAGGTGCCTCTGGGTAAAGAAATGTCTTTCCAGCTTGTCATCCAGCACCTGTGACTTCAAGCAATGCTGCAGGTAGTGTGCCTGGTGTTACCCTGGACAAAGCACAGAATCCCTGTGTGAGCCCTCCTCTCAATCTGAATTCAGTAGTGTACTGTATCACCTGATACTTGCATAAAAAAATGCAGCCAAAGCTGTCCCAGCCTGTTCATGGGATGAAATCCTAGAACAAGTAAAGGTAAAGAAACCCCTTAGTGTGCTGCATTGTCAGACCTAGTGTCTTGCAAAGGCAGGTCTATCTGTGTGACCACAGGAATTGTTGCTTTGGGGAACTAATATCACCCTTGTTACAGTGGCTTCACCATGTAAGTATTGCTGTTCAGAGCCGCCCAGGGGCATGGCGTGTTCCAAGGGGTCTGAAAAAAGTAGACAGCTCTATCCCAGCTCTTCCTGTGCCAGTTAATGAGGTATATTCATATTTCTTTGCAGATGTGCTACTTTACCTTAATAAGAAGAGTGTTTGCAGAGCATTTAGTTGTTTTAATTTAAAGTCAGTTTGTGGGAGGTGAAGTAAGAGTTAGATGAGAACACATAATACTGTTAGCTTTATTAAAGACATGTTGATACAGTAACAGCATTAACTCTGTTCTGCTTCCACTTCTAGCAAAGCTGGAAACCAAAATGCTGCACATCTATAAAACTGTTCTGAGAATTAAAGAAACCTCTCTTAGAGGAACGGGCATTTGAATAAAGGTTGTTTATGGACTTTTGTCAAGTACAGGGATTGTGTAAGATTAGAATCCCTCATAGCAAAGAATATCTTCTACTGGCTTGATGTTTAAGGACCAAAAGTGAATTTCATAAGGTGAATAATAATCTGGTATCTGACCTCTAAAATAAGAATGGCTTTTGTGTTCTGTAAACACGTGTGACATTGAAGAGCCAGCAGTTCATTGCCTTCTAGACTCAAAATCCCTTTGGGCCATTTCAGTTCCTACGTAAAGAGCTCTGACAGGCTGCCAGTTCATTGTAATGATTACTCTCCAAGAACAATATGGCAAAATATAACACTTGAAAAAGCAAAACAGAGGAGCACATTTAAAAAACGTCCAAAGACTGCAAGTAAAGCTAAGGGAAACAAGGGCAAGCCCTGGTCAGATTGATTCGCAAGGGGTGCAGGTGGGAATGAGATATGAAAAGAACATTAAGCATGGAAAGCCTGAGTGTGCTGGCACAGCATGGATGCAGCTACCCCAGCAAGTATCCTCCCCATCCTATAATGCATGCAGAGTACAATTTAGTACCACAGATGAAAAATAATAATATAAGAAAAGCCTAAAGGTATAGCTGCATGTCTCTGGCAGTAGCCATTCTTTTCTCTTTGTGCTGAGCATCTGGTGTACTCCGGTGTTTAAATACAGGCCAAAGTGTTGCCTTCTGAAGAAGTCTGAATTGTGCACTTCCTACGCCAACATGCATTTTCTAGAGATTTTTGGCTCATTCTTTTAAGAAGTTACTGACCTCTGTTGCACAGAAGCAGTTAAAAACATTGTTAAATTTTTAATACCTTTGTAGTACTTCCTTTTCCTTTCTCCTTCCAGCAGGTGTTGTGAGGAAATTTGCCTAGACAGTATAAAAACCAATAAGTAAACCAAAACCAAAATTGCAGAAAAGCAATATTATCAGGTTGGGACTCCAGTGATGAGGTTCCCCCACAGCAGAAGCCAGGACTAGGCAACACTACCTCAGATTTTATGTGATGAGTTGAGAGTAAATGGCACGCAGTACCTGTGAAGAGGTCCTGCTTATAGCTGTCAGGGGGTTACAGTTCTTCAGCCAATGTAAACCTAGTCTAGTGGCTCTTGCTTCTTGCTAATTTATTATTTATTGACACAGGTTTTTCATGTGAGGAATTAGAGTATAAGAAAAGCAGAGCTCTTAGGCATGTTGAACAGAAAAATGTCAGTACTGAACATGTACTCTCACTCTAATATTCCCCCTTACCAAGTGTTCTGGCTATCAATGTATTGGTAGTTCGTGAAGAATTTACTTTTTCCCTGGAGTGCTGGGAATGAGCTTTGCTTGAAGCAGGTGTGACCTTCCAGTGAGAAACTTGCTGTTTGAATTTGGGTGGAATTTGTGGAGAAATAGTTATCTATCTCCCCTTGGGTGCCATGGGAGTTTGAGAAAGAGCATCTCAAAAGCTTTTAGCAATTTAAAAGCAGACATTGCTTAAAAAAATCATCAGTGGAATGATGACAGAGTCCCTTGGGTCTGATGCTCAAAACTCCTACTTAGAAGTTATCAGCTTTGGTTATGATTGAAATTCCTTAAAAAGCAAGTGGTTAGACCACACGTACACATGTAGGTTTGGCAGTACTTTTGTCTTATTCTCTAATGACATTCAGATGACTTAGGTGCATTAGCACAGCAAGTTAATTATTTGTTTCTGCCAGAATTTTTCTACTCACAGGCTAATCCCCAAATAATGTGATTGTACAGGTAGCCTTGGTGTTGCTTCTGGGTCGGTCTTGTGACTTTGCATTGGATGAGCATTTTTGAACTGCTGAATTCTCATTAACAGAATTTCCCATTTATCTTTCATTCTGATCCTTGCTTGTAGTTTCAGTCTTAATAACATGCTGTTTAAATCACTTCAGAGATTTCTGTGTTGTCCTTATGGGTAAACTGTACAAGGAGTTCTTACAAACACACATGATTTTGATCTGAAATGTTGACTGCTGACTTGTTACCAAAATGCCTGTTTTGTGATAAGCAAAGCATGGATGTAGTATCAGTGGAAGGAACCCCATTTTCATTTAAATGGAACTGGAGAAATGGATTGTGCTGACAATCACTTCTTAAAGAGTTTAAAGAATAGTGTCAACTGCAAAGCAAAATCAAACAGATATTTCTTTAATACATGTTGTAATTTTTTGTAGGTGTACAAATGTTTTGTAGGTTGATGATTTTTATTTTTTTTTTTTTTGGTAGCAGAACAATTCAGCTACCTCCAATTTTATGCAGCTGTCCTTTGATAGCTGGTTATCAGAGCCCCACTAGTGAAATGTGTGACTGCTGCACCTTTGCTTCAGCTACTCAGCGAGCTTGTTTTGAAGCCCTGGGGAAGGTGTGTTGATCCATTGATTCGTGCTGAAGCAGACTTGGGGAGAAATGTCCTCCCAGCATGCCAGTGGCTCAGGCTGAGCTGGGAGCAGAGGCTAGAAGCTTGCAGAACTCAGGCTCCCTCCACTTGCTTCAGGGAGACCTGCTGCCCCTGCCACGGGCAACTTTCAGCTTGAGCTATCAAACCTCTATGTAGACCTTTTTCCTATCAAATCAAATGTGGCTTCTGAGGAGATCGGGGCAATTTTGTCTTGGTCTTTTATTGAAAAATGCAAATTCATTTTACAAACTCAGATCAAGTAATTTCAGGTGATGAATTTTAACTGGAAAAGTTCTGAAGTGATTTTGAAATGTTTAATTTCATGTGGTGCGAGATGCTGTATTTGATTAAAACCAGTTCTTGCCATCTCCAGGAATAGTCAGTCATTTATTTCAAGCTAGACCCAACTTACAAAACCTATTTGCACAGTCTGGCACTAAGCTCTCAAAGTGGGTCATGAAGCTTGCGTCTGGTAACTGTACTTTTCAGTAGCAGTATTATCTGTGACTGTCTGTGTTAGTGGCTGGAGCAGTCACCTGGTAGGACCGGGCTGGGGAATTGTTTCCGGCTCTCGGACAGAAATACTTCTGTACAGCAGAAGGCAGGGTCCCCACTCGGGCTTTGAGAAGAGCATCCAGGTGCCCCATCCCATTTGGGTGGGAGTGTAAGTGTCCTGGTTCCCCAGGAACAGACCCATGGGCCAGCCATGCAGGCAGGCCATGAGTAGCCCTGAGTCAGCTGGGAGATCCAATCAAGGCAGCTGCCCCAAGCTGACTCACAGGTGTATCCCATAGCACTTACATTAAGCTCATTATAAAAGGAGGCAGATCAGTGAGGGTGGAGTTCCTCTTCCAGGGGCTCCTCCTTCTTGGCCTTCTGCTGCTGCTGTTGACACCAAGGACCAGACTAAGACCTTGTACTCTTTATGTTGGTGATTGTATTAGTTCTGTTATTTCGTTAAATCTGTTTCTACTTCAACCCATGGGGCTTCTCCCTTTTTTCCCTGATTCTCCTTCTCAAGTGGGGAGGGGGCATCGGGTGGTAGAACAATTGCTACACTTTAGCCCTGAGTACTGGCTGGTACTATGTAGACAATAAGCTAGGTGTGAAGCTGCCGGGGCTCATAAGAGAAAATTCTGTGCAAGTTGTCTTTGAGCATCTAACCATTGTTTTGGGCAAGTGTAAAGACATGTTGAGGCAGGTCACACTGAAATAATTTGGTTGACACTTTGAATTAATTGTGTTAACTATGCAAGGTGATGATCTAAAATGCTTGATGTAGTTATATGTAGATTAAAAGTGAGAAATGGAGTTTGGTTTGATGCTTTGTATTAAAAATATAATTCTTGAAATAGCTTATTTCCATTGAATCAGTGGGCCACCACAGCCACTAGAAAAGCAGTAGTACATTGGCAGTGTAACAGCCATATTATGTAATAAATGTTTACGTGCTGTCCAGTGTACAAACATTTGATTGCTTACATGACAAAGGTTTTATTTTGCAGTCACTGATCTCATTTTTTCATTTTCTTTTCTAGCTTTACTCACAGACAAACCTCCAAAGCCGTTGTTCCCCATGGAGAACCAGCCAACTGTTATAGATGTCCAGCTGGGTAAGTCCCCTTCTGGGAATAATAGATCCTAAACTTCTACTCTGGTAGCAGATGGGAAAAACTGAAAGTGGTAAGAAAGGTTTAGTGGTACTGTTATTACATGCAAATCAATTTGCAGTTTCTCATTTATAACTGTGGAATTTATTGCCGTGGCAATTTAAGGAAATGAACTTGTGTAGCGTCAGGGGATGGCAATACTAATTGGTTACACTGCGTATTAAAAAGAGCAGCAGTGCTTTATATTTAATATATGATTGACGGAGTAATATATGTCTACATTGGTGCTGTATTGATCAGTTGATGCTCGCCCTATCTAAGACAAATATTCTTATGAAAGAAGTGCTGATTCCTTTAAAAGTTAATGTAAAACAGTGCATTTTCAGGTTGTTCTGAATGCTTACCAGAAAGGGCTTTTGTGTGAAATGCTTGTATGCTTTTCTCACTCCTGGTGTATATTCTTCTGTGAATGCACATCTCTGAAACTCAGCTGGCAGCCTGCATTTTCTCTCATGTTGAGAAACTCTAATGTTAGAGTTCTGCTAACTTTAGGGAGCTGTGGGGCATCTTGGTGCTGAAAGAAAAGCTCAGCTTTAAAGTTTTGGAGGTTTTTGTCAGTGACTTGAAAATAGATTTCTAGTTTTGAGAGGTGGAGTTGGAGTTGCTGTTGAGGACTGTGTTGTCATGAGCTTAAATTACAAGAGATGTGTTGCAGATGTGGATTATTCACTCTGTGCTGAACCTGCGGCATTTTCCTTCTTCTTGATCTTGACTCTCTTATTCCTTTTATGCTGAAGTTGTCTAGGATTCAGTGGTGGAGTGGTGTTTAAAGGCAAGCAGGGTCAGAATGAAACATTTTGAAGTGGGCTGATAACATTGTTGTAAAGCTGTTTGTTTTTGTGAAACCCTACGGGGTCCTACTTGAGCTGAGTGCTAAGGCACATCCTTGTTCTCAAACCAGTTGCCTAACAGTTTCAGTGAATCACTTAAGATGCTATGAAGTATTTAAAAATGAGACTTGAGTTCTTGAATGTGATTGCTGAATTGTGGTGAGAATATGAATCACTTGTGACCTTAGCTAATAAAAGATTAGCTTTCTTTTATATACCTGAATTGACTCAGAAGTCTGTAAGGGCTTGCACAGGGAAGACAAAAGTGGATCTGGGAAGCAGCCAGTGCCAGATGAATTCTGCAGTCGTGTATGTGCATGTTCAGGTTCACCTCCACAGAACTCATGTCTGTAGCTGGGCAGAGGTTGGCCCTAAAAGGAGAAAACACAGAATGCGTCTGAAGCCATAGTCAAAACCCCAACAGAATTAACAGCAAAACAGTCATCAAAGTTTGGATCAGCCCAGAAGTCTGAATTGAGTCTCCTGGCCAGTTTCTTACAGTCAGCTTTCTAATGATTTCCTCTGGGAGCAAACTGTCTCTGCATACGTCTATGTAATAAAGGCACTGAAAGACTGTGCATCTTTGTTTCCTGCATTTTTATTCCTTCTTCATTTTCTCTTCTAAGTTCCCTGGTTCCATCAAGACTGTTGTTTTTACACTGAATTTCATCTTTTCTGCATGAAAACATTTTGTTCTGACTGATTAAAAAGAGGTTTGATTTTAAAAAAATGAAAACAAACAAACCCCCTCCTCTCCTTGGAGTTATGGCTCAGTAATAGGATTTTGGAATATCTCTAGGGGGAAATATAAATCTTGCATCTTTATGTGCTGGAATGTAATCCATTAGTTGTCCTCTAAGATGAGGGAATTTACATATGGTGCTTTTTTTTCTGGTATGTTAATGAGTTTGGTTATTGCCACAAAACCATATTCGTATTGTGTGTCTAAGAGTAATGCTTATGAAAGAACCTGAACTTATTCCTTTATTATACGGTGAAGTTCATTGATTTTCCTCTTGATTTTAAATGGCAAATAGATAGAGCTAGAAAATTCTCAGGGAGCACCTTCATCTTGTGGAGGCCACCTGTGGCTTTGGGCTGGGAGGCTGTGCTGACCTCTGCAATATGCTGCAGACCCTTACCACATGCTAGAGCTTTGCAGGAAAGCAAATCATTTGATTGCAGCAAAGCAACAGAGGAGAAAGTTGTATGTGAGGTCATCTGCTGGAATCCTTTTCTGAAATCTTGTTAAGCTCCTAGGAGTTTTGAACAAGTGACATTCTTCAGTATTTTATTAGAAATCAAGGCAGAGTTTGTGTTTCACAGGGCCTCTAGCCCATGGAGTCACATCACCCAATATGCCTGCCTTTTCAGTGGCTGTGCAAGTATGAACATGCCACTAAATTACAAAAGAAAATGGAGTTTAATCCATTTTACTTGTTCTGCGGAGATTATTTTAGATTTCTATTGGAAAAATAATCTTTAAAGAAATAGCTGTCTTTATAAGCAGAAGAGATTAATAATTATTTGCTGTCTTTATACTTAATGGTTAGCTCAATGTGATGCAAAATCTTCCTAGAACTCTAGGCAGTGGCCTAACTATTTAGCAGTTTATTTGACCTGATTGCAGACTTCAGTATTCACCTCTTCGCTTTCAGCTTTTATAAGAAGATTCAAATGAAAATAGGTATGCACAATTCTTATTGACAGTGGATAAAAGAGTTCCTTCAGGTTTCAAACATGGCCCAGAGCCTGTCTTGTTCTTCTAAGGAGCATGAATGTACTTTTTGCTTTTTCCATTTTCCTTTGGAATGTGACAGAGATCAAAACCAACCCTGTCAAGGTTAGAGAGAAGTAGAAACTGGAATTTGCTTCTTTGTTTTCTGCATTTGCTTGTGCTGGAGAAACAGAGCCAGAGAGAGGAGGGTTGACAGGAGGACAAAAGAGCATCCCAAAGGACTAGAGGAATAGTCCAAAACAATTTTACTCTCAGGTGCTTTAGCAGGTCAGGTAATCACTTCATCTCTGGCCCAACCTAGAAAATAATGACAGAATTTTTTTTTTTAATTGTTCATTTGCTGCTTCCTTTTCATAAAAACAAAACTAAGAAAAACCCTTTTTATTTGTTTTTCAGCTCTTTGCATTGGGGTCAATGTAGTAGTAGTTCTTGATTGCATAGTATGCAGCACATTTAATCTTGCTATATCTTGGTTGTAACAAAGAATGTTTATTTGTACTATATAATGTATTTTTTTTGCAAATGTATGACATTAATCTGATAATATCATGTTCTTCCTGAAAAAAAGGTATCCCTGGATTGTCTTTATGACATTTAAATCAAATTTGATAGTATGAGCCAAAATATATATAGGTCTTCTGCCCAGGAGATGGTGTGGCTTTAGCAGAAGCCCGTTAAGATTGCATTTGAAGAGTTTCGTACCAGAACTCTGTACTGCTGCAAACAGTTTAATTGTGACTGTCTCCCATATAATCCTCTGAATGTGAATTTATCAAAACTTATGCCAGTGTGATTTGAAGTAGTTGTTCAAAGA
The DNA here is from genome assembly GCA_028020825.1 of Podargus strigoides. Lineage (NCBI taxonomy): Eukaryota > Metazoa > Chordata > Aves > Caprimulgiformes > Podargidae > Podargus > Podargus strigoides. Next base: position 11,210,452 of record CM051631.1, read on the forward strand.
CCTCTTTTTTATTTTAAAGCAGGAACTTGCTGTTGTTTTGGTTGACCATGTAAACCTAAGTGTGTGTATGCATTGCTCATACCAAATCCCTGAGGTTAGAGAACTCCTTATGTGATGTAGAAAAGTAGAGATCGAAACCCCAGTCAGAAGTTCTGGGGCTGTAGTGCAGTAAGTTTTCAAGATCTATTATCTATTTTCACACACAGCTGTCCTGACAGTAAGTGGAGCATGCTGTGCTCTGAGTCCTAAGATGACATGTTGGTACATCACTTTGCTGATTTCTTAATTTATTTTTAAAATTCTTTTCCAGCTTTGTTCACTCTTAGTGCTTTGAGAACATGGAAAGAAACATAACCAATCCTTTGTATTTTGATTACGTGATTACAGAGTAGGTTTCTTCTCTGAGCTACATGCTTTGCACAAAATGTGACTGATACCTAGGTAGCTGTGGGTTATTGCACTTCCAGCTCTCACCTGGTGTAAAAGCAGCATGACAGCTGCATAAGCATTTGCAGAAGAAAGGAAGCACAGTTGTGCTCTCCTGATTCTTGACTGGACAAGGATCTGTAATTATCTTGTAGGAGCTATATCATGGTAGTCTATAAGCAGCTCCTGGAGTCATCTAGTTTACACCACGGCTGCTATTTTACACTTGTGTGTTCCACAGAGTATCAAAAAGTTAAAAATACAGTATCAAAATGGAAGCCAAGCCTGCCTGTTAATACTGTACCATGTGTTACAGTGGCTGAAATGTTAAGTTAGTCTTTTCATTATGAATGAAAAGCTGAGACTGGAATGAATATTTGCATGTTTGTGTCTGTATTGACTGAGTATATCATTTATGTATGATTTGCTTTTCAACTATGTACTGGTTTTGTTTTCAGGCATTTGCTTAAGAAAAGTAGCAGGAGTCTTAGAAAACAAAACAAGAAACATCTGTGTTAACTCATTTACTGAACAGGAAAAATGTCAAGGAGTTTAACTCACTTTTGTCATGGTAGTTTTTCTGCTTCTAAAGATGCTGAGAATAGAAAACACGTAGTTTATGAGGAGTCTCATTTTTCCTAATAGCTGACCTGTTCAGAAAGATTTTGTTTCTAGAAAATATAACAGTACAATTCCCTGGGATTAGTTATTAAGCAGATCAATGGAGCTACTGTAAAAGAAGTGCAAGGGAATAGGCAAAGTTACATCTACTGAAAAGTATGGGAATAGAATAAGAATAGTTAAAACAACCTAAAAGGTCCATTTTGTTTGAAGCACTGTCTGGAAGGAGTAATTTGGAAAGTGAAAATCCGTGCATTTGCTGATGTTTTTAAAGATTATACATTCACTGTCCACAGTCTTAGTTTTCATTGAGATACCACTTCTCTTCTTAAAAATAATAACGATTAAACACCAATCTGCAATATCTTTCAGAGACATCAATTTCATACCAAGCCTATCTATTCAAGACAGTCCAGCAGTGTCTATCATTACTGATTTGCTGATTAAATCGTTCTGTCTTCACATTTAAAGATACTGCTATTTGATAAACAGCTGAATAGGTGGTGATCTTGGACGAAAAATGATACAGAAATTTTGAACTGTGAAGTAATTCAAACGGAGCAAGTGATTTGAAAGTGAACTTGGGAAGGCATTCTCATTAGTGTGCTTGCCGTGTGAAAAGAGCACTGATGCTCTTCCATGGTCAGGCTGCCAAGTGTTGTGCATGTGCCTTTTGTTTTCCTTTTTGATTAAATGATCACATATGATGGCTGCTTGGGAATGTAGCAGGTACGTATGAAAAATGAATGTCTTAGATGTTGGTAGCTGTGTACTGCCCTTCTGCCTTTCTTTCCCTCAACTCCCACCTGGCATTCTCCAGCCTAGGGCTTAGCAGGGACTCTCAGATGGAAATCTGGGTTTCTGTGAGCTGGGCCAAATCCGAAGTTTTGCACTTCTGTGAGGGCAGCAGCCCTGACTCTCCCTGTGCTGCTCCTGCTCCCTCTGCTCAGCTGGGGCAGCACAGAAGAGACAAACCTTGAGGAATTATAGGTGACCTGACCCAAATGGGCCCTGAGTGAGCAAAGGGGCCCTGATTGGGAGAAAGATGAAGCTGAGACCAAGAAAGGATGTCTGAGGATAAAATTAAAGCTTTGAAGGCAAGGAGGAGATGGGGCTACAGATTTTTTTTTTTTAATACATATTTTTTCCTTGCTGCTTTTTCTGTTGCAATTTGAAGCTTTTGTCACTCTGTGTGAAATGTGGTAGCAGCCCAAATACACATTTGCTAGGAGTTCTCAGAGCCCAGCAGGGGCGAGATGTGGGCACGGAAGCGTGCTGGATTTCCACTGATGGCTGATGTCCAAGTTGCCACAGAACATGTTCAGACTGACTTTTCTGAAAGCTTATACCCTTATTAGACTCTGGAGAATTGTCCTGGGAAAGTCTTGAGTAGAGACTATTGGTCATCAAATTGGATGTCCCTTCTCTTAGGGTGAAGATAAGGGGGACAAAGAAGGAAGTATCTTTTTTTCCCCATTCTGTTCACCCATTCTGTGAGAATGCCGGATGTTTTTGATGTAGATCCCTCCCCCTTCCTGTCTTCCAAAATTAAAAAGCTATAATTAAGATAATTAACTAATATCTCAGCTTTGATTTCACCTAATAGATCAATCAGTACAAAATCATAAGCATACGAAACCAGAGCCTTATAAAGAACAACCTTGACAGGAGATGATATGACCTATATGTACACTGTATTTCTTCTGGTTGGGAAATACTATAACAATAAGCAAACTTTTTTTTTATTCCTGTTGAATCCAACTTTTCAAGATACAACTCCTTTTCCTGTCAGAGTAGTCTGTAAATATTAGTCCTGTAATATAGTCTGTAAATATTCTTAACAGTAATAGTACTTTAAGTGGAGTAGTGGCTTATGGTGCCCTATTCAAGTGGTTAAATTGTGCGCTGAGTGCTGTACAGAAAGGAGACTGAAAGTTGTCTGTAGAGACTAAGCTTCTCTTTCCTTGTGCAAGGCCTGGGTGTGGGATGGGTGACAGTCTTGCCCCGAATCATATCCTACTGCCTTATTCTGTCAGGGTCGAATAAATCCCTACCCCCATACCAGGGATCCAGGTCTGTGTGCACTGAATGGCAGAGCAGAGGGGAGGTGAGACTAAAGGCAGAGAAGCTATATGGTTATTATAGAATCATAGAATAGCTTTGGCTGGAAAAGACCTCTTCAGATCATCAAATCCAACCATTAACCCAGCACTGCCAAGTCACCGCTACCCCATGTCCCTCAGCACCACATCTACACATCTCTTAAATGACTCCAGGGATGGGGACTCCACTACTGCCCTGGGCAGCCTGTGCCAGTGCCTGACAACCATTTCAGTGAAGAAATTTTTCCTAATACCCAATCTAAACCACCCCTCCACCCTAGCATGTGCAAAAATTTGATCCCTTCCATTCCCAGTTCTCCCCACACTGCACCTTCATCTCACAGTCATGTTCCCCCATGCACTGTTGCTGTCTGGAGGGGCAAGTAGTACCCTCGCTGTTGTCTCCTCCACACCTTCTTCCAGCCATCCAGAGCTGTCCACTGCACGTACGTCCTCCCACAGATAAACTGGGAAATCTCCTTTCTTCCCACAGCAGACTAATCCTCATACACTATTCCTGTCCCTTCAAGAGGTCACGGACTTGTTGTGTAAATGACTCCAGGCTCGATGCTGGAAGATCATTCCTTCCAGCAGTGCAGAAAATGAAGAGAAACTAGGGGTATATTCTTTAGGACCTGCCTGCCTTTGCAGTACAAGGGATACAGCTCCACAGCTATTTCAGCCCTACGTGCCTGTTTGAGGAGACAGGCTTTGCATCTATTACAATCATTTTGTACTAATCTGCTGGGAATATTAGAGACAAATTGTCTGACATTTAGGTTTAGAAGTAGTTCCCTAAATACCCTAAGTGTATTACCGCTAATGCTTTGATGCTAATTTGGTACGTTGTTAATATCTCTGCTTCTCTCAGGGATAATGGTGAAATGCTGTACTTCAGAGACTTGAGGCTGGGATCTGTTGTTCAGCTGGTGTTTTGCCTTTCGTGTGGTTAATGCAGATTTACATCTGTGAAGCAGAGAACGGTTTATTCGTGAATTTCTTTCTTTTGTTGGAAAGATAAGGCCAAATTCTGGCTGCCGATCCATGGTTTTGACATCCACTGAGATCCATGGGATTGGTCCAGATACATCAGAAAGGAAGAACTGGCACTTCCCAAATTTTTCTTTTGTGCTTCTATAAACTATTTATTGCTTATGTTGATTTCAGAGCTTGTTAGATCAATCTTGTGTATACTCTGAGGACAAAATGACACTGTCTTTATAGAAAAAAATGATGAATTGATGTCAGATAGATACCCTTGCAGTTAGGTTTGAAACGGCAATGCATCAGATAAATCTGTTGTGTTCTTCTTATTACAAGAAAGTAGTAAGGAAACAACATTCCAGTATGACCCGGCTTGCAGTTGTTCAAAGGCATTCATCCAAGGGTGTTAGCTAACTTATGATGATTAAGGAATGCCTCAAATCATCTTCTACCAGTAAAACGTTCCCTGAAAGTGGTGACTGTTGTGTGGGGGTGTGCAGGGCATGCATCTTTAGCCCTTCACTAGGGCTAAGCTGTCATTTACAAATGCAGCCATTGCTTTAACTGCCACAGATGTGCAGCTATGCTGAACTTGGCTGAAGGATCTCTTGTTTGGTTTCTATATTTACTGTGTTTGATTTGTGTCTGAGAAATGGGCACAAGTTTATTTCTGCAAAACTATAGTTCAGCCCATGGGACAGAATGTGGAAAAGGTGATCTTAGTGGAGAGCAGGAGATTAAGGCTGTTGATAAGAGCTGTTGGGTTTTTGTTCTGCTATAGTTCTCCTGACCTTGGCCAGGCCTCTATGTCCTCTTTTAAAGTGAGGATAGTACTTCTCTAGTTTTCAGGAATGTTGTGACAATATAGTGCCCTTATTGCCAAGAAAGCCAATGCCACCCTGGGCTGCACAGGGCAGTGTGTGGCCAGTAAGTCGAGGGAGATCATTCTCCCCCTCTGCTCTGCCCTGGTGAGGCCGCAACTGGAATACTGTGTCCAGTTCTGGGTTCCCCAGGTGAAGAGAGACAGGGAGAGAGTCCAGCAGAGGGCAACGAGGATGACTGGGGGATTGGAGCATCTGCTCTATGAGGAAAGGCTGAGAGAGCTGGGACTCTTTAGCCTGGAGAAGAGGAGGCTGAGGGGTGATCTAATTAATGTTTAATTATAAATTAATACCTAAAGGGTGGGTTGAGGAAGGATGAAGCCAGGCTCTTATCAGTGGTTCCCGATGACAGGACGAGAAGTAATGGGCACAAGGTGGAACATAGGAAGTTCCATTTAAATATGAGGAAGAACTTTTGGGTGAGGGTGCCAGAGCACTGGAACAGGTTGCCCAGAGAGGTGTGGAGTCTTCTTCTCTGGAGATTTTCAAAACTCACTTGGGTGCAGTCCGGAGTGATGTGCTCTAGGGGATCCTGCTCTGAAGCAGGGGAGTTGGACTAGGTGATCTCTGGAGGTCCTTTCCAACTCTGAATATTCTGTGATTTCATGAAAATCACCTGGTATTGGGGAAGTGCTCTGAGAACAGTGAGGAGTACAGATAGGGAAGGTTTGAGTGGGATTTTTTCCTCAGGGACTTTGCCTTTTGCTTTCTGAGCCTGTCTGCAAACCGAGACATTTGAGTGCACAGTTCACAGACATATGCTATTGTGCATTGGAAGTCAGGCAATATTAAGGTTCCAGAAAAGAGAACCACAGGGCAAGGTTTGCACCATTTTCTGTGCTTGTTAGAAGCGCTGTCACTGGAAGGAATTCATGTTCTGCCATTTTACATTCTCTCTATAGTGTTTGTCATGTGAATGAGTTATTAGGCAGTGAATGCCTCATATATTCTGTAAATTACAGAGTAGAAACATTTGGCACTACTATTTTGACCTTTTCAGCATTCTGTGATTTGCTGGGCATGCCATTCCACATCTCTTGTTTACGGCCTCACTAAAATGTAGGGATGGAGTCGAGTGGGCAAACAGTCAAAATATACCGGGCTGTGAAAGGTCAGGGTCATGCATCACAATGCTGTTGTTCAGTGGGCAGAGAAGATAAAAATCTAGACTGTTGCAATGATTTTTCCTTCTTCACTGAAAAATAATGGAACAGATTGCAAAGTACAATTTTCTAAAGGCAACAGTGCAGAAAATGAAGAGTGATGGTATAATTTTTATTTCTTAAAATTTCAATATCATAATGTCGTGATCTTAGAGGCTGTGAAAATCAAAGCTGTCACAGTCCTTCAAAAGAAATGAGATGGAATTCTACTCACCAAATCTTTGCTTCATTTAATCCATGTTTGATAAATGTTGCTTCTAACTTCATCCTCGATACCCTTGCGTTGGTCTCTATCCTACAGATACAAATAGCTTGTATTAGGTAATTGAACTTTGACTGTTAAAACTAGGTTGATTTACTGTACTCATGTTAGACATTTCAGTCCAGTGAAGACCAAATGAGAGTCAAAGCAAGAATTCTCTTGAAGAGATACCTTCAAGAGAATTTATTACCTTCTGAAGAAACACTACATGACTTCTCAGTACCCCTAATCAGCTGGAAAGTAAAAATATTGAAAGCAGTAATCTGTGGAAAGGCAGCAGAGTCACACTGTTTTCTAAAGTAATTGACGACTAACTTTCTAGTGCTGAGTATGTTTGTTATCTGCTTATACTATATGGGAAGCTTATTAATTTTAACATGCTTGGCCCTAGTCCCATGAACAAATGAATACGATTAGTCATGATAACATCCACTGAGATTTCTTTAGTGCACAGTCAGGTGTGTAGTTACTTCAGCTCAGAGGAGCACAGGATTAAACACTTAATTCTTTGAGCAATGCTTTATATTGCACAAATACCAATTTCAGTGATGGTCTTGCACACTGCATTAATTAAAAAGCATAAGTGAATATCATTTTGTATCTAACAGAGTCTAAATTGTAAGTGAACTGCATATGTCACTGCTATAATCTCAGTGCTGAAGTTTGCAAATGGTGCTACATGCTTTACTGGTCAAGTGTTATGTAATTCTTTGCAGCCTAAAAGCGTTTTCCACATTTCTCTGATCAAGCTTGGTGGTTTGAGTTGAGAATTTAAATACTTAAGTTGCAGTATTTTTATTTTTTTTTTAAATCCTGGTGTGTTACCTGTGCTTTTTCACTGCTAGTGAGCTGAGTAAATAATAGCAAATAATGTATTCTGTGATTTTTGTCTATTTTTATGAAGGGAAAGATTGCCCATGTGGATCTTTACTCAGTTACATTCTCTAAATACTTCTGGACTTGAAACACTATTTTGAATAGTTTGTTGCTAAGCCCTGAATGTGCAGGATTTGAAAAGTAAAGTTGCTTTGATTGGACAGGCTGATCAAATCAAGCTTTCTGTTTCCTGATTACATTACTGTTAACTCTTTTTAATGATTTCCTGATCTGCATTGATGAATTTGAAATCAAATTTATAGATAATATTCTGCAGCCTATCATTCAAATTGTTGATATTAATAAACATTGAAGGCAGAAAACTGCTTTGAAGCATTTGAGCATTTGTGCCAATGAAGTGAATGCATATAGAGTAAGCAGAGGGTTTCATTTGTAAGTGCAGTGGATATTTGTGGTTTAATTTCATCTGAATTCATCTGCCTTTCATGCTTTACTCACTTTGGAAACTAACTTGTAGAGACTGCACTGTATACGATAAGAAATCTGCTTTACTAAGGATCATTGACCAAGCGCTTTTATTTAGGATTGCAGTTTGGCTTTTCTAAATATTATCTGGCAAAGTGAGTGGTGTGGAGATACCAAATTATTTGCACTGTGGGCACATTGCCTCTGGGAAGGGATCTGTTGCATTTGAGCAGTTATTCAGATGCAGGCAAGCATACTGCTTCTCTGTGTCAGGATTTCGCAGTCCAGTACATCAGCCTGAAACACCTCTTCAGTCAGAAGACTCTGAAACAAACTTGTGGTTTCAAACACCTAAATTTTCAGCAAGGATTTAGGGGTCATGAGCCTGTTTTGCCTGTTAAAAAAACAAAACAAAGCACAAACCACCAGGAAATCCACAGGTGAATTACAATGTGTAATGTATAACAACAGGGATGGTTGTCTTAGATTATTTTAGAATAGCTTTTGAAGAAGAAACACCAATGAGTCCTTCCTGGGAATTTGCAAGTGTCTTGTTTTCTGTGCTAATTTTGTATCAGGGTTCACACCTGTCTTGTACAATACTCTGTACTAACTGTGTAGTGAGGGGTTTTACCAGTGTTTCTGCAAAACTGACCTTGCAGATTCTTTTTTTTCCTGTATGATGTGAGGATCTTCTATAACTAACTTGTAAATATGGGTATGTATCATTGTCTTGTTTCCTGTTGCACAGTTATTTACCTGATAGTCTCAAGCACTGAAATCCCCTTCAGAGTTTCCATTCTTCTTGTTTCTAAGACCACATTAATTAAAATTACAAACATCTTTCAATTGAGAGAGCTTTCAGGAATTTCTGTGGCAATTATTATTTTTTTGAGTTGAGTTACTGTGATCCTACATAAACATCTCAAAAGTGCATAGTATTCAGAAACATCACTGTAAACGTTTAGGGAGCTCTGTTATCAGAAGTTTGGGGTACATGGACTTCTGGCACAGCAAAGGCTGACAAATGAGAGTAGTTGAGGGTCTAAATTATTAACAGAGATGCTAAAACAGTACTGAAAAACCCAGGCGTAGTTTAGTTCACAGTGTTCTGTTATAAGACAAGCCAAAAGTAATTCTGTCTAGAGAAAGTGTGTTTGGTCATGTGAAGAAGCACCCATTGTTAATATTTACCAAAAAAATGTAGGATAATTGTTGTCTTTAGCAGTGTCAAAAAATGACATGACCTGATAGGTTTGGCATGCTATTATACACTATTGCCACTGTGGTATGTCTTTTAAAAAAAATGTTTTAAAAAATACAATGATGTAAATTTCCAAAATGAAGGGGTTTTGGTTTGCTTCGTGGGGTTTTTTTTGCGTGGTGGTGGTGGTGGGTTTGGTTTGTGGTGGGGTTTTTTGGTGTTTTGGTTTTGGGGGGGAGGTTTTTTGGACTAATTTGGGGTAGAAGCAGGTCAGGAAAAGGGCATGTCATCTTCTTGTCACTGGAAGTCAAGAGTTTTTTCATTTTGACTCAGAAGAGAAAACAGTCATCAGAACGTAATTTAAACTCAGAGTGTCTGAGCAACCTAGCCTGCCACCAATGTCATCAAAATGATGAAAACTTTAAAATACCTAGCCCTCAAGTATCAGTAAGTGCGATGTCTCCTGTAGGAAAGGAGGCATGGTCTCATAGTGAGAGTGTAGGGCTTCTGCTAAATTTCAGTCTGGGAATTTCAGTCTGGGAAGCCTTTGATCTTCTTGTGTTCCTGTTTCTGATGGTATGAATGGAGTATATTTTGTCTAGATCTTTGGGAATTCTGGAAGGGGAGGCGGGGAAAGTTGTTTGGTGGTTTTTGTTGGTTTTGTTTTAATGGAAACAAGAGAAACTGTTTTAAACAGTCTTTTTTTTTTAACCAGACAATAATGAATGATTATGGGATCAAAAGTGGGCAACAGAACAGCTGGTGTGAGTAAAAACTTGTATTTTCTTGCTATATCTCTGATTGAAATCACCAGTTTTCAAAGCTGATGCTGACTCTGTTGAATCTAATTTAGTTCCTGCATCAGCTCAGTTGAAGTGTAACTGGGAAGGAAACTGATGTTCTTGAACGCGGTCTCTCAGCAGAATGCCCCATCTGCAGTGTCAAATACGTGAGTCCCCACAAACACCTGTTTTAATAAACAGCCAATTTGCTAATGTTCAGTTATGCCCACAAATAGCATCTGTTTCTGGCCAGTTGTCTACCTGAATATAGCATCCTCCTTAATTAGCAAAAGCCTCTATTGCATAACTAGTCTGATTCATTTTCCACCCAGAGATGGGAATTACCCGCTTTGCTCTCTACTCTTAATATCATTCTTGAGGGAATTGGTGGAAAATAGAAAGTCTGTTGGAACAGTTCTGCCCTCCCTTCCAAGCAAATAAAGCAGTCAGGGCTTTGATATGTACATAAAAATAAATATATTTTTAGAGCTGGATAGTACCAAAATACCACATTGGCTGAATGGTAAATAATGATGGATCAGTGTAGTACCCAGGGCATTCCCATGGTGGATATTGCTTTAATGTTGGCTTCAGAAAAGTGCTCAGACATTTTAGTGGGGTTTTTTGAGAGAAACAGAAACACCTTCCTGACACCTGGCAGTGCACACCATCTTGTCAACTGATCCATGCGAACCTTGCATCACGCACTTCCAGTGCACTAAATATGTGCCTTGCACTGTTTGCCTGTGGGCTTTGAAGGGAGCCTGGCATACGGGCAACAGTAAAGACTTACAGCACTCACTGGTCTTCCTCAGGAAAATTTGTGTATTTAAATTGAAATTCCTGATCTAGTAATAAATTCTGTGTATGAGGGGCCTATTGCTCTGTGTACAGCCCTACAGTGCCAATAAATCAGTAAATAAAACTACTACACTATGTAATCTTTAAATAATATGCTGCCTTCTCCTTTGAAGGAAACAGCCTAGTGGGAGAAGTAGTGGTGACAGAGCTAATCCTTTTTTCTTCCTTCCATGCCCCACTATTAACTACAGAGATGAAGTAGAAGTGGATTCAGTTATTAAACCATTCAATTGCTTTTCTTATTAAACATTCCTAATTGGGTTGCAACTGGAGGCCATGGTACTTAGACAAGAACAAAATAAAGCCACTTCTGACCTCTGCCCACATGTGTAATAAGTAATGTATTGTCTGCTATGCAGTTATTATGAGTAATAATAAATTGATGATACAAACAGGCAGGAGTGAGGGACTAGAGAGACAAAGCAATAAAAGAACAAGATTTTTGCAATTTTAACCTTTTGGAAGCAGTAAAGCGGCTGACCATCTACCTGATCCAGTAACCTGAAACAGCATAATAATATAGCTGGGGAAAAGCAAGTCTCTAACCCAGCAAAAGTGAAATCGTGATTTAAACCTTGCCATAAATTTTTGTAAGCCAACCCGCTGCTTGTTAACAAGGTATAATTCCCAAATCTTTCATCTTCCATGGTAATTCTGCCCAGCAGGTTGTATTTGGTGGTAAGTCAGATCAGTGGAAGCCAATCCAAACTGCTTGTGGTTTGATTTGTGTTTTGTAGAAATGGATCTACCCAAAGTGCTATGAAAGCAATGTGGTTCTGTGGGTCCTGGTTAAAAAAATGTGATGGAGCCAGTTATTCAGCACTTATTCATTCTTACATTTTCAAAAAGAAGTATTTGTACAGTGCAAACCCTGTCTTAGAGAGACATGAAGCAACCAGACCCTTAAACCTCTTCTGTAACTGAGCAACCAGCAGTGGTAGATGTTTGTTTTGAGTCCATAATGCACCATGACAAGGGAGGTCACTGGATGGAGGTAGGCAAAAATAAAATTAAAATTGAATAAAAACAACTGAAGCCCTGGGACAAAATTGCAACGTTCTGTTTTTATTTTTGAGACATCTGGGCTCACTGGGATTTTCTGAATGTCTCTCACCGAAGTTGCATATTAAGTACCTTGAAAGCAAGTGATGCAGCACAGAAGGGAGTTGGCTACTCGCTGTGCACTGAGCAGAGATTTTTCATTTCATCCATCATTCACAATGTGCTGTAGTACTTCCAGAACTTTCTGAACTTCTCTAATGTAGGGTGGAACAAGACCAAGAGCTCCATTTGCAATGTGTGCTCTGATATCGCTCTACCTCTAAACTGAATGCAGTAAGGTGGTTTGTAATTGCTGGGTTTAGTAGTGTGGTTACTCCTGTAGAATGTTGTGTGGCTATGCACACTGATTTTTAGGATACACAGAATTATCAGCTTTCAGAAGTCATGAATTGGGTATTTATGAATCACCAGGCTGACTTACATATCAGACTCAAGGGAATGTTTTGCCTCTCGTTTCTTGTAATTGTAGATTGCATTCTGCCTGTAAGTACATCATTTGATCTGCACTTGGAAGAATACTATCCAGTTTCTCCATTTCCCACAGTATATCCCATAGTGCCTATATTAATGGAGTTTTGGCTTTCCAGGTCATCCCACCCCTCACTATCCACACAATAGAGAACAGATTATAATAATTTACTCAGAGCAGCAGTAGAAAAATGGAGCTGGGTGTTGCTAGCTTACTAATAGTCGAACAGCCTTGGGAGCTAGGGATGGATGAGCTGATCTCTCAAGACCCTTCTTGGTTCAGTATCCATTGTGTTATGATTTAAAAAGCTGGAGACTTTAAAAAGATTGCAACTCATGGTAAAATCTAATATGTTGATGATTTTGGCAGTGTACATCATCTTCTGACTCCGTATTTTCTGTAGATTGCAAGAGTGCAGGGGAAGGGCAGCTCCTAGCAGCAGAAAAAGGTCACTTAAACAAGTTTCTCTGTTTTAATCTTCTTTGAACATCACTTTTTCCTTCTTTGTTTGCCACTTTCGGAGAAAACACTGAGTTGTAGATCTTGCTGGCAGAGGAAAAGGTGAGCATTTGCACAGCCCCTTGGCACCCTGGGTGTTAGCTCTGCCCTGACCAAGCACCTGAATCACTGCAGTCATTGTGTGTACAAGTCTCCTTTTCGCTTTTGTAAAGCAGATGGAGTTGTTGCTACAGAGAATGAGGAAATAACGATTTTGTCCCATGACTTCCAGAGACTCCCTTCTGGGCCGTGCTCAGGTACAATCTTGCAGCCATGACAGGTACTTATAACTGAAGCAACTATATCAGTCTCTGTGGTCTGCTCTCAGTCAGCATGTGCCCAGTGTCTGGATTATCTAAATTACTGACAAACAGGGCTAACTTTGATTTATTCAGTGGTTAAGTTCAGAAAGGAATCTACAAATTGAGATTTGGTTTTTTTGAGGGGAAGACTGAGGACTACAGCCCACAAATCCCTTTTCTCTCACCACTTCTCAGGGGAGAGGAGCCTGTGGGACCTGCTGGCTTGTGTCACAGACTGGCTTCCACCATTCATTTGAAGCACCTCTAAAAAGATGACTTTGTGGCACCTGCATCTTATTGCTGGAGCAATCCTCTCATGTTTTAGTGTCAGGCTGACTCCATATGTTACATCAACCTGAGTTCTGAAAAATCATCATTCCCTGCAGATATCCTGCTCACCTTTGAGGACAGTGTCTGTAGAAACCCAAAGCTGCAAGTGCCTTTGCAGCACATGTGCAGCAAGGAGGTTACTTCAAGATTAATTTTATGGCAACTTCATTTCTCTGCTTGCCGTTCCTGTGCCTTGTGAGATTAAAGTCAGACTTAAAAGAATCATTTTCCAAAATAGAAAGCAAACAATGATTTAGCAAGTCCATACCCCATCATTCACCATTCAGATTTTGGACAATGGCAGCATTATGTCACTGTCTCAACAGTGAATGTTGCCTCTAAATTTGTACGTTTTAAGGATGGAAAGTGAAGCAGCTTTTTTCTGATAAAAGAAAGGCTGGTTGTCTTTGATATCATAGATAAATGCTTGGATAGTTACTTTTAAATTGCTTTATTGCCAGAAGTTTTCAATGAAGCCATAAAAGAGGAAAAAAAATGATCAGCCTAATTGCCCCAAGATGGATATGTAATGCATAAATCTCTTGTTTAATGGATCTAGTAATAGACCACCTGTTTTAGTTGCCTTTTCCTATTCAGAATATGAATGAATGCTTCTCTCAGATGTTCAGAAAGAGAAAACACAATTGCACCATCAAAAACTGATTATTTTTTTTACTTTTCTCCTTGAGGTTTGTTCATTCTTGTTCTGTGTATTGGCCGATCGATACACTTACCTTGGAAAATAAAACTGTTTGGTATGATGCATAAGACATCATGTATTTTTGTTATCCAATTGTGTTTTAAATGAGAACAGAGAGACATACACATTAATAAAACGCTGACCGATGCCCTGAGAGTCAGGCCTGAATTGCAAGTATTCCTTCACAATGTGGTAATGTGGTTCCTGTATATTCACCAGTATGGATTCCGCCTCCACCCTCTCCACCCCCAGTTCTGTGTCTTCTAGAATCTGGTAGGTTTTAGTGTGGTGAGGGTGTTTGAACTCCACAGTCTGTCTTGTGATTCGATATGTTTAAAAAAAAAAAGGGGGCTGCAGAGCTCTGGACGTTTGGCCTTTTTCTGGGCATGGTGACTTCCTGAGCCATTTCTAGAGACAGTGAATTTTAACAAGTAGAAGCATTTTCTTTTCCTCTTTCAGTGTTGGTTTTTTGTTGATGATGTTTTGGAGGGTTTTGTTTTATTCATTTTGGGTTGGTGGATTTTTTTTTTCTTAAGGATAGTTTAAATAAACTATCATGTTTGTAAAAAGCTGAAAGTGCATATGTTGCCAGTTACCGTGCTCTCCTAATGTGGGTAACTTTCTAAGGCATGCTGACTTGCAGCCTTTTGAATTCTGTGCAGCCTGATGCTGAGGTTATGTCCTCCTGCTGTATGTCCTGGCATGATTGCTTTGAGCACATCAGGAAAAGCTATCTCTGTGCAGCTCTGCCATGTTCCCTGTGTTAACTGTATTCCAAAGATGTGTGTTTTCCTTGTGAAAATGGATTCAAGGGACCTCTTTGCAAAGCTCAGCACCACAACAGTAGAAATTTGAGGCTTGGAGGGCTTCTCATCCCCAGAGAATTCACAAGCCCCAGTCAAAGATGAATGAAGTAGTCTAGCAGGCATTAAAATAGCAACAAACAAGGAAGGTGGAAAGCAAACAAATGAGCACTCATTTAGCAAAAAGTCAAGATGTCAAGAACAAAATTAATCAAGCCATCAGGGGCTGTAAAGATTTTTATTTTTTTTTGTTTACACACCCATGCAAGGAACCTGGGTAATAACAACAAGAAAGAGAATGGCACATCTATGGGCTTAAATTCCATCTAGTTGATACAATAGAAATCTGGTGGGAATGATTTGCGTGGGTGGAGTGTTAAAATCCATGTTTATAACCTATTTAAGGGCAGATGAGGGGAGGAGAAGCCACCTATCAGAAGTGGCATTTGCTGCTTCTGAGAACCTGAAAGCAGTTGCTGATGGAAGCATATTGATTGGTGCTGTAGCTGTGAAAGAGCAGGATGGGGAATGGGCTGGTGTCTCTGCAGACCATGGTTTTGTAGTTGGGAAGTGGATGACCCGTTGTGAAGCCTTTTTCTATTAGTTAAGCACTGGGGGAGCTGTTCCGTTGTGTTGTATTTCATTTCCATCCTGGCAAGCTGGAAATCACATTTTGTGAGCAATAAAATGTCCCTCTAAAGTACTACATCCTTAGGAGGGGATTTATATGTTAGCTTCATCCTGAGTGGCAAAGAGGGATAGATCAGAACACTAAAAAGCTAGTTGAGTTTAAGTAGACATAAAAGGTCTATGATTTGATCATCTTGTTTCCACATGATATATATATAAAGCACAAATGGGTGGAAAAACCTTCTAAACATAAGCAATACTGCATGATATCAGCTTTATTTATCACTGATGCTGTCATAACATTGTTGTGCCTATATTTCATCTTATACCATAGTCTCTGCTGCTGTACCCAGCCCTCTACTCTCATTGCCCAGAGAGCTTGATTTATAGTAAGTCTCCATAGCATTGTTTGGTCTGATTGTCGTGCAACATTTGGATGGTGTCAGCAATCGCTTGTTCTGTTTCGTTAGCTGCTGCTTCCCTCCTCTGTGGATCTTGGCTCCATAGAAGTATGGTATTTTGTGGTTACTCTGCTCTGCCAAGAGAAATTAGTTTGTCAGGGGCAGGACATGCAAGAAAGACAGAAGAGAGAGCCCCCAGTCCTTGCTCTTCTAAAACTGTAGTCATCCAAACAGTTAATAGCACTGGGATGCTTTGTTGCATTGAAAAATTCTTTTTTATATTAATTTTGTTGAAAAGTTTCACTTGTATTGCCTGTGACAAAATTAAGATGATTAATAGTGGCTTTAAAGAAGCCACATGTATTGTTGACAAAAGTGGTGTGACAAATCAGTTTGTTGGATGTAAAAATTGGGGCTAAGAACTGGGAATAGTTAGAGAATGCTTTAGTAAAAACTTCAGAAGCCAATAGTGAAGAAGGCTTTGCTCCCAAGTTACCACTGAAATGGAGACTACATCACTTAATCACATGGATGTACCAGACAACAGGCATATCAGTACAGCTAAATTAGTTATGCCTATGAGAGTACAAGCCATAAAAAAGATGAGGGAGTCTGCTTGGGAAGCGCTTTGGGAGTGCTGCTGTGACCAGAAGGACTAATACAATCCCTAGGGAGTACACTTATGTAGGACTGGAGAAATGATATTTCCGTATCTGGTATCCTGATGGGATCCTTACAGCAATACAGTTTCCAGGTCTGGCTGTTACACTTCAGGGAAGCTGAATGCATGGAGAGAGGGAGATCCACAAGAAAGGCTAAAGAACTGGGAAGAATAGAAGGTCTAGCAACTGTCTGCCATGTTCAGCACAGTTCCACATGGCTTAGTCTGTGAATTGCATATAGAGGGAATTGAAATTTGGTGATGGAGAGCTCTTGTATCTATTAAGCTGAAGTGTATAACAAGATCTGATTACTGTGTGTTGATGCTAGATGAGCGTATGCTAGACTTAAAGCACATGCTTTTACCGGGGAAGGTAATAAAGCAGTACAGCAATTCATCAGCCTGTGGCTCTCCATCAGTGTTGATTCTTAAGTCAAGAATTGGCCTTTGTCCAATTCAAGACATGCTGCAGTCTGAACTGGTCCTGTGGCTTGTGTAATGGGAGATCAGTGGGCCCTCCTGCCTCTGTCGCCTCCAAAGAAGTTGGATGTCCAGTGTTTAGCTCTTCAGCCTATAGTTGTGTAGGTGACCTGATTTTCAAAATGTTTTGAGCCTCTACAACCCTTTGAAAGTCAACAGGATCTGGGCCTCGGTACATGATCAGAGAGAATCTGATCTAAAATTGCTAATTATGTAGGAATGCTCCATTATTTACAAGTACACTCTCTGGAGGAACAGTACATGAGAGAAAATAGTGTAATTCAGGCTGAAATGACCTGTTTCTACTAACTGGTCAAACCAAAGTATGTTTGAGATGTAGACCCCAGAGACTGAGTGATTGTCTTGCTCCAAAACAAAACAGGGCCTATACCGTAGGACTTCCACCCCAAAATGTGTCCTAGACCTGCAGTTTTGTTTGCTGCAAGCTGACTTGTAATAGCTGGAAATCTGAGAGATGCATCTGCACAACAAAGGTGTGATTTAATAACTATTTTTTATTTTTTTAATTGAAATAATTAGCCAGTGCACTCCCTGCTATATGATATAGTTACGTTAATATTAAGGTATCTTGTATTCCAAGATAGTTTCTTGTTCTTAACATTGATTGTCTGTGCTTGTACATGAAGATTCTGAGGTAATATACAGTTCTAATAACCCCCTTTGATGGTCTGAGTTTACACAAAACAAATATCAGATTATGCTTGCTTTTTATGTGCTGACTCTATTTCTGTTTTTATTTCTCTATAAATAAAGAGCTAAGCTCTAGTTACATATACCTAAATGCCTGCAAAGAGGGATTTGATTCCAGAAGTTGTTGTTGTAATGCAGTTAGGCCTGATTTTCTGCTAGCAAATTCCATTTTGAATCATTTTAATGTAGGAGAGGAAAATAGAATGTGAAAGTTAGCTGTTTCTAGTGTTCAGAATAACCTGCTTTTTTCCTCCATTCTGTATTTTATGAAGGATGGAATCTAAAAAGATAAATTTTTTGAGCTATTCCCAAGGAAATGAAAGTGCATGGTCTGATTCTGCCTCTTACAAGAAAAAAGTAACATATAAATCTTGTGGTTTGCCTAGTAGCGTATAAAACCTTATCCTGTTCAGTAAATCTCAAGTTTGGTCTGTATTACCTGAAAGATGAGTTCATAAATAGCTGTAGTGGGAATGGATGTGTTCATTGTCCCTGATGGTTTTACCGTTGTCTGCAACTTCAGGTGCTGAGATACCCTGATAAAATGAAAACAGATGCTCATAGATTTTTACCTGCTTTTTCCTCATTTAGTTCCTTGACTTTTAATTGTTGCATTTTAAGCTGTGGCTTTTTTAAACATATGAGTCTTCCATGCCTCTGGAGGCAACATGCTTTTCCCCCATTTCTCAGAGGTAGAGTCAAATTTTTAAAGGTATGGCAAGCCAACAGGGAAGTCATTAAATCTTGACCTGGTATTTTTATCCAGGGATGTTAATGACCCAATTTTACTGGCTTCAAGTGAACTTTGCCCAAGGTGAGTTGCTGCTTTTCCAACCAGCCTTCTACAGCTTCTCAGCATTCCCATCCATCAGAGAAAGTGATGCAAACTTCAGCAGGGCCATTGCCTTATTCAAACAACTTGTCCCTTTGCCTGCAATGTGCTGTCATTGGGTATTCAAATAAAAGGGGTAATTCATTATGACCAAGTTGTCATTATTAAGAATAAATTAGAGCAATTATGCTGTTATGTAGATGCAGAACATCCTACATCCGTTGCTGTATTGGACATGAATTGTATGATTTAATGGAATTCTCCCAGCCCAAAAAAGGAAGAACAAGTGATGAGGAATTGAAGCTTAGTAATTATGTACAATCAAATGTTTAACAGTGTTGAAAGGGTTTTCATTTAAATATAACCTACAGCTCCAACCATAAAGACACCGGCTAGTCAGCCGGATGGTCTTCATCCGGGACATTCATAGCTCTAGTTCTGTTCACTTCTCAGTACAACTCTCTGTTTACCCATATTAGTTGTCAGTGTTTCAACATCCTACTTGGAGAACACATAGACTTTGATTCACATTAAGAATTCATAATGCTAGTGTTAAAACATCTAAATGTCTCAAAAAATCTTGATGATGTTTTAAAAGTTGTGAAAAGTGTGGGATTGATGGATTTGTCCTTTTCCAGGGTCTCCAAGAAGGGTTCTGCAGAGAGTCTCTTTGGTATAACTTAATTATTCTGAGATGAACACCCTATAAAAGGTAGTGAAATGAGAATGATGTAACACCAGGAGAGAAGGTGAGAGTCATGAGGAGATATGATAAGAAGTGGGGCAGGGGTTGGAGGGAATGAAGGAAAAAGCTGCCTGGGGGGAAAAGAAAAAAAGATATGGCAGAAAGGAAGAGAGAAACAGAAAGCTACAGAAAGAGTCACCACCTGTCAGGGAGAAGAAAAGCAAAATGAAAAGGTCCTGGTGGAGAAGAAAAGATCTTAGGAAAAGAAAAAGTGAGAGAATTAAGGTATGTCTCTACCTTACATCCAGCCCCAGGAGAGCTGTCCTAAAAATGAGGTACGTAAATAGGATGCGTCACTTCTGGCCATTTACTCAGATGTATATGTTTTATTAAAGTCTGAATAATTTCCTACAAGTACATTCAAACACTGGCATCTATGCCTGCCATTCCCTGAAACCTGGCGGGATTACTTTGAAACTCACAGCAGAGCCTGACTCTTCTGTTACATGTTTAATGGAGAGCATGCGTGACTTTCAATTAATCTGTATTGGGTGTATGTAAAGGGATGAGTCTGTACATACGAGTATCTTCAGGAATGCACAAAGCTGTGCCACAAGTAGGACAGCAAGTGCTTGTAAGGCTGGGTTACGTAACTCTCTTCCTAATGAGCACGGATTAGCTCTCTTTGCCTTGAATCATGCAGTATTATCGTTATCGTTGATTATTGTCTGTGAAGTTGAGCATATGGTCCTAAAAGGGTTCTAAATGATTTTGTGTTCTATTTTATTGTTATCCATCTGATACATACATACAACCAGGCAGCATAAGGTACTTGATTCTCTTCACCAATCCCTTGTGCACAATATTGAAAGAATTCAAAGCAGTGCATATTTTAGCTGTCCTTTAGAAATGAATTACTGCTGTTTATGCTTCATGCAGAAGCTTGGAAACAGATTTCTGCATATATATGGTATTTTGCTTGCAAGTAAGTGTTTAAAACTACAGTTACATGAGATTTAAATCTAAATTATCATCCATTTGTTTAAATCTGAGATGAATTTTTAATTAGCTATCAACTGTAAATCTGAAGTGAATGAAGGAGATATTATGAACTTGGCTTTTTAACCATTTTGAAATCATCTCTTAACTGGAGAAAAAAAGCCAAGATTCAGAGTGAGAACCCTGAAAACATTCTGTTCCTCTGCCTTCACAGAGAAAGTCACTGCAAAGCCATTTTTTTATGTACAGTATTGTGTTATCTGTGTCTTTTCCTCACTGTAATCTCTTTTTCTGTCACTTATTAAAAATTCTGACTTTCAAACATGTACATAAATTTCTTTAAATATCTCCTGACTCAATAAAAAAGGGAGGAAGGGATTAAATTGAACACTCAAGCTTCATTCCATCGTCTCACTCAGAAAAATGTTCAGGTAAACTATGAAATAAATCTTTCTGTCCTGTCAGGTCATTTCAATAGCTCTGATATTATTTATAGTCTATGTATAATCCTCACTCAGAAGTAACCAGAAAGTTCCCCTTCATGCTTCCCTCCAGCCAACTTGCATGATCTTTAGAAGTGGAAAGTGCAAATGCTTTAACTCAGATAAGGGACACGGATCACGCAATAGGAGTGCATGGTTATTCTCAAATGATATATATGTTCAATGAAATGAAAAAATCTGGAGGTGCTTCGCCCCATTTCAATTCTGTAGTAACAAAGCTGAGAGTGGACTGCTGCTGCACGGGCTTTTCTGGAGAAGGATTCTTGAGTTTCCTTTGTAAATGTGATAGTGTGAGGAAAAGAGGTCCATTGGGGATGTCTAGTTCCCATTCTGTTTGAGCTGTGACATATCAAAAGGCTTGGGGCAGGGGGTATTGGGTTTGTTGGTGTTTGCTGTGTGAGTAGGTTTCCTTTGAGGGGGAAGATAATTCCAGAGCAGCTGATAGTTCAGAGGAGAGCCTCCAAAATCTGATCTGCTCGTTTTTGACTGAAGGTCAAAAATGTGTTTGTGACTCCTAGCCCATATTTGGGCTTTAACAAAAGTCTGTTTCATTTGAAACCAAAAGGTGTAGTCCATCCATCCACCCCAGGGGAAGCTTGCGTCAAAATCTGCTCGCTCACCCTGCTGCCTGCTGTCCCATCCCCTGCTGGCATCACATCAGAGGCGGAGCTGGGCAGGGACTCAACTCTCAGCTGTAAAGACAGTGTTTTTAAAGTAAATGTCTGGCTATAAATAAAACCTTGGAAAACTATTGCCACATGATCTGTGCCACAGCACATCAGTATACTGAAGAAAGGAGAGGAATTTGCAAACATCGCTGCACTCTGCTCCAAATGCCCTCATCTTCTGAGTGTGCTTTGAACAGCTCCTGGTGGAAGAAAGTGATATTGGCATTATTTTCTTGAATGTCTTTAAATGCTTGTGAGTCATGGATTTAGTGAATTGGGCTATTACTCCTTAAATTATGTGTACTAGATAGATAGATTATCTGTATTTCTAAATACAGACTGTTTGGTTTTTTTTTTCAATCCCCTGTTACATAACTGAGCATCACTGAGTTTAATGCTACAGCAGCATGAGAAAAACAGTTGTCTTTTAAAATAAGGCTTTGCTACAGGTAATGGTTGGAAAATGGGTATGTACCACTTCTTCTGGACTAGTGAATAATCATACTTAGAGCAGATATACTTCTCCACGCCTAAGAGAAATTATTATAGACTGCTGCATGACAGACTTGCTTTTAAATGTAGAAGTCTTTGCTGCAAATACTTTAAAACTCAAATCTCATCACATCTGTTTCATGCAGTTTAGAATACTATTAGACAGCTTTTCTGTAGGTGTTTGCTGATTTTATTTTTTTTTTCCCTTTTGTTTCAGTTGTCCCAGTTTGATTGTATCTGAAAATCTTGCTGTTTGATGTTATCCCATACATTGTGTCCCTGACATGGTTCTGACTGGCTGAGATGCCACGGTGCCTAACCCTGTTATGCTTCATAAAGGCAGAAGTTAGAATCCCTCAGTGTAATCTTAGCCACTAACTCTTTTCTAAGCCCTTTACAAACAGACACAATATCATTTGTCATATATATTATGCTCCAACAGATCATGAGAGAGAGATATCTCTCATACCATCATAATTTAGAGAAAACTGTGTTTCTAATTTATTTTTTCTGGGCGGTAATTGGAAGGTGATTTTGAACACCTGAAACTTTGCTTCTGTTTAGTGGGTTTGATAATATACAGATTTATTAGGACAAATCTTGGGTGTTAGTTATTAGGTGATACCCTCGTTTGCATAATTCTTTTTTAAGTAGTGTAGTAAGTCAGATTCAGTCACTATTACTCTGGCAGAATCCCACAGTATTTTGTTTACAAAGATGATGCACATACCAAAAAATGCAGGTAGATTCGAGGAGTGGATGGGTACGGCATACATGGCTATATGGAAGAGTCTGCCGACTGTTAGCAGTCTTTAGTGCATGCTAGGTGCCTTGCCTGCTCAGACGTGGTGTATTTCTCACTGGGCACCTCTCTACTTTTGCAAGTCACACCACTTACTGAAGAAAAGACTGTCCCTTTGACATCAGTGGGGCTAAGGTCAATCCTCCAGGTTATTGCAACATGAGTCAGAATTTTGTCCTATAAATAGAAAGCTTGTTCTTTATTTCAAAACTGAGTGGAAACTTTGAGTATCTCCAGCTGCCAGCCCTCATTTAACTTCTTCTCCCATTTACTTCACAGTGACTGTTAATTACATAGTTCCTGTTCTCTTTTCTGGCATCTATTTTCCAGTGTTTTGCATGAAAGTGCTAGATAATATGGTATGTGTGTCTCCTTGGAGATTTGGCACTTCAGAGAGCAGAGTTGTAAAGGGATTTGGTGGTAATCCATAGTGTTTTGAATAGTTTATGACATTAGTAAATATAGTTGTTATGCTTTCAAAGAAATTGCTGCAGGTTTCATGCAAGCGTTGAATTTCTAATAGCCCGTTGTAAACTCTAAGGAGTTGGTTTTTTGGGGGGAACAATTGCTTCATGGCTCTGATTATTTTCTTTATGCTAAATACATTTTAAGATCACAGAGTAGCATTGATGGTATCAATGTGAGTGAGATAGGGCCACTGAAAAAAAGAGCTCCAGTTTCAGTCAGTTGCAAAACAACTGCAGCTCGGCAACTGTTCCAGATAGTAAAAGACTGTATCCTGATGTGGTGGTTTCCTTCACTTGGGTCCACTTTTAATGCATGTGAGAAGATGAGGAGACCTTTGCATTTCATTGGAAGGAGGACATAACTGCTCCACAGCTCCTGCTGTGGCCTTGCTGCCAAGGGCGGTGTGGTAGAACTGAGATTCCTGCTAAGGACCTGGGACAAGACCTCCCTGACTTGGTACAGCCTCTGATCCACAGACAATTAAATTCCTTGGGGAAAGGAATGATAGTTTTCTCAAGCTGCCTTTGAATCATCTGTAATGTCTGACAAAGGCTTCTTGGAAAAGGCAAAATAAGACTATGTGAATTTAGAAGTGCAGCCAACTCAGGGGATAATTATGCCTGTGTTTTAGCTGCCATATTTTATTAGCCTGAAGGAACAAAGGAGACTGACAAATGCTGAATGACTTTCAGGGAATCAACTATATTAACCATTAGCTTCTGATGACAAAAATGTTCCAGTGGGCTGATGTGACACGTAACAAAAAGTTTTGGTTATAATGAGAAAAGACAAAGGCAAACTACTGATGTGTCACTTCGATGTCATTTTAACAAGATGCAAAACGCTTGCAGATTTGACACATAGTAGTGTCTTTAAATATTTATCTTCATGTGAAATTCATGGAAGTCATCAGTACCATTAGTTGAGAAAGCTAGAGATTTCTGTTTTATTTAATTCAGAAAGAGATTTTGATGTTTTAGGTATTTGAGAACTATGTTCAAATTACTTGTAATGAGGGGCTCAGAGAAGAAAGACAGTCTTTTCCTATGCACTCTGCCATGCCATCACCCCTGCACAAAGCCTACAAGTTAATGTAGCATCCTACTTCCAGGAGGTAAAATATGTGTTCAAGGTAATGAGAAATATTAATACACTACAGAAAACTGGCATGATATTTCTCTGCATTCCTTGTACCAAAATAGATTCCCTTCAACATCAAAGTGGTAATCTCGGAGGTGTTTGTTATTTCCAAAGAATTAATGATCATTTAGTCAGCTAACAGCCCAAGGCAAAGCAGAAGGGTTTAACTTGTGCCAAGTGGTAGCTTCTTGTAGGAATGACTGCTTTCAAAGAATTAGCGTTATGCAAATGCTTTCAGGATGTGCCAGTCAGCTCAGTGGTTTACGGCACTAATAGTCTGCTTGTTTTTCAGATCATTTACCCTAGTGATTTAGATGCTGCAAGTTAGATTTACAAATCTAATCGCTTCTTATAGATGAACCAATAATTATCTGAGCAGTAAGTATGTGAGCTTACTCTCAATCAAAAAAAAAACCCCAGAGACATGTATGGTTGATGTTGGAAAGCATGCCTGAGGATTGAGTCCTGCAGATAAATTGAGCCTCTGGGTACTTTTTTCAGAAAGCTGATGGAACTCGGGGTCCACTGAAATCGGTATTTCTGCTTTCACACAGAGTGGCAGAAGTTCCTCTTCTGCATCTCTTGTACTTTGAGAGTAGTGCCAGGACTGTTACAGAAAACATTGGTGTTCTTTATTCAGACAGAACTTGTAAAGCTTAAGGGCGTTTGGAAATCCCATTTTTCAACACCTCCATGCCACAGAAGCCTGTCATTTCCATATATTGCAATATCACTGGGAATGCTACAGCTGAAGAATATCTTCAGACCTTGAAAGTTTAAGACAACTCAGAAATACTGAGGCTGCCTGATCTAGAGCCCTAATTTCTACTCACAGAACACTAGTTCAGTTCATGTTCACATGAATACAGTGTTATATCACTTATTATCTGCCTTTATCTGAAAACTGCAAATGGAATATAGCTTCTGCTGTCAGGCAATAGTCGAAAATGTGATTTACCCACCTCAGAACTATTTCTTTGTGTGTGCTAAAACCCAATTCTGTATGACTCCTATGGTCCAGGTTCAAATTTTGTTAATGGAAATGACAATCACTTCATAGTTTTCCCTCATTTTCTATGGTTTGAGTTTTGTTTTGGTTTTTTCTTCTGGTATCAGCAAATGTGGTATGGACATTTTCTGTAATATTGATGTTATCAATGCATTTGCACTGATAGCAAAGAAGACACATCATACATTCGCAGCTAATTTAAAGTCCACACTTGCCATTTGCAAACCAGGACAAATACATTACTTTAAATTAGTTGAACTTGTTTACCATCTATGAGAGCAGCACAACTAGTTTTATGGAACATGGCTCATTTACTCAACTCTCCGCCTTGGGAACAAGAGTGTATCCTGGCTCATTTGACAGAACAAGGACTGTCCAGCATGACCTGACAAGGTGATGAATATCCTCTCACTCCCCTGCCCCAGAGCTGGAATAGGTCCTGGACTGTTTTCTTTCAGATGTGAATGAACAACATGAAATCTTACATGTTTGTTATTAGTTCTTTCCAACTGCAGCATATTTGGCATATGTTTTGTGGGTGTTCACTTTCATTAAATGGCACTAAAAAGTGGTAGTAGACTTTCTGCTTTATAAGAAGTGCTCATATTGTTGCCTTAAGATTGTTGGGCCTCTCCACTACAAAAGACTGTTTTCATTTGTCTTCATTTAATTTATGTAATATGTAACCTTTGAACTCAAATTTCCCATTCTGGGGGAGTGTGCCCTGGACAAACAATTAATTTAAATCCAAGCAACGCAAGATATATCTGGGAGCAAAGCAGACCAAAATATTCTGTTTAACTAGGGCTTTGTAAACAAACGTGCTCAGTTGGAGAGGAAAGTTAACATGGATTTCAGAAATGTATAATTTGGCATTCCCTAAAAAAGTCTCAATTTGACCTAATGATAAGTCTTCACAGTGCAGCTGAACATCCAGCCTCTCACAGTGTTAGGTTTGCTGTCATTATTTGGTGCTTGCCTACATGGACAAATACAGTTGAATCCAACCTCTCTGATCCAGCTGGCCAAGCAGAGACCAGCTGTGGTCTGGGGCACAGACAGGTCTGTTAGTGCAGTCTGCAGGTTACCTGCAGGAGAGAACAGATTTAAACTTCTGCGTTCACTCTGTCTATAGGAAAGTACTTCATCCTAGCATCTGACCTACAAAGAGGACAGAAAACAGCGCTAGTTATGATTTATCTCACCAGTGGATTTGTTGTCTGGAGCCATATCAAGATACCTCTTAAAAAGACCTGATGATCCCAGATAAGGACAAACCTGGAGATGTTGCTTTCTTTGCCAGTGTGAGTTTGCTGAATCCCACCAGTCTCTGGGATGTTTCTGTAGAGCTAGGAACGTATGTGGAAGGCTCCTGCTGGCCATGTAAAGAAAATTTCCGTGATGAGGAAATGGGGTTGTCTTCCTTAATGGAGAGATAAATCATCTTAAAAATAGCCTTGAAGCGGAAATGGGCCAAAAGCCAAAAACTGTTTAAAAGCTGGATTGAGGGCAGACAGCCTTATATTTAGTTGAATAAATTCCACAGCTATGCAGTAGTTGTTAATCCTGAGCTGGATTATCCGTTCTTTTAAAAGTGCTCCTTTTGTGGCCGCTGCTCGCAGTTGCACCATGAACCTGGCTCCGTTCCGCTGCGGGTATTGCTGTGCCACAGGCTGGGCTTGGTTAGAAATACCTCCCAGGGCAGGAAGGAGACTGTTTGGTAGCATGGCACAGAGTGGTCTGTTTTCCCTTCCTGGTAAACACTGATCGTTATCCTGGGTCAGAGTTGCCTGTAAACTCCAGGATTATATTTGCTATGCTGTTTTTTTCCCTCCAGCTTTTTAAACTGAAACAGTTAAATATAATTACATGGTTTGCATTTGAAACTTTCTTTCATTGCTGTGGCAAGAGATGATGTCTTCATTGTGTTAGTAATCTTAGATATTTCCTGCGTACAAATGCATCATTTAATTTAAATGTCTAAGACTTCATTTAGAACCAGTAAAATTTTAAATGTCATCAATCTTTCCTGCATTTTTACCTTTTAAATATTAGTTGAGTCCCATGTGAGCAATTCATTTCTCATCTTTTTGTTGTTTTGAAGTCAGGTAATAATCACCTTTGGGTTTTGGCTTTCCAAAGTGGGTACTTCTCTGTACTTATTTGAGTTAAGATGGGATGTCTTGAAAAGACTGTTTATTATCACAGCAAACCTATTATGCATTGATACAGACGATGCTGCCCCCATTGTTGAAAGGAGTAACAAAAACAGCATGAAGAAGCTCAGCAAAAAGAGAAACAGAATTAAAAAAGAAAATAGCTGTAGACATCCAGGAGCTGATTCAGCTCATGTATCAGAAGTCAGTGGTAGTACGCTCCTCAGCAGGAACTGGTTTTAGCTAACGATAGTGAAAGGAAAGACAGGACTTGTGGAGTGGAAAAAAAAAAAAAAAGACAAACCGTTATCAGAGAAACTCACAGGCTGAGAGGGATTTTCAGTGCAAATCTAACTGCTGTAAAAGTATGAATATCTCTGCTTTTTCAATGGAAACCAAAGTCTTCAGATTGCGTAGGTGATTTTTGAAAATCCTCTTATAAGACATTTACATGGGACACAACAGCATCTTCCCTGCACACTGTGTTGTGTTGGTTCTGTGTTATCCTGTCACCGCTTTGGGATTTCACCCGCTCACCCACCGCCCCCACAAATAAGGAGCCTTAGTTTTCAGTTCTCTTCTACCGAGTCTATTGCAAATTAAGAATGTAAGGAAAGGTCTTAAAAATTGTTTTTTGGTCTTAGACATGCAGATTGATAGTGCTAACTGCATTTCACTAGGGCTAAATAAATTTACATTTCTTAGAGAGGAGGCACTTTGCTTTTCTACTGATTTCTTTTTACAAATTGCAGTTTCCTTTCCTGCAAAATAGATACGCTGCAAATGCAAATACAGCTGAAACATATATTATAGTGTTATTAGTGCTGTGCTTTGCCCAGTGTACAAGTGCTGATAGTAGCTAACATGGCCTGATATTTTTGGTGACTCACTCAAGGCTGGTTAAAATCATCAGATCTTTCTTTTGACCACATGGGTTTTGGACCTGGCCTCTTTGAAGAGTTAATAGTAAAGCCCTATTTATTTAGGCCCCCGTGCTTCAGTTGATGCACTGAGTTGCCTTGTATTCCAGCAGCACTGCTCGCTGAGCATAAATTAAGCACACCTTGTACAAGAAGTGAGCTGTCTGGCACTCTGGTTAGCAGATGCTTTTTTTAGGACCTTTTTAGTTTAACTAGGTATGCATGGGCGGATGGTGAGCTGCGAGGGAATGTAGGTACAGAGAGGAAAGATAGGTCAGGATTCGTTTTCCTCAGCAAGCTTTTGTGAGTTGTTAATAGAAAGCCCAAACTGTGATGTTTTCAAGGTTATATCCCTCCCAGCTAATCTAAAAATTGGTCTTCTCTAGGAGTGCCCTAGAAGTGCCTATGCAGAGCAACTCAACAGAGTGAGAGGTCTGGTCCCACCTCTTCTCCTCCCAGCTGAAGTGGGGCTCTAGAACTGTGGGACCACAGAGCAGTCCCTTACGTTGTAGTTCACCACATAGATGTATGCCTGATGCTGTAACTGTGTTGACCACACAGAGCAAGTTAATCCCTGTGGTGGGGGGCTACAGTTTAATTCTGGTAGTAAGTTGATTTGGTTTTGGTTTAAATGTTGAAAAAATATTTGGAGCACACCTTTTTCACTCCTCAATAGACAACATTTAGTGAGACCTAAGAAATCTTCTAATTATGAAATTCGTGCACGTGTATATACATTTGTACAATGGTGACATCTTCTATTGCCTAATCAGCTTCTACAGAATAATAACAATAATAATGGAAAATGGATTTAGGAAATCTGTACTTTAATTAAATCTGTTAAGTGTCGAGTTTTGTTATAGTACTTTCACTCACTGGCTGTAAGTTTTGTCTTTGTTCTTAATGACAAAATTAATAATAACCCAGAGCAGAATTATACCTTATATTTGCTGTACTTAGCTCTGAGCTATTAAATCAGGAAGCACTTGCATTCTGCTCATAATCAAACTTATTTTTTACTAAGATTCATAAGCCTTCCCTTTGGAATCTGTGTGCTGCTGTTCACCCACAGTCTCAGCTGCATTATAAAACTCGGGGGGGAAACCTGATGTAAAGTTCTTTAATAGCTATATGCATTTTCCTTCTGGAGGAAGGATTATGTGGCTAGTTTTTTTAAAAAGGGCATTTCTGTGTTAAAGCAGTATTCTTAATATCTGTTCTACAGTGGGATGGGACCTCTAAGTGCTACTACCATAGTGCAGATAACTACTTCAGTGCTTCCAGGGTCCTGAAAGGCTCACACAGGACTGGGATGCCAATGTGCAGGGTATGGCACGTACATATGGACGAAGGCAGATGAACTGCTGCCCTCTCCGTTTTGTAGGAGATGCACAGAATTTCTCGATATAAGGCATAATTGGGCTCTGCATCTGTTCTTCCCGAGCTCCTGCCCTTTGGAACAAGGCCTCCCCGGTTCTTGATCTTACTGTGCAGTGCTGTCTCCTCTATACAGGAAGAAGTTTTTAAAAGCCTGATTTTTAAAAATAGTTTCTGGGCAGGCCTGACAGTGGTGTCACCTAGCTCGTTTGTCCCCAGGCACTAAATCTGTGCAGTGGGCAAAAATAAATAAATAATTGGAGTCTTTCTGAACTATAAATGTAACCAGCAAATAGATAAGAGTTCAGTGTCCTATAATAGGATGTCTTTTCGCTGACTAGCAGAAAGGGAGTGACTCAGCCTGACTGTGTACACACACTGAAATAGACTTTTCAAGTTTGGAGACAAAGGCCTTTACATGCATTTATAAAATTGCCTTTAAAATGCTTGTGAATGAGTTAATCACACAGCCATCTGATTAGACATGAACAACCTCCCTATTTTTGATGCAATTAGGTCATCCCAAGAGAATCATAAAACAAAATAGACTTGGATGTGTCATCCGAGTGTGACTAATAAAAAGTAGTTGAAAACAGTGCAATTAGGAAAATAGTGCAAGTAGGAAAATTTTAAGCCAATTTCACAACTCTGTGTCCTTCATTTGCCCTGACAGAGCCTGCTCTTGAGTAAGATGATGGGAAAAATCTCCCCTTGGCTTGCACAGGTCCAGACTGTGCTTCTGCTTTCTACTTGCTCCTCTTCATTCCCTCCTTGGGGCTGTCTCCACCTCTGCAGTAGCATTTTGAGCATCTGAGCCTCACGTGGTCTCTTCACTTTCACGTGAAGATTGTACTTTCCTGTGAGCATGCTGAAGTGGGAACTGCTGCAGTGGGGATTGGGGAGAGATTGTATGCCACTCAATATCAGAGCGGTAGGACTCTGGAAAACAATAGAGGTGGCACAACTGCCGCTGTCATAAATGTGTGCCTCTGTAGCAAGAGGAAGTGTACAGCTGTGCCCTTTCCATACCCTTGCAGTTTTCCAGAGCAGTTTTGTGCCCACTCTTTAACAGCAACTCCAGTTCTGACTTGATCTTCCTTCCTCACAGCTCAACCTCCACACACCAACTCTCCAAAGTGCCCCATTCTCCTGCCATACCAGCCCTGTCTGTAGACTCCCAGCTCCCTCCTCTCTGGAAGTTTCAGAGTGAAGTGAAAGGCAGCCAGTGGTCAGCTTGCTGGGAGGATGCTTCATCAAACCACCTGGGCTTTGCCACTGTCATCCTAGTCACACACTGGTGCCTGGCACTGTGGGATCTCTTTGCCCTGTCCTCCTGATACCTTGTCACCATTTAAAGGGCAAGGACATGGAAAACATAGAGCAAACAGGCCAGGTAGGCACTTAGAGTTGAGAGATGTACGCAGAAGGCACTTAAGCATTTTGTAAAGTACAATAGAGAATGATCTGAACCTTCTAACTTGCAGGCTTTCATCTTGCGCTAAATCCCAACAATGTGAAGCTTTTGGTAAGCTATCATTGCCTGGATATTTGTAACCTAGTAAATGGGCTTTCGATTACAAGCTCAGAGAGTGAGAGATAGACATCAAAAGAAACATGATCTTTATAGTTTTCCTGCAGCTTTAATTGTGAATGGCACCTAATCTCTATCAATCAGCTGTCAGATGCAATGCTGGAAAGGAAAAAGCCTACAGAGAGCTGAGAATTAATAAGAAACATGCAACTCACTTGATTACTAGGATGCACCAATCTTCAAGGTGTCTTTCTTTTTGCAGTCCTAAGAACCTTGTTTTACAGCTGTCAGCTTTAAAGAATGAAAGTCGTCTTTCCTAAGCCTCTTTTTCTAGTGGTGGCAGTTGTCTGGGGAGATAAAAACTACACAGACTGACACTATTGCTGATATGAAGAGGCTTTAGATGGCTCTCTCTCCACTGCTGTAACAGTGAAGAGGTACTGACTCCGAGATCTCTTGTAGCAGGTTTCTAATATGTAAAAAAGCTCCCCAGAGTAAGTCAGATGTGTGCTAAAAGTTTTGATGGTTAAGATGCTGGTGGAGGAAGAGGTGATGAAGTTACTGATTGGTTGCTACATCGCAGTGTGTTTTCCTACTAGTGGAAGCCCTATACTAGTTATCATTATTCTGAAAAGTATCCTTTACTGTTATGGAGTAGCTTATCAGTTCTGAGTGGTTCTAATGTGAAACTACTGGGTACTTTTACTACTGGGCACTTGCAAATAGAAGTTGCATCTCCTATAGAAGAATTTGCCACTATAACCTGTCAGCAGGGAAGGACCTCACCAGTTGTAATCGCAGAAGACTGACAGCAGTCACAAACCGGGCAGAGCCTATCACTTAGTTCAGCTCAGGCTCCCAGAAGACAGGACAGCTTGGAGAAGGTAGTGGAGCATCCATCCTCTTTGCTATCTAGTACAGAATTAGAGGGGGAGGCAACTGATACCTCATTTCTGGTTTTGGAAGACCTTCAAATATAAAACCAAACGTTCCACCCAGTATTAATCATCCTTCTGACACATTCCCAAAATATGAACTAAGAACTTGGGATAAGGCAATCCCAAGTGAGTATGCATACATGAAATCATAAAATTGTTATTTTACTAAAATGCCATAAACCCCCTGTGCCCTCAGTTAACTGTTTTATGTCTTTCGGGACTGTATGTGTGACCTGAATTTCCTCCTGTTTTATGTGTTCATTCTAACATATCCAGAGGGACTCCCTGACATTAGTCAGGAAAATACTTCCCTGCTCAGCAAAGGTTGTTAGCACGTGTTTAACTTCTCCAACAGATTTAAAATCAGGCACTCTCAGTTGCTTGAGTGGAAAGGACTACCTGGGTGCCTGGTGTTTTGCTCAGTGTTAGGATGAGTTAGCCACATGGTGTTTGGCAGTATACATTAGTGATTTAGACATCTGTGGGCAAAATCAGTGGAACACCAAGTACTAATTCACTCAGATACTTTATTAAATGTACCCTGGAGTTGTCCAATATGCTCTGTTTTGTTATGATGAATCTTAGAATTAGGCTGGACCAAACCTTTATAAGTGTTATTAATAGCAATGCATGTACTGGGATGTGTATAATCAAGTGCTGCTTAATTTAAATTCATGGTAGAGTAATGTAAATGAATTCCTACTGTGCTGGCTGGTGGCACTCCATAATTCCAGTTTGTCCATTTAGTGCATCACTGGTTTTCAAATTAGGGATTCTGGGAGCTTGAGTTTTGATGCTGCCAAAATTTATCTCAAAAGCATTGAGATGTACTATAGTTAAATGAATAAGGAGACTAAAGAGGAAAATGCATCCTTCCTGGCTTTTTCTTCTTTTCTAAAATCTTTTCTACTTTTTGGAAACCAAATTTAAGTTCTTGCTTTACAGAAGGTGACTATGAATTCTTATTCTTGCCAGGAATGTAAAAGTAATGGGTTCAGGTCTTAAACATTTGTTCTCCTGTCAAGAACAGCTCCTCTGAAATCATTCCCCCTAGGGAAAAATATGAATAATCTTAAAGAAGAAATCTGTAGGTGGGAGAGAGCTGCTAAATAAGTAGTCCTAAGACAGAGAAATGGTGAGCTGCAGCCTTCAACAACTAGAAAAAATATTTCTTATATAGACACTAACTATGGTTTGCTGTTCAAAAGGCTGGAAGGAGAAGGCAGCTAAGGCTAGACAAAAATCATTTCCTCGGAGAGAGTGACTGAGGGATATAGCCTGTTGCCAGAGTTTAAGGGAGAACTGAAAATCTCATGTTTGATTCAGAAGTTGCTGAAAAGAAGAAAAAGAATAGCTTTGGGTGTAGGGTCTTGTCGAGAACTCGTTTGTTAACATCCCTCTGTTCTTGGGAAATAAAGCACTGACCCCTTCTTGGCATAAGTAAATGCAGGAAGTGACCAGAAGGTTGGCTGTAGGGCTTGGTCGGATCCTAATAGCAGTTAAAATAAACCCTGTCCCTGGTTTTACATGGTGCAGGACCACATTATGTAGCCAGAGCAGTTATTTGTTCTGCATTTGCATCCCACTGCTAGAGAGGAATTCAAATCCATTTTAAACCAAGTGTTCTGTTGGGCAGGTTGTGCCCTTCTGCTGCCTTGTTGTGTGCTCTACACCAGAGTGTGAGGGAGAATCATGTGCTGTGCTTATATGAACAGAGCAGGTGAGGTGAAGTCAGTGGCTGGGCATCAATAGTACGTCCTCTGCAACAGGATTCAGGAACAGGAGTTTAAGTGCTATTTGTGATCTTCTGCATGAACGTGGTGCTTTAGCCGAGGGCAGAGCCCTGGTAACTGTGGTATGTAATTAAAGAAGTGGTTCAAAAGTGCCCCAGTCCACTAATGACAAGTCCTGTAATTACTGAATTCATCTTCCTGGGCGATCAGTGAAGGAGTTTGAGAGGGCACGTTACAAGTAACCCAAAAAGACCAGGCTGTAAGAAAGAAACAACTTCCAAAATGCCACAGACAATAAAACCATTATTTCAGAAGCAAAAAGAGGTTGGGAGCTGATGTGTTCAGTTGGAAACTAAGCCAGTGAGGATTTGCATGTTCTAATAAAAATAAATAAAAAATAGCAGAACATTTACAAGAAGCTTATTTCTATAATAATGTGAAATGTTAAGCACAGATTTACAAGCATAAATAAGAACTCAAGTCACAAAATGGGTAGAGACTTTATACCAGCTACATTAAATAGATTAAATAGCAGCAGTCATTCTAATAAATAGTTTTCCTTTGCTACCTCTGAAGCCAAAGAGATTTTACTGCTTTAAGGACATGTTTGAAAAGAAGGCAGAGAAATATCTGCTCTGCCTTCCTGCCGCTGCCAAAATGGACCATCAGAGGTCACAGCACTGAACCACCTTTCACTATTGCTCTGGTCATCGCACACATCGCAAAATTCAGCTTTTAAAGGGCAGTGAGGAAAGTACAATGGCAGTGACCAGGGAGTTTAATTCTCATCCTGCTGAGATCAGTGGCTGTTCGAATTGTAGTTGCTAAATCTATCTGCCTGCTCCAGGAATTTCTGAAATTCTTTCTTTAGTCCAACTCCTTTTTAACCATCTGGATGCTGGTTTGCCACTCTAGTTCATCCAGACAAAAAATAACATCCCATCATTGCTTGGGGGTAGTGAAGTACCAGTCATTTTATAGCTTTGTGGGGACATCTGTTGTTTTATCTACTCTCTTTGTGAGTCAGTGCCAGTGAAACAGCTCAGATCAAATCCTCCTGTTCTAGTAAAACCAGCTTGGAATGCTAGTTCTGATTATCATCTATTACCAGTCTCCCTCTGCCCTTCCCACCCCCTGCTTAGGTACCAAGCACTGATAATTTTCAGTTACCTGGAAATGGCATGGTTGGAAATTGCAGGGAGAGCATACAGATCTAAGGAGGGACTGTGAGCAGACTGCTGGTGATGTGTGATGCATTAAGCAATCTGTTGTCTCTTTGCTGTAATGACAGAGTCAGTAAAACTTGGAATTTTAGGGCTCAGTTCAGCAAGGTTTCTGCTGAAGTCCATTGCTAAATACTTGAGCATATGCTTATATCCCCTGCTAGGCATCAAATCCAGGGCTTCTTTCTGTTGCTGCCTGTGTGTTTGTGCTTTGCCATATCAAGCTGGAGAACTCATTTGAGGCCTCAGATACAAAACATGGTCATCTTCAGCCAGGGCTTTGAGACCCATAAAGATTTCACTACTGCTACTAATTCTTCAGTGGGCTGTAACTGTTAAGGTGGGGTGGGGACAGAGACACGTGTGCACCCACAGGAGATGGACTTCCTGCAGAAGAGTCTGGCCTTGCAGTCCCATGTTAACTTCATGGAAACAAAAGCTCTTTTTGACACAATCAGCCTTTTCAGGGCTGCAGCCCTCCCGTGGTATACAAGGAACTTCCACTGCTTGTGGTTTAGCCCCCAAAAGATGGAGTAGCTCTTTTCTTGTGGCAGTTTCCCTAATGATTATGTATTTTCAGTTTCCAAATCCTACCATTATGTTACACCAGAGGCCAGACTGGGTGTTGATAGTGATTGCTAGCATCAGTGCTTAAAAGTCTGCTCCTTCATTTCAAGAACTGCAGACTGACCTCTTCTTTGAAAATCCATTTGTATAAAAATAAACAAACTTGACTTTTTTTAATACAGTTTCACTGGAAACCTGTCTTTTAAAATAAATAGCCTCCTGCTTTCCGAAAACTCGTATGCTAAGGTTTGCCTTGACAGAGAGAGTCTGCAGGTGCCTATAGTACCTTTTATTGGAGTACCTCTCCATTTAGAGTGCTAGGTCATGTTTGCTCTAGAGTGCTCTTCATCTTACTTTAGTTGAATAAACTGTAGCTTTGGCTTCTGTAACAAAAGGCTCTGCTTGAGGGAGCGAGGAAGAAATGTTAAATTGGTACAGAGCACTGCTGTTCTGGTTCTTGTCATCTGATTCAGTTGTCCC
Source organism: Podargus strigoides (assembly GCA_028020825.1). Taxonomy (NCBI): domain Eukaryota; kingdom Metazoa; phylum Chordata; class Aves; order Caprimulgiformes; family Podargidae; genus Podargus; species Podargus strigoides. The sequence goes on from CM051631.1 coordinate 11,246,610, forward strand.
AATAGTTAGTTAGTGAGGACCAGGATCATGAGAGCTTATTATTCAGGAGCTGTGTGGAGTAGAGGAATTCTTCGGTGTCACTCTCAGGTGCTACAATGACAAGTGTGTTGTGCGAGACAAACCCGTCAGGTCCTTTGGTGGTGTCCACAGTGACACCCTTCCTATGCACATAAGGTGTGAGAGATTTCCACCTGGCACATGCTGTTGACCTGCCAAAGTCCATGCGTGACTGAAATGCAGTTTGGGGAGTTGGCATGGGACATATTAAGCTTTGTTCAGGCACTTCACCCTGGAGAATGTAAGCACTCCTCAGGAATTTCATGGCAAAGCATATGCTGCAGTAATCCTGGGGTGGGGAAGCGTGCCATACAGCTGTCACTGCAGTGACTGCTTCCAGCAGCTGCTATGGGCATAGTAGACAGAAAAATGTCTAAGGCATGTTTAAGCGGCTTCCCTCTTCAGGTTTTATACATAATAATAAGGCAAAATGAGTAAGCAAACTTTTAGCTCATTCTACAGATCTCTCATGCCAGCTTGTTACATTTTTTTTTTCTTTTTTGTTTTTTTGTGTGTTTTATTTTTTTTTTTAAATGGATGTAATTCGAGTGAAATCAGCTAACAAGCCTTTGGAGACAAGACCAGAGCTGGAACGTTAGAACATGTTTTATGTTGCAGAGACAATGCTGTTTCATGTAATTTCTTTTCTCTTTTTGCAATGCCTCATTTGAAAACAAGTGGATGTTTCCTATTTCAAGGCCTGTTCCAAAAATCTGCCTGGATTTTTCACTCATGTAAAATCACCTTTAAGCCCATAAGAGTTTCATTGTAGAAACTGTTCAAGAGAGATAATTTAAGGACATCCCTAACCATTTACAAAAGCAACAAGGATGTGAGTTAAAATATTTCCCTATGCAGTGAGGTGCTACCTAATATATAAATGCAGACACAAATCTTTCTTCTTGGATCTTTTGTAGTGTTTTCCACAGACAGGCTTCCCAAACAGCCTGAAGTACTGACACAGGTTTTCCCAGTATAATTGGTTGAGCTTTTAGGCTTGGGATTTCCTTTTTTTTCCTGCAGTGGCACGTTGTAGATTTCGTCCGCACTTGGCAGTATCGTGTGTGTTGCTGATTGACAATGGAGCCAATCTGGAGTAGTATTCCAAGTCTTCTGGTGTGCTAAAAGTGAACTGAGCAGCTTTGGGGAGCCCCTTAAGGGCTCCTAGGCAGAGCTAGATCCAGTTCAGAGAAGAGCGTGAAATTGCCAGTGAGATATTGTGGGAAATATCAACAGGGATGAGCTAATAATACTAAATGAGCTGTCCTTCACAGCACAGTATTAAAAGTTTACTAACATAACCTGTCCCCTCAGCAGCAGTGATGGCAGAGCATTTTCCTGTCTGGTTATTGTCAGTAGTGTTGCTACCTGTTAGTAACAAATTTATCACTAATGCCAGTGGGTCCCCATCGCTGCACTGCAGTGTTTGATGATTAAAGGAAACTCTTACATCTCTTTGACAGCTGCAAAAGGTCTGTGGACATGGATAAATTTATTTACAGCCATAAAAAAAAAATGGAATATCATTATATTTGATTCCCTGTATTGTGAGCTTGTTCTGTTACTCTCAGACTGAGCCCAAGAACTTGAGTTTGTGCAATGCTTATTCTCCAAAGGCATCCTCCAGTTGAGAAGTAAAGAAATGGAGAACTCGCTGTCTTGCTTGGCTCAGCATTCAAAAGTAATGCCTTGTTTCCCAGATGAATTTGTCTGGCTTCAATTCCCAGCCATTAGTTGTTGTGTAATTTCCCTGCTAGACAAGAGAGACTGTAAGTACCAGTGTTTGTTTTCTCCCTGGTAAAGTGCTTATATTGTATAAAGTAGTCACTTGTCAATCTTCTTTTTTATTAAATAAATGCATTGAGATTTCTGTAGTCTCACTATATGGATTTTTCTCCAGTAGTCAAGATTTTGGGTCTGTTTTCTATATTCTCTCTATTTTTTTCCTAAGACAAGACATGAGCATGCTGTGTGCTAACAAAAGATCTTGCAACTACTGTGTACACTTCCCTACTTCTTCTTGTTTCCCTTCAGTATTCAAATTCAAGGAATAAATTAGCATCTTCATACGGCTAAGATAATACTGGGAGCTGGTGTGTATGTGTATAGTTCTTCACAAGAATGCAGACCCTTTCTGGAATTGCAGAAGCATCCCCCTTTGTGCAAGTAGATTGGCCTTTCTTGTTTCTAAAGACCTTGCATTTGGCTAAATTAAAATGTACTTTGTTTGACTGGGCACAACTTGTGAATCATCCCCATTATTTTCACTGGCTTGTCCTCCTCATGATGTATCACTGAGCCACAATTTATTGCCTATAAATACGTTAGCGAGCGATCTTGTGTTTGCTTCCAAGTCATTGATGAGAACATAGAGTAGCAAAAGTATTCATCTTTGCAACCCCTCCTACAGAGCACCCCGCTCTTAAGGCTCAGTCCTAGCTGAGAAAGCATTCGTGCCCCTAGTTGACATCCTCTTCCCCTATGAATTATACAGCTCTGTCTACATGTTTTAAACTAGTAAAGAGGTTCTTTCATATTCAAATTTTTGCTCTTAGCTTTTGCATTTTACTGAAAGAGAGGAAATAGTCAAAGTCCAGATCTTCAGTTCAGAGACTCCTGAGTTTGGGGCACAGGCTCTTTACAGTGGCATGAATAAACAGACATGTCTTGTGGTTTTTGAAGAGTCCTCAAATTCCTGTTGCAGGAGGATGAGTGGATAATGAACAAGCCAAAGCAGCTCACCAAACCTGCCAAAACATAACTGCTCATCTGGCAGAAGTTACAGAATTTAAGAGGTTTTTTTTCGTAGCTGGCCTGTTAATATCATTATTATATTCACTTGTCAGAGCATGTTAATATAACCAAGTGAAAAATGTTCCTAGATACATGTTATTAAATATTTAAAATTAAGAATAAAGTGTGACTTTCAAAGCATCTGAGATGTGATACTAAATCATGGTGTTCTTTAAGGAAGAGTTGACTACCTTTTATGTGTTTTGAGAGTCCACACCTAAAGATAAACTAAATAAAAGTCAGTTAGAAATCAATTGATTAATGAGAACATACTATGATTTTTCTTTAAAATGTCAATTTTTATTGGTATAGTAATTCTTTTTGTTAGTGACATTCATTAAGGATTGAAGCAGAGTGGGAACTCTGCATGTACAAAGGATAAGCTGAAAATTTGGTCAATGGAACCATGCAGGCAGGAAGAAGAAATTAAGATATTAAAAACTTGGTTGGTGAGGCCATGCTGAGTTTCTGTGCCATATCCCTGCAGGTTTAAGCCCTCAAGTTGTTAGGAGGTTTGCAGCTAAGTTCTGTATGTGCTCAAACTTTTTCGTAGTTAACACACAAAGGTCCTGTTCATTCATATGATCATTTCCTTCATTTTTTTGAAGTAAATCTTTTTAGGAAGCAAGATCCAGGTGTTTAACAACTTCTAAAGCCATCAATAAAACAAAATACCCAAACGTGTGCACGTTCAATGGAGACTAATTTGTTGTAGTCAGTTAATATAGTCCTTGAAAAATTACATTCTCTTTGCTTCTAGCTTAATAACAGCAGGGCAAATCTTGTCTGCCTTACTGATATCAAGGGGACTGCTGGTATGAATAAGCAAAGATGGCTTTGACAGAGTACATTTGGATGTAGTGTACGATACTCAGGTTCTGAGAGACTGAAAAGAGATTCCTTCCTCCAATATAATAATTCAAACCTATACATCTTATCTCTGATGGCATTTGTAGGGCTCAGCAGGAGGAGGTAAATAATAACACATTCACTGGCAGGGAGGCAGAGAAATGGAGCTGGGTCTGTGGTGTGCCTGGGCAGAATGCAGGCTCACTGCTTCTGTGCAGCACAGAGCTGAGGCATGTGGTGAGCCAGCCTGGGCTTTTCTGTGCTGCGGTCCCTCAATGAAGAGCCTGGGGAAGTCTAGGGCGGACACGATGATTGCTTCTACTGGTGGCAGCGTAAATTTTGGGATGGTCCACACAGAGCTAGTAAGCCCATCTGGATATAAATGTATTTGCTCCTCAACCATCCAGGCTTCAGAAGAGCTTGCTAGCTTGGGAGCAGCATGAGATTTAAGCTGGTCCTGCATTTCTGTATTGCTCAGCGCACAGAATACTACACCTTCTGCTGGGACCCTTGCAGAGCAGGGCACAGGGACAGGCAGTTCTGCAAGGGCAAGAAAAATCCAGATGGACGTCATTGTTCCAGCTTGGCACCAACTGTGCTAGAGATAGGTTGGCTCAGGGCAAATCTGCTCCAGCGTCTCCAGCTCAAAGTTTGATACCAAGGAGCCCAGTGCTCTACAGATGGGGAAACTGGCACCCACAGATTTGTCCAAGGACACACAGCAGGCTGGTGGCAGAGCTAGGAGTAAAATCCAGATTTCCATTGCTCTGCCTTCCTTTATCCGTTAGGCCATGAGAAACATTGATCACCCTTCTGTGCTTTGCTTGTGTTGTTTCTTAAGTGGGAAAAATAATCACCAGTGTTAGTGGATTGTGAATTTCCCAAGTAAAACATACACACACACACAGAGTTAGGTGTTTGTATTATTTATTACTGCCTTTTACAGGCAGAGCCATTTCAGATAAATCCTTACTACTAATTTAAAACACATTTATACATTGGCAGTCCTTATGGCAATTGGTTGTAACTCTCATGATTGAGTTTCCCTTCCTTCCCCTGCCCCTTGAGTATCAGTGTATACACAAACAATCTATAGTACATCTATTTGTGTGGGTATACCAGCACACTGTAGTATCTGTACAAAACAAAATCATAAATTAAAGGAAACATCAAATCTTTACTGGAGTTGCATTTTCCAGGAGGAAAAAAAAAAAAAAAAGCAAGCTGTGAAATTAAATGCTTAATGAGAGATTTCTTAAAATTGTCAAGATAGTCCTGGGAATGTTCATTATAACTTCATTGAAAGTCATATGTCCCACTTCCCTTTTGGGATACACAGGTCCTCTTTTCATCACATTTAATGTTTTAAGTAATCAGGCATTAAATAAAATGTCATGGCTTCCCAGCAGTAATGCAGCAGTGGTTTGGTCCAGCCACACTCTTGTAGGAAACGTGCAAGATGGATCAGCCAGCCATTTGGTTCAGGCCAGTGCTGGCCTGTGCTTGCCTTGTCCCAGCATGCCAAGGGCAGCTGCAAGCAGCATGGATCATTCAGAGCGCTGTAGGACTGTGACAGAGGAGCTTTTCCGGCTGCTGCCTGGACAGATGGTGAGCAGTGTATGGAGCAGAGAGCATGCGATAGATCGGTGCCAAGCCTGGGACTCACTTGCCAAATCTCATGTGAAGTAGAGCTGTGCAGATGAAACAGAGACACGAATTATAGTTTGTTAATGTTCATTAAAATTTTTGGTGCTTATAGTCCTGCTGAGATGAAAAATTCCTGAGCAAATAGAAATCCTTAGGAACTCACCATGTTTTCTACAAATGTCTCCTTCAGTCTCTGATTTACATTTGCTTTCTTTCCCAAAAATGTTTAATTGCTATGTTTGATGGCTTCAGGTTTCTAACTGTTATGAAATTGTGACTGAGCCTTTAAGTGTAAATAAAACCCGTGCTTCAGTCATAAACCTACAATTATTTCTACTCATTCCACTTCATAGTGCTACAGCAGTTTTTAGTAGTTACGGGGTAGTTTGACAGATTGTGATAAAAACAGTGATAAATATGTTACTATTTATACTGTAAAACTGACTAGATTAAAAAAAAAAAACAAAACAACAAGAGAATTGTCCTAATCTGACTTCCAATATAGAAAACCTCTGTCCTTTAAGCCTCTTTTTGGGGGATTCCGACTGGGAACAGAGCTCTGCTTTTATAAGCAAATTGCAAGATCCTCCATGGGCAAGGGGAGGCCACCAAGGGATGCAGGAGGGCATGTGTGAACTGTTGGTTGGCAGAAGTGGTATGCTCTCGAGAAAATGGAAAACCCTCAAATATTTATGTGAAAATAAATTGTTCCCTATTACTTTTCACCTTTTTGGCTGTTTGCACAACCCAAACCACACACTGTTTTGCCTTAGGTGAGATTTCAGCGCTCAGTAGTTTGGAGTGAAATCCAGTCAGTAAATTCCTTTAAGCTGAACTCCTCAACTTTGAGATACTTAGAAAAAAGGCAGTTTGGCCTTGGAGAACATTTAGACCTCAGTGGTGGTGGTTTGTCAGTCATGGTGCAGAGAGATCTATAATCGGTGTAAGTGATGAGGCTTTGTGGAGTTTGTGCAACTTTGACAAGATATGCCCCGTGGTAGGTCTCCAGTGCAGAGGAAAGCAGGGATTTTCATTTTATTGGTATTGCTTCAGGTTACATGACTTCTTTTGGTAGGTAGTGATGGAAAAAGTTACCCAGAGAATAATTCTTCAAATGTAAAAGACAGTTTGGAAAGTAAAGCTCTGAATTGCTTTAAGAAGTGTGATGCATAACCAGGAGGAACAATAATTTCTCAATTTGATTTGGGAGCACGGTTACAGTGAAGATCACCATCACTGGCAGAGAACATCAGTGCTTATTGCCCATTTTAATAACTTACAAAAGCAATATCCTTTCAAACAACTGAAATGTGACTGGATAACAGGAGAATGATTTGTTGTACATGCAAAAGCACTTTGGAAATGTGCAATGTGCGGTGTCCAGGGATGACTTCAATCCCTTGCTTTTTTTTATTTGTCATATATGTTATACCACAACAAGTGTAACTTGAAATCGGCTCTGCCTTTTCATCTTTAAAAGTAATGAGGCTTTCTTGGCTGCTAATGCTGGCATAGTTGTAATTTTTTGCAACTTATACTAAGCATATTTCTACAAAGCTTTTCCTAAGAGGTAAAGTGAGTTTTGTTTTTGCTTTTGAGATCTGCGCACTGCCTGCTTTTCTATTGTGCTTATGAACTTGCTTTGTTTGGCGTGTAAGACTTGATTCAATGGGAATACTTCCCACCAAAGCAATAGAAATGAACAATTATCTCACTACTGTGAGAAACATTTTGCAGAGGCTTGTATGTTCCAAACAGACATTTTTATCCTCATGGAAAACTATCCAATAGGGTTCCATACTCTGAAAATGTTACCGTTTTTATACAAAACAAACTATTCTTTTGCTTTGTTGCCCTGTAGAGTTCCTTGGCAGGGAAACTGTTCTGTGTTCAGTAGGAATAGTTAAAAATGTTACAGATTGGACCTTCAGGCCAGATTTTGAACTGCTATATGTTTACATTTCATAGAGGAAATGTGTTGTCTTTGGGTTTTGGCAATATAGTGGAAGACCTTCAGGTATAGGAGATTGCAGTGAAATTTCCTTAACAAAGAGGCCAGATCTGAAAGTCCCAATTTGCTGTTTCGCGTTGTATTAAGTTCAGTAGTGAAAATACATATAACAACTGCCGTTTGTGCTAATTCTGCTGAAATTTTTCACCAAGACATTATTACAAACTGCTTCTGAAAATGCTTTATCAACTTCATCTCTGCCCATACTAGCCACCAGGAAGAAACCACAGCCCAACAGCTAGGTCTGGTAGAAAAAAAACAGTCAGTGTTTTGGGGACTGAAATTTTCTATGCTGTGTATCAGTCTTTCTGATTCACTGCCCGACTTCTCATCTGCCAGCAGGCATGGTTTGGGGCATGGCGTGCTTCTTGGTTCATGAGTGAGAATTAGAGCTCTGTCAAATTGTGAGTTTTGGCTGTTGATGCTGATCGAAGCTGTCCAGTGCTGGAGACAGAGACCACAGGAAGGGAGGACAGGACAGCCCATCCAATTCACAGCCTGTATTTTTGAAGTAAAGGGAAGCTGGTGGCAAGTGAAGTTATATGCCAGGCTGTAAAGTGTGATGGAGAATCACAGACTTGCCACCTCTTCCGTCATCTCTGTTACAAGGGTAGTATCTGCCTGACAGCCAGGCAGACATTTAGGGACTGTAACCTCTTAAGCTGTCCAGGAGTTATGGATTTTCAAAGGATATCTACGGTTTTGTCCAAAGCGAGATATTACAGGTGTTTATGCTATTATAATTTTGTGCCCCCCTGAAATCAATAGCAGATTTCCTATGGGATATAATGCAACCCAGAATTTTCTCCTGTGAAAGGGTACAGTGGTTAAGCAGTGGACTTAACAATATTCAAAAGTAGTATGTAATGCAGGATGAAAGGGGGACTGGGATGATGTTTGTTTCCATCCCCATAACAGCAGAGTGTAGCCATACGAGTGCTTCATCCTTGATGTGCTAAGTCAATATTGCGTATTTCAAAATGTCAAGCAGAAACTTCCAGGAGCATTTAAATATGCAAAAAATTTGACTATGTGCAAATTGTAAATTGTTCAGAAGAAGTTACATTTGTCATTACCTTAGGCTAAACCAAATTGCAGAGTAATTTATTACACACATGATATTTTGTGGCAGTTAAACCCATTTACTAGCTAATCTGGAAAGCAACATTCTGTAATTGCACACGTGGTTGTTTAAAAAGGTCTTGGCATGGAAAATAATATTAAGAGGGTAACTACTAAGGGCTGAGTAGTACTTATTATGAATCAATATGCATGGTTAAATAGTGGGTGAAGTTAAATTCGTGGGGCCTCTCTAATTTAATGTAATTTTTCAATGAAAGAGATACCTAGCTGTAACTCCAACTACCAAAACCAGCTACTTTATACTGAGGAAAGACATTTACTACTCATTTAATCTTCATTCAGATGAAAAGACACTTGCCTTATTATTTTTAATTCCTTCATAAATTTTGAATTATATTGCTTTCATGACCTTGTTATAATTAGCAGTAGCTATTTCTTGCTAATGAGCTATTACCTGCAAATCCATATAATTCATCTGACAAGCTGATGGCCAGACTAATTAACAAGGTTTGACCAATATCTCAATCCCTCTGCAAAAGATTTTCTCCTCTGACACTAAAAAATGTTCTCTGAGGTACCGTATATAAATATATCAAACAATATAAATGGTTTCTGCAAAGAGGTTACAAAATCACCCTCCGGAGAAGTTTGTCTTTAACATTCATCTAGAATAGAGGCTGTTACCTAAAAATCCTATTTTGTACCACATTTATCCTGTGATTAAAACAAAGCTAACACCACTGGTATTTCTAAGTCCCTGGCAATCTATAGAATCATTTCTATGTGGCTTACAAAAAAGCTTTTAAAACAGAGAACACCAGGCCACCCTGCATAAAGAAGCCTCTAGTGGAAAACACACTTTTAAAAAAGGATTTGCCTGTTCTCAACAAAAACTGCACTGTTAGGTTTTAGGGCCTGCTTGGTCAGTCCTCGGGAGAGTAGGCATTCCATGCACTTCAGTGGAATCTGGATCTGGCCCTGGCCCTTCTTGGTTGCGCATTACTTCCTAGCCCATCTCCATCAAGTTATCTGTACCCATGTAAGGAACAAGAAATCATTGCTCATTTCTAGGGGGTATTTTTTAAATGACATTAAGGCAGGTTATTGTGACGTGGTGTTCAGAAAACTAAGACATCTTGTGATGTGACAGCTGCTCTGTATGGATTTATTGATACACATGGCACTTTATCATAAGGAAAAGTCACTGCCCAAGGCAGTTTTCAATCCAACACACAGTGATCTTCTGCATAATACATGGTAATTGTATGTGGACCAAATTCAGCACACACACCCCCTGCTTCTCAGAATTACTGGGAAAATTAGGTTTGTTATGGGTTGTGAAGCCATTAGAAACTAGAGAGATTGACTCCATAGAAAAGATGAGAAGGAAATTAATAATTCTGTCTTCAGAGGTTGTGTTTGAATGATGGAAAGTAAATAAAGCATGGGACCACACAGTGAACAAAGGGGAGAAAACAAAATATTGAATAGCTGTCTTTATGTGGACAGCATTTATTCTGTGTAGTGCACGAGGCAATGATGTGTACATGTAGTTAGGCTGTCTGGTGCTGCAGTTGCACAAGGAGGCTGTACTGAGGTTGCAAATAATTCCTAGCTTTCAAGCACTTGACTTTGCACCCTTCAGTGCATCACCCTCAGTGATGCTTTCTGTGACTGCATTTAGTATGTGTTGTGGGAGTATCTGGAAGCTCTTCTGTAATGAGTCAAGATCCAACTACATAAGAAGATGCTGTCCACCACAAAGAATTGACCAAATAATTTTAATCTTTTTTTAAGGTTAGTAGTTAAAGCGACAGATAAAAGGAATTAATTTCAGCTCAAATTCAGTGACTGTATTTTTTTAGTTTGTGAAGGAAGGGAAAAGGAAGCCCTTGGAGGGCTTTGTTTCACAGGCAGCTGTATGAAAGCCTGAATGACAGATCTCATTTTGGACAGTAAGGTGTTTGTACGCAGAGAAGGAAGATGCACATTAGACAAGACTGCCTCAGAAGTGGCAGCGAGGAGGATGTGGTTGCACGAGCTTGGGCCTCGTTAGTGAAGCAGCCAGGCTGGGTCGGTGCTGCTTCAGGATCGTGTGCCCATAAAAGTCGCCAGAAACCTCCACGAGCGTCCATGGCTCTCTCCCATACTGACTTGCAGAGTGACTGGTGTGCTTCCTTGCACTTTGATAAAAAGACTTTCTTTTTTCCTACAGAATTCAATGAAAATAAAGTTTGTTTTATGTAGATTTCAAATGATGACTAACTGGTAAGTTCAGATGGATTTTATTACTAGTTTCAGCTTTGTTTTCCCTTGGGGCAAATTCATCCATCTCTACCTGCTGTTTAAGGGAAAATACACTTTCTGATTTGAAAGGAGGAGCGCCCATCTTTCTTACACTGTTTTCTCTCTTTCTCACTGCTGTTTCGTTTTATACCTGTCTGTTACCCTATTATAATACAGAGGAGATCTGTAAAACTCCTCACTGATGTAATTTCTTATTTTTTATTTCTGGAGGAGAAACTTTTTGACAGACCTTTGACTGTGGCATTCCTTCCATTATTGAATCGCTGACAGATGTTTTTAGCTACTCGGTCTGCTTTTAATAAATAATGCCATGCTGAAACCCTGCTACAACTAGGAACTGTCCTGTTGTAGTAGTGTCCATGCAAAATCCCACCAGAGCTGATGCTTTCTTTTGCCTCAGTCCATATAGTTGCAGTGTAGCCCATGTCCAGAAATAAGGTGACTTCTGTTCATTACAGTAGCATGAGAATTCCTGTACTGTATCACCAGTAGCAGTTATGTTGAAGCAACTGCCTTGACGCAGGAATCTTGATGCAGTGATGTGTTTTTGCAGTGAGACATAGCCCAAGGCTTCTGTTTAGCAGGACTTTTAAGCATGCAAGTACTCCATTGACGTTGGCACTTAAATTTATACACTTTTAAGCACTCTGGTGAACTGGGACTTCAGGGGGAGCTGTTCTTGTATTGAATAGAAATCATGTGAAACCTTGGACAGAAGATATCAACAAAAGCATTTGCAGCTTTCAAGGCATTTCTGGTTTTTGATTGCGTTTGGCCCTGGGAAGGTCTTCAGCAGAGTGTTTGGGCTTTTAGACTGAATAGCACTCTGACCTTGTGCAAACTGGGTGCTGCTCTTGCTATCTGATGGTGGGAAGGCTTCGTTTTGGGACACTGCATTGTTTAAGAATTTTAGGTCTCAGTGTAGACATAATAAATTGCCTGCATTTCAAGGAGGAAAATGAGGAACAGCATCTGAGACTGTATGGGCTCTCCGCAGATGCCACTTTAGCACAGCAGTGCATCCTGTGTCAAGAATGTGGAGCTAAACACATAGCAGCTGTCAGCCTGCAGAGAGAGCAGCGGGAGCGTGTTTCTCTGTGGGAACCACTCTGTCCTCGGTTGCCTAGGCGCCAAGTATTGCAAATGGCATGCAGATTAACTTAAATGCAAGTGATGGCAGCCCTCTTCTGATGGAGGTAAGAGGCAACAAACCTGTCTTTTGCTGATGATTTCCAATAGCTGGAGTGCACACTTAGAGTACTACTAGGTTATCAGAATGTATTGTGGGACAGATGAACTCCACCTTATGACAGGGGACAGCATGATGAATGAGAGACTTGCCACTGATGGCTACTAGGACACTTCTTGGATAAATATACCATTAATCGTCTCACAAAGCACATCTCTATTGTAGAGCACCACCCAGATCAGCATAGGAAAACCATAAAAATCCAGGCAGCAAAAGCTTTCAGAGACAGGCAAGCTTTGGTGCTAGCATGGTTTCCACCTTCAGCTGCACCCATATGTGGTGAGTTACTGTTATTGTATTTGTAAGTAACTCTCTGCAGACCGTTTATGTCTTAACCAATGCAGCACATTTGCTTTGTGACAGCTTTAGCACACTGATTACATATAATCTGTTCAGGCCGTAGGGAAGAACTGCTTCTCTTCCTATTCCCTTATCACTCACACATGCCCTTCCTGTCTCTTGCCTGCCTCTGAGCAGGCATGCAGGAAGCAGGAGGGGAGGCAAGGGGAAGCAGCACTTGCTCCCCTCGTCCTTAGTTAGAGAAGGCATCCTAGATTCGTGGCATGACTTAGAGGAACCATGGGACCCACACAGGATAATCTAAGCCCACTTTGTCCCAGGGTTTTGCCCTCAATCAGCTCCTTCCCTTCTGAGGCTGTCTGGGATGCTCCATTCTTCCGCAGTACAAGGTCAGTCTCCAAGGAGGTACTTTGTGTGGCAGAGCTCCCAGCAAGGGACACTCGTTTCCATCCCAACTATTCCTCAAGAGAGATGTGTTTTTCTAGAGCACTACTATCTGTGCAGGCAGGACACAGCCCTTAACTTTAAAGCTACATTTACAGAGGATGAGGTCTAAGCAGTTTTTACCTAGCCCCTGGGTTCACACTGAGCCAGAGCTCTGGCAGCACTGGCTGAGCACTGCAGGAATTCAGCAGCTCCATCGGTGGTAACAGTGCCTCCGGTATATCACCATTTACTCAGTCCAGGAGCAATTAGCTGTGTAATAGCTCACATCTCCAGGAGTGCCAGTCCTGCAGAAGGCTTAAGATATCTACTTTGCAAAATATAGGAAAAATGTGAAACAAAACTTAATATTCTTTTGGGCAGCAAAACACATATCAAGATATGTGGATTTAGGCTCAGGCTCTTAGTCTCTGTCCAAATAATTACAGTTGAATAAATTTTAACACAATTAAATAGATGATAAGGGAGATCAGTATGTAAATATATTTTAAACCACGAGGAAAAGTTTATTTCTGTGTTGTTACAAGCTGACTTTTATGTATGACAAGATCGGAAACATTTTGGTAATTATTAGGCATCTATAATATAAGCAGAGAGGATGATCATTGTCAAAGCTAGTTTCAATTGTGTGATAATATATGCTGGTTTTGGCATTTATGTGCATTTGATTGGTCGCAATCTCAGATGATAAAATTATTCTGCTCCTAGACACAGTTATGAAGAGGCTCAGTGTGTCAGAACAGGTTGGGACAAAGGCTGGTAAGGTATGACTGTAAGCACCTGTGAAATAAATGCAACCTGCAGCTCAGGAAGTCCTTCTAATGCTGATTGCTGAAAGGATGAAGTGTGTTTCAGGGGAAGGATTGTTGTTTTCCTTTGGCATTCATCCCAGTCACTGTCAGAAAAGGTTGGGAGGACAGATGAACTTCTGGCCTGATTTAGTATAGCTGTTTTTATGTTGCAAGGATATTGTTAATTATTCAAGAGATGAGAAGAAAGTCTTTAGAATAGTATGGTGTCAGTGAAAAATGGTAATAGATCCAGACAACTGCACAGGTTTTGACTGAGATGCTGCTGATTTAATAAGCAGTCAAGACCTGATGGAGTTCACTGTCACTCCAAACGCACTTTTAAAGTGTGGCCTTAGTTTTGGAGTAAGATGTCTCCAGGCTGAGGGCTGTGCGCCGTATCATTTATTAGCAAAGTGCCATGTGTACTAGTAAGTGCATCTGTGAAGAAGCTGATGTGGAAGTGAAAGATGGCAAAGATTTTTAAAAGCATTAATGAGTTGGAAACAGGTCAGAAATAGAGTCCTGGCTCGTTAAAGATGTCCCCTTGGTTCAGAGTAATTGCCACTGTAAGTTGGGCTGACATTCTCAGAGCAGTACAGCAGACTCAGATGAACTGTGGAATTAGAAATGAAACACAAAATTTGCACTACCTTCTGCTGCTAGGAGGAGGCTGGAGAAATGTCCATTTTCTAGCATTACTAGCCAAAATAATGCTTTAATATTTGCAGTGCCTTTTAAAATGTAACCCTCCCCTGTAAGACTTGGTTCATCTATGTAAAATCCAGATTTGTGAAATATGTTGAGCTATATCCTCAGACAGTGTAAGTCCAAGAGAATTGTCTATATACAGCAAATGAGTATCTGTCCCATTAATCTTATTGCTCTACTAAGAAAGCAGCCTTATCGTTCAAGACCTTCCCTCAGGACAAAACTGCCAAGAGAATTCTGAAAAAGAGCCAATTTACAGATAAACGGGCTTTCATTTGAGCCTGAGGACTGTTTTTTTTATTTGTTTATTTCTTTTCTTAACCTAAAACTAATTTAAGGAATTTCATGTTTTGTATTTTGAATAACTTCTCTTCTGCAGATAAATTGCTAAAATGACCTTTCCCTAAATCCTATTAGTGACATCCTCATTTAAGGGGTAATAGGGTTTCTTCGTATCCATAAAACAGGAAAAAAAATCAAACAATGTGTGTTGAGTCATGAGAAAGAAGACTTCATGAAATGTGTGAAATTCTAAAGATGAAAAATGTACTGAGATTAGATTTGGACAATAGCATTTCAGTAATCAAGTCTGCAGAAAACAGAAAACCCCTGAACAACTTAGAAATTTTGGGGGGAGGGCAGACACAAACTTTTTGCTACAAGTCGTCATAGGTCCCCTGGGTTTTACTGTTTCCATCTAAATTAGGATGTAGGTCTTTTTGCATCACTGAGATGGAGTAGATCCCATAGATGATATCTGCTGGGAGCAGTTTTCTTTAGAAATTGGCCCAGTCGTGGAAAGTCTCATTTATTTGGGTATTTTTTATGCAAATAATCCAATCAACATTAGTCCATAGACTCTCAGAGCTTCAAGAGACGAGATCTTCAGTTTACCTAGTTTCATCTTGTCTGCATTATGGCCAATTATATTTTCAGTCACCGCCTATGTTGAGCCCATCACAATGTGTTTTGAAAAATCATCATGATATGAAGCTGTGTGGTGTGGTTGACATGCTGGAGGGAAGGGATGCCATCCAGAGGGACCTTGACAGGCTGGAGAGGTGGGCCCATGCCAACCTCATGAAGTTCAAAAAGGCCAAATGCAAGGTCCTGCACCTGGGTCAAGGCAATCCCAAACACAAGTACAGGCTGGGTGGAGAATGGATAGAGAACAGCTCTGAGGAGAAGGACTTGGGGATGTCAGTTTTAAAACTCAACACGAGCTGGCAATGTGCGTTTGCAGCCCAGAAGGCCAACCATGTCCTGGGCTGCATCAAAAGAAGTGTGGTCAGCAGGTGAAGGAAGTGATTCTCCCCCTCTCCTCTGCTCTTGTGAGACCTCACCTGGAGTACTGCATCCAGTTCTGGTGTCCCCAACATAAGAAAGACATTGAGCTGTTGGAGCGGGTCCAGAGGAGGACCATGAAGATGATCAGAGGGCTGGAGCACCTCTCCTATGAAGAAAGGCTGAGGGGGTTGTGGTTGTTCAGCCTGGAGAAGGCTCCAGGGAGACCTTATAACACCTTCTAGTACCTGAAGGGGCCTACAAGAAAGCTCAAGAGGGACTTTTTACGAGAGCATGTAGTGATAGGATGAGGGGTAATGGTTTTAAACTGGAAGAGGGTAGATTTAGATCAGATACTAGGAAGAAATTCTTTACTGTGAGGGTGATAAGACACTGTCCCAGGTTGCCCAGGGAAATTGTGGCTGCCTCCTCCCTGGCAGTGTTCAAGGCCAGGTTGGATGGGGCTTTGAGCAACCTGGTCTGGTGGGAGGTGTCCCCGCCCATGGCAGGGGGGTTGGAACTAGATGATCTTTGAGGTCCCTTCCAGCCCAAACCATTCTATGATCATATAGTTCAGGAAGACAGCTTGCATTGGTGTCAAGCTATTGAGAGATGGAGAATTCACTGTTTCCCAGAGTTGCCTCTGCCAATTTCTCTTTAGATTCACTGTTTCAAATTGCTGTTTTATTTGCAGTTAAAACTTTCCTGTCTTCCTCTTTCAGTTCTTGAAATGCCTTTTCTGCTGTACTAAGAAATCTTCCACTGCCTTGCATTTCTTCCCAGTGAAATTCTTGTATGCTGTAATGTAGGCACTTTTCAATCCTCTTATTGACAATCTGAACATACTGGTACTTGAATTGTTCCTCTCAGACCTCTCCCTGTCCCTCCCAGGGATTGTGCCTGCATCCCTTTCTTAGCTGGTGGCAAGACCGACATCTCAAGACCTAGTGACTGTGACAGAACTAGCTGCATAATTAAGGAAATTTTCACAGAATCATGACCAAAGATGGTAAATCGAGTCAATTTGGCATTGACTGTGAATTCCAGTCAGACACGTTGGGAGCTGGACTGTGCCTTTGCACAGGCATAGAGTAAAGAGAAGTGTTGTTCAGCACTGGATGCTGCCAAGTAGTTTAGTTAAATTTGCTGCAGTCAGCCAGTCCACATTTGGCATACAAAGAAATTGCACACAACTTGCTGAAATGTAATCACTGAGTCACATCATTGAGTGCTTAATCTCTAGGAAAGTTAACTTTTTCGGCAGAGGGTAGATCACATCAGCAGGATTCTTTCTTATTTATTCCCAGGTGCTGATAATGCCTTCTGCTCCTCTTGCAAGAGATATTGTGGGCAATGCCGTGGGAGCTGCTTTGATGTCATAGCACGTTGCCTTTACACACACATCAAAAATGCAAAAGCACAGCTTGTTTACTGTAGCTCAACAAAGGGACAAGTACACTTAAATCAAAGCACTTGCCAATACCAACATCTGAGTGTGTAGGCTTCATTATTAGACAGGTCTTTGGGGGCTTTAAAACATGGTGCCATCTGATGAAATCCTCAGACACCACAAATGGGACTATTCCCCTTGCTGTACTTGGCAGGAATCTGTTAAATTATCAGCTCTTCCTTTGGCAGCTGGGCTGGTATTTACTGACCGCACAGCTGCATGCACAGGCAGAGTTACAAAGTCATTTCTTGACATGCCTCCTGTGACAGTTGGGCTCCTGCTCAGTGTTCCAATTTCCTTGATGCCCTCTTCCCAATGCGTGATGTTCCTTTGAAACATCACTATTTATTCATTTGACAGTTGCAATGTCAATGACAAGGAAAGAGAGTAAGTGGCTGTAGCTTTGTAGCAGTAAGTCCTTGGTGAGTTGTGAATCTTCAGCTCTCTGTTCTACCCCAAGAGATGGGGGTTTTCCTCCATCTGAAGACCCCCCAAATGACTGTGTATTTGGGTTGTGTACATTAGAGGATCATCTTCTATCCTTCAGCATTAATGCTTTTCTAACAGATCAGCAAGGAAATGGGAAGCCTCTATAGTCTATAAGGCAATAATGATATTTTTGCTTTAGTCACTTGATTTGACATTTGTTTTCTGAGACTCTGTCCAAAAAAGCACCCCTGCTCCTCCTCCCCTTGGCCTCCTTTGACTCCAAGTAGAGCTTCTCACCTGTATTTCTGTTTATTTCTTTGATATCTCTAAAGCATCGCCCTGAAAGTGAGAATAGGCCTAATGGAGGAGTTTCTTGTCTGTGATTCTGCCTTAGATCTGAAAGGCAATAAAGAAGATTTTCTAAATCCCTTCTTATCTCTCTCACTTCAAGCCACTCTCCAGCTAGCAATGCAGAGCACTCGCGATTAAACCCCAGGCAGAATTTCTGATGATCATCAGTATCCATGGGCATTCATTATTCCTCTGGGCTATTCAGACTAAAACTGAAGTGCTTACATGGAAGAAGATGGGGAGGGAATGAGGTGACTGAGCAGGTGTGACTTATACAACTAGAATTAATCATTGGAGACCTTTCACCTTGTTCCTCACTCTTGGGACCTGTGGAGTTTTAACAACCAAAATGGAAACCAGGGGTTCTAAATATAGTTGAGGTTTGCGTATCAGGTTTCTGTTCACCTGCAACTGGATGGTCATTATCTGCTTTTGAAACACTGGCAGCTAAGCCAGCTAATAAGTCTCTTTTTTTAACAAGAAAAGGAAATCAAGCTATATTTTCTACATTCTTAAATCCTTTTGAGGATTCTATTCTTAGAGTAAGACCCTGATGAAATGCAGAGTTTTCAATGTACTGGCAGTTTAGAAATATGATAGCAGTTACAATCTAACAAGTAGCCAGATTGGAAGAAAATACAGGTAATCTCATGGATAACTTTGTGCTTACTCAAACCTTTCCTGGCAGGGATGCAACAGAGGTGTAAAATGACACTTGTAAATCGTGACAAAAACCCCAACCAAACCTGGTTTCCTTCATATGGGTGGTTACAGGGTTCTGATTGCAAGGGTCAGTTCTGAAGATGCAAAGACAATTGAATGAGAAATGCTGTGCTTTCCTAGACTACTTTATACTTCAGAAGTACACAAACATATATGATATTATTTTGTGTTTTGGAAAAACAGCACTTAGAATTCTCTTTTTGTTTTGTCCCCTAGTGAATGACTTTATCTATTTTCTTAGTAAATTGGCTCCTGAAGAACTTGTTAAGAAAGGCAGCTGCTGAGTGCTGCTAGTGCATCCCTGTGTATCCCAAGGAGAACGTGCACAAGCTTCTGATGGTACTGAGATAATAATAGTAATGATGGGTCCAAATCACAGAAGGGATGAGACTCCAGCAGTTGTGCAAGTCAGTGTGAGCTTTGTGCGTCTGTTGAGGGTACAGATAGCCCGTAGATGATAGGTGTGTAAACACGGTATGTGTATCTGTGAGTGCATAAATTCCAAGGGAACTGCCAATAAGAGTGTCAGTGCACCCTTACTAATAGCCTGCTAATTGTTTGGTGGTTTCTATTGATCTTTAAATTGCATAAAGTCAAGATCAATTTCCTGAGTAATGCCTCTGACATTTGTAAGCAGTACCCAATATAATAATTGATCTTAGGTCATCTTATCTGTGACTGACAACATTGTAAATGTCCACTGATCAATACATTCCTAAATAGTGCTTTAGTAATACCTCTTGGAAGAAGCTGTACGTCTCGTAGAAGCTGTGTGCACTGGAGGAGCTTTTCTGAAAGCGTGGAAAGAAGGGCCCTTTTCTTCTCTGACTGTCACTTGTATACATCTGGTGCCTGTAGAGCTGTTACTTTTCCCTGGGCCTGTAAGAAATGCAGCACCTGTATTTAAGAGCTAGAGTCTCTTAGGAGAACAATTTCGTGGGGATTCCAATGAAGTATGTTCAAAAAACCACACATTCTGATTTGGATTAGATAGTAAATTGCATTATACTTCAGTGTGACTTGCTTGTGGTAATTTTCCCAGCCAACACTGTCTTTGCATAAAACCTCTTGGACTTCCTCATCCTCAGCCATCCAGTGTGGCAATGGAGAGAGAGGGATCAGAGACCCATTCCCCAAGCTGAGAGCACCTGATCTGATTCTCTGCCAATTGTACTGCCTTGAAGGGAGCTGAAACATGTATTATTCTTTTCTACTATTGCAAACCCAAAGAATTAAAAGAAAGCAGAAGTCAGGCTCCAAAAATACATGACATTGCTTTAAAATACATATAAATGCCACAGTGGTCTTCAGGCATTGTTGGGCACTTCATCATACTTGAATTAGATCACTGAACTTCAGTTTTCTTTGTAACCATCACTGTAAAACCTAGCATTGTCCTCTAGATCCATGCTGCAAGGAGGCAAAGCATCGGAGCACCAGTCTGTGAGAAACCTTATATAGCAGAGTCCCACAATACAATTGCAAGAGTTGGCATTGGCACTTATCCATCTTGTGACGCTTTAGCGTCATCAGCTGCTCAACAGATAATATTATCTAATGCAAAGTTGTTTCTGCCCTTCAGATGAAGCTTGTCCCCAGCTCTGGCTGGGTTGGTGGCTGAAGGAGAGGGCACATGTGTGAGATGCCCAAGAATGCTAAGGGAGTATCTGGGCAAGGTGCTGTCCCAGCCTGCCTCTTCACTTGTTCTCTGCTTTGGACACGATGGTTTGTTTTTCAATTAATGGGAGAAGTGGAAGAAGATTTGCAAATGGAAAAAATTCTTCAGCCTGCCCTGTGCGTTCTTATTAATCACAAACTATAATATAAGCTCAATCAGACTCTGTTTGTTGTAGGAGAAAGTTCTTCTGGTTAGAGAGGGAAGCTTTGGGGTGCGCTGAGGACAGGATCTTGCCTCTTGGTCTCCACTTGTTTTTTCAGTCCCCTTTGAAGTTCTTCTGCCTTGTGTCTTTCTTGCAGTAAATATCAAAAGCCAGTGTGGGTTTTGCTGATATCATTAAGATAAGTGGTAGGCAGTTGTATGCTGAGCAGCCTTCTGCTCCCTGCGGTCACTAAGTAACCTTAGCAGCAGCCTGCACTTCACTTCCACTGCCTGATTGACTGACTGCTGCTATCCCTTTTAATCCCTTCTGTCGTTTGAATAACCTTGCTGAAGCCAAAAGATTTAATCATGCTTAGCTTACCTCAGTATACTGCTTGCACTTGTCCTCTCAGGGTCCACACTGTGGAGATTTGGGTCTGAAAAGAATCCCATAATATAGAGGTTGAAATGCCCCCACCTGCCCCCAGGTGGGAGGTCCCTGCTGAGAAAAATCTGTGTGACAACTTTGCACCAGCTATGAGGAACATGGCAGCAATGCATTGACTCTCTGCTAGCTTCCTGAAGTGGTTAAATAACACGTGCTTGTGATAGGGAGGTAAGACTGAAGTGGGTCAGAACATACTGAAACAGCTCATTTTCCTCAATCTCATGCAAAGAGGAGGAGCAGTCAAAGTGGTGATGATTTGCACATTGGCCATGTTCTCTCTAAACGAGAATGTTTTCTGCTTGCCTTTTTATTTTTATTTTTTTTTAAGTCCTAGATGAGGCCATATTAGGCTTCTGCACATCCCCACACCAGCACCAGTTACAGAGTCAGAGCCCTGGTATTCTAAGTATCCTTAGTATGATAAAAGTGTTGCCACCCTATGTAACCAAAGGTATGAATGCATCAAGAAAGACAAAGCTAACTTACTTGGACTTAGAGACCTACCTCTGGGAAATGCTCGAATGACAGAAATGAAACATCCTGCAAAAGCAGTTAGATTCTTTTCTTTTCCCCTTTTAGGGAAATTAGGTTTCAAAAAACAAGGATCATTATAACTGATTGCTGGCCTTCAATTTTAACTGAACAACTATAACTACTCGAATTGTTAACAAGGGCTCTGACAAACAGGAATAGATAAATACATGGCAAATTCCCCCAACAAAGAAGTTAATGGATACTACGATAACTGTGAAAAATAGTATGTCTTCTGGTGACACGCTGTGTGCAGAATCAGTTTCTCATTACTACAAGCCAAGTCATGTAGAACTTGCAGTTTGCCCTTTACCAAAATTTATATCCACTAACGCTCTAAGCAGATTCATAAAAAATGGCAACCAATCCATATCTATCATGTTTTATGTTTGGGTGAAGAATATGGGTATTACTTTTATTAAGTTTCATGAAATATCTGCTGTTGTATTCAAAGTGATAGATGACTCTGCCAAAGTTGGGTGGTTTTTTTTTAAGGTGGGTTGGGGGAGTATACAGAAAGAGGGAGTGCTAAAGGAGAGCAGGATATTAGGTACAATATTTATTTTACTGAGAGGACAAAGCAGCCATATAAACTCTTCTTGCCTTGGGGAAAGAACATGCAAGAGACTTTGGCATAGCCAGATCTATCTGTAACACTACAATATTTTCTGCAAGGCTTCTTAAACACATTTTGCCAAAGTAAATTGATCCTGACAGAAGCCTTCCTGTCACTGCTGCATTCTCTCTTGAGCAGAGCCTGCCAGCTGTGCTGAGATTTGCCAGATTTATAAATCTCCGCTGGGGACTGGACAGGGTCTTTGTGGTGTTAGATGTCCGAGTGTGTAGCTGTACCTCTCTTCCACAGAATATTTACTATTGAGTACAGGGACTGCAGATAGCTTATACCTTCCTAATCACTATTTCGAAAATATAACTTTGTCACAGAAGTATTTTCTCCAGGAGCAGATAAAATAAGCTAGAAAGTTTGCACTTCATCACCTTATTAATCTGTCTTTCCTCTTTTAAAAAACTTTGTGTATACATAGCCAGCACTTAAAAAATCTGTGAGCCCTGGAGAGGAGTGTGCAGGTGTATTACTTGCAAGTTTCCTAAAATGAGGCATGATAGGGCTGAAAATAGGTGCTAATCTCTGTAGTAGTGCCAGGGGAGGCACGAGGCTATCCAACCAGTCCACAGAGGAGGAGGGAGGGATAGGTGCTGAGGGCACACTCTGCTCCCTTTGTGTCTTCAGTTTTATACCACAGCTTTTCTGGGCAGTGGATCAGAGTTTACAGAGCATTTCCCGTTCCCAGGCACACAGATACTCAGCCTCTTTCCAAATGCACTCTCACCAAAGCATAAGTTAATTGGCACTGTGTAAGCATCACTGAGAACATCATTATGAGTGAGGATAGGGAGAGGTGATCTTGATGACCCATTCTGGCCTTAAAAATCTATGATGCCTGCAGAAAGCCCAGTCCAGCTAACAGAGGAGCAAACCAGCATTAGAGAAGTGACTTCCTGGTTGTTAGTAAAACAACGCAGATTAAATAGCAGGAGAGAGGTTCAATTTTCATCTTGAATTATGTTGGCTTAGAGAGGCAGCATACTGTGTGGTAAACTTCTGCAGATTTCCAAGACCTCTTTTTTTGAATCAACCCGAGCATCAGTATGCTCAATTCTTGTTCTTTACCCATTATGTAATTTCACAGACTGTCACTGTTATTCCCATTTTACACCACGACGTGTGGAAAATTCAGGTCAGTGTCTTACGAAGCACTGCAGTAATAGGGTTGCTCTATCTGCAGTTGTTTAATGAAGTAAGCAAGGCAACATGCAACATCATTTGAGTGTCCTAGCACTGCTGACATTGGGAACGTGTGGAACAGCCCAGTATTCGCACAAGTAAAGCTGAAATTTGTGTTTTCTTGCAAAATATAAGGTGAATAAATAAATCACTAAGTGCTTTTTCAAAGTCATAAAGCACAATAGTATCTGACACCCAAATCTGGCAAATGCATGTATGTGTGCTTAACTTGGTCAGTGTTTCAAACTGCTCATGTATGTTAGCATTTGGAGTACTCACCTTAAACTGCAAAGGGGAAAGTGCTTGGTAATTATTGAGATTGTAACGGGAACACACATTCTTGGGAAAGCACTTTCCGAATTATTTACACATTGGGTCACCTTTATTAATTGCTTGGAACATATATAGTTAATGACACATGTTCACTGTATATTTGGGCCATCCTGCACTATCAAAAGGGTTCTCATTACTGAAAGACATTTAGCTGTGCCTTTTCCCTGTTCTACAGCTTTTTTGAGGGAAGGCTACAGTCAAAAGCAAGTTGTCAGGTATGTTCTTCAGGCTTCCATATATATGTGATTTTATGTGTTGCAGGTGTAAATGTGTCCGTTGAAAAGTTCTATACAAAATTTACTATAGTAGACATGGGGCTGAGATCAAGTGGAAAGCCTTGCAAATCTTTGAAAGTAGTCTTCAAATCTTCTGGAGCTTGTAGCATCTACTTTATGAGTATCAGCTGGACTGAGACTTTTCTCATGTAATTATATCTTTTTTTTAATAAGGTGATGATTTTCTGCAAGGTATATTTTGAAGAATTGAGGGATTTATTAGCTGAATCTATTAACTGCTCTGGAATAAAAGCATGAGTTTACTTTGGACCAGAGTAAGGAATGGTGCATTGTTCTGCAAGATTAAGACAGAAGTACAAGGCCAGGTCATCTGAGGCTGGACCTCTTGCTCTAAGGAGAGGGTATGTTTCTCAGAGTAGGTGAGCACTCCTTTGGAAAGATAATAGCTGCAAAACCTCCCACAGTGCTGCTGGAACTTGCTTTTCCTCATTGCCTTTTAAAGCAGCAGTCAGAAGCAGTCCATGGACCAGTGGAGCTAGGCAATTGCTTCTCTCTTTGAAGCAGAGCCCAGAGCTTTCCCCTTCTTTGCTCTCCTGCATGGATGAAGGGTAAAGAGCAGCACTGTGGAACTGCTGATACATTTGGCTATGCAAGTCTATGCCAGCTCATTTCTTGGGCATCAAGGAATGCAAGATGAACCGGCAGTGGTGATAATATACTGATATTTCACTGATTTACTCGTTATTCTCTGGTTTCCAGGGACTTGGTTTGCTTGTTATTCTCTGGTTTCCAGCTGTTTCTGCATCTCTTGGAAGTCATTGTTTTCTGCAGTACCTTGCCCTCCTTTCTTCTTGCTTGATAGAATTGTTAAACAAGAACCACTGGTCCTAAGTCTCTTTGTCACCTCTTAATTTATGGTTATGAGCATTTACCATGTACTTCCAAGCCTGGATATGTCCTGTGCTGGAAGGCTTTGGATGCCTCCCTGAACTCCACTCTGATAATCATTTCCTCGGCTGTGGTTTATAATCAAATCCACGCCTGCCTGCAGAGGCACTGTGGGGAACCCTTCCAAAACTTTGTCTTCAGTTTGAAGGAAGAAGGTCTCTGGTGAAAAATGAGGAGATGTAGAAACACTGGGTAAAGTAGTGACAGTGTCCCACAAGAAATCCTGTTTGCTTTTGTCTTCCTTCTCTGTCCCTTAGCCAAATGGCTGTAGGGCTGAATCAGACATTGTGTGCTTTAGTGCTTTTATAAGTGCCCTTGAGCACAGGCTATGTCTTTAGATGCCATTTTTAGCACTCCAAAATTTTAAATACTAGCAGTTGGCACAAAATGGAGTTTTGGCTAGCACCCTCAATTCAGGAAGGCAGTGGCCTGGTTTGGTTTGCCTGGGTCAGGATTCAGATTCCAAATCCCAGCACTAGTCACTGCCTTTTAAAATTTAAGCATCATTTGTACTGACAAATTTCTTTTTAAAGTGAAAATCTAGTATGAGAGCAGCTTGCTTGGAGTTTCAGTAGGAACAGGGGAAAGATGCACACAAGATGCACTTGTAACAGGAAAAAAATTGAGGGCACCATTTGTGTCTCCTAATCATTGCTTGTAAAATGGATCTTGGGCTGCTGGGGGGGTATGGAGGTGTGTCTGTGTGTATACCTGAGGAGGATCTTGGGGGCAGAACGGTGCTGTTGTGCTCTTCAGGAGGGTGCTGGGGGGCTCTCAGGTTGGCACCTGCCCCAGTGCTCTTCCTCTGTCTTTGCAAGCAGATTGTTCAGTGGAAACAAACGCCAGAGGAAATGAAGAACAGCAGCAGTGGGGGAGTCTGTGTGCTTCTGTAAAGCAGATTCAGATGTTGAACCTAAATAACCTGGCCAGCCCTGGGAGGGTGGTTTCCATGGTTAATTTTCTCATCTGTGTTACTGACTTTTCTTTTCATTATGTTTGAAATTGAGAGTACTTTATTCAGTGTTAGTAGCCAATGGCAATGATCTATAAAGATGAGACTTTGCAGAGAAATAGGGCAGAGGAAAAGAAGAGGTGTGAGAAATTGAAATTACAAGGTTGCATTGGTGACTAGGGGTGTGGAGGAAGGAAATATTTTACCCAGTGTGCTTTGATGAGTAGTTAGAAGAGGAGAGCATAGTAGGCAGGGAAGTCTTTAGAGGGTGAGTTAGCATGTCTGTAGCACATCTGGTGTAAAACAAAAGAAAATGGAATAATTTCTGGTTTAGATGACTGTATTTAGGAGATTATTATTATTCTCTTTTTCAAGATGGAGACATCTGAGCATATGTTCATTTGGGAGGGACCCAGTATCAACTGCCAACTGCATCTACGTGTCTGTGAACTACTAGCATGACTCACAGCAGTTCCATCTGTCACCTGTGATCACAGCAGGTCTCACTACTCAGGTTTTTATGTGGAGTGAAATCCACTCAAAGTGTGATCATGCTTTTGCGATCTTACCATTCAAAGTCTGTTTGCAACCAAAAGGTTTGTTGCCTCAGCTGTCCTCATACGGCTTCTCTTCCTTTCTGTTCAGCTGTGGTCCCAAAGCACAAACAGCATATTTCGCTGTTTGGGAGTAAATGTATATTTTCATTTTATTAAGAAAATAATTTGCAATCTAGACTTTTCCAGGAATTTAGCATATTGAAAATGAAAGGACTGTGAGGGAGTTAAGATATTTTTGATTGAGCTAAAATGGGTCACGTGATGCTCTGGAGTGACTTGTAGTATCTTTGTGCTTCTGGCATTTCTCTTGGTTACCCCAGCCCATATTTCATAGGTTGAGGAACGTATTAAAACAACTGGGCAAAAAGTCACTTTCCCTTGGCACAGAGGTAGACGAAAAAAAGAGACCAATGGAGAGAGACTGGGCATGTCTGGATGCATGGATACAAACCATCAGGTGTCTGCAGGACCTGCTGCAGTTGGGTGCAGCTTTGTTAAGCCCACCAGCCATTGGCAAAGCTGTCAGCCCAGCAGATAAGCCCTGCTTACACCTCGCCAGATGCTCAGGTTTCACTGCACATGATCAGAGCCTCAGAACCAGGGCTGGCTCACACAGGAGGCAGGTGACTGTCAGGGTTGGTGAATGCTGCCTAGTAAACATCCCCTCTGAAGTGCTTCAGGGTGGCCAGGAACTGAAGGAGGAAAAACTTGAACAAAAGCAGGCCAACAACCTTCTGTGGGACCATTCACGCTCCTTTGATTGCTTTTGGGTTTGAGGTTACATAAACCTTGTCTTCGTTTAGTCCAAAATGAACATCCTTTCTGTGAAATAGCCTGTCCCCAGGTACCGGTGCAGCTCTTGGTGTCAAATTAGATAGAAGTGCTACTCTGTGGCTTTGCATTTGTTTCTCTGCACAGTAGTGCATGTCACCCTGGGTTTTGCTTGATTTCTATTTGAGCAAGCAAAAAATGCCATCACATAGGCTCTGAGCAGCTTGCAAATGACTCGACATGACAAAAGCAAAGCACAGGGTGCCAGCAATCAGCAGCTCCCACAAACTGGCTGTCACATTGTCTCCTTTGCATTTAAAGCCAATGAAAAAAGTGGGACAGGCAGTATCAGAGACAGAGGCTGGTTGGGACCCCATGGATCCTGCAGACCCTTTCTCCTGGTGGGGCAGCCCTGCTTTAGCTGTAGTTGTACACAGTGGGGCTGAGGCTTCTTTAATCTCCTAAGAAAAGCCACGTTAGCTCAAGTGCCTGCCAAGTGCACTGCAGCAGTACAGGTAGCCCAGGGCCCATGGATGGGGCAGTGCTAGCTGCAGAGGTGGGAGGCAGGAGGTGGTGGCTGGACCGAGGACCATCCATCACCCCAGACTGCTCCAAGCTTGTGGGTAGCAGAGACCGGGGTGCCAAGCCCCATGGGGACGAGGACACTGCTGCCATTGCATGGCTAATCCTGCCAGGCAGTGACATCTGAGTGTCCCGGCTGTCTCTTCCCTTGCAGGCCCAGCACAGAGTGAGTGCACTGCCAGCCATGTGTTTGCATTTCCATTGGCAAGCAGGGCAGATTTTACTTCTCTTTTTCTCCTGTGAAACTACACCTTGCTGTCATCTTTCTCCAGCAGCTGAATAGAAACCCTTGCCTACCATATGCTCTGGGGAACTCAACCCTGGCTCCATTAATACTACCTCTTGCACTGCTGAAACTGAACTTGAGACTATTTTGGTGAAGCACAGGCAAGGACCACCACTGTGGCAGCCCTGCACCTTGGGAAGAGCAATGCTGCTGTTCAGGCACGGCAGGGAGGCCACAACCTGTCACTTGTATTCTCCCAGCTGCACCTTTCGCTGGCTAAAATGCTCATTCCCTGTCCCCTCACGTATCTGGGCCAGACACAAGGGAAATGTTTGCCTATGCTGAGGTTTAATTTCTCCTTTCATTCAAAAGCCCTTTTACTACTCTCCCTTTTGAAGCCATCTCTCTGAAGCAGTCTTGTGAAAGGGAGATTGCTCTTTGCCTTCCACAGCTATCCCCAGTAAGCTGCTACATACACTCTGTAATCTCAGTGAACACAGCATGATGTGTACTGCTGTCAGGTAGCTTCACAGGGCAGTGCCTGGTAACTCTGGAGCGTGGCAGATTGCTCCTCAGAGCTCTGAAAGGGAGTTAGTCTGTACCTTTGTGTCAGTGGGGGCAAGGGGTCTCTGGGAAGGCCAGCAGCTCCAACAGAAAATTTGTAGGGGTCAGTAAATCTAAAAAGGCTGAAAAACAGCTACAGGAGTCAGTACAGAAGTATTTAATGTCTTTTCTGTCTGTCAGGAAAATGAGAACCATTCAGCAACTCACTGGAATAGAAAGAAGAAACCCAACTTGTTAGCAAATGGAGCTACGTTTCTATGTGGAGCTGACTTTTAAAGTCTGTTTCATTAGAGGTACTGGCAGGGGATGGGAGTGTCTGTGTAGCTAATCTGTTTGGCATTTGGGAATAGTGAGTATTATTTGGTCTGTTTGGCTGATAACT
The DNA here is from genome assembly GCA_028020825.1 of Podargus strigoides. NCBI lineage: Eukaryota > Metazoa > Chordata > Aves > Caprimulgiformes > Podargidae > Podargus > Podargus strigoides. The sequence continues at coordinate 11,275,242 of CM051631.1, forward strand.
ACCCAAGGGATCCCGTTTTCCTGCACGCTGCAAGGCACGAAGTACAATGTTCTGCAGGGCTCTGTGCTCGTTCTCTGAGCCAGGCTGTGAGCTTAACTTTATTGTGAAATGAGAAATGACACAGGTATAGGTAGCACAGAGCACAAATCAGTCCTAGCCTTCCCAAGGGAATGCTGCTTTGAGACTCTCCTCAACAAGCCTCGAGTCAGCCCTGTTGCCTGTGAGCCGAGCTGACAGCATCCTTCCTTTGCCTGTGAAGATTCAGCCTCTTTCCTCACTGCCCAAACTCCCTATTCTTTAGACAGCCTTGCCCACAGTTTGAGTTTTGCAACATGGGAAGGTTTTTCAGATGCTACATCCAGCCCTGTCTCCCTCCAGGTGCACTTTCCATTGGAGACGAGTCCATCTGGCAGAGCTAAGAAGTACATCTTACCCATTACATCTTACCCATTATCTGCACAGCTTGGCAGAGGGAAATGTTGCTGAGAAATACTAGGCTGAAATGCAGCAGCAGTAGCATATAAGGCAAAATATTAGAGGCCTCTGGTGAAATCCCAGAGTACATAGACCATACCCAAGACAAGAAGCTTTCTATCCTTCACTGGGTCAGCATAGATGTAGTGGTAGAGGTTTGGGCTTTAGAAAGGCTGACTCTGGCAGAGGGGAGAATGAGTCAGCTAAGGAAATAATTAAGTTTTTTACTAAGAAATGAAGGAAATTTGTTCAGACACATTGGTTTTCAACAAGGTAGCAAGGAGAATAATTACCCAAAAAGAGGAAAAATATTACCTGGCCTTTTCTGTGTCTGATATTCAGCAGAGTCAGTAGAAAAAGACCTAGAGATCAACCTCTCTGACTTCAAAGTACAGCAGCCCCCTCAGGGCAGCTAACAACTCTTCACAGGTGTCACCCAGTGCTGGGTACCCTCTGCCAGTATTCCCTTGGGTGTTGGAATGGGAAATAGCAGCAAAACACTGCCATGATCATGTCGCCCTGTGCATGGAGCAATAGTGGCTTTTCTGAATTTGAAAATCCATCCTGGACTACAGCTGTTTTTTTCTGTTGAATTTGTCTCTGTTTTGTATGGCTGCATGAACTTTCGAGAACATATGCAGCATCCCTTTAAAAATCCTTCAAAGAAATGTTGACAAGACTTTGGGGGCAGGCATTTGCCTCAGCCTGTTAGCACCTTAAGGCATTAACTCAGTGTTGCTGAGTGCTCTGCAGATGCACATCTCTAAAGGCCAGTTCTTGGTCTTGCTCCTGCACATCTGTGTGTGATTAGACCATCACACTTCCAGATGATCACAATGACATGGGTCCTTGCTTCATTTAGGATGGTGACAGGGGCTTTCCCAAGGGAGGGAAGAGCAAGTCTGTAACCTTCTCTGGTTAATTCAGAGGTGAAGGCCACATAAAGGTTTCTGGCAGTAGAAAAAAAGCTCAAATAACAATCTTGACACTGAAGTGGGCACGGTTTCACATTAGATCTTGCAGGGAGCAGCTTAATTTCTTTCTCAGCACTAGCACAGCTAAGAAAAGAGATAAGCAATAAAGAAGAGCAAAGCTTTTCTCTCAGGAGGGTTTTTTTAAGATCCTGCTCTGAGCTGTGAGTATGCTACCTTATATCCAAACACCACTGTGGGCAAAACACGACTCTCCAGGACTGTATGGTATCAAAGCTGCTTTCCGTGGAAGCCAGCTTTGTGTGCTGTGCTTTTGCACGGCTGCTCACAGCATGCTGGAGCAAGGGGCAGGCTTGAGCTCTTACCTGGGCCAGACAGTAGCTCAGTCATGCTTTGCCTGCTGTGTGTAACAGGAGTGACAGCTCTGCCCACGTGGTAGAGGAGGGGGTCCAGATTCCTCTTTATTTTAGAATAGCAAATGTGGGTTATTTAAAATCAACCACATAGGTTCACAGTAAATTCTCAGGCGGTTGCTCTGAATTAACTCATAACATGGCTCTCCCAAATGTAAGGAGTTCACACTGAGTTCTCACAGCAGAGTAATATTAGCTTCCCTCTTCTCAATAAATTTCAGATTCAAATTAATAACATCTTCTTGTAAGTCTTAAGGACATGACATCCCTCTCCTAAGATGTGTGTGTGTGTGAATGGGTGGAGGTGAAGGTCTTTTATTTATTATTATGGTTTGAGTTTTTTATGCTTTCAAAAAGGTTCCTCTTTAGCTATATGGAGTCTGTGCCCAGATTTTTGGGGCACAATGTTTTAACCCACAGATGAACTTGGAGGCTCAGTTCCTTGTCAAAGAAGTGACTGACTGATTACCAACCTCTGTCTGGCAGAAATTTGATTCTTTCCTTTTAAGGTGGCATATCTGTTTTCTTATCCTACTTTCCATATCCCACTGAGGATCTCTTGCTGTGAGCCCACTTTCCTCTCACAGTATGACCTGTTTGTGCCATTTTCCTTAGCCATGGAGAATCCACTGCCAGGCGATGTGGCCACCTAGGAAATCCCCAAGGCAATAGGACCACCTTAGGGTGAATCCTTGCTCCCCTCTTTCCCACAGGCACACAAGATGTGGGCTTTGCTGCATCCTGTGCTGGTGGCAAGTAGGGTAAAGTTGGTACCATCTGGAGAGGTCTGTATCTGTAGCTTACTCTGGTGACAGTTGCCTCCTTTCAAACCTGCAAGAGGAGTCCACAAAAGCTGACCCCTGCTTCTCTGATGCTGTGAGCCAAAGGCAATGTTACCCTGCTTCAAGGGTGCTCTGCTGTGATCTGAAGAAGGCCAATGTTAGTCTTTGCAGAGACATCTTTCTTTCCCTGTTTACTCAGCAGTTTTGTGATGATTTCCCTGCTAAGTCTTGAAATTCCCACTCTTTTCTGCAACCACGTGATGTCTCATCACTGTGAATTTGAACAAGGTGGTTCTCCTTCGCAGGAGTTTCTGCTTGGGCCAGCAAAGTGTTTTAGGATTTTTGGAGTGGTTTTAATCATCATCAATTAGCAGCATTGAGAATGATATAAGTGGATTTGGGGAAGGTGAAACCACAGGCTGTACCTTCACTGTGTGTAAAGATCCAGGGAAAAAACATAATGGGGTAGAATTTAGAAGTTCTGAGTTACAGACTGCATAGTTTGGCACTCCCTAGGGAAAACTGAGATTATTAGACTCCTGTGCAACTAAAATTGCATTTAATGTGTGGTAATGTGAATGCTATCAACTGAATATGCAAGGCTAGAGGCTTAGGGTAAATCTGAGTCCTCACTGCTAATAGGTTTAGGGCAATTAGTCTGTGGATTTCTGTAAGTCACATCTGTTAGAGAAAAAAAACAAGGTCATTTTAAATGTGGCACTTATGTGAACTCGTAGATTATGGCTCAAATTACTGAGCACAAGGGGATGCCACTGTATTTCTTTAGGAAGCAGTAGTTTTAACTCTGAGAAGCTGTCTCAATTCATGAAATTTCTTATGACCCTTACATACTTAATTACTTGCTAAATTCTTGCACTCAAGATACAAATCCTGCTTTAGGTTTTGTATCGTGGTTAGAAGATTCTTAAACCAAGGTTTTGAGGGGGAAGAAAAACAGAAATAAAATGATGTAAAACAGTGGGAATTTTTGGTGTGATTGACTTTTTTTTAAAATTTGATACACCTTAATGTTACTCTTTTTTTATCATGGCTTTTATTTTTTTTAACAAGAAGGGAAAATAAAAATGTTTCCCATAAGCTTGACAAATTAGAAGAGATTAAACTTCCCTGTAAATTCTTTATTGGACAACTGATGAACAATATTGATTCACTTAATAAGCAAAACACAGGTTGTATTTATTGAACTATGTTTTACTTTTCTACTCTCCCTGAATGTTATCTCTAAATTTAAGTAAATAATAAATGGGAATTAATTACTGGAACTAGCTTGGAGCAAATGTTGCTCTGTGGCTGCTGTTTCTCTTTTTGAATCTTTCATAGATACAGTCTTTATTTAAAACTCACTGTTGCCCTTACTCAGCATAGCACTTAAATACGTGCTTAAATTTAATCAACAGGGAACCCTTTTCCTGTTCAGCAAAATGTTGCAGCATTTGCTGAGTTTTAAGCACATCAGTCAGTTGTAGATTCTCATTTGGGTACAAGCTGATCTTGGTAGCTGTGTCCCTGTTGGTCCCTTTGTGCAGAGGAAGTGGGAACTTGAGTCATCTTATCGTGAGCTCTGGCAAGCCTTATTCCCTGTGGATAAGAGGCCAGCTGTGTAACTGAGGCCAAGTGAGGTGACAGTTGTGGTTACATTCATTATCAGAGGTGATCGACAACTGTCTCTTCATCCTCCTGACCAGGACCCAGCACTGCATTTGATTTATTTTAGGAAGGCTAGGAAAGCTGGAGAAATAAAAAGGTTGCAGCAGTTACTGCCTCTTGTGTCTGGCTCCTTTTCTTAGCTCTCCCATCCTGTTCTGCTGCACTGTCAGGAGCATGGCAGCAGATGAGGAAAGGACTTGGCTAACTTCAAAATATGTACATCAAGAAGATATTCTGGACCTTGTTACCACACTAACATTTCTGGCCCAACATGCCCGCTGCAAGGCACTATGGAGTTATTAGGAAGCTGTTCAGGGAGAATTAGGTTTTTCATTAGCATCTTTGTACAAAACTGATGTCACAGTCCATTCAGATCTTTCAAATTTTCAAGACAACTTAGTGATTTAAACTTTAGTTCTTGAGCTAATTAAGAAATATAATAAACAAGCATGACAAACAGGGGCTCTTGTCCAGCTGTTTTGCATCACGTGAATTCACTTTATTCACCATTCAAGCCATAAGGTTTCAGGACTTATTACCCATAACTTAATGTCATGCACCTATGAGCAAAAGACAAGAATGAGATGGAAACGCTCATCCCTCCTCCTCCATCAAGTTGTAGGTGTCCCCTGTATCACACTGTGAAGCATGAAAGCCTCAGCAGTTGTTTATAGGGCAGGACATCCATAGCATGAAGCATAAGTTCACATTTGCTTTGTCCTTTCTAAGTGAAGAAAAATTATCTATTCTATAGTCATTGTCTTAAGGAGTTCTATCACTTGGTTAAAAATCAGCACAGAAGTTGAAAGAGGTTTAGTGTAATTTCTTCAGTCTGTTGCAGCTCACAGCTGGTTTCCTTAGCAACCTTGACTGTACCCTCTGTGTACTACGTGGGAACTCAGTAAGACATATGTCTGGATACCTATTGCATGCTCATCTGAGTAATGTTCAGAATTTGGCCACATTGATGTAGCAGATCTTGGTTAGGTGGGTCCCTCCGTGTGCTTTCTTTACATGAAGCCAGATTATTCTGTAGAAAGAGATGCTGGATTTCATCCTCTTTTTCCCCTGAGAGAAAAGATCAAGATGTACTTGCTCAGGAAACTGAAATGCAAGACATGAATGACCATAGAAAATTTTATGCAGCAGCAAGTTGGAGAGTTGGAAAGTCCTTACACTGTTAAGAAGCAGCAATGTATGGGATAGGACCTTAGATTCCCCTTGAGCCAGCAGATTGCTGGGAGGAGACAGGAGCATCTCTTTGTGGACCCTATCTTTGTAGCTCAAACAAACAGTTGGCTATTTCCCCTTCTCACCATGGGACAGTGATCTAAGGAAGGAAATGTCCCTCTGAATAATTTTTCCCTTCCTGCTCTTCTCTCAGAGCAACACACCTGTGTGTTGCCACCTGTTTTGGCCATGCTGAAAGGTTGATATCAGAATAGAGAGAAATGACTGCTGTGACAGTATGGGGCCATACCCATGCCCTGGCCATAGCTAGATGATTTGTTCCATCTCACACCTTGCTTAGTTCACCTTAGTCTGGATGTCACTGCTCTGTTGCTGTTGGGCTGCCCCAGCCCTTGGAACCCTACCACCAAAGGGACATTTTTTAAGTACCTACACGGCATTTATCTTAAATAATATTTCTGTGCCTCAAAATGCACAGAAATGAGATTTTCAGAAGGACATCAACATTAAGCATAAGTTAAAGTCAGTGCAATGTAGCTGTCAAGCTGCTTCTGGAAATCCCACTAAACATCTGTCTTCATTGTAGGTAAATAACTGAAAAGCTAAAATCCTTGACTTTCAGTTACAATGAATAGGACTTCAAATTCTGACCCCAAGGCAGTTCTGAAAATGGGATAAAGGATTTTACAGGATTTAGCTGAGGTTTACTTTGGCAGAGGGGGAGTGTGTTTTTCTGGGTATGTTTTTGGAAAAAAAGTTGCTCTAGGAGAATTTGCCTTGATTGATTAATTTTTGGAACATCTGATAAATTTCTATGAGCAATGTTTCAGCCTTGTGTGTATTTTAGGTTTTGTTTTTCTGTTTTTGTGAGAGCCATGGTCAATAGCCAAGCCTAGAAGCAGCACTTGCAGTGGCTCATGATTGTGTTGTTTAAATTACAGACGGTTGGGGCTGTATGGAATGACAGCAAATGTATTGACTTGTGCTCTTGGCAACAAACTGTCTAGAGGTTTAGTTGCTTTGTTTCATGTTTGGGGTTTTGCTGCTTGCTGGTAGTCAGTGTTATTTTTATGCTACTCTTTATATATGCCATTTGCTCACTTGAGTGAGACCGAAAAGCACAAATATCTTATGGCTGTGTGTTTTGTGATGTCTCAGGGCATAAGAAATAAGAGCAAAGCAAAAAAGAAAGTTCGAATTAAGATCATGAACTACAGAGGAAAAAATAACACCTAAAGATCTTTTGCATTTTTCTTGTCAGCATTTTTACTGGGCTCTTCCTTATTGCCAAAGACTTGCCTTTGTCAAAAAAGTTTTTATATGAGTGAAGAGCCAACTTAATGTGTGTCATATACTGCCACTATTTATTTTTCCTACTTATCAATACAGCTACCAGAATATTATTTGTGGCTAGCATATGCTATTCATAACAAGGTGCCTTACTTAGGGGAAGAGCACCTCCTTTAGTCGGTTTCTTTGTCAAAACTTGGAGAATAAAACAATCTAGTAAAAAATATATGTATGCATGTGTGAGTTTTTAAATGCTCTTAAACTAATTTGAAATGTCTGGAGGCTGGTTAAATTCACTATAAATTTATCTTATTAAAGCAATTATTATCACTAGCCAAAGCAGGTTTCTTAATTTTATTTAAAATGCTTTCAGTTCATTAATTCCTGTCTGATCTTTAATTATGCAAATGTTTGGAAGGATCTTATCCCATCATGAATCTACTGGCTGCTGGAATAGAGTTTTGAAACATAGGATTTTCCGTACATTTTTTTGCTCAGGGAAAATAATTTGGTTTGTGTTTGTTTTATTTTCTCTGGATCCAATAATGCTTAAAGTAGTCACTGAACTCCATGAGACCTTTACCTAAATAGGAATAATATGGTTTAGCACACAGCTAGGCTTGTGTTCTGAATAGACAAGTGAAAGAGGAGGAAAAAGAAGCCCAGATAGATTAATTAGCACTAACTTTATAAATCTTGTTGTACTAAGCAAAACATGGAACATTTGATCAAGTAAAGCTGGGAAATGGCTCGGGAAAAATAAAGGAGGGAGGTGATAATGTACTTGAGGTTTTTGTGGGTTTTTGTAGCTTGGTCTAAATTCAGTAGTGGATAAATCTGTGAATAGCCATGCTGCCTTAGCAGATTATAGGAGCAGATGCTGAAGACCCTCATGTTGTGAAGGGGTACTGCAGCCCCTTGATCTGTGCTGAGAGAGGACCGGGAAACACAGGTGATCAGTTGTGCTGGGTGATATGAGCAAAACCCAAGCATATCCTCAGCTGCTTCTGCCAAATGCCTCTGGACTTCTCTAGAAAGTCACTCCATTGCAGATGGACCCTAGGCAGAGGTCTAGGGCTCAGCTCAGACTCAGGATTTGGCTCTCAGATTACAAAAGTGGCCTCGAGTGGGCAGTGTTTGCTGCTGTTGCTATCATCACATCCCAGGCAGCAGCTCAGCCCAACGTTCACCATCAGCCAGCTGAGCCAAACCCATGGTTTGGCTTGGGCTGCACCACCTCAGTGTGCTTCTGGGTTCTACCCGTTATTGCTGAGCATGGGAGAACAGCTAAGAGGATGTCCTTGCAAAGGACTCAGAGAAAATCAACATTCTTTGCAAACTAGATACCACACACAGAGATTGTTCTTCACGAGTCAAGGTCTGTGTTGCCCCTGGCATTTGTTTTGTGGATAAATTGCAGGCATAAGCTCTGTCTCCTGTATCTTCTTATCCTTCTTGAAGGAAAAGGAAATATGTGCTTTACTTCATGGTTGTATACAATCCAGCCTGCCTTGCAAGGGGAATTTAAGTCACGCTGCTGCACTTTGGCCACTTTCTAGCAGTTGTAAAGCACGTTCGAACAATAATGTTCTTGTCAGTGACATGGTGATTTACCTTGTGAAGCTCACAGCCTCGAAAGTCAGATTCGACTCTGCAGACAGCCTGTAGGATACACTTATTGAGATGTGATAAGTAACCTACCTTTCTTGTCCTCTGTCTCAGCAAACTGAAGAAACAAAGCCTGTGAAATGCCTGCATAACATCTGCATGTGTCAAGAGTGGGAAGCTGCTCCTTTGCAAACACTTCTCTCTGTCAATCTTGTAGGGAAAGAGACACAGGCACTGTTATCAGAGAGGAGCTATGTGATGCATATGCATTGATAAGAGAGACTAGGAGTGATGGAATGATTTTTTGGTAGCAGCAGTGCACTTCCTTTCTATGTGTATACAGCATCCAGCCCTGAAAAAGATAAAAGCAATGTTACAGTCAATGGTATTAACGCTCAGGTGAAGCTGAAGATGTAAATCCAGCTAGTAACATGTGCAGGACTGACTTTTGATATTGCTTGGTACAAAAGGAGACCTTCATTTGGTTCTTTCAGTCAGTTCTACCATTAGCTGGTTCACTTCAGGCTTGTTGAGAGTGATGTTGTATCTGGCATAAAAATGTGAAAGAATTGGAAAAAACACTAATGCTGCAAGCCATTGGGGGGGGGGGGGGGGGGGGGGAAACAAAAACAAACACGCAAGGATTGCAAGGATTCACAGATGACTTTGGCGGTTTGATGGGATTACTCTGGGATGATTTGCTCCAGGAGTGAAAGCCTGATCTGCTGGAAGAACCAGCATAATGTGAATATCAGAGAATGTGGACTCTCTGTTGCATCCTTGAATGAATGCTCAGAAATCAGCCACAAAATACACTTACTTGTGCAAAACAAGTGAGAAAGAACAAATAATCAATCCACATTTTCAAAAAAAAACCCCTGAAATAAATGCTTTGACGTAAGCCAGAATTTACCTTCTGTGAACAGCTTTTGTCTTCTGTGCTGGTCAGTTATCTAGCCTTGGCATTTAAGTTTTTAGAAGACAGAAGAACTTGTAGGTATTTTAATCTTCATTTACTTGATGCCTGGTGCATGCCTCATTCAAGAGAGACTGTGCTGCAGGATTTGCCATTCCCTTTCAAAGCATGTCAGACTTGCAGTAAGCACATTCAGAATCATGCCTGGCTAAATTTTTTTGCAGACCCTTTTTTTTCCATCCTTAGCCAGTACTCCTACTGCCACCAGGCAGCTATTTTGCTTGAATAATTGCATTTCTGTGAAATTCTCATTTTCAGAAAAAAAATTGCTAAAATGTATGGTAGAGTTCATGCAGATTTATTGTGAAAATGGTCAGGTGAAAAATAAACAATAAGATTTAGCACGAAAAGTCATTCCTATTGCTAGCAGTTGTGTCTTATCAGCTGGGAGTTTGCAACAAGCCTGCCTGATTGACAGAGTAGGGAAATAAACTAGAGCAGACTTCTGGAACGTGAGGCTTTATTGTAACAAGGTGACCCTAGCAAAGCAGTAGACTCAGTGATGTCTACAAGCAGGCTTTTCTACTTTCTTCCCTTGTTTCTTATTTCATTAGATTCATTAGAAATCTCAATAATCATTTTCTGTTTCTCAGCAAATAATTTTATTAATTAAAATTGCAACTGAAATGTCTATCTGATTTAAACAGAAACCATTTATAAATGGAAAACCTTTAGGATCCCATTCATTCTAGGAACTTTGATGTTGTTAATTAAATGATGCAAGGGGAATTTTTCTTAATAAGAACAGTTAGTAGTGAAACTACTTAGTGTCATGCAGAATAACAGTAATGATATGCAAAAGTTTGGCCCTGACACAAGATGAGTTGTTGGAGTAACAAACTGTCTGCTACTTGTGCCTGGAACTATTACTCAGTGTGATACGACATGGCTTGAAGCCAGCCCCCAAATCAGGGCCTGCAAAGGGTGCTTTCCATGCTTACTGTCTCTTTTTCCTCATATTCAAATGTACATTTAGGAACCAGGGAATTCAGCTGCAGTTTTAGGATCTCAGTACTTGGGGGGAAATTCAGTGAGATATTCCACGTTCTTTTCTGGATGGTAATTGGTTGGAGTTCCTTGAAAACCAATAGTAACAGGTTGTTGCTGTAGCCAGCTGTGTCTTAACGTAGCAGTAGAAGGGAAAAGTCCCTTCCTTTCCTTATGGAGGCTTTTTGAGGAGGTAAATTATTTCTGCAAGGAAGAGCCAATGACTCTGACTTTGTCCTGCTTCCAGTCACAAAGGAGTATGAGAGTTATAAACCAGAAGCTGCTTCAGAGAGCTACAGAAGAACGAGATGTCCTTGCTAGCTTGAGGAGTAGAACAGTGTGTAAGAGTTAGTGTTTGGATGGGACCTTGAGGTGTCATCAAGCCCCAAGCTCTTTCCACTCCAGGACAGATCAGCTCAACCCAGACATGCATCATTCTGCTACCGAGATAAGAATAAGTTGTTCAATGACAAACAGCTTCTTACACCTCCCTCTGATCAGTGATGGGTTTGCAGATGAGATGGACTGGTTTTTTTCAGGTGTGGCCAGTCCCAGACTTTGAGCTGAAAATACTAATTCATTCTCAAGTTTGCCATTGACGGTATTAGTTTGTTCTGCTGGTTTTCCCTGGTGGCAGAGCTGGAAATAGATCTGCCTGGGCATGTTCAGAGCATGCAGGCTGTCACAGTAAAGGCTGCTGAGGCTTTATATTGGGTTTGTTTATTACAGAAGCTGTATACCAACAGCTAGGTTTTTTACATTTTCCTATTTGTATAGAAAACTTCTTATTTCTTCAGACCAGATGTATTACCTCAGGATATTTACTCTGCATATATAGAAATCTTAGACTCACCTTGGAATATTTTCATTTCTTCAGGGCTTGTTTTTTAAGTAAAAATCTGCTGGTTTGAGGGAAAGTACACCCTGTGATGTATTTTGCCTGTAACACTCAATGCCCAGCATGGTGTGCCAAGAAAAGGGCAGATACTGTCAATGCTGACAGGCCACATCTAGTCCTTTTCTTTTTCACATTGCTACAATTGTCTTTTTCCATTAAAATCAAACATGGACTGAGCAGCCACATGCTGGGAACCACTAAGCGGTATTTAAATAGACGCGTATCATGACTGGGAGGCAAACAGCACAGAAGACCTCACACCATACAGGCATTCAGCATGTTAGGAAAATGTGTGATGGGTACAGCCAGGGGCTCCAGTTTTTCCCTCCACCCGTAGAGGACGCACAGCACCTCCCAGGGCTGGGTGAATGGGTTAGGAGCAGAAGGAAACAGACTGCTCTGATACTGTCTTGTAGTGCAGTATAATGGCTGCCTAGAAGTGTTTCTGACTGTTCATTAGTTAATGAAATTTGGAACTTTCTTATAATGGTGGTCAATGTTGTGGGATGTTCAGGTAGCTGTCAGAATCCACCCTTTCTTATATTTTGGGCATTTGAGCTGGTTGTATATAATCTGTCAGCATCAGCACGTGTTCAGTGGCCAGCTGTGGTACCAGAGTTCATAATGAATATGGAGATAATGAAAGAGTCTGTAAAACATTTTCAGGATAAACATTTTCCATTTTTGTCTTTTGCTATTTGAGAAACAGAGACTGAAGTGCAGTCTTTAAATGTTTTCTTGCTGTATCCTAATGTTTCAAAAGGACTTGTAATTTTGGTTCTTGACTTGGAAACAATTTAAAGATGGATGATTTTCAGTGGCTGGGAATGCTGCGCTTCCTGGCTAATCAGACTCTTTTGACATGTCTTAAATTGGGCACTGAAAAAAAGGGTAGACAAGTGCAAGCAGTCGACTTGGGACAGCTCTGTGGGGGTTTAGGCAAAGATGCTTTAACACACAGCTCTGATATGCTCTGTGTATGCACACACTAAGTTATCACTGCTGAGCAGACAAGAGGTAACTGATTAAGGCACAGTTAAGTCAATCACGTGAAACCATTAGGGCGTGCTCAACCAAGTGATGCGCTCCAAATGACTAGCCCTTTTTAAAAAGTGTAGTCCTGTCCTATTTCAGCATCAAAAGCATCCTCCTGGCACTGAGAATGGCTGGCATAATAAAACATTTATTCCAAATATAGTAAAATGTATTATTTGTACTTTCCATGCTTGATCCAAGTCCTGGAAGATTCAGCAGGAGTCTCCATTGACATTAAACAAGGTCTGTCCTCCCATATAAGTTGGTGACTCTACATCTGCTTTGTAACCTGGACCACCTATACTGAGTGAAACCAGCAAAGAGAAGTGGGTGCAGCAGCTGTATTTGCATACTAAGGGAATGGGCATGCTTCTCCTGAATTTCCTGGCTTGTTTGGGGTATTTTTGTTCTTTTTTTTTTTGTCTTCTGCAGGCAGACAACCATCTGTCCTGGCAGTGCAAGCAGTCCTGGACTAGCTAGCACAGCTAAAGCTGGAGCCAAACAAAAGCCCACCTAAATGCTGAATTCTTGGAGAGAAAAGAAATCTCATTAGTTTCCAAGTTTTGTTTTCTTTCTTTTGGAAGTATTTTTGCAGAGCTGAAAGGGAAAGTTCTTTATTGCTTGAGTAATGCTTTGAAGTTTGGTCCTTTGCCAAAGCCTGTTGACAGTAACGGGAGATTTGGTGCTCACTGGCATCACGTATTACTTGGGGATCTTTTAAAGCTCTCTGAACAGCTTACCAAGTCTTCATTAACATTTGATTTGTAGCTAAGTGAGGAAGAAATTATTACTGTGTCTTTTTTATGGATGGATAGGCAGCAGTAAGCAAGTTCCATGATTTACCTGCCTCTTCGGGCACACTCCCCACTCCTGGTAGAGATCCCAGTAGTCTGACAAAGAAGTAATTTCTTTCTTTTTAACAAACAATCTGACATCACCTTATGTTGCCACCATTTCCATACCTTCTCATTGTTCATGTAGTATCTTTCTGAGAATAATGAAATGGTGGACAACCTCAAAGTTTCATTTCACAGCCATTTCCTGTAGATGCAAAGCAACATCATTGTTTTTCCTATGGTTTACAGTTGTTCCTTCTTTTATTTTTTTCCTCCAATTTTAAACAGGGAAGTTTATCTGAAGTGTTGAGATTTCTTATAATCATTTTCTCATTAGTAGCCATGACAAAGTGTCTAATCCTCTTTTCTTCTTGTCCTCAGGAAACCCACTGACTGTGGCCTGCAAAGCTTTCTTTGGATTCAGTGGAGAATCGGGCCCCATGATCTACTGGATGAAAGGGGAAAAATTCATAGAAGAATTAGAAGGTCACATTAGAGAAGGAGAAGTCAGGTACTTTTTGGAGCATTTACTGTCAATAACATGTTATATCCCAAAAGCCTATTGTGTTTGGGTTTTTTAAACAGGTTTTTAATTGGAAGTGGAAATAGTTTTCTGTCTAAAGAGTGATGAATAACTTGGAACCAGGGCAGTGTGAGGTGCTCCCTCTCCTTTCTAGTGAATAAACTCTGAAGACATAGTAGCTAGCTATGTGGCTGAAAATCTGTTATCAAATTCCCCTGATGGCAGCTGAACCATCTGAGTGTTCTGGGGGTTGATTTTAGCCCTGTGTGGAAATGATACTGTCCACTGCAGCTGCCTCTTGTGGCAGTCCTTTGCAAGATGACATTCATTTCAGCATTAGTGTTAATCTTAAAGATGAATGGTCTCCTGTCAAAGTCATCATACTTTTCCTCTTCTACTGAATGTGTTGTCTGCCTGTGGTACAGCTCTCAGCATGCCTTACAAGAGCTTTTGAAGCATTTGTTCCTCCATGCTTAACACTTCAGGGAGAGAAGGAAGTTGCTGTGTGAGGATGTCCAATATCCAGCTTGTGCTTAGCTTGTTTCAGATATTGCTATCATTTGCTGTAACAGTTGTAAAGAAAACAAATACTCATGTCCCCATGAACTTTCATGGAATTTGCACCTTACAGCATCTTTTGTCTTTCTTGTTTAATAATTACCTGATTAATAGCTCTTTGAGCAAAGACTAAGTTATGGTTATACTATGGACATGGTGGTCCAGCTCCTATAGACATGATGAATACAGATTATAAAGAAAGACAAGTTCTTTGCACTTTCCATCCTACATTCTTTTTTGGTCTCATTTCTTAGTGGTTAATTTCTTATAAGAGTGGCTTTGGAGAGCAGGCAGAGAGAAAAATTCCTTTGTTTCATTACTTGATCAACAATTTGAAGTTCAGCCATTTAGCCACTAGTTATTAAGATATACTAAAATAACTGACCTAGCATTGCACCTTAATTGCATACAGATGGAATTTAACATATATTGCCAGAATGGCTTTAAGTGTACAATCCTCTTTTGGGCTTCTGACCACAAAAACAATTATTGGAAACTTGTGCCATTGCAAGTAATCAGCATTTAACGACATTGCGTCCTCTCTGGTGTATATATGTGAACAGAGTGATTTTGGTCATGTTCTTCCTGTGCATCAGAAGGACAATTTGAGGTTTGTATTTAAAGAGCTATCCAGCTCTAGCACAGTTCAAAACTTTATGTGCATTCGTTAGTGAAATTGAGTTTGAAAAAGCTGTATTTGTCCTTCATTGCGCCATCTCATTACACATTCATGTTTCAAATTAATTTTGTGACAACTCCCTTTTCTCACTCCATTAAAATGCGTTGACTCAGTTTACAGACCCGTCACAATTCAGTGAATCTTCTCTTCAACAAAGCTACCTGTCCTGTACCTAATCTCCTGTGTTTCACAGCCAGCATTTAAAACACAGCATTTACCAGAACCTGCTGCATCATTACTAGCAGTGCCACAGTCCATCCCTTTTTTCATTTAGAAGTAGCTATGGCAACTGCAGTAGTAACTTTTTGAAAATTACTTTTTCCCAGTAACAACTCTTGTTTATGCTTCCCATTACAGGTATGCTGCTTCAGGGAAACTATGCAGCTTCAGTAACACTGGTTTTTTAGTGCCCTGAGCCAGCCCACATCTTCCACCCAGTTGTATTTATTGATGATTTTCAAAAAATGTCATGTGTGTTTCAAATTTGATGAGCCGTGGTGAACTTGCTGGTTAAATGCTTTTTCTGTCAGTTTGCTTCTATATGGTGTTATCAGCAGGTTTCTGTTCATATTGAGAAACTACAAGTAATTGGAAATTGTTACAACCAGACAAAAATACTCCGTGGGTTGTTCCTTTGGCAGACAGCTAACATTTTAACTGTGTATCCCCTGTCTTAAATTAGTTCACAAATTTAGTAGAATTTTTGGTTCTGTCTTACCCTGGACTGTACCATCCATTGTGTCTCTGGATTTGCTGTATATGGTGAGAGTTCAGGTTTGCAGATAAATGCAGCGTGGGAGTACAAAATGTCCATCCCTAGTTTGTGTCCTTCTAGCATGCATAGTCACCGGTCAATTAGTCTGCTTTTATGAAAGCACTGAAATAAGGATGCACATGACTTGAGCATTTCTGTTGAAATCAAACCCATGAAACTGTTTTTTTTTGGTAAGCATTCTTCACCATGAGTAATCTATGTGTAGCTATGGGCTTCTCATTTTTTATTAGACCTTATTACAGAGCCTCATAATAAAAAGTAACTAATCAGCATTACAGGGCTCTGAGGCGATGACCCCCTCTCTAACCTGCCTCCTTGCCTTCCTTTGAATTAAGATCCCCAAATGTTAGACATACATAGGGGTAATAGGAGAAAGAGGCTTTGCTTTCTAGGTGGGTTTTTCACAGAGGTAATAAAACTGTCATATAAATTGAACTAGGACTATTAAAGAAGAAATCAGAGTCTTTAAGCCTGTCAGCAGAGTTGTCAGTTGTACCTAATTATCAAAGGAGCCCACAGCAAATTTCAACACAGTCTCTTTCCCACAGCAAAGAAGTATTATCAGGCATAAACCTTACTCTCCCAGCCACCTATGCATTGCTTCTTTTTCTTCTTCAGGCAACACTGCAGAGCAGTTTGCAGGTGTCTTGTAATGCTCAACTTGCAGAGCATGTCTGTCCTTTATTTTTCTCTCTTCTGCATTTTAAAATGGAAATAGTTTAACTCATTCTAGAGGCATGAAAAAAAAGTGAATGCATACATTTCGAATGGCAGCCTTTTTTCTTCCTGTTCATTAATTTAATATGCTGCCTTTTCACCCACAGAAGTCAACTGAGAGGTGCAAAATGCTCAGACAAGATGAGGATGTTGTATTCCATTAGGAGGGGATGCTGAGGTAGGGAGGCAGAATTACCTGGCTCATGTGCTGGGTACTTCACAGAGAAGTATGGAAATTATAGCCCTCTCCTGAACAGCTGGTACTATTCAAGTAGACAATTTCTGGGCAGAGAATGAGAAACATGATGCAGGAAAGTAAGAGGGAAGATCGCTGTGCCATGTTGTTAGTTGAACTACTTTTCTTTGGAGAGGTGCTTATTTGCACACAGATCTGTCCTTTCATCTACAGACTGTTGTTAAGGACTAGAAAGAAGGGACCAGAGTTCATATCCTTGTTCACAGTCCAGATCCTCAGCTATATAAAAAGTTTTATTTTTGATAAGTCCCAGCTTGCATGCAGTTTAGTAAAGGTTTGAAATTAATGCCTTGGTCTTGTAAAGAGACCCGTCTGAAGCTTTCTTTTGGCCTTTACATCTGTGATCATACAAAGCCTGAAAATTTTAAGAAAATGTGGTTTCAATGGTAAAGTATTTTAACTTCAGACCCAACTTAGTGCATAAATGCATTGGAAAAATATGACAAAAGATTTTAAAAATCCAAAACACTGGATATTGGATGTTCTTTAAAGAAAACATTTGTATTCTGAAATGGCACTTTTGTTTTTACTTTGAATTTTCTTAACTGAAAAATAATCAGTAGATACAATGTTTTGTTTCAGATTAAATAAAATGCTTCAGCTTGAACAAAAAGACAGCAAGCTTGAACAAAAAGAAAGCACTGAGTATTGTTTTCACTTCACCCACCTCCTCTCTCTCTCCCTCCATCCTATTTATTGCAAGTTGTCAAGCACCACTGATTTACCTATGTATTAAATGGTGTTAATTACTCTTACAGTTTGTTCATCAAACCAGATTAAAGAGCCATTATTTTCTCAACACGTGGGAGCTGGCATGTGTGGGCAGTGTTGCTGTTGAGATTTCCCTCAGCTCAGATAGGGACAGAGCTTCATCTTTTGGGTGTGCAGCAAATACTGTTGCAGCTTTAATGGCTTACTACTTGATACTGTATTCCTTTTCTTCCCCCAGAATATATCACTCAGTGTTCTCTGAGCCAACTACAAAATGCCATCAATTAAAGGCTGCACAGCTATTAAAAAGTGTAGGTGACCAAATGTGTAATTCTGTGGCAATAATAAATCATTAGCTGTAGAGTACTGTTTAAAAGAAAAAAAAAAAAAAAAAAGAGAAAAAAGAAGAAGCAGAAATGAAAGGTTGAACACCACTAAGAGCTTTCTACTCTTTGTTACCAGCATAATGTTTAAGTGTCTGTCAGCATTTTCACGTTAGATCCCGTTCTAGAGTTCTCTTCCTAAAGATTGCAATTAGCATGAAAATAAGAGAAAAAAAATCATCAGTCCAAATGCATATTCTTTTTTATGAAAGCTTCTTTTTAGCTGATCCTGTATTATTTAAATTTAGGTTAAGGGTTGATTATTTTATTTGAAATAAATTCAGAATAGTAGTTTATTTTATCTTAATTTTAATCTGTCTTTTTTTCTGCATAAAATATGCTGATTATAGTAAAGAGAAGACAATCTGAACATTCACAGCATGCTCCAGATTAGTGTCCCAGATATCTTCTCTGTTAATCATTTTATTTGTTCCTTGCAACATGATTTATAGGCCAAAAATTGTGTACCATATTGTTTACCAGCAGAGAAGACTTTCCTGGGTTTAAAATATTTAACTATATGTACATATGGAATATTACTAGGTAAATGAGAATTGATTTATCTGACCTCCAATGATTACTCATTTGACTCTGCAAATAGATCAGGCTCTCCTGAGAGGTTTCTTTTCTGGCCAGAAAAGATACTAATGCAGCCTTTCTTGCATTATTTTCAGCACTTGGACTCAGGGACAGAATTTAAAAAAAAAAAAAAGGCAAAAATACACAATAAATGAGAGTCAATTTACAGAAAAGATGCAATCAAAATTTCCAAATGCAACACACATGCCTGTTCTTAAACTGATGTTTTTCCACTTGCTTTTTTGCAAGTTACACAGCCATAGTGGAAGAGGCTGAATTGTTGTGGATGCTCTGATGCATCTGAGTTCTGTCAGATCACACAAGCCTTTAAAGGCTGTGTTCTGTATTAAACTGTCATGTAAATACGTGGTTTATAGCAGTCAGGCTTGCATTGTTTTATTGTCTCATGCAATGTCCTCAAACTTCATTTCTGATTTGTTTTCAAATTTGGAGTTCCATGTTTGTTATATGAAATTATGTGCATTAAAAAAAATGTGTGTGTGCATTGGAAACCCTAAAAGAACCTTGGTTTGTAATAGAGAAGTATGGGGGTGGTTGTTGTTACTGGAAAATTTTAAGCTTTCCAGAAGCAGTTTCTATCCAGTGCAAACAGTGCTCTGGTTAATTACTTTGTGCCCAGCTGCCTCCCCTCAGTCTCCAGAGAAGAGATTTCTTTATTTGGTGAACCTGGATCTTATTTATACCTTCACCTCTTAGTACCATTCACTGTCTTTTTGGAGAAAAGACTCACTAAAGTACTGCGTGCAATGGTGAGTTCACAGGCGACTGCAAAGGCATTGCATGTTTTATGTTTACCCCCGTACACGTTATGCTGCACTGCGTGAACAGGAGCAGATGAATCTGGTAGATTTTACTTGATGTTACATTTCCTTGTTCAAAGGAGCAGTAACTTTTTCTTGAGTAACTGATAGGAAGCCTTGTGAGAGAATAGGGCATTCCATTTATGTCAGCATCAAAAAACACTCGCATTTACTTTGCATTCTTTTTAGTGTTCGCACTAGAACAATGACATGAAAAGAATTGTACCTCTGGCCTGAACGCCTGCTAGAACTTTCTGTTCCCTTTGTGGGCATGTCTCCTCTGTTCTCTCAAAGGAGCAGAGAGCTCTTGTTCTTGCCAGTGTTACCTTTTAAAGTCAGGATCTAGTCCCCCAAAACAGAGGAAAATCCGCAGAATAACACAGCTCCTGTGGTTGGCTTTCCAGACTGCATTAAAATGTATCGCAATACCCAGCCTTTAAAATATGACCTTGTAATATGCTCACTGATGACTTAGTAGTGCATGTTTTCTTCTCTGGAAAGTGAGTATTTATTGCTTCTTTTAAAAGAAACATTGTTTTTAGCATTTAATTCTGGTGGAGCTGAGGTAAACAAGCCACATGCAACCATTGCACTTGTAGCCATTCTTCCTGCATTTCGTTCAGTTCCTTGCTACAGACATGGGAGGAGAAAAAGGCTTTTGGTTGTCATAAAAGATGCCTCTGTGAAGTCTCTTTTGGGAAACTCAAGTCTCCTTCTAAGTCCTTCTCCAGGAGCGGAGGAGGCCAGGAACACTGTGTATCTTGTGCTGAGAAATCATAGTACTTTTGGGAATCTTCCACCAATATTAATTCAGTTATGCAAAGACTTTATCCTTCCTTTCAGACTCCTCAGAGAACATCTTGGAGAAAAAGAAGTTGAATTGACATTGATCTTTGATGCTGTGGAGGAGGCAGACCTGGCTAACTATACGTGTCACGTGGAGAACAGGAATGGACGGAAACATGCCAGTGTTCTTCTGCGCAAGAAAGGTAATTCTCTTTATTTAATTATCTCTGCTCTCGCCTGCCTCAGCAGCAACAGCTCAGCCAGATGCGAAGGTCCTGCTGACCTCTCTGAGCCAGGCTGGACTCCTGTGTGCCTACTTGGAACTGAAGTATGTTTGTGTTACGGCTTCAGTTTACTGTTTGTGAAAAAAAATCATGAATTGTTCTTTAGTCTCTAGTGAACCAGCCTTGCAGTGATGCACTTGCCTGGAACAGTCACCCATAAAGCACCAATATAATCAGTGGAAGTATTTTGGTCAGAACAACCTATGAATTTGATGCAGAGTTGATTGTCTAGACCAGAGGTAATTGAGTGATGGAGTTAAAAAGTGCATTTCTTAGAACAAGCACCTCAGCAGTGAGGTCAGATGTTATATTTCTCCACTTCCTGGCTTTGCTGTTTAAATTGAAAGCTCTGAACAGCTGCCATGCATTTTGATTTCTGACTGCATTGGGAATGAAACATTGCAATGGGAGCTACAAATCAATGGAGAATTACCCCTTCATGGTTGCTTTGCTTGGTACTGTACCTAGAATTGGCAATACCACTATTGACAAGTTTTCTGTAGCAGAAAGGAAACCATTTGGGTTTGAATGTTCCAAATTAAAAGGTGCTACTGTGCTCTGCTGTTTGTAGCAGACATTATCTTAAGGAGTGTAACAGTATTTCATTGCAGTTCTTATGTTGTTTGTTCAATCACCTCTCCTATTAACAGGTAGGGTGACATTTAAATTTGTTAGTGATCTCTGTAAGATACACTGTATTAGATAGTACAAAAGCTGTAAGACAGTAACTGCTGGGAAAGCAAAGGAAGGTTACACACCTGGGATAAAGATGTAATGAGAAACCACAGAGCCATCAGCACAAGAGATTGGCTAAAGACTTAATACATTGTCCAGATCTCTGCCGTTATTCTTGGCTGTAAAATAATTTCCTCTACATATGAGAGCTTTATATCCTCCCAGAAAGAAGGGCATTACATAGGTTATATTTTGCACTAAGTGATAAGAATAAAACATAATACAGAATGTGCAAGCCACTCTGGGCCCTGAGAAGGGCCCACAGTTGTGATGTGGAACACACAAGAACGTATATTCAAGATCTGAGCTGACAGGATGTCACGACTTTAATTAAGGAATCTGGTCATTATAATGAAGGATTAGCCTCTTCAGTGCAAAAGGTGTTCCACCTTTCCATCCACTGAACCTCATAAATATACTACTGATAGTAAGTAGATCTATGTTGACATGGTTAAATGTTCAGCTGTGTTGCATATATTAGAATAAAAAGCTATGTTTAGTTATAACAAGAAAATGCAGATATTTCAGAGGTCTGCTGAAATTATGGAAGAAGTACTGCTGAATACTAAATTTGGAGGTGGAAAGGATCACTTCTCAGCTACTATTTCATTTCTCTCTGCACTGTGGCTATAGAAAGCTTATATTCCCCTCAGGCATTCTCAGTAGTTGATTTTCAAGTTGTTAAAGTGTCATTTAAAATAACTGCAGTATTTTCACTGTGTCCTTTGACTGCCTTTTCCATTGTCCTGTTTGTTATTTATTAAGTTCATACAGATACTTGACCAAACTTTTCCTTTCTGCAACTAGATATAATTACTTCTTGTCCTAGCTTTCTCCAGCTTGAAGTTGACTGTAGGGTATTCACAAGCCAGGAAATACTACTGTATTTACTGATCTGTGACAAGATTTAGGGCAGGAGTGGTAGAAAGCTGTTGACCAGCATTCTTTGTGCATGTCAAAGAAAGGATCATGGATTCCTATTGTAACGTGCTGCGGCTTTTCAGATGCTGAGGCACTTGGGAAAGGCAAAGAGGAAGCACAGATCTCAGCCAGAGAAATCCCTCTCCCTCCAAAGTCTTACCTGCTCAGGGCTGCGTTATCCCTGTTCTGCAAGAGGTGCCTGTAGCTCCGTTTTGTCTCCAGGCTGTCACAGTGCTGTAGGTTATGGCTACCCTCTGTTCAAAGGTGTGATTGCAGCACGTCAGGTGAACACAAGCTAGCATAAATCATCAGTCCTGCTAAACTAGGAAGGCTTGGATTAAAAAAACACAACAATAAACCCCAAATCCAAGTTATGGCTGTAGTCTATCTAAGAGTTTCTAAAGTTAGTTCTTATTCTGACATCAAGTAGTTATTTTTAAACACATATTTTCTGTAAAGAAGAAAAAGGAAATGTTCAGCTATTTAAAGTAAAATGTGTTGAAGTCTTTTGCTGTATTAGTGGTATTGTCCTCACATACGCTTTTGGAGAATACAGGAGTGCTGTCTGTACAGCACCAGTGTACCGATAGCCTCAGAGCATGCATGATTATTTAGGGTTTTTTCTTATTTTTTTGACTGAAAAAGAACCAAATCCAGTTTCAGGCACCCAAAGCTATGAATGCAAAGACAGAATCACATGTGCTCCTGAGACTGAATACCACTGTCTGCTATCACATTCTTCTTCACTGACTTAATTCAAGACCACACTGTTGTCTGCTTTGAAGTAGATCAAAAATAAATTCTTGACAATCCTGGGTTTGCTTTTCTTTTTTTCTCCATGCTGTCCTTGCATGTTTATTGCTCAAATTACATACAAACACAATATACACTCGCTGTCCTTCAGTTGCAGAAATAGTTCAGGATTCCCTTCAAATGAATTTGAAAACAACCCAGTATTACAGTGATTGAAGCCTACATAGTCTGTAATATAACTGTCCCGGAACATGAGTAACTTGTGAGGAACTGCAGAATAAAATCAAGCCATGCTTTTAGTGGAAGAAAGCAAGGAATTTAGATAAAAGTAAATATTATAATGATGTTTGCTCACCATTTATTTCAAGGAGGCTGCCTTTATTCAAGACATGCAGGAAACTAATTTTGGGGGTGGTTTTTTATACTGATATAGTACTAAATGATGAGGAAGCTTCTAAAATACATTTGTCTCTCAGTTATTGAGTGTTTATGAGACTTTTAGTATTTTAAAGACCATAATCCTCTGTGATCCTCTGTGACTAAGTACTTCTACATTGGTTTACATTAGAAACTATTAGAATACTATTATTTACTATTTTTAAGTCACTGTTATAGCACAAAACCCAGATTTAATTCCTTTCCTGATGTTGAGTGTGCTGCCTTCTCTGTTGACCTCAGTGAGGACCACTCGAGCAGTAAGGCATTAAGCAGAGGTAGAGACTGAGACCTAGAGTAGGCAAGGAAATTGAACATTCTGGGATCTTCTCCATTGCCTCTGCCTTGGAATGGAAATAAGGAGCCCAAAAGCCTTGGCTTTCTGCCTCCATGTGTCTGAACTCTAGAAGAGTGTATGGGGCAGTAGGACAAATACAGGACATGCAAAAGCAGATCAGTTCTGCCTTTTGAGCTGGATTTTGTGTTTTTGCTCAATACCCTGCCATTCCTGCAGCAAATGGACACAAGTCTGTGCTCCTTTGTGGGCTGCAGGTGAGCTGGGCTCTGCATGTTCTCTCCTTCCAAGCTGGCAGTTTTGCTATCATCCCACTTTCCTAGCAAAAAAGATTCAGTACAACAGCAGAAAAATAGGTTTTTCCCTGAAAAGTGATTTTAACGAACTCTGTTCTCCATTTGACCAGATTTATCCCCAGAGCATATGGTAACTGTATCATGCAGTGTAATAGAAGTCCCATGAATTCCCTGTGTTCTCAGAGAGATTAAATAGCTATTATAATAGGCTTTTTCCATCTATTGGTCCATGACTTCTAACCAGACAGGCATCAGAGATACTGTAAACTGGGAATAGCTTGACATCTGATGTTAATTATTGAAATAGAAGGCATGTCAAGGCAAGAATAACCCCAAAAGATATACAACTAATTTGCTTTTTATCTTGAAAATGACACAAATGACATACCAGTAATTTTTTCTGACCGAAGTTTTAGAAGCGTAAAGATCACAAATCTTTCTCTTGCCTGTATAACAGATTTTACATCTTCACATTGTATTTATCACAGCAGCTAATATCTTCATGTTGTCTTATCTGAACTAATACAGGCTATTAGAGGTAGCTATTGTCAAATTGTTGTCTTTTGTCTTTCATGGCTAAGTAATGTGCCAAGTGGTGTTATGAACAATATTATGTCCAGAGGACATTTCAGACTAAAGAACAACACTGTTAGTGTCTTATATCAGGTAGAGGACTGGACTGGTATTCAAGGTTTTTTATCCCATTCTGGCATTGGTTTGCTGAATGACCTTGAACACGTTGCTTTACTTTTTTATGGCTCTGGTTCCCCAGCTCTATAAGATGGATAATTGCGTTTGGATGAATTTGTGAAGTTCTTTGAGGCAGACTGCTTGTGATGTTCCCCAACAAAAGCATCCCAGTAGGAAATTTCATCTAGCACTAGTTCCCATTAAAGTATAATATGTACTAAAGGAACATGTGAGAACTCCGTTAGTAGGTGCCACAACTCAAACAAAGTGTTTCTTAGCAGCCTGATGTGCGCTCCTGGCTTCTCAGGCGTTCTGGATGCTCAATTCGTTCTCCAGTGATTCAAGTGAAGTCCTGGCTTGGCATCTCACATCAGCTCATCCACTGGCTTCACAAATGTAAAACCAAAGTTTAATAATTTTGGCAGGACTAAAGCCTCCCAAATGAGGTACAATATGTCTAGTATTCTATCTATTTTCGCATGTTGTGTACAGCATTTGATGCAATCTGCCAAAACAGAAGTTTCAAACACTACAAGCTCATTAAAGAATGATTAATCCTCGGTGTACAATCATTACATAATCCCTTTGTAGAAGAATTATGATTATAGCCTCAAATGCATTCTGGATGGTGATTTCAGATGGGCAGTAGGTGGAGTAAATGGGTAAAGTTAAGTAATAGGTAATGAACAAAAAAATTAGGCATCCTTAATGTTACAGTGGTTATAATTGGAAGCTACACAATTTTATGTGGAATTGTACAGTGGATTACAGCAAATGAAGCTTGGAAAGATCATAACCTTCTTGTCTTTCCTTGCAAATTTTAGATTTGATCTACAAAATAGAGCTTGCTGGAGGACTGGGAGCCATCCTTCTTCTGCTTATTTTGCTCGTGACCATCTATAAGTGCTACAACATAGAGTTAATGCTGTTCTACAGACAGAACTTTGGAGGAGACGAAGCAGCTGATGGTAAGCAGTTGCTCAGGAAACTCAATATATGCAATGGAAATATTTCAGAGACCCAAAGTTATAAAACTTCTGGATTGAAATGAATCCCAAAAGATATTTGCTGCCAGTGTAAGTTCAAACTACAAAGCACTCAACAGTGTAAAGCCCTAAGCCTTTCTCTCAAAACCCCCTGAAATCAATGAGTCTTTTCACTGAAATGTCACTGGGCGATGCCATAAGCAAATGGGAGTCAGAATTGTTCATGAGTGTTAAAGAGGCTTGAATGTCATTTGTGATCTGATTCTTCAGGAGAACTCTTCATGTTCATGTGTCCTAGTGCTACATATGCTCAGGATCACTTCTCCTGAGATCCATACTGTATGTGGGCAGCCCTTTCACCAGGTATTTTTCATTAAACATTTCCATTCAGTTGTCTTCAGGCTGCTAATTAACTCCAGTAACTAGTGAGAGATGATTGTTATTAAGGCTAACTAGTCACCTCAGTTAATTGGGAGGCTGTAAACAACTTAGTGGAAATGTACAGCTTGCCTGAAGAGTACGTTTAGGAATAAAGTAGGCTGTTTTTCAGTGTTCTTCCCCCCAGCCTTCCCTCTCAGTAACATATATTCTGTTTGGTGCTAAACATGTTTTTTTAAATTGAAGCTTTAATTCTTCTGAATATAGAACATTCCTACTCCTGTGAAGCTGGGGTAATCCCTAGTAAACTAAATCCAAGTGCTTTAAATCCTTTTATTATATTCTTAACTCTTCTATTATAGCATAATTAATGTTATGAATATGCATATAACTAAAGATCTGAAGTACAGTATTCAAGTACAGGTACTTTTCATAGCCCACTGCACCACTTCTGAGTCATGTAGGCAGTCTGGAATGGTATATCTAGAAACAATAATGTATTTGGAAAAGAGCAGAGAACATATTTCCCCTATTGTGCCAAAACAATGTGCAGTTGCACAGACCTGTTACTTTCTGCAGTTAGAATTACTGTTATCAAAATAATAAATGTTTCTGTTTAACACTGGGTAGATATGATGTGAAAATGAAACTACAATGAAACCCACAGGAGTTTTGGAGAACAGCTGGGAGGACATCCAGGTGATTTTAGAATGTGGAATGATAAATAGCAAGAATAGGGGTCAGGAATCTTCCTCTCTCTCAATTTTCCTGTGTGACTGGGAAAACCTATAATGATGCTTTTTTTATACTATACAAAACTGCACAATATTTATACTGATACCTGGGAGAAAGTGGAGAGTGAGATTATGTGGGTTTGGAAGTAGTTTACCTCTAACACTTTGGAATTATACCAGCATAACATCCCTGATTCACACCAAGAAGTGACCCAAAGTGGTAACTTCCTCCAGATTGCTTTGATTCATTTATTTCATGTTTTCAGTGTCAAGCTGCTGCATTTTTATTCATGTTACTTCCTTGGTTCAATCACTTTTTAATTTATGAAACAATATCATTTTCTAGTTGTTCAGAGGAAGCCCCATGAGTACACAGGGGATTTTGTGTGCATGTTAATTCTGAAAACAACCTTTTTATTTTTCCAGTGCATGACTTTAGAACTATTACAGCTTTGTGTCTCATTCTGATCCTGCAGAACAAAAGATGGAGGCAGAATGTTACTGAAGTCAAAGCATATACAGGGATTTTTCTTTCCACTTACGCAGTGGGACATACAGAGCTCCCAGGAGCAGTCAGCTGTATAGATGCAACTGCACAGTCATTTCCCATTTATACGTGTATTTCTTTAAAATAGAAGACTTGGAACTCAACAGATTTGCTTTATTCCTTTCTAAAAATACCCTATGTAAGCAATGTTGGACACATTCACTTCCTGTGTTGTGTCTAGCTTTGTTTTTAGAGAAAATGATACTGAGGCTGAAAGGAGAACATTTAGAAAATTGCTCCAAACAGTGCTGCATCCGAAGCACACAGGGTGGGCAAGCATGGATGGGTCCTTCTGCTATGTCCCGGGCATGTGAAGCTTGTGAAGAGGGAGTCAAGACTGTAGAAATGTAACACAAGTTTATGGACTCACAGCAGCTTGGGGGAACTGGTTCTGTCTATCTCTTGCTTGCTTGTGTTGTGAACAGAGGTGGCTGGAGAGGGCATTTGTCACACTCATGCAACTGGAAGGTGCAGGAAGCTCAGGGACTCCTTGCACACGATCCATGTCTGCCTCTGTGCAAGTGCACAGCTTCCATGCTGTTTTATGACCAGGCATGTCAGTGCTCTGGGGTTTGGTCTGCTGCTTTGCAGAGCTCTCAGACGTTTGAAGGATGTTTGCCTCCCAAATCACATGGTGGCTTCCCTTAAAAGGTTTCGACAGGCTTCATTATGGATAGGGTAGCAGGTTTTGGACAGGCCTCCAAAGCTCACTGGCCTTTATTTCCTTGCTGTTTGTTCTTCTGTCATCTTTCCATCAGCAAACTACTATTTTTGTATGCTGTTGACTTCAGAGAAATACCAGCAGGCCAGGTGGATGTCCTCCCATACAGCTATGGTGACACTAGGCAAATTGCCTTTTACAAACGTATAATTATTCACATGCTTTGTCTGTAGCTCTGACCCTCGTGGGTCTGGCTTTGTGTCAAGAATTATGAGAAAGTAACTATCATTTCAAGGTCATCGAGGACTGTATTGTATTGTGATTAGCCCTTTTTTCTTTTTATCAGAATATATAGATGATTTTTAACTGGTTTAATTATCTTTCATGTGCACTATTCTTTGTAGATAATCGTTCCTCAGCAATCCTCTATTCATGCAGTTTTGTCCTCACAACATTAACTATTTGATTTTTCATTTTCTGTAAATAATGGCAGCTGTGCTCTTCCCTGGAGACTGAAGTGCTGAAGGTTGACTTTTTCAATATACTATTTTCCATTACTGCAGAGGAACAGAAAAGAGAAATGTCACTAGGGCAGTCGGATCCTAGCATGGTTCCCAGGCTTGATAGTGGTGCCACTTCTATTCCTGGCACAGTCACCAGCTCTTAGCTCTGTGTTTTGGATGCAGAGGGCTGGAGACAAGCCCCAGTGCTGTATAGGAGGAAGAGGAGGTGTGTTGCCCTTTCTAGCCAAACCACTGTGTTGCAGCCCAACCATCCTCATGTGGCATTGCCTGGGTCCCCTCTGTCATGCACTGCCTGCCTCCACCTTTTGATGAGGCTTTGCCTCCACCTCTGAGCTGCAGACAGAATGGAGAGGCAAGTCTCCCCCTGCACCCCTTTTGCTCTTGGAGTTATTTCTCCCTCTCATGCCGTGAGCCTCAAGTATTTAAAATGTCCTGGATCAAGTGACCTGTAAAATTACGATACTGGTTTTAAAAACTACAAAATTTTCTGAAAAAATGCTTTGTACTGTTTGTATTTGTCATTGTTTTCTGCATAATCCGTATTCATTTGAGTGAAGTAATGTATTTTCTCACAATTACTCGTGCAAGGAAGTCTTCCTTGCTCAAAACTTTCCAGGCTCCAAAACTTTTCCAAGCTCATAACTTTAGTAAAATCACAGTACTCTTGAGGCATAGGCCTTGAAAGATTGATTTCCCTTAGCAATATGTAAAGGATTAAATAAAAAGTTTCAGCTTTAGTATTTGTATCAAAATTTTGCCCAAGATCTTTTCAGATGGGAAATGTGTACACTGACCACATGAAGCAGAGTTACTAACTAGCTCAACACACAGAAGAAAACTGAAAGGATATCCTTTGTGGGGATCTGAAAAATTTCTCTGTGGGAGCCAGATTATATGTTCCCTTGAAAAATCCCGATTTTGTTGGGAAATGCCTGATCTTTTCAAGGAATAATATGATTTCCTAGTACTTTCCTGTGTTCTTTATAGTGCTCTTGCAAACAGCAGGCTGAGCGTGAATTTGTTTTCTTATAGATAACAAGGAATATGATGCATATCTTTCATACACCAAAGTGGATCCTGATGCATTAGACTGTGACAATAATGAAGAGGAGCAGTTTGCACTTGAAATTCTGCCAGATGTTCTAGAAAAGCACTATGGATATAAGCTCTTCATTCCAGACAGGGATCTGATCCCTAGCGGAAGTGAGTATTTCTGACCTTTCAATTTTAATTCTCTCTGATGTGTCATGAAGGCCTGTGCGATAAGTACTAGATATGGGAAACCTCTCTCATTGTGAAGTGGTTGTGAGGACTGGAAGAGTTTCCTCAGTACTGCAAGTTTGAGCTCTAGGTTAGAGCTTGTTCCTGCACCACTGAAATCAGAGGCAACTGCCATTGAATTCAGTGGAGGCAGGAGCTGGACCTTCCTACAGGGAAGGCTGCAGCGCTGCAAGCAATAAATACTGTAGTCCAAAGTCTCTACGTCAGACATAGATAGGTAAGCAGGAAACTTCCAGAAAAGTTTTTGTAGTCTCTGTTGTATCATTGAAAATGGGATTATTATTTTTTCCAGTAATTATTTGTTTGTCTACAGCAGCTTTACAAGTAGAAGTCATCTTTCCCATTATCTTTCAGGGTTTTTTGTAACTTTGAAGCCTCATGAATAGCTACAGTAGTTTCCCAGTTAATGGTTTAGGTCAAAACTCTAATGAAAAAAATTGCACCAAGTGTTGCATTTCTGAGCAGTGTTGGTATTGTGTAAGTAATTGCTATTGTATAAGTAATACTATGCACAGCCCAGTGACCCGATGCTGGTTTCCATGCCAGTGGTGAAATACAGATGTCCATTTCAAATCAGTTTTGCTGCCATGTCTGAAGATTCAGCAGTGCCTTTGGATGTCTGTACCAACAGTTAATGCCTTCCTAGCTGTAGTTATGGCATCTCTTCTTCCAGATTTGTTTTTGGACATGTCAAAAACCACCATGAATTATATGCATTGTGTTGATGAATTCTGAATGCACAGTGTGTTTGCTTAAATAGCACATTTATTTGAAATGCTACCCTTGTGAAAAATAAGCTTTTTTTTATGAATTCTGTCTGCAAATGACTTCCATGAAAAATACTAGAAGAGAATATGAACTTCCCTCTGTATGTGCTACTGTATAGGAAATATGAACAAGAAAACAAAGCAAAACCATGCTGGAGCAGATGTCCCCAAACATGAAACAGCTAGAACATGGCTGCATTAGCAACCTGCCTGCCAAAAGGCTTGAAACTGATGTCTTGCTGCTCCCAAACCCCAGTGGCTGCCCCAGAAGCTGGAAACTACTTCTCTGACATTTGAGGGAGCTTTAAACAGAGCTTTCAATCCTGTACCATTGGGAAAGAGGAGTCAGAGCCTAGTCAGAGATCATGCAAAGTCCCATGTAGTAGCTTGAATTTATCATGTGCATTTACAGCTCCTAGGTTAGAGCTGCTTCCCCTATTCCTTTTGCCCTGTCCCTGCAAGGTTTGAGTTTTACTCCCTTAGAGACATATTCCAGAAAGAGGACTTGGCGTGTAGCCTTCTTATTTCTGACAGCACAAGCGAGTAGTACTGGAATTTTAGATATTATTAAGAGAAAATACATCTTTTTGTGTTAAAATCATAGACCTGTTGTAAATAGTTGTTTCGTATCCAACAATATAGCAGAATTATATATAGCAATTATATAAGTGAATTAAAGAGTTTAAAGCTAGCCCTTCAATGATAACTACACTGAAGCACAGATTAATCTGAAATGAGATTCTTCTTTCCAAATGCTCTACCAGCCAGCATGGTATTTTATTTTTGTCAGTCAGACACTCAGCACATACTTGTCATCAATTTGGGTATTCATTAAACCTCTCCTGAAAATGTAGGGTACCTGAAAATGTCAGTTCTCATTTATGAACATTCACAGATTTAATACCTCTTTTTTCTTCTCAAACTCGCTTCTTCAGTAATATAAAAGGGCCTGATTCTAACACATGGAGCTTCAAGAACGCTTCATCAGATATCGTGACAATGCAGAATGAAATGTGGAACTGAAATGAGTGTGATTTGCATGCTTTAGCTTTGCAAAAGATATGGGAAAAGGCACTTTATTTTGAGGGGTCAAGAGGGAGGGAGAGGTGATGAGGAATGAGGGAAGATTCAGACTTCTGTATTTGTAAGCTCTTTGTGTGCACTGGAGATGTGGAACATGGCTGTGCTCTGCCTAATACTCACCAGTCTTAGAAGGACTTGCAGTGCTTGGTGTGATGTGGTATGGACCTACTAGAAACTTTAGAGGTAAACGTAATATATTTTAGAGTGACTGTCTCAAAAATGTGGCAGATGTGGCAAAATATATAGCTTTTCAGGGTAGATTTCTGTAGAAAAATGGTGGTTTGATCACAGTTGCCTTTTTTATTTTTGGAAATACCTCTTCTCACATGTACTGCATTTCCTTGTCTTTTGGTGTAAATGACTTTCCATGTAATGTAATGCTTTCCCAGTCTCCATTCTGATGTGTTTCCTTCTATGTCTTGTGTGCTTAAATGTGTGCCATTCCACTAGTACAACTAATAAGGTGTGTGTTTTGTAAGACTGGTTGTTTCATATAATGTCTGCAATTTTAAGGTGCTGCCACAGGAGGGTGTACTTTATTATGCTTGCTTCCTGGCATGAAGCAACACTTAGAGCTGCTACTTGGATTTGAGAGCAAGAAAAAATAAGTCTGTTAAATAGTATTTCATTGACTTTCTTACACACTTCTCTGAACAAACTAAAAAGCTGACTTCGGAAAAAATGAGGGACAAGTCTGATTGTGTTTTTGTCCAGCTGATTCATCACTAACCTCTGGGGAAAAGCAATGATAGGCTTCATATGTCCCTGTGCAGCCGAGGGAGAGATGACAGCCAGATGTGCCTTAGCTGGGATGCACACACCCAGCAGTGAGCTCCTTCGCAGTGCGTGTCTGAGCTCTGCATTTCAGCTCTGTGCTGACTGTCTGTTTCAGGGATGCCCAGGGAGCGACTGTTGCTGTCTCGAGGAGGACAGAGGTGATGGTTGTGGGGACTGAGGCCACCTCTTTGCCATTGCAAAGCAGATCCCTGGCATCTAGAGTCCAGGTCAGATGGGGTTGAGTCATGTTTTGCAGTAGGTGTTGGTTTCTGTGCCCTGCTGGTACACAAATGTCATCCCAGTGAAGGGTTTTGTCCTAGTGGGAGAATCACTGTGAAGGATGCTAAAGGCCTCAGTGATGCCTACTTCAGGTTGGCCAACAAGGACCTTTGCAGTGACTCTTGGAGTTGCAGCAGCACAGATGGACCTGGCTTCCCAAACTGGCGAGGTAGAAATGGGGCCCAAGCAGCCACTGCTTCTCTGCTCTCACTCAGGCAGAAGCCCATATGGCCATTACAGGGTGGAAGATGAGCTTTGTGCCTAGGTAATTAAGGCATAATTGAATATGTTAGCCCGTATAAGGAGACTGATCCCTAAGACACAGTTGCACTTGTTACTGAAGTTTCTGAGCAGTTGCAATTTTTTCCACCCTATTAGTTTTTGGGGCTTTTTTAACAAACCCCTTCCCACAGCAAGCAGGCTCTCAAGCCCTGTGAGCTTTTTAATTCAGTGTTAGGAGACCTGAGGAAAAGGAATACTTAGTGGGGAGGAAACAGGAATAATTGTTTTTACCTGAGCTGATTTTTGTCTTGCTAAGGATGATGTGTCTACAGAGAGAAAGATCTATTTGCACTTGACTCTTCTAAAATTGGAACTGTATCAGAGGAAGATACTTTTCTCGTGGTTTGTGCAAGTTATTTTAAACCTTGAAAGTGAGGAGGTCAAAACTGTCAAGTCGGATTTTTAATACCAGCAATACAAATCTATTAGAGCATCATCTAGTTGTTCTCCAAGCATATTGTGCATTTGATCTTGACAGGATTGAAAAAACACCAGGACTTCACTCCAGCTCAGCCCAGGGTGTAGAGATCAGGCACTGAAAAGAACAGCAGTGATGGAATAAAAATCATTGCTTTTACCTGGAAAATGAGAGGTTGTCAGCACAAAGGGAGAGCACCTAAGACGTGATAAAAAGCACCCAACAGTCAATATTGCAGTTCTGGCAGTTTGTAGTTCTGTCTGCCCATCTGTGGGGTATTTGCCTGGTGAATTCTTGCTTCCTGTGTTCCTGGGTGAAGAAAATGCATTTGGACTGTATGCCCGGACTTCCCAAGGAGTCTTAATTAGGTATGGGACACTATTTCTGTGGAATGGGAATAGGGTACCCAACTCCACAAACTGCTTTTCAGTTTGCTTTTCAGAAGTCCCTGGTTGTCTACTCTGTATGAATCTTACACTTAATGCCAGGCATGGATGGGGATACAGAGGAATGACAGTTGAAGTTGGAAGAAACATGAGCAAAAGCCAGAAAGGCTGGCTGACCTGTCACAGTCCACTGCAGGCCACTGTGGTGGTCAGGGAGCTGGAGCCCACAGTACAAGAGGAGAGCCCAAAAGAACTGTTTTTCTTGAAGAAAAGGCCAACAAAGACAAAGCCAAGGAGGAATCTTATAGTTGTCTTTCCAGTGGAAAGCACAAAGATGGAGACAGACTCTTCTCAGAGTTGCACAGTTGTTGAACAAGAGACCACAGGTATGAGTTGCAACACTGAAAATTCCATTTAAACATTTGGAAAATTTTCCTTGCCCTGAAGGTGGTCACACACTGGAACAGAACCAAGACACTCAGAAGAAACCTCCAACCTTGGAGGTCTTCAAAACTGGACCGGACAAGGCCCTGAGCAATGTTAGCTGGTCCTGCTTTGGGCAGGTTTTCGACCTGGAGACCTCCAGAGCCCCCTTCTAACCTGTATGAATCTATGAATCTTTAATTCTAAATATACAGCATTTTGATTCCAACATCTATTGCCAAAACCATTTGACCAAAATCACCACTTCAGATGCTTCAATTTGCAAGGAGACATCCCCAGAGCCACCCTTTTTTCCTTCTCCTTAATCCCTCCTTCCTTTGCCCTGTCAAATACAGGAAGTCTGACAATAGCCAAGAGAGTGGTGTGCTGAGAGGGCAGTGTGTCTGCAGTATTGCTTCTTTATTTTGAACTCATCGACTGTCCCTTAGCTTATGCTGGGATTGGGCTCTCTCTGGGGAGGGGCCATCACTCTGCTCTGTTTCAGCAGCCTGGTCTGAGCTAACAGAAGTACCAGATATTTAATAAAGAGGAAAAGCAAGACGTGCAATAATTTTTGTTACAATAATCAAAGTTAGGGTTTGAGAACTATTCAGTTAGGAAACCAGGACTCAATTATTCTTCCATAAATAACTTTCTCAAGTGATAGTCATGTTGCCAAAGCAGAAAGGATGGTTATTTTCAGAATGCCAGGAACCAGCCAGTATGGGGTTGATGGTAGATTTTGTGGTCCTGCAGACCATGCATCCCAAAAATATCTGTAGGACTTTATATGGTTTCTGGTGTTCTTTCCCTCTCCCTCAACTGCTTCTGCAAATTATCTGAATCTGGTTAGTCAGTCATTTCTTTGTGTAAGCAACTCTGTGTCCATGGTGTTCATTAATTTCCTTGTTCTCAGTCTGCTTGCATATTAGGTTGTCTGGGTTTCCTTCCAGCCTGTGGTTGGTGTAGCTCATTCAAGATTCAGTAGGCAGTTATGCATGATTTAATTGCAGATGGGATGTATGTCGTGGGCTTCTCTTTTTCAGCGCTTCAAACTACAGTTCAGCATTGTTATGTGTTGACAGTGTTTGGTGAGAACATATTTGCTGTCAGGTGATCTGTCTCCACTACCAAAGGGCAACCATGCAAAAACTATGCTTGTTTATGGGTCTAAAAGTTCTCTCTGTGCATACTCCTTGGGCATTGTGTTGGACATGATGCAAGTAAGTTACTGATAGAGATACTCATCATTCTAATTATTTTACCTATGGGAAATGCTAACATTTTAAAAACCGTTTTCGTGCCAGATTGCAAAATAGTGTTTCAAGGGGAAAAAAAGGATCAAAATGTAAAATGTTCTTTTTCAATAAAATCAAGTGGGTTAACTCTAATGCTGACATTTTGTTTTTACATTCTAGTAAATACATAAAATACAATCTTTGGGAATTAAAAATAAATAATTCCATACTGATTTTGTCAAGATGATTTGTTTCTCCCCTCATAATGAAGTTTTATTGAGTTGACACCTCCTGCAGCGAAAGTGAATTTTCAGCAAAATTATATGTATCTGATGGAAATATATTGGTCTAGAATCTTACAGTAGATCCTAGTTGGTGATGCCATTCCTGAAATTCCTGCTCTGTTTTTTTCTTGAAACAGAGCCATTGCCTGACAATTACTTCTTAGCTCACTGCAAAGGTGAAGACAACCCTTTCTCCATCCTACACTGCAATATAGTTTGCTTGGATTTAATATCTTCTAATGGACTGAACACATAAGAGAGGCAACCTGCAGTATTTTGAGCAGTCTCAAATTCTGAAGTGACAGGAGGGTGGGTAATTCAGCAACTCACAGGTTTATGCAGTCAGTCTGGTACCACTGGAAAAAATAAAGCTTTAATTTCCACAGTCAGGGATATGTCCCCTATGCTTTTCCTTGCAGAAATGTTTAAGTTGTGCACATTGAACATACTGCAGAGTGCACTCAATGGAACCATGTGCTCCAGGGAAGTTGTCATCTACCTTTAGCAGTAGTCCCAAGCTGAAGTTATTGGGAGTACTAAGTACTTCTGGAGCAGATGTCAGGAAAATGCATTTGCCTTTTCATTTGGGTTTCCAGTTTCCTATAATGCGGTGTATCTTATCCTCAGTGCACTGACAAACCTCCTGTACACTGGCCATGTCTGTCAGAGAACCAGCTGCAAACCTGGAGTTTGAAGGAGCTCATCTGTGAAGGTGTCTGTGTAGCTGTCTGTAGAAGGAGCTCTAACTTGTTGCAATATCCATAAGTAAGGTGGGCATGCCAAAGTATGGGAGAGGCAAGGAGGGGAGAAGTATCTATGTGAGAAAATAGGGATTTTTTCCTCTCTTCTTCCCACCTCATTCTCTGTTTGACTAAAGCAAAGTCTGGTGAGTTTTTGTTTGAGATGGTAAAATGGATTATTGCTGGATTGTTGCTATGGAAATTACTGCCACTGGATATTTGAAGAGATGAAAGTGGAGTGATTTTTTTGTTTGGTTTGTTGAGGTGTTTTTTTTAATTGGATGTATATAGTATATGCATGGCTGTGCACTAACCTGGATATGTGGTACTGACCCGTATTGTGTCCTGCAGAGAATTGTCTTGTACATAGCAGTGTTCTGAGTTGTTTGAAGGAGGGATGAATATGTCTCGGGAAAGATGCATGATAGTTTGTTGTTTTACTGTATCTTGCAGATTCAACCTCTAATGATGAAGCTTCCCACCTAAATTCTTTCTTTTTGGGAGCAGAAAGAAAGGAAGAAAATGAAGAGTCTGAGCTGTTGATACATTGGGATAATCTCTTTCCATTGTATTGAACATTTCTACCTTTCCTTAAGTTTTGTTTCACCAGTTCTGCTTATCATTTTCTCATTGTTGCTGATTCTCTCCCTCTCCACTGCCTCTCCCATGGATTTTAATGTTGATTTTTTTTCATTAATGAGTAACTATTTTACACAGAGCAATGTGGGGGTTTTCCTCATAAAATATTTTAAGAAAAAAACAACCCCAAACTGTAAATGCTGCATGATTAAAGAGTCATAAAACATTAACTAAAAGTCAGGATTGTTGCATAGACATTTGTAATGTATTTGTATGTCTTAAATTTTTGTGTGTCTGTGGGATGTTTGCAATTGCCTCATTTTTCCATTTGTGAAAGAAATTCTCCTTGCTGCTAAGTGGTGAAATAAAACATTGGTAAAGGCAGATTTGATGCTAACTATGCCTTTAGTCTCATGAAAATAAGCTATTTTAGAATGTTCCTGTTGGCCTATTTTGTAGCTATTTACTTTACTGGAAGTGGTGTGAATAAGCATGCTGTGGTATGGTGCCTGGGACTATAAAAATGAGTCTTGCAGTAACAGATGTTGATTAATGATGATATTTGTAATTGTTGTTCCTGCTAGAGGGCAGTGTGTGTAAGAGAGGCCCTGCCCTGTGCTGAGTAAAGATCTGTTCTGTGCAGTTTTGTGTCCAAGTCTTCATTTATAACACATGCCTCTCCTTTGCTGTCAGGCGGCACTTTCTGAGTAGCATGGTCAAAAGGCTCATGTAGTTTCAAAACAAAAATAAAAAGTATATCCCGTCTTTAAGCTTGCAATCACAATGCTATGCAACCAACGAACACTTTTCTGACCTTTGTGAGTTTTTTCAAGTGATTTTGTTTTTCTGGTCTTGACCCAAAACCCATTGAAATTTGTTGAAGTCTGTTCATTTGAATGGGCTTTGGATCAGGTCTGTAAGTAGATCTCTGTCCCATCCTGTTCCATGTCAGACCAGTATAATTGGCTTCTCTTCCCTACCATCCCTG
Source organism: Podargus strigoides (assembly GCA_028020825.1). Classification (NCBI taxonomy): domain Eukaryota; kingdom Metazoa; phylum Chordata; class Aves; order Caprimulgiformes; family Podargidae; genus Podargus; species Podargus strigoides. The sequence goes on from CM051631.1 coordinate 11,312,884, forward strand.
GGACAAGAAAACTTAGGGACCCAAGTCGAACTTCAAGGATATTTTGTAGTTCAATAAGCTGACATCATGGAGCTAATGATGGGGCTGGCACTTCTGCTTACATTGATCATTTGCAACTACTTGGCATGCATGAATAAAAGAAGAATACTATTTGCTTTGTTACTGACGTCTCAACAAATAAACACCTCCAGTATGTTTAAATTTTCCTTTTGTTACTGTCACTTGTGAAGTTTTTGTTAATACCTTGGGGTACATAGAAGCACAGGTTTGTGATATTAAAAACAGATCATTGGGCCACAAATAATGTTCTTGTGCTTTTGTGGTCAGTAACTAAAGAAGAAAGAGCTACTGTGATGCTTCTATGCGATAGCACAAGTTCTGCATGTGATAAGGGTTGTTTTCTTTTTGAGCTCTTGCAAGTTACAGTTCATACACTCTGCAGCACCCTCATGTCCTTGCATCTGAAACACAAGAACTGCTTCCCAGTGTGTGCACCCCTCAATGCAATGTTAATCATAACCAGCGTTAATGTTAAAATTTACACAAACGTTATATTGATCTTGACCTATATTTTTTCAGTAAGTGCACTCTGTATTTTTAGTCACTAATGCATCTACACAGTGAGGATATTGTGTGAATGTCATTCTATTGAGTTGAACAGGGAAAAACAGGAAAGGATGGAGGGTGTTATTAAGGAGTTTTCTATATGCACTCCATAAATAGAAATATGTTGTGGTACACAGTCGTATTTTTGTTGGAGCATATTGTGAAATGCCCCTTGTCTTACATGGTGTGGATCAGTAACCTGTAGGATTTTGTTATGCTTGATTGCAAGCCTGATGTTTTGATACAATAGACTTCTTTATTCTTTACTCTTTCTCTCTTTCTATGATTTGTAGCCTACATTGAAGATCTCACAAGATGTGTTGAACAAAGCAGAAGACTCATTATCGTGTTAACTCCAGACTATGTTCTCAGGAGAGGATGGAGTATTTTTGAGATGGAAAACAGACTCCATAACATGCTAGTCAGTGGAGAAATCAAAGTTATTTTGATTGAGTGTACTGAATTGAAAGGGAAAGTGAATTATCACGAAGTGGAATCTTTAAAGCACACCATCAAACTTCTCTCAGTGGTCAAGTGGAAAGGACCAAAAAGCAGCAAACTGAATTCTAAGTTTTGGAAGCGCCTAGTCTTTGAAATGCCAGGGAAGAAAAAGGAGGTGCTGTCTCGGCATCAGGTCCTGGATTCTGCAGAGCAGGGCCTTTTTGGAGACCTCCAGACTGTACCCTCTCTTGCCGTCACAGGCACATCTGCCACAATGGTAGAATCGCGGGCTGATTTAACTGATTACCATCAAGCAGATTCTGTGCAAATGAGACATTATTGCAGAGGATACGAATATGATGTGTCATCAGCAACATTGCCGATAGCTTCCATAAGCAACCATCACACATACTGTAACATACCTTTGACACTACTAAATGGACAGCTACCTCTTAACAATACCATGAAGGATCCCCAAGAGTTTCACAGGAACAACCCATTGCTACCTTTATCATCAAAGGAGCTTAGCTTCACCAGTGATATTTGGTAGTGAAGATCAGGACTCTTAAGATGCTTCATGACTGCCATGAAGACACATTTTTAAAGAACTGTGCCCTAACCCCATGGGATGAGAAAACACATTTGAAGCAGCGGCACACTTGTTTGCTTTTCTACTTGAACTTTTTTGTTTACGTTTACAAATTGTTGACAAAGGGGGCATTCTTTTGTAACTCAGTAATGTCCTTCCTGTCTTTTAATGTACAGTTTTATTGCTTCTTTAAAAAGGAGGGGGAATAGAAAAAACCACATCCCATCATTTTACAATAGGTTTACAATCTGGGATGGATAAAAGGTCACTGTATACGATCTCCAACATCCATACATATTTAAGTAACAGTGTTTGAAATACACGGAAGTTGTTGGGTTTTTCTTCTAGACTTCAGTACAGTTTGAAATTCTAATCATACTAGGAAAATTATTATCTCCTGCACAGACCACAAGGGTGAATCATCCTCAAAAGGAAGGAGGAGAAAACCTTCCCGGTAACGTTGTCTTGCAAATGCATTTTAGAAGATGACCAGCTGAAACAATGCAGATGAAGCTTTATCAATAAAGTGCATAGTAACAGTTGCTGCAGAATAAATCACCTGCTCACATCAGCATCTCTTCATTTGATTATTGAGGCATGTTGTATTCATAGTCAATGGTTAGCAATGTGGTTTTATTGAACAACTTACTAGAATACCAGAAGATGTTTAGGAGGATTTTAAACAATTTTTCTGTTGATTATAGATTATTTCACATTTTTTGCAGATTTTTAATGACTTTTTTTAAAAACAATTTAAGTATAAATTTGTCTGTCTGTCAGTCAATTCATTCATTTGAAATTTCCTAAGATCTCTTGAGCTCTTTTAAGGTTTGTAGTTAATTCAATGTGATTTTACATAGGATTTTTGTTTTCCAAAATCAGTAGTTACAATTCGAAATTAACCTTTTTGTGAGAATATCAGCAATAGAAAATACTACAGCAATACTCAGAGATGAAGTGCTAAATTATTCAGGTTTACTAGTAGTCTGACTCCAATTGCAGTGATAATCACCTGAGACAGTTCTCTCTGTTTACCTACCTGTCAATTTATGTACCTTTTAAATATAGCTGAAGTAGGAATATTTCTGCTCTCTCTGCAACTGGTGAAAAGTGATATTTTTAAGCAGCTGGTAAGGTCTTCATTTCTCACTTATGTGAGTGATCCCATCAGTCAAATAGGATACTGTCATTTTTCTTTCATGAAAAGCATTTTTGCTGCTTGTGGATGAGAAGTGTTATACAGGTACTCAGCAGCAGGCATAACTACTCAGCGACTTGAGTATTCTTTGGACCAGTATGTTTCATGGAGATTTCTATACTCAGTTGACTAAGGGTTGCAGAGTCAGACCATAGAGACAACAGTATTCAAGGAAAAAGCTCTAAATAATGAAGGCAGAAGCCAGTTTTTCAGTTTTTGGCATGGCTTTAATGAAAACACAGTAGACATGAGAGTTTTGTCTCAGTAAGATCTCCTGGAGCAAGTTCCAAAAAATATTTTTATGGCAGGCAACCTTTCCTGTATTTCAGTATGTTTCTAGAGTTGTTCTCTTTGATTGCATGAATAAAAGTTAGCACTCTGCACTCAGCTGCCTGTGGTTTCATCAGCAAACAAGTTCAGTAAATCCTTGACATTTTGCAGCGGTTCCTAAATTGTACCCTACAGTCAAATGGAAACAAATGCTGACCTAAGACTTAAAAGTATCCAGAACTGGCCCAAAGGCCATGAGAATGATCTCAAATGTGCAATAATTTGTAGAGGTCAGTACTTTTCCATTGCTTCTTTCCCCAGTTCTGTAGTCTGTGCCCTCTTACACCAGTTTTACCTGTAATATTTCCATTAGGTTCTAAATAATACACGTTTCTCTTGTTTTTTCTAGTGTTATTATGCATTGACACTAACACTGAAAATGGAAATCTAGAAAATATATTAATTTACTACACAGTATAGGACTATAACTTGCTCTTTTGTGAAGTTAAGTTCTGAACATATCAGTGTTTAATATACATATTTTTCTACTGAGAAAGCAAGTGATTTTACCTCCATTATAAATATATGTATTTCAACCTCCCCAGAAATTTACAAAATTTGCACTGTTTTATAAGTGTTACAGTCTGTGTTTACACTGGCTATGTTCTTTAATGCAAAGTGTAATTTAAAAGGAAAAAAGAAAAAAAAAAAAACCTAAAAGAAAACCCTGCATGAAAAGAGCTGCATATGTTTAAATGAAAAGCTGTACTTTTCATTATTTTCCTTTCCACATTACTCTAGAATCTGGTTAATTTGCATAGAATTTTCTGTGAGATTTTAAACCTACTAATTCTGTATTAAGCACACAAACTCAAAAAAAAAAAAGAAAAAAAGAAAAAAAACACATGCAGGTTGATCTGCTTCTTTTATTTACCATGACTAAATATGGGCAGCCAATTCATTTACCCAGTGATAATATGTCTCGGAGCAGTAGCTATTCAAAAGCAAAATGCAGTCATGTTTGCATTGAGGTAACATGAAAAGAACAGTTTTTCTGTCATTTTGCAGAAGCACATTGTGTGTCTGTGTATTGATATCTTTTAGTTATAGATGACAAGTCACAATCTGCTTTAAGATTTCAAAGTGTGTATTGAGTGCTACGACAATATATACATGAATTGGAACTGCCTGTACCCCTCTGCTTTTAGTATGGGGATGGGGACTTGAGCTCAGGAGGCTTCTCACTGGCTCAGTTTCATGTGATACCAGTATGATATGCCAGAGGTCAAGTATTTCCATAGGTAGCACTTAAGAGTCTGGAAAAATAGTGTCAAGCAGTGAAATGCATCCATCACTGGGACGTGGGTGGCACAGAGACCAGGAGCTTGTCCCACTGTGAAAATCACCTCTGTAGCAACCCTCCAGCGGGGCCCTCGTGGCAGCAGTGACAGCTGGATCAGGGCCATGGTTGCAAAAATGTTCTAGCTCATTCATGTGAACTTCATTAGCTGAAATAGAAGGGCATAAGGGCATTTTGTGTTCCTCTGTCTCACCAAAGCCGTGCACTTATTCAGCTGGATTTATCGGGGAAGAGGCCAGGGCAGTGCCCTGACAGTGCTTGGTGCTGCATCCCACTTGTGCAACTGTGCAGCCCTCACCGTCCCCAGCTCGTTCAGGCTGTGCCTTCCCCGGCGACAAAATCCCCAGCAGCAAACATCCTTATTGCAACCACATGGGGCTTCTGATCTGGGGCGTGTTCATTTTAAAGATGGTTTACTATAATATTTGGAAACTACTGTTTGTATACGTACCTTTGTTTGTGATGTGTTTCAGAAGCAATTATGGTTTGAAGGTTGTGTATAAAATAAGCTAGAAATTGCAAACCTATTCAGCCTGTACAGATTGTATGTTCCTAAAGAAAGTTCAGAGAGAAAGCAGGGTAATTTTAAGTTAAGTAACAAAGTAGAGTGAATATTGACAGTTGTTAGGGACTGTGTGCTGGACCAGTTGTAATTATTAATATTTCTTTGTCTAGGCAGCGGATGAGAAAACTATATAAAGATATTGTCATTCTCTGCCTATAGGTCTGCTCCAAAATCCATTCAAGCCAACAAAAAGAGTTCCATTAAATTCAGCAAACTTTGGATAAGGCCATGAAACCTTAGGTTTATTGTGTACAGAGGAATAAAAAAGACAAAAGAGCGAGAAAGAAGTCAAGAGACTAACATTTGCTTATTTAGTTTGCCTAAAATCAAGCTTATTTTTGTCCCAGTTAAGTGTGGATATGCTCCAGGACTATCCAGCCTTGGGAAAGGAATTTTGTTCATTCTTTGTTATAAACAAGATAAGGACTTGGGAATAAATAACAGATACTTTAAGTAAAAAAAAAAAACCAATAACAAAACCAGCATTATTTTTAAGGGCTTCTCCTCTGCTCTCAGTAGTTTCTTTGATTCAACAGGCTTTCTCTGTTCATCCAAATGCATAAGCACGTGCTTAAATTCCCCTTAATTCAGTGAGAAATATTTTACTGAGCAGGAGCTTGGAAGAGTAGTTCAGTGCCAGAAATCATGACATTTAGCAGCCTTTAGAATTGTGCCCTTATGGAGAGACTCAGAACAGCTTTTCTGATTTTGGTCTCCAAATAGATGTGAGTATTATGGCAGAACAGCTGACAGGTCTCACAGTCCTGGTTACGAGAGAGAAAGACTTTAATGCTTGTTCGCCTGGCAGTGACATCTCCCTAGGAACTCAGTGGTAGGCTGGAGAACAATGGCTTTTTTATTGTGTCCCAGTTGGGCAACTGGGAGCTTACCCCATGGGCAGCAGCCATGGGACAGCTTGGATAGAAATGCTATCTATAAGAAACCTACATCCATGCAATGTTTGTGCGTCTTCTCTTGTGCACCCTTAGAGTTTCATGCTGGGGCTGTAAAGTTACTGCAACACCAAGTAGAGAGTGTGAAAAAGGGAGAGCAAGAAGAGAGCAGAGTCCAAGGGTTTTCCAGACAGAAACACTGATTCAGTACAGCACAATGACAGCTCTTGCATGAATGTATCATGTTTGTCCACTATTCAGTGGATGCTGGGCAAAGTTCTCTAAAATAATACCACCTCTGATGAGGTGGATGAGGTGACCAGTTTCTGCAGTGCAGTGGATCCCATTGCTGGACACTGCAGCTTCTGGCTCTGGCATTTCAGCAAACCAAAGTGCTCACTTCTGCCATTGCCCTGTTCTACTAGATGTACATTTCCAACAAGCGCGATGCAGAGTCAGGAGGAAAGTGGGTACCAGACATTACTGTTTAAGACTGTCCCCAAAACAGTTCTGCAGCTCTTGCAACATGTAGTTGCTGGGTGCTGTATCAGCTTGCATCAGTACCATCCCTGGGGGTCTCACTCTTCCAGTCTGCTGAGCAGTGTAATCACAGCCAGAGCCTGTTTTTCCAAAGCAATTAGGCCACACAGGAGTCAGATCTCATAAAAAGTCCATGGGACTCAGTCCTGGTCCTCACTTCTTGTATTACCAGCATTAGTTACTTAAGACTCTGAGAAATAATGACTGCTCTGAGCAGCAGAGCTGGAAGAGCCACACGAAGGTGGCAGTGAGCCACCAGGCCCTTCCTCGCACAGGTCAGGAGGAAAATGGGTACCTGAACATTAGGATGATTTTCATTTAATGTAATCAGTATTGGTACATTTGCTTATAAAATGATAAAAAAATACATAAAGGTACCTTCCTCCATGGTCTTGAAAGTATTTAAGGTTTTGAAATTTCATAATAGGGATTAAAACAGTTCCATTTTGGTACTAGTTAGCACAGCAAATGTTAAAAACGTGGGATTTTGGAATACTTTGTTACAGAAGGAAATCAAAACTTGAAAATTGAAAGTAATGGCACATCACATTATTGCAAAGATAAAGAACAATTTTCCGAAATGTACTTTGCTTCCCCAAAGAAATGTCATGAAGTCTTTGTCATGGTGAAGGAAGGACAGCTTTGCAATGCTTACTGCAAGAAGCCATTTGATCATTTCAATGCTACTGGAGAAATTCAGAGGTTAATAAGGCTGCTCCAAAGAGAGATAAAACAATGTCTTAAAAAAGGAAGCATAAAGTAAAAGTTGCCGAGCTTTGCCAGGAGATTTGTCATTTAAATATAAAACAGTAGCACTGCCAATAGAAGCAGAACATGACCTGTCAGCATTTTTTCTTCATTGCAATATCGTTGTACAGCTAGAGACCAAGCAGAAAAGCAAATAAATAATAATAATAAAAATACAGCTGCCAAGCTGAGCCAGATTCTCACGGTAGGTATTCTATAAACAACTACTCTAATTCATTTTGATAGAGCATAATTGGCTTTACAAGGTTTTAAGAGCTTTCTTCTCTTCAGGACAAACACAAAGACAAAATGTATTTTATACTAGATGAGTTTTGCAATTTCTTTTAAGACTGTAAAATAATTCCTTTGTACACAGCAGTGGGTGGTAAATGTTTTCCTGGCTGCAGATTTCCACTATGGGCTTGCAACAGCTACTGTTGAACCCATCGGAGCTAGTAGGCCAACAGGGCTGCATTTGAGTGCAGTGGGGGTACCCGCCATGCTCACGCATGACAGGGTGGGCTCAAGTATTTGGCTAGACAATGCCTGGAGAATATAGCACCCATTCAGACTGTGCTCATACTGCATAGAGATTTGCAAAGTCTCCGGTGCCCTCTTTTAATGGAGAAATGTTGGCAAGCCAAGGTGGAGATGAAAATTGTCAAAGGAAGAATTGTGTGCCTCATTTCTTTCTAAATCCAAATTATTTAGGATTCAGAGCATGCCCTGGGATTTATGATGTGGAGGAGAGAATTAGTGATTCTCATGCAGGGAGCACAAGGGGCTTTGCTTTTACTACCAAGACATATTTTAATGAGAAATCCAGACCCTGATGTGGCCTAGTCTTGATGTAAATTACCCTCTTATGAGGTGACTTGGGAAGAGAGGGTCTAATGAGATGTGAAGAAGCTTCTAAGGTACAATATGCTCTAATCAGTGTATGTATGTGGCTTAAAGGTAACTTCTGCCATTACCTAAAAGGGAGCATTTAATACTTCATCCCCAAATAACATTAGAGAGTCCATATTCTGTGTAGACTGTGCACAGAAAATTAACGTCTATTTCACAAATTATAACAACCTTTAAAACTCTTAACAACTCTTTGATTAAAGGATATCAAAGGCTTTATGATCATGAAACAATTAATCTAACACCTAACTCCACTGGGGAAATGTTTTCATCCTCCTGTTAGCAAATGAAAAACAGGGTTAGGATCCATTTTGCCCCAAATCCTACTTAAAACCAAAGGCAGAGCTGGGGCTGTGCCCTCAGTCACCCAGTCTGGAGCTCTGACCAGTAGACAATATGCCCTGGACCGAACTGGCAGCTTCACAGCGGGTTGCCTTAGCCTGGCTCTGTGGCCACACTGTCTGGGCCAACAGAAAAAGATTGTTCCAGCCTGTGGAACAACCTCTGAATGTCCCCGAAGTGGGTCACACCGTGGCTGTCTTGAGGGGCACACGAGAGCTCTCCCAGAGCAAATTGTGACACTTCCCTATGGGATCAGCAGCTCACTGCAGAGAGGTGAAAAGACCCAAGCTAATCATGGGCAGTGAAGTGACTTTGGAAGGATGCAGACTGATGAGATGACAGGAGATCTCTGTACTGTAGCAAATTATTGGCAAAAGGAAACAGCAGGGGAAAAAGTCGGATTGACAGATAATTTGTACTTAACAACCAGCCTGAACCCAGATCAGAACTCTGGCTTTTACACTGCCAAACTCGGGGAAAATCTGAACAAAGTTCAAACTTCATTGCTAGCACCCATCAACATAATGAACAGAATAAGCATCTGTGATATGACAGTGCCAGTCTGTGAGGAAGGCTTCAATCCAGGGCCAGAAGTTTTCAGTTACCCTTCTGAACAATTTCTCCCTGCAAAATGCCTAGACCAGTGCAGGTATAGGTATCCTAGGGCACAGATGATTCAAAGCAGCCCCTTTATTGTGGAACAAAAGAGAGGAGCCTGATGCAGCAAAATAAAGGACATTTATGGACTTGACTGACCTGGCTTGTCCCTGGCAGACTCTCCCAGCTCTGAAATACAAGTGTGAGTGCCCTGTAAGAAGACTGACATGGCAGAGGCAGTTGGGCTGGGTGAGTGTATCCGAGAGGTGCTACGGAGTGTTGATTTGGGGTAGAGAGGGGCAGGAGCTGAGTGTATGAGGAGCTGAAGCCCACTACCACGTGTCTAGAAGACATGCCTGTGCTGGCAGCTGGTGATGCATAGGGCATGGGCACTGCTTGGACACAGTGGCTGCAGCATCTTGTGGTCACTGCAGCCTGCTCCAAGACCCATGAGAGGGCTTCTAAACTACATGGTACCCAGTGCCTGAGCTCCCCATGGTCCAAAGAGAGGTAAATCCTATCCAAACAGCTCTGTGCCCAGGAAACAAGCTAATAAGGGGCTAATAACAGAAACAATAACAGTAGTCATTAATTCAACAATGTTTTAAATCCTTTTCTTAAACCATTAACCGTATCTTATAAACTCATCACCTTACTTGTCTTTAACATACTGAAGTCCCCAGAGAGGGTATAGAAATAGCATGGCATGTAGCAGGGAGTGTTTTATGTGGAACATAAAACATCATGATCATACAGATTAAGTGGGAGATGAGGCCTTAGGTGGCTGCTTGTGAGGTCTGGGCACCACTTGCAAGGTCTGGGCACTGCCCTCCATGGGAGGAGGAGAGGACACACATCTGCAGGGTAGCAGTGGAAGTTTCCAAGGCTGCACCATGAGCACTGGGATGGAGAGGTGGAGCAGTACAGCCCAACAGGCAGAGTACCCTGGTGGCCTGTGGGCAGCCGAGCATCGTGTCGGCAGTCAGCAAAATAGAGGCAGCCCATGACAGGGCTTCTCTTGCAAAACACAGCAATGTAACCTTTGAGCTGCTAATCATTTTTCCTTTTTGGCAGCCAAACAAATGTTACAAAACACTAATTCTCAGCATCCATTGTACCCTGAGGGTTAACAAACGTGTAAGAAGAGCTCCGGATAGAGAGTTGGCAGCCTCTGCTTCTCCTTTAGTGTGTGGAGAGTTCTACTGAGACTTGAGGGATGATGGGAGTTGTCTTTTCTTATTGTTTTTTTTTTCTGAGAAATAAGGTCATAGAAATTGTCAGAGGAGCATATGGAGCTATTACAGCAAAAGCACAGAAGCCTGTTAAAGAAACTTTCTTATTTTAGAAGCCCAGTTCTTGTTATTTTACAGTACAACTGTAAAGCACAAACTCTCCCCAAGAGCCGGGGAAAGGGTGGTGGTTTGTGCAGGGCAGTGACAGCAGTGGAGGCAGGAGTGGGCAGAAGGGCAGAAATCAGCCATGTGAGATGGCTGACACTAATCTCACACAGCGCCCTGCAGGGACAGAGCTAGCAGCCTCCATACCATGGAGAAATGCAGCGCCCATCACCCTGCCACAGGCTGACTGCCCACAGCTGCTGCCATCCAACAGTCACTTCTCTGTGATGCTAGCTGCTGCTCTTGGAGCAGTTTCTAGTGAACAGGCCTGGATGTCTCCTTTGGCAGACTTTTCCCTTTACTTGGCAAAGAGGCTGAGGCTAGAGTGAGCCCCCAGACCGAATTATTGTCTGGTGTCAGCCAGGCAGGGGTATGGTGTTCAAGGTGGCACAGGGATGACCATTTGGGGCCAGCATCCAGGGCACAAGGGTTCAAATACTGTCACTTCCCCAGCAGAAGATGCCACAGCATTTCAGTACATGTGTCCGCCAGACCTTGCTGGCCCCAAAACCTCACCAAGTGATTTCTAATACTTACTTCCCCTGAGCCAGCAAACACCACAAGAACAGGACTGGTGGCAAAGCTACAACGTCAGGGTGAGACTAAAGTAGCACCAGGTAACCTAATCAGGGCCAGTTTAACTTGTAGCAAGTTATTAGCTTCCTAAATAGTACTTAAAAATGGTGCTGTGGAAGCTGAGTTTTCACACAGTAGCTGAAGCAGAACAAGCTCAGATAATCATCAGCCTCAGCGTGTCCATACGGCTCTGCCTGGCACCACCAGGAATGAAACCTCCCCCTGGGCTGGCCTGCCTCACCCAGCCTGCTCGGCGTCTCCCCAGGTTCACTGTGCACTGGGGTGTCACTGCTGACCCGTCAGCCACCCTGCACAGGCACTGCACCATTTTCTGGATGATTTCATCTTTAACTCCGTACTTTGCTCTGAGCCACTCAAGGTGGTCCCCTGGCTGTGGGAAGGGAAGGGCTCCTTATGGGCAGCTTTAAATGCAGCACTGGGGCAGTGAGGCTCACTGTAACATTTGGAAATTACATTTTGTGGCACTTGGTTAATTCAGGTTACCAGGTAACACCATGAAACCAGGAGAAGGCTCTAATGGCACCACAATCAAACCCTAGCCTGCAGCCTGGGCAGTTTTCATATGGAGTAAGATGAATTTGGTGTATGTGTCAGCAGTGAGCCAATAATGAAAAGCTTTGTTAGAATAGAGCAACATTTCTTTTAACTTTGCTGTCTTCCCTACAGGCTGTGGAGGAAGTGACTAACTCCTGAACAGGCAGTCATGGACCTGCTGAGAGATTTCAGGTATGTGTTGGAAGGTAAAAATGTTCTGGTGCCCTGTCTAGTCTTGGTGATATTAGTCAAGCATAAGTCATAGCACTACACCTAAAACAGACTTCCCCTGGGAAATCACAGGCTGCTAATTTGGAGGGAGGAAGCAGTGGGGATTTTTTACACTAAGATGATAAAATAAAGGTCTCCAGCTGAGATACCCATTTTGGGAGATGAAAGATCATTTGCCAGATCAGGGAACAGCTGAAATTAATAATGATATTCTGCTGTAATTTGTATTACTCAAAAGCCTGAGTTAAATCAGTGTAGTCGCTAGGGATCTGTACCTGATTTCTCTGAATGGGAATTTGTTCCATTAATCTGAGCGGTTTAAGAGGAAGATTGTAATAATGCTGTAATAATGCTGGGCATTTGGCTTCAGTTGCTCCTAGAGCCTCTATGGAGGACAAAAAAAGACCTGTGAGTTACAAGGTCTGTGTTTTTTTTAACTAGTTAACGTGATGTGGCTTGGAAGAACTTGTGATTCCTTCTAACATGGAGGGCAGTTGCCAGCTGTATTTTCAGTTTGCTCTCTGAAGGACAAACCCATGCTCCCCCTCCTGCAGTTTAACATGGGTAAGACATTGAGTATTGCACCGAATTTTAAGAAGTGAGCTGATACCACGCTCCCCACTCAAACCAGCCAAACCCTCCCAGTCAGCTGTACTGTAAAACACCACAGCAGCCACAGCATAAAGTTAATGCTACCCAGAGGCCTGAATTGTCCCTTCTGACCCCAATGGCAATCAGGTTGCAGCTCCACTGAAATTCAGTTACCTTTCTGCCTCTGTGCCTCTGTGAAGGGCCACAGCACATCCCCAGAGCAGAGTCACCCTGGGGGCTGGCCCCCGGTGAGCGCTCCCTGCTGCCCCTGGTTTCCTCTCAGATCCCTTGGGAAGGCAAAAACTGCAGAAAGTGCTCTCAAAAGGCTAACAAGAAAAACTTGATAGAAATGCTGGCCAAGGAAAGATCAGCCCTGGAAGCTTTCTAATTCTCAGTTTGAGATTGGACATGTGGAAAAAATAATAGACATGAAAGGACTTGCAGGCCCTCCCAATCTAGATGAAGAATAAACAATACAAAGGGACACAGCAAAGAGAAGAAAAAAAAAAAGAAGATAAACGATGATTATCCACCCAGCAGTTATAACATGGAAATTAGGGCAAGATAACAGGCAGTCTAATGCCAGCATATGCACTGGAAAAGTGGAGGGGGTCACAAAGAGTACTAAATAGGATTGAAAAAACAGCTAGCATCAGTATGGGAGAATCATCACAGTAAGCCAAAAAGAGAAAGGGAGTGGGGATACACCACACCAACCTTTACTACATTGTTCACAGAAATGTCAAGGGAAAGCACAAACCCATACAGCCGCACAAAAATAAAGCAAATTGTTATCTGACTGAGCAGGAAGACATGTCTGGACAAGAAAGAAAACCATCGATCTCTGTGGGGTAACCTAAGGCCAGCAGAAAGAACAAAAGGGTTCAAGTACTGCAGAGTCAAACTGAAAGCTTTTCTCCTTGTTTGTTTTTTGGGGTTTTGTTTTTAATTAAAGAAAATGACACCTAGGAAAAAAACCTGGAAGTGCTCTTGCTGCTTCAAAGCTAGAGGTGGTATAAAGCATGCAGCTCAGAAGAGATGTGTGAGTACCCACGGAGCACACACGTCTATTCGCAGTCACCACAAGGAACATCTCGGGGTTCAGCGAGCAGATTAAAGAAGAGAAAGCGCACAGAGCAGGGGTGTTAATCTCCACCAGGGGAAGTCTGCAGCACAGCCAGGCTGGTGAGACAGCCCCGCTGCATCCCAGACAGCTCAGGTCAGCCAGGGGCAAGGGCAAAGGGGAACAGTACTGCCTAAACCCACGGAATAACTTGTCACTGCTCTCCCACTGCGGCATCACAATGTGCTGTGTGACTGCCTGTCTCTGCAGGGATTTGTCCCTGTGTGGGACAGGAGCACGTGAGCAGGTGAAGGAGGTGGCCCTGGCCAGGGCTGTGCAGGGCACAGCTTGCCATGCACGGGGCCGTGGGAGGTGTGGTGGTGGCCTGAGGGTGTAGGAGGAAGGTGGACAGCCCACGGCGTAGGGCAGGCCCTGTAAAGGCACCGGGGTGTCCAGCTCCCCACGGGCACTAGTGCTGGAGCACACGCAGAGTGTGGCAGGGCTGCAGGCTGGGAGTGTGTAGTGCTGTACTCCTGCCCTGGTGGCTCAGGGGGAGCACAAGGCTCCTGCACAGGGTGGGCAGGGTGCAGGAGCTGCGTGCTCACATGGAGGAAGAGAAACTGTCTGGCAAGGGCTGTCCTCTGAGTTACAGCTGGGGTGTCCTAAAACTAATGGAGTGGAAAGCTTTGGAGGAAGTGTGATGGGCCATGGTGGAGGGTGTTGCTGTGTGAGGCTGACTCCTGTTCTGCTGCAGCAGAGCAAGTACACTGCAAAACACAAGTGAGAGCTGCAATTGCTGTAGGTCCCTGAGTTGCACAAAAACACCCCCACTTTGTCTCTGCAAAGAAGGGACATATGTAAAGGCTTTCTTAACGAGGCAGAACATAAAATCTGTGCAAACCAGCCACACTTGTGTTCACTGTCTCTCCCAGCCATGATAGCTGGCAGCTGGGTCCCTGCCTGGAGAGGGAGCTCAGCTGTGGGCAGGTGGTTGTATGTTCCCACCCCTAGAGCTGGAGGCACTGGGGGAGTGCTGCTGGTGCCGAGATGGGGAACGTGCAGTCTGAGCTGGTAGGTACAGTTGTGCTGGAAATGATTTAGCAGGAGCTGTGTGGCCTTGGGAAATTTTGAATCAAAGGTGAGGTAAGTTTTAGGAATGCCATCTGTGTTTGCAGGAAGCGTTGGTGTTTGTGGGGAGGGAGAAACTGGTGGTGCCTCCTCTTTGTGGGGTGTTTAGGCTGTTTAGGTTCATGGTTAGAGCTACAGTTGGACCTGTGGATGTGTTGGGCTCAGGTAATGAGTTACACAAAGTGCCTTACTGGGACAGGGCTCGCTTTTGAAACCCCATGTGAAGATCTAGCACCCCTAGATCTGCTTCAAGGTCCAGGGGCTGTGCCTTAGTGCCACGTCCTCCTCAGGTGAACCTCACCCTACCTGGGTACTGAGCAGGCAGAGCTGATGGATGGGGCATTTTCTGGGGCAAATTCTCCTTGTTCCGTAAGAATCAGAGATGTGACCTTGTAAGTGAGTAACAGCAGCAGTAGGTCCAGAGTGATGGAGCAGGTCTGCCTTTCATGTAACACTTGTGTAAATGCTCCTTTTCAGGCGCAAGCACATGACTGACCTCAAGTGAGTGGGCGAACTGTGTTTTTATTGCTCTAAAATGACGCAGAGTTTACTGACAAAAGCAGATTGGGCAGCTGGTGGGGATTTTTAATCACAGACAAGATTCAGTGGTCACTGAATGTTAATCCACAACTGTTTACAGAATCACATTGTTATTGCAGCGTGTTGTTTTTCCTGTGCAGGATTTAAAACCTGTTTTATCACAACAAAATGATGTATGGTTATTAACTGACTTAGAAAGACCATCTATGAAAACTACATCATTTAGGAGATATGCAGTAATTTTATTTATGTATATATAATGCAAATCTATATACTTTATATATAAATATATCTAGCTATGTGGGATATGCCCTACAGGAAACAAAGAGAGCTGGTGATAGAGTCACATAAAATTTTATGATGTTGTTTTCTGGCTTTCAAGATATTGCTGATTTGTCTATTTAAAAAAAAAAAAAAAAGCCCAAAATAGTACTTTGGAGACTTGGTTGTAAGCTTTCATATTCAAATATCAAATGGCTGTAGAGTTCTCCTTCTTTTACTGTTAACTAATTCAAAGGAAAAAGACAGGAAGGGCAGATAAGGCGTTGGGATGGGGCTCGAGGGGTGACACACTGAGTACATCTGCCTGCAGTACCATGGTGGAGGTGTAAATGAGGGTAATAGCTGTCTTACTCCCACTCTTGCCATGTAAAGTTTATGAGCTGATGAGCCACCTATTATTTTATAATCTAGAACTGGGGCTTCCTGAAAACAAAGAATTAAAGGTGAAGTTGGCCTTTTCCAAACCTGTAAGAATTTGCTTGCAGAAATGAGGCCACGGGAGTGCAGCACCCCAGGTTTGGTCTGCAGAGGTTTCCAGACTCACAGACTCTGCTTGGGATTGCTCACCCCATGACCTCATAAAATGCTCAGGTCTCAGCTAGATGAAATCAGCTTTCACCTTTTAAAACAATGTAAGCGTGCAAACTGCTCAGAGAAGGTATGAGAGCTCAAGGAATTAAAGATGCTTAATTGGTTTATGGAGCTAAACTCCTTAAAGAACTTAAGCTGTGATGAAAAGGGAAGCTGGTTTAAATCCCCAATCCTTCCTGCTGGAAGGCTAAGCCCAAGTGCGCTATAGGGTGCCAGTTCTGGGCTTGGCTGCAACTCAGATACTGTAAAGCAGCCAGGCAGCCCTCCAGAGGGGATGGATTTCCTGGGTGGCACAGCAGCTGCTATGGTCAGGACATCTTGTTCAGCGGGTACTTTGGACTAGTGAACCAGTCTGAGAGGCTGCTGAAAGCAGCTGTAACCTGGGGAGGTCTGAGCACTCTTTCACTTACCCTAGGAACCAGAAAGTGAGAGACCCATGAGAAATGGAGACCCACAGATATATTAACATGTGGTGCCTTTGTTTCTAATTTGTTGGGGTTTAGGTTTTGAATTTTTTTGTGTTGTCTGGTTTCTGCTTCAGCTACTGGCTCTCATTATGTCTTTTGTGATTAAAATGGCCACTAGTTTCTCTTCAGGAGAAAATATAAAGTCGCTTCTAATAAGATAAGAGCTTTAGCTATTCAAGGTGGGCACAGTAAGCCATTTTGCCTTGGCTGTTAATTTGTGTGCCACTTCCTTGCGCTGAATCCAAGCCTTCATTTCTGCTCTGTGCGTTATTAGAAAGATGCTGGAGTTGCTGTTCCAGCATCTATCTCTGCAAAGCCTTATGGGAGGTGAAGTCCTTTCCCTCTTTTGTCTTCTCTGTTCATGTAGCTGTGATCCCACCAGCCCCTTTGCCACAGTACTGCACCAAGGTGTTCCCACCAATTCACTCTGATACAGTTTGTGAGTGCTGCCAGGATTCAGTGCTCTGGGCAGTGCCCAGGTTCTGCTGGGTGCAGCCAGGGCTTGTACATCACCTGGCATGAGCTGCTATTAAGATGAATATTGCTTAATAACCTAAACCTATTTAAACCATGCATGCTTATGTAGTGCAGCCCTGTGCCACTTGCCACATTGCCTCTTTGAGCCCTCTGTGAACTGTACAGAGATTATTTGGTATTTGTTTCCAGGTTATCAATAAAAACAGTGACCACCTGGTCTTGGGCCTGTGCAAATACATTTCTTCTACACAAACCTTCCATGACTGTATATCGGTGAATAACTGGCAGATGTACAGAGACTTCCCATTCTTCCCAAGCCACTAAACAACTTGTCAAATTTAATCTTTAAAATCTTTACAGTCTCAGCTGACAGCTGCACTGTGCAGCAGCAACATCCAGGCGAGTGCACCTACCCTGTGCTTTCCCAGATACACTGTAAAGTGCAGTGGGAATGCTGACAGACCCTCATGAGAGCCATGCTGCCTCTACCAGACTGGGCATGGTGTTACAGACCTAACTGAAACTTGGCTGGAAGTTATATGCTAGTTATTAATATACAAAGATAGAGAATGTTTAGATAGGACTGGCAAGGATGTACAGGAAAAGGCATAGATTTATTCATGAGTTAGTGTTGGAAGAGGACTCTGTCGCTCAAGGCTCAGATGAGCTTCCCCTTGCCTTTCCCATCCAACACACACACACACACACATTAGGCAACATCCCAAAGACGGGATACATTTCCCTTGAGGAAAAGAGGAGGATTTAAAAGGCTCAGGCACTGCACTGGGGCACCCAAGTGTGTTTGAACTGTTCAAAGTTGACAAACTACCAAGATGAAAAGCAACTTGGAACTAAATGGAAGTTGGAGTGAGAATAGAGGAGACTTCCCTGAAGATGTTTAATAGGTCACAGAGGGCAGGTTTTGTTCCAGAGGGCTGGATGGAGGCTCATAAATTACAGTTCCTCTTTTGCCTTTTTTTTTTTTTTCCCCTCCTCTAAGAAAAGGAGAAGCAGGGGCCCTGGGAACTGCAGACTTGTAGCTGGGACTTGAGCAACGAGGTATGCTCCTTTTTGTAGCTAAAGACAAGGGTAAAATTGTGTAATTTTGTGAGGCACAGGTTAGACTTGCAACACAACTGAAAACATCTGTTTAATTTACTGAGAATGTACCCAGACTGACATGTGACATTGAAAAGGCTCAAAAGACAGGATAAAGTTGATTATTTTTTTTTTTTTTTAATTTTAAAGTACATTGAAAGGTGTCCTTACTTTTAAAGTTGTTGATTTTTTTTTTTTTTTTTTTCTTTCTTTTGAGGAAGAGGGGAACAAAAACCCAAGCACCACCCTGCCCCTAAAACCCCACACCCAAGAGTTTTCTCTGACAATTCCTCCAAGCTAAGGGTGATTCAGATACCAGTTCCTTCTTAGCTAACCACCAAACTGCAGTGGTTTGGATAAAAGGGAACCGAGGCCTGAGTCATCCAAGGCTAGCATTTGGTTGGCAACACCAAAACCATGCCTGCAAGATTTTCTAAAAGTCAAAAAAATCCTGCCTGTCTGCCAGAAAAGTTACCACACTCATCTTCCTTTCACAAAAAAAAAAAAGCATGTACCACATGATATTTTGACTGATAAATTTAATGTGGTAGCAATTAAACTATGCTATGTCAGTTTTCTTTGTATTTTGTTTTTTTTACTGAGAAATCTGCCTGTGAAGAGGCAGCAGCTATTTTTTCCCATAATTGCATCTGTTTCAGAGAGCAGACAGATGTTGGGCTGAAATTCATTATGGTATTCATAAATCCCATTGGGATCTGATGACCTAGTAACATATAGCTACCGTTCCTTGCACAGCATTTAAAATGCTTGCCACTTTGAAGAAATAACTTTGCAGAAGATGGGAGGGAAGGGAAAAGCATATAGCTGGGCAGATGGCTGCACAACGGTAATATACAATAGTAATAGAAAATGTATGAGTTCAATTTATTTCAATAAATCATCTTGCTCTTAATTTTTGCAAAATTGCCAGCCAGCCTTCGTGCCCTGGTATTACCATAGCCTGCAGATACTGGGTTGGTATTCAGAAACTAGTCATACAGTCAGTGAGATACCTGGTGACGTAGGAAAGAGAAGAGAATTAGAGTAGGAAAAACTCTCACGGGGAGACAATGTAATAGAAATAGCTTTCACATAAGGAAATAGTTATCTGTATAATTCGTGTAGTGCTGCGCAAAATCACCATTGAGGATTCAGTTGGTGCTGGAACTGAGAGTCCAAAAGCCAGAAGTGCAAAATAGCATCATTCCAGAAAATGCCACTCTCCTCCCTGAAAGCGTCGGTGTGGCTGTTGTCAGGGACAGCAGGGACGTGTGCGGGGCTGACAGGAAACAAGGAACTTCCAACAGCAGCGTTCCTACTTGAGAAACTCCAAGGTGCTGTGCTGAAACAATGCTGTGAAGTCATGGGTCATGCAGCCAGAGAGGGTTATCAGTCCTGCAGGGGAGGGTTCCCCGTGCTCTGTGCGAGGTACTGGGGCACGCTTTGCTCGGGCGGCTCCTTTGTGTGCAACTGGAAAGAAAATAAATTTCTGCAAGAGTCCCAGTGAGTGGCATTCAGACCAATGCAAGTTTTGTGGGAGACCTATATTTTAAGTTTTACCCTGGGAAATGAGGTGGACATCCTGGCTATGATTACAGGAGTGAGAGGCACTTTTTCCAGCTTGCCTGTCCACTCAGGAATCCTTTGGGAAGGAAGCTGTTTGGTCTCATTTTGGATATCCTGTGAAACTGAGCTAGCACGGCTGCCAGGAACTGAAAAGAGTTATTTAATTTTTAAAGAGCTGAAAACTACTGTATGTGCTACTGAGGATTTATGGGAAATGACTGGTTTGGTTTGTTTGTCTGGATTTCTGGTATTCCCAGTTTATTCCAGGTAGTAACCCTGTCTCTCAACCCTAATGCAGCAGCCTCTGCAAAGTGCAAATCTAAAGACAGATTCAGGTTTAAATATGACTTTCTGGCCCAGCCTTAATGTTTTTTGGAATGAAGTGGAATTTTCTTTAGCTCAAATAGGAGAAGGCATGAGAAATATTCAGAGCCTGATCCAACAATCCATTGAAAACAAAGACATCTTCCTGTGATTTCCAAGCACTGCAGGGATGGGTTGCAGAAATACTGAAGTTATGAAGTGGATTGTGTTGGGGGAGGGGTTGGGGGGGTTCATCTCTTTTACCGTCTTTTAACTAAATTGGAATGTAAGTAACTGGGTGTCCATGGCCTAAAACTTAAATCTTTACTCTGCAATCCAAAGAGTTTGCAGCAGCTGTGCTGTTGAATTGGCATTTCTCAGGGTGTGACCTGATGAAAGTGTTCTCTACTTTTCTGTGTTCATCAAATAGTACTCATGGCATTGTGTGCCTGCCACCAAGTTAGCATGGAGACATACCCAGGCTGTATACAGTCCTAGACAGTTTTTTAATATATAATCTTGTTCCTGACAGTCTAGCAAAGCCACCCACAGTACCAAACCATGCTATAATTGGAAACGGAAGGGGACAACTTTAAAGTTAGTGGCTGGCCTAATAAGTTGAAATATTTTTTTCTTGTACTCCAGGACTTCATAAAAGCCATTAGTAACAATAAATCACTTCCAGAATGATGCTGTGAATGATAATGAATTCAAGCAGCAGGCAAGAGACACGACACATGGATGAACATTGGGCTTAATACCATGCTGGGCTGTTATCAACACTTAACTTCAGGTTCTGGTGCAACCAAACGAGGACAAAATGGGTTTTGGAAGCATTAGGCAAAAAGATTGGCCTGTTTGAGCAATCCAGAGAGCGCTCCTGCATGGGGAGGGTGAAGTCTGTAGTTACAAGCAGATTTCATGGGCTTTTGAGTCGCTCTCAGCTAAGGGTTGTGCCCCAAAGAAACACTAGAGATGCCTATAAATCTCTAGTTCATATAAACAACAAAAGTCATGAGGAATTTTGTAAAATAATTTTATTCGGAGAGAAAGGTGCTGATGTCTGAGTGTTGGAGTCTGCTTCAATCTCATCAGGCACCTCTGGCAGGATGCAGTTTCCTTACAGAAGGTAAGGAAACTTCCAGCAGAGTAAATCTCTTGGGGGATGTTTTGGTGCCAAGGAAAGCTGGTGTTTACAGGGATCCTGTTTGACTCTGGAGCAAGTGCTGGGGAAGACCAGCATGCCAGGGTCAGGCTCTGGCTCTGCCCTGAAGCTGGGGAACCAAGAAGCTCGAAGATGGGTTTGCCTCCTCCCTCTATAGCAGAGCGCCTCACATGAGAGTTGGGGTTTCTAAGCTCCCTGTGGTAGAGCTGGGGTTTGGATCCTGAAAATGCTGGGAAGTATACGCAGAGGGTTGGCTCTGGAGCCGCCGGTCTGGTATGAGCTGCTGAGCTGGGCTGTTCCCGCAGCCATGGAAGGGACAGGGGTGGCCATTCCTGCAGCAGTACCAGGGGGATTATTTCAAGGAGAAGATCCTATGTGTCTGAGTGTTTCTGAATGATAAATTCTCCAAATTTACAGTTCAGAGAACTAAGAAATGTTGAAAAGAGTCAGTTTGTCCAATTTAGACTGAAACCCCATTTTAAGAGGCTGTTTATTTCCTGCGGACGGGAAATCCTGTTCTCTTTATGAGTTATCTTCTTGTTTTCTTCTCTGCCAGCTTCACACCTGTAGCTGAGACCCTGGCATAAACAAAGCCAAAGGAAACAAGTCAGTGTGGCAATTGGAGCCCCAACTTCAAAAGCTTTCTTCCTTTGCTGAGTGCCACATCTGGCAGGAGCAATTACTATTAGTATTATTATGGACCCAAATCTGAGCTGGGGAGGGGGATGCAGACAGAAGAGCTCAGGATTAGCCCCGTACTTCTGGGGTACAATGGCATTTCCTTTGCTGAAGCAAAGGAAGTTCTTCCCCCTTCGTGCTTGCACTTCCCTTTTAATACAAAACATCCTTTGCATGCACAGAGACATTTGAAAGGTTTTTATGCTCAGGTCTGTGGTTGCTGAATTTGGCTGCAGGGGTTTGACTCTGGCTGTTGGAGAGGAAAGCTGTACTGACAGTGTTTAATTGTATCTTATGTTTGTTGTGTTTGTTTTCTTTTTTATTTTTTAAAATTGAACTTATTCTGTGTCTGCATGGTGCTCTGGGGAGGGCTGGGACAGATGCAGGGCATGAGGCCGCAGGGGAAACTTGGGAGTACAGTTTCTGTTTCTGTAGAACCAGTCATCAGGCTGGTGATGAAGAACTCAGGGCTTGTAAATCTGGTTCTGCTCTGAAAAGTAGCCTTGTCCTGGTGACATTTTCACCCTCAAGAGATCTGCTGTATCTGTGACAAAGCCAACTGTTGCTTCTGTTAGACCTGTAAGGCCTCCATGGGGAAAAGATGCACTGCCTTCCTCTGCAGCAAGGAAAGAATTGCTTACGAAGCTCTGCCCGCAGCAGTGCAAGTGGGACTGAAGCATCCACAGCAACTCCACCAGCAGCAGGGTTCAGTGGAGGGAAGACAATGAAAGGTGGTGATAAAAGCACGCAGTGATACTGAGATACGCCTGCAGAAACACTACAAGCCATATTACACTTCTAAAACCAGATTTTCATGTCATTTTTGGGTAGAGCTTTCTCTTAAGTGGAAATTAATCCTCAGGTTGGAGCACTTGCCCAAGGTGAGCAAAGCAGATAGGATTAATTTCAGCAAAGAATCTAAGCAGTGGAGCATGTTTGGTAGACAACAGCTGGGAGTTCCACAGCAGTTCTCACCAGGGAAGCAGGAAGGAAGTGGAAAGTGGCAGGAGACAAAGGACAGCCCAAAGGTTAGAGAAGAGATAAAGAGGGATTGTGAGAAGTAACACAAGCAGAAAGGCTGGTGATGGATTTATGTAAGGCAGGAAGGCTATAATGGAGAGCAAAAGCATGGCTCGACTTTGTCAAAGGTGACATGAGGGCCAGAATTTTCCAAGCGCTGTGCAGGGGACAGCGGGTGGCTGGGCACGGAGAGGGGCCCGGGCTGGGCTGTCACAGCGCCTGGATTTCTGCCCCTGTTGTGCACAGCTGCATTGTGCACATTTAGCTCTCCCACAAACTTATGCTCTAGTACAGCATCAGTGTGTTGGCCTACAGACAGATGGAGAGCCCCAGCCAGGGTCGCTGTGGCAGATAACGTCCCCAGCGTGGGCTGTTCGAAAGGAGGGCTTGGAAGTTGAATGACGCATCAGCATTTCTTTCAAGGAAATTGACAAATGCCTTTATTACAACACTGCCACTCCGCTGCTGGTATGGCGTGCCCTGCGGTGTGGGTTGTATTAACAGGCACCGAAGATGCTGTGACCACTTTGTGGATTTCACATCTGTGACTGTGAAAATACTGATTCAGGATTCTGGCCCCTTTGCTTGCTCTCCGCAAGGGGACAATGTCCCAGCTCTAAGCATCCTTAGGGAATGTTTAAGGACTTTTATCTCCGAAATGTGTGCTTCCATTGGTTTTTGCTTCTAAATACGAGGCCCAAAATTATCCGCGAGTCCTTCCACCCCTGCAGCAGAGCTGTGCACTGTGTTCTTTCTGTGCTTGTAATTACAGGGCTGTCAAGGGCAGCGCAGTTCAGGGCTCGTAGTGACTGCGGCAGCGCTGTGGGGCTGCCCCGGGGCTGGGGGAAGACTCCCGGGGGGCAGCGCAGGGGCTGGCAGGTCCCCTCCCGGCCGGGCTGTCATTGCTGCCTGCGCTCCCACCGGCCGCGGTGGCGCGCGTGGGGCGGCGCGTGCACACCCCGGGAGCGCGCGTGGGGCGGGCGGGAGGGGGTGTGTGTGTGGTGGGGAGGGGTAGTTGCACATCCACCCTCACCGCCCCGGGGGTAGCGCCCGACGGTGTCCCGTGTGTCCCCCACCCCCGCCGGCGGCAGGTGTCCCCGCACGGCGCGGCGCCGCACGTCACTTCCTCGCAAACTTTTCGCGAGGAGCCGTCCGTCTCCGCCGAAGTTGCGGGGTCCGCCTGCCCGGCGCGGGGTCCGCCTGCGGGGAGGGAGTTGCGGCCGGGCGGGCATGCCCGTGGTCCTCCGCTCGCCGGGGCTCGGCCGGGCCGCCGCGGGCCGCCCGCGGGACCGTTAGCTGGGGGCGGCGGGGGTGCCATGGCCCGGGACTGCGCCGCCCGCAGCCTGGACGGTATCGACCTGGCGGCGCTGCGGGTAAGGAGGGGTGCGGGGGGGCGGGACACCGCCCGGGCTCGGGGCCGCTGGCGTCTGCAGGGACTTCACCCCGGTTTATTGCCCCCTTACCCGAGGGGGTTTCGCTGTGCCACGCGTGGGAAGAGGCGCGGGCGCTACCCGTGCAGGGGCCGTGGGACCCCCGCGCTGGCGGAGGGGAGCGGGGCGATGCCACACGTCAAATACACGGAGTGCGGGTGTTGGAACAGCGGGCTGCGGGCTCCGCCGGTGCGGTGGGGTAGGCAGGCAGATGCTTTGGGGATGGGTGATGCTCCGAGCTCGCCCCGTCCCCGTGCGTGCGGGCTCGGGGGTCGCCTCCCCTTGGCTGGCGATGCTGTCCCACGGGAGCGTCGCTCTGCTCGGAGCGTTTCACCGGAGGGGTGCACTCCCCCAATATAATAATTCCTACTGACATTCCTAAGGGTGATGTGAATGCTGTGGAGCGCAAACAAATGAGAAATGAGGGTTTTCTGGAAGAAAATATGCATGGGGAGATTGGGCGCTTCCCCCCCCCCCCCCCAAGGCTAAAAAAGTCACGATTCACCTAATTCACTATGAATTTTTATCATTATGCTCTTGTGTTTTTAGGTTTCTAGTGTAATCCAAACTTTGGTCGCATTAAAACCCACACACTGTTAAGTGTTTCATGTCCACACACAGGTACTGGGGCTGTGTATGATGCCCCTCTAGTTTCCCTTTGCTTTCGTACACCAAAGCTGACCACCCATCAGCCCAGTCCAGCCAAGGCAGGGTTTTTTTGAGCGCTCTCCACAGAAGAGGAAGGACTTCAATTGTGGCAAAAAGCAGTCAGCCCCAGACAGTGAAACCAAAGCGAGCTGCTTTCTAAAAATATCAGGGGGAAAAAAAAAAAAGAAAGCAGGCTGGGAGAAGCCTTTGCAATGATCACATGGCGAGGAGGAGGAGGGTGTTCCAGAGCAGACGCAGAAAGAAGACAGGCAGCAGAGACAGTGAAGTTTGTGAAGATGGCACAGTGCTCCTGGCTAGGAGAGCAGCAGTGTAACCCGGCTCTGCCCAGGGAAGTAAGACAAAATGATGGAAGTTCTTCTTTAGAGCTTTAGCAGATGAGTCTTTTCTGCTTAAATAAATGATAAGAAACCAGTGTAAGTTTGAAAAGAAGTGCTGCAAACCATACAGCAGGCTTTGTGTCAGAACAGTCCAATGCAGAAACCTCCCAGAGGCTGTAAGCACGGCAAGTTTCAGCCTTAACAGGGGAAGGACAAATGTGTCTTTTCAGACAGCAGCCTTGGTTTGGGGTTTGTGCTTAGTGGGAAGTGGGAGGTGGGTGAGGCTGGGCTGTAGGAATTATGTAAAGACAGGTGCTTTTCCCTTGCCCCATCTCAGGTGTTCCCGGGGCCAGTGGGAGCTGCCTGGTTTCGTGGTCCCACCAGCATCACCGCAGTCAGGAAGTCCAGCAGAGAGGCACAACTGTGATTTGTGTCATTTTCAAACTGCATGAGCTGGCCTTGCTTCCCTCCCAATGGGTGCTCGCCAGGGCTTTCCCCTTTGCCTGGAAAGAGGTGCTCTGGACTGTAGTTTCCAAATGCTGCAGGAGCATCTTGTTGGGGTGTTCCTGCCCTGGGTTCATCAGAGCAGTCAGGTGGTTAAAAAGCCTCTGACCTCATTGTGTGCCAAGGTGCTGAGGCCTTGTAGAACCTGAGCTTCAGACACCTGTGTCTTTTTTAGCTGGAGAGATTGTGAAAAGTGCGTTTCAGTCGGGCTTTTGCTGCATGAGTTGTTTTTCATTCTGCCTTACAGAGGAGATGGATGTGGCTTGGGTGCTCTGGGTCAGCAGTCTTGCTCTTGCATTTTGAGTACTCTGCAGATGACTTGCAGGAGCACAAGAAGGCCACCATATGGTACAGTGCATTACAGTAATTAACCTTAAAGTGATGAATGTTCGGGCCAGGATTTTGGCGTCTGTCGAAGTGAACCTAGCAATTTGGCAGGGGCTGGCCGGCGAAGGGTTAGATGGACCACGGCGCTTAAATGGGAGCTCAGAGGAAGCACTACATCAAAGATGATACCTAACTCCAAGATAATTAAGAAGTTGGCCCATTGTGTAGAATGCCAGCGAACGATGCAGTGCTGATATCCAAGCAAACAAGGGCAATCCAAGGACCAAAGTCAGAGCCCAGATTAATATCCTTTATGACTCTTAACAAGGCTCAGTTCACTACGATGTCCTGATGAAAAGAGAGATGGCCAAGTACTTTGGCTGCACTCAGAGCTGCGGAGGCTTGAGACGTTAATGCTAGCAAGGACAGGGTAGGATTTTTGCTATATTAAAGCTAATGCTAGCATTTATTTATATAATTGTTTGTTTTTTTCCTAGAGTGTCTGAAACCTTTAAAAACAAGCTATTACTATGCTAAATCAGAGTGAAATTGATTGGAGGAAGAGAGAGTAGCTGATTTTGAGGCACATTATTATATTTACATAATAAATAAGCTTGGAGAAGAAGAGTGAGGACAGAGCACGCATTTAAGTGAGAGAGTTGCAAACTTGGAGTTGAAAATACATTTTAGGTTCCTCTAGGTTTCTGTGCACTATAAACACCTCTTAATTCAGCAGTGCTGCTTTCTGCAGAAGATGTGTGGCAATGGGGTGCTGCTCGTGCTTCCCGCAGAGGAGTACAGTAGACACTGTGCATGGAGGCCCTTGTCTGGAAAAGTTCCTCAGAGAGCCACCATGTGTTTTCCTGCACAGACCACGTGCAGCCCAAGGCACAGCTTTGTGGGAAGGTCACACATGAAGCAGAGGTTTGTAGCACCCGCCTATTGCTTTGGCAGCAGCAATGAAAATGGATTATTGCTATTATTGATAAGCAAAGTGTATGGCTTGTTTATATGCAAGGCTAGCAGAAATGAAAAATGAAGACATGAGAAGGAAGCAAAGCACTTTACAAAGACCTCGATGTTGCAGACGTTCTCATGCCTGTTCTTAGCTCCATACACGAGTGGTCCCATTGGGGTTTTTTTTGTGAGAAGGCTTTTAGAATTGGGGTTTAAGTCTAGAAAGCCATGACTTGATACCTTATCTTAAAAATAAGAGATAGAAAAGAAATGACAGAGGCTAGCCTGTGCATGGGTCAAAAGTAAGTTATTTGATTGGATTTATGCACTGTTCATTACTTGTGGTTTTTTTGTTGTTTGTTTGGGCTGTTTTTTTAAAAAAAAAAAGTCTTACAAGGTTGAAAATCCAGGATGTGTAAGATTAAAACTTATTTAACTTAAGGGTAAAACTAAATTAACTCAGTACTTTTGGTTGTGGAAGTCTCTGCTGTGTTGCTCCAACAGTGAAACCTATTGCCATTTATCATGACAGTTGTGCCAGTCAAGGCAGAATCTGCTCAGAAAAAAGCTTGTATGTTTCCACTGGGATTTTGCCCAAGTAAACGCTTCCATATCAGATATGAAGAAAGCATTATTTATAATAAAACAATGACATATAAGTGGAGTTGAGAAGTAGCTTGATATCTTAAGAAAACTCAAAGTTTTGCAACCAGGGTCACAGAAATTGTTCTTCTGAGATAATGGTTTTTTGCATCGCATCCCTTAGCAGTACCGATAGGCATCAATTGACATGACAGATGGCTGAAACAGATGTGGTAAAACTGACACATGGAGTTAATAATATTTTATATAAATCTCTCAATTATATCATCCCAAGAAAGGAGCGGACTGATAAATGGCTCAGCCAGAAACCAAGAAACTGGTCTCTTGAGTTCTTAATGTTTTTATATAAATCTCTCAAGTGAGTTTTAATGGAAGCAACAGATTTCTTAATGTGCTCAGTCATGCAGGAGTGAACATTTACTTGCCCATGCCTTGCAACAAGATGGTCTTCCTATATCTGAAAGGCTGCAGCATCTCATTATTGGAGCAGGACATCTGCTGCAGTGGTTGGTTTTAGAGCAACCGGCGCTAAACCAGTAGGACTAAGGTTGTCTCATGTGGTATGGTACACTGGTCACCTGACACGTGAGTCCTTCATGTAAATTAACAGCAATCTGGTTTGGGTTCAAAGCCAAGACTTCAATACATTTGTGAAATTCACCTTGTGTTTGCAAAACAGGACAATTGTGCATTCTCAGGCGCCCTGTGTGTTAAGATTGCCTGGGATGGTACATTTCCCTTCTGTAAGGTAATCGGGCTCAGGTGCTTTATATCATATTTTTTCAATTCTACTATTTAGGTTCTTTGTTACATTGCTAGTGCTAAGTGTTTCATAGCAGAAGACAGCAGCTCAGCCTTCATGCTAGCTCCATATTTTAAGGCTTAGGAAACCTGGAGTTTATTCCTTATTCTACTTCTAAGCTGAATCTGTTGAATTCTTGTATTCTTCACACACCTCTGTTTATTTGTTGTATCTGCCATATTGCCATGCTGCAAATCTTCACTGAGTTGTTTTGTGTGTAGAGTTTTGAACAACTTAACTGAAAGCTTTAATATTAATGTATTTATTATACTGTTACTTGGCTATTTCCCCTTCAGTGTGTAATGCAGATCACTAGGAGATGTCCCACAGACATTTTTGTTTGGACTGTGTACAGTTATGTTCCATTACAAAGTGGTTACTTTGCTGCAAATAATGGTATTTCTTCTGCTTTTTACAGGACCCTGCGGGAATATTTGAACTGGTACAGGTTGTTGGAAATGGGACATATGGACAAGTCTACAAGGTTTGGATGCCTCTTTAATTTTTGATGCTGTTCTTGATAAAGCTGTTTTTCCTGAGGCAGAAATGAGCACCATTTAAGAAGGTGAACCATATTGTTCCAGTAATGGCCTATTTTATCTTGCTGTCTTTTCTCTGCAATGCAAAATGGTGTCACCTGTGAAACTCTGTGCCCCTTCCTTCTGCCCTGTTCTCATGTCTGTTTGCTGCCACAGGTCAGATAGGTGTGTTGGCTGTCATACTGACTTCCCTCTGCCTTGTTTTTTCTGTCTTGTGATTATTTTCTCTTCTTCAAAACCAAGTAATAGGTGGCTGGCACAAATTAACATCAGTGATGGGTAAATTTGGCCTGGATTGAGTGCAGAGCTCAGCTGAGACTAAACCAGCAGTACTCTTCCAGACAGAGGTGTCAATTAACCCTGCTCTGCAGGCAGGCTATGAAGTTTTTGAGTTCCGTTATTACCTTTGTGGCTGTGATATCAAAGCAGAATTACCAGTCAAGAAACTACAGCAATTAAACATTGCCTGCCATGACGTGCTATGTATGCTGTGCAATGCACACCTTTATTCAGGTATGAGAACTAGCCTAGAAAAGTGTTCATTCACTGAGAAGCCTTTCCTAAGAATGATCTAAGAAGAGAAAATGGATGTGATAAAATAGGGAACTGAGTCTGTGTAGTTCCCATTTGGAGAAAGAAGGCAGAGGAAGGAAAAGGCCATGCTCCTGAGCCCTTAGAGGTACCTCAGAAGAGTAACAGCACTGGAGTAGGTTGTCTGGTCTTGCTTTTCCCACACATCCCACTGCTGACAAGTTCCTGCATGACGAGTCTTTGTATCGGTGCAGGCTCTCCCTGCACTGATCCCCTATTTCAGGAAGAATGCAGGAGGGGGCCCCGATGTAGAAATGCAGGACTGTTTGTCTTTCAATTTCCAGTGCCTTGAATGCATGTGACATTTTGGTGTCCATCCTCTGGTGGCCAGTCTGCTGTGATTGCATTTTGGTTTCCCTTTGAAGCTACAGACACCCTTTCAAAGATTCTGGAAAGTCCTCTACAAAAGCAGTTCTGGGGAGTTCCTGCTTTCCCATGCTACATTTTTTTTTTTTAAATTCATTTTCATGTCAGAAGTAGGATCTTTCTCATGTAACTCTTTGTTGCTGTGATTAAGGCTGTGTTGTTTATGAGATTGTAATTCAGATACTGAGGTCAGTACTGCTAAGTTAAAAATAAAGGCTCATGGGTTCACATGGACAGATTAGAAGCCAAGAGACATTCAGGGGTGCTGTTATCAGTTTAACCACCAAGTTTTCTACCTGTAAAAAGATCCTGAAGCTCCCAAATGGCCTCTGAAACAGTTGCCTTTCTTTTCATGCCTGGATTTATTTTACATTCCAAGAGAGAAAATATTTCAATCTAGTCATCTTCTAAGGATGTTGGGAGTGAATCAGCTGCTTAATCATGGCAGAAACAGGAAGGAGAGACATAGTTTGCCTCCCTGCTGCAAAAGAAAATGTTTTGAGCTATCATGTGGTTCACTAGAATGTTAGCTGCCAAAATGTGTAAGAAATATTGACAATGACAATTAAAAACTTTACCCAAAGGCTGCTTTCCACAGAGCACACAACAGACCAGTGTCTGACAACTCTGCATAATGGGTGGTTTGAATCTTGGCTCATTCTGCACTTGGAGTAGCTGCAACATCTAGGCAAGGCGCTGAGAGACAGGGTCGTGCGAGGCTGCGGGTGCTGAGGGGAAGCTTTGTGCACACGCATCACGCGATGGAGAGATGATGGACTGTGTAACCCTGGCTCTGTGCAAGCTCACCCATAACATTTGTTCATATAAATCCATGCCATGGTGTTTTGCTGAGGCTTGTGTAGGGGATGGAGCTGCTCTTTACGTGAGAGTGATGGTGAGCAGTGCAGCTGAAGCAGACAGATGATGATAGCTGAGGTGGGCAGATACAAGTGCATGCTCCACACTGCAGACAGTCAGCTTGGTCTGTGTTGTGAACAGTTTTCACACAGTGCAAAGCTCCTGTGTCTTTGGAAATACCTTTGCAGAAGATGCTGAGCACCGACCAAATGTACTTGGGTGGTATCTTCCTGGTGCTGGCCTTGCAACCAGAGCAAATGTCTGTTCCTTCTGAAGGAGGGCATCTGCAATGGGACAACTGCTTCTGAAGTGACCATAAAAAGTTAGGCTATGGTATTCACTTTTCTTTTTCACTGCTGTGCTTATGTCCTTCCATCTGTACAGTGCTAGAAACAATGGAGTGAATTAGGGAATGCTGGAGTCATTTTGTAGTTTGTCTAGTATAAGCTTGTGATCATAAATATTTAAGTTATAAAGTAATCCCATTTATCCACATAATGTACTCATGCCATTAGAGCACGTTTTTATTCTCCAGAGGTGTCAGAATCTTCCATACATTCAGAAATAGATATACATAGTAGTTTGCACATAATCAAAGCAAAGCATATTTCAAGCTAAATCAACTATGTCCAAGATTACTAAATTGCTTGGTTGGCTGTGAAGATGATTCATAAGGCTATATGTTTTAATATATGCAGCTCCATAAAAATGAAAATAAAATTTAGAGGATTCATCATTAGATTTGGAAAACAATGTTTAACAGATTTATTGAAGGAGGGTATTGTTCATACTGAATTATTCCAGACCAGTTCCAGTTCAGTGTCTTTTGAAATGAAATGGAAGAGGTATAAATTGTACCCATGGTAGTGCTCGAGCTGTCTGGAAATGTTATAAAGTTGGGATTTGCATATAATAACTGACTAAAAGCTAGCTGATTTTTTGACAACTTATAAAGTAGTAGGACGTAAATATGCCAGTACTGGCAACTTCAGCCTTTTGGAAAGTATGAATTAGATATTAAAAAATCAGATGGTACCCAGAAATCATGAGACTTAGGCTTTGTTATCTCTTGAAATGAAAAATGAGTTTTTCAGTTAATTTCTGGCTTCTGGAAGCTGAAATCTGAAGAACAGTGCTATGTAGGAGGTGATTCTGAATAACATCATGGAAGGTAGTAGCAGAGAGTCTTCTCCGAAGGCAGTTGGAAGTAGCACATTTGCTAGTGGTTGGAGAATTATGAGTATTTACTCTTTCGTGCCTTTGTTTCCTGAACTTTGAAGTGCTAAAGGTCAGATTGTGTCCAGTCTCTGCGCCATCTCCATTGAATGCACGTGAGACAGAGAAGTTTCTGGACTTCCCCTGCACTGCTTTTTGTAAGGGCTCTCCATGTGCTTGGGAACCCTCGAGAACAGGGACCGCCAAGACTGTGGGGAGACCTGGGGTTGCTCTCCAAAGTACGAGAGCCAGCAGGTTTGGGTATTTTTAGAGCTGCTGGTCAGTAAGGACCTTCAGACAGGGCAGAGCAATGTTTTGCATCACATAACTGTTGGTGTCATCTGGAAGGAAGCAAGATTGCTGAAGGTGTCACCACAAGTTCTTGGGGTTTGCTTCCTCCTCGGGCCGCAGCCGTGGTACCTTGGAACCCCCTCTCACAGGCTGCCTGGGGAAGCTTGAATCAGACATTGTTTGGGATGGCAGTAAAACCGCAGAAAATTATCCACAAGATTTACAAATACCATCTTTTTTTTAATTTGTGACTAGTTGCTACATTCCTGTGACATGGTGTACTGTTAAAGGTGGTACCTTGAAAGCATTGTGAAGCTAATGTCTGTGGCTATGTGGAATGCTCTTAGTGTTCTTGAGGCTGTGTCTTGCAACGTGGGTATGGCTGTTGAGACCTGACAGTGTTGTGATTTTAATAATTCTTTGTCTAATCACATTGCCTACAGAAGTTTAATTATAGGGATGCCTTGTTTTCTTTCCATGGTTGGATTCTATTGCTATGAAGAACTGTGTAGTGATTGTGTATCACCCTGGATGTAGAACAGTTGTGTCTTGGTCTGTGCTTGTGCATTTAGTAATAACTAAACTGTAAGTTTGAGGGGGGTGAAATATTTTTTTTGTAAAGACTTCAGCTGTTAGTTTCATATTCTTTGAGTGGTGCGTCTTCAGTAGGAGCCTGTTAATGGTTTTTCTGTCTTTCAATGTTCAGGGTAGGGTCGTTTTTCTAATGGGTGAATGGGGAAATTTATTTCTATGTAGTCACATAAGACTCTGGATACAAAAAGGAAGCAGATCTGAGTAAGGAAGTGGTTTTTTTTTCTTTTTCTTTTTTTTTTTAAAATACAGCTGCTTCTTGGCATTGAATCATGCTTCAATTGTTGACATGAGTTATGAGTTACTCTACTTTTGATGTACAATGGCAGGAATGTAGTGAAGCATAAATATGACTTTTCAGTTTATCTTTTAAACAGTTTGAATGTCTGCTAAGTTCTTCATAATTATTTCATTGAATAACTGGTTGAATCAATTGAGACCAAGTTAGAAGGGGTGGGGGGTAAGCAATGAGGTTTTTTTAAGTCTTGGTACTGCACAGGAAGAGTCACAAGACCATGCTAAGTTCTGAAGTGTTAAAGTCTATGGACTATATTGAAAACTTTAATTGAAAGTAGCACCTCAGGCAGTTACTGGAAGGCTAAATGTAAGAAACATTAAAACTATGTTCAGTGCAATCCTGAAGGTGAACATATATAAGCTGAAAACTTAAAAACCATCCCTCCTGGGGGCTGGTCAGAAGTAGCCAACTTCTGAAGAGTGTGTCTCAGGGCTGAAATGCAATTTCACAGTCTCCAAACTGCTGCAGACACATGTTGCTGTCTCGGGGTATATCGTTATCATTTGTGGTCAGTTACAGTTTTCAAGCCAATCATAGTCTTCAAGGCACTGAGATTTTGATGAGTCAAGTAGGGAAATCAGTTGATCTTCACAGAAACTGCAAAACGCTACTTTCTCTTTCACTAGCAGTTGGTAGAAGTGCTTGTTTGTCTATTTGTTTTCTTTATTTGGGTTTTTAGTAGAACAGCTGATTATCTTGTCCACATGAAAAACTAGTTAATTATTGTAGGCAGCCGTGTATAAAGAGGTATTGCTGCAGTGTACTGGATGGAGTCAACAACTCATTGTGTAGATCCTTGGTTCAGCAGCGCAAGCAAATAATGGAGATTGTCTGCTAATCCTGGCAGCAGGCATCTCTTTCAGGAATAAGTCTGAGCTTAATATGTGCTACTGCTTTTGTAATAAGATCTGAAATGCTGTGGTGCTTATGAATGGGTTGCCTTGAAAGCTTAGTGTATATGGCTGTAATATCATTAATACACTAGAGAGACGTGGTTTGGTGTTTCAGTGTTTAACTTCTTTGTGCCTCTGATTTTTAATAACACCTCTGAAGTCCCCATACTACTAGATGTGTTTCTCCCTCTTCTCTCAGTTGCCTACAACTCCTAAATACACTCTCATACATGTCTGCATGCTTTTCTAAAAGCTTCCACACCACCTTGTTGGTCCTTTTCCTCCTTCGTCAGAAAGGATGTGGAGTTGGCAGTGCACCCTTGCAGTGATGAGGGCAAACCATGCCTTGGACTGTGTCAGCAAGAGCATAGCAAGCAAATCAGGGGATGTGCTTACTTCCCCCTGCTCTTGTTAAGCCATGCTTGGAATACTGTGTCCTGTCTTTGCTCCCCCAGTTCCAGAGAGACATTGGGAAACTAGAGAGGGTCCAGGGGAGGCAACCAAAACATTTAGAAGGCTGAAGAACTTTACACATGAATAAGGAAAGGCTGAAGGAATTATATCTTTCAGCCTAGGAAAGAGAAGGCTGAGGGCAGTGTAGTCACAGTCTTAAAGTGCTTCAGTGATGGTTTATATAGAAGAGGGAAGTACAGGGATGCACAGGGAAAGAGGAACCAGGAGTAAGTTGCTCAGGGGAAATTCCATCTGAATGTAAGAAAAAAATTCTTCACCAGATCAAGTCAACATTGGAATAGGTTTCCCAGGATGGTGGTGGAGTCACCCTTGCTGGAAATACCCAAAGCTGTTTGACATTGTCTTGGGTAACCTACCTTAAGGCCCTGCTTCCAACAGGAGCTGGGACCATATGTTTCCAGAGGTCTTTTCCAATCTTGATTTGAGTGCAGGACTTTGAGTGCAGGGCATGTGAATCTTGGTGGGCAGAACATACAACTGCTGTTAATCCAGCCCACTAGATTGTGAATGACTAAGCTGGAGAATGCAAAGAAAAAGTATTTATAAAATAGTCTGTCATGCATATATAGTTGTCAGAGCCAGGAACATTTTTTTCAATAGTGTGTGGGGGTTTTGTTTTGTTTTGTTTTTAATCTTTGGTTCCCTGCTTATTTGCATGGCAGTGCCAAACTGTATTCAGAACTGGAATTTAAAATAATGGATCATACATGCGAAATTAATTAGCAATTAGTGAAGTCCTGGTTCTAGTTAGTGAATATTTCAGAGGAATTCAATTAAGATTCTTAAGTGTAGGACTAGTTTATCAAAAATAGAAGAGTAAGGATGTGAAAAAACCTCTCAGCTCTGAAGTGCTTCTATACAATAGAGGCTCTTTGACTGTGCAGTGCAATGTACAATAATTAGATGTGCCATATCAGCCATTAAAGAATAGTAAAATCCTTGCAAATAATTTGTTGGCAGGCCTGCCA
Organism: Podargus strigoides; assembly: GCA_028020825.1. Taxonomy (NCBI): domain Eukaryota; kingdom Metazoa; phylum Chordata; class Aves; order Caprimulgiformes; family Podargidae; genus Podargus; species Podargus strigoides. The sequence continues at coordinate 11,348,362 of CM051631.1, forward strand.
CTTCCAGCTCCTCTGTGTTTTGGACCTGAATGTCCATATGGGAGAGTGCAATGCATTTTCATCCTAAACTGGTGGCATTTTGAGCTCATATTGCATAACACTTCAGATGCTGGCACTGGGGCTTGCTATTTCGAAGGTAAGAGAACATGCTAAAAATGCACTGGTGATAATATGAGCACAGTAGGAAATAGTTCAAGTTCTTAATGCCCCACTCAAGCACTTTGCTACACTTTAAGTACCTCACTAGTGACACTGATTTCAATATTCCTGACTGCTCTGCAGCTCCCAGAATCATGCCTCCATGAAGATATGCGTCAGAGTGACCAGGGCTTAGGATGCCTGAGTTTTATAATACCTGACCTACTCAGAAGTATTTCATTGTATATGTGTCCTGGTTCCCCAGGCACAGACCCATGGGCCAGCCATGCAGACAGGCCATGAGTAGCCCCAGGTCAGCTGGGAGATCCAACCAAGGCAGCTGCCCCAAGCTGACTCACAGGTGTATCCCATAGCACTTAAATTAAACTCATTATAAAAGGAGGGAGTTCAGTGAGGGTGGAGTTCTTTTTCTTGGGGCTCCTCCTTCCTGGCCTTCTGCTCCTGCTGCTGACATAAGGACCAGGCTGAGTAGAACCTTGTGCACTTTATGTTGGTGACTGTATTAGTTTTGTTATTTCATTAAATCTGTTTCTACTTCTGTTTCTACTGAGTTGTAGCTGTAGAGATGTAACTTTTGCCCTGTGCAGGCCATCCAGGAGGAGTAAAAAGCACTACCATGGCACTGCCATGCTTGTGCAAGAAAGGTTTGGTATGTGCTGGGTGCTTGAGCTTAGTGCAGTGCTTGGGATAAGACTGGAGCTAACTTGTGGCAGTAGCAAGCCCTTTGTTGTGTTGCTTTTCTGGAGCAAACAAAAGTAAATAGGATTAAAGAATTGGTGTGGGTTTTTTTTACTCAGATGGAGTCGTGAGCCTGGTAATTTGCTGTCCTGCAAACCACATGCTGATTTATGTCTGTGTAAAGGTTACACAGAAGTCTGCCAAGTCAGGCAGCGAGACTTTAAGCACTGGGGATGGAAAGTGCTGAAACACAAGGGATGTTCCCACAGGTTTACCCTGGCAAGGTTGGCTGCCGTGGACGATTGCCACAGCTCCTCTTTCACGCTCTCTGAATTACCCCACGTGGAATAGAGGCCAGCACTGTGTGGCTCACCAGCTACATGAGGTGAGGGGTGGCTGGGACAACCAGCCAACAGAGCTGGCAGCACAACCAGCACCACTAACAGCGTGGTCTTTGTGCTTGCTGCTGGGAAGAGCTCCTCCAGACAGCACGTCTCATGATGCCTCCCAGTGCCATGCGGGTTCACACAGGACTCTGTGACAATGCTCCTGTGAGTTCCTTGGGGGGCATTGCAGCTCCGGTGCTCTACAGGAAAGCAGCATTTGGCCCAGCCATGATCCTCCTGCTGCCTTGGAAGCCACTTAGAGCTGGGTCTGGTGGTAGCACAGCTATTCAAACTGCAGCTGCCTGGATGAACAGCAGAAAAATCTGGTGGGACAATTGTTGATCCTACCCTTCCAAGGCATTTGTGAGGAAATGGAGTTTAAAAGCCAATTTTCGTTCTTAGTTGGGGTCAAACAGCTTACTCGGTCAGTAGACACAGGTGCAGGTCAGCCCCTTGTTCCATCATAATGAAATTTCCAGTAAGTAATTTTAAATTGTAATGTCCAATTTCAATTGTAAAATCCATAAATGTGATAAAATTATGCTTCTCCTGTCTGGTGTTCAGCTGTTCTCAGGCTGCTGGCCAGCGGTAATTTTTCTGGCTGGCGCAGATCTGTGAATATGGATCTTGGGAATAAAATTGAAGAAGAAACTATTTTTCAGCTGTTTGTAGTATACTTTTTTTATTTTTTAAAACCCTTGTGTGTTATGAGCCTGCCCTTGTAACCTATTGACTCTGTGGGATTCCTGAAAGGTTTTTAAGTTTTGCTATAGGAGCACCTTTTTGAAGGTCATTTCTTCCCCATCCCTTTCTTTTTCCCCAGGAAAACATGCAACTTCAATAACTTCTGAGATGTTAGGGAGTGAACAGTCCAATAGACGTACTTTGTAGCAAACTGTGGCCTTTTCAGTGCCCTGCACAAGTAATGTTATTAGCTAATATGTAATAGCTAGCGTGTGGTCTGTGGCTTTTAGATGCTGCCATCACATAAGAAATACACCTTTTCATAATGGTAAGAGAGGGGTTGATGTGGGCAGCTGCAGTTCAGGAGATGTAGCTTTTCTTCTTATCTCTGCCTCTCATCATTGCTTGAAAACACACGAATTCGCTGGAAATGGAGCTCTGCCTATGACTGTAGCTATTAAAATGGAGGCAGTCGTTTTTGTAAAGCGTCTTGGGATTCTGGTTAAGAGGCATTAGTGGACTTACGGAGGTGATTTGTGAAAATTGGTTAGCAGCCACTTACTGAACAACATGCTGGTTGAAAACCATTTCACCCGAATCAAAACATGTTGAGTTGAACAGAAACGTTAGTGGGAAAATGTTAAGAAATGAGTTGGCTTTCATTTTCAAACTTTGTTGCAGAAACGTCAAAACACTGCATTTCCTTTGCTTTGTTTGAACATATGTTTTAATTTATTGGGATGTTTAATATTTTATAAATTGTCTTCAGTACTGCATGCTCAAAAAAACCAAAAGGTGCTATCATCCTGACATAATTTGGCATTGCTGAAGTAAACACGTGAATATTAATGTGAGTCCTTCTGACTTTCCTTTCTGTGAAGAATGTTTACAACTAAAAGTGGCAAAATACTGACATTTTGTTGAGGTTTACTGAATACTGGAATTGACTATGTTCTGCTTCCTGACTCTATGGTTGTGCAGTTGCCACATTTATCATCAGCATTTTTGATGCAGTCTTTCCTTGTAATTCTGTTCTTAAAAGTGGAAACATTTTGAGGAAAAGGGCATAGGAGAAATATGTGGTGGCCTTCTGAAAATATTTTACTGAACTTGAGGAATTTTCTGGCTTTCTTGTTTAGTATGCCAAATTTTAGCATAGATTTTTCCTAGTATTTAAAAATAACAAAAGAGTAACCAATTTACTGATTATTTCTGCTGTATCAGATTTGTCTGCTCGTTTTACTCTTGGCTTTACACCTATGAACAATTATACTAAAATATGCAACAAAACCAACATAAAATAAATATGCATGTGTCTTAGATAATGGACTCTCAAATGTATTATTTACACAGATTGTCCATGATGTTGTCTTGTTATATGGAAAAAGGGAAGAGCCAGTAAAAAATGGTTTTGCTTTAATATTTCCTTTTTCCAGTCTTACATTAAATATTTATCATAACAGGCTTCTTGCAAACATTGTGCCCCCAGAAGCCAAACAGTATCTGCAGATATCCAATGGCCTTTTATTAATATTGGAGGGTAGAGTTAGGTATTGTGGACCAGTGTATCCCTGCTGCTCTGAAAATCAAATAACTGTGGTGAAGTCTTCCAGTTTGTCATCAGCTGCTGACAGTGGGGACTGGTCCTGTGTGTGCGTTTTGCCCTGCAGAAGAGGACAGGCAGTACCAATACATGATCTGGGTGCACCAGACCATTCCTCCTGTGGGATTGCTTTTTGATGAAGGGTGATTTGTTTCCAGAGACATTAGAATATGTTTTGTCATCTCTCCCAGTGGAAGACTGCCAGATTTCACTGGGATTTTGCAGGCAGGCACATTAACACTTGAGGCATAGGGTGTGCCCAGTGAACCCAGCAGCTGCGAAGCCCAGGACAGCTTGGACATCGCAGTGGTAGTACGTGCCAGTAAATGTGGTGCACTCGGGATACATTGGGCTTTTTGTGCCTGTGCAGATCAGCCTAAGTAGGTCTGACGTTTCCCAAATGTGTTGAGCTCCTGGCTCACATGCTGTTGAGTAGGTGTGCGTGTGCATAGGGTGTAGCGGATTGCTGGATGCCCAACTGGGACAGTTTCCTTGGCAGAAAAAGAGGTTGCATCTGGAGAAGCTACATGTATTGTAGCCTGTTCTGCATAAATATAACTGAAAATGGAAAAAGGATGAAGGAATAGAGAGATGCACCAACTTTCATTTCTTTTGGACACTTGAAAGATTTCAGTCAGAACTGTTTTGAATAGAGGAAGTTGCAAAACAAAGGCTGGAAGCTCAGGTCTCTGATCCTACAGGCTGGAGATTAAAGGTTAGAGAGGATTTAGGATTCACCCTTTCCTATGTTCCTCTCTTCCTTTCTTTGCATCGTGTTAGTTTCTAGGTACCCACCTGGTGGAAGACTTTGCGTGGCCTGTATCCCTGGCTTGCATCTTGGTGCAATGTCTTTTTACAGTGCCTTATCTGAACTGTTCACCGTGGATAGTCATTGCGTGGTATGAAAAGTCCCCAGAAACTTCATGATGCATTTTCATTCCCAGAGATCTCCTTATAAAACTGGCAGCATGATCAGAAAGAGAAATGGGGAAGCTGCTGCTTCTGCATTTTTCCTTACCCTGGGGCAGGCTGCTGACTGTGCAGTTCCCTAGATGTGTTTCCAGGAGTTCGTTGTGATCTGATAAGCCATGTCTGGCTCCTGTCCTGGCTGCCGAGGAGCACATCCATGTTTGTGCATTAGCACTGGCTGAAGGAACCTTTATTAGCAAGCAGTGTTAGAAATACATGAGACAACCCAGAGGGTTTTACATCTTAATTATTTCTTTTTTCCCCCCACTGTACCGTGTTTGCCATATCCACGTTTGCCATCAGCACAGCACATCTGTGGATGTGCTCCTGAGGTTTAGCATTTCTAATCCACATGCTTCGCACTGTGCTGTGCAGATGCTGATGCTGTTAGGTAACAGGGTGTGTGCCTGGAGCTGGTGATGAAGCAGAACAACAGCTCTCTTGAGGTTTGGCAGAAAATAGTTTCTTACATTATTATTCTTGACTTTTTTTCTTTTCTTGGCAAAAACAAAAGGAAGCTTTAGCAGGTAGAAGGTTGTTGCCTTGCCACAGAAACACATTCTCACATATGACTGCTGTGAGGGCAAAACCACTAGCTGGACCCACCCCTGGCTGTGGCCAACATTTGCTGTCCCAGATAGTGATAAAACCTCTGTTGTCATTGGACTGTGGGACATCTGAATATTAAGCTTACACCAGTCAGCCTTTTAATCAGTGTTAATGTCTGGCTTCCCTTAAAAAAAAAAAAAAGGTAACAGAAATAAATGGGAATTTCCAAAGAACTTGGCATTAATCTCCCTCTTCTTCTGTTAAAGCCACATTGAATGCATGGACAGAGATGGAGTTATGCAAAAGATGAGCACTTTGGACAATGATGTCCAGTGTGGCTGGATCAGTGAAAAGACGAACAAAACTGATGCAGGCCAGTGAGCATGGCTATGCTTAACAAAATTGAGCTGGAAATACATTTCTTATTAAACTGGGTCAAACCACATGTGCAAACCAGGTCTTTAAAAATAATTATTTGGAACTTCTTTTTTTTTTCCAGTCCTTTGCACATAATGTCATTTGTTTTACCTGTTCAAAGCGGATGTAAAATGCTAACAGTGGCATGCTAGTGCTTTATGCTCACCTCATGCTTATTTGATTAAAAAAAAAAATAAATAGAGACCTAGTTATTTAAATCTGTACATGGGCAATGCTGTAGAGTTTTAGCTGACCCTGCAAAATTTTTCTCTGGCGCATGTTACCAGATGTATCCTAAGGAGCAACGAGCTGTTGGTGGTGTATTTTGGCATCTGGATGTGGATGACGGAATATGCAAAGAAGCTGCAAAAGGAAGATATTTTGAAACTTGTGGATGGTAAAACTTCTAGAGTAAATTTTGAAGTGAATGCTGTTAGAAGATTTTTTTAAGCAGAGATGCCAGTTTTTTGAGCTTAAATTAAACGTGTAACCCAGACTTCAGCTACTTGCTACTCCACATTTCTCCAGCAAGCTGCTGGCATTAGCTGGGTGCCTTCTGGAATGTTTAGGTTATTTTGCTGTTTATTTTTTCTTTCTTGACAGCTGCTTTGTGATGTGATGCAACTGGTTAGACAGGCTATTGTCATTACAAGCTAAAAGCAAGTAGAGCTTGGAAAATGAGAAGTGGGTTTGAGGCTGAATCATGAGAAGGGTTCTGGTGTAACTTCATTGACATCTGAAGTTTCATGGGCTGGGTCAGTGGATTTCAGTCTTCTAGTTTTGAATACGTATGTACTTGTGTGTGTGTGCATGCACTTTTGTCCATAGTACCTTGGGCCCCATTGTATTTAGTGTTGTACAAGTTTACAGAGATGCCATTCCTGCCTGGGAGAGCTTTGTGTGACAACAGCTGGCAAGTCATGAATGAGGAATCCAGTCAGATCTGTATGCCTGTGAATGTAAATGTGTCAGTAACCCATCAGAACAGCAAGCGTTCCGTTTCCTTCTGGCCTTCACCTGCAGCTTTACGAAGAGACTGATTCCCAATAGGCAGTGAACCTGGGGTAGTAGCAGTGCAGTTGTCTGTCAGATACTTTTACACAAATGGACACGCTGCACTAATGGCATAGATTAATTTCTTCTGTCACAAACGCTGCTTCAAACCTGTGACAGGACCAGTGTGAACGTACTTTCTCCAACAGAGAAAGCATTGAATATACATACTTCGTCAGTGGAAAAACTTGCTGAAAAGTAGGACTTGTTTTGTTTGAAAAATTTGTCCTTTTATGGGGCAAATTCAGATCCAAGAAATTCAACAGCAGAAATTCCTGTTGACTTCAGTGGAGCCAGAATTGCATGGAAGAACCCAGGAGTTGGGAGAAACCATCACTAGCTGTTGGTGGGAGGTCCTTCAGGGAACTGCTCGGAAGTGCAGCCAGCAGTGCATCAAAGGAGGGCTGGGGGTCCCCAGCCTGTGCTGGGGCTCTGCAGTTGTTTTACCCAAACGCATAATTCACTGTATACTACACTACTTTGTCTTACACTGTACAAAATGAACTTGGGTTGTTTAAATCAGGCGAAGCAAAGAGATGAGAGTTTCAAAATCTGGTAAAGCTGTTCAGTGGTTAATTGCAGGAAGCTCTGGATCCCTTTTGTGACCAATTCTTCCAATGGTTAGCTGCTGCTTTTGCTTCATACGTACTCGTAATTATGCTAGTGTACATTGCTTAAGGCTCCATGTTTTTTCAGCTGTAATGTGTTTAGCCATTTTCTTGAAATTATTTTGCAGGGTTTTTTTTTAATTTTTCTCTCAAGAGTTCACTGTTCATTTCTCTTTCTGCCATGATTGACTTTAATCCCTACAAGTAATCCAGAAAATTTGAAGATACAGCATTGAACAGTAACTGCTTGTAGCTGTTCAGGAACTATTACTGCACATCTGGCCTATAGTTTGCTCGAGAGGAGAACTTTTGCCAGCCAAGCTTCTGCTGTACGAAGCTGATTAGATCAGTTGAGGAAAAAATAACACCAAGGCTCTTCTCAAATTTGGACTTTTTTCATTAGGAAAGTGAACTTGGAAGCACCGTTCCTTCTTAATTTAATTAGAAAAGCAAGGTATGCTTTACTTTCAAGAATAATTAGAAGGGTAGTCTGGTTTCATTTTGGAGACCAACTTAATACTGTAAGCCTTTCCAAACATTTAAGTAATTTTCCCTTGAGTTTTGTGAACCATCTGGCCAATAGGATTTTGGAAGGAAATAGGAATTGACTGCTGCTGCGAGATCAGTGCCATGTAGCTCATCTCTTGCAGAGCTCATTCAGAAATCTGGAGAGTGATATATTTTCTCACAGACTAATTGTGTCCATTAACTCCCTTTTTATTTTTGGAGAGGATGCATCAAATAGAGCCAAATGAAAAAGCACTGACAGTAGATACTCTTTTTTCTTCAGTTAAATGCTCTGTGAAGTCTTCTGTGCGTGTGTGAAAAATATGACCTTTTCCTAGGCAAACCTCAGACCTGCTGAGCTCAACAGGGGTACTCAGGAGAGTTCTTGACTTCAGGACTCATCTCAGGTGAAGAGAGTTGTAGGGAGGGTGTTTGCCATGAAGTACTGCGGGAAAGGCTCAGAGACCCCAAGAGAAACCCATGTAATGCCAGTTGTTAGTCCTGGGTGTCCCGTGCAGTGCCATGTGTATGGTCTCACACAGCCATCTGCAGCGAGATGCATACCTGCATGGCAGTGCAGTCCGCGTGAGAAAAACACCAGCAGAACTGGAATGAAAAAATAAATCACCTTTAAGGTTGTTGTAGCTCTCATCATCTAGACTGGAACTTGCAGTCCAAGCTGTGTACCCTGCCTGCCTTAAAGCCTTTTTTAAAAAGCCCAGCAGCACAATTTTAACCCATGCAGAACCTTGTGCGTGCTCTGCATTATATGCAAGAGAAAATTCAACTGTGTTATACTTACTGTTCACAGGAATGCTGGAGGATTTTTATAATGATTTTTTAAAATTCAGTTATATAATTGCTGAGAGTTTAATGTGCACACAGGCATATTTATGTGGGATAGAAGGCTAATAAAGCCTTTATTAGTGTGTGTCTGGGAAGACTGCATTACTTAAAAAGTTAAAACATGACTCTCATAATGAGAGGTTTGTAATTGCTCTGTGTGGCTTGACCTTCAGAGCTTTGTAGCGACAGTGAGCCAAAAAACCTTCTGAGGGATTCCTGCTCCGAAGGTCTGGCCACCCATCAGCTGACCTCTTGCAGTCCAGTCCCAACTTCCTTTCAGGAGGATGGGGCTGGCAGGACACATTTAACTGCTTGTGACTTCATCCAGTGGAGATGTGCTGCGTATAGATTTTCTCTGGTGCCCTGTATTTCTGTAAATGGATGGATATGAGTCAGGCAGTGAAAATTCACTGGGGTGGAGGGATTTGTACCTCTCCCTAGACTTAGCCCCTGGACTGCAAAACGAGAGCCTTCCAAAGGCTGAGGCTTTTTTTTCCTAAACTGTTTATTTTTCTGGATGAATAGACTTTTGGCACAGCAGACCTTTGCTGTCATAAATCACTGCTGGGCTCTCCAGGTGCTGAGCAGGACTGACTCTGTGCCAGGGCTGTTATAACCCTCCTGCCCGCAGCAAGAGGAGCTACGGGGCTGCAAACACTCCTCATCCCCACTGCCTGCAAACCCACTAGCCTAGGCATCCCCAAGCCAGAACACTCATTAGAAGAAGAAAGCTGCCTGTGTCTGTGAAGCCTCCAGCAGGGGCAGAGAGCCGTGATGGGGTGTCTGAGGCTGGAAACCCAACAGCGTGTTTCAACAGACGTTAAGAGGTGTGACAAATGCCAAAACCCAGGATGAATGGCAAGGCTGTGGAAACTGTTATTTGTGCAAATACTGAAATTTTAGACTCAAAGTAATGGGGTTTTATGTCCCAATAAATGGAGTGTGGGAAAGGGGATAACTGCACAGCCTGCTTTTCAGACCTCTCCTCCTGTTCACTGTGCTTCTGAGTTGCTTTCTTGACCCATGTATGGCCCCAGAACGTTGCTTTTCTTTCCCCACTGGTAGCAGCTCCCATTCAGGCCCCTTGGCAAAGCACACGCTTTGTTTTGGGTGTGTGATGAAAAGCCATGGCAGTTCAGGCACCTTGTGGTTATCTCTAAAGTCAAGCACCTGGATGATTTTCCAAACAGAGGACAGCTAGAACTTCAGAGCGTTTGTCTTCCCCTTAGACTCTCCTGAAGTATCTCCAGATACAAAACAGATTGTGCCCAATCCAGCTCTGTCAAAGCGGGTCAGGGCCTGGTCCTTCGCCAGGAGTAGCTGCATCTTCAGTAACCCTGCATGTCCCCAGCCAGTGCCAACCCCTCATGTGGCAGCAGTGGCAGTCTGTGTAGTCACCCTTCTGAGCTGCATACTGCGCTGTGTGCTGCAGCTCTCTGTTCCCTACTGTTGCCCACCAAGGGCCACTGTGACTTTACCTGCCCCAGGAGGAATGCTCCTGCTCCTCCTTCTTGTGCATCGTTCACGTTGTTCAGAAACTTCATGTAGCAGTAGGATATCTAAAGCATTCCATCTGCATGTTAGCTGAGTAAGGAGAAGCCACAGGAATGGGTACTTTCCAGATCCCTCCAAATGAGCATGGATCTGCGGAAGATTACGTAGGATGTCCGTCCCTGGAGGTGTTTAAAAAATGAGTAGATGAAGCACTTGAGGCCATGGTCTAGTGGTTAGGGAGATGATGGGATGGAGGTTGGACTTGGTGATCCTGGAGGTCCAACCATAGTGGTTCTGTGATTCTGCTGCAGACGCGTCCTATTTCAAGTAAGTAGAGGTCAAAACCCTTTTCTTCATATTATGATCAGCATGGTGTTTTCAAAAGTGCTTAATGCTTTGCTTGATCTTTGTAATCGCAAGGTGAATGATCTCTTTGGGAGCAGGTTTCAAAATCCCAAATGATCAATCTCTAGTCCAGTTTTATACAAGTATGCAGCAGCCTTGAGTTGTTTGTGTTTTGCCTAAGGATGGTAATCTGATCAGCTGAACATACTGATACTGCAAAAATGTAGGTACTCAAATATGTGTTTGTGAAAGGACTTGAATTTGTTCCTTTGTTTCATTTTCTTTTCCCACTGGTCTGCAGTCAGACACAGACAAACATTAGGCAAAGCAAACAATTTGCATTTCCACTTGTACAATGGGAGGAAATAGGAACTGAAAGGATAAAAAAAAAAAAAAACAGGACAGAAAAACTACTTCTGGTGCCTCTTGGGTTTTACAGTTCATGGGGGCTGTGGTACAGACACTGCAGTAGGGGTGAAAAACTGTCCTTTTCTTCCAGAGATCAAGGTTATTTGATGGGGTACCATTGAAACGACCCGTATCAATCCCTCCCTTCTAGCCAGTGTGGACTTGGGTGGAATTTTAAGTGATTGATGGAAGTTATAGGTTCTAATCTCTTCTCTTGGCTAATGTGTTGCTATTTTAGTATATGGGAAATCCTCCTATACCACTGCCAACTTAGTTGTCTTCTGTAGTGTTATGAGTTACGGTGATATTTTTTGTTTGTTTAAGTATGTGACACAAGTAGGGACCCTGAGGGAAATAACTGATGGTTTTCAACATCTTACCCCTAAAATGTCTAAAACTGCATTTAAAAAAACTTTATAAAACTAATATTTTTCACTTTGAGTGAGTGCAAAATACTTACCAGCTCTGAGAGGAGGGGGGAAAAAGAGAAGCGATGGATAGAATGACCTATTCTGCACAGAAACGAGGCAGTGGTGTTTGCTAGGAAAGGAACTTGTTCTTCACTGAATATTCAAGTAATTTTTGCTATATAAATTTACTTACCTTTACAAAATTATCCTTTTTCATTTGGAATGCAGTGTAACATTTTTATTTTTTGAACAATTTTTCATTTCTTTATAAACAGTATATATCTAACGTTTTGTCACTAATTTAACATGCCTTGTCTTAAAATGCACTGACTGTTATTAATTAACTTTTGTTCTTTATATATCTATGTGCTGACATGTAGATTTGACTGTTAATGTTTTACAACCTGAGTTCTGGCTCATGCTAAATAGTGTTGGGCTTCATAGTATGGTCTATACTGAAAATGATAAATCTTAGCTGACTTCTTGGAACATACCTCATCTTAAAGTAGAGTGGGAATTAGCACGTAGGAGAAAAACAAAACATAAACCTTGAGGAGCATGTATTGATTATTTACAGTATGTTGAGATTTATGCTGTTCACCACTCTGACAAGCTGTGGAGAAGAGTGATAGTATTTTGTAGTGTTTAGGTGACACGCTTTTGCCTTCCCTGGTAGGAAGACATCTGTGGTCAGTTCTTAAGGCAATGTTAAGATAGTTTTCATGGGTTTTGTGTGTGTTTGTTTTTTTAAAACTATGAGAATTGATGTGGGTTACATGTTATAGTTTACAATGAAATGGATCATTTCTGAACTCTAGTGCTTGTATTCAGTGCGTGACTGACCCTGAGCTCTGCCTTAGACCATTGGCTATCAAAAACAAGCAATAAGCTTCCAAACTCTTAACTTATTCCTTGAAATTTATTCCTGTCCCATTTCAAGTTTTATATTACTGTCGTAGTTTTAGCTGAAGAGTTCTAACAAGCAGGTTGTCTCACATGGTACCTGTTGCTAAGATGAGGATTACAGACTGGTCTTACTGATAGGCTCTCCTATAAACTGTCGTCTTGGGTGACACTTCTCTGCATGCTAGAGCCCCAGCTGTGCTGGCCCTGTCCACTTGTCTACCTTAGCCAAGACCCCACAGGACAGAGGCATGTCTGTTGTGAGCAGCCATATGCTCTATAAGAGTGGCAGTGTCTAAACTGCAGTGCAAAAGCAGCGTATCTGCAGGTTTTATTTTCTTGGGGTCCTCCTCCCTGCCATGCTAACCCACCAGCATGCCTGGGGGAGCATGCTGCAGCTGCATGGGAGGCTGCCCTTGCTTGCCTGCAGTGTGAGCAGGTGAAGCTGGCATTTCCAGGCTGGCTGTGGGGCTGGTGATAGCAAGCATTGCTCACCTCTTCTAAAGAGCTGGGTCTAAGTAAAGAAGCCCTACGTAGGTGGAAAGGGAAACAGAAGGATCATGACTTTGAGGTCAGGTGGAATAGGACATATGGTTTCCTGGATCCCTATGCAGAGTATTGTTTGTTTGATGCATAGCCTCTTAAAGGCTTTCCTTGTGTTACCAGGGTGGAAAGGGTGGAGAGGAGAAAGACAGTAGGGTGGGGTCCCATCCTTCGGGGCGGAAGGCTGAGCTGGCAGTGTACCAGCAACCGCAGTGCCACACACTGATTTACCTGAAATGGGCTCCAACTTCAAAGTTCATAAGTGGCTTTTGAACAGGAATCCTGCTTGCTGAAGTCCACTTTTAGTGAGAGCTTGCAGTGAAACAGCTGTGCCTTCACCCTGCCCCCAAAGGGCCAGTGGCCATAGCCTGCACTGGTTATCCCATAATAAATGCTTCTGGGTGAGGAAATCCTCTGGCCTTGAAAGTCCTCCAAGAGCCAGATCTTGCTTTCAAATTCAAACCTGCAATATCCAGAGGAGATCCCAAGAGTTATGTTTGTGGTATCTACCAACTTTGTGGATGACGCTGACAGGCAGTGCTGTGAGGGGTCACCTGGGAGCCCCACAGCCTTGTGCAGGTGTTGTGAGTTGGTTGTGTCTGTGACCAGCCTGAGTGCACCACGTGTGTGTGCCTGATTCCAGAGTGTGTTCGATGTGAAATTGCCCTCTGCTGTGGGCATGAAGGTGCAAACTGGCAAGTGTCAGAGGCTTCTGGCAGCTGGGAGGTATCTCTGTACATCGGCACCTCGCAGCATCGCCAAAACTGCTGCTTTTTAAGGGAGAGAACAGTGAAGTTGTGCTTCTGGTTGCAGACAGGGGATGGACACAGACAGGGACCACCAGCTTCGTGCTGTCTCAGTATCCTGCAGCAGGCAGTCCCTGCCCTTCACGTGCTCTTTTTCCTGCTGCGGTTAAATGGGGACAGCTACATCAGGCAGACCCAGAAACACGTGGACATTAATGAGCACCTCTTGCCAAAAAGGAAGCGAGTGATGGGACTGCTGTGGGCTGCCTTGGCATGGTGAGCAGCACTGTAACAGGACAGCTGGGCTGTATCGCCTGGCCATGCAATTGCCCACTGCAAATCTGCGGGATCGCAACCGGAGAGACAAGCTGATGGGAGCTGATGGCCACCCCTAAGAAGAGGGCTGTGCAGGATCTAGGGGGGAAACTGCCAACCTGAGCTCTCTGCATGTGACCAACAGCCTTACAATCTCAAGTGTGTGTCACCTTGGGTCTCTGGTTGCAATTGTGGCCCAAGCCAAGGACTGCCCCAAATTTTTATTTGGACCTAACAGGAAGAGATGATGTACATGACCAAATGCATCTTTTTGTAAATATTCTTAATTTGTATAAAGCACCTTTATCAGCTAATAGCTTGACTGCTAATGCTGACATTCTTGTTGAATGTAAATAGAAAAATACATGTCTTGACCCTCAGCAGAGGGCATAAATAAGCAGTTCCTTTATCTAATTGAGCTAAAAAGATAAATACGTATCCAATAGAAATAACATTGAGCAATCTGTCCTATTCCACATATGTCTCCCTGCAGAAGTAATGCACGGTTGGAGCTCATCAGAACCAGATCTTTGGCATAAAGCATCTTCCACAAATGTGGCTGCAGTGAGCAGTATGCAGATCTGAAAAATGTGTATGCTGGCTCCAGGTTTGCTGAGCGTTACTGTAGTGACTAACTGGCAACTGCAGCAGACTTTATGCAGAAATATTTTCTGGAAGAGACAAGGAATTTAGCTGGACTCAAAGCTAATGGGAAAATTTCTTCCAGCTTGGATACCTCGTCAAAATGTAGGCAAGAACTTCAATTTTAGAAAGTCATTGAGCTTCAGAGTTGTTCATGTCTAAGCTCTGTATGAGCTTGATAGTGTTTAATGCTATACTCTTGGGTGGGATTATGGATGACTTGCAGATGGCTCTTGGATGTTTTGGCTGTGTTCTCCAGAGTTGAAACCTGCTCTCAAACTGAGCATTTGGGTGAAAGATGAAACCTTTTATTAGGGAAATGGACCCACAGACCATTCCTGCCCTCTCCCCAGTTTCTGAGGAAAAGTGATTCAAGATCCTCTATTGCACAGCAGGCTCATTCCCTTTAATGATCTGGAGAGGATGGGCAGTGGCAGAGGGCTGGGAGGGCAATGCCCCTTGTTCTTCCTCTTGTTTTGATTTAAATCAAAAAGGATGAGCTTCTGCCTGTCTCATCACTGGAAGTAAATGCATCTGTTATCATTTGGTTGGGAAACAGTTAAAACAGCTGGTGGGTCCTAGGAGCTTTAAACAAAAACCACCACCTTTCTCAAAACAATTCAAACACGCTCAACCTTGTGGCTTCAGCAAAAGTAGCAATGTGTGAGTTCCCATGAACTCTGGCTAACCTCTGAGATTTATTGATAAATGAAAAAATAAGGGGCCAGGCCCTGAAACCTTTGCTTGGGCACTAGTCTCAGTGTGTGAACAAGAAGCCCAGGGCTGGGTTGAGGATGTTTACTGCTTTTAGAGATGTCAAGGAAAATGAACTTGAAACAGTTTGAAAAAATAGTGTAAAGGAGAGAAACCTGTGATTTTTATTCTGACTGCCAGCAGTGTCATAGTCTGTGCATTAAAGCAAGTGTAATGTGAAGCACGTTACCCTGTGTGGGTAAGCTGCACAGGCATTGATGGCTCTTCTCCACATGAGCACATGTCCTCTGAAAGCTTTAGCCCTCTTGGAGTGGAGTGCTGCAATAGCACACTCATTTTTTGGGTGGTAGTGTGCAACCACTGCTTATAGGGACTGCTGGTGGTTGGGTGAGCTGTGGGGTGCCTTTGCTTCTGCCCCTTTTTTCATAACTAACTGAATAGACAGCGAGGTTCCATGGAGGAGAAGAAATAAAATGTAGGATGTCTCCAGCATTCTCTGATTGTTTGTTCTCCAAGGACTGAACCTTTTCCTTTGGCAATATTTAAAGGAAGAGTTTTATTTGTGTATGTTGGGGTGATATCAGAGGCAAGAAGAAATGATGGGGTGTGCTGTGTAATTCTGCCATGTTGTTGCGTACATTAGCAGGTGCAGAGCCTTCTGAGATGTATTCCTCTATGATAACGATGAATCCTCTACTTTGGGAAAATGTACAACTGTAATCAAAAATAAATCTGCCAAGATGGCAGTAAAATTAGTGTCTTGTGATGAAAATGTTTTTATGTAGATATATAGCTGTAGATATATATTTAGCTACACTCTCCAAGATACTTTTTTTTTCCAATACACACTTTTAAACTAATTCATCCCTCTTAGATTATTGATGAAAGGCAGATGTAAATATATAGGTATGTTTACACCTTTTCATGAGGTTAACCTGCAGCCCTCTGCATCACCCTGCACAAACTTGGGGGGGGCGAAGATGAGGTTCTCCAGCTTAATACAACCAGGAAACATGGAAGACTCTTTTCAAAAGGTGTGATAACAGTTGTTGAAAATAAAGGGTTGAGAATTAGAGAAAACCAACAGGAATTAGTTTTTACTGCTCTGCTGCTTTCAGCCTCTTGAGAAGGGTTTGGATTCTCTGGTTGATTGAACCACCCTGTATTTTGTTCCAGGATAAAGGGATCTAGAAGAACATAAGGGTGTGAAGTGTATGTAGTTAACAGGATTTACTTCCATGTAAAGGCTGCTTTATCCAGTCAGAGAGTATTTATTGCAGGTGAGCCTGTGCAGAGGGATGGTTGGATATGTGCCTGTGCATTTCTCTAAGGCTAGCAGTAACTTTGCACAATGTGAGGAAGATGGGGCACTGAGACAAGGCATGGTCCTGCCCTCTCTGCACAGACTAAACTCTTCTTGTTCAGCAGTACCCCAGGTGCAGACATGGGAGCTTTTATAATGTGGAAGCAGGATTGAGTTGTGCATCTCAGTTAGTGGGGACACATTTGCAGTGCAAAGGTGAATCACAACCCACAGAACTCAAGGGCTTGCTGATTTCTTTCCTGTAAGTGCTAATTTTTTCAAACCTTTTTGGGGGGATTTAGTGTTCTTGTTTATAATGGTAAAAGTGAGTGAGAGCAGCAGGTTTGCATGCAGTGGAAATAACTGTGGCTGCAAAATAACAGATGTCTGTTACACAGAGGGACAATTTGACTAGGTATGATGCTCTGAAATTAAAACTGAATGCCAAGCCTTTCCTCCTTCCTTACTCTTATGAATATTCAATATCAAGTGCAATGCTAGCCTAGTATTGATTCATTCATTTTGTCAGTAAAGAAGCACATCACTATGCTTCACTAGTTGTGAAAATGAGTGTCGATTCTTGACATCATCCTTTGCAGAATGTACAGCAGCTCAGGAGTGGCTCATTGTTTTGATGGTTGGTCACCTGTGTGTAGTGGCCGGAGACATGGAATTATCAGTGTGCTTGACTCCAGACGAACTCTGGAGTTAAATCAGGGTGCCAGCGTGTCTAGCATGACTGTATTTTGTGGTAGGTCCTCTCTTGCTGTATTGCCAAGACATTCAATGCCTGGAAACATTTGCAAACAATGGCCTCCAACAAAGGAGCTGTGACTGTGCAGAGGAAGCTCGCTCACTGGGGCTGACGTCAGCTGGGGTGGATGCTGACCAAGCACCCGCATCTGTTGGGCTAGCACTGCTCTCTGCCCATCTGCACGCAGCCACCGTGGTGTGTTGTGGGCCTGGTGAGGGTGTGTCCCATTTGTCTTCCTCCTGAGGTCTGTGATAATATATTAATCCTGTCATTCTAGTTTATGAGAAAAAGCTTTGCAATCCCAGGAGTGCTTCCACGGAAAGAGGACACTTATAAATATACAAAAACTCAGCAGGATTTAGTTTTCTGTAAAAGAAAACATGACTGTGACATATCATCTGCAAATGAGGAATCATTTTTCTTTGATGCAAAATTGCTTAGTCTTAGAAATAACATTCATGTGCAGTTTTGTGCAGATAGGACCTGGGTTTTAAAATGACATCAACCTAGCTTTTAATTTAGCAGGTGTAAATTGCACCTGCAAATCATTTTGTCTGCAAACTGCAGCATTTCATGTTTGATTTCCTGATTTCTTATGGCTTACTTAACTGATGGCAGTTAGTTATCCCGATAAGCAGCTTTGCAGGCACTACTATTTCAGGAACAAAATTGTAGTCTCAAAGCTTCAAACCCATTTCTGAACATTTGATGGAAGTGAGGAGTTAGGACATGTAGCCAATCCTTTGTTCATATAAATCTTTCAATACTATCCTTCAGTATGAGACTAGTGTTGGTTATTGTGGCAAAACACTACATGTACGGCATCTGTTGAGCAACTTGATCTAACCAAGCCAAGAACTGCATTTCACAGCAGGATTCCTGGTTGAGTTTCTAATATACATTCTTGTAAATCACATTTTGTCAGTCTCAGTATCGTTTGCTCTCTTAATAGTTGTATTCCCTATTACCTCCCTTTTCCTAGCCTTGTTTTCAAAAACTAGTAACTTACCTAGTCTAAAATTACCAGTTGTCTGTTGCTTAATAATGATGGTGTGGTGTGGGCACTTCACTAGTGAAGTGTATGTAAGTATGTAGGCACACTCGCAGTACAAGCCCTGGGAGAATTCCTCCACACCACCATAGAAGATTACACTTCAAATACAAAGCCTCTGCTTTTTGGGAGGTAGCTGAGGGATAGTTAACTCAGCTGCAGTAACAATTTTAAAAACTAAGCATTTCACAGCAAAAAGTACATACAGCTTTAGTTTCTTGGCAGCAACGTAAAGGTTGCCAGATTGATGTACTGAAACCCAGAGCTTTCTCTTCACCCTGAGGTGAGCCAGAACATGAGGGGTGGGGAGGTGGAGACAGTGCCAGCTACCCAGCACCTTGCAGGACAGGAAGGTTATTCTGGTTAGGTCACACTGGGTCTGTGCTGAGTTTTCCTAGAAGAGGGGGCTTTGGGGGTGGCAACACCCATTGAATGTGAGTTGGATGGAGACCCATAAACTCATGCCATGTTGTGCTCTGACAGCAGAGGTGTCCCAGCATTGCTGCGTGCTTTGTGCTAAAGGGGGAAATTGAACCCTGAAAGGTTAACTTCAGAGCATGGTAAGGGTATGGGTCTGATAACACATAAACAACCTTCACCTCGGTAGTTCTGTATCACTGAAAGGTTGTTGGTACATGATTGAAAGCAAGTACTCAAGCCCAGTTGTTATATACATAATTTGTTACTGTATACATTGTTTGCATACATGTTTTACTTACAGTCTTTTGTTATTTTAACAGGGTCGCCATGTTAAGACTGGGCAGCTAGCAGCAATCAAAGTGATGAATGTTACTGAGGTGAGAGCAAAACCAAAAATAAGTTGTTATCAAGGTGCAAGGAAAAATAATCTGATCACGCAAAATGGATAGTTTATAACAGACAGTCCAGTGGTATAAATTATGGTTGCTGAGCACTAGTTTGTGTTTTATAAAGTACTAAGAGGTGTCAATACAACCAGGTATTTCAGTTGTACCTGACCAATGGTGGTGAAGCAATAAGGGAATGCATTGCCGTGTATGTTGGTGGTCTATAATAACAAAGAGGAGAACTCTCTTCCTGCTTATTTCTAGTTCGTTATCTGTTTTCAGAGATAGCAAGTCGAAGATTTCCTGTAGCTCTGTGCTGCCCCTGCTGTGTTTCATCACATCCTCTCCCCTCGTGTGCCAGCCATTCCTCAGAGCAGCTATCCTGACAGCTAGCAAGCAGCAACATGTTAGAAATGCAAATGTAGCACTTTTTTTATTGTTCTTTGACAGATGAGAGAAGGGGGCGATCTAATTGGCACAGTCCCTGCTCACATTTATAAACTGGTGTCAGGGCTGGAACAGCATGTCAAAAACGTTGCTAAGTATTGATTGTTGTTTCTCCTTTTAAGAGCACAGCCAGTAGTGGAGCAGCTTTCCTCCTTGAGACCCTGTTAGCATGAGCCCTAGAACGGCTGGGGAGGCTCCCTGCTTCCTCTGCTTGAGTTTACTGGAAGTCTGGGGTTTGGTAGGGTGCACCTAGTCTCACTGAAAGCCAGCTCCCCATTCTGTCACTCTGGCAGTGTAGATATGGAGTACAAAACTCCAAGATGAAGTTAGAGTCCTCTTGTGATAGTGTGGAAGGGTTATCACCTGAAATAAAAACCAGGGCCAAGCCCTCTGGGCCAAGTCTGCCACTGGTATGTCTGCACATGGTACTTTGGGCAAGCACAAGCAAGCCCTGCCTACATTTTCCTATCTCTTTTGATTGTCTTGGAAAATAGCAGAACAGGCGGGTGTCTGCGTGGGCCTTGGCATGTAGAGCAGGTCCAGGACAGTTCTCTCTGCTGATGGTGTAGGAATCCAGCCCTGACCAGCCAGTGGTCTGAATTGCACATTGAATTTTTGACTTTACTGCTACTGTGATGCTTTTCCAAAGGATATCTAAGGGCTGGTTTGGCTATGGCTACCACCTTGTAAAATATGCATGCATAGTTGAATTGTCAATTTTGCTCTCCTCTGTGCAAAGCGGAGGGCACATTTTTTAAATGAGTGCTACATTAGATTGATGGGTTTTTTGCTTTTAGCTCTACATATGTATATCATCAGGTGCTTTGTCCTTAAAATATGGCAGTCACCAAACATGAGGCTGCTGGATTTTTGAAGGGAGAGGGGTTGAGGGTAGGGTTTGCACTGCAGACAGATTTCTGAGATTGGAGCACCTCCATGCTTTGACAGAGGACCTGACAGTATAGATCCTGGCAGGGACTCAGAAGTGATCCAGAGCTTCTGTATGGACTGCTTTCATGCTTTGCTGGGTCTGTCAACAGCACGTGAGGTCTGGCCAAAGCTGTCACTTGTGGGCCATCATGTTAACACCAGTGACAGTCCCTTCCTTGCTGAAACAATTGAAGCAAAACTGCAGGAAGGGACCCTTGGAAAGATTTCCTTCCCTTTGCTATACATAACACAGTCTCCTTTGTATGTAGGCAACAAACTATAGCATCCAGTAATGCCTGCTTGCTCAGAAATAAAATTTAAATGGAGGACAACTTTGTGGTCCAGCTTCAAGAATTCGCATTGATAGACTTGCATAATTCTGGGAACAAAATTAAGCTGTTTAGGTCCAATTGCTGCTTCCTTGCAGGCTAGAGAGCCAGCATCATACTGGGGAACCTGTCCCATTGCTTGAGGGACAATGATAACAGATTGTGCCGTTTTCATGTTGAGTCACTTAATGCAAAAGCAGTTGTGATAGTTTGAGAAATGAGTGGTGAGCATGTTGGTGCAGCCACCTGGAGGGGTTTCCCTGGTGCTGTTCCCCTACTAAACCCTGAATAAATCCAGTTCAGCTGTACTGGGGTGTTTCTGCTTTCTGACCTTGGTGCAGGGTCAGTGCAAGGCTTTCTGCTGTTATTTCCACTTTCTGAATGCCAAGTTGGCTGTGTTCCCACTGCTGGGGCACAGGCTGGCAGACATGGATGCTGCCCTCCATATCCCTGGTTTCCTCCAGGCTCTCAGTGGTGTCTCTGCGAGATGTTTGAGATGTGTGCAGGAGTGGCTCGGGCGATTGCTGCCAGTAGCTGCTGGTTCCTTCTGCAGCTGTCTGCTCTGCCCTGGGGTTGTCCTCAGCCACCACATCTCACACCTCGGTGTGTTATTGTAAACCCCAGTGGCTTTCAGTGCAGTGGGCTGTGGATGGCTGTGTGCAGCAGCAGAGTGGGGTTGGAGCTGTGGTCCTGAGCCCTTCAGACACCTCAGCGCAGATTCCCAGAGTGCTTGGGGTGAGCTATGTGGCTGCAAGCAATGGGGTTACTGCTCGCCTCCTGACCTGATCTGCCTGGCCAGGGACTCCGCTGCTGGTCACTTGTAGTGCAGAGTAGGTGGGGTGGTTGAAGCCAATGCATTCCTGCTCTGCAGTTGCAGTAGGTAGCATCATGGGTATGGCTGAGGCTGATGCTGTACGTGTCCAGGGCATCTCTGAAGCTCAGTGCTCCTGTAGAATCATAATAACTTTTCTCTGCTTCATAGCATTTGGTTACTGAAGCCTCTCTCAGCAGTAGTGAGTCCTAACTGTAATGCAGAAATCCTTTCAATCTCCAGCATTTCAGTGTCGTAAATTCAGAGCCTGTCAAGGATCCAGTATTTCTCTTGCATTGTTAGCCTGCTGAGGTTTAAGTTATTTTCTGATCTTTTGGTCTTGAAAAGCTAGCTTGAGGCATTAAATAAAGAATTTAAAATATTGAAATCCTCGTCTCCAGTGTGCTGCCTATAAATTGCACCTGAGAGCAACATCTCACATGGAGTTTGGCTTGTGAGAAATGGAAGCTGTCATAGTAAACCTGCTTGGGTGAGACGGGAGGCTCCCAGCCCCTGTGGCCATTTTCATCTTTGGGTGGTTATATGATTAGTGCTGCACAGGGAACAGTTTTCTTAGGGAGTGAAAATTTCATGTGGTAGAAAACAGGAAGATTAAAAAAATAAAATCAAGACAAATGCAGTGTTTTTCCTTTCACCCATCTCCAAAAAAGGGAAGAGCTGAATGCCTGGATTGGCCTCCTGATTTGTGTTCCTGCTCAGAGGACTCCCCTGTTCATGCCTCCAGTAGATCTCTCTCATTCAAAGTGGGGCAGCTCCAGTGGGTGACTTTAACAGTGCCCCATGCCAGTGTAGCGTGGTGGTTTGGTCACTAACCTGCTCAATCATAGGTCAGTGTTGTCTGACTTGGGAGAGGATAGGATTGTACAAGGATATCTCGTATCCTAGGGGTCTGAGCTGCTTCCTTGCTACTCGGATATTCTGCAGTGGGTTTTTCTCCCACAGCATCATGTTTTCATCACTAGAAAATCCAACCTAAGTAGTCCTTCAGCTAATGTTTCATCATAACTAGTACATTTCTGCCAAAAGATTCTGTTTCACCAAATCTATGTTTTTTTTCCGGCAAGAAATCATTTCATCAGAAATTCTCTGACCAGCCCCAGCTGTGATTGTTCAGCTCAGATCTGGGGCACACCAAGAGCTGAGCAAATCTGCCCTTTGCTGTCATGAGCTGCAGCCCTGGGCTGGTTTCTTAAGAATGGCAGCAGGATGCTGTGGTCATTGCGGGATCCTCGGGACATCTGTCAGGAAGTGCTACTGTGTTATGACACAGGGGGAGCCCTTTGAAGGGGAGCTGATGGTAACGTGCGCTCGTGTGCTTCTCCACGCAGACTCTGCTTCCTGTTATCTGACAGTGCCAAACAAGCAGAGTGCTTGAAAAGAAGCTGGATTCTTGCTGCTTTTCTCTTCAGCTATCAGTGCAGGTGATCAAAGAGCTCTTCTGCAGCAGATCGTTCTCTATCTGTCCTTGCTTTCAGTCTTTCTGGATAGCAAAATAACGTTTAAATGAGAAATTTGTCATTAGAACTGCCCTAGTACTAAGGGGTCTCTTGGTGGAGTATTTATCAGCTGATGATCTTGTTTCCATTTGAGGTCAGGGGCGTGTGCTTTCTAGTTCTCTGCTTCCTAATGTCATTGCAGATAAGCCCACGTCTTCAAAAATAGCCTTTGATCATGAACCTGTCATCTTTGTGTATGCAGCCATCTGTGCCCAGAAATGCACTGGTTTGTGAAAGCAAACTGCTTTTTGCACCTGCACATCTGCAAGCTTGTTTCCTTTTCTTAAGCAGCATGATTTATGAGCAGGTTTCTAGACCCCTGGGAGATGTGGCTGATGGTAACAGTGACGAGAGGGGTGGTGGAAAGTGGAAACCCTGAGCATGTGCATGCACTGAAAAGTTGAGGGTGCTTTTGTCCCCAGTCACCTTGCTTGAAGGATGTATATGGAACTGAGACAGCGAGTCCAGGTTCTGTTCCTGACTGGGCCTCAGATATGCCCATGGGACAGCATCGCTCACATTTATCCTTCTGCCTTGGTTTCTCCATGTGAAATAGAGTAATTTTTCCAAAACTCACCCAAGCACTGGGAAGACAGAGTACTTTTTGTCTGTGAAATGCCCACCAGCCTGCACTGTCCTGTATAGCCCTTTGCCTTACAGACTGACTGGTATTTGAAGTCACATCTCTATCTTTGGAGGATGCAAGAGTTTGGCTCAGAGGGTTTCTGCTCAGCAGGGAATCCCACTGTCCAGTTTCAGCTGTGTCTTCCCAAGGCACTCATCCTGCATCCAAGCAGCAGTGTGTGAGCACAGGTAACTGCCTCTATGGGCAAGGATGAGTAGGGAGAAGAGGCAGGTGCAGGGAGGGAGCAGGCTCCAGCCTTCTGGGTAAACGAGATAAAGCAGGAATTGGATCAGCTTGCTAGGAATGGAAAGGAGCATTACACATGTGCATCTATTCTTTGCTCTTGCCAGTGGGTGTGGAAGAGCCTACCTGGTATTCCAGCTGTGTTCACAAACAGGCACTTGCTTGTCTTTGTTTTAAAAACACGGAGGTGAGATTGCAGAGGAATAGAACACAGATAAGAACTGTGCCAGCACGGTTCCAACATCCAGTAAATTAATTGGGCAAAAGAAGAAGAGCTGAAAAAGAGGCAGCAGGTCTGAGGAAGTGGTTGAGATCTGCCAGCAGCCCAAGAGGAACTTTGTGAAAGCTGCAGGCTCTGGTGCTGAGGGTACAGCAGGGAAGCTTTTCAGTTGGTCTCCAGCAGTGCAAAGTTCATGCAGATGGGCAGAGCTAAAAAAAACCCAAAACCTTATGATCTGAAAAGGTCTTAAGTAATTTGGGGAAGGTCTTTACCAAAGATTAATGTTGTCCCTCCACATGCTTGATTGCCCTGGCAGAAGGAGTGGTCAGGATGCAGGAGGAGCAACATGGAGAGGAAAGGAGTGCTCCCTGTTTGTCCTGCTTCCTGCCCTTCTTCCCTCAAGATCTGTTACCAGAAACTCGTATCAGTGACAGGACCCTTGGTCAGGTCCAGGATGGTGATTCCCCTCTCCTTACTCTCTGGCTCCTTCTCTTTATCTGCCTGTTTTCCCCCTTTTATGTGCACTGTTGGAGTCCCAAAGGGAGTACAGCCTTATTTCCCCTCCCAGAAAGCAGGAGCACAAGCTCTTCCACAGTCTCTCTTGGATTGTGCCCTGGACACGTACAGAGAGGTATAGGACCTTGCTCATGGAGTATTTCCTGCATGCCATCTGGAAGTCAGCTCTGATTTCTTTTGGAGGCTCCAAATGCTGCACCAAGCTCCTCCTTACTCTCAGTAATTAAATCACACAACATCCAGGGCTGTATCATGCCAGGGATTAAGGGTCCTTCTTTCTCCTTAATTGCAAACAAAATATAAATGTCTAGTGTAATGTCTGCAGCTTGAGAGCCTGTGTTCAACAAAGGGGCTGTTCTGAAACCTGAAATAGCTCATTTTGTTTCAAGTGGAATTATTTTACGTTTCCCATTTCCTAAAGCTTAAGGCAATTAGGCTTTGGTCTGGTAATGTGTCCCCTGTGGACTGATGTTACTGGGGAAAACTTATTGGTCCCTTCTGTTCTGTTGGGGATGATTTTTGTGTGGTTGGTTTTAATAAGATGCATCATATTCATATGCTTGAGGGAATTTGGGTTCAGCCTGTCAGGCTTTAATGTTTTGCTACAGGTAGAAAGGACAACGCAGCTGGTTTTGTAAGCAGTCTGTTGTGATGGTTAAAGGAATGCTTCGATGGCAAAGCTGCTGGAAAATAGTGGAAAAGTGCAGAAAAATGTCCTGTGGGGCTGAGCTGTTCTTGCTGTCTCTTTTTTTTTTTTTTTTTTTTTTTAAAAATCCCTTACTGGGATGTTTTGCAGCAAGGTAAATTAATTTTCAGTTTTGTCATAGTCCTTTTAACCAATACAAGGATACCTTGCAGCACCACTCATTTCCTATTAAAGCAAACAAGACAGCAGAATCCACATGTGTTTCACCGGGGTATTGTGCACCATTTCTCTTGGTGGCAGCAGCACACAGGGTAGCTCTGAGAGGACCTCTTCAGCTCAGGCAGTTCTCTTTGAAAAAGGGCATTTCCTCGTTATGTAATTGTTAAAACTTGTGTTTCCATTAGTTTTCTTATTGTGCACAGTGCTGTAGTGGGCAGTGGAGAATGTCTGCCCTGAAGAGACTGAAACAAAGGCAGTGGGAAAACAGAGCTAACTAGTGCCTGGAGGGAGAGGTCTAGGGGTATTCTACCCCCAGCATGCCAGAGACTTAACTGATGGCATGATGGTAGGAGGGGGGAAAAAGCTCCATGGTCCGGGTGGGGTATCCTCACACTTGGAAGGAAGCAACATATCCTAACCCTGTGCTGGCTCTGGAGTTTAATTTGTGGCAAGTTGCCTCCTTCTTGGCTTTAATTTCCTCCCAGCAAGACCCTCCACGGGACTGGGAAGACAAATTGGCTGATGTGTGCACTAAGTGCTTTTCCAAGCGTTTAAGTAATGGAGTGTTAGGAGTATTTTTATTTTTGTTTGAATCTGGTTAATTTCTCCATGACTAAATTATTGCATACAGAAAATGTGAATGGGGGAGTAATAGGTCCTGTCTAAGCCTCCTAAGGAGATAATATGAGATTGTTTGTTATACCCAAATAGGGACATTTTTGATTCTTTAGGTCAAACCCTAGCAATTCATTGTTTTAGGCCAGTGGATCAGGGTGATTCAGTCACTGGGTTTAAGAGCCTGTCCTTCAGTTGCAGTCTTGTAATCACAGGATAACTCAGGTTGGAGGGAGTCTTGGGAGGTCTCTGGTCCATCCTCCTGCTCAAAGCTGAGTCAGCAATGGGATCAAACCAGTGCTGATTCCAGTTGAGTGTTGAAAACCTCCAAAAACAGAGGATGTCCTGCAGCCCTGGAACTCAGTGATCTCTTCTGCTCACTTCTGATACAGAATGAAGAAGAGGAAATCAAGCTGGAGATAAATATGCTAAAAAAGTACTCCCATCACCGGAATATTGCTACATATTATGGTGCATTTGTAAAGAAAAGTCCTGCAGGCCAAGATGATCAGCTCTGGGTAAGTGGTTAGTGTCATTTCTGTTCATCAGATTTACAGCTCTGTTCTTTAGAGCGCCAGTGTGCTTGGCTTGGACTCTGTCCCCGTGGAACTCTGAAGTCATTGTTCTGAAGAATAACATATGAAAGAGAAAAATTGCTCCTCCCTGCATGTCTTCCATTGCCTGTGATTTCCTTTGAGGACGGGTACTAAGTATGTTATGATGCTTGTGACTTGTGCTGTCATTCTGAATTATTATTAGAGCTTTTTTTATTCCTAAATTAAATGTTTCTGTAATTATTTTTTTTTAACAGAAGTGAGAGTTTTTCCTCTTCCTCTCTTCTCTTTTTTCTTATTGCTTTCCTCTCCTTTTTTTCAGTTGGAAAATAAAAAAGGGAACATAGGAATTGACCATAAAGCAAAGAAGAAAAATGAATCCTCCAGTTATTTTGACTGCAAGATCTTTGAAGCTCTGCAGCAAAATGAGAAATGTCAAGTTTTGAAAAAATACCCATGTTTTTCAGTGCTGTTAGCTCTTGTTTTTCTGATTTGTATTGGTTCTAAAAAAAAAACCAACAACCAAACCCACAAAACTATAATCTGCAATAGGAGAGAAGCACTACTGAGTTTTTTTTATTTATTCAGCAATGTGTGTGATTCAGGAAATGAGATTTGATGTCACTTGACATCCGGGAAGGTCGCATATAGTTTGCCACACCTTGACTGTGGTGGAGTGGGTGTTTGCACATGGTATTTCTGCTGGCACCCTGTCAGTGCTGTGGTAAAGGTACACTGCGTTTGTCTTCCTGCAGTTGGTGATGGAGTACTGTGGTGCGGGCTCTGTCACTGACCTGGTAAAGAAGACAAAAGGGAACTGTTTCAAGGAAGACTGGATTGCATACATCTGCAGAGAGGTTCTCAGGGTGAGTGGTGCCTACCGAGCTTTAGTGCTCATTTCCAACAAAAAGGCCTTTCCAAGCCTTTGGTCACTAACACAGGTCACTAATGAGCATTGTTGTTTAAAGGTTTTGATCTTGACTGTGGTCCTTGAGTTCAGAAGAGCCCAAAGAGGCTTTGTGACATCCCGTATTATTGTAGTTAGCCCCATCTTCTGTATGAAGAACAGAAAAGTTCTGTTTCCTATGGCATTTCCTATAGCCATTTCTGAAAGTCCATGTTCTGGGCATCTAGAAAAGTAAATACATTTTCTGTTTTCGGTAAGTCTGTCCTCCACATCAGGAGATCTTACTGCTCATTGCTTCAGCTGTTCATGCTGCGTTAAGATCTTCCTGTTCATAATTCCTTTACCTGCACATACAGGGGCTTTTCTTCCACACTATTAGAAGCAATGTTGACTAAACAGCATTCCAGAGTCTTAAAGGTGGCCCTGCTGGGGCAGTATTTCCCAAGACAATTCTTGGGGCTATATGTCATTCTGTGCAGGCTTAGGGTTTTTTTTAGTTTGTTTGTTTGGGTTTTTTGTTTTGTTCCTGGAAAGTACACAGGATAAAACAATTCCCAAGTGTAATCTAGTGAACTAGCCTGGAAAACAAAAAATATTGGAACCTGTCATTCTAAATTCAAAAGCCATTACAGAATTACTGATCCATCTTCCTTGTAATGGAGTTTTACTTCTTCTGTAAATAATGGTAAGATAAATATGTATTTTGGGACCTGGAATTCAAATGGTATGCCAAAGTAATGCTTGAATGGGGGTAAATCTTTGCTTCTGGAGCAGAGGTGTTGAGAAGCATCCTCAATTGAGAACATTGGCCATTTTACAAGGATTTGGCATTAGATTGCAGATTGCAATAACTATAGCTGGAGACCATGGGGAGAGCTCTTCTAAAACAAAAATCTTAATGGTCTAATCAGGTTGCTCTTCATTTGTGTGGTTATAAAATCTCTGTTAAAGCAATTAATGTTAAAAGATTTTGTTCCTCATACAGACCATTCTGCATTGCTCTTTCCCTTTGCTTTTAACACATAGTATAAGGAGGCATCTCTCAATTCTGAGACAGAAGTTTAAAATATTTCTATGCTTGACTTCAGAGATGCTCCACTACTGTCAGGCCTGTGGGTAAAGAAGACAATCAAACTTGAGGTTGTTGTCCCCTCCTCCCTAAAACTGTGGTCTTTGTGTTGCTAATAACATCTAAAGGACTTTCCCTATGAACAAAGTCTGAGAAGTATAAAAGTGTAAAAATGCTTATGATAATGATAGGAAGAAAGAATAAGGAAGGTCTGGTTTTCTTTTAGGGTTTGGCACATCTTCATGCTCACCATGTCATCCATCGAGATATTAAAGGACAGAATGTTCTTCTCACAGAAAATGCAGAAGTCAAGCTGGGTAAGTTTCCTTAAATGTGTGCTAGAAACCTGTTCATAAAAATGTAAGATTTCCATCTTGTCTTGGAAAGAACCTTCAGTAAACTAAGAGCAACAAATATGTCAAGTAGCGTTAATGCTTGTGTTTATAAGGTGTATGTCATGTAGAAAGAGCTGCAAATGTGACATATTCTGCAAAGATGTCACTCTCAGCCTGTGGGGAATACAGCTACTTCTGGGCAGTCAAACACAGAACCTGTCTAGTAAGTCACAGCACCATCAGGCCTTCACAGCAGATCCTGGCATGCAAAGACTTCCAAAATAAAAAAGCTGGGGAAATAAATTATGCTAATCCATTTCTTTAAGGGAAGTGGTCTTAGAGATTTTCATAAATAGGTGACAGTAGGTGAAATTACTCATGTGTAAGGGCTACCACTTACCACTTAGTAGCTCTTACTAATAATCATCTCTCAAAAATGTTAGAGAGTTTACTTATTTCCTTTTCTAGCTGTGACATGTCAGTGTTGACAACGTCTGACTTCCTAAGACTAAAGTCAAGCATATGTCTCTCTTGAGGAGGGGATGTCTTTCATGTTTTGGGAAGACATTACAGAGAATGCATGGCAGTGATTTAAAGGAGCAGTCTCAAGGAGAGCAATTCTCTTATTTGGGATAGTTTTTATGCTCCCTCTCTCTTTAACTGAAAGAGTTCACTGTAGAGTTGGAGAACAAAAATAATAAACATGGCCTGTGGATGTGAGGTAGGATGTTTGGCTGGAGCAAGTAAAAATAAGTACTTTAAATCTCATTATGCTTTAACCTTATGGCAAAATCCTGGCTTCAGTGAAGTCAAAGGGAGTTTTGCTGTTGTATTAAAAGAAGGCAGGATTTTGCTTGTAGTCTCTAAAAGATATGCACTAGTTTTCAACTGTTCCCTTTGAAAACTGGCAAGGTGGTTTGTGTATGTTTATGGTATTGTATAGTTATTAGTCCCACCATTCTTCACATGGTTGACAGGACAGTTAAACCTTTCTAACTCTGGGTAAAGATGAAACAGATTTACTAAGTATAACAATTAAAAAAAAAAAACCACAAACAAAACCAAACCAACAACCACCCGCCCCACCCTCCCAAAACACCCCAAAAACCACCCCACACCATAACTTGTTTCCAGAGAGATTGAGCTCATGTGTCTTCATGTAAAGAAGCTAGACACTCAAGAGTTCCTCAGTCCAGTTTCATTCCACTTCGGTGTAAGTGTGGGCACTTCCCATTAGAAGCACAGAGTGCGTGATGATCCCAAAGGTCAGGTCCAACTTATTGTTGGAGAGGGTTTGCTAAACAGGCACATTAAATTAGAGTAGTACAAATGATTGTGGTTTGCAGATGATCTGCAGTGAGGTAACATAAGTGAGAAAATCTGCTCCTTAATGGTAACTGTAGGACTGTCTCTTTTCGGTCCTTTCTTTTCCCTGTTATTTGTTTTCTCTGTGCATAACACTCAAGTGCTGTGCCCAGTGGATCCAATTAGTGTATCTCTGAGGTTTGTTCAAAGAAGAATACAATCACATAATTATTGGTTGTACCTGCCCTTCTTCATATCTGAACAAAACCATTTTGCTGTACAATCCTGATGAAAGTAACACCCTTTACAGCACAAAGAGCACCACACAATTCTCTCATAATGAGTCTAAGATCAGAAAAATTTAGTATACTCTCCAGCTCATTCTAAGGTAGTGTGAGAATGTAGGGAAGGAGTCATTCCAAACACCTCAGAATGAAGTGATATGATAGTTCTTTCCAGCTTTCATAAATGGCCATATTAGACACATCCAAATTTGCCTTGTCCGTAGACACTATTTTTCCTTTCAAATACTAGTTAACAATCTTGAGTCCTACTCAATGTAGCTTTTAGATTAAGCATGAATTATTCCATAATGTCTTCCTAGAGCAATTCCTGTCTGCTGTAACCTGCCTGGTAGATTTAGCATGCTGTTTATTTGCTCCTTCTGTCAAAAAGATTTAAAAAGGGCAGTTAAATTTCAACTAGTGGACAGGATGTACTGGAGGAACTCAGATTTGACATGCACTGTAGCCCACAGGTTTGGTATTCTAAACAGTATGAAAGTAACCAAGCAAACTGCCATGTGGATACAGCTCTCAATTTCTTTACCTCTACTTGGCTTTTCAGTGGATTTTGGTGTAAGCGCTCAACTGGATCGGACTATTGGGAGAAGAAACACGTTTATTGGCACGCCGTATTGGATGGCGCCAGAGGTCATTGCTTGCGAGGAAAACCCAGACTCTACCTATGATTACAGAGTAAGTGTTACAGCTCTGCGTAAGGTAGCAGAATGTGCAGGTTATTGCTGAAATCCTGCTCAAGCACTGCATTTGAAAGCTTCAAACTTCCCTCCTTTTAACCCACAGTAATATTATAACTGTACAGATAGAGGTATTTGTAATATGTGGGTGGTGGCCGTTTTTAAGAGTGGAGTTCATTATGATTTTTTTTTTTTTTTTTTTGGTAATTTGTTAATATGTGAAATACACTTTCATGAACTTCTGTGGAAAAAAAAGTACCAATATATGAAGGTTGCAGGTCAGGACAGAAAAGAAAGGAAGAGATAAATTTGGAAGGAAAATTTGAAGTAGTACTAATATGACAAGTTACTGCTCTCCTCTGCAATAGAGCTGTTTTAATCTGTACTCAGCTGCGAATCCTGAGTTAATTTGCAAAAATTAGATTCACTTCACTCATTTGTGAGCACATCACTGCAAGAGGTTTCTCATCCCAGAATGATTTCTGGTTGTTAGAAGGGGGTGGCCGAGGTGAGAAGGCACAGAATTTCTTGTATTGCAGTTGATCCCTTAAAGAGCTTTGTGGCCCTTTGCTGCACACACTCCAATATGTCCATTACTTCCTTGTACTGAGGACCCAAGAACAGCTATCAAGCACTTTTTCCTGGTTCTCCTCCTGGCTCTGATAATATGCTGATGCTGTTCCAAAGAGACTTACAAGAACTATTCTTTGCCCTCTGGCCTGTTTCCAGCAGTGTTGTCATTTGTCTGTCTACACTTATGCAGGATGTTTTCCAGGGATGACTTTCTGAGCAGCCACCTTCTGCTTGACCCTCTGATTGCTCTCTTGGTTCAGATGCTCTCTTGGTAGTCACTTTGTACCTCTCATTCTAATGTTGGCTTCAGAAATATTTCTTAGAAGAACTTGTTATTGCTTCTATTTTCTACTGATTCAGAGGCTGTGATTCTCCCTTGTTGAGACCTTCTGTGCTGCACTGGCAGAGTGAGGTCATGTTGTGTAAGTGTCAGTCATGACCAAAGAATGTTCTTGGATTTTATTTTTCATACCATGTAAATCTTCTACTGAAACCTCAAGAAATTAATCTTTTGTCTTCGTTCCCTCTCCCCAGCTGATTTCCTTTTCAGAATGTGTACTTTTCAGAAGACACAAGCATTAGGAATGTGTACCCCTAATTCTTGAGGTTTCTTTGCCTTCAGTAATAATCACAGTTCATCTGTGTGCATTTATATCTGCTGCTGAATTGATTCTGCAGATGGTGGTTTAAAAGAGAAGCACTTATGCAGACAGTGCTGTGACTCAGAAGGTGGCATGGGTCCGGTCTATTCTACAGAGATTTATAGCTGATAGGATGAGCGAAGTAGCAGGAAGCTACTGTAACTTCTTGCTCTTCCAGCTCTGATTAAAAAAAATAAAAAATACAACAAATGAGGAAACATAAATCTGTGTATGTACACATTGACCTTCACAAACTCTGCTGTCATCCTCCCTTTCACCTGTCTGCCTCTTGCGCTTTGAAACTCCAGACCAATATTCTTTGTAGCCTGGTTGTTTTTCCCATTGTCACCAAAACCTGTGGTATTCCCCCTAGAAGACTTTTCTAATTTCTAGTCATTTGCATAATAACAAATCAGGATCCTGAATCTATTAAGTTCCCACCAGTTTTGTTGTGAAATCTCTCAACAAACTATGATGCAAACTAGTTTTCAGTTTGTGTAAATCAGTTCAGAGCAGCTGCGCTGAGAAGGCTCTGTTGATAAAGTCAAATTCAGTTAGAGTGCCAGGCTGGGTATGAGCTGCTGTTCATGTGATGGTGTATTGTTTCTGATCTTTGAAGGCTTGTCTTCTGTCGCTTCCTTTTTAAAAGATAGTTTTAGGGAAGCCCTGCAAGTTGGTTTGGTCACGTGCCTCTTGTTTGGCTGCGTTTAGACACAAAACAATAGTAAACCAATGCACATGATTAATCAAGTGGAAACCTGTGAAGTTTTTACATTTGCTGGTAGTGTTTCTGATTTACTGTCCATGATCAAAACCTGGCCCTTAGCATCCAGATAAGCTGATAAAGGAAACTTCACTCCAAGTTAACTGAGCTGAACAGAGACTGCAGCGTAAATCTGACTGCATGGTGTGCTCTCCTTTCATGTGCCCAAAAACTTGTGACTGGAGACTTTGTAGACAGAAAAAGTCAGACCCCAAAGGCCTATAACTTTTGTTCCATCAGAGTAGAAACTCAGCAACGACTGCTCTGAAAGAAGCATTAAGACCAAGAATTTTTTTGGCTGTGTCTCACTGCCTCATGAAAACGGTTTAAAAGATTTAAGACGTAAACGGTTCCTGCTATGTTCTGGCTCTCGTTTTTTGAATGCAGGAGGTGTGCATTTTGGGGCTGGCTGCTTAAATGATGAGTCAGCTGTTCAGAGTTGCATGGGAAATGGGAAGCTTCTGGCTATTAGCACATTTCCTAAAAGCTCAGTAGGGAATGGGAGGGAGCAGAATGTATGTCATTCCTACTAAAACCACCCGACCCAGGAGAAATCTAGGGAAACTGTAAAAACAAACAAACAAAAAAACCCCAAACTAAAAACCCAAATGAAAACAAAACAAAAAAACCCCCACAACTAAAAAGCTCAAATGCTGCAAGTTGTAATGTTCAATGTTTCTTCTCCTGCAGAGTGACCTGTGGTCTCTGGGGATCACTGCTATTGAAATGGCCGAAGGAGCTCCCCGTAAGTGGTTGGGTGTAAAGGTGGGGGTGTCTGTGCTTTGTGAACATGCTCTGTGTTTTAATAACTCATGCTTGGCTAATGCCCAGATATACAGCCAGAACCAGAATTTTGTACCTTTAAAAGTAATCCATGACTCTTTCTCATTTAGGCTCTTTTGCTTTCCTCTTCCTTTTAGACCCTTGAAGTCTATATTCTGATTCCTTGGCTTCATTTCCTAGGGAAACAAAACATTTTTTCTTAGAGCTCTTATTAACATCACTTTGTTGATCACTGCCTGTGGGTACAGCTTTGCAGAAGTGATTGACACAATAGCAGAAAAAATTGAGAAGAGTCGCTCTGGGTTTGGGTCACTAAAAATCCATATGGCAGTGGGAGAAGCTGGGCCTAAGGTTATGGTTTTTCTCACAGGTTTTGGGATGAATACTGTATTTGCTCACATAATGGCTTTGGTCCATGACCACATTCTCAACCTGACAGCAGACTGCCATAGTTTTACAGCCTGCCCTCTCCTGCCAGCTGCCCCCCTCACTCCCCGCTGCTGTTGGGCAGAGGTCAGCAGCTATGGTGTGGGTGCAGTGACCTCCTGCATTTTCGCTTCTGCAGAGGATGAGTTGCTTTGCCCCAGTGCCTGCAAGGCAGATGTGATGTGGTGGGGGATCCAGTCACTGCTGAGAGCACAGGAGATGAAATAAATTATACTCTGGCTTAAGTTTGAGAGCACGTAAGCTGTGTTTTTAAAAAACACACTTGGCTGTTCTCTCATCAGCTGTGCTTTTTTAGCAGCACTCAGGAGCCAGCTGGAGTTCAGGAGCACTTTCAGACACTGTGCTTTAGCCTAGCTGAAGCTTAGTCCTGAGACATGAGTCCACAGGGAGTTTTCTTTGTGAGGGACTGTAGCTCTGCATGCTAATTCCTCATGCCACTTGTATTTGATGTTTTCACTTGTTTTGGCAAGGAAATGCTATGAATTATATTCTGTTACACTGTGTTTTGTTTACTGTATTACAACAGTGTCTGGGACCCATAGCTAGAAACCAGACTTCTTCTGTCCCCCATCCCCATTGTATCACATGCTATTGAAAATACAAAGGAAAAAGTCAAAACCAGAACCCAAATGTGAGAAATGACAGCAGATGGAAGCAGGCAGAGAAATGAATAGAAGGCAGTGAAGGCTTTATCAGACCACAGTCTTCCCACTTTTCCTAGTTCTGTACTGCTGTAAGTCCATTTCTGTTAAGAGAATCACTGCTGAACAGCTGCATATCATAAGAAATCAGCCTCCATGTAGTTCAGTTGTCATTCAGTAGCTCTGTTTTGGGAAGGAAGACCTCTGACCCTCGGTATTTCTCTGTGGCAGATGGAGCACACTCCTAATTCTGTACAAAATTCCTGGGATAGAGGATATGTGATGGCATTTACTTTCTGCAGAGTTCTTTGTAGATTCAACTTTCCACAACAGTAACACTAAAGAGAAGTACATTGGGTTGGAGAGAAACCAGCGGCTGAATGCATGAGTAGAATCTGTTGGAGATCATCTCATAATGGTGCTCACACTCCTGAAACACAGAATAAATGAAATGTGTGCTTAGTCGTTCTGCTCTGTGCCAGTGATGCAGTTTATCAGCTCTCTGCTTCGTATCAGGTTTTCTTCATCCTGTGTTTTCTCTTATGCCAGGAATGATGTAGTGAAGAATTTGGTTAAAATTTAGTTTATTTAGCTGAACCATAAGCCAGACATAATAAACTGGATAAGTATTTCAATCCCAACTTTAATTTCTATTTATGCAAAAACACCCTTTGGTATATCAGAAAGGTGAGCTTTTTTTATGCCTGTCTGAATTCTTCTGTATAAAAAAATGTGAAGAAAGCTGTACTTGTTCCTGCCATGCAGCTCTTCCTTCAAGTCTCTCTTAACTGGCATTAACAGCACATTGTCATGAAAGACTTCTGTGTACTTAAAGACTTTATTTCTTGGCTGTAGCATGAATTTCACTGACTTAACAGTGTGGTTCTAGGGTGGATGCTGTGCTGTTGTGGGAGTGTTTGTGGAGGACTGCTCCTCTCTGTCGGGAGAACCAGGATCCTGGCCTGGCTGGGTCAGTGTGGTCAGACTATGGGAGGGACACAGCGGGGTTGGGGGGGGCATGCACCCTTCAGTAGCTTGTGGTTTTCCTTGCAGCCCTGTGTGACATGCACCCCATGAGAGCGCTCTTCCTCATCCCACGGAACCCGCCCCCAAAGCTGAAATCCAGAAAATGGTAAAGAAATGTATAAAATCTGTATTTTTGCTGCATTTGGCTTAGGAGGATTTTGAACTCTTGTCCAGAGACAAGGATCTTGTTAAATCCTGTACTGATCTATGAGGTCTTTCCTAGGCTGTTTCTTGTGCTGGGTTAACCCACAGATGTCATTTACTCTTGCAAAGCAACACCATCCTTTTGAACTCTGCCTAAACTGCAGCAGTCATTGTAGTTGCTGAAGTTTGGTATGGGTGGCTGAAATTGCAGTATAGGCAAAGCTTAGTTGGGCTCCTTGGGTCAGTGCTTTGTCAGAAGACTGCATGGACATTGTGGGGCTAATGGCAGTCACTGTGGCCTACAGAGAATTAGTTTATCTTTTTTTGCATTAGACAGATTATGCTTTTGTTGATCCAGATATAAATTCAGGGTAACTCTGCTGAGAGGGCAGTCAGGGTGGGGTTCCACATCATTCGCCCTCAGCACTGTGCTGGTCTCGGGAGACACGCTGGTGGCAAAGCTCAAATTGTCTTGTGCAGTGCCGGTGCAGGAGGAAACCTTGCAAAGTTAGTGCTTTCCATCGCTCAGGGGTAGTGCATGGTGCACAAGTTGAAAAGGATTATTGTTTTCCTCCACTTTTTTGTTTTTCAGGTCAAAGAAATTTCTCAACTTTGTTGAAAGCTGCCTTGTAAAAAATTATTTGCATCGTCCGTCCACTGAAACCTTGCTTAAGCATTCTTTCATCCGAGACATGCAGAATGAACGACAAGTGCGCATCATGCTGAAAGACCACCTGGACAGGACAAGGAAGAAAAAAGGAGAAAAGGGTAACATGGCATAAACAAAATAAAAGGCACTGCAGAGAGTAGGTCCTCTTCCAATGTTGACAGCAGAGTACAAGCAGATGCAACTGAAATACTCGAACCAAGAAAACTGTGAGAAAGTGTTGTCCTTGATAGTGATGGGGCCACTTTGAAGATCTCTTTGCTAAAGACCCAGGTCCTTAATGGTGGTTAAGTGCTAAAGTCTTTGAAGCTTGACTGACCATGACTCATTGAAAGCAACCCTAAAGCTAATGTGAGACAGGACTCCAAGTAAAGTCTAGGTCTCTACTTCCTTGAGTATCTGAGTAGTACTCAACAAGCGTTTCCTAGTCTCTTAGTTCACCTCTCTGTCCCCAAACCATTTAATTTACCTGGTGCATCTCCATATAATTTTAGCTTGTGAGTTCTTTGGGAGCAGAAGTGCTCTTTAAACATTTTGCAGTGGAATGTGCTAAAAAGACCTTGAGAAGGCCTTCAAGCTCAAGCAAAACACAAAGGGTATAATGAATCATCTGCTTCACATGGTGGCTGAAGAAAAGGAGAGAGTCTCAGCTTGTTCCAAATGCTAGCTTTACTCTTCAGAGCAAAACCTTGAAGAAGCAGTGCTGGAGTGGAGATAGTACTTGTGCACAGCAGACCTTAGTCTGAGCACTGTAGACTGTTAACCACCAATTTGCCCTGCCCTCTCTCCCCTCTTCCTCATCTGTGTATTTTATACCGGCAGGGGCACTGTGAAGATCAGTGACTATGAGGGAAAACTTGGAAAGCAGTATACAGCTGGACAGTGACTTGAACTCCAAGTATTAATTTGGCAACAGGAATATTTGTGCCTAGAATGAAATTGCTGTTGCGATGTAGATGTACTGACTCCAATAGTAGTTGCATATTCCACCACCTCTTTCAGCTATGAATCTCAAAGCACATTTGAATGGAAAGACAGTGAGTTAGTTTCTCACAAGTGCCCTTGGCAGGGGGGGTTGGGGGGAACAGGCAGGAAATGCAATGATAACAATTACTTCTTCATAGATAGTTATATTTTGACCTGAAAAGTGCTATTTTTAATCACAGCTCCCCTGAAAGGGAGAACAGTGTGAAATTGCCAGACTATACACTTCAAAATAGTAACTTCAAAAAAAAAATCCCACTTTAGCATGCCATATAGCCAGCAATGCAGAGTAGGACCAATTTGAAATTATCCCTTAAAAGTTGCCTTCATATTAGTCTTGAAGGGAGCTTTAAAAGTGTGGGTGAGCTTCTTCTGAACCTCTGTGCTAAAACTAGCATTCATTGATTATCCCTGTTTCTTCTTTTAATTATTCACTTTAATTAAAAAGGAAGCCTGGATTTACTGAAAGCCTCAGCTCAGCTGTATGACAGGTATACAGTAGCAGAGAAGGGCAGTGTAAGTCTCTTATGTCCTGTCTAAATTTATTTCTGAAGAACGCCTCTGCTAGTGCTGTTATGGGGGTTGGATTTCTCTGTGGGTTTAGCCTAATTTATTTCAGATTATGGAAATAGGTTAGTTTCGTAAAACCAATACAGTCAAGGGAAAAGGTGAGAGTGTGTAAAGGGGCTGCCCTGAAACATTATCTGAACTAGATTTTGAATTATGTATGTGGATATCTAACCTCCTGTCAGCCTCCCAGTGCAACCTGTGGCTTTTGAATTCCTGCTGAGCTACATGTAGTTCAGGTTGAGTGCTCAGAAACGAAGTTCAAGATCACATCTTAAATAACAGCATCCTCCACTGGGATTTGTTTATTCTTCTCTTTTTTAGAAGAAACGGACTATGATTACAGTGGAAGTGAGGAGGAAGATGATGAGCTGAATGAAGATGAAGGAGAACCAAGGTTAATTTTATTACTGGAATAGAAAATTCAACTGCTCAAGCTGTTCTCACTGGAGGCAGCCCTCTTCAGCCAGAAGGGCTTTCTTAACTTGCTCAGAATCCCTTATCTCCTGTATCCCCTCTGGTAGCTTCAGCAGTTATATTTGATAGCTACAAAACAGTTGAGTATAAGATGTTTGTAATCAGCTGCTTCTTAGCTCCACTGCAGTAGGGAGGAAACTCTCAAGTGAAGTACCCAATAATCAGCTTCAAGCTGTTTTGTAGGGCAGTAAGTGCGGATGCATAGTGAACATGCTGGAGATTTATCGGAACGTCTTAATTTGCTAGCACAGGACAACAAGCAATTCCCAATACACCTTGTATTCTCTTTTTAATATTATGTTTAGTCATGTAGAAACCTCCCCTTTGTTTCAGTTCCATAGTTAATCTCCCGGGGGAGTCAACGCTCCGTCGTGAATTTCTGAGGCTGCAGCAGGAGAACAAAAACCGTTCTGACCCTCACCGCCAGCAGCAGCAGCTGAAGGACCAGGAGAAATACAAGAAGCAGCTGCTGACAGAGCGGCAGAAACGGATCGACCAGCAGAAAGAGCAGAGGAGGAGGCTGGAGGACGTAGGGACTGGCTTGTATTGTTGTTCCATGTCTCATCACAAATAAAAAATGTGCCTGTAGAGAGCAGGTTTTGAAAGGCAAGAAGGCCACGTTAAATTGTCAGCACAACATGGATTGTAGGCTTTAGCCTTGGGAGAACTGTGTTACTTTTGAACACAATGATTTTAAATGATTTAAATCAGGGCTCTGTCCTTTTCCTGCTGACAGCCTGTCCTGAACTTTGGGAGCAGAAGTGGAAGGGCATTTTGCTTGAGTCTGTCTGGTGGTGGGAGCCCAGGCAGATGGGATGAGAGATCCTGATTTCATTCTCATATGCGTTACTCAATTTGGAGTCTGTCTCTCTGATCCAGGTTCCTGGCCCTGATTCTATTTAAGATTTTAAAAGATAACTGCTGCTTTTTCAGTTATCTGACTTGCTGTGGTGTTGGAGGCACTGCTAAATCACCAGTGTGTCTCTTCTCATGAGCATCTGATGAAATTCAAGCATTGTGCAAACACTCCAGTGCTGGCATTTGTGAGGCATAGTGCTGCTCCAGCAAAACCTGGGGACTCTGGAAAAACCCCTTCCTTCTCAAAGTGATGGGAAGACATTTGTCAGTATATTAGCTGCCAGCCATCGCAGAGATCTCTCATGCCTGCTTAAATGAATGGCAAATCTGCCCTCGGCTGCCAAAAGGGCAAAGGTTTCACTTCAGGTTTGGCAGTCATTGTGGTGGCAGCTTGTGGCTGTCCGCCTCTGCTGTGCAGTGTGTTGGGTCTCCCCTGTTAGCCACTGCGTCGCAGGAAATGGGCCTTGTGATTAATGAACGCTGGCATAAGTAATTGGTGGGCAGAAAAGCAAAGTAAAATAAGCAATATTGTCCCCTGGCTCTCTTCCAGCATCAGAGGCGAGAGCAGGAGCTAAGAAGGCAGCAGGAGTGTGAGCAGAGGTGGCCAGAGGCTAAGGCTGTTCAGAGAAAAGAGGAGAGGTGTAAAGAAGACAAAAGGGCTGTGGAAGATGAACGGTTCATCGTAGATGGACAGAGGAAACCAGAAAAGAAGCAGGTATGAAAAGAGTGTTTAGTGACAGCAGTTCGCAGCTGCCTGTTCCTGTAGCTGATGTCTTTCTCAGTTCCCTGAGGGTGTTCCCATCCTCTGAGTCACAGACCAGAGAGGGACTTTTTTAATGCATTTACTGTCTCTTGTTCTCAGATTCAGCCTTTTTTTGAGGTGACTTTCATGTCACTGAGTCATCCTCCTTATCTACAGCAATGACACTGCTGTCCCACTTCTGTCCCTGCGGTTTCTCCCTGCTGAAATGGTCTTCAGTCCTTTCAATCTGATTTAAAATATCCTTACCCTGAAAACTTCCAGCATCAGCTCAACCTAAGCTTAAATGTCCAGTTTTTGTTCAGGTTGTAACCAGGACCATTTCTTTTTCACAAATAAGAATGGAGCAGAGGTTAATTTTAATGCTGAAGTCTCATTGTCAAGTCTGGCACTTTGGCCACAATATTTTTCTAATGTTTCAGCAGCAAACTGATTTGTAAACAAACAGAAGCATCGAGTATTTGATTAAAGCCCTCTGATTTTAGGAAAAGTAAAAGAATCGTTTTCTGATACACTGTCTTGAAAGCCAAACAGTGCTTGGAGTCACTTTATGCTTCTTATTGCTCAGGTTTGTGGCTTTTCTGTCAGCCCTGCTGGAATTGCGCTCGTCTTGTTCTTTGAAAAGCCCATATTTCTAGCAGTCAGCTTGGTTGTCCTCCAAGGCATTGTTCTCTCTGAGGTTCATCACTCTTTGCTTTCAGAAGGTGGAAGATGTGCAACACAACAGGAAGGTGCATCGAACTCTCCCCAAAGATCAGACACAACTGCTGTCTCTCCAGCATGACCACAAGCAGAAGAAGAAGGAGCCGTCCAAGAGTTCAAATTCAGGAGTGCATCCTCCATCAAGCAGCACAAGCAAAGAGGTACTGTCTCTGCTTGAGTTCAGAGAAGGGTTTGACTGGTGAATGAGGAAACAAGGTCCTTCTAGTCAACCAGGTGTCATTCCCTTGTCTTCCAAAGAGGAATGAATTAAGGTAGTATCATCTGGGGTTTAACGGATGTCTTTGCCTGATTTTAGGGTTCACAAAATTGACCC
Source organism: Podargus strigoides (assembly GCA_028020825.1). Lineage (NCBI taxonomy): Eukaryota > Metazoa > Chordata > Aves > Caprimulgiformes > Podargidae > Podargus > Podargus strigoides. The sequence goes on from CM051631.1 coordinate 11,389,889, forward strand.
AGACACAGAATATCATCATGCTTCCCAAGCATAGATGTCTGTGCCCCAGTGTCAGACTGTGCCTTTTCTTGTTCTTTGTCTCAGGGTTTTAGGTAGATAAGATGTGATGGATGAAGATAGCCACATATTAAGACTTGTAACCAATTCCGCTCTTTTGCAAACTCTGAAAGTATTTCTGCCCACAAACTTGTTCTGCTTAGCTTTTTGCAATAAGATAACAGTATGTGTCTGTTTCACATAAGTTATGTCATAATTCCTAGCACACTTATATTTCTGTAATCCCAACTCCTGAGCCCAGTTCTACAGCTAGTGCAGTTTGTTGTGTTACTAAAGTCTGGGTTGATGTCAAAAATCTCAGCAGCTCACAGGTGCCTCCTTGGATCACCGTGTCTAAGTGGAATAGTGGATGTGATGGTGTCTGCATTCATGGCAATGCATCTTCACAAAATACACAAGCAAAGACACGAGGAGAGCTCATGCACATGTACGTAGGAGGAATGCAGAGTACTGCTTCTTAACATCTTGCTGTAGTCTTTAAGCAAGTGTCCTTTGTCATGCGTGCGTGCATGCTGCAACTGGTTCCCTTGGATGAAATATTCTATATTGATAAACAGTTAAATGAAACTGCTAGGACTGTTGAAATGATGAATTTTAATCACTGAATAGAGTTTGCAAACAGCTAAGCAGCAATATGAAATCAGGAAAACAAAAGATATTAAGCTCCTTGTTAGAGCAGCAGTTTGTGAAAACAAGAGAATAATTCTGTTTGAAGTACAACTTAACTGTCAAAAACCCCAGTGCCCTAGCTCCAAAGGCTTTATTGCATTGACTGATTAAACAAATCGTTACTGAAATTTGAATGAACTCCTCTTGAAATCAGTATTTGTTTGATGGTGGAGGACTGGGTCTTATTCCAGCTGAGAAGTAAATTAGGTATGGACAGAGAAGTAAGCTGCTTTTGCTAAATACACATCATCAAAGTCAATAGAAATGCTTTGCCTTTGCTAGGCTTTTGGTGGGTGGGAAGAAAATGCAATTCAGTTGAGTTAATTTAACTTTCTTTTCTACTTCACTGTATTTAGAAGTCAAAAGAACTGCAAAATGTCAGCCTAAATACTTATCTCTGGTTTTGGCATGTGTTTTGTAAATGACCCCTTTGTAGCAGAATGAAATGTATTATGGAATGTAGTGTGCAGTCACTGTTGACTTTTAATTTAGCGGTGAAATAAAATATCACTAGTTGCAGATAAAGTGCTACCAGCCTTTAAGGTTCACAGCACGAGGCGCTTGTCATTATGACTACCATAATGTACTCTAGCTTTAAAGACAAATTATTTTACAATATGACTTATTTAATCTCAGAACTTCTTGGTTCTTGTTCACAGATCCTTCCACCAAAATCATAATTAGTGGCACAGGGTTGCATTTTCTCTGTTGGGAGAGATCGACATGGGGATAGAGGTAGCCTACTCAAGAGTGAATTTGTTTGCATACTTTTTTAGGGCTCAATGGCATTTGCAGGACCAATCATTGATATACAAAAACTCTCCAGAATTATAGCTGCATCAAGGTATTGAAAACAAAAGAAAAACCCTAAAGGCCTCCAAAGCCTCAAGTTTAATGTTTGGGACCACAGAACCCTTTCCTGGGAGTTCCTTGTCTTTGCAATTGCACTCATCCTGTCACAGGCGGGTCAGGGCAGGTTTCCCCTGGTGTGTGCAGGTGTGAGCTCACTCTTTGCTGTACCTGGTCCCACCAGAGCTGGTAAGCTGAGAAGCAAGGACTCTGAGCTTGGGCTTGATGCTGCACTAGTTCAGTGCCTGGATAGGGGCTGGTGTCAGTTCTAGGAGCCCAAAGTGTCGACTGCATGAGTTTCCACCTAGATCATAGTATATTGCATGCAAGCACCCTTTGGGCACAGAGGTGGTAGGTAAATTATCATATCTTGCTTTTATTTTCTTTCTTGCTTATGGTAAAATTCACCTTTCATTATTAGGAGCTGCAAGTAGTGAAAATCTGGCCTCAAGAGTAGTATAATGACTGAGTTCATTGCGGCTGGAATTTCATGGTATTTGGCTGTGGTTGCTTGTTTTAATAAGTTGGGGGTTTTTGTGGGTTTTTCTTTAGTGTTCTTTTTTTCCCAGTTGAGATTTGTGAGACTAAGTGGAATCATTTTCCATCTCCTCAGCAGTTTCCTAGGCTGTGTTAAGAATATGCTTACCTTCCTGACGTAGGCACAAACACCAGATAGAGCGAGAGATACCATTAAGAATGCCCACCTAGACACAGATAACTAGGTGTTTCTATGTCATTAATCTCTAGTTTACTGCGTAGAGCTGCTTCTAGGCTGCTGAATCAGAGGATACACTAGAGAATGGGAATTAGTCATGTTGAATGAAACTGGGAAGAGCAGTGGGGTCAAAATCATAGGATAAAGATTTTTGTAATGAGCAATGCCCTCAGGAAATAAAAGGACCTTTATTCCTTCTAGATCATGTTCCTCAGTCTTTTCCATAGTGCAAGTAACATAACAAAAGAGAGTGTTCAAGTGTTTTAAAGTAGAAAGCAGTATGTCAGTGTTGTAGAAAGGGGTAATAAATGCACAGCAAAAGAGGCTGCGTGTTGTCGAAGGTAAGTAAGTAGACAAATGATTCCTCCCAGCTAAAATCCCAGCCTGCAGCAAATGGGATGGCCTCGAATACAGCAGATGGCAACTCTTTTCCTTGCTGCAGTTGGGAAAGGAAGGGTTGCAAATGGAGAGACAATGAAGGTTCATATCGTGCCAGGGGTGACCTCTCCACAATGGGGAGGTCCATCAGAGTTGATGTACACTGTGCTGCTGTTGAGGAAGATCCAGGCTGCAAAGCCTGAGGCTCAGTGTGCAACACGCTGCTGATTTTCTCCTTCTCAGGCTGAGGACCGAAGAAAGAAGAGCGACAGCATCCAGCCTTCCCTCCAGTGGCCAGCGGTGCTGGGGCATGAAGCCACGCCACACACCAGGATGGGATCTGGTAGCAGTTCCAGCCCGTGCACCCCCGCGCCACAGAGAGCCGTGTTAGTACAGGTACGGTACTGCTGGCCCAGGTGGGGAGGGGACAGCATGGGTGGTTCCTGACGCACAGCAACGTCCCTTTGCTCCTGGCACAAATGACTGAGGCCTGAGCAAACCAGCTCAGAGGTTTTTAGTGACACCACATGCAGCTCAGTTCTATGTGGGATTATACTTAGGCACTGCAGGTCAGGGTTAGATAACAGTTATTTTTATATACTTGGTGCCTGATTGCTGATTCCGTTATATTACTCTTAGATGTTTCTGAAAGCCTGAATGACTGTACTGTTGCAGTCCCTGGATGATGTATTATTTATATGTCGCCATAAATATATGTGGCACTTTACAAAACAAGTCACAAGCCAGAGTTTTTATCCCTGAAGACCATATAAACAAGCAATATTCTTAGTGATTTTATGAAATAATCTAGAAATATATGAAAGTGCAGTAAGAACCAGTGCAGAGTCAGATTTTGCCTGTGGATAGAGCCCTGAAGGTCTGTGATTTGAACAATTTCAGTATTAGAGGTAGAAGTGGTACCTAAACAGTACCTATACAGTGAAAGCACTCTGATAAAGTTCTGCATTGGAATCCTTCTCCCCAAACATTTTAGCTCCTGCTATTTCTGTCAGTTCTGGGAGAGGTTATTCAGGCTTCTCGCAGTGTGCCCAAAAACTCAGCTTCTTTTCTATGTCCTACTCTTTCACAGTGTACAAAATAAGTAGCTTAGACTGCAGTTACTTTTTTCTCCAGTCTCTTGTGAAGGGACTGTAAGCATGTGTGAACAAAACAAAAACAAGACAGGAAGTAGAAATGGAATAAACTACTGTAAGTGTGAGCACAGCTCATTTAAGCTGAAAATCTCCTCTTGCTTTGAAAACATGCAGTGGCAGGAATAATCTTATTGCCTTTACGGTTCCCCTCAGTACTTCATTTGTGCATTTGTTCATCCCCTCAGTGAGGATATACACTCATAGCACTTGGTTTATTCTTGGTAGCTCTCAGTTTGTGCTGGACTCTTGGATGGATGGATATACAGCTTCTGATCCATCTCTCCAGTTGCTTCTGTGGATTTAGCTGTAGGGGTACCCACAGCAGAGCGGCATTTGAATCAGGCTTAGGCATTGTTTGTGTGCTGCTGTGGCATCTTGTGGCCTCTTTTCTTTGTGTGTTGGATCTTGGAGCTAAAGGGGGAAGATCAGACCACAGAGGAGGATGGGTTTCAGCTCAGCTGCTTTCAGAGCATGTCGTGCTGCCTCACTGCTGAGCCCTAGCAGCAGGGTGGGCATGTGTACTTCTTTGAGGCTACCTGTGATTATGGGTTATTACAATGAGGTTAGGTTGTATTGTTCCAAGATTTTCTTGAGCTCATTGCTGGCCACTGAAAGCTTGCTTGGCATGAGCCTCTGGTGAACATCCTGCATGGAAGATCAGAGAATCATAGAATGGTTTGGGTTGGAAGGGACCTTTAAAGGTCATCTAGTTCCAAGCCCCTTGAAATGAGCAGGGACATCTTCAACTAGATGAGGTTTCTCAGAGCCCCATCCAACCTGGCCTTGAGTGTTTCCAGGGATGGGGCATCTACCGCCTCTCTGGGCAACCTATGCCATTGTTTTACCACCCTCACTGTAAAAAATTTCTTCCTTATATCTAGCCTGAGTCTACCCTGTTTTAGTTTAAAACCATTACCACTTGTCCTGTTTCTACAGCCCCTATTAAAAAATCTGTCCCCATCTTCCTTATAAGCCCCCTTTAGGTACTCTAAGGCTGCAATAAGGTCTCACCGGAGCCTTCTCTTCTCCAGGCTGAACAACCCCAACTCTCTCAACCTTTCTTCATAGGAGAGGTGCTCCAGCCCTCTGATCATTTTTGTGGCTCTTCTCTGGACCTGCTCCAACAAGTCCATGTCTTTCCTGTGTTGAGGACTCCAGACCTGGGAAAATATTTGTGTATCTTCTCTCATCCTTTTTTCCAGGGGCCTCTTTGTAATTTTAAGTCACGAGTATTGTAACCGGACTGAGTTGATGGCCTGGCTTGTAGCATCAAATCACTGGAGAGCTGTTGCATGGCCTACAAGAAGGACATCAGTATCTTAGCCTTGGGTAGAGGCTGGCAGCTTCCTTGAGGCAAATATTTCAGCCCTGCAATAGAAGCGAGAGAGTCTGTAGTTTATTGCAGGGCATTTGGGATTCTGCAGGAGCACAGTGGCTGTACAGAGGATAGTCCTGCCCTGTTAAAATGCCACTCCCGGGATAAAAGGGGCTATGTTCTAGGCTGGCTGCATCACCTAGGACAAGTCACTTCATTCCTTTGCACCCTGTTGGTGCTTTTCTGTTTGGTAGTACCTCTCCCAGCTACTGAGAGGAGTGGTGAGGAATGAAGCAGTATTTACCAACCTCTTTCACATACCTTGCTGGAAACTACACTATAAAAAATTTATGCTGTTTAAAGTGATGGTGTTACTTAAGGATAATAGCAGTAAGTGATATAGTTGTTACTGTGTGATTTCACTCCCTGCTGATAGCTGCCCTGTTACCCACTCACAAGTCAGTGCACCAGCTGATGGAGGCCATGTGGACAGGGAGAAGCCAATCTGTATTCTCACCTGTTGTGTTAGCATGCAGACCGGATGAACTTCAATGGGTAATTTATAAATTCTCTGAAGGTTTGTGTTTCCTTTTGCTGGTTGGCAGCAGCTGTTGATGTTAATAGCAGCACATTTGGATATGCTGTCTGCACTAACTGTATGAAATGTTAAGGCAATATGAGTAATGGGCCAGTTAGTCACCTGGAGATTAGAAGACTCACAGCAATATACTTGTGAAGTTCAATTATGTGGGTGCCATGTTGATTGAAAATAAAAGTGAACTGCAGAGTTAAAATGCAAGCTGAATTCATCACAGATGTCTGTGCTTAAGAACTTCCAGCCAGGTTTGTCAGAGAGGGATCATCTGTCATCACCTCTCTGCTCAGACAAAAATGACTTATTTTAAAGAATCGTTTTCTGTGAGATTTTGTGGCACATCCTGGTTGCCCAAAGCTCTCTTATTTCACTGGAAATCTTAGCACAGCCCCCTGAGGTTTAGGGAACATGATTTCTCAGTGTCTTGTATCCCATCTGTCTGGTAAGGGAAATGTGAGATGTTACCAGATCAGAGTGTACCATTTCCACCTGCTTTGTACCTGTCTTGTGCTTGCTGCAGTGCGGTAGCAGATCTGGCACTCTGTGGTGGTGTGGGATGAGCCGTTCTGGGCTACCTACAGAGTGTCACAGAGACTTCTTGAACAAAGTCACTGAGTCTGTTTCTCTGCCCAGCATCTCCTCTGCCTGACTAGCAGAGGAATTTAGCTCACATCTGAAATTAACTCAGTTCTGTATTTGACTCTGTGGTTTTCCTGTAGGATTTGCTAGCTAGATCTCATCTATTGTCTGGAGTAATGTGGCTCAAACAGAACACGAAAGCTAACAATATTAGAAGAACTAGCTGTGCATTAGATCATGGATTGACCCAGTATCCCAGAGCAGATCTGCTCAGAAGTTTAAGAAAATCCTTTTCCTTATGCTGTTTTGTAACAGCAGTTGTACTTATCTGCCCACTGTATGTAGTCTCTATTTAAATTAGTAATTCGAGCATCCTCCAAAAAGCAGTGCAGCCTGTCTTTTTAAAACTTCCTGCTGCTGAATCTCTTTAACTCCAGTAATCAGTCTTTTGTACTACATCACCTTATGTTATAATTAATTTTGGGGAGCAAAGGGTCCTTTACCTTAGCTCTGCTAGATGTGCCTTTATGGTCTGAAGAAACATGGTAGGTGACACTTTGTCTACTAGTGCTTTCTGTGCGTGAGAGGATCTGCTCTTCTTTTAGTATTACTTAAAAAAAAAAAAAAAAAAAACAATTAAGGGTCAAGACTGTAGTTTAGAATCATTGTTGGGGGGGGTTATTTTTATTTTTCCCTTATACAAATTATTTTAACTGTAAAACTTAAGGGGAATATCCAACACTACGATTTTGGGGGTTATCTGAGGCATTTTTTACATGCTGTGGAATTGCAAGGTCTTGTAGGTCCTATAGAAATCATCCCAAAAGCAGGCATAACTTCTTGGCTTTACATGGAACTGGTGTACAGGTCTCCCTCCACCCAAAGGTATGTGGGTACATCTGCAGAGTTTGGATTCACTCAGTCACTTATATCATGACTCAGCAAAGCTCATCCATGCTTTTAAGCACAAATAGTTTTCTAGTAGTCTGTAGGACTCAAAAGCTAGAATTTAGGAAGAAATGTAAGTATCTTGTTGAAAAAAGTGGCAAGGAAAAAAAAAACTTTCCTTTATTCTGATAATAATACACTCACTATAAAACCTATTCCTATACCCATGATGAATCATTTCAGGGGAACACTTTGCTGCTGAAATAATTCTGGTTAACTAAAAACTATTATTAGTGACAATCATGTTGGACAAAAAAGTAATTTTGACAAACTGAAAGGACATGGATTATGAGATTTTATAACTGCTGAAAAAGCTATTTTCTGTAAAGGGAGTCAACAGAATATATTTTCCCAAAGAGGCAGAAAAAGCACCTATTTAACTAGATGAACTTCAGAACTGTTTTTTGACAGTTGACTTGGCCATGCTGGTCTGGGAGGTTCTGATAGGACATTTGAGTGGATGTTTGACATCTTTAACTAGATTTAGAATTACTGCCTGTCAATATTTAAGTGATTTTGAACATTGTTCCCATGAAATACTTAGTCTTGTAGAGTTATAGGGAGTTCATAATTATATTATGTTATTGAAAAGCTGTATGCAGTTCTTAGTTGCTGAATTTTACTTTTTAAGGCTGGGGAACTGGAGAATTTTATAGACTTGGGCTGATAAATTAATAAAATATTCATCTGAGTGATGCTTTGGGGAAACTGGACTGCAGCTGCCTCTGATCTGAGTTGCAGTAACTCAGTCGGGACACAAGAGTTTGAACTTTGGCTCAGACAAAAATTGCCAGCCTCTTTCTTAGGCCTGCAAGTGGTGGGGATGCTGGTCTTGCCGTGCGTTTGAGAAAGAGGTGCCTCCCAGCAGAGGTGTGTGAGCATGCTGGGGCAGGGGCTCCTTCCAACGCAGGAAGGATGTCAGCCTGTGGCGTCTCTGGAGAGCCCAGGTCTTGCTTTGCATGGGAGGTCTGACAAGATGAAGCACAAGGTGGTATAGCTCCAGGCATCTCTCTAATATTTTACTATTTGTGTAACATGAGATTGGTTCTAGCATAGCAATCCCATCAGATGGGCCCAGCTCACAGCATTTCCGCGTGTTCCGTCTCGGTCTTGTTTCCAAGAGGATTTCTCATTTCAGGGAGGATCAGTGCACTCAGTTGACATTTTAGCGCTCTGCCTTCCTTCCCCTTTGGAAGACACCAGTGAAATAGATGATTAGTGTGTAGAATTTAAGGGACCTTCTTTTTTTTTTTTTCTTTTCTTTTTCTTCTTTTAAATACAGAAAGAATTGGAGGACCAAATTTTCAGTGTTTTAACTTGACTTTTACACTGCTTACTTGTTGTTCCCTTGGAATGAAGACTTTGTAAGGAAGTGATTAGTCCCCCCCTTGGCTGTGATTAGGGCATTTGCTATCCTAATGCTCCAGTTGATACCCTTGAAGATATCTTTTAAACACAGGCAGTCGCAATGGGAACACCTGGACATGACTACCCATGAGGTGTAGCCTGAGCATGGCTTCTTATTTCTTTCGTACTGTTTTCTCTAGTTTAATTTTTTTCCAATAACCACTGGAGAGATGAAAGTGCTTCCATCTGGTAGCTTGTCTCCGTTGACTCTAGGTTGATGGTGGGCTTGCAAAGACTCGTTTGGAAGTCAACATCTAACTTAGGGGAGGAGGGTTCCCCCAGTGATTACAGTATCTAAATGGAAGCATTGGTCAGATTTGAATGAAACATACTTAACAGTAATTTTTGCATCTGGTTAACTAGCTGGCTGTACATTGCCAATGACCTGTTAGCTTCTCCATAGATTTAAGGGGAAATATATGTACAACACTGACGTTTTCACTATTTCTTTTCATTGTACCTTTCACCTTGAAATATTTGTGCCTAACATGCTAATATGCTGGAAATGAGTAACTTTACAGTGAACAAGGTGAGCAGGACTGCATCCGAACATAATACTCCTTGTACGTTTAATAAAAGTTTGATCTCACAAACAGACTATCTGTTGAGAGTGGAACCTGTTACATAGGCAGGGAAGTACAATTCAACATGTATTTCATTTGTTTCAAGTGTGAAAATTTCCGGGCTAGTAAGGATGTGTACCTCAGCAGTTCACTGTCAGATATGGTGACGACACCACTCAGCCCTGTGCAGGATGATGTATTCTGGAGCATGAGTCAAAATGAAGAACAACCCCCAAAGGTATGTGAAAGTCGGGGTGTTTGGCACTGTCAGTGGTCACTAGCACTCCACTCAGTTCCCTTGCACTGTGTAGTTTCCATCCCCTGGATTTCATGAAACTCAGTGAAAATCTCAGTGCTTGTACATTAACTGGGTCTCAGTAATCTAGAAAGAAGATACAAATGTATAAGCGGGTCAGTGTTCTGAGTTTGCATATGTATATAATATCTGCAGGATCTGCGGGTGCAGATAGACTTCTTTTGTTAGGCCAGGTATTTGTAGCTGCCCTTTCTGTGAAACATCTGGCTTGATGTGGAAAAGCTCATTAGCTTTTGTAATGCAGGTGATGCTATATTTCTCTTTTCAACAGAATTTCTAAGAAGAAGTATATTTGTGCAGGGATGTGTATGTGCATGTGTGCCTGCATTTATTTTATTAAGGTAATCCACCACCTAGGGAAAGCTGCATTAAATGACTGCAGATGCTTTTCCCTGTCTGCTTTAAATATTGACCAAGAATAATTCTGATTCTAAGGAAAGGTGCAAACCACTTGCAGGCTTGGAGCAAGTTGGAAGTACCTGCTGCTGACATAGCTTCCAGTATTGATATCATGGAAGACCTCTCTGCAGGTCTTACTGAGGAATTACTCATTTGTATTGGTTAGTCTTATTTTTGCAGTGACACAGGGTGAGCATTGAGTTTATTAACTAAGTCTAAAATATCACTAGTAACCTTGAAACATTTGATTAAATCCTTAAGGTTCCAGAAAGGACAACCTCTAAATTTTACAGCAGGGATCAGCCTGGCCATCAGAGATGCCTTTCAAGGTAAGCTCTTATGTGTTTTATGCTTACACTAATGCTGATTTATTGTCAATAGGAAAACTAAAGCCAGTTTATTAAAAACAAAACCATAACCTCAGTAATACCAAAACTGACATGTGTTTGTACCTCATTTAATGGCAGTTAAAATTATTTTGTCTTTTGAGCCAGTTTGTCCCTGAAAACAACTAACCAGACTTCCTGATCCTTAAATCTGAAGGAAGTGTCTAAGCCAGCTTCGTTTTAATGATTGCCATAACTGATCTGAAGAGAAGCAAGCCTCTTGTAGATCTCTTCCTCCTTTTCATGCAAAGTAGTTCTGTCTTCTGCTGGAAAGCAGTGTTGTTAATATGTAAGGGTTGCTCAATTTGTAGTAGTTCCTGTAATAAGTTGTTTCATTTGGTTCAGCCTGTTTGGCCTGCCTGAGTGGATTGCATGCAAGTTCTGCACCCGTTTCCCAGTTAACAGGCAGCATATTGTACAGTCATTTAACTTGTGATTTGCTGATGCTTTACTTCCCCTTCGCATTGGAGTAAGTGGCTGATGAAGGTGCAAGTCACTTGAGATCCCAGCCTGTTGACAGTGATGGTTGGAGTGGTACTGGTCAGGATTGCCTGGATGTTCTTGTAGATGCTCTACATCAGCACTGGCACCGTTGGTTTCAAAGTTAGGTGTCTGGATACTTTTGTGAGTGGGGGTCTGTCTCCAGCTCCCTGTATAGGCACTTAGAGCTTATGAAGTTTGTGCCTGTAGCTTTGTTCTGCGCGGTAGGAGCTTCAGCAGGCTGTCTGTAGATGTATCTTGGCTGTTTTGGCAGTCTGCCCTTAAGTCTAGTGTACTTGTTTCATATCTCAGGAGAAAAGACCAAGGATGCGGAGAGCTCAGCAGTGAAGGGTAGCCCCCACTGGATGTCTAACCAGGGAACATAATGCTGTGAGAAACTAGGGCTGCAGAGATTGGAAAGGGAAGTAGATTTAGCTGACGTAACAAAATAATGTGCAACACTTCTGATGAGCTGCAATCAGAAACATCATCTGAAATAACTTTCAAGTGAAGTCAAGCCCTAAATGCTCTCTACTTAGGACTTACAGGAGGCAAAGCGTAAAAGAAACATGTAAATAAACCACAGTGTTACAAGTGAGTGGTTTCTGAGCGTGGGTTTCTGGGTGAGCCATTGTTTTACTTCACAAGCTTGGCAGATTGTTTTACTGTCCTTTCTCCATTGATAAGTGGGTGATGATGTATCTTCTAGGAGGGTACTGGAGCAGGTTTCATTATCTGTAAATGCCATGGGATTTTGGATTCGGGAGTGACACAGATCTGAAGAGGCCAAGGGAGAAGTACATATAGTAGGGTATTTTGTAATGACTTGGGAGTTTGTTATCTCCCAGAATGACTGCCTAGAGGAAACTGTCCCCTCCATCATCATCGTCTCTCACTACTGGGTGGCCCTGCTTGGAGGAGCAGTGAATATAAAATTTTCGTTTACTGGGAGTATTGCATCATACAGTAACAACAGGGAACTCGCTTCAGTGGCCCGGGAGGTCCGTTCCAGTCTGTGTTCCCGCATGCAAGATGGTCTGATCTGCTTTTTGTCTTTCTGTTCAGTAACATTCATCAGTCTTCCCCCGGGGGACATGCTCTGAAGCTAAACAGCAGCAGCAGCACTCCTAGCAGCAAGCAGTGGGAGATGGGATCTCATCAGAGCAGCCGGTCAACCTCAGGTGATTCCTAACTCAAAGATTCATCAGTCAAAATGTGCAAAATTCCTATCACATGAAATGGGCTTCTGCAGGGTGTCAAGTGCTGCATTGCAAATAGGATTTATTATTTTTTTTTAAAAAAGGATATTTTCTGGTGATAGGCTTTCAAAAGCCCTCTGAATTTTATGATTCCATGTTCCTAAAATATAAACACTTCCTCTTTTGAGTCAAAAAATGACTGTGAACATATTTCCATATGAAATTTGAATTGCCTCAATTAAGAACTGAAAAAAAATCAGTTCTGTTGCACTTACTGACACCACTGAAACTGAGCAGAGGCAACATTACAGACATACAGATATAATTCAATACTAATGTTCACCCACTGGCACTTTCTGCATAGCCATATGCTGCTTTTTTGCATTGCCCATTGATAAGATGGTACAGATGCTGTACACTATTATTTCTGCACTCTAATAATGTACTGGCTGAAGGAAGCATAAGACTCTGTACAGCACCTTATGAAACATTCCTCCAATATTCTTTTATTTGCAGAAAGATAGCGGAACTGAAAAAAAAAAAGACAAAAGAAGTTAAAAGGTAGAAATAGCCTCATCCAATTAAAGCAAAGTGCAACTCTGTAAGCTATCTTGGAATCACTGGTAGTGGTATAGGAACTCGGTGGGCTTGCTCATGGTTGTGCAAATTTTTTGCAGTACAGATTCTAGTTCCTGAGATGTGACCTGAGATTCTGGAAGATGGGGACAGGGAGCAGAAGTGGGCAGCTTTGTTCCTCTACTGATATTTCTAAGGGCATTTTCTCTGGATCAACTGTAGGGCAATTTCTTGTGTAGCTTCTTGTAAAGCACTGGTGTGTTACAATGCTTTGCATCCGGGTTGACTACTAAAGATGTGGAACATGGGGAATCACACCCAGTTCAAAGCAGGGTGGATGCTAAAAATGTTCTGAAACCACACCAGTGAGTTGCTGAGGTCATTTATTTTTAAACTGAGGCTCACGTTGTTAGTTTGCAAGCCCCTGATAATTGAAGAACAAATTGCTTGTTTATTACACTTAAAAAATCAAGCCAGTTTTGCTTTCACTAACTACACAGAACAGTAAACTTAGCTTCAGGAGAAATCCAAAGCACACTTTAAACTGCTTGGGTTTTGTTTCTTTTTACTTTTGTCTCGTTGTAAGTTGGAATAACAGCATAGAGATGAACAATGTGCAACAGCCCAGCTCAACTTTGCACTATCTGCATGATGTGTAACTCCTGTGCTATTTTGGCATGGGGAAATGAAAACCTCACCAGCAATGGAAAAAATAGAAAATCTCCCTTGTGGTTTAAACTGTCTCCTTGGGTTCTTAAGTGTCATTAAATTACAGCTAGTTCTGGCATACGGTGTTTCAGAAAGAGTTTGTTTCTTTCTCAAACCCACAGGGATAATGAATTGGGCAGGAAACGGCTATAAATACTTTAAAGCTAATACTTCTGCTGAGTTGCTTAGGTACTCATTGACCAATATGGAATTCTGAATTTTAAAAGCTTTGCAAAATGCATGAACATACGAAGCCGTTGTTATAAAACGAAGCCATTGTTATAAAACTATCTAAATTACCAAATAGAGCTTGAATTCTCCCTCCCTTAACCTGCAAGGACTCCTGTTGGTAGCAGTGGGATGATCATGGGAGATACTGCTGAACAAGGCAGACATTGAGCTGGCTAGTGTGCCCCAGTGGCAGGGTGAGGGCATGTCTGCTTTCTCTCCCTTCACTTGTATCAGGAATGTTGTTTGGAAGACATCATCTCTCCAAGGATGCTTTTGCTTTTCCCATGTAGTTTTGGGGGCACTGGGGGCATTGAAAGGGAAGATTTGCTTAATTACTTGCAAGCATCCCACTTAACGTGGCATCTGCACATGCAGAGGGACTCCAGCTCTTCTGGTCTGGTTTGCTTGGGTATGCAATAGCTGTGCAAGCATGGTGGCAAGTTTAGGTCCCCATGCCACCTGGGAGGGAAGCATAGTGCCGCAACTTCCTTGCTACCCATACCAGACCTTGGGCAGAGTGTCACGAGGTGCCACCTGACGCTGAGTTGGGCCATGGTGGTGACCAGTTCCCTCTGCAAAAAATGTGGGCTTCTATTACCTACTTCCCCATGGTGCAGAGTGGAAGTGTGAGCTGCGAAGTGACGCTCTGAGCCCCAAGGGAAGCAGGGACTGGAAAATGGTTCTCCCTGTGGTGCTGTGGGAAGCACTGATGACTCTTCTGCTTTTAGCTTGACCCCATGCTCATGAGTGGAGTTTAGTGCAGCTCTTTGCCCCAGCCTGGCTGGGTTTAGAGAATCAGATCCTTTAGACTGTTTTTGTGCAACAGTTTTATGAAGGCCAAATCTTGGCACCACGTCTGTTTGCTCATGAAGATGTGCACTGGGACCCAGGCTCCTGTACTCTCTCCCTGACACCCCTGTCTGCAGTCACAGAAATATAGCTGGGTGGTGTCCTTAGTGCTGGAATACGACCAGCAGTTGCTGATATGATGAGCTGTCTCCCCTCAAGAAGAGGATCAGAGGAAGGGATTAGCATGCCCTCACCCTTTTCCCTTGCAAGCTGCCTTCCAGTCTGTGGAGCTGTTGATGGTGTGCAGTGGGAGTATGTTGCCAAGGTTTTGGTCTGCTTGTCTTACTCTTGCAGCATTAAACTGCACCAGTATCAATTTATATATGTAATATTATGGCATCCAGACCTGCTGGGAAACAAGCAAAAAGATTTCCCTTTGGAACAAAGAGAAAAAAGAAGCTTGTCAACAGAGGCTGGTGTCTGCTTTGGGTGGTAACTACATGTGCTTGTCTTGCTGGTCCACTCTCTCACTCTGCTGCACATGCATTTAAAGAAAGCTTTTTTTTTTTCCCCCCCCAGGGAATTCAGGACAAGCCAAGGCAGAGAACGCTTTGTCCCAGAACCACCTGCAGCTGCATAAGAAGTCTGAAAAAGTTTCTCATCCAAGCCAGATTGCAGTAGGTTCTTTTAAATCCTCTGATATTTTTGATTTGTTCATAGCTTTCTCTGAGGGTATGTCTATGCAGACAGCTCCTCTGTTGGTGCTGGAGTCTGCTGGCTAATGAGTCCACCTGAGAAGCCACATGGGGCTGACTGCTGCACTAATGTGGCTCGTCAGCTTTTGGTCCATGTCTGACTTGTGTCCAGCTCAGGTCATCAGCAGAGAGTTCAGTTTTCCTGAACCTGATCATAAATCTTTAGAAAGGTATGGCTTTAATATCTCAGGAAGTCATTGATCAGTTGTCGTGCAGCCCAGAAGTCAAGACCATGCTGGTGGCTTTTGCAAATACCCAGTGTGTAACTGGACCTACCAGGCTGTGACACACTCAAAACTGTGCTGGCCCTTCATAGGCAGGCACAGCCTGTGCGCAGACATGGCCCCGCAAGCCTCAGGGGAGTCCAGGGCTGCGACAAGGCTCGAGCCAGGGTAATCCTTCAGTCCTGCTGCAGAGCGCTCCTTTTCCAGTGTGAAAAAGGAAGTACTTCTGTGCTTCTGCAAAGGGCAAAGACTTAATCATAAATGTTTGAGATTCAAAATAACATACTGACTAAAGTTAGTCACCTTTCGACTTTTAGGGGAATCTCTTTGGTTTGGGTCACTTTCCTGTGTGACATACCCACTTGTGATGGACCAACAAAAGCATCAACTTGCTAACAAAGCTTTTTTTTGGTGTGGAGGTGACACTAACTATATTTGTTGGGACAGGGAAATACTCCATATGCTGTTTAGTAAGGAGTTCTTCCATGAAAAAAAACAAAACCACAACTGAGTTTTCTTTACTCAGAGTCCAGACTCCTTTGCCAAGGGGAAGGACAGTGCCAACTCATTCCTAAAAGCAGCAGACTATTCCTCATCAAGTGATGAAGTCAGCAGCAGTGATGAAGATGACATGAACCACACAAGGTTGGCTTGATTTTTTTTATTATTTTCTTTCTTTTTATTACACACTTCTAATATCTGGAAAAAGTTGGCATATATAAATACTAACTCCCCTCTGAAGTTGCTACCAGTCATTTATGTCAGTTGTAATTAAGCAGTTTAGTCACACCGTAATGAACTCCCGGGGGTAGATGTTTGCGCCATCAGATGTATGCAGTGTAATAAGCTTTGATGGCTTGCTGCCCTGGGACAATGAGGAAATGTCGCGTTTTAACCAAATATCAATAGGTAGTGCTTTTATAGAGATTACTTCACATTGATCTACATTTAAATGGAATTTTTGAAAGAAAAAGGGAGAAGGAATGAAAACTGTTCACCTTCGTGATAAATACAGGTTACAGTGAAAAAGGCAAGGCAAACATGACCCTTGTATTCAGATAGTCTGCTCACTCCATGAGAAATAATTACCGCTGAAAAGTTGATTCCTTCACCAGGGCTGTTTATAAAGGGGGGGTAGTGTAAGCAGGATTTGCTTTTGTAAAATTTGCTGTATTTTTACTATTGTTATTTTACCCAATTTCTGTGGTTGCCAGATGATGCTGTGGCTTGTACCACGCTGATCTCACCTGAACTGTTTCTTTCTAGCTTTCCAGTTTCTCTTGTTGATTTTGTGACTGACATCTTGTGGTGTTTTACCTGTCATGCAAAATACGTATTCTGCTGAGAAATAACAGAGCATGAATATCTTGCTAGTCCAAGTGAAGGAGAGTTGGGGGATCAGTTGGCCAACCCTGCTGTTTGGAAGAGCAAACAGAATAATTTTTTAGTACTGATGAATGAAACTTCTAATTTTCTTGCAAAGAGACTTCAGTTTAATTCAGGTTCTAGGATTTACTTTGAAGTGCTTCACAGGGCCACAGAGCTCCCTGGGATGGGGCTCTTGCTCTTCTAACATAATTGCACATGTAGTTTTGTCAGTCTTCAGGAAGAGATGCACAGATTTGTTGCACTGTTGGCAAGCTATGGCGTTGGCCTGCTACCAGTCCTTTCCCCTGTGCTGCTCTGAAGAAGGTAGAGTTTTTGCACCTGCATATGCTCCTGATTTGCATTTCTGAATTTCATTTTCAAAGCTGAGAGATGAGAAGGGAGAATGTCCTGTATCTTATTCAGTGCACCTGAAAGAGCTGTCTTTTTACTGTAATGCCTTTGTTTTCTTACTGCTTCTCTTCCAAACCACCTTATTCTGATCTGTAAAAAGTTTTATTCACTCTAGGTCATAGAATTCATCCTAGACCTCAGAAAGACTCTACATAAATATATGGATTTGCCCTGTAGCAATGACTTTGCTGTGTAAGTGTTAGATTGCTGTGATCCTTGCATGCTGTAATCATTTGAAGGAGTGGTATCACTGCCTTTGGAAATCTGCATGTGTTATTTGCATCTCCTCTGTGTGTGAGATCCACCAGTCCTCTAAAGGAGTGGAATTAGCAGGGTGATCCTGGTCAGCTTTGCCTTCCTGTGCACCCAGCCACTGCAAGAATTCCTGCAAAATCAAAAGTGTAATCTTGTCTGTTTAACGAAGTCCCTTCACCTCATCTGAACATCATTTATATTAAAAGATAGATACTTTGGGAAATATATCCTGATTACTACCAAGTAAGTAGCAAAAAGAATAGTGATCAAAGTGAAAGCAGCAGTCAGCATTGAAACTTTGCATATTCTGGATAAAGTGAAGGGTTTTGTTTTTCTTGCTATCTGAAGCATGTGAGTGCAAGATCCGAAGCCCCTTGCAGTCTGTAGGAGTGTTTCTCTGTGGGCTTTGGCTGAGACACCTTGGGCCAAGCTTTATTTGACTTCTGAAAACAATCTGTGTTTTCTTGTTCTGGCCTGGGCTGTGGAACAGCTTTTTATGTCCACGCCCCAGCTTTCCTGGAGGTACCCAGGAGTACCTCCTGGGGCATGCACACATGCAAGAGAAAGAGCTTCATGTTCTCTTGGACGAATGTTGTTAACCACCCTAAGTAGGCTCATTTCTGAGGAAGCCAAGACTGAGGGCAGCTGTCTTTCACCAGTAAAACTTTTGGTCTTGTTTTCCTTCTCAGTGAGATGAGACAGAGTTCTTCCTCAGACACACCAGGTTTTTGTTTTAAGGGAAGGATGTCAGTGTACATGACCCAGCATCTTACCTGCTTCTATAGCCTATCTTTTCCATTGATGCTAATTTCTCCTACTGTGTTGAGAGTGCTTTCTCCTCCAATGCCTGCAGCATTCACAATCTCCCTAAAACACTGAGCTTCGCTGGCAGGAGTTTGAGGCAGTTCCACTTGGGTGGAAAAGTTTAAAATGCGAAGACAGCAGTGGCTGTGTAGGAAGCAATAGTGTGCTGGGATGTGTCACAACAGTTGCTTGCCTTGTTCTTACTCTTCTTTAGGTATCTCTTTTGGTCACTGTTGAAGACAGGATATTGGGCTAGGTGGGCTTTTGTCCCCAGCCAGTCCAGCAGCTCTCACATTCTTTTGTCTCTGTGTGCACTGGGCAATGTTTTCTTTGTTTCTTTGTACATAAGATGAGGATGTCCATGTTTCAGGGACTGATTCACAGTATGAAATGCCAGTGTAGCCTGTCCCAGTAGGCACTGGCAGGGAGGTCCCTGATACCAGCATATAGTAGAGCAGCTGCTCTGCCCCTGTCAAGTGCAGCTGATGCTCTTTCTCTGGAGAGCAGGGTGGCTCATAATTGCACCCCACAGGGTAATGTACAAGGGGAGAGAGGATAAGTTTTGAAGTAGGCACTTCTCAAATGGCAGCTTGAGGGACCAGCTCTCACTTGCCTGAGCTATGCAGGGTCTGAAAAAGGATGGATGAAATGCAGGGAGATGAAGAGATGCCCTCCATCGAGGTGGGGAGAGCTTCTGGCTGTGTGAGTGGTCCTCAGGCTCCATTCTGTTCCGGCACATCCACAGACTAATCAGCTTGCTTTTTTGTACAAGAATCTTTAAGTGTAACTAGTGAATGTTAATTATGCTCACTTCTGAACGTGTGTACATGGGGTTTTTTGCTTTTTGATTTTTGGGATCTTTTTCTCCCTGAAGTAGTTCTGTTCATTAATTGGAGTTTGTTACCAGGCAACTGCTAAGCAGCAGAGTGGCAGATTTCTCAAGGACGAGAGTACCAGATGGAATTGAACTGAAACCCCAAAGCACCGTTGCAGAACAGAAGGTAATTTGGCCATTTGTAAGGGGGTGGGGACAGTCGGGGGGAGTCAGATCGTTAATGTGCACGATAAACGCTGTATCCATTTCTTCTCGGCAGCATTTTCACTCTGAAGTTCTGCTTTGTCATTGCAAATTACAGCTACAAGCCTTGACAAAATGCGTAGTTTCAGGTTTTGTGCTTCTATAAAAATGCTTACACTTAGGCACGAAATTGCGCCTCTTTATTTGTCCTTGTTATTGACCTGGTACTAGTTTCTGATGTCAACATATTTCTTGAAGGCACTGGGCAGGTTGCAAAAAGCAGTGCTGTTGATTATTGTTGGTGTGCATTGTTGCTATTTTTAAAAATCTTTACCTTCTTTATTCCAATTTAAAGAGAACTACCTCTTACTACTTAAAATATTACCAGAAGAGGGGAAAAACACTTCATCTCTCCCTACTGGCTTAGCAAAAATACATGTCTTCTCATATGTCATGTTGTGGTTCCTTCCCTGCTGTAGTTTCTAGCAGAGACTTCAAGTCATGTGGATTTTCCCCTGTGATAAATATTAGTGAAGAAAAGATTAAGATGCACAAAGCAGAACAATGTTCTTTGTGGTTGAAAACAAAAAAAAAAATTACAGTAATAAGACTTGCTGTCAGCATCAGAGCACTTCTCACGTATTACTGAGTGTACTCTTGTTTCACAGATAGGGAAAATAAATTGCTGTGAACCTGGTGTTTTTCCCAGAGCTGCTTGCGTGAGTTGTGGCAGGGCTAGGATGAAAAAGGAGTTTTATTTACCTCTGGTGTGATTTCTAAGCTTCAGACCAGAGTGGTATCCTTCCTGACTGGGGAAGGAGTCCCACTGTGCCTCTGTCCTCCATCCTCAAGGAGGAAAGACCCTGCTTCAGAGAAGGAGTTATAAACGGGGCAAAACCAGCCCAGTGCTTTCCCTTTCACCTGATATCCAGGTGTTGGAAACAGGCTGCTTGAGGGAAAGGAGAAGGATGGGGTCTTTGAGGCCCAGACTGAGGATGAGGGAGGATGGAAAAGAATGGATTTGGGTAGGAGAATGTGGGAGGGAGAAAAGACAGACAACTGCCACCTTTCCTTACTAATCTCTGATGCCTTCAAGTCTTCTCCCTGCTTCTCATGGAGAATCCTATCCATTCATCCCACCTCTGTCTCGCCAACCACTGTGTCGTGAGTCTCCACAACTTCTTCCAACATCCCTTTCCCCAGCCCACCAGCATGAACTGGTTTGAAATGGTTAGGTTGTACTGAACTGCCCAAAAGATTCAAATGGGAGTTTGGTTCAGTTCAGCTGAATCTGACTCAAAACTGAACAAAAAAAGCCCTGTACTGGCTTGATTGCCTAATCTCAAATACTGACATGTATGGTTTGGTTTGGGTTTTTTATATCTAAATTAAAATGTAAGATACTTAGTGCATCAATTTGATTTCTAGTTAATTACTTGGCTTTTAAAAGAAAAAGTCTTTTATTTAGAATTATCTTGGGTTGGTTGGGGTTTTTTTCATGTTTTGGCCAGCCTTCAAAAAGCTGATCTGATTTCAGCAGGTTGTTTATCACAGTCAGTACAATGTACAGACTTGCCTTGAATTCAGCCAGCCAAAACTGCTCAGATTTGGGGGTGCTTTTTGCTTTGGTGTAATTCAGGAGGAATGTTCTAGTGTAGCACTTGGCTCTTGTCCCTCTCTATGTTCCAGTGCTGATGGTATTCAGGTGCCCTGACCGATCACAGCCAGGGGCAGATGCCTCTGCACTGCCCTCCCCATCTGGGACACCACTTGCTTGATACATCCCTTCTTTCTTCCTCTCAAAACTTCTAGCTGTGTATTCCCAGAAACCAACCTCTGACTCCATATTTTGTGCTGTGAGGGAGAGAGCTTGTGTGGTGCCTCACACCTCACATAGTTTACAAGTATCTCATTGAAGCTGGTGGGATCCTGTAGGAAGGTCTGCAGTACCAAACATCTTTGTACTGGAATTGCTGATACTGAATCCTACTGAATGTCATCATTCTAGAATAAGGTTTCCTTATTCAGAAAATGGAAAGTAGCAATGAAATGAATGGTAGTTTAAACTAAATGCAGGTCGAGAACTAAGAAGTACCTCCTTCTGACTGTGGTAGGCAGAGGTCACATCTGTAACATTAGGACAAGTCACTTAATTTTGTCTCAAGTGTCTCTGAGGATGAAGTTGTTTCTTTACCTGTGGTTGAAGTAATATAGATAAGGAACATTTGTGGAGCACTTCAGGAGTAGAAGCCAGTCCTAATAAACAGGAATTGCATAGTGCATTGCCAGTATGCTAAACGTGGAATTTAACTGTATGTTCTCATGTGCAGAATCAGATTTTAGGGAAACAAATTTCTAGTGCCCAAGAAGGCCTCTGGAGCATAAACAACCAGAACTATCTCCTGCCAGATCTCCTCCAGCAAAGCCAAATTTCGGACTCCTCTGTGAACCCACCAAAAGTGCCACTGACTAGCCAGGAACTTCAGAACAAACCTCTGAGTAAGGTAAGAAGTAAATTACAAGACTGAATGAATTGTACCATTGTTTTCCTCCAGCCCTTAGGAGCCTGCGATTGAGAGCCTTCTAACTTCATCTATCCTGTCTTTTTTATTAGATTTTTTACCACATCCCTTTTCTTTAAAAGTTTGATCTAGGGGATGGATAAGAAATCTGGAGCTCCCTAACAGATTTTATTGTTCCACTTGTTTTCCCCCATCTACCTCTCTTCTCCCTTTTCTTTCCTTCCTTTTTTCTCCCCATTTACACAAGCTAGAAGGGCTTGTACCCTGTGCCCCTTTACCTATCATGTCAGCAAGGCAGCACTCTCATCTGCCACTGCTCATTGTCCCTGGCTTTCCTCCACCCGGGTACAGGTGGGAGTGGACAGGGGCCCAGGCAGCATGTCTCAGCAGCCCCAAAGGGACTCTAACACTGCTGTGAGCACAGGGGTCTCCTGGGGAGAAGTGTGTCACTGAAGGGAGATAACAGCTCTGTCGGGGGTCTTGTCCTAAGGCAACAGCATCCTCCTTGCTGCAGAGATTTGATCAATGCCCTGTTGCAGATAAGATGGCAGGGAGTGATTGGTGTGCTCTTGTTCTGGGGGCTGGTTATTGCAGTGCCTGGCTAAGCATCCCAACACAACTCCCTGCTCAGGCCTGCTCTTTGATCACTGGATTTGTACCACGTGCCTAAAGCTTAAAGGCTGTTCATCATATCTAAGTAAGCCACATGCAATTTCTTCTGAACCTCAGAGGTACCACGTTGCTGTGTGCTGTCTGCTCCCCTAGCATCATCTTCCTGAAGCTCCTCTTGTTTTTCTTTGTAGACCCCATGCACTGAAAGCACACCTTCAAAGAGCAGTACATCGTCTACAACATCATTTACTTCATTCATAGATCCCAGACTTCTGCCAATCACCCCTCCCACCAGTCCAGTAGGACCTTCCTGTAGTTCTCGTGAGTATGCTTTACCCTTCCTATAAAGTTACCACAGTGCTTACTCAGGAATGCCTGAGGAATTTTGCAGATGTATGTGTTTTTTTTTTTCTCTGGCTATGGAATGCTACTGAGGTGTTTTCTCGCCCCCCTGGAGTTTGTTTCATTCTGCCATAAACAGATCACGTGAGATGTAGCCAAGCACTTGCATTTTTCATGAATGCATATGTCTTTCATTCTAGCATCCAGTGCAAAACCCGAGCCTGTCAGGAGAGAAAATGCAAGGAAGGGCTCCGTTGTCAATGTCAACCCAACAAATATCCGCCCACAGAGTGACAGTCCAGAAATTCGTAAATACAAGAAGAAATTCAACTCGGAGGTCCTTTGTGCTGCTTTGTGGGGTAAGCTCAGAAGTACTTGTGCATGTGTATGGAGGGAAGGCAGCAGCAGGAGAGGCTGGCAGTATATGCCAGGCAGATTTCACAGTTGTTTTGCACCTCTCCTGTCAAAGTCCTGGAGTGGATCGCTGAGAAGATATCTGCGTCACTCAGATGACACTGCTTTCCTGGTAGAAGATGGCAAACAGGTGACTTACAGTTGCAAAGGATTTTGTGCATGAGAAAATGTTTTGATCAGGCACCAAATTGAAACCGAGCTCGCTGGAAGAGCCAAAAGTTGCAAATGTTTTAGTAACTTATGCAGCTCATGATATTTCTTGTATCTTAGCGGCATACAAGTGCAGCTGATCACACTAAGCCCTGGCCCAGTGGAAATAATCCAAACCTTTTGCTGTCATGTGTGTTAGGCATTCCAAGAATCTGAAGCAGGTCAGGTGTCAGTCTTCCCAAAAGCTTGGCTCCCTTACTTCCTGCTGTCAGTGCTTACTCGGAATCTCGCTGGATCACCCTTTTTACAGGGTCAGCTTCACATGGTTTAAAACAGAGATGAGTGTAGTCAGACCAGTTTTCAACAACTGTAACCTTGTCCCAGTCTCACTCTAGCTAAGCTCTTGAGTTGTTCTAACCATCTTTCTACTTCAGAAGTACAGACGTGTTCTGTGGGATTCACCCAGCCTTTTACTTCTCAATTTTTGATTCTGGAATGGCAAATGAATGAAGTAGATGAAACATTATCCAAATTAAATGTAGATTTCCAGTTTACAGCTTCACAGATTTTGTGTAATGTATGTTTGTAGGAGTCCAAGATTTTAAATTAAGAACAGAGCTGTGTGGCAAGGTCTGTAATTAAATGTGCATTGAGGCTGAAGAGCACCAGGTACTCGTCAGAGCATTGCCATTAAAGGAGGTTGCTTGTTACGGCAGGATACTTCATGTCATTTCTTTAGAACCTGCTGATCAGGAAACTGTCATGCCGGCCAAACGCGATTTTTGACATCCTCTGATGTCAGCAACCCACTGGAGCCTTTGCTTCCTTGGGAGCAGTTGGATTTCAGATGGATTCACTACTTTAATTTGGCATTTGAAAGTATTCTTGCAAAACACAGACCATTTTCAAACAAACACTCAGCTTCCTTGTAACAGGAGCCCTTCTTCCCACACATTTGCTCCTTGTGTGATTTGAGTGTTGTATTTGGGGAAAGAGAGATTTTGGTGGGGGTCTTTTTTAATTGGTAGAGACTCTTAGATCATTTAGTTGGATGTCCTGTGTTGCCAGTGGAGTGCAACACTTGCAGTGCTAAGAGGCACTTTCCAAGGTCACCTGAGAAGTTTGAGTTCACAAAGCATTTTCCTTTTTATTTAAATCAACGTTGACTTCAGTGGAACTACTCATCCTTCAAGTTTTGTGGGCATGTAATTGTTCTGCTGGGTAAAAACTGTAATGGTGAAATCCTTTTTTTTCTGTTCGTTTTTCTGGGAGGTCATCCACAGAGCAATGGAGAAATTATCAGGTACCATTAAGTGAGACTAAATAAGAATCAGTTCTCAAAACAATGAATGCTCGGTGCCCTCTGAATCATTAGGTGATTTCTGCAGTATTTTTTTTTCCATGTATCAATAGGAGTAAATTTACTGGTGGGAACAGAGAATGGATTGTGGCTTCTGGACAGAAGTGGGCAAGGAAGAGTTTATTCGCTGATTACAAGGAGACGATTCCAGCAAATGGATGTTCTGGAAGGACTCAATGTGCTAATTACTATATCAGGTTAGTTCAGTGTCTAAAAGTATCTGACCTGCATTGGGGTTGGAAGCAATTAAAAAGAAGAATTAGGTTATAAACTAGGTTGAGGAATTTCCTCTTACAGAAAACCACAGGACAGTTATTCTTGTTAATAGGAAAACTCTCTTGAATTTTTAACATTTACGTTCTCATTTCAGAGAGGCTTTGGGATATTTCATTACCTGGTTAATGTGTAAAATGGTTTGGGGGAAGTATGAAGTGTTTCATATCCTTAAAATTGAACTGTCTCAGCAGGCTATAGTTCGTCAGTCTGTTTGCATGTCTCTGTGACGGGTGAGCATCTATCTAAGTGCAATTCTATTAAAATACCATTAAATAACCTCATTCTGTGTTGAACAAGATGCATGAGCAGTAATATGAGAGCGATCTATACTGTGAAAGCATCAGTGACATTAAATGGAGTAGCATCTTCAGCCTCTGCTAACAAACAGCTTGGGCTCTCCCCTGCAAGGCACTGTGTGGATGAGAGTGGCCTCAAACATAAAAAGGCAGAGATGTAGGTCCAGCAAGGAATAGCAGCCCCTTGTCTCCAGTCCAGACTCACCGTGGTAGGTGTTAGTGAGAGCTGTTTGACCCATATTGCCATGTCCAGTCGCTGATGTGACACAGTCCTCCTGTTTTACACTAACCAGACTGCTGGTGACTGTATGTACTTACAAACTAAAGCAACAGAAAGAGTGACTGAGATGAAAGATGACAAAGTAAATCACACCTGGAATGGCATCCCAAAGAAAATAGCTACTTGTAATGAAGACTGTCAGTTAATCAGAGCTAAATGAGTCACTTAAAATGGCCATTTTAGGCCATACCTGTGTTCTTTCCTTCACATCAAAGAGTGAATGCCAGATCATGTGATTATTTCTGATAATACATGTGTCTATAGAGACGTAGTCTTTGGCCTGAGGGAAGAATTTTAGTCAGGTGTGAGAATCTTGCATGAAGCTTGAGTCACAAGTGCACATGTGCCAAATGCCATAGGACTGCTCACGTTCCAGTTCCCTCCTGTGTGTCTGTGTGTCACCATCACACAGGGCTTTTCTTTTGTGCTGCTGGACTCTCCTCTCACCTTGACAAGGCACGAAGACCTGCTGTACTCAAGGTCACAAAACTCTGGCTTTGTGTAAGCGTGGGAGAGTTTGTACTTCAGTGAGTTAAAGCATTACGTCTTTTTTCCCATATCCTAGGGAAGAAGAATAAGTTGAGGGTGTATTACTTATCGTGGCTGAGAAATAAAATCTTGCGCAATGATCCAGAGGTGGAGAAGCGGCAAGGCTGGGTGTCTGTGGGTGACCTGGAAGGCTGCGTACACTACAAAGTCGGTAAGGGATTTTTGTTTCTTCCTTGAAGAGCTGCTTAATCATCCTTTTGTATCTCATGACACCAGCATTTTTCTTCAGCTCTGTTTCTGATTGTATTGGGCTGAATATCTCTCAGTTCTTTCAAACCTCCTTGTTGTACATGGCAGGTGCTTTGCTCCCTGTCATTCCAGGTAGCATCTCTCCTTGCAGCAGTTACTGGATGATGTTATGGGTGTT
The DNA here is from genome assembly GCA_028020825.1 of Podargus strigoides. Lineage (NCBI taxonomy): Eukaryota > Metazoa > Chordata > Aves > Caprimulgiformes > Podargidae > Podargus > Podargus strigoides. The sequence continues at coordinate 11,416,205 of CM051631.1, forward strand.
CCCTGTGATGGCTGGAAGGAGGAAGTGCCAGCCTTGGTCTGTGGTTCAGTCAGTGGTTTAGAAGTTCTGTAGTTACTTAAGGTTTTAATTAGACTGTTTTCCACCTCCATGCTATTCAGTTTCCCTCCTGGCCCTGAGTAACTCTGAAGAAACTGGACTAGTAATGTGCTAGTAAATCATAATTATAGGCTGTTCATAGGTAGATATCAGGTAGGATGTGCTACAGCTCATCCCTGTCTCTAGATCATAACAGACCTAATTTTACCTTTGTTTAAACTTACACACTGGAAATGGTACTGTAGCAGTGGAAAAACCGTCTTGCTTTTATTTGGTTTTCAGGCAGTTCATTCTTGAAGATAAACATCAGTATTGTGATAGTTGCTGTCATTTAATGATGTGAGGGGGTGTGATGTATAGCACAAGTTTAGCTTTGGTGAAAGATGGTATATGAAAGTGGCACTTTTTACAAAGTCAGATAGAGAAATGATATAGAGGAGTGCAGGAGACAGTGAGGTGGCTGCCTCTTGTAAATATCTTGCTTGACATTTTTTTTTTTTTGCTTTTATATCTCATGGCTTTAAAAGTGGCAAGGGTTAAATCCAAGAAAGAATGTGAAACAAATGTGTGTTATTACTTTCTTTATGATTATAGCTAAGCACCCACATATTCCACTTCAGCTGCTCATCTTTGGGTTTGGTGTGGTTTTTAAAAAAAAAAAACAAAGAAACCCAAAAAAGCTATCCTAAAATTAGGCAAACATTTGGTAGGAGCTTCTGTGTTTACATATGACAGCCACACTGACTACTTTGACAAAACAGCTGCTGTTGTTTTTCTCTTGGTGAATCTTCTTGTATCTTGACCTTTGGTTTTACAGCCATTTGTCCAGGTGGAAGAGGAAAAGGATGTGCTCTTCTGCATTTTGGTGGAGCTCAGGGTTTTGGTTTTTTTTTTTTTTCCTTTCTTTCTCTGTCTATGTAAGATTTTCCTGACCAGTGTCAGGAAATCCTGTCCATCCTTATCCACTCTTCGTGCCTCTGCTCTATCTTTGGCCAGTGTGAACTGCTCCTTTTGTAAGCAGCAAGGGCTGATCAAGCCCTTCTCCCACAGAAAACAAACCTTACTTCAGTAGCATAACACCTGCATCTTTTAAAAATCCCTGCCAAGCAGATACTGAATATAAAATGAAGGATGAATACGCTGGGATGCAATACCCTGGTGTTCTGTTTCCAAAGCAAATGCTTGTCTGTGGCAGAGTGAGAATACAATGTACAAAGAAGCCTGAATTTTCAATGCATGATTTCTTCATTTATTCTCGATGGGCCAAACATGACCTTCATTAGCTTAGAGAAATTGCTCATCTCTTAAATGCTTACTCATCTCAGAAACATGGGAGTCCTTCGCCCACAATAGCACATGGGGATTTAACCCCATACATAAACAGTGAAATGAAAATTCTTCTTGCACAGTGTAACAGAATTGTTCAGCCAACAACCACCCTTCCTCCAAAAGTAGCTTTTTCATAACCAGAAATATTGGGGTGTGTTCACAAAAAATAAAATAGGTTGGCTTAGCTGCAGAGCCAAGACCTTTTTTTCTGACTAGTAAGACATACATATTTTTTTCATAGGTATATGAAAAGCAATATATAACTGTTGTTAACAGTCATCTGGCTTTACTGCGAATAAATGAAATACAGGTTTTCAGTCAAGGTATTGTCACAGCTGATATTAAACATCGATGTCCAGAATCCATTAGTCTCCCTTGCTGGATAATGTCTACCTCTACAAGTAGTCCGTTGAAATTATTTGATATGATGAAATGGTCTTTGATTTAAGTGTCTGCCTGGTACCTAAGGAATTGTTCTTCTTGTATTACAGTAAAATATGAAAGAATCAAATTCCTTGTAATTGCTTTGAAAAACTCAGTGGAGGTTTATGCTTGGGCTCCAAAGCCTTATCACAAATTCATGGCTTTTAAGGTAAGTGAAATTTCACTTTGGTTCAGATGTATCACTGTCTCTTATCTGCTCTTTGCTTGTGCTTTTTGTTGCTTTGCATAACACTTATTTCTAGTTAAAGATAAGTGTTCTTCTAAAGAAAATGTAGCTCATTTGACATACATTGGAGATGGCAGGCATAAAACTGTCAGAGTCATGATTCTGTTAGATGTAACTTGTTTGAGTGCTGTGCCAAAATGTACATTTGAGTCCACAAAGTTGATGCTGATTTCCCTCAAAAGAGGTGGAAATTGCACATGAATGGTACTCAGCCTGCCTTTTGCCTAGTACGTTTCCAGAATCTGGATTTTTTTTTCAAAACAAAGTGAATTATCGAGCTCTCCTTGCAGCTCAGTGGATGATGGGTACCTAGCTCCTTAAATGTAACATACTATTTAACAAAAATAGCTGTCTAACTTTTGAGTTTTGAAAATTCATATGATCATATATGTAGATCCGTAAACCAACAACTTCATTCTGTTATACAGTGTATTTTTCTTTTTCCAGTCCTTTACCTCACTTCATCACAAACCACTGTCAGTTGACCTGACTGTTGAAAATGGACAAAGATTAAAAATCATATATGGCTCACTAGTAGGTTTTCACGCTATTGATGTGGACTCTGGATCTGTGTATGACCTGTACCTTCCGACACACGTAAGATACTCCAAAAAATTACGTAAATACCTCTGTTCTTTGGGCTGTATATTGATGATGATCAGGTTAACAGTTGTGCTGTGTTTCAAAAGACAGGTTAAGAGAATAATTATTGTATGCCAGCTAATAGAAAGTCGCTTTTCACGTACTTCTGTAACATTGAAGTTCTGTTAAAAGGGTTTTATCACACTTAGAATATCAATTATAATGGTTTAATGTCAGAAAGACTGGTGTATGGACAGTTCTATTTTTAATTGATTTATCCTGGAAATTTAGGCCTTCTTTAAGAAATCAAAGACACAATAATATCTACCTGAATGTAGGTGACTCTTACAATCTGCCACTGTGCTTTTCAATCTTGCTAACAAGCTGATTAAATTATCACTGAATTGAGCTGAAATTTGGCCTGGATTACAAAGACTCTTGCAACATATTTTAGTCTTGATCCACTGCAAGTTGTTACCCTTGCACCAATGAGTACCAGTAGCTAGAGGAGCCAGGTATACCTGTGCACCCAGTTTCTTCACCGTGGAGCAAAGTTGCATTTGTTTTACTTGATTACAGTTCCAGGCTCTGTGTGCAAAGTGTGATTTGCCTTTCAGTCATGACTTGGGAGAAACCCAACTTCCAGACTAAATAAATTTGTTGATCTTCTTACTGTTCAGTTGCCTGTGAAATCAGTCCTTAAATTCAAAAGAATTTTTACATTTTCCTCAGGATTTTCTCATTAGATTGTCAAGCAAATGGCATGAAGATGTTGATCTCGGGTCGATGTGTACATATTGCATCGTGCATGTGTTCACTGATGATCACATTGGTGATCACTAAATTCCTGCTTAAACTGAGGTGACAACAAAGTAATTGCCCTGCAGAAGTGAATGGCTGGCATGGAGCTGTCCAATATGAAGTCTGTGCTATGGTTTTAATCTTATTTTTCCTTTTGTTTGCTTATTTTTTTAGCTATTCTAGATAGTTCTTTTTAAAGCTGTGAGTCCCAAAAGCCAGAGAAACTTGGGGGCTTAGGTCCAGAAAGCTAGCAGGTTCCCATGGCTCCAGTCTGATGGGAGGTTCCTGGCAAGGAAACTTCTGTGCACACTTGAGAACCTCCCTGAAGTCAACAGAGCTCCACAGGGGCAGAGAGTTAGCTCATCCAGGTGGCATGGCCTCCTTGTGTCCCAAGACAATGTGTCCCAAAGTGACACTCGGAGGGTCTGAAGAAATCTCATCCCAGATCTGCATGTTGCAGCCTGTGCCTTGAACCCTTTTATTTTGTAACTTCTTTTTCTCCACTCTCAATCCCATGTTTTCAACCCAAATGAAAACCCACGCCTCCTGTGCAAGCCACTTGATCACTCTGCTGCCCTGACAAGTGACAGCCTTTGAATTCTGTCAGACCTGTGTTTCTGATGGACATGTTTGAGGATGGCTGTTAAGTTTATAAACTTCATTAAAAAGTAACTTTTCTAGCTGTTCAGAGCTGTTGAATCACACGCTAAAGCTTGTACTGTTTCTGTGTTGGTTTGTTTTAAGGGACTTAATATTTGTTTTGTTGAGGGTTTATTTAATCTGACAATTAGTAGCTTCGTTAACTATGCAGCTATGAAAAATTCACATCAGTTTATAAATCCAAGCGTGGTGCCTGCCTGCTATCCCTGGATGCTGGTTGCTCAGCAAGGTGAATAATGACTTGTCAAAAAGATCATTAGTGTAATTGCCCGAGATAAGGAAAGCAAAGAAGAAAGTTAACCTTCTTAGAGGCTTTACTTTTTCAACAGGCTGCAAATACAATTATGTACCTGATGAGAGAGATTTCCCATGTGACTGTCCTGAATATGTGGGGCACCTTTAAGACTGACTCCATTTGTGTGTGCTCTTCACCCAAAAGCTAGCATGTACTAAAAATATATTTTCCCTTTAGAGTCTTAGACCTGAAATAAATCTGCTGCTACAGTGGCTCAATCTTTTTTGGTATTTTATTATTTTAAAGAGCATCTGCTAGAATTGGATAATTCTCTCAAGGAGCTTTGTGGTGGCAACAGACCAGACTTTAACAGGCTGATTTGAGATACTCTTGCTTTCTGGTAGCCTCTTTTCCTGCTTCCCCACCTCTTTCTTCATCTCTTACCTGCTTCGATTGCTCATGCGAGTACCAAGGCAACGCATTAAAATTGCTCTGCGACTCTGGATACCCGTTCTAGTGTTACGGATAGTTGTTGCGGAGGCACGGAGTCAAGTGGTTGGCCTGAGTGTATTCAGTTTGGCAAGTACAGCTTCAGTGCTTCTTTTACTGTTGATTGTGCCTTTATGGTGTGCATAAATGTATGTGCTTGAAGAAAAAAAAAAAAAAGTGTGTTGTTGGCTTGTGAAAATGATGTAGAAACCCCAGTCATATGCTTCCTATATAAATATTAATTGTAGTAGTTTCATTTACTGTTTGATGTCCTGTTTTGAGTAGTGCTTTAAACAAGGAAATGCTTTGTTATTGTTTCTTAAAGCTGTCCTCTTTTTCTTCTGAAAAAGCTTCCATAAAACCCCACCTTCATGGTTGTCTACTTAAGACTTTTTTTTCACTTGGGGCATGTTGGCTTCTGGGAGAGATTCTAGTGCATTGAACAGCTGTTAAAATAATTTGTGTGAGTGAAATGCACTGTTCCTGTGGCATGCAGAAAACGTATGCTGAACAGCATTTAAATGGGGAACTATTCTTAGTGAAGGATGTGGGAAGGGAAGGACAGAGAGTGGCTTGTATTTGAGAGGTCCAGGTGACTTTTCAACTTGCTGTAAATACAGTTCAATTCAGTTTTTAGCTTGTGAGTGGGGATAGGGAAATATCATGGAAAGTGAAAGCACTGATTTCCTGGAATGGCTTTTGTCCTTCCTCCATCTTCTGAAATAATTGTGAATTCAAATTTATGTCACCTTTCTTCTGCTTATATAATGCGTTTTGTGAGTGAATAAGTAAATATTATTGTGTCTCAGTGGCTCCATGGCTTCTTGAAACCCATTAATACTGGTAAATATGAAGTGAAATATTGAACATCGATTTGTTTGCAAACCTACAGTCATATTCAAAGGGGGGAGGAGGGGAGAAAGCCTGTTTCAGAGGCTAGCTAGTGAACTATACAGTCTTTCTGAAAACAAGCATTTCTTTCACTTTCCATGAGCCATGAGCTGTTTCTTTTTATTGCTCTGCCAAGCTAGTTAGATTGATGTAGTCACTAAAATTGCAGTCCATTTTCTGATATAAATCTCAGTAAAATATGATTCTAGATCCAGGGGACTATTCGCCCACATGCCATTATCATCCTCCCGAATACCAGCGGAATGGAGCTTTTACTCACCTATGAAGATGAAGGCATCTACATTGATATATATGGGCATTTCACAAAGGAGACTGTTTTACAGTGGGGAGAAATGCCAGCATCTGTAGGTATGTATGAAAAATAGCACTTTATTAAAAACAAGATTCTGCTGCATGAAGCCTGACTTCTTTATGAGGTTTGTATCCATATGAAAGTGGTTGTATGGCACATAAAGCAACTTCTCAGCAAACTAGATGTGTAAAGGTAAATAGATTTATGTATGTTTGTGCTAAGACAGCCAATGATTGCAATAGGGTGTTCATGTTTGGATCACAGAATTTGTATTCTTGTCACACTGTTTATTTATTGCATCGTACCTTGAGTGTACAGCCAAACTTCACTGAGGATGCAGCTTAGCACCAGTTTTCACAGAGAGAATCACGTGAATTACAGAGGGGAAAAAATGTGCTCATTTCCTACTTCGATTGTTCATAGCCCATAGTGTTTTATGTAAAAATCCACAACTATAGAGAGCTCAGTTACTGAAGAGGTCTGTAACTGCTGTCAAATGGCCCCTTTAATTTTATCACTTTAAATTCACAATGCTGCCAGGCCAGGGTATTTCTAACACATTCTCAGTCTCTCCATGCTTGTGGTTGGCTTTTTAGGAGATTCTGCTTGTATTGTAGCCAGGACAGCTGTTTGTTTCACCTTCCCCAGAAGGCTTCAAGTTAACAGTGTGGGCAAAACCAGGAACAACACAGGCAGATGTTTGGTTTTCTTATTTGTTGCTTTTAATTTCTGTCTCACTCCTGTTCTTCTGCATCTTAAACATGCCAACAAACAACAAAAGCCCGAAACACTTAGATTGTACAAAAGCATATTATTAGCCTGGCAAAAACTGGATGCCACAGTGAGAAATCGAGGGTGTTCATGTTTCTCCTTTTACTTTTAGCTGGGTAATTTTAGGAAGAGTCCATGAAAATCAGTAGAATAGGACCCTTGAGTAAATGCGAGGTTTGACATTTGTAGAGGGTTTTCAGCAGTACCAAGGGCAGGAAACCCACCTCTGGAACACAGATTGCTACAAGACAACTTATATTTTGCACTGTTTCAATAAAATTGAGCAACAAAACTGCTTCACTTTCAAAAAACAGGTATAAGGTTATAAGATAACTATATAGTATTTCCTTCCCTGAATAGCCCTATCTCAAATTTTCAGCCCATATTCAGAGCTACAGGGTGTAATTAGAATACATCGCTTCTCCATTTTTCATAGGAATATCTAATAGTCTTTGATATGTTGAAATTTTACATCCCCTCTGAATTAACCCATAAGAAATAATCAATAATCAAAAAGCAATTACTCAGCCAAGGCAGGAAGAGTTCTCATGACAAGTATTGCATGTAACTGGAAGCTGCGCTGATGAATGCTGTCTGAAGGAGACAGAAGCTTTCAAGTCACGTGTTGTTATGGGACATGCTTCCTTAGGCCTTACTAAAAGTAGCAGACTTACTTAACATGAATATTTTTTTCAAACTGTAATGTCTTACCCACCTTATGGTTTGCATATACGACACATGATTTTCATAAATATTTAAACTCTCCTTTGTTTTCCCACATGTACTCCATGGCTAGAACTCTTCTCTTGCTACAGAAAGAAACACTTTTAAAATCAGCTGCATTTATACAAGTGTCCTGCCAGAGATTAACCCTAATCTCATGTTTAATACTTTTTAAACCAGAGATGTTATTTGTAACTACTACAGGCTTTTCTAGTTGTATTATTCTTACTATATGCTGTGTCCTCAAGAGTCCCTGTTACTAGATAGTGTGTTTCAAATATGAATGTTATATCAGGAACAAAGGGTTTTCTTACATCCTGCTTTAGAAAGGGGAATATTGCAAGTAGAGTTGCATACATCTATGACTCCTACTTGGAAATTTCCAGTTTGTATCACTGGGCATTGATTGCTCTCAAAGCTTTTTCACTTAAGCTCGGTAGAGTTTGCAGGAGTGCCTCAGAAGTGGACCAGAGAGAGCTTAAGTCATTCTTCCTGATGTTTCTGAAAGTACTGAATCATCAAGCACACAGATATGAGAGACGGGTTTGTAAAGCTTCTTGTAGCCTGGAAATCACACTGCCTTAACTTCAGTAAAAATTTCCTTGCACGAACCCAGCTGGCATTGAAGTGAATAAAACTTTACCACTTTGGACCAGCTGAATATGTGATCTTTTGTGCTAGTTAATTACTCTAATTTAAAACATCCTTTGGTATCCATCTGGCTAGGCAGGATATTCTCAATTTCCCAAGGTTGATTACATCTCAATAGAAGGAATGCCATTTGGACATTTGCCTTTCCACGTGCTCATGCAGCTCTTTCTCCTGTTCTTCAGCACACCACCATGCTAATCATTTGCATGGAAAGCTATCAGTACAAAATTGCCTAAGCATTTTTGTTACAGTATTTTAGGGCAGTTAAATAGGAAGAGGATGGAGAAAATGCTTCTGAGGGTGGTATCCTGTCTGGTGAACTTTGCTGTATAGAAGTTTTAAGTCTTGTCTGTGTGAATAGCTTAGATTTTTCTCTGTAGTCAGTCTAGAGAAATGGGCACCACCAGACGGGAAGGTGGTGCCCATCCAGGGACAGGTAGCTAGGATGGGTATAATAAAACATCCTGCTGGGGAAGCAGAGGGTGAGTTAGATGGAAGGTTTTGGATGGTAAGGTTAGGATAACTTCTCCCAGTGCTTAGAAAACAAGACTCAAGTTTTCTCCAGACAGAGAGGTATCTGTCTCCATCTCTCTCTCTTTCTTTGTTTATACTTCTGCAGATTCCACAGCTGAAGGAGGCAGTCTCCAAACTGCCCCTCTCAGTTGTCATGTGAAAATTTTCCAATACATTAGTTTGAGAGCCCTTGTGCTGCTGCTGCTGCAGCACTTCTGGTATCTCAGAAATAGATTTCTTTGGAACAGAAATTGCCAGTCTTTGATGTGGTACAAGAATAATTTTATTTCTGATTGGAATCGCATTTCCACTAAAAAAAAAAAAATAACCCAACCTATAACTGACCACATAACTCAAACTTTAAACAGACCTCTGTTAGCTATTATTTTAATAATTGTTTCCCAGTAGTTCCTATTGATTTTCTTGATCTTTTGAAATTCTTGGCTCCAGACAAAAAAATTAACTATTATGAGAGAAGTGTGAATAACTGTGTTATTTGCATGGTCAGACTTAGGGGGAACTTGAAAGTTTCATAGGAGATCCTGTTTTCCTGGAATTTCCAGACCCATTTCCAACCACCTAAAGTCTGTATGAGCTTATCTCGAAGTTTTCACTCTGTGTTTCAGAGATAGAAGCCTCTTGTGTCAGCCTCAGGGTGCTCTCAAGCCATCCTTTGCTCATTTCTTGATTTCTTTAAACAATTATTTTGGAAGAAAACTTTTGTAGTAGGTGAGAATATCTTGACTACAAAAAATAAAAAATAGTCTGTATTGTAGTGGATGGATTTAGGACAGTGAATATAAATATAGCTTACTCTCATAGTCTTTTAAGTTGGGACCTCTGTGACCGATCTGTTAATAAGAAATTGGAGAGGAAACTCAAATCCTGTAGGAAATTAGAATTGTAGAAGTACTCTATCTATGTTTAATCTGAAAGATATTTCACATGTGTAGGGCTAAATACACATATAGCTGTAATATTTTCTTTCTATAAAACAAGATTAAAAAAGGGTTTAAGAAACATCAAGGTAACAAAATTTGGGAGCACTTTTGCCCTTTTGTGTGAGTAATTAATTATTTAGAGTATTTAGTCTTAGAGAGCTGGCACAAAACTGGATATTCCCAGAGTGGGAAACCATTAGAAGTCCTTATTTCCTTTTCTGTGTACATATTAGAAGCAAAAAGGATGTTACATAGAGAAAGACAGCATTAGCAAAAGGTGGTTGAATTACTGCCTTGGTAATTACTGCTATATCAGTGTTAGAGAACTGTATGTGTTAGCCCTTTGTCCATGCAATCTAACCAAAACATACAGCAGAAAAACACCCACCTTCCATGGCCAATTTCTTAATTTGTCACTTTATTCAGCCGTAGGTTTTTTTCCTTTGTGATTTTGAGTTTCTAGCCTCTCTCATTTAGCCTCTTCCATTTGTCTAAAAATAAATACATAAACATGCTTTCCCCAAACAGTGGGGAACCTATGCACATACTGACTGTCTCCAAAAAGGGAGACAGCAGCAGTGTAAACTCCCTTTTACGCTGTGAAATTGAGTTTTGATATCCTGACTCAGACATGAAAGAGTGGGTCAGACTATTTTAATTCATTTTCAGTTCGTTCAGTGCGTTTAGGTCCTTTCCTGCCATATTTCTGTAACACTAATCAGTAAAGCACAATTTTATGACATTTTGCAAAAAGCTGCCCTGATTCTGCTCGCATGCAGAGGTCAATTGGGAATAACTGCTTAGGGCAGTGAGCCAGATTCAGTACAGGAGATCAGAAAAGAGATGTTTTGAAGGGAAAGACTTTAAAAAAGAAAAGGAAGGATAAGAATGGAAGTGAGATTGTAGCAGTACCTGGGTTCTGTGATACCATCTCATCTCAGACTGTGAGTATGCTACTGCTCTGAGACTGAGATCATTAGCTCATGTCAGTGACACTTCATAGAAGTTAATGAATCCAATATGGCTCAGTAATTTCTTTCACCCTTCCAGTCTCCCTCAGCCATTTCCCCTTGAAGCAGTTACTGCCCTGAATGGGCTCTACTCAACTTAATACATGCTGTAAACAGGAAATACCAAGTCTTGCCCCAAGTTTAGAGCATTGCTAATGCTTTCATGATGTTAAGTGCTTTTGAGCTCTCTTTGCTATACTAACTTTATGGCGTATATCCTTTGATGTCCAGGGAGTAATGCTGGTGTCCTGTGATGTAGCATTTATGGCTTACACACAACTGTAGGTCTTTTAAGATATGCAGTAATCTGGGTGAAGCAGGGGAGCTTCAGGTAACTCTGACTTTGTTCCAGTATGTTAGGCAATACTGGCACATCAGTCTGAGTCAGTATATACACCTTTTCTGCTGAGCTACCATCCTTAGGACCAGAGTGGCTGTCGAAGTCTAGGGTTGCTGGAAACCAGTACAATCTTGCACTGTGTGTAATACAAACACCCGGCTATGTTGCCAGCTGGAAGCATAGGATATTTTTATCTAAAGCTTCTTGAGGTGGAAAGTGGACTCAAAATAACTATGCCAAAGTCACTCATGGTATAGGAGCTTTTGTTCCAGAATAAGACAACTTTATTCTGAGTATCTAATCTACTCTCATTCATTTCACATGAAATGCTTGTAAGTGCTCCCACATGGCAAGATTATCAAGACTCAGTACTGATCTGCTATCCTCCAAATTAATTTCCATGTATAGATAAATTCTTGTAACTGGACAACCCTACAAATTGTATAGTGGGGCCTTTTTGTTGGCATGTTATTCCACAGATGTAATTTGAGAAAGAACTTTTTGATTCTGCTACAAGAATGAGTTTTTATGCTACTTGTACTTCAACTGAAATTTGCCATTGTCAGTTGACAAGTTCTTGGTATATTGGCTAGCCAGCAGAACTGTGTGTATCTGTTTTATTATGTTCCTATTGTAATACTGCTTGGAGGTCAGGTCTTTCTTGAACATAGCAGCAGCGTTCCAGTCATCCAGGGCTTTCTATCCTGGATGACCTGGAGGTTGCAACTGAGCCCAATTAAGCCGTTACTGAGAGCTCCAAGGATGCTATCAAATTGAAATCTGCTGAAGGCATGGGTACAGCTGATACAGGCATAGCCTATTGACAATTTGAGTGTAGATTTCATGTAGTGGAAAAGATAACGAGACTTATAAGTGGATTAGGTCTTCATTGCTGTACTTATATGACCTATAGTAAACTCTGTAGTCATAGAATGCTTTCATGCTGTTTATATATATGCACCTGCCTTAATGTCCCACCCTCCAGAACCATAGTGTGCCTGTTGTGTTCAAAAGCAAAATTTGAAAAGGTTACATGTGGTGTCAGTTGTTACAAAAAATAGCAAATGTCTGAGTATTGTATAACTTTAATCTTCTTTATGTGTGGCCTGGGCCTGCCTTCTTAGATTCTAACAGCATATTGCATGGGTGCTGCCCTGGTGCTGCTCATGCTACTGCTGCAGTGATTCAGAAATGTTAATGACAGTCTTCCTTGCAGCCTGCAGCAGTAGTGCCCTGTTGTACAGCCTAGGAACTCAAGCATAAAGAAAAAATGTTAAAGTGTATTGATTTCAGGTGTTTGATTTTAGAAAATACCCCTCCCCCTCCTCCTTCTCTTTTCCCACATCCTCAGTTGCTCACTGCTGTTTTGCTTTTCAAACAGAATGGTTATTTCTTCTTTCCACATGACTGGGACACTGGGAAAGAATTTTCTTGCTCTCAGCTCCAGTGGCAGGGAAGCCTTCAGTGTGCACAAAGAATAACTGAAAGGAAAGTTTACTAAACAGATTTGGGGGAAATTCGTAGACTTTGATGGAACTAAAATCAAACCATTGTACCTAAAGCACATATGTTTTCAAGGAGGTCTATTTTCATACACCCATTCTGACAAGAACTATAAAGCAAGGATTTCAAGTTAATATTAAATCAACTGCTAGAAGGATATGTGGTCACTCAGACATATTGCCTTTATTTTCTGCTGTCCTTCTAAAGTAGGATTGCAGGCTGTTGCTTCCTCTATCAGTGTATACTCAGTTTGATTTTTAGACAAAAATCTAAACCAGCGTGGAAGGTTTTAAGGAATAGACATTGGTCACACTAATAATGTAGTGCAGGCAAGCACTGTCCACTGAAGCTAAAAACCAGTAAAATGCACACATTCTTCTATATCATTTCTGAGCACCAGACTAATGAAATAACAGTTCATAGTTGAGCAAGAATAATTTCTGAGCATTGACTATCAGTAGAGCAGAACTAATGTGTTTTTACCTTGGAAGCCCATACATGCAACTAATCAGAGGGCTTTCATTGAAACTGTGCCTAAATTGAGATTTGTGGTGTTAACTCCTTCATCACTATTCTGATTTCTCATCTAATTGCCAGATTTAACAGGAGTAACATAGTAAGCTTCCACAGTGCTAGAGTCTTCCTTTGGTTTTGGAGATATTGCAGTAACCAGTGATGGGAAGAGAACAGCTGAGGACACCAAATTAATCATGGCATAGTCTCAGATTCAAAAAGTAGTTAGCTTTCAGACTAAGCTGAACTCATAGTAAATACAAACCCAACTTTCTAATGGGAAGGTATAGAGCAGATGGAGTCAGGACTTTCCTTGAATATGTAGAGTGAAAGGATGAGAGGCAAAATAGGCACAAGTCGTACCGAGATAAATTCCAATTGTGTACTAGGAAGAAATTTTTAACCTTGAAAGTAGTGATGCATGGCAGCTGCGGCTCAGAGAGGTTGTGAAATATCCATCAAAACATGTCTGGGCAAGGTCCTGAGTAACCTTGTGTAACTTGGCCCTGCTTTGGGGTGGGGGTTAAACAAGATGCCCTTCAGAGGTTTCTTCCAACCTTTTGTGATTCTAAAGTATATAATAGTAGTATACAGTAGTAGCATACTGAAGAGTTATGTCTGCAGTTTCTCCTCTCAAACTTATTTTGGACTCCAATTTAGTTACTGTTCCCAAGGCTTTTTGTGTAAACTTAAATATAAATTATTCAGAATATATTGTTATTGAATAATACAATCAGAGAAATGCTTCAGATCCATATTGACATAAAGGAGGAAAGAAACAGTTCTTCAGCTGTTAATTTTTTTTTTCTTTCTTTTAGCTTACCTTCAATCTAATCAGGTCATGGGCTGGGGGGAGAAGGCAATTGAACTACGCTCTGTGGAAACAGGAAATCTGGAAGGAGTATTTATGCACAAGAAAGCACAGAAGCTAAAATTTCTATGTGAAAGAAATGACAAGGTACAGAGATGACTGCAGTGTGGTGATTTAGCAAAAATGAGTAGTAGTTGACTAGGACTCTAAGGCCTTTTCATTTTTGTAAGTTTGTTTTTACATTGGTTCTTCCCTTAGTATAACTTTCCCATTCAAAGCCCATGTAGTCACTGACCCCACAAAGCACACGCTGTGGATATTCTGCTCTCTCACACCACCCTACTTCAGCCAGCTCTGTTATAACTCCTATTCCACCCACCCTTAGCTGATACCAGAGGTGGTAACAAATACAGACATTGCTAACTGGCCAGACTCCAGCACAGCAGGTGTAGTGGGAAGGGCTGGTGAGCCAGCCCTGATAATGCCTGGCTACACAACTGCCTCTCCTGGACTACTGAAATTACAGGCAATTCAGAGCAGCCATCATGGAAAAAAAAAACCCCAACACTCCAATATTTGAGATATTGCAGGCACTAGAGTATGGATAATCAAGTATGATTTCTTGCATACAGCAGTGTTTGATAAATGTTATGTGAAACCTGCTTAGTCCCACTGACATTTAGAAAACTGGGGCCCCAAAACTGTTTAGATTAATTATTTTTAAATGTTCTCTTGTGTCTTTGCAAATAGGAAAAGAAATATACCAAGAAAATATATCCCTGTTCTACCACAAGCATGGTTTCACTTCAAAAAATTTCTCATGGGATTAAAATTGAATTGTGATGTATCTATCCTTGTATTTGGGACTGTGGCATTCTCTTAGATTTCCTGTATGGATAAAAATAATCTCATAAATGTAAACTGACAGTAGCATTTTTAATTTTTTTTTTTCTTTCCTTTCAAGGTGTTCTTTGCATCTGTACAGTCAGGAGGCAGCAGTCAAATATACTTTATGACTCTTGGTCAAAATGTACTATTCAACTGGTAAATCACATCAAAATGAAGGATGCTTTGAAATTCCCTGTAGGTAGCAGTGTTAAATGCTTGGAGGTAATATACACAAATTTGCACTTTTTACCTACAAGAATGTTATTTACTTATCAAGATTCATATTCTTCCAGTTTGGAATGAATTCAATTTTCCTATAAAAGTATTGCAGACATGTTTAGTTCGTCTTTTAAAATATGTTGCAAACCAAGATTGTATTCACAGTGTTAGGAGAGAACAACTTGAATGAAGAATGTCGCCAGTGTAAGAAGTTCCTGTGTTCTGAAAAGCGTACAGTTTCATTTTCACAGATGATGTAATGTTGTTATCTTGAACTGAAGAACCTTTCTTTTTTGGACAACAACATCTGTAGGTAGCTATAAAAACACAAACAAGTTGGGTGGCAAACTGGAATCTGTTTAGAATTGTGTTTTGGCTTGGTTTGCGTTTTAAGCATGCTGTTACTGTTTCACCAAGGCTCACTTGTCCAAGTCAGTGACAGAGTGACTGTTCATGATGGGGCCAGATGCAGACTGGGACACTTGAGGGGTCGTATCCTGTGCTGTGCAGAGAGGTGTATTTCAGTGCAGAGTTGTAAAAGCAGCCATTTCTGAACGTGTGCCCCATCTGGTAGATTTTACAAAATGCAGGGGACAGACTTCATGTTTCTCTCAGGGCTGGATGCCTGAGCCCATAGACACAGTTACTGTAGAATGTATTGTAAAAATAGTTTAAATAGTAATTTGTCAAAATCGTATATGCATAAAGCATTATGGACCACCTGAACCTGTTTATTGCAACACAGGACCCGCACTCATGTGAGCTGATTTAAAGGCACTACCCATGTATATAAGGGCACGGGATCAGGCACCTACTTTTCACCCCTTCTTGCTCTTTCAGTATCAAGTTTTCATGTATGTGTGTGTAAATATAATCTTTCCACAATGTGTGTTAAGATTAACAAATGTATTCCTAATGTAGTTATGAAAATATCCAAAGAGTTAATCTATTATAAATAGAAAATAATTTCAGGTGCTTTCTATGCTAATTTCATCTAACTAAGGCTTCATCCACTAGTGTTATTGGTGCCAGTATTTCTGCATAAACTCTGTTCTCAGGGGCTTGTAACTTGGCCATAAAACTATACAGATATAATATATATATATACATGCTATATATAATCATATACTATGATTAAATTGTAGGGGTTAATGCAATCCTCATGTAGCTGATTTTTGGATGTGCTTTGAAAATGTAAAGCGTCAACTGTAATACAGAAGAGCCCATTCCAGACATGATACAGTATGGATGACGCTGTAAGCAAAAGTGAAAAGTATTTGAAAATACATATTTTTTACTTGAAATATGTGATACTGAAAGGTGCAGGGAAAGTGTGTTGGAATATCTGGTTGTCTACCTCAGGATGATGATTCAAAGTTGACTAAGGGGAAAAGAGTTGTTTAAAACTGGTAGCTGTTTCGTACAGTAGGTCAGGTTAAATTAGTGTTCGCAGTCACACGGTGACAGACAGGGGCTCAGACTGGAACCATCAGTTCCAGAACTTGTATCCTCATATATGTCAGCAGAGAATCAAACTCGGGGCTACTTACTCTTCCCCGTGTTGGCACCTCAACTGCTGCAGGCAGATCAGAGATGCCTATGCTGTTGCTGTCTATGTTCTTTGGCTATGTGGAGGACTGCACTTCCCAAAGTTATTCACCTAGCACTTTCCACAAGCACTAGCTTATCTCAAAATGTATAGTGTTTTTTTATGAAGTATTTTGCTTTTAAATGTTTTAACCTACAGAAAAATAAGCCTAAGGCCATACTAAAAAAATATGTGCAGTTAAATACTCAAAGTGGTTCTTAATGTATGCAAGTCCTTAGCTTGTGTGCAGACTTAAAATCTGAATGGTATACTGTGCTCAGGCAGAGTTGTGTGAAAAGAGGAGGACTCTGTCTATTTGTAGTAACATTCCTACCTGTTACCAATGGTAGGACTGGGGCAAAGGAGCAAAAAACATGGCTTGGCTCCCTATGCTTCTAAACACTGGGCTTATTTTGTTCAACTTTTACAAAAACAAACAAACAAAAAAAACCAAACAAAAAAACCCAAAAAACAAACAAACCCAAACCTGTAACAAAAACAGAGATGAAAGTTATAATAACAGGCAAAAAATAATTTGCAGACAATCAGAAATACAACTTAGTTTTGACTTAAAATGATGTCTAAGAGACTGTGAAGAAAGAACAGCTTTCATTTTGTATCCAGTAGTTGTGCAAAACTTGCTTGCAAAACTGCTCGTGCTATGAGCAGTCAGTGATCCAGGCTGCCCTATAATGTATTTTAAGTGTGCTTATCACAGCAGCCTCTGCATTACATGGGACGCATGTGAATTTTTTTCCCTCTCCTGTTTTGGTGTCAACAGTTAGGAGGCAGATTTTTCCTGATGCTAGGTACTAGTTGGAAAGGAATTTAGCAGAGAACAACCCATATCAACAGATTAAAGAAGCAAATGTGGTCAAACGTGTTTAATATTATTGTAACAGAAAAGTGTGACAGTAAGTTGACACGCTGTAAAGATGTTTAGCTCCGTACCAAGAGGGGGAAAAAAAAAAAAAAGTAAGTTCAAGAGAGGGAATGTGCACTATTATCTTGAGATTTTAATTTTTCATTCTTTCTTCTATTAGCTCTCTTTTCCAGCTATGATTCAAAGCAGTGGGTTGAATTTTCATCTGTCACTTTGCTTGTAAAACCATTGAAATTATTTGGGTTACATCCATGTGTAAATATGGAAAGAATGATGAGGCCCTTAGAGGTGAATACTTTTAAAGGATTTGGAAGTGGTATTGCAAATAGCAATAGCAACTGGATGCAACAAGAAGACTGTGGCATTTTATCTTTATCAAGAGAAAATCAGAATGGTCGAAGATGAGAAAGAGCCGAGAGACGTTGAGCAGAGTAATAGAAGAGAGCGGAAGTGACTGAAGAGGAGGGAAAAGCTGAAGGAAATAAATAGGAGTAGCCAAAGGGGAGGGAGTTGGCTGTCTGGAACAGTGCATTGGTGTAGGAGGAATAAAAAAAAAAAAAGGTTAAGAGATGTTAAGGAAAATAAAGTAGCCAAAGAAACAGAAAGGTATCTGGAGTGACTGGGTGGTCTGAACACTGAATGAGAGTGTTCGGAATAACTGTTCAGCTCAAAGTGAGAGTTCAAATGCTGGAAGAAAAAAAAGTTCTAGAAACCCAAGTTTATCCTGACAGAAATTTAACTATGCAAAAGGTGTATCAGATTAGTAGTTTCACTTTGTGAGGTGTTTCTCTACCAGTACCCTTTCACTAAGTTTTAAAAACCAAGGAGCGAACTGCTTAACAATGTTTTTCTAATACCATTTTGATGTGAACAAATGCTGTAGGGGCAGAAGGGCAGGACATTAAGGATCCATGTCAGTAATCCTTTGGTACACGCAGTATCATAATGGCAGGTGGTGTTCCTAATGTTATATTTGCCCAACAAGATTGTGCTAATACTGCAGCAAGAGAGTACTGTATGTGCCTGCTTTCATTTTAGGAATGGTGAACTCTTTTCTGCAGCCTGAACCTTGACACAGGACTTTAAAACTTGGGAACAATGCAAGCTATGTACTGTACCTTATGTATTGTTCCCTAATGTTGAAATTGTACAACTGCAATAGTAATAAAAAATACTCTGAAAATCAAAGCTAATATTGTGCTTGTAGAATTCTGTTCTATTGGCATAAGCTATTGTAAAAATCATAGCAAGCTTTGTTATTTTTTTCCAAATCCTGTCGGTGTCCCTAAGGAAACAGGTACATGTGCCTATAGAGACAAAATTAATATATTTCCTTGCAGTGGATAAAGATGTGGAGGTGACAGTGTGAGAGTTCAGCCTAGACAGAGTGCTAGGAAGGGTGACAGCCAGCGCTGTGCTGTGTGTGCTGCTAATGAGCTTCACAGGTGAGTTTCTGTGCTTCTGCCTTTCTCTTTACACAAACGCTCAGTGGGATAAGGGCAGTGGAACGAGAGCAAAATGACAGCCTGCAGTCATTGACCCTACAAGAACTGGCTCTTATGCACGTTTATCAGCCTGAATACCAGGTTAGCCCAACTCACTTTTTTCTCAGGTATGGCCATGCAGTCTTGTTGCCACATATGAAACTTACTGCTACACATAACATAGCTTTGTTTTACGCAGTTTGTTTCATGATATCGAATTGCTCTGGAATGAAATTGTTCCCATCATAAAAGCTAGCTTACAAGTTCAGTTCCATGTTTAGACAGCTGTATTTAAGTTAAATGAAACATGAGTAAACCTGCAATCTATATAAGACTTCTGTAGATTCTAAAACCTGTGCAATAAATCAAGGTTTCACATAACAAAAGCATAAGAGATCCTCCTGCTTGATAGCCCACCACTTGCTTAAACTGCTCTTCAAAGTGCATAGAGCTGATTAAAGGGCAAGAGGATGTCTGCTGGGTGATCACCTGAAACGTTATTTTAGCATTGTTTAATCCCTTCCTGTTATTTTCTAGGTTGGTTTGACAAAAGCACCTAGGAGATGAAGTGTTAGAAAAGCTTTTCCATTTTTGTCCTCAAAGCACTTTGTGGCAACAACTGTGTTTTACAATAAGCTTTATGATCTTGTACAATAGCTTTTTTTTTTTTTTAATGTACAGCATCACTTTTATTATTCTGTGCCCTTCATTTCTCCAATGTATATTAATGTAACGTTTAACAGAATGTAATAACATCCTCCTATGCAGCACAGCCCACTCCTCGCTGGCATTGCTACAGAGGTTAACTGCTGTTTTTCTTCAGGTGTGTTGTACATAAAAACGGAGATGCTTGACTGCTAATTATGTCTGAGAATTTGAGACTATGTATTGATTCACTAGAGGTCAGCACTGGTATGGTTCAGCACACTTAGTTGTGGGTATGTGAAAAGTCGTATTGTTTTCAATGAACTTGTGTGTCCCAGTGGAACAGGCTCAACAACACACTGAGCTCTTAGTTTTCATGGTTCTGATAAAGCCCTCTACTGATGGCTCATCGCCATTTATTACTGATTCTCCAAGTGTTTCTGAACTTTCAGTTTCTGATTCAATCACATCTGTCCCACTGGCCAGGTATGACAGGAAGATCACAGCTAGAGGAACTCACAGACACAACCAGTCATTAAAACTTGCTGTTGACATGCCATCAGCAAAAGATTTAACTTTGTTCCAGTTGTGAAATTGGTATGTTAGCTAGACCTCTGCTGGTGAGAAAGAAGGGAACAGGAACACGTTCCTAAGAGAGGGAACTATCTTGTATCTGAAACTGCAATGCATACAAATTTATTCAAAATTATAAAGTATTACCTGTATTATCGGTCCATTATCACCTCCACAAAAGCTACAGCCTCATAGTTTTCGTGACTAAAACCACAGTGAGTCACAATTATAAAACGTCCTGACAACAGATGTACATGTAACAATTACCTCTGCTATAAATAAAATACCTTTCATCGGCAAGTCCATATCACAAGCACAGACAAGACTGCAGAGAAGCTGGGAACCATCCACAGATTTCCTTGTTATACCTACAGATTAATAGCTGAAAACGAGCCTCCACCACAGCTCTCCACGTCAGGCTTGTGTGTGATGTGAAATCACATCCTGTGCAACTTCAGTAAAAAGGTGTTTGGGTCATGTTTGGGTTTTTTTAAATCGTAAATGTCATTTTATCAGTTCACACAACAGATCATGTGTTTACTGGAGAAAAAAAAGACACAAGTTTTACTCAATACGCTGGCTTCAACATAAACATCAAGAATGACTGATTTGTTTTAAATTTTCTCAGTAAGGAGTGCAGTTCAAAGGCCAGAAAAGGCTTGGGTTTTACAGCCCCTTGTCTAGTTTTTCAGTCTGTTTTAAATGGTTCAAGCAACAGGTTTTCCAGCTTCCCAAAGGCAAACGCTCCACAGTGGCAAAGGCAGCAGCCTTAAGCACACATTCTCGAGCTGTGAGCTCGGAGAAGTGCTTCTGTCCCAGCACGTGAGGCAGCTCTGCCTACGCTGCAGCCCTGCTGTGGTCTCCTGGATTTCCAAAGGCTGCCTGGGCCAGTGACACAGTGAATACTGGAAACTGCTTCTCCTTTTCCTCCTCCTATCCCTTTATCCCTGTCTCCTCCTGCTTTGTAGCCTGTTTCCTCTGATACAAAAAAAATACATTAAACACAAAGTTCTTAACCTCCAAAGTTTTTATTAATAAGTGATCATGGTATCATAAAGAAGAATAGGATGATTTTTATAGTGTCAGTGGGCTGAGAATCAATAATAAAACAAAAAAGGTCACATATGTAGGGGCACTAATGACAGTCTCATAACAGTCGGAAACGAAACCACTGCTGCTGGGAACAGCAAAGGAGAGACCCGGAGACTTTCTGAACGGCAGCATGGTTGTGGGTACCGACGTGCTGCAAGTATGAAGAAGGTAAATGCAGTGTTGGGCACTAGCAGGAGACACCTCCATCACAACGAGGCAGCAGCAGTAATGAGCATCATGCATCCAGTTTAATTAAAACAGGAACAGGTGCAGCAAGAAGCCCCAGGGCAGGCGCGGCAGAAGAGCCCCTCGCTCTGCAGGAGGCACAGGCAGGCCAGGGGGTGCGGGGTGGCACCCCTTCTCTCCCCCGGGAGCCCACTGCCGCCGCGGCCGCTCCTCCCGCCGCTCCCCCGGGCCTCCGCTTCCGCCCCCGCCGAGCCCGCTCTCCCCGCCGCCCCCCCGCGCCTTCCTGTCACCGTTCCACCCCCCCCGCGCGGCCCGCAGCTCCACCCCTCCCCCTCCGCGGCCGTTGGCAGCTTTGAATGGGAGGCGGCGCGCGCACCAGCCCCGCCCCTCGCGCGCGCGCGCCATGGCGGCGCCCCCCCGGTGACAGCAGGAGGTCGAGGCCGCCGTTTCCCGCCGCCCTCCCCCGCCCCAGCAGCGGCCCGAGTCGCGGCGTTCGCCCTCGGCGGCGCGGCGCGGCGCGGCGGGAGGGGCCGTGAGGAAGCTGTCATGCAGGACCCGACCCCGGAACGCGTCGGGAGCGCCCTCCCCGCCGAGGAGAGGCGGGGGCCGGCGAGCGGCGAGGCCTCCTGGCTCCAGAGGGTCTTTGAGGAAGTGCGGGGCTCCTCCCAGCTGAGCGTGGCCCTTGCCGAGCCGCCGCCCGTCACGGTGGTGGCGGTGGAGCGGTACCTGGCCGAGGCGCCGCTGCCGCCCGCCGCCGCCGCCCCGCAGTACTGGTACGACCTGACCCTGGCGGACGGCGCGTGCCTGGAGCGCTGCTACCTGGCGCCGCGCCTCAACGGCCTGGTGCAGCGCGCGCACCTGCGCGCCGGCTCGCGCCTGCGCCTGACGCGCTGCTCCTACCTGTACGACGAGAGACGCCTCAACTACGGCTTCCTCTGCCTGGAGGAGCTGGAGCGCGTGGGGGGCCCCGGGACCCCCGCCGCCCCTCCCCGCCACCGCCCGCCGCCCCTCCGCGGCGAGAAGAAGCACTACCTTCCGCTGTGGAACAACGAGGATCCCTACGGAGACATGTGGGTGGCGGACAGGCCCCAGGCGCAGGTGGACGTCGACGGTAAGCGGGGAGGAGGTGGCTTGAGAGTGTGCAAGCTGGAACACAGGAGGTTCCACATAAATGTGAGGAAGAACTTCTTCACAGTGAGGGTGACAGAACACTGGAACAGGCTGCCCAGAGAGGTTGTGGAGTCTCCTTCTCTGGAGACATTCAAAACCCACCTGGACATGTTCCTGTGTGACCTGACCTAGGTGTTCCTGCGCTGGCAGGGGGATTGGACTAGATGATCTTTTGAGGTCCCTTCCAATCCCTAACATTCTGTGATTCTGTGATTGAGAGGAGGGGGATGGAGGTGGAAACTGGCCCAGGGGCAGCCGAGCGCCCCGGGGAGGCCTGCGCTGCCGGAGGGCACACACACAGCTGCGAGGGTGCGGTGGCTTGTGCGGCTGGGCAGCGGGCCCTCATCGGGACTGACCCTCCGGCTGCGTTAGGTGCAGATACAGGTATCACACTTACCTGTTCACGTTACTTTGAGAGGGTTTTTTAACCTTTATGAAATGCCGACTGAAAATACATCAGTCTTCTGAGGTGTCACAAACATTCTATCCCATAGTAGTCCCGTGGCTGGTCTGTAACACTGCGTGTGCACACCTAGAAGCTGCCACCCAAAATCTGGTCAGTGCTGAGGGGCTCAGGGCAGCCCACAAAGCCTGGTGAGGAGGGGAGGTATAAGTGGGACTTCTGCCCTTTTAGGCCAGCACCTGTGTGTGTTGTAGTAGCCCTTCTGCTCATCTGACAGCACTTCTGTGTCATTTTAAATGTGTCATCACTCTCAATTAAAAAATAACAAACAAAACAAAACTATGCTGTGTGCAGATGGCTCAGAGCAGGATTTCGTGGTGAGTCATATCAGCAAATGAGCCCTTTTAAATCTTAGAAACATTAAGAAAATACATGTGATGTCCTCGTCTGTGCACCTTACTCCTGAAAACTTAAATGTTCAATCATAAATGCTCTTTTTTTTTTTTTTTTTTTTTTTCCTTTAACGTTAGTCTCGAAGCTGACTTCTCTTGGTCACCTGGAAATGACGTGGAGAAGCAGAGTTCACTTCCATCCACTACTTGTCAGAGTCCTGCACAAGTCCAGACTAAGGTACTACGGGAAACCAGAGAAAAAACTGGATATGCCTTATCAGGTAAAGAGGGATAAATACGTAGGTTAACACTGGATCAGATAGCTGTAGGATATTTGGAAATCATTATTCCTATATAGTAAGCACATAAAGTTAAGCTTTACATTGTGGCTAGATAGTATCAAAAATACTATCTTTACAAAAATGCTGAGCCCTTTAGAGTGGGAAATAGTGAATTTAGTGATCGTTTGTATAAACTTTAGTGGATGTGTTTCAGTTGCTATAGTTCAGTTGAGCTTTTTGTGAAGAAAAGAATATATTTAAAATGTTTAGTAACTTAACAGCCTAAATGTTTCTGCTCTCCATGCTTTGGAAGTTTGAGTTTGTCTTGTCAAAAAAAAAAAAAAATTTCATTTGTATCCCCTAATTCTGTCACCTGGTGACTTTCAGATAGATTGTTTCACTGTAACATTCTTAATGAGTTTCCTAATGTTTTACTTGTGATATGTTTGTGTAGAGCTTCTTGGAAGTGGAGACAGGAGGTGTGGTGGGTTGGTCCCAGCTGGTTGTTTGCTTTCCCCTGCCCCCTCCAGGGTAGCAGGGGAGAGGATTTGAAGAGCAAAAGCAAGGAAAAACCCGACCCATGGGTTGAGATAAAGCCAGTTTAATAAGGAGAAGTGGAAAAGGGAAAGGCGTGGGAGGGTGAAAGGCAAACAAGTGATGCAAAGGCAATTGCTCATCTCCTTTTACCAGCAGACCAATGCCCAGCTGCTCTCTGAACAATGGGTACTAGAAGACTAGTCTGGTTTATGTGTAAGCATGATGTTACGTGGCGTGGGTTATCCCCTAGGTTCAGTTCAGGTCAGCCATCTGGGCTGTCTCCCCTCCCAGCCACTTGCCTATCCCTAGCTTACTCGCTGGGATGGCAGAGTGAGAAAACAAAGACCTTGACACCATGCAAGCACTGTTCAGCAACAGCTAAAACATTGGTATGTTATCAACACTGTTTTAGTCACAGATCTAAAACACAGCACCATGCAGGCTAGTACAAACAAAATAAACTCTGTCCCAGCCAGACCCCGTACAGGAGGGCAGCACTTTACAGAGAGCTCAAATAACTCACAGGGATTCTTCCATGGAGAGACAGAGGTATGAAATGTATTCATGAAGGGTTGTGGTGCTCTTTTATTCCATTCCCTTTGCACATGAAGATAAATCTGGATCTTTTTATCTGAGGTGCTTCTCAGTAGACAGTCTAGATGATAATCCTAACTTTCACGACAGCCCATCAGTCACATTTCCTGGTATATGGTATGTAGATTCAATACCCAGAGCTGATTTAGCTCAAGAAGTTAGCAGACAGATTTTACATGCTTTTTACTTTGTGCATTCCTTCTTGAAATAGTATTGTGTGTTGAATTATTGTTATTAGATAAAAAATAGATAACAGAAGATTCTGTGGTATAATCGTGTACTTTCATGCGTACATATTTCATGACTAATTAGGAATATTAGAATGAACTAACAAGTGTTGGTTTGTATAATCTCTGTTTAACTCAAAATAAGGAAAAGAGGATTTTAGTAGCAGCAAGGGAAAAACACATAAGGTGTTAAATATATTCAAGAATGGTGATAGAGTGGATGGTTGTATGAACAAAAACAGTGATTGTTTGAGGCTGACAGATGAATAATGGATAAAATGAAGCATTTTGATAGAGCTGAGATTTTTTTCAGTGGATTGCTAACCTTTTAAGACTATTATAAGACTCTCTAAAAATCTTTTTCACTGCTCCGTGATCTGCTGAGTTATGGATTCAAATCAGATAGAAATCTTTGTCATGAGAAACACTTCAATGAAAAGGGTTTGCAAGTTGAGATGTTACACTATGTTTTTCCTTCGTGGATATCTTGAAATGTTATTCTAAATACAGCATTCTCCCTGCTAAAGAGGAATCTTTTCAGTATTGTTCCTTGTGCATGTTATTTCCCCGACCTCCTCCAAAACCCATGGAGTGAAACTGACGTCACCTATCATTACTGAGCACTGGAAAGATAAGAGTCTGGGCTGGGGTAGTTATGGAAAAATTATTTTGTGGAAAATAAGGATTTCTGAAACTCTAGTATTCAATACAGGTTTTGGAAAATACTCTATGTCCATTTGTAATAATCGGAAAAATTGTTCATGATTCAAGTAGCTGATGCATTATCCAAAGTAAATACATACTAGAGTAATGATAAATGATTAATGTATTTTGTCTCTTTTGTCTTTAGGCTTACTTTGAAGTTGCTGATGGTTCAGGCATGATGTCAATGGTTTTGTGGAATTCATTATGTCCTGAATGGTATAACAGTATGAAGGTTGGCACAGTACTACTTCTTGAACAGTATGCTATCAAAAGAAGTTACCCATTTAAAACACAGCCAACCCCAGGGGATTCACAGATGAAGAGATTTGCTACAATTGGTTAAGTATTGCAGAAGCCTGTTTTGATTCAATAAAATATAGCTGTAAAAAGGTAGCTCTTCATAGAAATAGAATAGAAAGGGATCTGTTGCTGAGATTAATTGATAAGGTATATATTCTTAAATACTAGCTCTGAAAGGTGTCTTAGCATCCAGGTTCTTATTGTTCCCTTTTTATATTTGGATCATGTCTACAAAGTTTATTACCACAATTAGTTAAAACCTTTATTTAAAAATAAATAAAAATCTAATCCCTGATTTCAAGTATTAGGGATATAAAGACAGGCCTCTGGTTCTGAATTTTAATCTGATTCTGCTTCCTGATTAATAACACAGATATCGTTTGTGCACTGCTCACACCTTCTTCCAGGTGACTGAAGCACATTGTCACCTGATCTGACTTTAGATTTTAGCATATAGGGTCAAGGCCCAGCCTATTTGCAGAGCTCCACTGAATAAAAAGTTGTGTTGACGGCTGCTGTCTGTGCTGAAAAAGCAGCACCATGAAAGTGCATATATGAACAATATTCTTGAATATCAGAAAGCATTTTCTTATATTACTTGCAGTTGTTTAGTGTGACAGGTGTTCAAAGGAGCTATGCTACAGAAATGCAAGTGCTGCAATATAACAATAATAGCCTTTTCAAACTGGATTTGGTCAACTTTTTTTCCTCTCCTACTTCACTGAACATGAGTTCTTTCCCCTTTTGTGCTTTTATACTCAGAACAAAACAACAGCTAACATTCGGGAAAGTCAAATAACTTCCTTGAAACAAGCAAATATGCGTGTTAATGAAGGATGATGTATGTGTAACTTACTAACAATGACAGTTTCCTAATGTGGTTGCTCCAGTGCACAAAAATAAAAAATAATTTCACTGCTAGAAGCAGTGTATTCTCTGCCTAATGTATCTTTGCCTTAAAACCAGATCGTAATGTCTGAAGTGTTTGTGATGAGCTGGTAGGAGAGAGAAATGTTTAGCCAGGAAGGGAAATTTGTGAGGGAAGATGATGATGATCACAAGCCAGCCCTGAAAACAATTAAAATTGCCATAAACCCTTTCTACAGGAAAAGAACAGAATAAAATATGTTGTCTGAGGTGATTTACTCTATGGGCGAATATCACTTCATTTTTGTGGCTTCACTCACATTGACACTACTGATTTGTGCAAGCATGACGAGGTAGAAATGTTAATGAAGAGATGAAAATGAAAATTAGGCAATTGGTCTGGAAATGGTAATAGATGTGCAATGGAAGAATTAAAAGTCAGTCTATAGTAAAGTGCCCTGGTGTGTCCTCAAACCACAGATAAAGTGTAGAAATTACTAATCTTTGGTTCATATCAGTGTGTGTCAGTATCTTATTTCTTTTCTAAGCACAAAGCTCAAAATTCTGTCTTAATATGAGTTTACAAAGCACGTAATACCATGCATTGATGGATCTTATGCCCATATACCCTGCAAGAAGAGAGTCTAAAGAGAACAGAATATCCAGAAAAATTTCTAGAGCAGTTAAAAAATTGATTTCATTCAACTCCTGGTGCATGCTTTAGTTTGGGGTGGGTTTTGGGTTTTTTTGTCCAGATAAGTGAAATTTAATGCCTCACTAATTACTTTGTAAATATAAATATCTCTGTAGATGCCCAATATGGGGCAGTATTTCAGGATTTTTTTAAGCATGCATAATGAGTACTCCAAAAGTTCTTCAGCTAGCTAGTTAAAGCAATCAATTACACTGAATTACTTAAGTAACAATTACTTTTTTCATCATCTATTTCCAAATTGTAATTCCATTAAATCCCAACTTTCCCATGATTCCTTACAACCATTCACCTGTAAAATATATCTGGAGGGTTAACAAGGCCATAAGGGAAAGGGCTTTCAAATTACGAGTTCTGGCAGGACAGTGTGCTTCTGACATATTCCTGGATTTCTGTGAAGCAAGCTCTGCGTTGCTTGCTCCTGTTTGCAGCTGCAGGGTGCTGAGAGGACCTAAAACCTTTGGAGCTTAAATAGTTAGTACCAGCACCTTGAATTCTACTGCTAGGCAATGTGTGCATTTCACAGATCACTGAACAGGTACTGATGAAAACTGCTGTTTGGAATAGCCTGGACTGACCTTAGTTTCTGAATCATCCCTGGGTACAGTCCTGAGTTGAGTATATAACTTTTGTCTAATCTCAAAATGACAAAACAATTGATAGTTTTGATGCATGTGAAAGTTTTGTTTTCTGGAATCTTTTTCTGAGCTAGAGTCTTAAAACACCATGTGCAAAAGCATGATTGTCCTCCAAATACATTCCTAGAAAGCAGTAGCCAAAATAAAATTCTTAAGTAGAGGTTCTGCTTTCAAGTCTAACACCTTCCTAATGTTGCACTGCCAGGGTGAGGGGCTGGATATAATCATATAATCAGTTGTAGACATTATTTATACCTTTTTACTTACTTTTCTGGGTGTGTTATTTGAATAATCCCTTACCCAAAGCCAAGCATCTTGTAGAAAATTCATCAGAATCTGTCTTTTTCATACCAGCAAGATCTGTCTTGGAGTACCACCTTGTGTATTCTTGATGCTGAAGCCTGTATTTTTTTGTCTGGTTGCAGAACCCCTCTCTTGCCCCAGTGCTCCACCATGTTTGTTATTCAGCATCTAAATAGTCTGCTTAATAAATTAAATTGTTCAGGTGCTATGGAGTAGACATAAGGAGACCTTTTGTTTTCCTTCACGGCCATCGCGTATTTGTATCATATTAACAACTACCTGAACTGGTATCAGATGTGGAAGTTCTCATCTGCTAGTTCTGTCTTCTGTTTTACTTCATTCTCTGCAAGTCAATTTTAGGTCTTAGTGACGTTTGGGAATGAAGCTAGCATAAAAAGTACTTTGTATCTGATCAGGGTTGTAGTATTAGTTTCTATTGCTGTTTTTTAAAATATCTGGCTGGATTGGACTAACTGGCTCATGTAGGAAATTGAAAAGTTTAATATTGCCCAGATTGTAAAATTGCGTTGTTGAATGAGGTACCTGAATTCTTTACTTTATTTTGATGAAAACGTAAAATCAGAGGAATTGATTAATAATTTCACAAGTAGTGAGATAAAGTTGAAATACTTCATTTACAAAACTTTATCCTGTTTTGTGGGAGGTTTTTTTAAGTTTTTGGGTTTTTTTAATTTGTATTCATGCCTTAAATGGTACTGACTTTTTTTTTCTTTGTCAGAAATCAGCCTTAATGTTCGAGACCCTCCTAGTAAAATAAGTATTATTCCAGAAGAAATGGTGAAGCCAGAGTGGGGATTACCTGAAGTTAAATATCGGTTTATCACAAGGTAAAATAGAATTTTTTTGATTGTCAAGCTGGAACTTAAATTTCACTACAGTACACTGAATGTTAATTGGAAATGTTTTTTGAAAAGTTTCTGAGAAAGATTTACATTTTGTGATTAACAAATACCCACATTTTTGTTCTGTTTCGGTTTTAGGTCAGAACTGGATGACTTGCCAAACAATCATTCCTGTGATGTTATTGGTCTTGTGACATTTGTAGGAAGGGCTGAACGAGCAAGAAAAAAAGGTTTTTCTATAAATATGACTTTCAGAATTTATCAAACAATTTTTAACTTTCTGAATAAATGCTTATATGTTTTTCTTAATATTTGTTTATATAGAACATGGTGAAGACTTCTGGCTCTATCGTTGGGTGCATGCCATTGATGGGACCTCAGACCAACCATTCATACTGGAATTATTTGCAACTTCTCAGCCAGATGTGTTTGAGCATATTCACCCAAGTATTCACCTCTCTATAATACTTATTAATAATTATTTATAGTGTTTTTCTAGTTAGTCACTAATTTCAAATTCTGAGTACAATTGCCACTGAAAAAAGATTGCCATGGTTTATCTCCTCAAACAGAAAATAGCTGATCAGAAACTAAAATTTTTAAAAATAGTTTAAGTACTTGAAACCCTTACCTGCCAATTAGTCTAGACAAATAGATGGGCAGGTGGGCTTCGTTCATTTCAAACAGAAGCTTAAGTGAAGCACCTGGGGCAACATCTCTTGCATCAGAGGCAAAGGAAGAAGGCAGCTGGTCAAATCTATTACTCCTTTTGTCCTGTAAATAAGTATTTTTTTTTTTTTTATAGACAGAAATAATTTAAGAGGACTGGAGGAAGGGAGAGGTGAAATTGGAAAAGCTTCATTTCTTTGACTGACGGGGGTTTTTTTGGCCAAATGGCAGTTATCACCCAGCTCTGTTAGTTATTGCATGTGGGCAAAGAATGATAAATTTCAAACTGAGGAATCCTTACTTAAGGATTTTAAAATAGCTTTAAATATTACTTCTTGCCTTCTTTCTCTTCTCCTCCAAGCACTCTTCCTTCTATTAACATTGGTTGGTGTCACACACGTTTCGGACCAGCTGCACAACCCTGTTAAGATTATAGCTGCATTCATCTTGAGTGTTCTGGGGAAATGGCAAAGAATGACATTCCAGAGTTTAACAGATACTAACAAAAGAGTGGGTTTGTACTCTGTTTGGAAGTTTTGCAGTGACATGTCATGATTTCTTGTGCTTTCTGTGATTTTATACTTTCTTTGCTTAAGAAACACAGCCATCTAATATCCATATTTTTCTGTTTGTTTCATTGGTATCCTACCTAATGAAGTATCTCATGTTTTAGTCCTAATATGTATGCTGAAATTTCCTTGCACAGTAATTAAACTGAAAATTCAATTATATCTCCATATGGTAATTTATAACAGAGGCTCAATATATGCTGAACCATTTGTAGGATCAAGCACTAAAACATCTTGTTTAGAGCACTTAATAAAATTAATTCCATGTGTGTCAGTCTTGACATTCTAAAAGCAATGAAATATCAGGAAAAAAACCTGAAGTGGGGTTTGTTGTTTTTTTATTTTTCCAGTGACGTATTTGGTGTGTACGCAAATGAGAGTGGTACGTGACCTCACTGAGAATTCTTCCAGCACAATTTACCTTACGACTTCAAATGAGAGTCAAATATTCATTACAGGTAAGTTAAACAAATTTTGGTTTTGTGTAGTTCTCATCTTATTTCTTTGGAAAGGGTATTTTTAATTTTACAACATAATAGTCATTGCATAGTGTTAGTTTCACTGTCAGAAATGATTTTGAGTTAATATTGAACTACCATTGCAAAAAGAAAAAGGCAAACTGCATTCTTGTGAGGCACTAATGGGTGTATCTTATGAAAAGTACCAGAGTATTATTAGGTTAAGTCATATGTTTACTAATTCTTTCAGACTGTTTTAATTGTTTGATAACATAGCAGTGCAGATTGCCACTTCCTTAAAAACATTAAAAATTACTTGCAGCTTTTCCAGCTTAGAGATTACTTATTACAAAAAAAAACCCCCAAAACAACCCAAACAACCAAAAAAGGTATGGTTGTCCTAAATTTATCTTTGCTAATCTTTGTCACCAAATATTTGGCAAGCTGTTATGTTGCATCTTTCCCAACGTGCAGGGTCTTAAGCAGACCACGTGGTGCTGGGCTGTACTTGAATCAGGAGACAGGTTATAGCAGTGTTGCAGGCAAGTGATATACTGGCCTGATTGCAAGGGAGTGTAAGATGCAAAAGGTATATCTTTCCTCTGTGTGTTTACCCAGCTTGTTTCTTCAGTGTTCTTAACATATCAGACACCCAGTCTGAATTTTTCCGCTGACAAGTAGCAACAGAGAAAAATACGTGCTACGAAACTACCTGAACATAGTTCTATACACATGGTCTTTCCTGACAAGCTGGGTAGGGTGTTTTGTGCTTAATTGGTCTAGCAAAGCAAGTTAGTCTTTTTGTTAATGGGTTTCTAATGATTTAATTTACTCCTAAATGAATGGTTTGAGAGATTTTTTTCCTTTGCTTTCCTTCAGTATATTTTGTGCTTAATTTTCTAATTAAATACTTAAGTTTTCCCCTACCCTAGCTTTAGTTCATGTTATGTCTGTTTGGGTCCTAAATGAGAACTACAGCTGGAGATTGCAAACCATTGGATGTGTTTCAGTTCACAGGTTAGAAGTAGACCTGGTCAGATTGCAGTTTATTTGATAAAACTGTCCACATCTTTTTTTCTAAACCATTCAACAATGAATACATACCTTGCCAATTACTTGTCAGTAACAATCTTTGCTGAACCTTATGAAGATGATTTATCTGCTCTTTCCTGCTAGTAAAGTAATTTCTGATCATTTTATTGTTTTGTATGCTCCTATCACAAAGTATTCTGGTAGCATTTTGTCTGGTTGATTTATTTCTTTCTATTACTTCACATTCATCTAACTTTTAATGTCAAATGCAAGTGTTACTCAAGGAATTCAAGATACTCATTTCATAAAACATTGTTAACTAGTGGAAAGAGGTCTTTTGTATTCTCTAGTCCAATTTTTCTTAATTTTTTTTTTTTTTCTACATGGTGTGCGAGACAGTTTCAAGATTAGAATGGGTAACAGTAACCTGCTTTGGCTTTGATTCCTGATTATTTTTGTTTTAAAAGGGTGGCACAAGGGCCAGCCATACACCAAGGATACCAAAGTGAAAAACTTCATTCAGTGGACTAAAACACAAAGGGAAGCTGATCAAATGAAGAAAACTGTCATTGGTGGCTATTATCCTTTTCCACGACCTCCAGATAACTTTTTGAAATACTGCAAAAACAATAAAGGTATCAGTCAAATATTTGTAGCCTTTCAGACTTACTCCAAGTGTTTAAAGCATCAGTTAAAATGCAACATAGTTGCTATTAGTGATTACACAAATTCCTAATGTTGTTTAGAAAAATCTCCCTTTCATGATTAAATGTTTCATAGGTCAAATCCTCATCTTACAGATCACAGCACCATTAGTTGCACAGCTGTTGCAGAGCTGTTTCAGTTTACAGGAGCTACAGTTTTAGTGTTAATATTCTGCTAAATCAGAATTTAAGACAGTTATACAGAAGAATACAGTGAATTGGAAATTTCACCTGAAACAGAAATTGTAGTATCTGATAATGCATACTAAAAGATGCTTGTGAGCTAAAAAGGTTTATTGTTTAAATTTTTTTCCATGTGATGTGAACAACAAAAAGATTTAAAGTTCTTCAAAAATGTCATTTTAACTCAATTTAATATTTAATCACAAATTGTATTTTCTTTGAGCCTTGCATTCAGACATGTTGATACTGCATTTCTATAAAACTTGTTGATGGAAATTTTTTTTGCAGTTGAATCGGTTTTGAAAGCCATAGGTGAAACGGGGAAAGAGATTGAAGACTTGCACTACAGAGAACACAAGCGCATTGCTGTTCAGGGAATAATCAGTGCCATAAGATACATCAGCTGCAGCAGTGCAGCTGAAGAAGCCTCAGGAGTAGAACTTGTTCAGGTACAGTGTTTGAGAACTAATGCTGTAGCACTTAAGCAGCTATGATGGTAATTAGAACAGAGAATTTTGCATTCGAGATCAGAACCTACTTACATTGTCTCTTGATTAACTTCATTTGCTATTTTAAAAGCAACATTTTTTGAAAGTCACAATTTAGAACTTTTTAAAAAGCAATGATTCAGTGCTTTTCTGAAAGTGTTATGGCAGTCCTCCATAATATTACGTAACTGTTTAGAAGTTACTAATCTGACTGACTGGATTACCTGATGTAAATCACTGGGAGAGGCAACTACTGCAACATGCTCCCTGTCGCTTTCTAGATAGAATTTTTCTTATTAATATGATTAGAAGATAATTTTTGCTAGATATAACGTGATTTTCAGAAGGTAGGGTAAACTCTTCCTTTGAAAGTTACATTAAGGCTTGCAGTTTTTTGAGTTAGAAGCAATAGCTTTAAGTGCTTTGAAACTCGTAAACAATTAACTGTTGTTGCAGAAAGATACTTCTCAGTCTCTTGAAAGTTCTGCTATGTCCAAAGAGGACTGTGGTCACAAGGGAAAAAACACCAACCTTCAAAATAAAGAAGTTAAGTCTTTTCTGGGGCCACATTCCACTCCTGGGGAACAACAGCAGCACCAAGCTCTACAGTCAAAAAAGAGTTCAGTCAAGAGAAAGATACCACAGATATCAAATACAGACACAGAACGGTAAGCTCTCTTCATTAATATGTAGTGGATCTTCTAAAAAGTGTTTATAGAAATTAGTTCAGAGCCCAGGCCATAGGAAGTATATAAGAAAGCTTTAAAAGCATATATAGTTTAATCTTTAAAAGGTAGCTACGTACTTTTCCTGGCATCAGGTGATGATAATTCTGTTCAGGCTAATGAAGGACTGATTAAAGCAGGTGTCTGGTTTGCAGTGCTCTTTTCTGATTAATATTTATGCTACTTTGTTGTTAGTCTCACAGATTTGAAATAAATGTAGTTAATACTTGAACCATGTATAGTTTAGAGACATAGCTGTGGAACAAGCAACAGTTACTGTGTTGTGAGGAAATAAAATTTCTTCTCTGAAAACGCAGAATCAGGTATATCTGTTCCTTAATATCAAACATACCTTATATTTTTCTTCCTGGTTAATGGAATGTACTGCTTGTAGCTGTAACTTGTCAGAAAGGCAAGTAGATGGCAGTCATGTGCTAACCTAAAGGCTCGAAATAATTTGTAGTACTATGGCTCTGCTTGTTTCATGAAATTGTATTGCATCTAATCAGACATAGACAAAGGATATCACAGAATAGCCTTGGTTGGAAGAGACCTCTAAGATCATCTGTCTGGTATAAGGAAATGGAATAAGACAAAATAATGTGTCTCTCACAGCCATATTAGATTCCAGAGTAAAATATCTGTTTGTATAAGGTTGCCCTTTGTTGCAATGTGTATGCAAAATCTAATGTACTCAGTGTTTACAAGCCTGGTGTATACACTGACAGATTTAATGTTGCAAAAATCTAGCCAGTCACATCTTTTTTTTTTTTTTTTTTTTTTTTTTTTTTTTTTTTTGTAGTGGATTTCTCATGCTGTAAAGGATATATTTTTTCTTCTCAACTTCTCACATTCAAAAGTCATGATGTGAGAAGAGAGTGGGTATTCAGAATATTTTGAGGGAAAATGAGAGGAAGAAAACCCTGGTGAACGGAAGTTCTTTCTTGGCAGTGTTACAGCAAACTTGTTAGTGGATTTCTGTTCTGTAAGAAAAATTCCGACATTTGAGTTTCTTAGTTTTGTTCTGTCTGAAGGAAAAACGTGTGTTCTTCACTTTGTGTATTTCCATTAAATAAATACTGTAAAATAATAGTGAATTTTCTACTTTAAGGGCAAGTGCATCTGTTGTTCCTGTATCATCTCACCACTATTTCACACGGTCTGCAAGAAGAAAATTAGGGTAAGTCATGTGAAGTTAATTATGTTAAGTAATTTCAATGAAGAAAGAAAGGTATTTGAAGTGAAACTTTTACAGGTCAGGAATCTGTATGGAAGTGAAATTAAAGAATAGATGAGGGTAGAGTTTTATATTTTCTGTTCACTTCCTTTGCACTGATTTTAGTTTAAAATATTCTGAAATGCAAATTTGAGTGTTATTAGACATATTTTTATATTGCTACTAGTGCTACTTAGGGAATATATAGTAACACAGGTCCATCATGGTAAGCAGAGTAATACATGTAGTCTTTGTTTCAGAAAGATTACAGTTTATGTAGGAAAGTCAAAGGTAGGAGGGAGGGATATTTAATTAGCAAGCAGCACAGTGTAATAGCTTTAATGGATTTGCTAGCAGTGGTTGAACTATACATCATCCTACAGAGGTGCAAGTATAGCTGTCCCTGAGAAGCCACTTGGCTCCTTCCACTATCCAACACTCAGTCTTGATTGAACTTGGTTTGGATCCAGAGAATGTTTTTTTTTAAAAAAAATCCAGATAGGAATTTCAAATCCAGAGCCCTGACAAGTCTGGAACCTAAAGAAATAACTACATGTGGGAAATTCTTTGGAAAATTGAATGAGTGTTGCTGTTTGCTAGTCTGGAATAAAAAGCTACTTTCCTTAGTGCATTTTGTTTAAAGACTGTAAATTCTTGTTATTTGTTCCAAACACAGCTCGGGTAACTTGAATATTTGGACTCTTTGGTGTCAATAACTTCAGATGTCTGGGGTTTTTGGCAGCGGCTTGTGTCAGTAGGTATGCCCCTCCGTTGCCTTCTTGGTTTACTTTTAGCACCTCTTTCCTCCTCACTAAAACAAAGAATCGTGGTGCTAGGGATATAGCAACAGTAGTAATGATGGGGTTAATCTTAAGTTGTTGACCATTCTGCCATTATTACTGCCCTACAAGCGTGTCTATTTTCTTGAAAAACATTTCTTGAAAGGTTAATTTGCAAAAGATTTTTCTGTGGGATATACAAGCTCTTTTGAGCCCACATGTCTTGTTTCCTCTGGTCCTCGTCATAGATACTGCATTTTCTAGAGGAAATGACTGCCTGGCTCTGCAGCTTGTTCATTAAAAGTGTGACACCTGGCTTTAAGGTCACATCTCTGCAGGTGGTGCAGGAGTTTGCAGGGACTTGTGGCACAAATCCATAGGAAAATCGGGAGATTTTTTTGAGTGTGAGGAATCCTATTTTTTTCACTTGCAGAGAAATGTACCATTTTCTCATGGGGGTGGAGGGTGGTAAGAATGTTTTCTCCCCATTTCTTAAGTGAAGCAAAAGTTAAGGCATGTTTACTTTGTTCTCTGCTTTTCTCAATCTGCTACTCTCCTTGCTACCTGTGTGTCTATTCTATGCCATTAGTGCTAGAACCCCAACTAAAGGAGGAGAAAGTCTGTGTTGGATTATGGAAAGCTGTTTCACTCTATATAATTAAAAGGTAACTTGTGTATTTCTGTAATTAACTATGAAGTTGTGCTGAATTCTCCAAATTGCAGAAGAAAAATAGAAAGTTAGCCTGACGTGCCTTAAAATTGCATTGTTTTCTGTTCTGTTGCTGAGAAGTAGCAGAATGTCAGCTCTCACTGCAATATTTTAATACACTGATGAAATAATAACACTAGAGGTATATTTTGAAGAACATATTCTAGCTTAGATTATTTTGCATCTAGTATTTTATGCAGTTTTTCAGCATGTGGTTGCATTTTTTTAAGGTTTTTTGGTTTTAAACAATAAAAGCCTGTGTTAAGGCTCTTTATTGGTAGCCTAACTTATTTATCTGATTATTAAGGGTTTCAGAAAGAACAACGTAAGAGAAAACTAGTTAATTAAATATTATCATTGATATTTTATTGTTGCTAGTAGAGACATTGAACATAAATGTACTTTTAAGCATTTGATATACTCCAAAGTAGTTTAATTGATAGTTTATTGTGAATGGGAAAGATCAGAAATTTCAGAAAAGCTTATTTTTAGGTGGAAGTTAAAAAATAAAACACAGCAGTTTTCTTAGCATTTTAACCTTTGTAAGTTTAGCACTGCAGTTACCATGGAGTTGCTGGTGCACTACATGCTCATACTCTGCACTGCTCGAAAGTAACTTGTTTGTATGCTTCTATCCTTGCAATTTCACTTCTAAATGTTTATGTAACTTTCCTCCTTTTTCCCACTCCTCTGATAAGAGATAAGGGATGGGGATTCTATAATATGGGGAAATTCAGCTTGAGGTTTGCATGACTGAAAGTGTCCTGGAATTTGGTGTTTCCTTCAGACCCCTTTTTCACAGAAATCAGAACTTTTCACAGAGAAATTGGTAGATATCAATAACCAATTTGTGTAGACTTGTCAAATTATTGTAGGAAGGCTGTTTAGTTTCTCTGTAACTTGCTGTGGTAGATGTGTATACCATAATGGTGTCTTGACAGCTGAGCTGATTTCAAACCAGTCTATAAAAGAAGGCTTCTACCAGTTATATCACAGAGTGTTTTCTTTTGTTGGTGTGAGGCACTTTAATTCCTTGCATCAATTGAGTATAGCTACAAGTTGTAACTATTTTCTTAATTTTATTTATCCAATTTAGTCCCAGTGCTTGGGAAATAGGCGTGAAACACAAGACATGCTTATCTTCCCAATGTTTTCTCAAAGTGTTCATCTGCCATTTGTTTTGATTCATGTTATTTTCATTGGCACTACCTTAGAGTAAAATGACTGAAAAGGTGAAGAACAGTCCATCTGGAAATACTGAGTAAAGGCTTTTTTGCAGGTGGGCATCTGTGAAAAGGGGAGTCTGTAGAGTGCAGGCTGGGAATAGCAAATTTGGCATGGCACAAGTTTTCCTAAAGCTGGCATGGGCAAAATCGAAATATGGGGGTTTGGTATGCAACAGCCACAGCATATTGCAGTAAAAGGAAGGATTTGGGTTATATAAGGTGGCTTGCAGACATACTGGCTGGCAAAGAAGCATATAAACTGTATGAATAGACATGTAGGTTTTCCTTACGAACCCAGCTCAAGTTACACTGTACACACATCCAGCACAAAGCAGTCCTGTAGGAATAACATGTCGGGCAGATAAGAGAAATCATTCCACCTACAGATCTGTGAAAGAAGTGGGGAAAAAACTGTGACAAGTTATTTTCATGTTTTTCAGAGTCTCTGCTAGCTCTAAATCAGAGCCTATTCACCTCTAAAGCTAGACCATTTTAACATGGAAAGAAAC
Source organism: Podargus strigoides (assembly GCA_028020825.1). Classification (NCBI taxonomy): domain Eukaryota; kingdom Metazoa; phylum Chordata; class Aves; order Caprimulgiformes; family Podargidae; genus Podargus; species Podargus strigoides. The sequence goes on from CM051631.1 coordinate 11,454,825, forward strand.
CATTTCCATAATACCAACTTGTCAGCAGTATAACTTGGTTTAATCCTCTGCTTTAATGAAGAGGGAAGTTGGCATGTTGATTTCTGAGCAAGCCTTTCCTAACATTGTGCTAGATTTTCATGTCTCTTGTTGAGAAATGCAAGTCTCAAAAGTGAGAATTAGTTTTGTGGGCATTAACCTTTAGACTACTTTTGTTAACACTTTTAAAAATGTCTTCTAGTGGCTTGAAAATGTATTAATATATCTGGTATGTAAATGTTTAATTTATTGTTGTGCATGCACAGTAATTACTTTCCATGATGGTTCTTGTAAAAGGAATTAATTCTTCATAAGATACTATTTTCATGGAAACATTCTTTTATCTAGAAATAATACCACAGGAACTACAATGTAATTACTGAATTATCATTTTAGAAAGAGACAAACTTTCTTGCTACCTTTGATCAGAAAACATAAGAATACCACTGCATAAACTCAGATCTGACATCTGCATGTATTTCTGACATTGCCCTGGACCTCAAAATTGGAAATATACTTGGGACTACAAAGTCACATAGAAACACATACAAGTTTTCATGTACCAACATATTCAATATAACTCTGCCAGAAACTTGGGTGGGTGGTGGGAAGCAAGTAGGGTCATGCTGTTTTAAAGTTCTCTGTGTGGCAGCTTTTTTTCTTTACAAAATTAGGTGGCTGAAACCTCAGTCACACAGATTGTGCTACTTGAGCTGGAAATCACAAGAAGGTCACTCCAGTACTTAGCCCACCCCGTGATGATAGTGCATTACATAAAATGTACTTTCATACTCAAAAACCACAATGTATTTCCTTTTATCTTTTCACTAAATTTTAGATATTTTCCATTTGTTATGAAACATTGAAGTGAAATTTTCAAGATATAACCTAGCATGAAATGGGAAAAATTGCAAAAAAACCCTGTAAATCCTTATGACTGAAATACATAATGTCCTACTAAACAGCATGTTTGTCTTTGATTCCTTTTTCACTGTTTGTATATTGTCCCTTTGTATTTGCAGTTACAGTATTTTATTAGTAACTACTTTGGTAGTCTGCAATTGTAATGGCACCTTAACAAAGTCTTGCCTACGTCTCAGTTCTTTGTGATGCAATATAATCAAGATAGTCTTTCTCCTAAGTTCATTTGGACATCATGGTGAGTTTATAATGACAGGAATGCAGCAAAGAAGAAAGGAATAAATGGGCCTAAGGGCTTATTTTACCACGTTGTGGCTGCAGAGTATGTGTTACATTTTTCTTCTGCATAACATCCTAGGTAATTTATTAGAGATTGATAGTTGCTTACTGTGAATTCAAAATTTCATGGTTAAAAATGAAAGTGTAATGAAAACTAGTTTGCTTGTTTGAGCTGATTGTTACAACAGAGTAGAATGTCCAAAGGAAAATACATATTTGGAAATTCTCTATCATTTGGAATGGTGGAGTGATGACGTGGCTCCATTCGTGCTTTGTTTTTGACTGCTGAAGGGTGCTGATAGAAAAGTGCAGCAGCATGCTGTGCAGCCTTGTTGGCCATCTGTGATGTTCAGCTTTCAGTGTCACACATTCTATTTCCAGTAGGTGCCCAGTAGAGGGCAACAAACACTATTTTTTGACTGTAAAATACTTTCTTGCCTATTTCATAAAGCAACGAAATACAGCAGTTCTTGTCCTAAGCTTTTCAAAACTGATTTGCTGAGCGTAGTAGGTCTCATACATCAAGCTGCTATATTACAAGTCTCATGATATGAAACCAGGTACTAGTGCTCACTCATTCGAGCTTGTATTGTTTATCACTAGCAATCTGCCAAGGTTTGAACTTTTGCTGCATAGTGTTTGGGCTGAAATAGGTTTTAAATACATATATATACACTATAACTTTCTTTTTATAGGTTGGATGGATCTCAGCATGAAGATTTGGTGCAAGATAAAACTGGACAGGCTGTATTAGACAGTTCACAGTACTGCACAGGTATGTTGAAAATAGTTGTTACATTAACCATAGGAAGTTTAAGCCTACTTCTTCTCTTTAGGTCCAAAGCAGATAACAAAGACATCCTTATAACCCTTGTTTGTTGGGACAGCTCTTCTGTAAATCTGGCTGCATCAACCTCTAGGGAGCCACTGTAGCAACGTATTGTTAATGTCATTCTGCTCAGTCATGTCCCTGATGTGTTCTAAAGGATGGCTAGAAGGACAGTGTTGGGCTGTTTCCCAGTATGGGGAATAAATTTTCAGTGTTGTTTTATACAAGTTTTAAGTTCGTTTTGTAACTCAGAAGCCCTTTGTGCGTAAGACTTCACACTTTCTGTAGGTAGTTCTCTTGCTATAGTGATCTGTGTGTGATAAAATTGTCCCTCTCCAGGAAGGTTGCCCCAAAGTTATGTAAGTACCTAATTAAAAAGACAAATACAAAATGTGGGGAGGAAATGGATGAAATATACAAGCCAGTAATATGAATCATGTTTGGTTTAGGGTTTTTTCTAAGTTAATATTATTAATTTTTTGTTCCTCTGCAATTGAAAAATAAACTCATGTTCCATGCAGTTGGTTTCTTGATATCTATTTTTGGCTGAAGAAAGAAGTCCAATTTGTCAGTTGTCATTATGTGCAGCTTGGTCTGTTTTTTATTTCATGCAAATATTTTGATGTGTTTTCCTCTTTTCAAAGATGACTGAATATACTCTGAGTCATGTAATTTTATCTAAAAGTTTATCTGCTACTAGCATCTGTCCCAGCATTAACATCTACCAATTTATTTCTGTGCATAGCTGTCTTATGCATAATGTTGTCCATTCTTTTATTTTTGCAAGGCAGCAGTTCATTTTAATTTAGTAACGACCTCGATAGATTGTCTTTGTAGCCTGTTGATGGTGATCTACTCCATTGTGCTGCTTTAAAGCAACAGAAATGACAGGGAGTTTTCCCAAATGTTTAATGTATTAAGAGACTGAAATGATGAGGAAACTATCAAACTGGAGAAAAATTTGTACAGGTAACTGTTTAAAGTGAAGAGAAAGAGCAGCCTCAGGTACTATGCAGAGATCTTCAAAAGTAAGAAAAAAATCTGTAAGCAGATTTGATATTAATTACTTTATTGATTGTTAGTCTTCGGTGCAATTTCTTGATGCTAATAAAAATGGAAAATCAGATTGAGTATTCTCACCTGAAATTATTTTTATAGGAATTCCTTGTAGCTGTAGTGTTTATTGTGCTGTACTGCTAGTCTCTCTAGAATTGTTGGGCCATTGTGTAGATCATAAAATGAATGCATGTGTGTGGTTCCAGTGAATTGGTTTAAAAGGTTGGTTTTCAAAAAAAGAAAAGGAGGCGAAGATGTACAGTGAAATATGTGCCTCAGTTTTTAACTGTAGTAAAGAAATCTTGCATTAGATACTTATATTTAGATACTTTAGATATTTATATCTGAAATACAGATATATTTAGATACTTTTATTCTTAAATTAAAATATCATTTACAGTGACACTTCCTCACTGCATGTGAAACCCTTTTTAACTTCAGTTGGCTGATATTTTGAGTGTAGTCCAAAATAAATTAATCAGTCTGTCATCTAATCTAAGTACACAATAATTATATTAATATACTAGTAAAAGTAGCTACTAAACATATGCACATGCTTTATCACATGATGTCAGTCCTACTGGCAATATTATTAGTCTTATATAAAATACTAATTGTTTAGCTGATGCTAGTTTTATCTAAATAACTGCTTGTTTACATATTGCTTAACTCATTAAGGTGTATGTATCAAAGTGAACACTTCTATGCTGTGTTCCTTCAGATTTTGAAGATACCTGGGTTTTTTTTCAGTATTCTGAGATTGTATATCAATTGCTTATGAATTATATACTTATTTTTTCTATTTACTGATATGCAGGTCATAGGTACCATATAAAATGGAAAAGTATTACTCTAAGCTTCATAGTGTTTTTACCATGGCCCCAGGTAGAGCTTTTTTTTTTTTTTTCTTAATTTTTTTTTTTTATTTTTTTTATTTTTATTTTTTTTTAAAAAATACCAGCAAGGGAAACTGCTGTTAGCTGCCTTTAGGAGCGACTTACAGGAACATAAAATTTACCCCCCCCCAGCATGTGTTAGTGCTGACACTTCTCTTAGCAGCTCTGTATCATAGCAGCCTGCATCAGAGTAACACTTTTTGAACAGCCATTGGGTAGAAGTACAAAAAGAGCCGATAGGGATATCCAAAACAAATTATTAAAGTGTATTTTTTGAATGTTGAAATATCTTGGGGTGGGGGGAGCAGTATTGGGATAAGCTTCACTAACTGGAATTTCATTTACTCCAGATATTATATTTTGGAAGAGATACAAAGGAGGAGTAAAAGATTGCAGTCTGTGCTGTAAGATAACATGAAACATCACTGTAAAACAGAAACGCACTGACTTGCATTTACTAACAAAAATGTTTGCAAGGAAGTAACAGTGTAGGCTGACCAAATTAACTTCTAATTTTTTACAAGGAAAAAACTGTATACTGTAATTATACAGTAGGGTTTTTTAAAAACAAAAATCTGCTAATAAGGTACCTGTAATAGGAAAGAAGAATGGAGCTGTAATTGTCTGTGTAGCAAGAAATTTTAAATGTAGCAGAGTCCTCAATGTAAGCATATAGTTATTGTGCAACGGATGGAAATATTTACCTTCACTTGTACCCATTTTAAACTTATTTTCACGACTTCTGGCTGTTCATAAAACAAATTACATGCTCTCTAAAACCAGACAATGATGATGTTCTTCGTGTGGCAAAATAAGGCTACAAGTGTAGCCTCTAAGGTTATCAGTTTATTCATGTCCAAACCCCAGTTTGATCCATTGTGTTGTATGTTTTGAACATTCTGCTGTGTCTTCATAATTGAAATGTTCTACTGAAAATATTTCTCATCTAGAAGAGAAGTGATATGATTCTGTGAGCGTATAAGCAGCTAAATATTTTTTCTGTTTCTAACAGACCAAGAAGGAATGAGTGACATACCTGAAACTGAAGAGACTGGAAGAACTTGTGATTCATGGCAGAGTGACCTGTGGGCACAAGTGAAGGACAAGTTAATGACGTATTTGCATCACAGCACAATTTTCCCAGAAAGCATCCCACGTAAATTTGATTATGTGCACAAAGACTTACTTATGCAGCAGTACAACCTTCATGCAGCAGTGCACCAGCCCAAAGAAACCAGAACAGATAAAAATATTAATGAGTTTAAAAGTGCTAGTGGCCTTGGGTATTATGAAGTGACAGTTCTGGGTAAGTGGTAGCTTGGCTCCTAAAAAAGGTTAAGCAAGAGCAGTATCAGATCTTCGCTCTTTGGTGCGTTAACTTGGGAATGACCTGAAGGTTCATCAGAAACTGAATGGACTTCTCTAAATTAATCAGTTGATTCTGAGTATTTCTTGAAGTTTAAAAAAATGATTGATGTTTTAGATTTTTGTTAGAGTTATGATGTAGGCTATTTTTTAATGGAAAGCTGTATTTCTCATGAAAAATATCTTTAAATGAAATCACTGAATATCCTCTTTCTAGTATCACTTTTCATATAATTGCAAGTTTGCATATAGGCTTATGTGTATCACTTAAAGAATGTGCCTAGTCCTTCAGCTATTGATTGGTACAAGTAGAGGGAGGTCCTGCTCACTAGTTCAGCCGGTCTGACACTGTCAGGTAAATTATTCAATTGCACTTGATTGTCAGCTGACTTTCCTGCAAGAGAGGTGTTCATCAGAAACAAGTCAGTGTTCTTAAAGGGAAAAGGACAACTATAAATGCTTCTTTTGTGCATTAATCTCAGTGAGTTGGTTTTTGAGTACTGTTGCTCCTGAAGTGCTTTTCTTCCATGCTAGAAAATTAAGGGCTGTGTTGTAGCCATACTCATCAACTGCTCTCTGCTGCTTCTGGTTAGCACAAAGTGTTAATTGTTTGATCTATTAAAATATAAATATGCAAGTTGATGTGTATCTTGCATTACGGTGGGATATTAATCTGTTTGATTTTGTTTTCCCATTAAAAGGAGGAAATTGCCTAGCTTAATGATGCTCACATTAAGTTCCCATAACTTAAAAGTTTCCATTATTTACTACAGGAGATTTGCAGAGAAGGTGTTTGAATATTTGCAGTCATCAGAATCCTGGGACTTTCCTTATAATATTCAAGACAAAAGTAGCACAAGTACTGCACCACATACTGCATAGATAACACTGGTTGTAACATTAATTTCTCTTCCCCTATAGCACCAGTAAAGTTAAAAAGGAGTGTGAAATGGCTTCCAATGTTGGTCTAACATTTTCTGAGCTAACAGCTCTGTTAGCCTTCAACATAGTGTAACATCATATCAATTTGAATGTGCTTATGTATAAATAGATATACATATATATGTTGAAATGTATTTTTAGACAATTAATGGACAAAGAGTAAATAAAAATCAGTGTTCAGTGTCCAGTAGTTTGCTTTCTTAAAAAAACAAATGGTGCTAATGGGCTGAAGATTAAGTTTTCTGCTAACTTAAATATTTTTTTTTCAACAGGTATAAACCATGATGTAGCAATAGATGTTGCATTTCTTCCATTGTTTTGTCCTGAAGATCCCCACTTATTTCAACTAGAAGACATTCAAAACGATACATTGTTGTCTTGCATGAGTTGCATCTCTGCATGTCAGCAGAAGGCCACTAGCAATGGAAGGCTTCGTGACATGTTTCCACTTTCAAGTGAGACTGGCTTTCACTGACGTAACTCATTTATCACTTCTTGGTTTATCTTTCAATGCAAGAGTTAATCCTCTGTAGAAATTGTTGTAGGTCAGACATTGTTCACCTCTTCAGTGAAAGATATGTAAATTTCTTGTGACCACCTTTAGTAAACAGATGTAATATTGAACTTTAAAGGTGTTTTTTACTGGAGCTGTTTCTCATACTCTGAAAATAGCATTTTAATATCCAAACCATGAACTCCTAAGTGACCTAGATAGTATTTACATATTTGTTGATGCAAAATTATACTGACATAGACGTCAGTATGGGTGGCTTAGCATGTGAGTATTTGGTTTGATCTGCTTTGCAATTGAGTGGAATAACTGTCAGTCACTCAACCCATTTCACTGCTGTCCCTTTGAACAGCTGCTTTAACGCAACCTACGGTGCCTATAAACTGAGGCATTTGCCTGCTATTGAATTCGTTTCCTTTGGATTATGCTTCTAATTACTATCACCTCACAACAATATATAGTAAACACTATTAATGTGTGTCATGCTGCCAAGTGCTATATAAGCATCATGTTTTCCTGCATACTTATATTTAAACAAAATCAGGTCTGTCTATATATCTTTACTTTTCCTTGAATAATACTACAAAATCTGAGAATAACTAATGATTAAGTAATTCATATTTCAACTTTTCCGTATCTAAGTTCTGATGCTGTCATTTCTAGTGATTGAATTTACTAATAAAATGCTACCAAAAAGAAAAAAAAAATCCCAGTAGTTTAGAGTGTTAGAATGAGTTTTTTCACTGAAAGAAGGTTGAACTTTTATGCATTACTGCATGGAAAACAATGTCAATTCAGTATAGCTTTTTACTGTGTGTATATTAAAACACCTTTTCTTAACTTCTAGATGAAGTTGTAAAAGCAGCAACGGATCTAGATGGCAAACATGTTGTCTGCATCTTGGACATCTGTCACTTGGGTGATGATAAGGTGGAAGTCTTTCTGAGCAAAATCTACAAGACAGTGGAACCTGGTGTGCTGGATCCAGTGTAATTTAATAACTTATTTTTCAAATTTATATTGTTCTAAAGGAGGGAAATAAAATTGCTGTAACTTGAATATACCCTCTACACATTGCACTTTTCTAGACCTAGCAGACAAACATAAAATTATGATTCTTAGAGCAATTGTAATGGTCATCCATGTAACTGAGAAGGATGATAGTTGCCTGTATTTTTTGGCAGTCTTGAAACAGATGACACAATGTCTTGATTATTTATGTTCAAGAAGGATGAATAGGCAATTCACTGAGCTTGTATTTTGATAGGATACCAAGGAGTATGGTTGTCATCTCCCTTTCTCTGCCTGTGCACATACATACACAGGAAATGTATATATCAGGGTGAGAACTGAGAAGAGAGGCAGGCTTTCCCAATATTAAAGGCAATGTTTACAAAGGAATTAACTGGCTGGAAATAGAATAACTGTTAGGATTAGAGCTGTTAGGTTCTATTGTGATCTTTCAGTGGGAGATATGTAGGGCAGCCTAACTGCTCTTTAGGCTTGAAGCTTACTGTGTTTGTGAAAGGAATTAAATACTGTGATGCTTTTAGTACCGGGGACTGGACTCAGTGATCCAAGAAGCCACTTTCAGTTCTTTTTACCTCAGCAAGGTCAGCTGCTGGGTTTTTATATGTCTGCTTTTGTATATATAACATTCAGTAGCAAGTGTAGCACCCAAAGGTTTTTAACGTATTTTATTTATTAATTAAAAAATAATGAAATATTTTTAAAAAGAAACTTTGTTAGTGGAACTTGCTTCTAGCGCTGCAAGAGAAAAACTGTTGTTAAGGCGTGCTTAGCATGGCAGGAATTGCAGTCTGTCACACCATTAGGTTTTTTCTGTTGATCACTCTCCTCTTGCTTTTTAGTACTAGCTGCCTGTATTCTGAGTACATGAAGGAGCTCAGCAGCTGTGAGAAGCTGCTACTTCCACAAGAGCAAGAGACTGTAAAATTTTGTCAACTTTATGCCTGTAGATTAAGTAAAAGCTGGCTCCTGCTGAGTGCAGAACCAAGTCCTACTTTTTCCTCCCATGTCAAACACCCTCATATAATTTATACAACTGGTTCCTTACAAAATTATCCTCAAACAGGAACTAAACCTCATTGCTATTTGACAACTTGTCCATGTGAAACGCTGGTCTCAGTTTGATTCTTTGAGAAGAAATTACTGCATTATGGAAGCTTGCCAGTTAAATTGTACCATTATTGACCAAAGCCCACAGAGTTAATTTATAGGAACAGATTTATTCTTTCGTGGAAAACTAGGCACATTTTAGCAGCCTGTTGGTAATTGAGGAGTATTTCTTTCAACTAGTAGCTCACTTGTCTGCCCTGGGGACAGTGGACTTTGTCTTCAAGTAGTTAAATTCTGTATCCTAACTTCAGTTAATGGTAATTGAAGGAGCAACGTAACTGTCTTTATTATAATACAAGTTCAAAGGCAACTTCAGATAAAAAGTAAAAGCCTTAACATTCTAAAGAAATTATAAAATTATTTTGTCTCTGTAGCATGGTTTACAGTTTAAAACTGTATTAATAAGAAAAGTTTCTTACATTGCACAGGGACTAAAAGTTAAATGTGACTATGTATTGTATGTTTATATTTTGTATGGATCATATAGTGTTAATTCTAGAGCAATGTTTCTCAACCCATGGCTTTCAGAGTACCTTGTAACCTTTCCACAGAAGGCAAAATGAGAACATACCAACCCAAGGGGAGCACAATGTTGCTTGCACTATTATTTGTGGAATTGTGTAGCTTATGGGTATGTGAAGATTCGAGGCCATTGCTCTAGAGTGAGAGAAATTAGCACCAGCACTTCGGGTACCAACCTGAGCGATGCTGACTGTGTCAGCCAGTATTTGTAATTTAGATATACTTCAGGTCGAAGTCTAATTTTAATGAAACCATTCTTTCTAGAAGCAATTTTTAAAGTAATTGTCTTTGTATGAAAGGACTGATGTGGCCGATGCTGTCACAGAGCCACTCTATTCACTTCACCCATCCCATGCAATAGCAATGCAGCAAAGGCTGTTTGTCACATTGCACTGATTACTACACTTTAAACACGTAGCATTAATAATTTCATCCTCTATGTTAGGACTTCCTAACTATAAAAGAAATATCAAAGTGGTGTGGAATATGTATAATATATACTTGAGAGTTTAAAGTATATAAATTTTATTTTACAGAAGTGTTGTTTGAAATTTTTCATGGCAAAAGCTGGGAAGGAGAGATACTCATGCAGAATGAAGTGCCAGAGTTGAAGCACGGGCTCTCTGCGTGTAGGTAGAGACTGTTCAATGCCTGTAGTAGACTTGGAATTTCAATACTCTGGGTCATTCTGTAGAGGCACTTACCCCACCCCTATAGGTTACACTGAACTTAATAGGCCGACTTCAGTTTCTGAAATGTTGCAGTGTTAATATATATGTTCCCACCATGCTGTCTCCCTCCTCCCTGCCAAACCAGCACTGTAGCAGTGGGGTGAAGGTCCCGTCTGCAAGGAACTTGCTGTTTTATTTCACTTGGTCTTTATTGACACAAGTATAAAACCAAAGTATTTTTGATCCTGAGTCTGTCAAAGTATGTTAATTTTACCATGTTAAACAAAGATACAGAATCTTTTCTCCTGCTAAACGTCATAGGAATCGTCTTTCTTACTGCTGTGTATTGCCATTGAAATCTTACATTTGCTTGTTTCTTATGTTTCCAGCATTAATTTCAAAGAAAACCAGAGGAAGGTAAACTGTATGTAACTAATGGTACTTTTGAGTGTATAAAACTTGCTAAGTCATAGATCTTAGAGGTAAGATCAGTTTTGGATTAATGTGATGTAGAACGTGAGCAACACTGAAAACTGGGTAATATGAATAAATGAATTAATATGTGTAAACGTCTTGGATTACTTCTTTCAGTTTCTTTCCATTTTCTTTTTCTGAAAGCTGGTTCAGTTTTCCAAGAATCTCTCCACAGTCACATTTACTCTCTTAATCTTTATGAGAGAGCCAGGTCGGGCTTCTGTCAAAATCTATGTCACCAACTGCAGCTTCTCTTGGCTTTCAGCATTGCGTGCAGCATGATTTTTGCAGAGAAAAGGTCTTGATGACTTTACAATTTGTCCTTTATTTTCATTGTGGACTACAGAGTTCTGACATTAGTGAGGTTTTCATTTTTCTGTTCTAATATAAGTAAACAAGCATTGGTACTAGTAATTGTTATGGAATAAACCACCGACTGAATTCAGGGCATCTATAGTGCCTACATCCAGAAATGGAGAGTTGTGTGATAATCATTCAAACATCTCAGTGTAGATCTTGAAAGTGAGCTAGAGTGTGGAAATGGGCTGAAAGAGGTCGTTTGCTTCTGTGTTAGTTTATGTGGTTCTACATCTCTTGCACTGGTCTAAATCAATGTTAAAATCAACTGGACCTGACAGAGTAGATGACTGAAAGAATCCAAAAGGAGAAATGTAGGGAATGATTTGGTTATCTTAGTCCATAAGACAGGTAAATATTTTTTAATATTTCCCTCCCTCCACTTCTGATCTTTTTAACACGGTCATTTGCATCACAGATCGCAGTGTGCAGTGAGAACCCTGAGCTTCTGTCACCGAGTGAAAGATGACCCGGTCCTCTGGAGTGACATTCAAGTTGAAATAGGAGCCAGGGGCTTGAGCAAGCTCTTAGGAAGCATCATCAAAGCTAGAATTAGTGCAGTAATGGGAGAGGGGGAGCAGGAGAATGATGCTTTGTGAAAAAGGAGCATAAAACTGGGGCAGAAGGTGACTTGCACGCCCGCTGGTCTGCATCTCCTACTTCACAAGAGGTGGGTTTGTTGTTTCACAATAGGTGGGTGTGTCACCCGTGTCCCAGCCTCCACTCCAGATAAGCTCCCTGACACCCTGAGGACCTACCTGGCTGGTGTCAGGTTCCTGTTGGAACTGAGAGTTCAAACTCCTCAGCAGGCTGCAGGCTGGAGACTGCCACCAGCCAAAAATCCTGTGGGCGTCCAATGTTTTCTGCTTCTATGAACAAGCAATGAAGCAAGCAGACAAATTCCGTTTTCTCTGCTTCCTGGTGGTTTTGATTATTTTGTTCAAGACTACACAGGCATTTTCTACGTTTGCCTCTATAAGTTTATTCTATTTCAACAGCGTGAGCAACAAAACTGTGTCCGAGCACTGCGAATGTGGCCTGTATGGATTAAATTCTCCTCTACGTAGTGCTCAGGGGCTTGTGAGCATTCCTAAATCTCCGAATCTTCAAGCCTGCGATGCAAATACCCAGTTCACCATCACCAAACCGCCATGGATAGCACTGATTGAAAGAGGCAATTGCAGTTTCGCTGAAAAGATTACAGTGGCCGCCAGAAGGGGTGCGACAGCAGCTGTGATCTACAACACGCTGGACAAAGACAACCACGCCGTCCTGATGTCATATTTCGGTGAGTACCTCGGCGGGGAGCACTCAAACCTGGGCGTTCCTCTGAAGTTTGGTACAGGGCAGCACAGCTGGGTTATAAGGAAGCAGTTGTGTTCGTGGATGATTGTTGCTTTAATCAAAAAAATTAATAGGGGGGGAAAATGTATTATGCAATTTGAGTACAAAGCATATCTGTACGTAGCTAATTATGTGCAATATACTTTGGTGGAGCTGTACTAGGAATCCTTTGTCTTCAGTCTTGCTTGTCTGATTTTGTGAGCGAACTGAGCGACTTTCAATCCAGAGATAAGCCAGGGTTTTGCTGACCACCTCCCTGCACTGGTTTGGGTTGCCACTTCAGGAATTTTCTGGCTGTGCAGCCCACACCTGGGCAGGTCACAGGAGTCAGACAGCACCAGCCCTTGAGCAGGCTGGCTCCAAGTCCCAGTTATGAACCTGCAGGAGCATCACAGGTGCTTTACAAACACAACCATCACCTGAGGCTCAGCTCTAAACAAACAAACATCCTAAACAAGGTATTGCACAACACAAAAATGTGCAGTGGCTTCTTGTGCTACACAGCCAGCTTTGACTCTCCTCCTCCTCCTCCTCCTCGCTGTCTCTCACTACAGAGCTTGTGTTTGCAAATGAAACTTAAATGTTTTACTGGAAATATGTAGCCAAAAAACCAAACCTTTTGTTCTACCTCTGGATAAAGTGACTTAAGCTTCAGTGGCCAGCATGTCAGTATTCAGATTAACTTGGTTTTTTAGTTTGGTTTTGGAGCGTGCCAGCTCATACTAATGCTGGATGAATAAAGAAAGAATTGTACTGGCTTTATGTAGGTGCAAAACCTGTGCCAGCTGCGTTTCTTGCGAGCGGTGGTGGCCCCAGCTGGCCCACGGCCAGAGCAGGGTGGCCCGTTTCCCCGGAGGTCAGTGGAGGAGAATAGGATGGAACCTTTTTGGAGGCCTTTGGAGAAGAGATGCCCTGTTGTCAGAGCAGTGAGAGAAAAATCTGCCCTGCTGCTGCCAGTGATCAGTGAACTGATTAAACAAGGAGCAGCTGGTTGAGGCCATCTTCAGTCACCCGTCTGCATTGCTCTGCTGCTGTGCAGGGCTGTAGGAACCCCATGACCTTGGTTATTTACAAGGCCTTGGGCCCTTGGCTGCATCCTCCTCCCTCCCTGCTGACTTTAACATGAAATCACTAGAGCTTTCTAGCCGACCTTATTTTCTGTTACGACAGTACGATATTATGTACATATTTCACATTGTTCACATTGCTCAGTCTTTCAGCAATGAAATAGTTTGGCCTGGGCAAAGTCCAGGTGTGCAGGAAGCATTGATAATCTGAAGCTGCTGGGAAGGAACGAGGGGAAAAACCTCCCCTCTTGGTCACTCCTTCCCCATCCTCTGCTGCAGTTCCTTTTGCCTGTCATCAGTTTTACCTGTTCCTGGGTATTGGTTTGTTGTTACACACACACACGAGATAAAACCAATGCATTAATAGCTTTTACTATGGAAAATTTTAGAGGTCAAGATATAGTAACAACTTTCCCATTCCTCTCCGATTACACAAACCACTGGTGGGAAAATACTGTAATATGAAAGTTTTTTCTGTAGGTGTTTGTGTCTTATTTGCATGAAGTTAGATTGATCCACTGGCACAGACAGTCAACTTCTGCTAGAAGAAAAATGTCTCTTTTTAGTAATTCCAGCACTTAATTGATTTTCTCTGGTAAGGAAATGGAATATGCACCTGTAACAAGATTTTTCCAGCAGTGCTCTTTGAAACTTAAATGGAAATTCCAGGAATTATCAAGTTTTTGAAACATAGCCAAATTTAAATAAGGTATTTTGGGGCTCCTTTTTCAGTAACAAACACCAGAGCACAGACAGCAGCAGAGTAACGGTGCTCTGGGAAGTGAGGAGGCAGCTGGCTGGGCCCACGCTCTGTCAGCACTGCTGGCAGGGGCCAGCAGAGGGCTGTGTCCTCTCGTCACTGACATTTTATTTCCCTGTTAATTTACAAGAGGAAATAGGAGATTAGAGATAGGAGTATAAAAAAGAATTAAAAAATTAAAACACTAGTACTGCTGCCATTTGGATACTAGTCCAATATAGCAGCTAAGCTAAAACATCAAGCGTGTTCTGAAAGTTTTTCTCCAAGGGACTTACTAAGGCCCAGTGTAAGGGAACTCTCTTACTGGTTAAAGCCTCCAAGGCTGATGAAGAACAGCACCCTGGCAGAACTGTTGTCCAACAGGAGCTAGCGGGTATCTCAGATTGTCTGTACAAAAGAAATAATTGGCAATCCTGACAATAATTGGAAAAAAAAATTGTTGTGGATCTGCATTTCCTTCCAACTTGTTTCCAGGATATTCTGCAGCCTCAAAGTCTACCTTTTGTTATCTCAGAAGTATTTTCAGATAGGATCTTATCAGCTGTTGGTGCAATACCTATTATAAACTTGTGGGCTAAATGCCTAACAATGGAGTTTGGTTTTATCATTGGTTTTGAAAGCTGGTATAAAATCTTGCTCAGGTTCCCATCTAAACCCTCTAAAATATCATTGCTTATTTGATCTTCAGAGTCATTTCTGGTTTACAGCACATTTTCAGTCATCTCCTCTGTTTACTATAGAAAAAGTCAGGCTCTCTGTCCTAGCTTTGAACAGCCTGTGGGACCTGCACATGAAAACAAATGGACTTCCAAGAATGTCCATGAGAAGCAGATGCCATGAACTTCCCTTTTCATTTATTCCTTGTGAAGTAAGTGGCTCTGCTAACAGCAGCCCAGATGCCTCCGTGAAATCAATGTTCTCATAGAATAGACTAAATTACTCCGTTTAATGTCCGAGAAAATTGTCTAGATGGCTTCACTTCTTTGATGCAACGAGAGGTGGGGGTGCAGGAAGGGTGACACACACAGACCTTCACCAGTGGGAGCCGTCACTGCAAGGAGAGGCCAGGAGAGCTGGGGGGGGGTCTGTCTGGAGAGGGCTTGAGGGGTTCTCATCCATGTGTACAAATTCCTGTTGGAGCCAGGGAGAGTAAATACGCTGGAGCCAGACTCCTCTCAGTGGTGCCCAGTGAAAGGAACAGAGGCAATAGGCACAAACAAGACGATGTAAGAAAAACTTCTTCACTGTGAGGGTGGTTGAACAGCATGGCAGGTTGCCCAGAGAGGCTGTGCAGTCTCCATCTGCAGAGATACTCAAAACCCAACTAGACATGGCTCAGAGCCGGGGTGGACTGTCTGATCTCCAGAGCAGGCAGCCTTTTCCTTCCAGAAAGGCTCCCGAGCAGCCATGAAGTCCCTGCGGGCTGTGCTCAGCTCCACAGAGCACAGGCTGCCAGAGAGCTGCGTTCAGGTCTGGGATTTTCCAGAGCCCCCAGAACATGGAGCCAGCAAAACACAGGCCCTCACCACACTGGCATTTAGTACTGCTTTTTCAGCTTCCAAGGTAAAAAATGTGAAGAGCACTGGCTTTATTTCGGGTGACTACATACTGTGACCCACTTGTTCATTCATAAACTTGGTGGTGAACATGTACAGGGAGCCCAGATTCTGTTTCTGTGGAAAGCTAGCAGCAGGTTTGTCCTGGGACCACAGCATGGCTCTCATGAGCTTCCTTGGTTAGCAAAGCTCAGGAGAGGCTTTGCAAAACTCTAACTGCCAGAACCAGAAAAAGAAGCCATCCTGCTGGCTAACCATTGCCCCTAAAAAGAGAAAGGTGGCATCCTCTGTTTAACCTGCTGGAAACAAAGAACAAAAGAAATACTTGCATCTAATCGAGTCAATCATTCTGGCTTTTAATCCCAAGTATGTAATATATTCTGGAACATGCACAGCTTTCCTCAGTCACTTATCAGTGTAACCTCTCTTACCAATCATGCCATTGTGATTGAAGTTATGTTACTTGTTGCAACCCAAAAACTGAAGAGAAAAAAACATAATGGTGGAAGCCTGAGTGAAATGAGTCCTTGGGAGCATCGCAGAGTGCACTGGTGAGGGTCAGCTCCTGGTGCCTCTCCACACTGGCACCGCTGTGAAACACCTCAGAAGATCAATGAAAGCCAATGCAGCAAACCGTGAACTGCCTGAGCGTGACCACCTGAGCGAGGAGCTGGGTGTAAACAACAGGCAAAGGCTCAAGACAGATTGAGTTTAAATTCTGATCTCCTTAAAGGGTCCTGTGGTTCGTGGCATTGATGAGGCTAAGGCCAAGACTCGGAGCTTGGAACCCAGCTGGATTTAAACATTCCAGGCACTGTGTCTCACTGTTTTGGGACAGTCCCTCCTGGTGAAGCACAGAGGGTGTGGTGGTCCTTTTTCTCCAGGAGCCCAGTGCCCTGACTCACACCAGGGAAGAGCTAGGTTTGGTTCCTTTTATCACTTGAGAAGATTCAAACCCATTTTCTTGCTCCCTTGAAGATCCTCAAGCTTCAGGCTGTGCTGCTATGCTGCACCACCTTTTGCACTCATGGCACTACTGGCCCTGCCCAGACCAGTGCACATGTACAAGCAGGATAGCAGGTGCTTGAAGTTGTTTTGTGAGCAAAACAACTAACAAAGTGGGATTTTGGTCCTAACACCTGTCCCCTGTGTCCTTATACCACCTCTGACTCCATGTAGGTAATGTTTTCCTCTTTTCCTCCTTCCCTATGATTTCACCTCTCTTCCCACCACAAGCTCAAGAGTCCTTTTGCTTCCTTGTTCCTCAAGGCAATAAACCTCACTGTCTCACAGGTGGGCCTCTCCCTGGGCAGAGGCAGGCAGGAGCTGGCAGTCCATACACAGCACCTGGTCATGGAACCTCAGGTTTCTGCCTCTCCTGAGGGACCTGCAGGAACTGACAGGGGTTTCTGTCCTCTAACCAGCTCTGATGTTAAAGAACTTGTAGGAAACGCCTCCTTGTTTTTTCCAAGCTTTTGGCTGAGTTTGGCTGAAATTGGTCATCGGTGTAGGCAAGCAGGAAAGTTATCTGCAGGGAGGAGATGGCGCAGGAGGAGGGATGAGGACAGAAAGGAAAACTGTATGACTGTATACCTTGTTTCCTTTGAAAACCAAACCAAAAATGAGCCAACTTCAGATTTTGGAGCTGATGGAAACAGCAACTGATCAGAGGATTTCAGAATATGTTTTGGACCCAAATTTCACTAAGTCTCTTTCAGTATCAGCCTTTTGTTTCTTTTAAAATTCTTGTCGCAATTTACTGTCCTGTCTACTTACATCCTAGCCCAGATGGCTTTCTAACTAAGGATTTACACAGGGTCTTTACAGAATGAAAAAAATACCTTAAACCTTACAAAATCAATGGAAGTGTTTCCTTTGATTTCATTAGACTCTAGACTGTGCCATTTGCACATGCAAATGTTGGGTCACCAAGTGTGCTGTAAGCTACATCACCTTCTTTATAGGTGCATTTATTGCTATCTCACTTAGAAATTCATCCCAAATATTGTATAGTTATTTTAGAGGCTATTTAGAAGATAGTTTAACATGGGCCATCAATTTGCTTGTAATAGTCACTACTACTGCTGCTTTCTATGCAGTTTTCCAGATGGGTCGGTAGAGCTATAAAAGGATCACCTGCATCAAAGTGCATTACCATGTGCATTCCGCTGAGGAGTAAAAATGTTAATGAAAAAAACCCTGAAATACAAACCTTGTTTGCACACAAATCAGAGAGATCTGTAAATACCATTATTTGCTATGAAAATGCTCTGTTTCACACTTCACAGAATCACAGAATCACAGAATGTTAGGGATTGGAAGGGACCTTAAAAGATCATCTAGTCCAACCCCCCTGCCAGAGCAGGAATACCTAGATCAGGTCACACAGGAACATGTCCAGGCGGGTTTTGAATGTCTCCAGAGAAGGAGACTCCACAACCTCTCTGGGCAGCCTGTTCCAGTGTTCTGTCACCCTCACTGTGAAGAAATTCTTCCTCACATTTATGTGGAACCTCCTATGTTCCAGCTTACACCCATTGCCCCTTGTCCTATCATTGGATGTCACTGAGAAGAGCCTGGCTCCATCCTCGTGACACTCACCCTTTGGAGAAGAGCTCGCAGGCAGTGGGCTGCCCTGTCCCCAATGTTCTCCCAAGCTGTGGCCGTGAGCATCTTTACGTCAATTGAGCAAAGACGCAAAAGGCCCAGAGAAAAACCATCTGTGGTTTGCAATTCCTCCCATCTCAAGGAGGGGGAGATGCTGAAAGCAGCATACCCTGGAAGGCATCGCTGAGCATAAACGACTGTGCGAGGTCTCCGTCCTCTCTAGCTCCCAACATTGCAGCTCAAGCCTGTCGTGCTTTCATTCATGTGCCAAAAAGAAATCTCAGAAAAAAACTATGTCCCAAACCAAATCGTTTAGTCTACAGCTCATCTTTGGTTTAGACAGTTCCATGGCCCCCTCAGAAAGGGAGCGAGTGCTGACTGTTCCTGGCTGAGAGCCATGACAGCTGCCCAGTGCTGGGTGGTCCTCAGGGAGCTTGAGTGATCCTGTAACCCTCCAGCTTCCAGCTGGGTCCAAGCTCTGAAATCCTAAATCTCACACACCTTCTGAGAGGATTTTCTCCTTCCTGGCTTTTCCATTTGAATTCTTTGCTCCAATGCTTGTTTCCTGCTCCCGGGCCCCTTCCTGGGGACTGTCTCTGCTGGGGTGGCAGGTCCCTCTTGCAGATTCTCAGCAGCTCTCGGGGGTGGAAGGAAGGAACAAGAGAGCCTGCCAAGTCTTTGGCCTGTTGAGGCTGTTGGCAAAGTTCCCACTGATATTACTGGGGTCACTGAAGTTTGTCACAACTTAGGTCCTAATTGTGCTGACATCCTAATTATGCTGTAACAGCTGATCTTTTACAATTGTGTGATCTTCAAAGCCCATATTCAGAGCGTTCCTGCTTTCAGCTTGTGTTCCCATAAATGCAGTTTTCAGGACCAGCTGGAGTCACTGCTAAGCTTTCCCTGGGGGATGCAGTGAGGGCTTTTAACAGAGGCCTGTGCAGATTGGATGGGGATAAAGTCAGATCTGAAGCTAGGCATGCTTGTACCCTGGCTGACAAAGCTCCTCAGGGATGTCCTACTGATTGCTGCAAGTAGCTGTGATCTGTGGCCCCATAGTTGGTGCATATGCACAAACCAACCCAGAAAGGGGCAAACATTTTGGCTTGGACTCATTTCTTCCCCAAAGAGCCAAGTGTCAATATGTTCTGCTCTTGGGGATGTGTTCAGACGTGCAGTCACCCGATGCTCCTCAGTTGGTCAATGGCGTTCACACATTATATGGAAAATCTTGGTATCCAGGCTGGATGGAGATTGCCCAACGCACAGCAGGGGAAGGAAACCACTGATTCAGTCCCCTGCTTGGAAACTCTACTGTCACTGAATGAAGACCACCACTGAATCAACAGGCCTGAGCAGCATCATGCTTCAACTCCATGTGAAACCAAAACAGACCAAAAGTATGTGTTGTCTGGCAAGTTCCGGCATTTCTCATATGGGTTTTTTCATTGTTGTTTTAGTTTGTCAGAGGAATTGTAGGTGCTTTTTTTTGCTCAAGGCTTCTTGTAGTCACCTGTGGGAAGTGCCTTTAACTTCACTTTAATTTGCTTGCATCTCCCAGATATTGCTTATTTCTATTTATCAACCAGCTTCCTTGGAAGCAAAAGATGGAAACCAAAATGTCATGAAATTGCAAGTGTCTGACAGGAGGAAGAGAGCACGCAAACTTTGGTCAGTGCATGAGCATCCATCCCTGTTTTTCCTTCTGCCTCTGCTGACAGTGTTTTACCCATATTCTCTGGGGCAGTAGAGGGCACACATAGCACTGTCACAATAATTGGTCCCACTGTGCCAGAAATACGGAGAAACAATGTTTGCTTCCCTGGCACCGGGGACTCTTGCGCACATCTGGCTAGCCGAGGGAAAGCGTTCGGTGCCAAGGCACAGGGTGAGCTGACGCACTCTTTTTTCCACATCCAGTGAACAGAGAGTTGTAGGCTGAAGTTTCCAAGTTGTGTTAGAGCCACACAAGCTCCCAGATTCATGGTGAAACTTAGCTGGAACTGGCAACCTCTGTGTGTCTTCTGCATCTAGTCACAAGAATCACCTCAGATTCTCCTGGCAGCTCCTAAGCCCCACAGGCGGGGGGGAGGTTTCCAGCCTGTCTTGTCCGCAATGCAGCAAAGGACCACGGGCTCCAGTCTCATACCTTAATTTTTTTTTCAGCTCTTAAAAACTTGGGATGCTTTAGCCCACACCACATTGCCTGCTCTGGAGCGAGTCTCCTGCCCAAGCCCCTTCCATTGCTGGTCATGGACACGAGCTGGTTTTGGATAAGGAAATGCAATGCTTGTTGACTTTAACTTGTGATTCAGGGTAATGTTTGTTCATGGATTTTTTTTTTGTCCCGTGACATTCGGTCCTTGGTTTCATTTTAGGGTGCTCCTTTTAATTGCTTTTTCCGTTTTTGTAAGTGCTTCTCCTTTCCACTTCTTTGTGCAGTGGAGAAGCCCAGAGACATGGTTCGGATCCATACGCAGCACTTGGAGCACTGCATCCTGTAACGCTTTGCCCTAACAGAGATTTCTTGTGTCCTTGTGAGCTTTCCTCCAAAGACAGAGATCTGGGTACTTGAAGATGAAACAAATGCAGTTTTAAAGGACATGAATGTACAGGTGTCTCATTCAGCAGGGTGCCCTGAGTGACCTGTGCAAAAACGTCTCCGCACCCATGCGCCGCTGCGGCTGCAACATCTGCACCTCTGCTGTCACTTTAGTATAGCCATGTTACAGACTGTAATGTACGGAAGTGTAAGAGACTGTGTCTAAGCCCTATGCTCAAAATCCTCAGAACTAGAGGAAGTTTTGTATCTCAAGGAGGTTCCAATCTTTGTCTTTGGTCCAATTTTGTCTGGGTGAAAATGCCAGAGCTAAACATCCCTAAAGCTCTGCAGGCATTTGAAGCTGAGCGGTTTGGCTGCTGCCCGTTGCAGAAAGCTTGGTTATATTTTCAGATTGTTGTTAAGTTGTTCCCTGCACCCACATGGAACAGGTTGCAAAACAAAACCACATCTCTCTGATTGCTTACAGATATACTGCTTATTATAGGTAGAGATGTCACTGCTGAAATAAGTTGACTATTTAGATGTGGAATGAGAAAATGAGAGGTTTGTTTAGGTTAGGACAAAAGGGTTGGCTTAGTAAGCTTTGTGTGTTTAACAATATTGATCTTTAGCAAATTGCTTCATCTGCTCTTCATTACGTGCGCTGCATGCTGCTATTCCAGCAGCAAAACCAAACGCTGATCTCCCTGTGCTTCTGAGCTACGAAAACCTGTAGGCACTGTGCTGGCAGGGGTGATGCTGGTGGAGCGGGTTGGTTCCGAAGCCCCTGCCCCCAGTAGTCACTCAGACCCACATCAGGTTGGGCCGTGTGACGCTCGTTGCCTGCATTTAGCACAGGTGCAAGTGAAGGAACGTGTGCGCCACAGATGGACGCCGAGTTATCGGTTATCAGCCACATGCATTCAGAGCCAGCCAAAAGCCTGCCTTAAAAACTAAGTGGTGCCAGCTCCTATCAGAAAGGGTTTAACTCTGTGTTTACACTAATTTTGTAAGTGATTGCATGGGCAGCAGCAGATCTTGTAATCACTGCACGGGAATAACCCTTTCTCAATGACGGGCTCCCGTCCAGAGACCCACGTAGGGATACATGGCCATGGGATGCATTTGAGTGGCTCCCAGTGCTGGGGACAGTCCCTGCAGAGCAGGTGATGGGAGTGGGGCCTCTCAATCAGAAGAGTGGCTCAGTGGAGGAGCTCAAAATGTTCTTGTTTCTCCTGTTATCTTCCTTTCCTGTCTCAAATTGCCCAGTGGGGCTCTACAGCATGTCATGCTCGTGTTTCCAACGACTGCCTGGTGCAGGACAACCCAGAAAAATGTGTGTGCGCCAGGGCAAGGGACTTCGAAATGCAAACTGGTTGCCCCAAAAGTGACTGCAGAGTCCTGATGAAACATGAATTTTCATTGTGAGTTACATAGATCACATAACAATTAACCATGCAAACACAACTAATATGTAAATAGAAAAAGATGTTTGTGGTTGAAGTGGCAGGTTTATAGCGTATGTCTAGTGGCACAGAAAAGAATGGCTGGTGAGTTAACACAGCTAACCCGGACCTCTAAACCAATTCCAGGCAGGACTGATACTGCGTGTCGCTGAGTGTTCAGCAAATATTAACTCAGTGGTGCGGAGCGGGGCGGGGTCACGGCTGTGCATGGGGTGCTGGTGCTGCTGTGCTTTGGGGTCACCCCTTTGGGGGTCCCCAATACCTGCTGGGACCCCTGGTGCGCACTGGGGCAGCCCAGGAGGGAGGCAGTGTGGGGGAGGGGACCCGCTGTGCAGGGAGGTGATGGAGGGGGTGACCTGCCCTGCCGGGGAGCCGTGCGGGGGGGTCACCCGCAGCCCTGAGAGGTGATGCCAGGAGGAGCCACCGCTCTGAGAGGTGATGCGGGCGGGCGAAACGCCCCGGGGAGGAACCTGGGGTGGCGACCACCGCCCTGCCAGGCGATCCGGCGGCGGGGACCCCCCCACAGCCGTCGGGGCGCCCGTGGCTGCTGCGCTCGGTACCCCCGCGGGGTCCCCGCTCCGGACACTCCCGGCGGGATTCCCGCGGCGGGCGGGGGACGTTCCGCGGCGGGGGCGGCCCCGCTCCTCCCCGGGGGCGGTGGCGGCGGCGGAGGCGCGGCGATTTCAGGCGGTGGCGGCGGCGCGGCCGTGCCGTGCCGGGATGTCGCCGGGGTTCGCGCTGCTGTCGGTGGCCGCGCTGCTCTGCGCCGCCCCACCGCCGGGTCCCTGCGGGGCGGCAGCGGCAGCGGCATGGACCGCCTGGCTGAACGTGTCGTGGGAGGACGGCGCGGACCGCAACCGGAGCGGCTGGGAGGCGAGCGAGAGCGGCCTGTTCGGGCAGGACTCGCCGCTGCAGGCGGCCGCGGGGCTGCTGGTGCTGCCCGACACCCGCGACTCCTTCAACGCCTGCAGCTCCCGCACCAACTTCAGCGCGGCCCCCCCGCCCGGCGGCGGCTCCCCGGGCTGGCTCGCCCTCATCCAGCGCGGCGGCGGCTGCTCCTTCGCCGACAAGATCCGGGTGGCCGCGGAGCGCGGCGCCGCCGCCGCCGTCATCTACAACTACCGCGGCACCGGCAACGAGGTGCTGTCCATGTCCCACCACGGTGAGCCGCCGCCGCTGCGCCGGGGGGAGCCCGAGGAGGAGCGGGGTCCCTGCCCGCCGTGGGGTGGGGGGCCGGGCACGGCTGGGGCTCGCCCCGGGCTGGTCCGGCTCTGATGCTCACGGGAGACTGGAGTTTCTCTCCGACTGTAGTGCAGAAGAGTTTCTGCCTGGTCCTGTTCACGGCGCTGCTGTTGTGCTCTCTGATTAACGAGGAACGATGTCCGAGAGCTGGGGCTGCGTGGGCTGTGCACCGGCTGCGGTGTGCGTGGGGTGAAAGTGGGAACAGTGACTCCAGTGTGGGTTTCTGGCAGGCAGCTGCCCAGAGCTGGTGGATACCGGGCTTTTTAAAGCCTGTAAAGTCTGTGGAGTAGATTTGGGACCTGAAACAGGCTGGGTTTCTACACTTAGCGACAGTTTTTCCCCCCGTCCTGTGCACTAACAGCTCAGAAACAGGCAGAACGTCAGACTGGTTTGCTCTTCCACAGGCAATTTATCACCAGCAAAATGCCGCTTCCAATGCGAGTGGTTAAAGCCATTTAAAGGTTGTTTCCATTTTGCAGGGGCTGATGACAGACCCTCTTAGCCTCCTACTTGCCAGTAGTGTTTTCTCTTTCCAAACTGCCCATCTTTCAAATGAAGAATGAGATCTGGCTGTACTTCAGGCTCGTGTTTCCAAGAAGCAGCCCTGGGCTGAGAGCTGGGTAACTATCTTCAGGTGACAGCACAGGCAGGTGCCTGGTCTGTGGTGGGGCAGGGTGAGCTGCCTTTGGTGCCTCTGTCCTGCCCCTGGCTCTTGGATTGATGCACAGACACCTCATGAGTGTGCTGGTATTCTCCAGCTCTTCTGGAGAAAAATACAACTGTGACAAACAACAGGGAGTCTTAAAGCTTTGACTGGCTTTAAAAATAATTCTATCCTTGCAGCACCCCTCTTAGGTGGAGAGGGTTTCTGTCTGTTAGCGGTGGAGGTAAGTGTTCTGGCGAGACAAGGAAACAGGAGCTGCTGCGGGAGATTTGTTTGTGCAATCTTAATGAGCTGTATGACTGTCTGTACTCGCTTTAAGAATTTAAAATGCACAATGTGGATGGGCTCTGGCCTTTCTGAGGCAGAGTTCTCTTAGGTAATGAAATCATCTGCAGGCAAGTGCTATCGAGGTCGAACTATTGCCGGGCAAGTTCCTCCTGCTGAACTGACAGTAGCATCCCTGTCCTGAGCCCAGTTCACTGTGTCTGCCTTAGCCTGTGGCTCTTGGAGCTCCCTTGGCATTGCTGACCTGCGTAGGTCACTGCTGAACCTGTTTTTGCGTGGAAGGTGTATGTGCTACTGCCCCATCCTTCATCCTGGTCACTGAGAGACCTACAGCAGCATCTTAATCTTGCTAGGAGCCACCTCTTGAAATGAGCCATCTGCTCCAAGAGGTGCTCCCTCCTTTCCCACACTGTCCTTAAGCCTTCTGCTGAGGGATTTATGTCAGAGTGGCTCTAGCTGTCCTGATTATCCTGTGTGATGGGTTACGGGCTTGAGGGCATGTTGAAACTTCCCAGCTGAACTCAGACAAACAAGACAGGGACTTCTTGGAGAAGACAGTTTCTGTCAAACTGCTTATTTCATCTGCGTGACTCCTCGCCATGTCCTAGCACAATTACTGGGCTAAGCCTGTTGCTACTGTTGCTTTTATTTCTTGTCCTTGTTTTAGTCCCTCACTGTCTCTCCTGTTCCTGTTCTTCCTCTCTGGACTTGAGTTACCATTCCTACTGTCACAATCGCGATTCTGTGTTCTCATCTCTTCCCGCAGCGATGCTCTCTCTCCCTTCTGCTCACGGGGCTTTGGTGGCACGCTGTGCTGGGGCCACCCCTGCCCTGTGCCCCTGCTGGGAGCCAACACTCTCCAGTCAAACTTGACAAATGTTGCAGGCTTTTGACACAGCATGGCCATGAGGAAGCAAGCTGCAAGTCATTAGCCTCATTTGTTTTGCCAGGTGTGGGCTATTCCTTGTATAAAGCTGATGGGGTGCAGTGCTGTAGGCTGAGCTCAGACTGACGAGGTAAGGGCTGGCCCTACTGCCCTCTGCTGAACTGTGCTTTGGGATGGGTCTCCTCTTCTGGCCTCCAGGGATGGCAGTGAGTGCTCTGACTCTTCTGGAGGCAGTGGTGAAGGTAGCTCTGCTCATTAAAGAACCATTCTTGTGCAACTACACCTCCCGCCGTTGCTGTAACGGCTGTAGCTGTGCTAACTGGCTTCACAATGTGGGTTTCCTAATTGGCTTCATTTCTGCTTTAACTGAGCCATCATACACTGTCAAGTGAAACCAGACAAGGCTGAGCAGTTCCTCCAAGCTGAGGCAGTGGGAAGTAGCTGGAGATGGCTTTGCTGGGGCGAGGGGGAGCTAAGCCTTAGCTTAGGGCTTTCCCATCTCCTGGCATGCCTGGGCTTGCATCTCCTCCTGCCTGCGTGGCAGTGGTGCCGAGGGCTCTCTTGGCCCTGGGCATGGGAGCCATCATCTGCCTGGCAGAGAGGGAAGATCCCTGTAGGTGGGTTTTGATAAAATGTATGGCACAACATGTTTTTCTTTGCAGAACTTCCGTACCAAAAGAACACAAAGTTATTAACAGAAGCTTATCTAAAAGTACTATGTGACTTTTTCTGGGGCTGTCAAGTTTGGCTTTTGAAGCAACTTTCTTGTTTAGAGACTTAAATGTGACTGAACTTGGCAGCAGTGTTTGTCCTGGTCATTCTGCTTCCAGAGACTTCTTTTCTTATAATTTTCATGTTTAGTCTGATGAATTCTTTATTGCTTATATCAGTGCTCTCCATGGAAACTTTTTGGTGTGCCAACTTTAAAAATAAAAACCAAAACCAACCCAAACCACCATGGCAATAAAAACAACAGAATGAAATAAATAGCCAAATCGGATATGATCAAATCCTGCCAAATCCTCTCTAACACATAGAATATTAATGATGTTGTTAAGTCCAAAGTAGTATTTACTATGTACTTTTATAAGCACAAAACGGTATCAATTGGCAAACTTGAGTTTTAATTGTGCTCATTTTAAGAAGATGGTACCGCTCTGTGGCAGGCTGAGCAGGGTTTCAAAGTGCAGTTCTGTGTGCTTATAATTGCACCTCTCTAATCTATGTTTACCTTCTGAAAAAGACACTTGATTGGAGAAAAACAGCAGCATGTGGGGGAAAAGTGCACAACAAGAGTTGGTTTGCTTTAAAGGTGGACCTTGACTTAAGATAGAACCAGGCTGTTTGGTGGCTTTGGTGTCAGAGTATGATGGTAACCATGGCAAGTGTTCTTTGCTGTTGAGTATTTCCCTGCAGCTGGTAAAGGATTCTTTGCAGGTCAGAAAGCTATTGTGATAATTTTCTTTGGTTTCTCTCTTGTCATGTAACTCTAGACTTGAAGTATATCACCTGATCTGCAGCAGGCTTATTCTGGGGAACACAGCTAAATAATTCTGGCTAAAACAGTAACAGGGTGTCTCGGGCTAACAAGATGTGGTTCAAGTGTAAGCTTACATCAATGCATGAAAGGGGAAGGAGAGGTTAAATATGTAGCACTGCCACTTAACTTGTTCTGCAGGAATTTCACTGAGGGGAAGGCTAATCTCCATATGCTCAGAGGAAACAGTGTATGGCAAAAATGTGTAATTGTGCTCTGCTCCAGCTTTGTGTGAGGCATGATCTTTAGAAACGAGCCACAACTTTGCTTGGGTATTAAAAGGCTGATGTGACCTGTAGAACTGTTCCTGTTACTGAGTCAGGATTGTAATCCCAAGGCGAGCTGTGCTGACACGCTGTAAATGTTGTGTAAACAAACAGCGCACCTCTCCTGTGCTGTGAGTGCAGCCTTGCACTGAGCACATCCGAGGTGAGGAATGAGGATACAAGGTCGAATTAATGACACTTGCTCTCCCATGTTCCCTGGTCATGGATGAGTGAGTCTCTGCAGATTATTTAGCCCTTCCTACCAGCAGCTCCTTATTGAGAAGGAACTTGAATGGATGCACTGTGCTGGGATGGTACTTGGAGTCTGTAGTGCCTGGAGTTCGTAGCCCTCTGGATCTGAGAATGGCTATTTGATGAGTATGTATATGCTGCAACTTTGTCTTCGTGTGCTCAATTCAGTTCTCCTGGCTGCCTGCTTTAGACTAACTGAATGTCACAGCTATAGTGGCATTCAGATACCTGACAAGGGTACACGGGGTCTGGCTGATGACCCTAATCTCCCACCTGCAGGGTATGGTGGGGGTGTAGACTCATTGGAGCTACTGGCAACTTCTGATCCCTGCCCATGCTCTTTTTGGTCTAATTTAGGTACCTCTGTGCCATGGAAGACCGGGGGGTGTAGGCAACCCTTAGCTAGCCTGGAACAGGTCTGTGAAGTGCCCTTGCTCTCTGGGTTTACCAGGCTGCTGAAATGTGAAAGGATGAATTAAGATCCTAAGAGACAGCTGTGGTAGCAGAGGCTTCATTGTGTGGGACATACGGCCTTAAAACAATGATGGTGCTTGTTTGCCTCCAGTCTTGAATGTGCCAGTGAGCAAACAGTGGTTGGGCTTAGCACTGTTCCCCACTCTATCAAATGTGTCCCGTCATCTTTCTGCAGACAGATGCCTTCTGGCTTACACTGTGCTGATTTACATTGTTTTATCATTAACTCTCTCAAACTTACTTGTTCCCAGTGAACACTTAGCTGCTACCAGTATGTTGAGAGCAAGGGATATTAGCTGCGAGCTCAATCTCGTTTGAAGAGGGAGAGCAATGCATTTACTAAATCAAAACTGCTGAAAGCTGTTGAGTAAATTCACAGAAGAATTTTTATTAGGGAATTTTAGTCACTGTTTCTCCAGAGGGTTTTAGATGCTGTTTGCTAGATTGAAAGATGATGCTTTACTCCTGAAAGTGCCACTGACCAAACAGCATATGAAGAGAGCTGTGCTACAGATCTTATTCATCTTGGTGCCCTTAACAAGCATACTGTCTTGGCTGCTGTTTTAAAGGATGAAATCATGTTCTAAATGTTCTAAGATTTAAGGCCTGGCAGCATTTATGTAAGTCTCAAAGGCTCAGAAGGGGGGGGGGGGGGAATAAAAAAAAGCTGTTAACTGTTGGATTCACTTGGCAAATAATAACTTTAAACACTATTTAAACTAAATAGAGTGCAGCTTGGTTTCCACCTCAGGTATTCCCTGGGGACCCATGGAAACTCATGTCGTGTAAAGTACCCTTGGTCTTGATGTGCTCCTTTAGACACCCAGCCTGTTTGGTCAAAGTTTCCTCACACTTGCTAGTGTGGACATCTTACTTACCCACAGTAACTGTTGGGTGACTGATCTGGAGGTCAACCTCACCAAAGAGTCTCTCTAGATAAACATGGGTGGTAGTTCCCATGCAGTGTAGTCCCATTAGTAGATGCAGTGTTGGTGAGGAGTGTATGGTGGTATGTTTTTCCAGGCAAAGACTGCTGTGTGCATAAATTCTTCAAAATGCATGTTTCTTTTATGTAACACAACCACCAGTTAGCAGGGGATTTCTCCCCTCTCTTCTGTTGTGTCTCCATGATGAGTATCTTTTAAGGCTCTCTCTCATCTTTAAATTTCTCTGTAATGCAACACCCCTCCTTTTTAATTTTCTTCTTAAACCTATAGCTTTTGTGTCTTACTCCTGACTATTCCTGCCAATTTTTGCAACTTTTTCAAATGAGTGTTTACCTCTGTACTTTGAAAGATTTGCATGTTGAGGAGGAAGAGGTGAGGCAATAGTCCCAGCTGCCAGGTAAAGCAAACTGAAAGTAGGCTTCATTAAGCTTAGGTGATAGTGTGAGCAAGACAGTTCAATCAAAAAACTGGGGTCATAGGAGGCTGTTCCTTTAAATAACTGCAAAGTAGCCTGGAAGTGAGCAATTCTTTTATCTTGGTACCAGGTAATGTTTGGGGTGGAGAGCATGCAGAGCAGGAGAAGGGGGAGGGACAAGCCTACCTATATGTTAGCTTATCCTGGCTTCAATTGCTCCTGGGACTATGAATTCAGTCACCCTCCCTTGCAAAGGGGAGAACTTACCACAGGGCATTAAAGGTGTGAGGATGACATTTCATCTGACAGTGTCTGTGACGGAGGATGAGTGCTGGGATAGGTGCTGCTCAGTCAGATCTGCTCGTGCATGTGAGAGCAGTCATTACTTTTTTTTGTCAACATTGCACCATGGATGAGAGCAGAACTAACGTGCAGGCATCTGGTCTCATTGTGCTCCTCTGAGCTGGGTATAGCCCTCACGTCTGTAGCATGGTATGGTGCCAAGACACAATGGCTTTTGTGCAGTGCTGGCCTTTCATCTGAGGTGAATTACATCATGTCCGTAATATCGGCACAGTCTGTGTACACAGTTAGTTTATTTTCCCTTCTCCTGTAACAGATAACAGTGAATTTGTACCAGCCTGTTCAATTACCACCAGAAAGCTCCTATTTCTTACTGTTTCAATACAGTGAGATAAGCCATATTCAAAATGTTATCTTACATATATTAAAACCTGAAAGACAGTGTATCAAATATTCTTCTTGCATGCCTGAAGAGCCAGGTGTGTTAATCTGGTAAGAAACTACTGCCTCCTCTGACTAAGGCTATTGCTGATCTTCTGTGCTGCAAGCACCATATGTAGATAAAACCTGAGATCCAGCCACCATCTGACCAAGACCAGGGTTTGTATTTCATCTCCTTTGAGTCTTCAGATAGAGAGTCTGCTGTGCTTAAGGAAAGCCTATCCTTTCCTTGAGAACTCCAACTCTCAAGTCTGCTTTTTGCTCTTCTCTTTATATGTGAAGCAATAAAAATCAGAAGTAATTTCTTCCATTCTGCTTTTTTCTGAATATGTGGCTTACATGGTGGTCAGCCAGGGCTCTTTATAGCTGCGGGGAGGAGGTGTGATGGGTTATTGCTGTGCTACTTTGAACAGTTCTTGTGTGACTGCATTCTCTGAAGACTCCTGCAAGATCATGCAAGCTCTTTAAAAATAAAATCCTTCATTCTGTAGCAGTTCTCTGGCAGAAATTACTCAGCTGTAGCAGAATGCCTGTGGCCTTTAATCAGTTAATAATTGCATCCTTCATTCTCAGTCCTCTTAAGCATTCAGAGAAAACAGCTCATTGGTTGTCTGTGGAATTGCCGTTTAATTCCTTTGTAAAACAAAAAAAAAAGTGATACTTTTTTCAAAAAGGTAAAATTCTTAGTTTATCTGGACTCACTCTGCCACTGTGATATTAAATTTCCAATCAGCTAGCCATGGCTAGCCTGTCAGAAAACCCCTTCTACGCAGGGAAAGAGATTGTTTAACTTTCAGATAGAATTACTGTACTGTTTCTTTCCTTCCCCTTCCAGTCACTTCTGTGAAACTGTTCCTCTTCAATGTTAAAACCCCAGTTGAATACTAAGGAAAATTTACTGTTGGTTAGATATTAGGTTAAAATGTTGAAATGGATTACTCATACCACCAAGACCAAGGACTATTTGTGGGTGTACCAGAGTGCAGCGTTCAGCAAGCCCCAGGGTGAGCTGTGTGGGTTCCCATGGAGAGGAAGCCACAGCAGATGTGTTGGTTGCACAAGGTGCTTGCTGGACAAAGTGAAATTATACTGGCAAAACTCTGGGTGCTTAACTTCACTCTTCTTAAAGATGATGCAAAACTTTGGACTTTCAGAAAGGGGGAAAAAAATTACAGAATCTGATTGTGTGCAGCATGCCAACTTTTTCCTTGTTCTGAAATAACTTGCCTACTTACAATGTATTATACCTTCTTTCTTAAAAATGCCTACAAGACTACTGCCTTCCTCAAATCTTTTCACCAAATTGTGTAGCTAGGTCTCCTTCCAAAGGGGAAATGGTCTCACTGTGCTGTTTTACAGCTTGTTCTTGGCAAATGACAACAGAGACATTAGAGGGGTTTGGCTTTCGCTATCTGAGAAAATAAAGATCTATAGAATTTTCCCTAGGTTACACTGAGGCCTTTAAGCTGAAATGAAAGGGTCTTTCCTGACTTAACTGAAGCTGAATTTAGTTGGTTTAAAGCAAGTTGAAACAACACAAAACAGTTCTCATGCCTGAATGAGCTGAGAAACCAATTTTAAGTGCAGCTAGAGCAGCTGACTTGGAGCTGGAGTTCTTGAGTTGGCTTCCACGACATACAAAGCTGTCAAACAGCTGGAAGTTAATTATTCACTGCAAAAAGCTTTGCCAGGGCCTCACAAGAGTCGGAAAAACATACACAGTGTTTGTCAGTGTCACCTCAGAGTACTGCACAGAGAAAATGTTAAATATTTCTCTTAGATTAAATTAATGTCCTCTGTGGTGTTAGGTGGGGTACTGAAGTCGGTGGTAGAGGAGGGGAAAGTGTGCAGAGATGGCAAGATTCATAACTGAATTTTTTGCTTATGTTTTAAAGGCACATGATGTTTTCTGTCAGGAACTAGTATATTAGACCTTAAAATGGGCTGCACCAGAAAATAGTGTACTGTTGTAAAGCTGGTGGTGTGGTTAGCAGTCTGAGCCAGTTTGGTTTTCTTGGTTATGAAACTCAACTGGTGAATAAGAAACGTGGTATTACAATAAAGTTTCCTGACATTCAAATGCTGAAAAAGGTTTCCTTAAAACTAAACTTGTTTTGTGGCAGTTTGTTAGCTGGGGAACTTAAATATAGCCTTCATATCTTGAAGGGTTTTGGTAATGCAGTGGAGATGTAAATTACTGGAGGTGCTCTCTTTGCTCCCCTTTCCAGGTTGTGCTTCAGTCTTATTAAATGCACAATGCAAAAGCTACATTAAGATTAACACAGGGTCAAAGTTTTCTTCTGTCATCTGGAAGAAAAGGCAAATATCTGAAAACGCAACAGCAAAGTTTGACCTCAAACTGGTGGCAGTGCTGAGGAGGAGCAGCCTGCACGAAGACCCATTTCCTCCTCTTGAGTGGGGTGCCATGTGTGGAGTGGGTTCCCCTTGTAGGAGCCCACACAGGAGTGCCCAGGAGGCAGGATTTTACCTGGAAAACACTGCTGTAGCAACGCCCTGCTCTCCTTGGGGAAAGATCTGCTTACCAAAGCTGTCTTGGAAGGGATGGTTCCTGTGAAAGCAGCAATGGGTGAAGCTTAGGCAGTGCCCTCTGCTTGTTCTGATGTTCTTGTGCAGCAAGTGGCTCTACTGCAAGGCTGGAGACATGGGACACTAGGGATAAATTTTAGCTACGGTTAAGGCAGCATTCAGCTTTCATCCCAGGTGTGGAAATCTGCCTGTTAGATTTACACAGTGGCAGCTGTGCTCTTGGAGGGCTGGTGGAGCCTTCCCACGCTCCCCAGTAGCACAGACTTCAAGTCAAGACCATGAGCAAGCTCAGTGTCACCATTGCAGAGCCTCTTGTGGGCAGAACTTTATTGTCAGTTGGCGTGCTGTGGCTGTAGTCTCTGGGATTTTAAGGCTCACTCTGCTGTATTTATTCCACCTTAGTGTGAGTGTAGCTCCCTTCTAAAGTTTTATTGTCTCTTTCGGTATTATAGAAAGGCTTTAACAGTATTTATAGTTGTATAAATAGATGCAGCCCTACTCTGCATCTAAGTAAACCTGATACAGGAAGTAAAACTTTGATCCCAGTCATGCACTCTCCTTGTGTGCCAAATGTGCTTGTGTCCCAGCTCTTCTCCCCACCACAACAAACCATTTAAGTTCTCGTGCTTCGTCTGTGCCAGCCTGTGTCTACAAAACAGTATCATCCTTCAGATTTTGACCAGTGTGATTTGGGAGGTACCTTCTGCAGAACTGCACATCTAGAGAGGCAGATTCTATTTGTTGGAAGACTTGAATAACTTTCCCTCTCCAATTTCACAGGAGATGGGAAAGGAGAGAGGCTGGGAAATGTTTAACTAAACAGGTCTTGCTTCTGTTTAGCAATGAGCCCATTATTAGCTAAGCAGGCAGCAGCTTAATCTGACCTTCTAATGTCCCTTAAAAACTGTTACAGAAGGCTTTACCTGAATTGCAAAAGCTGATGCCTAGGCAAGAAACTTGGGTTTGTGTTTTTGTCACACACAACTATTGACTTTGCTTTTGCTTTGCTGGAGTCTGTGAGGGAAAGAGTTGACAGGACAGTTGCTATGCTTGAGACACTTCTGCAGATTGTCCCCTCATTCTATCTTAGCTTCAGGCTAACAGGGCATCATTGAATCTCCTCTTGGCAGGTGAAGGAGGCCTTGTTTTCTGGCAGGTAAGGGTGATGCCTATGTGACAGGCCCTGTGTGATGGTGCTAGAGCTGTGTTTAGTCCCTGTCCAAAAGGAGCTTGTAAAGTGACTGAACTCCTGTGCTCCTGATCGCCAGAAATTAGGTGCCATTTCTGGGTCCCTTTTCCCTGTTGTTGGCGTGAGGCATTTGGTTAACTTCATGTGATGTCAGGTTAGCTCACCTGTAACTGCCTTTAGAAATAGCCTGTCCTAAGAGTTTGCATTACACAATATTGAAGATGGGTGCTGATGCACATCAGTGGGGGTTCGCTCCAAGGTGGGAGTATTGCAGGTGCTGATAGGCATGACCACTCAATCACTTCTGCCCTTGTTGCTCCAGTGTCAGCTGTCCACTTGCATGTGTGTATCTGCAGCACAGCTGAAACTGTGAGAGAACTTTTTTGGGGGAAGAAGCATCAGGAAAAGACTTAAAACTGTCATCTAATGAGATCTTGGTGAACTGATTAGCCTGAAATTTCAATGGAAATTTTTTTTTCTTTAAGGGTAAAACTTGTTCAGAGCTGACGGCTCAATAGCTGAAGTGGTTTTACAGGCGGCTGGTGACATTCCGTTAACAGGAATCCCTGGGCTGCATCTTGTATTGCGCATAACCACAAGCTATATTTGACTAGTGAGACATGCAGAAGTGAAGGGGAATAAGGCAGAACAAGCTTTTGTGCTTTTTTTGGCAGGCTTTTTATTTTCTTGTTGTCACAGCCTGTTCTTCCACACTTTCTTCCATGCTAATGAAAGCAAGTCTTAGCTTCTGACTTGGCCTGTGCTTAATTCTTCACTTGCTCCTAACACCTGACTCCAGCTCATTTTATAACTGACGTATAAGCCCTAGTTCATCATAAAGGACAGTAGTTGCAGTCTGGCTGATTTTTTTAAAATTATTTTTTCTCCTCTCTGTGATGTACTTACCATTACAAGAAGCTTTTTGAATAAAAGATTAGTTTAGACACACTGTGGAGAGTTGCTAGACGTCATGCTTAGCCATCTTGGATCAAAGGCATTATGTGAACAAGCTGGAAAACGAGTAAGTGCTTTCTCAAATGAGAACCTCTGTGGTTTAACACCAGTTGCAGGGTTTTTTTGATAGCTGAAAGTTGGATAAGGTTTCTTTTAATGGAGGAAAAAAATTTGGTCTCCCCATTAAAAATTGCTTGGCTGGGAAGTTAGCTAAAAATAGCACTTCTGTAACAGCCTTTGTTCCTTCACCATGCAGTGTCTGTTATGAATGTTGTGCAGCTGATGGTTTAAGACCAGCTAGTCTTTGGAAACACTTTTCTTGGATTTAGTTTAAAGAGAAGCCAGTGACAATTTACTCATCTCCCTTTCTCCCTTTTTTTCTCTTAAATGTCTCTCTGTTATATTGGGATTGCATGAAGCTTTTGCAAATAGTATGAAGTGTCCTCAAGCATGTGCTTGTCACTGAAATGAAAGAAGCTTTGTTCTGGTCTGTACTTGGTGACCAGAGTTGCTTGAAATTTCTTCCTACCATAAAACCTTTGGTTCTTCTGACGGCTTGGCATGTTCAACTGAGTAAATGAAATGTGTTAAAATCTGGTTGGAGTTTGCCATTGGCCACCAACTGTTTAACAGCAATGCACACCTCAATACTTGCTTCCCTCTGACTTTGCATTAGAAACCCACAGCATTTATAGTTCACAACAAAATTTCACTCAAACGTTTCTCAATTGCTTCTGAAATTAAAGAAGCGAAGGCTCATCTATGGCTTTGATTGCTCAGTGTCTGGGGAAGTACTCAACAGTACTTTCAAATTTAGAAAAGATGTGTTAAGAAGTGGCAGTGGAACAGGAAGGGAGTCAGATCCATTACAGGAAGGGTCCCTAAGCCACCAGCTGTGGACCTGGCATTCCTGAGCTCCTGGAAATACTGCACTCCCTACTGACCTCACTCTGTATAGGATTTATTTTTAACTTCATGCAGTTCAAAGCCACGTAAAAATGTAAGTCACTGAGGTGTCGAGTCTAAAATAATGACAATGCACTAATCCTGTATGGGAGTGAGGAGTGCTGTGGAGAGGAATGAATTCTAAATATGGTTCACTTATGCAGCTCATAGGTGATTGGACATACCTTTCAGTTGAACAAGCACATGGAGTTGACACTCTGTCAGCTCATGTTCAGTCTGCAAATGCTAGTTAGAAGTTTTCCGGTCTCTTCTTTAGCACTTGAACTGGAACATCTAGGACAATGAGTTTTGTACAACACCTGGGAACTGAGCATGAATTCCCTTTCTCCTTTGCAGGTGCTGAAAGCATCGTTGCAATTATGATTGGCAACCTGAAAGGCATGGAGATCTTGCACCGGATTGAGAGTGGCATGAAAGTGACTATGCTTATCGAAGTGGGGAAAAAGCATGATCCTTTGATGAATCAATACTCCATCTTCTTCATCTCGGTGTCATTTTTCATCGTCACAGCAGCAACCATGGGCTACTTTATTTTTTATTCTGCTCGGAGACTCAGGATTGCAAGGGCCCAGTCCAAGAATCAGGTGAGTTTGTGTGCCATTGCTTTTTTTTATACCCCTGAGCCTCCATGCTGTGGTTCTTGAGGGTGAAATACTGGTTGAACACTAAAATTACTGAATTTATTCTTTCCGCAGGAAGGAGTGTGATTTTTAAAATATTAAGAGATATATCTTTAAACGGGTTAAAACTTTCCAAAGAAACAGCAAAAAGTAAACTGTCTAGAGAAGGCAACCAATTGTGTTTCGTTAATGGACTCCTACAAATTTTATTCCCAGAACTGCAGTGCAGCCGTAACGGTGATGTGATGGAGGCGGTGAGTGAGCTAAGCTGCTTTTAGCTGACCCTCACACTTCCCACATAGCACTGCCTATGTGCTAGCTGTAATGTGAGACATGACTGCAAATGTGTCTGCAAAATGGTGCATGACTTTGGCCACCTTTCTGTAGACCACCAGTTGGGAAACTGCTGCTTGTTGAAATTTGCTGTCTAACTGAAAGTGTTGAGAATTGCAGTGACAGCCTCAGGAGCTGAAATAAAGCACTCTTAAATTGTTTTCCTTTTAAACCCCAAGGTAGAGAGTTGCTAATGCGTTAAGTTTCCAAGTAACTCTCTTCTGTGCAATAATCTGATTGGCTGATAGGACTAATGCTTACAGCTTTGTCTCCAGTCTGATCAGACCCACCTTATACCTGTTACTTAAGGGCTTAAGCAAAAGCTTTAAAAGTGAGAATTCAAGTCCTGGCATGACATGGGCCAAAGGTGATGGGCAGCAGCAGGAACAGGATCTGAGTGGCTCAGATGTGAGCAGTTACTTCAGCTTTGCCTTGCACAGCTGTGTTGCAAAGGAGACTGTTGGTATTTGCAGTGCTTCTTGCAGGAGCTACCTGAACTCTGACAGAAGACTTGTTACAGAGGTTTTTTCTACAGACAGCAATAGCATGAGCATCTCTCTAGCTGGGCTCCAGAGTGTGTGAATTATCTCTGGATCAGTGGTTAGGTAGTTAAAGTGACAGACTTCTTTGCCATTGGGGGGTGGCATCACCTACTGAGCTTCCCTGCACTCCTGGAGATTTCAGGCCCCTTGAGCAAGATCCTTCTGAAATAAGCTGATGAAGGTAGAAGTTGGACACAGGTGTTGAAATTCAGTATGGTTTCAGGCTTTCAGGTAACATTTTTAGGACTGGCTTCTTTAAGATGTTAACATGCAGAACAATCATTGTTCTTGGCAGACAGAGAGACTAACTAGGATGAATGACAGCAATATTCCCGGACTTGAATGCTGGGTTCAAATATTGGCCAGAATTGAATGCTGGGTTCTCTCTAGTAACCACAGAACTTAACTCAGTCCAGTTTGTCTTCTGAAAGCCTGCTGTCTAAGTGTAATCTTGTAGATGATGGTCAGCTGGCTATATCCTGAGACTAGAGATCTAAAAATGAGCTGAAGGTGTATTTGTGCCTTGTCTAAGTTGTCTGCCTCAACTTCTGGACTAGGCCTCCTCCAAGTGCTTGTTTTAGCATGTTTGCATGTTCTGGTGTCATGCCCCACTGGGAAGTGGTGTGAGGATACAGTAAGGGAAGAGATGAAAGAGCACGATTGGAAGTTGTCATCTGCCTGTGAGATGTAACACTGCTGCTTCAGGATGTCATGTGCAGTTGTCTCTCATGTACCTTGCACGAGGGATGACATGGAGCTCTGTAACTTGATGCTGACATCTGTGGACAGATATGAACACTGTCTCCTGCTGATGAATTCCTTTTTTCATTCCCTGCCATCTACCCTAGTATGAGAATTCTCTACAATGCTAAACAAACCTAGGCAGGACAAACTGGGTGCCCTAGAAGCTGATCTGCAAAATACAATATTTATCAAATCACATGAACATTTTTCCTCCTTTGAAAGTATTTAACAAAGCAGTTGTGGGAGTCCAGCTTTATTCTGAGCTATCGGGCTTTCAACAAGCTACAAATGTTATTAATTCCTCAGTGGCAGACAGTACTGGGAAAATCCAGTCTGCTTGGCTAGCACCTTCACTGTTTCTATCTTGGACTCCATGTGCACAAGGAGTTCACTGTCGATTGAAAAATAACATGATAAATGACATTCCAGTTCCAAACGATTTCAGCTGAACTGAAATTAAGGAGCCTTAAAAAGTGCTTTATAAAGTATAAGAATAGACAAAAGCTGCTCTGATATCAGGGGTAAAAATGTACTGTTTTGTAAAAGTAAAAATCAAGACACTCTAGAATTGTTTTCAATTGTTTTTATACCATGGCATCTAAAAACTGACCTCATAAGGGTTAGATAAGCAAAGAATAACAAAGTTCTCGCTACTAAAAGGTGATGCTGCAGTGTTCTCTGCTAGCCAGATGATTGGATTTTCAGTGTATATCCAAAGTTTAAGACTTTAACTGCTTTGGCTCCGTGAAATACTGAATATTAGTCAAACAACTGATCAGCTTGCATGCTGCATGGTGGGCTTTCCTGTCATCATTCAGCCCTGTGGAAACTCAGATTGCCTGGACTTCAGTCTGTTATTTGCTGGAGTAGAGGAGTGTGTTTTGTCTTCTTTATTGCACAGATGTCAAAGGATTATACATTCTTTTAGGAAGTGTCTTTAGGAAACAGTCAAGTGTGTTTAAGTATTATGAAATTTCCCTCTTTCGAAAGTGAATTGCTGTTCTGAATACATCCCTTTACCCAGTTTTACCACTCTTCAAAGTATCTGTCTGCTTTTTTGAGCTTCCTTATGGGATTATTGCTGTTATGTGAGGAGTCTTTTAAAGTGTCAGCCTACCACTTGAATGAAAATGAACACTTGTGAATTGCTCTACAGAGTGCTATGATGAGCTGGTTGTACTATGTGCTAATGATGCTCTGCAGCTTGTCTCTTGTATCTTCTCATTTCTGAATATTTGGCTAGTTCTTGGGGACTGAGCCACAGTACCAGGAGAGCTCTTGCCCTGGACTGAAAAGGGTGATGAAACTTGTCTCACTTTCTTACTAAGGTGTAGAACAGAAAGAGGTGAGACCATTTTCTTAGATGCTTTCTCTTCTGCAAAGGTTTTTTGAAAACAAGAGCCTGGCTAGATACATGTTTCATTCATGCATGGGTCTAGTAGTAACCTCTCCTTGAATTGGATGGCTTCCAGGTATTACCATATTAGCAATATGTTTTTTCCTTTTCTTTTGGCTTGAGAAAAATCTTCAGGCTTCAGTGCTTTCTGAAACATTATCTTCTAGACAGTCAGGCTGTTGAGTACCTTTAAACTTTACCATTTGCCAATACAGTTTCTGGATTTCTGGGTATGACTGCTTGCTTCTTCTGGTGAAGGCACTTTTCCTGGATGGCTTTATCACATACAACCCAGGTTTTAAATGTGTTCTCTGCAGACTTTTATTGAAGGGAGTGGCTGTCTCTCACTCTGCTTCAGCAGGAATTGCATACAAGTCAGTAATGTATAACTGAAAAAGTTTAAATTAAAATGTTGAGTGACTTTTGAGAAGAGCCTGTCATGTTATCTTGTGGTCTAAGTGAAAAGATAAGTTTAGTAGCACCTCTGTCCTAACTGTGAGTTAAAATAGCTAGCTGGCTTATGAGGAAAAAGCTACTCTAAACTGTTTACAACCTGATACTTCTTACCTGAATGCATATTTTCTTCTGGGCTTGAAATTCAAGTCCCCACCTCTGTGATCTGTTACTGATCTGTGAACAAGAAGGTGGAAAAACAAGACAAGTGTGGTAGGTGGCTTGCTACCTTTCTAGTCAGTGGAGTATTGGCAAATTCAATTCCTCAATATATTAACCTTTCTTAATAATGCAAAATGACCAGTGATGTTATCTGTGGCCTGGTTTCTAAATTAAGCTTGAGTCTTTGCTTCCATTGATTTCATAAAGATTAGATGTTGCAGCTGAGAAATGACCTAATTAATGGCTTTGGAGGAGGAGAGTTGCTCAACTTTCCACAATCCAAAACTGTTTTCATGGCAGTAGCTACCTGTGGGGAAAAGAACCTCCTTAGCTTGCAGGAGAAAAGCAGGAATTTGTGGCCTGCTTAGAGCTTGCTGGTCTGCATTGCCATAACTGTGCCAGGAAGGCATCCTTATGCAGAAAAGGTTGGAGATAAAATGGGCAGTGTTGGACTAGGAAAGAATGAGGACTAAGCAACAGCAAACCTCATTTTTCCACTCGGGTACCTCTTTCCTTCAACTGGCAGAGCCTGGATAGAGATACAGAGATACAGAACCTGACCTGTTCTGTAATATCTTGAATCTTTTTTTTTTTTTTCCTGCCTCAACTTAGCTATTTTCTCTAGAGTTGCTTTACTGGGGCCTTTAGACTTCTAACACCATTAACATTTAATGTTTGCTTGAAAAACTTGGCTTCACAAAATGCTTTGACATTCCAATCTAAAGTATCCTGGATCTTCTGGTAGGCTATTCAATAATTTGCAGCCTTTCTCCATCCTGCCGGAGGGATGTTCTGCTGTACTTAACAAAATCAATGTTAAAGGTGACTTTGCCATTGATGCATTTCACGAAGAACAATTAAACTTGTGCCCAGGCAAAACTTAAAATATCGTTTCAGTAAATTATTAACGATACAACCAGCTGGGTCCTGTCTAATATGCTTGGCCTGACATCAGATGTGTAGCTTAGATACTGTGTGAGGGAGTACATTCCTAGAAAGTTTTAGTTTTCAATTAACAAGTAGCAGTGACAGATAGCTCTGGCTGCATATGGGAATACTGCTAATACTGCTGCATTCCTGCTCTGTTGATGTTACCGTGTTTGCTGCTGAAACTTTTTGGGGCCTCTGTTTACTGAGATGCGTATGTGGCTGCTTCTCTGTGGCTTCAGTCTGGAACTCTGACAAGGGGGAAATCATTCTCAAGTTAACCTTAAGTGACATACAGAAATGTATATTGATGTCTTCAGCAGAAGAACTTGTCAAGTTTTCTCTGAAGCTTGTATAGTTCTTGTTCCTAAAAAAAAAACCCTGAAACCTTGTTTGCATCCTTTGCCTTTGTATTGCATGTGTCTCTTCCTTGATAGTTGTTACTAGCTATCAACTATTAAACTCCAAAAAACATGCATATTGATGCTGTATCTTAGGACCCAGAAACAATGCTGACATACAAATAGGTCATTCTGCACCAAAACTGTTTGACAGAGTCCCAGAGGACCATATAAATCAACTTGTCTGCCATTAACTGCTTTAGCACAGGGAATCTTATGCAGACTTGAATTACTACTTGCTGAGTTTGTTAGGTGTCAGCAGCAGCCCTCCACCCACTTGTTCCTTCTGTACTTGTGCCACCAGCACTGCACCTTCATCCCAGGAAAGATTCTTGTAACCAAACTAAAATGCATAAGGGGAGGTAATGCTGGAACAGTAACAGTGTGGAGCTCCTGCACTGTGCAGCTGAATTGGGAAGAGGATTTTTAATTAGCTGCAAAACTGGAGTCTGTTCTGGCTCTAAGATAAATGTTGTTGGGACAGCACTGCCAGAGCTGCCTGATACACCCCCGCGTCATAAGGCACTAAGTGCACCGGGGAGGGAGAGGACAGTCATATTCTTTGTATTGGTGGATCAGCACCAACCTGTGCCCTTTAAACAGAGATGTTGGCTCCTGTGCTAATTAAATGCTTTGCAGTGACAGCTGGACAGCAACAGTTGCCAGGCAAGCTGGCCTTCTGCTGCCTGCTCATCGCTGCCCTGCTATCCTGCCAGCAGTGAGCAAATCATTGCATGAAGGGGAATGCTTCCTCCTCTGCTTTCATTAGAGCTGCCCTGTAATCCACCTGGGGCTGGTCACTGGGTTTGTTTCACACCTTGTGTCACAGGCAGGGGGAGAAATAGCACTGAGCCTTTCTTTTTTTTTTCCTTTGTGCATGTCACTTTGAACCAATAACTGAGATAAAACTGCATTCTTCTGCTTGGTGGGAGCAGTCAGTGCTAGGAGGCTCCTGAGCTGTCTGCATGCTCTGTAAAGCAGTCATGGCAGAGTTCAGGGTGCGTTGGTGGTAGCTGAGCTGATTGGTGAAGAATTTCACCTTTCATCGGGATGTGAGTTTGTGGCAGGAAGTTGTCATAAAGTGAGTAGTTAAAATTATTGATTGTAGAACTCTGTTTGGTCTCTTGTACCAAGTCAATTTGAAGGCTTGTTTGTTTTGGCCAGGTCTAATCAAGGTACTATCTCACATCTTCTCAAAGAAGAAACCCTTGAAATTCCTGTGCTTTGTGAAAAGGCCAGGTAAAAACAAAGCATATGCAGTCACTCTGGTGGTGTATCATTTGGAGTCAATAACCACATCAGTATGTCCTGAAACTGTTTCATGTTGTCTCTAAATAGCATGGTCATGCTTACTTGGCTTATTTTGATAACATCTGGGTTGTAAAACTGGTGCCTGCTTGCAGAAGGCACCTTGGTAAGTATTAGTAACCAACACTTCAGAGAAATGACTGTGTTTAACTATGACTGCTTTCTGTTACAGCGACAGCTAAAGGCCAGGGCTAAGAAGGCCATTGAACAGTTAAAGCTGCGCACTCTGAAGCAAGGGGACAAGGTATGACTGGTCCTATAATCTCCCGAGCATTATGGCACACTCTTTGCACAGAACCCAGACAGTGATCCTTAGTACTGGAGCAGGGTGCAGAAGTCTCTGTGAGCCCATAACTGTCTGTTCCAGAGATGGTTCCTTGTTCAGACCAGGCCCTTCTCCAGGGTGCAAGACTTTCCAATTTGCACATTCTTATAAATCAAGGTAGTTTGGTTTTTTAGCAGCTTGCTTGTAGTCTTGCTGAGGTGAGAGGTCCTAATTTGCCATCATAGATGCTTAAAGGTAATCTAGTATGTCTCATCAGCTTCCCTGGCTATTCTTTTTGTAACTAAAACTGGAGGTAGCAGTTTCTAAACCTCTACAGTAGTGCCTCAAATAATCTAATGATGGTTTGCAGCTGGATTTCTAAACCATGGGATTAAACTTTCAGTGCTTCTGTTAAAGTGTTAGCTTGACTATGAGTAAGCCATGCAATATGTTTATAAGATTAGATATGGGAGCTATCTTGGACTGCTTTAGCTAGACCCCTTTGCACTAAATCTGACAGTAGTTCAAAGGAAGCTTTCAAAGTCTGTTAATGCTGTAAATTCATCTCACTGCTTTAGGAAACTGGTCCTGATGGTGATACCTGTGTTGTGTGCATTGAGCCGTACAAGCCCAACGAAGTAGTGCGTATTCTGACTTGCAAGTAAGTTATTTTCCAAACTGCCGCTTAATCGAAAATCTGGAAGCATACCTCTTACTGGTTGTTCCTTCTGCTATGTTAACAGAGCTGATAAAACTTTAATCAAGCTGTTGCACAGCAAGAATTCTTGAATCTCTGTCAAACAGTGTTTTGAACAACAGGAGTTGTGTAAATACACACTTGTAGCGTGCCCCTAATGGCTTGTGTTCATAACTTCCCCTGTGAGTGGATTGACAGGAGTAACTTGGCAGACCACAGTGCCTCTCCAGGGGATGCCAGGGCTTTTTAAAGGTTTCTTCCTTTGCTGGTTTATAAGAATGTTACCTCTAAATTACAGATAACTGGCAAAACTATGTCTATTTCTTGTCACTTAGTTTTCTGGTTAGTGAGAGGGTTGTCCTTCTGCTAAACTTGTTAAGCTATTCTAACTTCAGTAATTTAGAAGAAAACATTTCTATTCTTGTATGCATCATCTGAAATGGAGACCAAAACAGAGCTATAGGAGTTTATTTTTCTAGAGTTCTCTACTGTTGTATCTCATTGTTGGGCTTCTGTGGAAGCCTGGTATTGTAACACTAAGACTTTAATTGTTCCTAAGATGAGCAATGAAGCATTTTCAGGACTTTAGGAAACTTTCTGTGGGACTTCCCCCTGTGCCTGCTGATTGGGGCTGTTCTGGCAGAGCTTCTAATAAATCAGAGGGCTGCAATGTGAACTGCCCGGATTTTGTATGGAAAGAGGTTTTGTAACTCTCAGTGGGGGTTACAAAAAAACACATGGAAAAGTTTTGACATAGGAAAAATGAAATTCTGAAGAATGGAAAAATCTGTAGCTGCTGTTGTGCTGAGAAGTGTTAACATAATGTAAGAAAACAATTCTTTACTGTGAGGGTGGCAGAGCACTGGCACAGGCTGCCCAGAGAGGTGGTGGAGTCTCTGTCTCTGGAGACATTTAAAACCCATCTGGACGTGTTCCTGTGTGGTCTGCTCTAGGATCCTGCTCTAGCAGGGGGGCTGGACTATATGATCTTCAGAGGTCTCTTCCAACCCCTACCACTCTGATTCTGTTACTTGTCAAACACTATCAAATCTGAGCTGGGGTTAATTTTGCACCAGGTTACAGTTCTGCAAAGGCTTTCTCTGCTCCGAAGCAGTAGGACCTCTCAGCTGTTTTGACATCGAGAGGTTGGGCTGTTAAGCTGTTATCAACAAACTTCCTTGATCTAATGCTTCGTAGCTTAGAAAAAAACAAAACTGAATTAGCTTTCAGGCATGTGTGTTAATGATGATTCAGTTGTCTTGTCAGGTTTATGCTAGTGGCTAGTTCTCTTCAGTGATGAAGTAATTCTCATGAGTACAGAAGCATTTAGACAGGCTCCTGATACTTTTGACTGATAGGAGACCTGAGTTC
The DNA here is from genome assembly GCA_028020825.1 of Podargus strigoides. Lineage (NCBI taxonomy): Eukaryota > Metazoa > Chordata > Aves > Caprimulgiformes > Podargidae > Podargus > Podargus strigoides. The sequence continues at coordinate 11,499,734 of CM051631.1, forward strand.
TCATTATTTCCCTATAAACCCTGCTAATCTTGATATGAACTTGCAAACAAAGCATGACTTACTGGGTTCAAATGCATTATTTTTACACAAATTTGCTGGATTATGCTTTGCTCTGAAACTGCTTTTAGATGTGTGAGGTTTCATTCATCTTTGGCCCAAATGTGGCTCTAAGAGCCACTAGGTTAAGATGTCTGCATTTACTTGATAATCTTTACCACCAGTGATCTCTTCCAGTATGAACCATACTAAATTCTCTCACATGAGTTATAAACTGAATACTTCCTGCAAGACCATACTTGATAGTGGTGGTTGACCTCAACACTGGGACCCTACTTGTTGAAAGCATTTAACTATATCCATGAATGAAACAAGTAATCAAATGCTTCTGAGTCACATCAGTGGTATCTAAGTCTCTGGGGCGTATATATTTGCAGAAGGCATTCTTGTCCAGATAGTCAAACTGAAGGCATTTACAGTAGCAGAGGTACACAAGATCAGTATTCAGTCCAAGTACTTAAAATAGTCATGTGTCATGTGTCAAGGAAGTTCCAGGTTGTACTCTAGACAACCCGATTACGTTGGTGCAGCTGGAAGGAGGTGCTGGTTATGTGGGCTGAACTGGAGAATCCTGGTATCATACTGGGGTGTAGGATACTGAGCAATGGATGTGATGATCTCTGCACTTATCTCATAATAGAGTTCTGATTAATATTGGGCAGTGCCTGTCTGCCTTGCTATTTCTATTCAGGCTGAGGGAACAGGCAGATTACAGGATTTCAAGTAGTCTTCCTAAATCTGTGGCCTAATTCAGACCCATTGTGGAATTGAGTGTCTTCATAGAAGCACACATTTGCATCTGTAATGGCAGAACTATATTTACTTTCTTGACTACACAGCCTGCCAAGTATCCACTTGGAATACACAGTGACTGCACAGACAAAGTAAACGTGTGGGAGTACAGTTTATCTTGAGGACGTAACTCATGAGATGATTTTCCTATGTAGCTTTTACAGAAAGAAGTGCTATTTTGTCATCTGCATCTGCATGACAGATGTTAACCTTAAAGCCAAGGCTGATATGTCAATATTTGTAGTAGTTAAATTATCAGCTGAGAATGTATTGTGCATAGGTTTAAAAAACCAAAAAAGCTTAAGTCTGATGTAGCAAAGATGATAATGCTGAATTCTAGCAAGTTGTATAGAGATGCTAATAAGGGTAGACCAGCTACAGGTTGAGAGATCAACTATCCATAATTTTCATCTGAAATTTGTGGCAAAAGAAGGTAATCCATCTAGAATGAAGATATTCTCAGTGTTTCTAAATGGGCCTTCATAGCTGCCACATAAATAGTTTTCCTGGTGTGAAACCTAACTTGTTGGTTACCTTCTTTCACCAGCCATCTCTTCCACAAGAGCTGTATTGACCCCTGGCTTCTGGAACACAGGACATGCCCGATGTGCAAATGTGACATACTCAAAGTTTTGGGTGTTGAGGTAAGCCAGTAGTCTTCCTTAGTGGCAGATGCCATTATGAGTCGTATGCTAGTGTAGTAACCACGTATTTCATGCTGCCTCTAGAGTGCAGGTGATAAGCACAGGTGCTGCCATGTCAGTGGTGAGATGCTACAGGACTAATTGCCGTGTCCTCTCTAGCAAAGCTTGCAGCTGACCTGATCTGAGTTGGTATCATCTAAAGCCTTAGTCAGAATGTCAACAAAATTGATTGTAATGCGTGACTGAAGAATTGCTGTTATGCTTGAAGCTAAGGGTGTTTCTTAAAGCTTCAGGGAGACTTTGACAGCTCGTACTGTTCCTGAAACCAGCCTCTATACTGTTACTAAGTACCCAGAGTCCTTGAAAGTGAATGTGCTGGCGTGTATGGCTTTCCTGGAGCCATGTGACTTCCTAGGATACATAAGGAATTTCTGATGTGTTCTGCAACTGCTTGTTGTGACAAGTGCTGGGGAAGATGCTGCTGCCAAGGCCTGACACTGCCTGGACCAGCTGAAATGTATGCTAGAGTTTGCCTGGGGGAGGGAGATCTCCACTGAGTGGAAAGAGGAGTCTATTTTTCTGGTACTGGGTAGTAAAAGGGAGAGCTGGCTGAAGAAGGCAGAAGCTGCATCTGAACTTCCCACTCAATTGGGCAGTAACTGGCTTTCACCTGTGATGCTGCAGGTCAAATTGAACTTTGTTTCAATTTTAAATTTTTTTTTTTCTGGGTACAAGTTCACTGAACTCCAGTCTTTGCAGGCATTGGTCTCCTGGAAAGATGCAGCCTCTTACAAGGTTGTAACTTAACTGTTTTCTCTTTTTTCATGAAGGTGGATGTAGAAGAAGGAGCTGAGTCTGTGCAAGGTACAGCATCCAATGGGACATCAAATGTTTCTACAGCTCATGAAGAGGATGGTCGTAGTGAAACAGCATCATCTGGATATGCTTCTGTACAAGGAGCAGATGAATCTGTTCTGGAGGAACATGCACCATCAGAAAGTGCGTCTGTTTCATCTGTCTTGCTAGACTGCATTGTACTTTGTTGCTTATGCTAGGAATTAGGGGGGAGGTTGCCTTAGTAACATTTCACAGGGCTTGAATACCTCATTTTTCAGGGTTATCTTAATCTCCCCTTCTGTTTTAGCACTCAGCTCTGACACTTGGTCTTTGTTTTCAAATGAGAAACAACCTAAATGTGAATTAAAAACTGAAGTCTATCAAAAGTAGTTGAATATCAGAGGCTTCCTACTTAAAGGCCAAAGATATTTTTCTGAAGGTGTTCCTTATCTTGTCTCTGGAAATTTCATTTGAATGAGTGTTGCTTTGCCACCAGATCTGTCTGGTTTAAGTAGTTACAGAAAACTTTTGGGAAGTCAGTCCTCCTCTAGCTTAGATGACGCAAAATAGATATGACAAATACTTCAATTGAATTTCAGATTTTGCCAAGTCTGAGTCATCCTTGAACACTTTCAGAGAATTTTAATTGAAGAGACTATGAGCTTTTCAAAATACCTTATCTTTTTGAACAAGAGCAGATTAATTGAAAGTGTCTTTTTAGTGTTCAGCTTTGCCAACACACACTTAGTATTGCTGTTGATGTTTTAAAAATGGGAAGGTTCCAGGTAAACAAACAAAAGTAACTATCCCCTGGCCTGCAGAATGGCCTTGGGAAGAGGAGTAAGTGGGGAAGCTTTCAGAGGCAAAAGGGATGCTCTGGCTGTGTCTGCTTAGATTTCCTGTGGGAAGCCTAGCTGATAGGGAAATGTGGGATTTGCTACCTGCCTCCTGTGGGACTTGTGGCTCCAGCAAGTGATGTGTGTATGGGAGTGCTGCATTTAGGCACTCCAACAGAGAATGTGGCACTTCCTATAAGCTAATCAGAAGTTGAAATTGCATCCCTATAAGCAACTGAAGTGATGCTGGATTAGTTATATGGTTCAGGCCCTTGTGTATTGCCACTCTGAGTGGCAAGGACACACACTAACATCAGCCTAACAAGGTTAGTCTGTAGGGAGGTCTTCCTCTCAGCCCATGTTCTAAACTGAGTCTCTAGAAGTTGCTCCTGATGCCTGTCTTCAGCAGCCCTAAAGTTATATGAGAATTGCCTGTCTCCTTATAGCTGGATTTCATAGCCTCATGTGGCAGCCTTCAACCTAGGCTTGCTCAGCACTAGTGAGAAGTGAACTAGAGCCGAGCAAATACCGCTAGAAATGACAGGTAGTGTCAAGAATGGGGTCACAAGCTAATGAGAGGCAACACAGGAGTGGCAGTTGGAGCATGGCCTTGGATTTCCCACTCTGCAGGAAAAGTGCTGGGAAGGGACCACGGCAGTGGGCTTGTGGAAATAAAGCAAGTGTGGTTTGTTTTAAGGTAGCAAAGCTTGCCTATAACACTTCTTAACCTGTCTTTTCTTGGTTTTGTTCTGGACAGATGACAACATGCATCTTGTAAACAATGAATCCCAGCCCTGCACTGTGAATGTTCTTCCGCACGTTGACAACCCAAGTTTTGAGGCCGATGAAACACAAGCTCGTGAAGTCGGATCCTAAGAACATGCCCAGCAACATGGTATAAGCCTGCTGCAGGGATCTGCCTACTGCCATGTGTACCAAACATTGCAAGACTGCAGCAGAAAAATATTGCCTTGGCAATGCTGAGATCAAATACACTTGTTCAAATCATAATTGTATGGTTTGCCTTTCTTAAAGCTGCATCTTCCATGTGGAATTTAGTTTTAGCACCCTTCAGATAAAGCTGTCTTAACGAAAAACATCAGATTTTAACACTAAAACAGAAGTTCCATCTTTAGCAAAGCTTCTCTTCAGTGTTTGAGTTATTTGAATAAGGAGAAGATTCTTTGTCATTGCTGTCTCTACTGGGAATTGTTTTGACTTGGGTTTTTTTGTTGTTTATTGTTTTAATTCAAGTGGATTTTCATCGTAAACAAATCTATTTTGATCTGGTCTAATACTTATTTGCCAGACACGGTTTAGTTTAAAGCAACACTGTATTTAATATTTCAGTGCACTGATTTGATAGGAGAAGGTACAAACTAATGCCTGTCAAACTGGATTTTGCCCACAGTGTCTTTGGTTGTCTAGTGAATAGATTGATTCTCTACCTCCCAACTCCAACCTGCCAACCACACATTCCTAAAGGGAAAAAAAGAGAGCTTCAAGCTGACAGGCCAAATCTGACTTGCACAATACTGTGAAGGGAGCAATTGCAGGAACTTTTCAAACCTGTTAATATTAGACAGTCTGAAAGATCCTCCATGATTTTTGGAGTTATAACCATCTCTAGCACCAGCAATCTGCCAGTCTTGGCTTTGTGAAAGTCTGGGATAAACTGGGATAGTCTGAACTAAAGATGAAAAGATAAATTCTTCCCAAAGGATCTGCTGTGTTTTGTTCAGAAAATGATCCAGCCTCTGAAAAATGCTGGACTGTTGCTGTGCATTGTCTTGCCTGTGTGCTGAAGCTGCAGGGAGAGCTGATGTCCTGTAACAGAGGACTGGAGAAGTTGTCTGCCATCTGTGGGGAGCTGAACTGAGGTGGAGGAAGAACACTGGGTGCCTCAATACTGATTTTAGGGCCTTGCCCAGTGAAGGTAACTAAGGACATCTTACAGATGCACTTTATTTTTTTTATCTCTGTACCTATGGCTTGTTTCTAATGTTAGCAGAACTTTGTGTTAAACCCCACAATAAAGTACTATTGAATCTGGAGGAGAAAAGCAATGCATTTTATCTATAGTACAATTAAAATAGTTGTAAATATTTAATGATTTGTATTGAATTTGAATATGAAAATGTAAATAAAACTATATTTTGATGATCCTGGCTGATGTTAATTTGCTGTTCAGTTTTGGGAGGCCAAAAAGCAGCAGTGCTTGCTCAAACTAATTGGAATAAGGAGTGCTAATTATGTGCAGGGTGCTACTGTTACACAGATTGAAATTGTGTTGAGAAGCTTAAGCCCAGTAGGTGTACTCTATATATGAGAAAAATCAAGCAGCTTAGGATGCTCAGTGAGCTGCTCCGTATGCCTCAAAGAACAGTTCAGAGGTGTTTGGCACAAGGCGGTCAGTCCGACATGAACTCTTCAGATCAGACAGGTTCCACCTCACTTTCCTCTGTCAGACTGCTCAGCATCCCTCCCTTACTCAAATGTTTATGCTTGCTTTATAAGAGAAAGTATTTTTAAAACAAATGCCCTTTGTTCTGTACTATGCTATTAGATGCAGAGGTTTTCCCCTTGAACATTGCTACAGTTCTACCTGCTTTAAAGAAATTTCAAAGCTCCATTCTATTTTCAAGTGTCTATGGATAGCAGCTGTCTTTAGCTGATCCTGCTTAGAGCACTGTGCAGTAGATTTTTTATTTTTGTTTTTTGGTGATGCTATGGGCTTGAATGGGTCTGTGTTATGTGTACATATATATGTGCCCTATAGCATGATAGATTCTTCCTTATAAGCAAGAGGCAAATGGGAATATGTGTGGCAATAGGGTTCCTGAAATGCAATGCAAGCTTGCTGTTACTGTGCAATAGTTTTGGGGTCTGATACATATATATATATATATATATATATATATACACATATACACACACACACACTAACATTTGCATGTAGGATGCTGGAAATGATGTGCCCAGGAGTGTTAACAATTGCTAAAATGATTGATTCTGTTAATTCATCTTGATTCTGTTAATATTCCCATTGAGTCACACAGACATATCAATTATACTGCCCTCAAAGAGAAAGCAGAACAGGCTCCAGCATCATCTCCAAGTGTTTATCTCTTCCCCCAGGAAAGCTCTGATCTAAACATTTCACTCGCATGCTTGCATGCTCTCAAAGGGGGACTGGGAAAGATTATTTTATCCCTGCAGGAGAGGAAGGCTTGTCACCTGGTGCTGGATTACTGTGCTTTCTTGTAAACCAAGATTTACAGCAGCAGGATTTTATTTCAAATTCCAAACCAAAATAATACCGTTTTCTCATACTGAGGAAAATTTTTAGGTGTCCCTATAGAAATGTAGTTATAGCTGAGATTTTTGCCTAAGGGAAAAGCAGGACTTGTGATGAGGGGTTGCAAACATATCAAAGCAGTTTGAGTCAAAAGGGCAGTTGGAGTCTTCCCATAAAGTGAGAGACTTAGTCCATGTCAGTCTTATCTGCACTTGTCAAATGACCTAACAGTTGGACACAATAAATATACACATCTACCCTGGCTGTGTGATTTAATGTAATTTCATTCCTTGTTTAAAACACACCAGCTCAGCAGGTAGCCCTGCCTTTTCACCCAGGTTTAGACTGACGTTTTTCCTGTGTAGATTTGAAGAGTTCCACTCCTGCAGGGGTGTAATGGCTGGCATTTTGGAATAGATGAAAAAAAATCTACTGGCTTTGGCAATTCAGTTTTGGCTCTAAGGGAAACCTGAAACCAAATTGCAGTGTTCACCCAATGTGAATTAACAACTATATAATTCTCTGCACTGGTTGTTCAACTGTTGGTTATACAGAGTGAAGCCAAGATGTATTTATACAGCTATTTATCTATTTATATAATCTTGGCTATGGTTACTCGAGGGAAGTAATTTAGTGTTTCTAGGAGGTCTTTAATACAGTGAGAGAAAAATTCAGCAAGCACTAAATGGATCTCTGTTGCTGTGGAATGCATTGATTAGACTGCAGGATGATTCTGCACTGACAAAGAATTTAAGTGCCTATAAATAAATTCTTCTAAGCCATTAGAGGGGCACTCTTTGTATTTTACTAGTATTTCGTTAAGAATCCAGTGCCTGAGGGAACTGGAAAAAAGAAAGACATTCAAGACTTGAACCAAGGGAGAAGAAAACAAAACAGATATTTTCCAAGCAGTAACATTTTACTGTTAATTTTTTATCCAAGTAACAAAGTTTGAATCTTACATAAGAAAGCAACGTATGTCCTAACATGTCCGGTATGTGTGAGATGCCAAAAGCCAGGCTCTGGGCTGGAAATGCCAAGAGTATCTCTCCTTACAATTAGCATTGAAATTGGAAGGCCTGTGTTAGATCCTTAGTAGGTATTTCCTATCCAAGGGCTCGGCTAATTGGGGAAAATGAAATGGTAAACACTCTCTCTGGGAATGCTCTTAGAAAAGCAGCGTCTGTGCTGGAATCACTCTCAGTTCAGCTGGTAAATCTCCAGGAACCCACAAATGTCTGTTACACGCAGTCACTTCTTGTGGGGGGACTGAAGAAACTGCCTCATGGTGAGCGATGTGCTAGTATATCTATGTGTTGTTTGCCTTGTCTCATTAATGTTTTATCTGTGTTAGTTACCACATGCTGGCTAATGGCTTTTAATTCTCTTTTCCTTTCTAGTAAAGGTAAAGCCCCAGAAATTTGTTGCTTCCTACTCTGTTAACAAAACAAGTAAAACGAATAGTAGTATTAGTTAAATCTATATTCTAGTCCCAAAGGTAAAACCTTTTAATACTACAGCTTCTCTTCTTGTGGTGCAATAAGTGATTGGAAGAAAAGACAAAAAAAAAAAAGTATTATACCAGTGCAATCCACCCAATTCTGAAGCCTTCCAGTGAGTTAAGCATGATTGTACACTCGGTTCTGCTTTCACACTAGTGCCTTTGGGTAGGTGGTGTCTTATGCAGCTGGAACTGGATGGGCATTGCCAAACATCTTTCTGTGAGTGCTTGGCAAAATCTCATTATGCCTGTGCTCACAAATAGACCAGTGCTGGCAGAAGCATTTTTGTAGCGAAGCACATTTGGGACTCTTGAAAGGGATGAAAGGAAGACAGGATAAAGCAAAAGTGCCAAGTTTGCAACCTATAGTGAGTGCATGATGTGCATAATTTTTTTTAGAAAGAGCTCAAAGTAGAGGCTGAGTTTAAACAGCTCTGCTGAATTTTTCATATGATACACAATCAATAAAGCATTTTTCTTCAAAATCTTAGGAAGGTCAATTATGCTGGAAAGAAAGTGCTAAGGGAAGGATCCGACAGGACAGCAAACTGCAGAGAAGTTCCTGGCAAACGAGAATGTCCTACTCCCTCCATTTGTACTGAATGACAGATTGCGTGAACAGAGGTGGGAAAAGACAGTAACTCTGAGAAGTCCCCAGCACCAGTGACCTGGAGCAGAGGAGGCAGTGGGGCTTCCACTCCTGGAAGGTTTTTGTTTGTATTTTTGGTCAGCACGAAAAGATACCATTTATGAAGCAGAGCGCTATGAAGTGTAAGGCCTCAGGGAGAGATCTGGAGCTCTGGGACGTAGTGAAGACATTGGAGAAGAAACACCAAGAGAGGAGGCTCAACCATGAGTGGACTGAGCAGTTGGGTGGCTGTGATCGTGGCTTCACGGGGAGCTGGCAGTCAGGTTGTGCTGACCAGTGCACGTGGAAGGCAAGTCCTGAGGCCATCCCACAGCCTCGGGAAATCTTCGACTACCAGGGACGTATGGCAAAATAGTTCCAGCACCTGATTTTTTTTTGAAACCTGGCTGTGTGAAAACACTTCAAATCAGGAGGCAGCAAAAGAAGACAGCAGTAAGAGCAGATACTCAAGTGCGGTCCCGATGAGTATGAAAGCCACTCTCTTGGTCCTTAGCAGGATGGATTGATTTATTCTAGTGCAGAACAACTGGCAAAGTCAGTCTGCAAGTAATCTGAAGAGCCAGTCACGTCTACTCTACTCCAAATTAACACTGAATCATGTTGGATGTTAGAAGCAATGAGGCATATTGTCTTTTTATAACGTGAGATGCATATAGGCAACACTGACCCTATGTCTGCTTCTGCGGCTGGTGGGGCCACTGCTCCGCTCCCAGCGTGGCCTGTGACCGGGGAGGGACATGCAGGGACACTGTGACTGGGGTGCAGCGATCGGTGGAGGTGGTGGTTGTGGCTGCCTTCCTAGTGTGGCAAGTTTTTCCTGTGTGTTCCTGCGCCTCAGTCTCCCGCTGCAGGGTAAGGCTCAGTGCTGGCAGGAAAACAAATGTAAACACCCAAGTCTCTGGTGACGTCTGTCTTCTGGGCTGAAAATGGGAGTTTTATGAAGGAAAACCCGCTTTATGAAGGAATTTTCGGGGACACTCTGGAGGCCGGTCGGGGCGGTCCGGGCTGCTGCGGCCCTGCCTAACGGGAGCGAGGCTGCGGCCGCACAGCCCCCAGACAGGGGCAAGGGAGGTGCCGTGTGCGGGGAACGTGAGGAACAGTCTGTCCCCGAGCCTGCGGGGCTGAAGGAGCCGCAACCCGCGCGACACCTCTCCGCGCGGGGACGAGCCCCGAGGCACTGCCAGCGGACTCTGCCCGTCCTCCCCCAAGTGCCCCTCACGGGCAGGCAGCCCGCTGCCACACGGCCCGGGAGCCGGGCGGTCGCGCAGGGCCCGACGGGAGCTGTAGTCCAGAGGCAGCGGCGCTGCGCGGCCAGTGAGCCGCGAGGACTACAGTTCCCAGCATGCCTCGGGGCACGGGCGCTCTCCCCGCTCCCCCCTCCGGCGGCGGCGCTTGGCAGTCGGGCTGTGTACGTGGGAGCGGGAGGCCGGGCGGCGCGGCGGGCATGGGCGGCGGCAGCGGGGAGTGAGGGGGCCGCCGTGATGTGGCTGAAGCCCGAGGAGGTGCTGCTGAAAAATGCCCTCAAGCTGTGGGTGCAGGAGCGCTCCAACCAGTACTTCGTGCTGCAGAGGCGGCGGGGCTACGGCGAGGAGGGCGGAGGCGGGCTGGCAGGTACTGCCCCCCGGGGGCCGGGGCAGGGTCTCCCCTTGGCGGTGCGGGGCCGCCGCGGGCCCGGTCTCTCAGGGGCCGGTGGGAGAAGGGGCCGGTGGAAGGGGGAGGAGGGCCGTTTGCCGGTGTCGGGACCCCTGCTCCAGGGGGCAGGGAGGAGAGCGGGCCTGGCCGAGTTTTGGAGCCCTTTGACCTTCATGGCGTTTCTCCTGTGGTTCTGCCCCCCTGCCCCTTTTTCCTTGCACGAGAGTGACGTTTCAAAGGACACCGCAGTGGGAACAGGAAGGTTTGGTGAAGTTTCCGTGTGGGACGGGGCCTGCTGGTGCCGGGGTAGCAGGGCAGGAGGAGCCCGGTGGGGCTGTGTGCCCTGGCGGGGCTGGGGACAGCCAACACCGTGGGGCTCTGCGCAGAGCTGAGGTCAGGGAGCTCAGCGCTCGGCACTGGCTGCACAGCCCTTGGCTCCAGCGGACACCCTTGCACACTCAGCTTTCCAGCTTGGTGGAAGAGGAGACGTCAGAAGAAATGACAGATCTGTCTCGCTTTGGCAAGATGCTCATTTCCAGATCCCTTTTCCTGCATACAGCTGAGGTTGCTTGGGAAGGACTCCTGCTAAGGCGTTTCTGATCACTTGTTTTAAAAACAAGGGTATGATTTTATGGAGCTTATCAAGAGAAGTCAGTCAGGAAAGTGACAGGGCATTGACCACTGTATAATAAACTTTATTTCATGAGAACTTCAAGGTATGGAACTGAGTTTCTATTTTTAATTCTTGTCTCTTTGTATCATTACGCACTGCAGAGACCCCAGCTATGACTGAGACCTCTGTGTGGTGGTAGCTATTCAGACTAGAAGTGATGCCTTCATAGTCGGGTGGCATCTGTCATTGACCCTGTCAAGGAGAAATGCTACAGGGAAGCAGAGTAAAGTATGGTGCTTGGGTGTTATGCATGAGTTGTGTCTCTCTGGGTTTTCTTAGGGCCTCTCTAATTGTGTCAACATACAGCAGGCTGTATTAAACATGAGGCTTAATTGCCTCGTTGAAACAGTCATTCTACCGGACGAAAACACAAAGCCTGAACTTTTGGCTGATGAATTTCAGATGTAGAAATAGTCCTCCCAGCTGGAGGTGGGCATTTATCATTGGCATCTGAACCACTTGCAGGGTGCAAGGAAAGTGTGAAAAGAGATAATTACAAAATAGCAGATTCTCTTCTAGAGATATCCTAATATTATAGATAGATAGATAAATAATGTTAGGCTTTGGCTTAGAACTAAGGGTGATATTTTGCAACTTTGGAAGTCTTGTAGTTATCAGGTGAGATTGGCTGTTCTCTGTCTGGTGTCTTTGGAAGCCAAGGAACCTGAGTTGGTATGATGGTTGTTTTTCTGTGTGATAAAATAAATTTAAGAACTGTGACTAAAATGAAACAATGAGAACTGGAATTAGGTGTTCATTTAAAAGCATCCTCATAGCTTACAGCTGGACAGGCAGCTGGGGCTTCCTATTGCCCTTTGGTTTTTGTTGAAGGTGAGGCTTCTGTCACTAGTCCTTGACTAGGAGTCCTTGATGGCATTTGATAGCATGGAAAAACACTTGAATGGGATAGTTCCTGTAGTACACTTTTTTTTTTTTTTTTTTTATGTGGCATTGCACATGTTATTTTGGTACCTTTTCTCGTAACATTAGATTCATACAGATTTCATCTCTGCAGGTTATGTTTTCCACTGGACAGAAACAAAAAAAGTGAGATGTTATTGAACTAAAACTGATTAAGAAAGATTAAAAGAAAATGTGGTTACATTTATGTTTGCAGGTTTGAAAAGATTTAGACTTAGGTATAAGCTAGCATAATTTGCTATGCCTGATTTTAATTTTGCTGTGTGTATTGCTATGTGTCACTCAAGAAAATTAGTGCTTACTTTAGAAAAAAAACCCAATGAACAGCTCTTATCTCATGAGGTCATCACCAATGTGCCAAGTAAAACCTTGTCCTGAACAGCATTTTTCAGCTGGTGAGACAAGGCTAGAGGTGACTGGCAGCACTGAGGGACAGGGGAGTTCGGAATGACAGAGGCAGGCAGCAGCGCGAGACCACATCTTGAGGGAAAAGAGAGGCAATGCCTCAAGGCAGGAACTGGAGGAAAGATGAGCAGTGCTGCAGGGTTTGAATAGCGGTAATGGGGACTCATGGAGGAGGCAGTAGCAAAGGATTCCCAAGAACAGGAGTACACTTGGTAAGACAGACTTTAAGGAGGGGAGATGGGAGTTTTGCGGAAGCAGCCAACAACTGGAGAAGGTACAGACCAAGGAGGAAAAGATAGATGACAGCAGAGACACTTACCTGAAGAAAGGCTGGGAATTCTGGTGCTGTCCTAGGTTTGTTTGTATGATCCTTCTGGGCTGACTGTTAGTTACAGCAGGGCCGGTTTGTAATCTGGCGATGATGCAGTCAGCTCTTCCAGCTTGTGTCCAAGTACAGCACAGTTTTGAGTTGGCTACTGTGGATAAAAATGGACAGAAATGTCTTGTGCTGGCTCTCTTCCTGCTGGTATGCACCTGTTCAGCTTTACATTTCATTCTCTTTCCTTTCTCAGACCTCACCTAAGGATACAGATACTGTAACCTGCTGGACTGGTTCTACTTGCTGGTAATTCAGTGTGCAGTGGGCTGTCCCAAAGTGCAGTGCTGTATGCCTGGCACTGCAGCCCTGGTCGTTCTGTCCTCTGGAGACCTGCTGTGGGAGAGCTACTCAGGTTTTCTAGAGTGTGGTAATAAGAATGTGGTTAGGCAAAATGGCCCATGTGCTGAAGTGCAGTTATGATAACACAAAACCTGTGTTGTGAATGCACGTGCTGTAACCAAGATCCAGTGAGATTAAGCATGTTAGTCACAAAGATGCTGCTTTGGTTATAGTTTAGACAGGACCTTAATTAGGAGATAGGTGTTCTGTGAGTAGTTATATGAGTGAGTATTTGGTGTCATGAAATAACAATCTTTCACTGAAATGTGAACAAACAAATTATTTGTTTTCTGTTTCCATTGTTTCAATTTGCCTCTTTCTGCTTGAGAAATTTAAGTACAATGAACCTAAGAGGTGAAAAGCTTATCAGTGAACTAAATGGTTGGAACTAGTCTTCCCTGCTTGTTGTACATGCCATGCTTGGAAAGGTAGGGAAGAACCCTGACTCTTCAGGTCCTGAAGGACCCCACATCGGAGCAGGTGGGTGCATCTGCAGAAGGCTATGACCCTGTGGGAAGCCCACACTGGAGCAGGCTCCTGGCAGGACCTGTGGACCCATGGAGAGAGGAGCTCACGCTGAAGCGGGTTTGATTTCTCCAAGTTGAGTCTGGTTTGCCTGTGATGGTAATTGCTGAATGATCTCCCTGTCCTTATCTCGACCCACAAGCCTGTTGTCGTATCGTTTCTCTCCCTGTCCAGCTGAGGAGGGGAGTGATAGAGCAGCTTTGGTGGGCGCCTGTTTTCCAGCCAGGATCAACCCACCACAGCTATCTATCACAAACATACTCATTTTACAGTACTTTTCCCCCCTTGGTTCTGCTCTGATTAGCCTTTGGATTCTTCAGATTGTAGAAGTGAGTAGTTATTGCCACAAGGAAGCTAACTGTAGCTGCAGAATATCACTTTCTGCAGTTGTTGCAGCTCAGGGAAAACTTTTACAGTATTTTCAAACAGCTCCTTTTTATGATGATGTCAATAAACTGAGAGAGAACTCAGTTGTACATCAAAGTGTCTACTTTTCAAAATCCTTAGTGTAATGGGGCTGACCAGTGTTGTGCTGATAGAACATTTCTGTTTGTAAGAAACTCTCGTAAGAGTCTTACAAATATTTTGTAAGCAGTGGTCTTAGTTGCCTGGGTGAACATGGCTCTTGATTTCCATTGGGAAACAGCAATAAAAGGGAGTGCTAGAAGCACCCAACAACTTGTAGTTATGGAAATCCTGACTGATAATATGGTATTCAAAAAATTGGCAGCTCACAGAGCACTTTCAGGACTAGGGTAAGAAGATGAGACTCTGCTGATTCCTCACAATTATGCCAGTGGCCATAGCTGTGAAATTAGTTCATAATGTACTGAGTACTTATCAGTGCAAACCTGTAGTCTGTATCACATTCATGGACAAAGCAGTATTGACTAGTGGGGCTGTTGAAGTGACTGATACTAACCTGATGCAGTTTATTGTGTCTAAAATCTAATGACCTTCCAAGTAGGTGAAAAGTGTTAGGGCATTTTTAAGAGTACTGCTTTGTAGTGCACTGTTGGAATCATTCTCTCAAGCTGAGCAGTTGCATCAGCCTGACAAATGGTGATTAGTGTCCTCGTACTGTATATCATAACAGAAAATGATATTAGGAAAATTGTGAATGAAATAATAAAACATTTGCTTGACTCAAAGCCAACTTGGAGATCAGCTCAGTGTTATGACTCATTCTGTAAGCCAAGGCACTTTAAACAGACATAAATGTTAGTTATTCAATGTCTGACTTCAGTTAGAAACTGCAAAAAGAGTCTACTTTCCAACACTAACTTACAGTCTGTGAGTTACAGACAAGACAAGATAGTATTTTCGTTTGATGTAATGAACTGGTATTTAGAGGTCTTTTTGTGTTTTCATTATTATTCATTTCCACTTTTTTGTAGAGAACCAAAAGCATTCTGAAATTTGAATAGCCACAGTAAGGTAGTGACACGGGCTCCATGCTGAAAGTGTATCCTTCAGAAAACCATGTTCTCAGTGTGATTGTGTAGGCTTCTCAATTTTGCCTTATTTTACTTTTTGTATTCTCTCACAGTTATTATTTTCAGAATTGAGTGTGGGTTAATGGGAATAAAATGGAACAAAAAGTACCAGAAGCCAACCTAAAAATTCTGAAATAACTTTTGAGGGATGCAGTTGGAATGATCTAAATCTAATGCTTCTATGCAGTATTAAAAACCTGACTCATTTTCCATTAAACATGGAAGGGTACTTAGAGGTGCTATAAGGGATATATTAACTTTGCATACAAGCTCTCTACCCTAATACCATTTTTTTGGGGAATGCCCTGCATCTGTGATCTCAGCAGGTTTGTGGAACAGTCTTTATAGCATCTCTTTGGGCAATTGCATCTCTCTTGGGTTTTTTGGGTAGTCTCATCTCTTATTTTGCAGTAGTTCTGTAGGAGAACAAAAGCTTTGTGTGACTGCTTTGGTAGCTTTGCTTTAGTTGAACTGTCCATTGATGTGGCCATGCTAGAAGGATGGCAAGCATATGAAATAGAGGAAGGCAGCATAAGATGTTGTTGCTTGTATTTTTGTTTCTGTAGTGACAACAAGAAAAAGTTTTACTTGTGCATCAGGATCCAAAAGCTTGTATTTTTTTCTATATGGATTTTTCGTCTTTTAGAATTCCCTATTTTTTAGATTTGAGAGGAACTTTTAAGATATCTGGGATAATATTTTTTTATTACTGTGCAGAAAGAATGGTTTTGGCAGCCAAGATAAAATGCATACTCATTTGCTCAGAAAACTTTTTGGTCACAATTATGGAGAGGTGAAGTATATCTTATTAATGAAACTAGTATATTTTGATCTGAACTCTGTTTAATAGGAGCCAATTCACTATCTAGTGGCAGGGAGGTGACATGGCCATTGTATCTTGGGTGTATAATCTATATGGGAATAATGCCCTTTATGTAATATACTTATACATGTGATAGTAGGATGAAATATTAGTGTTCCATACCTTATACAGGAGTCATCTGATAGACTGTTTATGAAGAATGGCAGGCAGTTTCTAGCTATGGTGTGGTATGAGCAGCAAAACGTTTGTGTGTACAGAAAGTGTGTTATGACATTCTCATGTAGAAGAAGTGGTGGGATTTTCATAAATATTGGACATAATGGAATTACAGTCTCCTAAGAGCTGTTTCCTTTGACTGGAAAGCAGAACCACAGTAAATGTCTCATTAAGAGGTAGTTCAATTACTGCTTGTGCTCAGTGAAGGCTGGGAACTACCATGTTACTTTTCAGTTTGTCCTCTGGTTTACCGTACTGCATGGCTATCGCTTCCAAGGGGTCATCTCAAAAAACTTCTTCACCCTCATTTTGCCTTTATAAGGGCTTTCACTGAATCAAAATATCATCACCTCCCAAAGAGTTTCCTCTGGGGACACTTTTTGCTTTACCCATTTGTGTTTCTTATTTTCTCAGAGTTCATTAGCCCTGACTTGGGTGGCATTTCTGTTCACTAAGAAAGGAATCAGAAGTGAGTGTACATTTCAAAACCTTAGTTTCACTATGCTGTATACATTTTCTTAAATGCAACAGGTCTTCTCGTGGGAACACTGGATGCAGTTTTGGATTCTACATCGAAAGTTGCCCCATTTCGCATCCTGCATCAGACACCAGACTCTCAAGTCTACTGGTCCATTGCATGCGGTATGTACTATGATTTAGAAGCTAACTGAGCTTATAAAGTGAAAAATGAGGGTACAAAGTACAGAATCCATTTTTGGGTTAATCCTCTCGCATCATTATTCATTCCCGAGATCCTATAAATGGTTTAAAATTATTTGCAAACCTGTGATTGACAGTAGTGGGTGGTTCCAGTTTTCAGAATATGTCTTTGGACTCTGGCTTTTACAGCTTCTGTTTGCCTGCATTCTGCAGTGGTCCACCAGGTACTAAAGCCTTGGTGCTCTCTGAGAATAACAGAGGCACAATGTTTTCTTCTGTAAGCTGCAAGTGTAACTTGACGCAGTTCAGGATGACAGGGGTAAGTTGACTGTTGGGAGTACTAAGGGTGCTGGAGGTTAGAACAACAGGAGCTGCTTATTCTACTAATTTTTTCTACTTTATCTTTGCTTGTTAAAATGAGCTAGGTTCCCAGTCATGATCAGAGCTGAATTCTTCTTCCTATTCTGCAGTAACTGACATGCATCAGTAATTCTGCTAGGAAGTGCTATGCTCTTGTTACATTGGATTTTGCTGCTGTTGCTTTATGATGAGTCTTCATTGCTTCACCTTAAATGAAAAATTGTGCTCCTTGCTGTCTTTTCTATACAGTTAGCTGCTTTCAAAATACAGATTAGTTCTTCTAGATGTTTAGTTAATGGTTTACACGTTTTATGCTGTAATGCTAATCTGCTGTTCACGTTCTGCGAGGACTTCTCTGAAGGGCAGTAGTCAGCGAGAGAACTGTTTAACAACGGTTTAGTGTAATTCATTACATGTCATTTTAAAAGGGTGGCTTTATAAAGGTGATAGAATTTGAACAGCTTGTGAATTGGCAGTAAATAGCATTTTAGGACTAATTCTAAAGAAGACAGAACTGTTGGTGACAGGTTATCAGAAAGGTGCTTTGATAAGTATGTTGGAAATAGACTCTGGGGAATTCTCATGCCATCAGGTGAGCCCTTGGGACAACACGAAGGGTAATCTTCACCTTAGGACTGAGTTTATATCAGTTCTGTGCTGTGTAAGTATACTTTACAACAAATAGCTACATAATGTAGTTGTACTTTTGTACTAGGTAACAGATTGTTCCTTCTGTGAAGAAATTGAAGAGTCTACATTTTGTTCCTGCTATTACATATTAAGTATCTGAAACAGTGTTTTTACATCATTTAAATATTTATAAAAGTTTTTTCTTTTCTGTGTCACATCTGTGCCTCTGATTCACAGTGTGACTCAAATAATTGGTCTACAGGTGTTCTCTGAGAAAAGTAATTAGTTTGCAATTTAATTGCTATGTTAATTACTCTGCATATAGTTTTTAAAGTGGTGTTGCAAATCCATTGTGTATAGTGTGGTCTAAGTATTTAACCATAATTAGAACAATTACTGTTCATTCCCAAGGCAACTTTAATTCTGTGGAGTCCATTGAAAGTTGTTTAATTAGTCTTTACAAAGTAAATTGAGAAAAAAGAAATCATTAAAGATGTGTTCTTGCTTAGGGGTATTGATTACACTGATTTTATTTGTGAGCATTCCTGTGGAGGATGAAGCTGCCAATTAATTAATATTGTAGAATCCCTTTATTCAAACCTATGTAGGTTCTTTCCCTTTCTTTCCCTCTCCCTGTCTCCCACCATCTGATGGGGAGCCACCTGTCTTTAAAGAATTGACTCAGTATTGAATTTGCTGGACCTCTACTGTTGTTTCACTAATACCATCTCTGCTTATTGCCTATTACCACTTACATAATTTATAATTGAGTAGGTGAAAAGAACAAGATGAATTATCATAAGTGCTTTGAAGGTGGCCTACCACATTTCTCTAATTATAGAAGTAGCTAGTGGGTAAGAGCATTCCTTTGTATTTAAAGTAAACCACTAATCTGAATGTAGTTCTGGAAAGTTCAGTTGAGAGGTTTTTCTGTGCTATAAAGCTGCAGTGACATTCACCATGTAGTAGGTGATAGCTCTTTGAAACCTAGATTAAAAAGCAGTATGAAGTAAATTAAGTAACGAGGTTGTCTCCTCTCTAAGGTGTGTGAAAATGCAATATTTATATTTTTTTGAACATTTAATTTTATCTTGACTCTATGGTTTCTACATTCCTTATGGTTATTGATAACAGGTGGTTTAAGTTACTCCTCCACTTGCACATATGTAATGGAAGGAGAGAAAACAGTCCTTATTCCCATGTGTTTGAGTCCTAGAGAGTCCAGAAGAGAAAAATACTGATTCTGATGGTGCCAAATGTTGTTTCAAGGATGGTTCAGCTTGTATGGAACAGTGAGCCTTTTCTCCTGCATCAGGAGTTAGTTCTGGTATATGTTTTCCGTAGGGGGTGCAGCTGTGTTTCTGTCCTCTTGTAGAATCCTGCAGCTGCACGAAAACAGTGCATTGTTTGCAGTGTCAGCATAAGCAGAACGTTATTGTAGGTAGGATGACATTGTTTCCTAAACAGTGGTTACCAAGGTTTAGTGTGGTTAGAAATACAGTTAAAATGTGACTTGATAGAGATCGAGATAAAACCATGAGTTATACTGAGCACAAGTAAGTAGCAATCGATTATTTGCTGTAAGCAGCATAAACGGTTGTTTCAGGTATCCAAAGAGAAATCCTTGCCACCTTCCTGGTTATAGTGATGTATTCTTTACATCCTTACACATGCTAGAAGGGATTTTGCACTGCAGGTCTGTCTCGGAGTTCTGCTCTGGAAACTGTTGTGGGCCCTTGATTAAAGCTAAGGATATCAAAGGCCCAGATTTCATTTTCGTCTTAGTCTCATGAATTTGATCTCACATTTCCCACCTGCTAGACTATTAGACCGAGAGTGTTCTAGCGACGCTCTGCCATCCGTGCTCAGGAGCTGCTGCTGAGCTGAAGGAACTTTCAGTCCAAGTCAGGCTTCAGCACTGAGCCACACCACGTTGAGAAAGTTGAGATGCTTCTGGATGTAAAGGCTGGATATAGTTGCATAAAGGACTTGAAAGATAAAATCACAGCAGTGCACATTTTTAATGTACACCAAATTCAGTTTTAGCATACACAAGAGTTGGAAATTAAATTTGAGACTGTGGTTTGGACTTGTGTATCTGTGAATCAGGAATTTGCTAAGTATTCTCTTGATTAGTATTTTTAGTGAAATGATTAAAGTCTGTTCTAATTTTAAGTAATACTAACTTTCTCTTTCAATCAGGATCCAGCAGAGAAGAAATAACAGAGCACTGGGACTGGTTAGAACACAATGTTATGAAGACTTTATCAGTATTTGATTCAAATGAAGATATTACAAGCTTTGTCCAGGGAAAGATAAGAGTAAGTAAGAGGCACATGACATAATTGGGAAAGGCTAAGTATTTTTTTTCCTCTAAATGTACACAAGTATTTTACAATATCAAAGGACAGCACTGTAGTGCTACATACTTCTGATTGGGTAGTACGTGGCTGTTTGTTAACTTCAACACCCCCAATTGTTCCTGTTTATCTGCCCCACAGTTAAGTGATGTTGTTTGACATAAACTCTTCTTGGTAAATGGTACACGAGATGCCTTTAGATAGTGGTCTAAAACTGTTGATAAATTATTTCACAATAATTTTAATAATGTCTGGGAAGTATACGGTATATTTTTGTGAAAGTGCAACAGTTCACTTTATATATGCTGAATACTTAGCTTGGGAATTCTTGTGATTAAGTAAGGAAAATACATCTATCTCAGAAGAAGACACCTGGGAATGTGTGTCTTGCCTAAGTTGTGTGAGAAACTTTGTGAATGAGTCTGAAATAGCACATTTGATTTATGACATGTGTCTTGATCCTCAGACTATTCCTCCTGTTCTAAAACTTACCATGCAGTTAGGAGAATGCTGTGCTGTGTGTATGCAGGTGTGTATATGACACTCACCCACATGGATGCATATGTAAAGTAACTGGTTCTTTTGTTTTAGGGTTTGATTGCTGAAGAGGGAAAAGGTTCTTTTGTAAAAGAAGAAGATCCTGAGAAGTTTCGTGAAGGTCTTATGAAGTTTGAAAAGTGTTTTGGATTACCCGAGCAGGAGAAGTTGGTTACCTATTACTCATGCAGTTATTGGAAGGGCAGAGTGCCCTGCCAAGGATGGCTTTATCTTAGTACCAACTTCCTTAGCTTTTACTCTTTTTTGCTGGGAGCAGAAAGTAAGTAAGCCTTGATACTCAGCCTAGTCCCTTCACATTTTACTGTTTATCTTTTAGATTTGGAAGAATTTTTCCTGTGTCCTAAGTGAGCTATTTTACCACTTAAGCAGATGTCAACACAGAATAGAAAATCTGCAAACATTAAATATTTTATGGGAATGAATACATTTGTGTTACTTACTACACAATGTCCATTAGATTTTTTCCTCTCTGTGAGCTTCAGAGAGGAGGCAGACCTGCTGCAGTTGACTGTAACTGGAAGTTGTCCATCATACTTGGTTCATGCTTTATATTAATTCTCTCTGTGAGGATTACAGTTGTTTCTTCTTGCACAGAGTCTTAACTTTTCACATGGGTGCACTATGCACTGGTGGTAATTGCACACTTTTTTTTTCCTGTGGTAACATTAGTTTGAAATACCCAAACAAATACCTCTACTAGTGTGAGCTATAGGTGTACTTATGTGAAAACTGGGAAGCATAAAGGAAGTAGGATCCTTTCTAAGCCAGTTTCCATTTGTATTGGGAAATGTCATAGCTGATGGGCACAGCTCCTGTAAATGCCAATACATTATACATTATACATTAATACTTTTAGAAGCCATATTGGCAAACTGTTAAAGTGAGGTAGCTTGTATGGTGGTGTTTGTTTGCAATTTGCAGTTTCACGTGGGAGCACAGAAAAGGTGATATAAGCTTGTATTTTCATACATGGTGTGTCTTTAATGTTCTTCTTTCTATAAAATTCTTTCTAATGGAATTATTGTATAGGAATTGTGAAGTGTTTTTTGTGCTTGTGAGTTTGTAGCTCTTTCCAAGTGTGTTATCATTTAACTGTATTGCCTAATTATATTTTATTAGTGCTGTTGACTACTAGTTTTCTTTTTTTTTTTCGTATGAGGGTAGCAGCTAATGAGAAGTTACTCACGTCTGCTTATATTTGTATTTTCAGTAAAACTTGTTATCTCCTGGGATGAAATATCAAAACTTGAGAAGACTTCCAATGTGATTCTGACAGAGAGCATTCATGTGTGCTCCCGTGGGGAAGATCACTATTTTTCCATGTTTTTGCACATTAGTGAAACATTCCTTCTCATGGAGCAGCTGGCAAACTATGCTGTTAAGAGACTTTTTGACAAGGAGACATTTGAAAATGACCTAGTCCTTCATGACCCCCTGCAGATCACCAAGAGGTAATACATTACTTGGACTCTATCTGCTCTGAGCCCAGTACTTTTTTAGGCAAAGGAGAAGAGAATCCTTTTCTCAAGGAGACAGATAAATGTCAGCAAAGCTGGTGTTCTCTTAAAACATTAAACATTAAACTCTCCTCATTAAACTTTGGGATCAAAGCAATGTCAGGCATTATAATTTGTTGCTGCTTTGCAGTATCAAAAGTCTATATGAAGGCAGGAAGTGATAAAATCTTCAGAGCTGGTCTTCAGCTCTAGGGCTTAGTAGTTTAAATTTTTAGAAGGCGTTCTAGCAGCATTTAGGATTAAAAAATTAAGAGTGAAGCTGCGGTGTCTCCAGAGAGACCTGATGAGGAAGGATAAGGTGGAGAATAAATCATTTAATAAACACATGTAAATAATAACTGTATGGCTTTTCTGCCACTGGAGATGGATGATAAAATGAATGAGTTGCAGATGGGTGCATGGCTTTTCCTTATTTACAACAGTATTTCAGGCAGTGGAAAAGATGTGTATGTATGTAACCTGATGGGTAGGGTCCTTCCTTCTCAAGGTAGGTGTGTGATTATTCCTTGTAGTAATTTTATGGGTTCTCTTCCGTTTTGGTTTCTGTTGAAGCAAATGTTGCCTTTTCCTCAGCGAACTGTCCAAATTCTCACTCAGATGTTCAGGTCTTGATCTGTGGACCACAGCTGTTTACTGTGAAAAATAAGCAGGAAAAGCAAGTCTGTTGTTAGGTAATTTAAATTCACATAAAGGGACTAAGTCTTTCTTGGACAATGTTGCCTATCTGCAAATCAGAAATTATGATAAAGCATTTTTCTAACAATTGTTCCTACTTAAAGCTCCATGATTTAAAAAAATAAAAAAAGCTATTTAGTTTTATAGTACACGGTAATAAAATGTGGGTTAGGTTGTATTTCCTGGGTAATTGGTACCTCAGTTTGGGAGCAGTGCTGGAGGGGAGTGTTGCTCTACAACCAAAACATTGTTTCTGGCTGCAGTTATCTGTGAAGAATTATCCCATGGCAGATGTTTACAACATGTGCTACATTTCTAGCTAATTAACCCTCTGTCGAGCCAGAACTTGTTTTAGGTTTAAATAGACTATTCTGCTGGGTGGGGAAACAGAGCAGATAAGGCTATTAGTATGCTTTTCTGCACTGCCTATAGGCCCTGATTCAGCCAAGTACTTTGCTGTGTAAGAACATGTTTGAATCTGCTTCTGTTAGTGAAGTATTTAAGTGTTTTGTTAAGTGGGTGTATAGAGATAGGTGTGATCCTGCCCTGTGTTGCCTCTTCAAGCAAAACATTCAACCCTCTAGATCGCCTCCACAGATTATGGCAGAATGTGATGTTTTACTGTCTTTTCCCAAGGTATTTTTAACTTTTGTATTTGCAAAGATGCTTTAAACTTATTTAATTTTTCTTTTCTCTTTTCTGCCTTGTTTTTTGGTTTGTTTTTAATCTAGAGGCCTCGAGAGCCGAGCCCACAGTGAGCAGTTTAGTGCATTCTTCAGGCTACCCAAAGAAGAGACCTTGAAGGAAGTTCATGAGTGCTTCTTATGGGTTCCTTTCAGTCATTACAACACCCATGGGAAAATGTGCATTTCAGAAAACTACATCTGCTTTGCTAGCCAGGATGGCAGCCTGTGCAGTGTAATCATTCCACTAAGAGAGGTAATGCAAGCTACAAGTCAGAGCCAGTTATACCAGAAGTTTTGCACTTGTATAGTTTAATGCCAGGTTAGCAGATTTTCTTTAGAATCTGCTTACTTTGCATGATGTCGTACCTTTTCCCCTACCTTGGGTACTGCATGTAGGAATTCTGTTTGTAGGTTTATAGAACTGCTTTCATGTTTAAGCTTTGATCCCCGCATCCTCTTTCCCTTTTCTGTTTACTCTGATTTCATTACGGGTACAGAATCCAAATTTTTTAATACTTTTTTTTTTAAAAAAAAAAATAAATGAAAAAGCTTATGCTTAATTCTTGAAGTTGAGTTAATGAGAGATACTCAAGGTAAAATGTAAAGAATTGGAGAACAAGGAGGATCTTGAAGAGTAATAATTGCTCTGCCATGTTTCTTAGCTCAGTAGTGCAGTTCTCTTTGCAGCAGCTGAGCAGTGCTGTCTGTTCAAACGTCTATAAGAAAATACATTGACATCTGTCAGGGAACAAGTATCAATGCCATTACAGCTGATAGTCTCAAAAGACTGAATAAGGACCACATTGTAAAGGACACTACATTCATATTTCTACAGAGTACTAAAGCTAGACTATAGAATAACTTCTGGGGGAAAAAAAAAAAAAGCCTTCTCTACCTCTCTCTTGATGTCATGTGATCTGGAACATTGCCACGTTTCAGTCATCCAGTGTTAAAACCTTTTCATCATCACCCAGACATATTTTACAATAGCCTAAAAATTAACGAGGTTCTGTAGTTGCTCTGTAATTACTCTGCATACTCTGTCTACACACTGCCTAAGACACCTGAGTCAGGTATGTGTGTGTGTGAGCTGAGCTAATTTCAGCAATACACTTGGTGTTCCCTATGCAGATAAAGCGATTTATTTGATCATCTATAAATAGTCCTGCGAACAATAGAGACTTCCATAACCTGTGGAAAACAAGAAGGGGCTGTGTTAAGGGAGCTGACTCTAAATTTATTCTTTTGGATTGTCAGGCCCTCACTATTTGTTCTACAGTACTGCAGAGTTATTTTATTTCAGTGATCTTTCATTCTTTGCCTATAACAATGTAAAAGCATCAGCAGTGGCAGTCAGTGTAGCTATTCACAGTTGTCTCACTTGCATTATTAAAGTGTATTAACTGCTCTAATCTGTAACTGTTCCATCGTGACAATTAAAATCAGCTCCAGCTGTCATGTGTTATGACAGCTGTCTTTGAAAGGGTATTCTCAGTGGAAATTCATTCTTGTGAAACTTGTTTCATTTGATTACTTGCAAAAGCCATGTTCTATCTGCTTTTGGATGGTAAGAAAAAAAAGTAACAGCTTTGGCAGGTAGAAGAGGACAAGATTTTTGAATAAGCTCAGCACTCACAGCTGTGGAAACCTTTTCAAAGATTTTTTGGTACTCTGTCAAAAATCTATTGCTTAATACTTATTGCCTTGTGCTAAAACAGCTCCAGACCACTGAGCTTCATAAGTAGTGCGTTGTTCACGTGCGTTCCTAATTCTTGTGTGGTGCTTCATACTACTGTTTCATGTACACATGTATTTTTAACAGGTTTTCTCTTTTAGAAGTAAGATGGTAAAATTTCTTGCCTAATTTATGTATCCTTGCTTCTGTAGGTCACAGGGGTGGATAAGGCAGATCCAGCCAACAGAGGAGTCAGCATTAGTACCAAAGGAAAAACAGCTTTTCGTTTTACAGAGGTGAGAGACTTCGAACAGCTTGTGGCAAAGCTGAGAATGAAATGCAATGCAACTTCAAGTCCACAACACATCATAAATACAGAGGTAACTGCTTTGCTAACTCTGATTTCTTAGTACCTGTTCCTAGTAATAAGGTGGTGTAGTTTGACTAAGAGTATACATATCATTGTCAATGTTTTGCTGTGTAATGCAATACATCGAAATTTAAGCCTGAATTGAGACACAAGACATGTAACAGTGTCTGCTGTGCCCCTAGATTTCAAGTTGTGTAAATCTTTTTTTATCTTTTCTCTTTAAAAAATCATGTTCCTGTCTCTTGCCTTCAGACCCTTCACCTTGAAACAAAAGTCCACCAGTCTGATGTAAAAATATGTGTAGTCATGTAAGTTTTTGCTAGCTGACTGTTTGACTCAGGACGTTGATGGAATGATTGTAAGGTTGTTTCTAGATGTGAAGATATCTGTATGTGTAGTTTCATGCATGAGAAATAAGACAGCAATGACAAAACATCCCTAACAAGCATTACTTACTATAGTTGCTGTATCTCTTCCCTGAAGATTTTCCCCTGAAAAAAAATTAAATAGAATCAGCTGGAGTAGCCTCTAAAATAACAGTTGTAAGAGTGGAGAAGCATACAAATAAATACCTTTTGGTAGGAAATAATCAGTGTAGCAGCAAAATCTCTACCTTGACATGTGAATTCTTAAGGGTTAAAAGGCAAAAATGAGCAATAAAAGCAAGATAGTTTGATGTCAGTAGAAATGCTCAGCTGCTAAGGGTACAGCACAGCCCTGGGAGACCCGAGTGGTAAGGTCTGCTGCTCAAGGGCACTCACTTTTAGATCACCTATATTTGCATTATTTTGACATACCATGCTAAGTCATGTACCTCTGATTTTAAGGTGTTGAGAAAGAAATAACTCTGTGCCCATATGAAAGAGAACATGTTAAACAATGGTGCTACTGTGAATGCATTCTGGTTTGGGTTCTTTTACTTTGTTTTCCATCAGGTTTTGAAAAAAAATCCAGATTCTAATGCTGGTTTTCAGATGTTCTCAGCATTTCTGTATAGTTCTGTATATGGCTCCATTTAAATGAATGTTTTTCTTTTGACTTCAGTGGTGATGGATGGTAAGGCCTCCCTTCTCATTACGAATATTTGTCCTTTCATAATTCAGTTTTTGGCTGTAGAGATGGATTTATTTTTTTCAAGTGCAGCCCCCTGAAAGCCTATTTGTGTAAAGCAGAGATTACTGTTTTTCAGTTATTTTGGAAGTCTGTATCTGGTACCTATAACAATATAATAAACAATGTTGCTCTAGAAGCAAATGGTTTCTGGTATCAGTGCTGCTTCTTGAAAAGTTGTTTGGCATTTATAACTACCACTGTTAATTTTTTTTTAAGGTTGCAGCTAGTTCTGCCTCTGACAGTCCGAAGGATTTTGATACGGGGCCATCAAAGATGGGTCAGAGAGATAACAGCAAAACTGTCATTACAGAAGCCCTAATGACTGTCTACCATCCTCAGGATGCTGAAAATCTAGACTCTAAAATGGTAAGGTATAAAATGGCCAACTGTTTTTGGAATCTAACTGGAAAGGATTGGAGAATATTCAAAATGTATTCCAGCAAGGCTGCTGATTTCCTCTGGGGCTTTGCCAGTCTTCTTCAATCTGCATTTTCTGTGTTTGGAGTCCACAGGGTGCTTCTTCATGGCTCCATTCAATTTTCTGCTCATCTTGTTTAATAATGATATGCCCTATCTTCATGGCACTAATTCATCCTGCTCTTCTGTCCCGCAGGGAAGATTTCGCTGTTGTTTTCTGATAGTGAACATGTTTTGTATCTATCTGAATTGTCAAGATACAAGTCACTACAAACATTTAGGGAGCAAGGAGAATGTTATCAAGAAATTGACTTAATTTCTTCCTTACTTCGTTCTTTTGCACTTCTAACAAATTTATGCTCTCGAGAATGTTTCTTTTAATTGTTTTTGCAGTAGGACATCCTATTTTTGCTTCTCCATAGTGTGTGCAAGAAGACAGAAAAGTTTTATTTTAAAATTAAGTCTTTCAGCAGAACTGGGTAAATTAAGATACGGAATTTCTGCTGTTGGAAGTATCAGAAAATAAACACCCTTTGGGCAGGAAAAAAGGGAATGTCTGGTCCTGCTGAAGTTCAGATGCATACACCGTTATCTTCTATGTTGACAGAAATTTCTAGTTTGTAAAAACGTTCTATCTGGTTGATAAATATTTGATTAAATGTAAAACCTAAATGGGCAGAAGTGTTTTCAGCTGTTAGTTCCCCTCCTTAAACCAATTAGACTTCATTCTCCTGCAGATTTTCCTGATTATTGATTCTCTCATAGTGCTGTTTGGAGCTCATGTAAATAAACTGAGGAAAGATTGAGAAACTGTGGGAGAACAGTGACACTGATGTCATGCCATCCCTCTGTGTGCTTTCAGCCATTTGTAGTCATTCTGTTCCAAATCTGTCAACTAATATAAGGCAACAAAGCATGATGAATCAAAGAACAGAAGCAACCTGTTTTGCCTGTTGACTTTCTGTGGGATATTATTTCATCTGTAACAGAGTCAGTATGTTTTTATTGCTGTTAGCAAAGAACAGTTCAGAGACATGTTGGAATCGAAGTATGTTAATTTATCAGAGTAATTAAGCAGGTATACGTAATGCTGGTTGTCTTGTGCTTTTCATAGTTGAAAGAAAAAATGAAAGAACAGTCCTGGAACATCCTCTTTGTTGAACGTGGACATGGTGTCAGTATGTTTCGAACAAAGAAGACTCGAGACCTAGTTGTAAGAGGGATCCCGGAGGCATTAAGAGGAGAGCTCTGGCTGCTCTTCTCAGGTATTGCTAGCAAGCATAATTGATTCATTTTGTGGACTCTGCTGTATGGGTGTTCTAGTTACTGACTGAATGTAGTCTGACAAAAAATGCTCTTACCTCTTGCAATTTATCCAAATCTTTCTGAAGAAAGACATTTCAAAATGATGAAGAGGCTAATTTTGTCCATTATTTTGTTTTACATTGATTCAAACTAAACCTGTATCTGTGTCTTTTACAGCAAACTCAATTGAAAAATACCAGTAAGAATACATGCTGTGCCAGGGGACAGTCAGTTTCAGCAAAGCTTCTTTACTTGCTAAAAAGACAAGAATGTTTGTAGGACTGTTTCAGTTGTTTTGATTTAAGCTTTCTGAGAGGATAGTGCCTCCAGACACAAAAACGTTTTCCTGGCAGAGAATTTGGCCCCAGTTATTGTCAGCTCTTTGCTCCATATTGTTCCTTGATTTCAAGAGTGAGATGTACAGGAATTAGGGACTTTCTCACACATAAGGGATCTCTTGCCAAAGCTCTGAATGTGCTTTTGTGGCTTTCTTCTGTAAAACCGAAGTGTTAGAGCACTTAACTTGAGGAAATGGAGGCCCAGGGAATAAGACACTGCTTTACAACACCTCTGTGTGCTTTCTATTCCCATTCATTGAAACACTTAGAAAAGCAGCAGCCACTGACTTCACTGGAGCCATACAGCAAGGTGGTGTCAGATTCAGAAAATGAGCTGCAGGTTTTGAGGAGCCACCCAGGACCTTACCTGCTAGCTGTACTCACTGTGTTCCCCTGGACAGAGCTTTCTGCTGTTCCAGAGGATCTGTTCATCGTAACAAAGGCATTTTGTACTCTTCATTCAGCCTACTGTATGGTAGTTCCTTTTCAGGACGTGTGAACATGGATTTATCTTTGCTGGTGTTCTTTGAGTGTTTACATAGGCATTTATGCTCCTGTATGAGACCGATATCTCTGTCTGGGAAGGTGTTGACATAAATGTTATGGAATTAATTAGGTAAATATCAGTTCTTTCCCTAGTTTTCCTAATCTGTTCCCAGCTCTACAAATGGAAAGTTATTGTGTTTACCAGAAAATGTGGGCAAAATTGTAGGTGAAAGAAAGGTCTGTCATGTCCCTTTCCCGTCCTGCTGCCCCCAAAACAAAAAGGAAGTAAAAATCAACTTTATAATGGAAAGTGACTTAGATTTTCCTTCAAGATTTCACTTTCCTGACTTAATTTCTGAGTAATTCCATTATTTTCAGTAGAACTACTCTGATACATTAGTGCAGTAACATCTGGAGATGAGGTACCTCAGCAGTCACCAAAAGTTTTATACAGATTGCAGACAGTCATGTTAGATAATTTACTGTTGCCCTCTAACACTGTGCAATACAATGTATTGGCAGGTGCTGTAAATGATATGGCATCCAACCCTGGTTATTACACCGAGCTGGTGGAAAAGTCCTTGGGAACATGCACTTTAGCTACTGATGAAATTGAACGAGACTTACGTCGCTCCTTACCCGAGCATCCTGCTTTTCAAAGCGACACAGGAATTTCTGCACTCAGGAGAGTTCTTACAGCTTATGCATACAGGAATCCTCAAATTGGATATTGTCAGGTACAACAGTTTTGAGACTTTTAGTGTTGGTTGTCTAAATATTAGCTCATGATGGCAGTATAGTGGCACCTCATAAAATCAGTCACATAAATGTGTAATGGTTTCTTGTTCAATGATTCACTTTCTTCGTTTATTTCAGCCCACTATGTAACATGAGTGTTTACATTGTAGTTGAATTTGTTGATAAATGCTGTCATGTCCACTTCATATATGCCTTTGCATTCTTACTAGACTTTTAGCACTTAAAAATATTTTTATGTAGTTTAAATACTATGCTCTGTATTTAATAATATAGAGATAAAAGTGATATACTGGGTGTGGCTGTAGCACTCTAAAAACATGCTGTAAAGTGCTTTCAGAGATACAAATTTTAACAAATGACAACAGTTGTGTTTTCACCATCTTTTCTCGTAAATGCTTCCTTTCCTGTTTAAATGTTACAGGCAATGAACATTTTGACATCAGTACTTCTGCTGTATGCTAAAGAGGAGGAAGCATTCTGGCTCTTGGTTGCTGTGTGTGAAAGGATGCTACCCGATTATTTCAATCGTCGGATCATTGGTAACATCTGTCTGTCTTTTTCTCTATCTAGAATTGAATGTAAATGATCATTCATTAAGAACAAATGTAAGGAATGAGCTGAAGGCTGAACAGCAGAGAGAAACTGTTGCCTTTGGTTCAATATTGTGGAGTAGAAAATGGAAGTTACAGAGAGCATCCCAAGATTCCTCCTTAAGCAGGAGTGGGTATGATTTTCAGATATTGTCATCGCTCTAGGCAGAGCTACTCAGGAAGTAGTCAATTAGACTATTAGACTGTTCTTTTGGAATTATAACTTCAATTCATACTATTTATTTGCAACTTAGTTAGCTTAAATAAAGGAAAAAGAGTTACTCCAGGTCCAGACTTAGTCTTTGATCTCATACTCTGTACTTGCAGGTGTATAGGCTGGAAGAAAATTAGATGTGAAGTTTCTCTGTAGTTGCAGAGAGTGTTATCAGCTGTCAGGAGAATCATTGGAAGTAGCCAAGCACCCACAAAAGTGCTAACACTTCACAGCATGCAGCAAAGCTTTAGACCCATGGATAGAGTGCATAGCTTCCAGCATAGGGAACAAAGCCAGTGGTTCCACGTAGCTAGGCCAGTGTTTGCTGTGACAGCAAAGTTGCATTAGGACAGGGGCTTGATTTTGGGCCGGTGCTCTGAGAAAAGTATGCTTCTCTGTATTAAGATTTGGGTGGTGGTTTTGTTATCCTTTCCCTGCAGGTGCCTTGGTAGATCAGGCAGTGTTTGAGGAGCTCATCAGAGTTCATCTGCCTCAGTTGACAGACCACATGATGGACATGACTTTTTTCTCCTCGGTCTCTCTCTCCTGGTTCCTTACCCTTTTTATCAGTGTGCTGCCTATTGAAAGTGCAGTCAATGTGGTGGACTGTTTCTTCTATGATGGAATAAAAGCAATCTTGCAGCTGGGTCTTGCAGTGCTGGAATACAACATGGAGAAGTTGCTGACTTGCAAGGATGATGCAGAAGCAGTCACTGTTCTCAACAGGTATCAGTATAACTGTTGTTCTTACAGACTGCATAGCATTTCTTGTAATTGCAAATCACAGAATGGTAGGGGTTGGAAGGGACCTCAGAAGATCATCTAGTCCAACCCCCCTGCTAGAGCAGGATCCTAGAGCAGACCACACAGGAACACGTCCAGATGGACAGAGACAGACACTCCACAACCTCTCTGGGCAGCCTGTTCCAGTGCTCTGTCAGGTCACGCTGGATGGCAGCACAACCCTCTGGCGTGTCAGCCACTCCTCCCAGCTTGGTATCATCAGCAAACTTGCTGAGGATACACTCTGTCCCTTCGTCCAGGTCGTTAATGAATGTATTGAATAGGACCGGACCCAGTAACCGACCCCGGGGGGACACCACCAGTCACAGCCCCCAACTAGACTCTGCCCCACTGACCACTGCTCTCTGGGCTCTGTCCTTCAGCCAGTTCCCAATCCACCTCACTGCCCAGTCATCCCATCCACACTTGTTAAGTTTGGTTGTGAGGATGCCATGGGAGACAGTGTGAAAAGCCTTGCTGAAGTCAAGGTAGACCACATTGACTGCCCTCCCCTCATCAATCCATGTAGTTAAATGGGTAAGTCATTCTCAGGCAGCTGAGAGAAGACATCTGGCCAGGACTTCCAAAGGCTTCAGAGGAATTAGGTGTTCATCTCAGGCTGAAATTCTGGAAGGGGGGCTGGAAAGTGTGCCTGGATCCTCTGAAAATCCCATGCTCCATTAAAGTTATTCTAAAACCAATGCCATTTTATGTATTTTAAAGTAAAAGCAATGTGGTTCTTACCTGGAATTTATATTACTTGTAGAACATGGCTTTCTTTAATGAGGAGGTAATCTAGAGCACACTGAGACTGTTCCAAACAGTTCAGGGATCGACTTACTGACAACATATTCTACATCTCAGTTCTTGTAGTTTAGGCTACTGGCTCCTCTGCTGCTAATGGCTTAAAATAGAAATAAGAGAAAAAAAATGTGATGAGGACAATTGTGACCAGATGTTTGTTCTATATTAGCATTTGAAAAATAAATTCAAATATGTAACATACAGTGCATTTTAAACTGATGTATTGCAAGCAAAACTTGCACAGTATTTGCTTCAGTACCTACCTAAATTCTGTTGTGGCTGCTGTGATGGTGTATCATGGAGTGTTAAAACAGCAAAATGGCTGTGCTATACGAGTCACCAAGTTATGACTGTTAAAAATTGATAATAGTAATTTCCTTTTAGTGGCACTTTTAAATGTTGCGTGTTTGAATAGGGTAGGAGCTACAGAATTAATGAGGAAAATGTAATTTTTATTATAAGAAACCATGTAGCCTGATATTTATTGTAAAACCTAGCTGTACTCATTTAAATATTTAACACTTGTTCACTCAGTTCAAATATATTGAAATTTAAAATCTAGAAGTGTGATGAAATTTTAATTTTCACTTGAACCAAACAAGTGCTGTTTCCACGTGACACCCAAGATTTTGATGATTATTATGATTATCTTTTGAACCCTTGCTTTCAACATTTTATCTGGCTATAACACTTCTGTTGTACAGTTAATGCAGCCTGCAGCATGCTAGTGCATTTACAAAATTATTGTAATAGTAATGTGCCTCTTCTCAAGAAAAAGGAAGCTATCAGTCTGTAGATATGTGTTCCTTGATGCTGCCAAAGGAATTGGCCATCCTCCATCATGGATCTGTTTAGGCTGGTTGTGTAGGTATGATGAATAGGTGCAAATCACTCATCTCTTGGTTTGTGCATCCAAGGGAATTAAGATTGCCTCGGTCGCAGTTCAGGACAAGCCTCTTTTCCTCTCTCCCAGTATGTAGGATAACTTTGATAGATGGATTGGAGAGCCAGGGGAATGCTGAGTGGAAGGGACCGTGGCAAGTCTCTAGTCCAACTTCCCACTCTGGAGAGAATTACTACTAGCACTAGATCACATCAGCCATGTTATTGCCTACCTGGGTCTTAAAAACTCTCATAGCTAGAAGCTCTGCAAAACCTTCTCTGAGTAGCTGGTTCCCATGTTTGTATATCTTTGTTACTTTTACAGCACATTTGTGCTACTCATGCTGATATTCTTTGCTGTTTCCCATTCTCTGCGCAGTTTTTCTTCAGTAGCTGCTGATGTTATCGTTTTGGTGCAATAAACTGGTTCCTGCTGATTTCTCGTGTGTTTGCTTTGTGCAGGTTTTTTGACAGTGTCACTAACAAAGACAGTCCTTTGCCTCCGACTGTGCAGCAGGGCTCCAACCTCAGCGATACAAGGAGTGACCATCCAAAAGTGGACATTACTGATTTGATCCGAGAGTCAAATGAAGTATGTGTTCTTGTGGGTATGTTTTCCCATCCCATGCAGTGCTTACACTGCATGGACTACCTTAAAAATAGTGCAGCTGCATTGTATAAACTAGAGTAGAAAATCTGTCTAGATTGATAGAAATTGGGCTCTGTATTTTGTTGAGCCTCACTGAAAACCTTACAGGTTATGGGATAGGTTTGGTTTTGTATTGTTTTGGGTTTTTTTTAACTGCCTGGAATGTGCTTGCTAGGCTGTTCTGAGTGGAGTTCCCTAGGTTCATCGTAGGTCATGTATTGCCATCCCTCATTTGCTTTATTATGTCAACTAAATGACAAGGTACAGCAGAAACAGCCCTCGCATTTACTAATTTGAGACTGATTACTGCACATTGCAGGTAGAGGTAATATTTGATGTAACAACCTGTGCAGGAAACTGTTCTTGAGCAGTTTATTGTATGGGTTAAATAACTTGTTTGAGATGTGTTGGGTGAGGAACACCAGTTATGATCTGTTAGCACTTTCTGACAATTTGCAAGTTTGATTTCTGCAGCATCTAGCTTTGCAGCTCTACATTGGGGGGGAAATAGGTCTAGCTTCTCCTTTTCCTTCTGTCCTCAGATATTCATGATGTGTTTCCTTCCTTGACATGATTTGTTTCAGGGTATTAATGCACTTGTAGATAGGTTTCTGCTCAGCCTACTTGAAGTGAAAGGCAAGCTGAGAGAAAAGATTTGTCTGCATTTTGTTTTTTCTATTAGCTGGTTTCTTTTATCTATATGATACTTTTTTTTTTTTTTTTTCTTTTCTGATTCTCAGTCATATGTTTCTAGTGAAAGATCCACAAGACGTCTCTTTTGGAAAGATGTTCTGGCCTTGACTCAGAAAACATTAACTAACTGTAATTTGTATAACTTGGGAACTCTCTCTTTTGTTTTTTTTATTGAGAAGAGGGCTTTGCCTTTAGTGGGGTGAGCAAAGTCAAGAATCAGAAATTCATGTTCTCTTGAAGTGTCTTGGGCTAATCATATAAAAAGTCTGTGCTTCTGCTATCAGTAGTGTTTCACGGGAATGTTATACTGAAGGATCGTGCTTGTAAAGATTCTTGTAAGAAGAATTTCAAACTATTATGGGCCACTCTTGTCATGGTGAGATCTCATAGTGAGGATGAATACTTGTAGAATAAAGAACGGAGATGGTAAATAATGAAGTGCTGTATAGTGTATTCTGAAGTGTAAGCTGAAGCTTTCAGAGATGGAATCATCACTGAAAGACAAAGCAAAAGAAACTCCCTTTCTTCTTCCCCTGCCTTTGCAGGCGGGCGACTGAACCAAAGCAAAAGCCCCTGGTTTGGTACGGCTTTTGGACATTGATTTGGGCAGATCCTCGAACCTGAATCTCCCACTTCCAAGTTGACAGCCCTTTTCCTAGGCCCGTGTCCCCATTTCTATCTCATAGCCCCCTTTATTTGGATGCAAATTTTTGCTTTCAGTTCAAACTGAATTTCTTCAATGCTGGTAAGTGTCACAGCCCCTTGTTTGAGAACTGCTGATACAAAGTGAGAGTCAACTTCCTGCTTCCCGTTTTGACCAGACAGTTAATTTCAACACAATTCTGTTCCACTGAAGGGTTTTATTTTCATATCACTGTGGAAATAAAATGAATTTCGAAATGGGAAGATTGCTGCAATGGAGAGTTGTCATTCTGCAGATAGGGCTAGGTACAAATTGTGATGTGTGAACAGAGATGTTCTTTGTGATACTGTTGCTTTGTGTGGATGTTTACAAGAGTTCATATGGAACTCAATTTTAAAGTGATGTTCAGTTTCATGCTTTTATGACTCAGGCACAAATGCAGGACTCATTCTTTGGCAGTCTAATCACATATGAAGAAGTTATGTTTAACTAGCAAATGAAAGAAGAACGTGTAACATCACATTCACACTAATTCAGAGTTAGATTATGTATCTTGTTTATATTCTTACTGAGGCTGTTGCTCAATATCAGTGCCCAGAAGCCAGACCAGTGAATGAGTTATGATTCAGAGATGCAATTTCTCTCTGCTTCCTCTTTGTTCCAAGTCAGAAGCATGCTGGTGGTGGTCTTCAAAGGAACACAGAAATACAGTTCTTGAAGAGAACTCCACGGGTCATCCAGTTCTGCTCCCTGTCCAGCATATACCCAGATCATCCTTGAAAAATGTCTGATGTTGTTATAACTCTTCAGCAAAAGAGAATCTGCAAAAACTTTAGCCCATTGTAGGGTTTCTCTGCCCTTGTCAGAAAATATCCTAATACCCAGTGTGGTTCCTCTTGGATGCTCATAAAGCACTATTGAGGATAGTCAGTTGTGGTTTTCTCTGCAATTCCTTGTTCCTTAGGTTGTTGTTGTTCATCAGTTACCCTTTCAACTCTGATATTTTCTTTTTCTAGATTCAGCATGACCAGTTCCTCTACCTTTCCTCAAAGCACATGTGCTCAGGCTCTTTATCACTGCGGTGCAGTTTTTCTTATCTTGTGTGAAGTGCATTGCCAAAAATGGGAACAAAACACACTGCAGAAAAACTTCTCAAAGTCCTGCCTAGTTTGGTCGTTTGTCACTCGCTTGTTCTCAGAGTTTGTTATTAGAACCAGTTGTGCACATGGTGCATGGTGATCATGGCTAGGTCATGTCTTCCTGGCTGAATGTCTTGCTGAAGAGTGTCAAAAACCTTACAGAAGTAAATATGTATCGTTGCTGCTCTTGCAGTTCTACACACTAGACTCCTCATAGGAGAAAATTAAATTGGTTTGATGTGATCTTGATAAAGAATGTTGGCCCGTTTTGATTTTTCTTCTCTGTTTCTAGTTAGATTTTAATTGTTTAATAATTTGTTTCGTGATTTATCTGGGAATTTGTTTCTAGTTTTTGCCTACTATCTCACTTTTTTCTAAAGGTAAATGTATTTATTCTACTCCAATGCTCAAACACCTTCCCTGTCTTTCAGAAATTCCAGAGGTAGCTGGGAATGGTTCAGAAACTATTTCAGCTAATTCCTAAAGTTCACTGGAGTGAACTTTAAGTTCACTGAAACTTGAACTTTAAAGTTCACTGAACTTTAAGCCCTGACAACATACACATCTTAGACTTTGCTACCCTGTAGTAGTAGTCACCATGTGATAGCAGAGTTGGATATAGAACCAACATGCTGTAAAATCCCTTCCTTTGTCTTCTCACACAGTGAACTCCAGTTTCTTTCTTTTTCTTTTTCTTTCTCCATCACTCTTTGAAACACCTGCCCTTTTAAGAGTTACACTGTTTAGGGAGAGTGTTAGTGCTCTAATAAATTATTTTTTTTTTTCTCAGAGTTTCTGGGATCTTCCATTGTGTCCATACCTGTATTGTATGTAGATGCAAGAAATACAAAAATATCTGCTTAGATGTGTCTAGCAGCAGTTGATTTCATGTAACAATGCTTTTCTCCTTAGAGATATGGTGATATTCGATATGAGGATGTTGAGAGCATGCGCTGCAGGAACAGGCTTTATGTGATCCAGACACTAGAAGCTACAACCAAGCAGAATGTGGTGAGTGACTTAGAAGAGCTAAACCCTTCCCTCTGATAAAATTCATTCCCTTTTGTAAAATTCTGAGAACTACTACGTTTTTCCAGGGCCAAATATATAATTTTATACATTGAAATCCCTCTTGTCTGCAGGGTGTCTGTCAGCTGAGGTTTGGCCTGTAATGTTTTCAGTCTGCGAATCACAGCATGACCTTCTGGTCTCGTTACAAGTAACACCATCACAGACAGCTTCTAAAGGCTGGCATATCTCTGACATTTTGCACTGATTGGAACAGACTGACCTGTATTTCTATCTGATGTTGTTAAATTCTTAATGCATTTCTTTTAGAGGCATAGAGTACTGTAAAATGTCCACAGTGTTACAGAAAAACAATTGATCACCTGCATTTTCACTCTGGGAAACAATCCCAAATGCCACTGAAGAGGTTATTATACTGCATTCAACAAGGGTTGTTTTTGTCGGTGGCGTGTGTAGATGTCTGGTAATGCGTGCATGGCATGGTAGCTCTTCAGCTGCCAATATCATCCTTTAAATTCAGACTCCTGAATGAAGGTGGAGGTTGCAAGGTGCTTCTTTTGCCTGTTTTCTTCAGTGGCGCATTTCCAATAACTGCTGATAATACTAGTCTATTTAACAAGCAGTGCTTCTTTCTGTAGTAAATGTGGCTTGTAGCAATTGATACTAAATGCTATTGGTTGTGCTAAGATGATAACTGTTGTATTTTATTTTAAAAATATACATATTGTGAAGATGGAACCTGGTCTTGTAGCTTTGTTTTTAAAAGCTGGGAACAACGTATTCATTTTTTTTACTTTAAAATATGAGGACTCAGCTTCACTTTTGAGAGCTAAACATGCTATGAACATGTTATATCATTATAAATAATTGAGTCTTACCATCTCCTGGGTTTCATAGTGTAGGCTCCATGTATGCAAGTAATGTGACTAGCTTTGAGCTCCCTTTTTTTTTTTTAGAAATTATTTCTTTCAGTCTATAATCTTCTGATTGCTTTTAAATAGAAGTTACATTCTTACTTGCAATTGTAACATGCAAAACGTGGAATATTCAAACAATGTCTTTTAATGTGAGGTTAAGTCTCCCATAACTTTATTGTACAGGCTTATTCCAAAGAGGGGAGACTCATTAATTTTCTCTTAATTTTGTTTCAGCTACGTGTTGTGTCCCAGGATGTAAAATTCAGTCCTACTGATCTTGAAGAGCTTTATGAATTATTCAAGGTAATGTGTCACTTCCTCACCAAACAGTGTGTGAAACAGTCTTAACAAATTATGGTCAAAGGTAGATTCAACATATGTTTTATATGTCAGCTTTAAATCAAATTACATAGCTAAATTCCCACATCTTTCACCCAGAAAGAGTTGCCTTTTCAGAAGATCTAACATTTTATCTTTCCTTTGCAGAAGGAGCACTTTCTTTCCTGTTACTGGAATGTAAATAGCCCTGTCTTGCAACATCATGATGCCAGCCTGCCGTATCTTGAGCAGTATCGGATTGATTGCCAGCAATTCAGGGTTCTCTATCACCTCTTGAGCCCCTGGTCACACTGTGCAAACAGAGACTCACTTGCATTGTGGACATTCAGACTGATGGATGAGAGCTCCAATTGCCTTATAAACTTCAAACAATTTGCCTGTGTTCTTGGTATGAGAGCAACAATTATATGTAGCACATTCACAAGGGAACTGCATTTTGGGAGTAGTCCTGGAGTGTATCACCTTCCATATACTGTATAAGGAGCCTAAGGAGCCTAGCCTCTTAACTTAGGGTCAAATAGTCTTATTTTAATCATGTGACATTAAATGGCAAGACAAATGCTCAAAAAATATTTATAAGCTTGAGAGCAGGAGCTGCACTATTTAGGTGAATCATAAAGGCTTTAAGTTACCAAACTCTGCTCTCATTTTCTTGTCTGTATTTCACCATGAAATAGCTAACACAAGGCTTTACAAACTAGTAACTTCTCTGAGATGTTAATCCCTCGGAGATTAAATATGACTTTACCATCAAAATATCAGAAAATTAGGAAATGGTATGATCTCATTGCTCAGCCTGTGGTTGATGGTAAATGCTTCCTCATACTAAGCCATCTCATACACAGATCGTGCAAGATGACCAATGCCTTATTTCTCTGGGGAACTGAAAGTTTTCTTGACCTACTACTCTGTTCCTTTCATCTTGTTTTCAAAGTGGAATTGTTCAGGAAATAAAAATTTAAGGGAAAATGCTGAGAAGATATTAGTGCTATATTTCTTTGGTGCCATGATTTCGTTTTAGTAAGTCAATAGACATCATTAGTGTTCTTGCCTCAGTGTAGGCAAACCCCAGGCTCAGCTGCAGGTGATACTGCTTTCCTTAAGCTTCATCTCTAATTATACTCCATGTAAGGCAGGACACATGTCCAGTTCCAACCTCCTTGGGTTGTATTTGTTTAGATTAAGAGGGTGTTTTAAAGTTTGGTCCAGTTGAACAGACTGTCTTGCCTCTTTCTTCTAACAGATACCATGTATAATGGAAGTTTCACTGACAAACTCAAGCTTCTTTTTAAGTTGCATATCCCTCCAGGTAAGTGAGAGGTAGTGGTATTTCAGGAGGGCTTTTCCTGGCTTTTGTCATCTTTGCATGCTTTTTTTTTCCTTACCTTTACTTTCCTTCCTGATGTCACCAGTTCTTGCTACAATCTGATAGCTGTAATACAGATGTGTATTTCTTCAAGTGATGTATTCTTTAGGAAAGACTCATCTGCTGCAACACCATTTCTTGTCATAGGGACCATTTGTCTGTACAAAGCTTTTGCTTTTTATCATTGCTTTGCTAATGCTTGGGAGCCCCAAAACCACTTTATTAATTTATTTATTGCAGCTTTTACTGAAGTAGAATCTCTGAGCCCTTCCAAAGGTGATGATCTTTCACAACAAGAACTGATCCACTTCAGCCAACTCAGTGGTAAGCTCCAGAGCATGAGGCTTTGCCTGCAGAATATTAGAAGGATTTTACTAATTATCTCGTAGTGAAAAATGGGGAGCTCTCTTCTGAAAACTCTTAAATCCAGTAAAACATACCACTGTTAACAAGAATCCTCTGTGCAGATCTTCTGTAGATAGTTATATTTTCATAAAGTAGTGCAGAATTTGTGGATAGCTAGTCTGATGATTGAATTTAAAGGCCGTGGGTGTTTACATGGAAATAGGGGAGTGTATTTGGTCAGCATTTTTCAGCATAGTAGGCAGCCTGTTGCCGTGGTTGTTGAAGTGATGGCCATTTCACTTTTCCATTCAAGACATGAAGGGATGAGATTTCCTACCTAAGAAATAAAATATCCAAATCCGTAATTATTTTGAGGCACATAAGTAAGCGTTTCAAAATCATTTGTGTCCATTTTAAACCAAGCAAGCTGAAAAAAGTTTTGTTGGAGTTGATAAAATACTCTGTTTGGAAACTTGTGTAGTTTTGCTTCTTTGTAAGACAAATCCTTTTTGCTTTTTAAAAACTATCCAGAAGTACCTTATCTGTAATATATGGGTACTGTTCTCACCACTGTTCAAGACATGGGTCGTGAACATGAAGATTATGAAGATTGTTTGCTTGATATAACTGATTGCAGTTTATTTTGTGTCTCCAGCATCATGACTTCTATTTTAGTAGAAAGTATACAAATCTTATCATGTGGTTTCTTCTTGGCCTAATCTGTGTTGAGAACCTAGGGGTCTTGCTGCTTAAGGGAAGAATTTTTGATAAAAGGAAGTGAACCGTCAGTCCTCCTTTCTCAAATAAATAACTCACTCTTCTTTTTCTCCTCCTAAACTGTAGTTTCATCTGTTGGGGATAGTCTTGAAAGCGATTCTTTGAAGAGCAGCCCAGAAAAAGGTAAAGAATATTAGAGAAACATTTGGTAACTGTGTCTTTTGGGGGAGTAGAGCTGGGAAAGTGTGTGGTGACAAAGTATACTGAGTGACATCATCTCCAGCGTAGTGCTGACATCATATCCACTTCTATAAGTACAGTCCTGGGGAGCGAGAGGGTGACGTAAACTCTGATCCTGTTTAGTCCTTGGCCCCACCACTCTGTGGAGAAGGAATGACACTAAGGATGCCAGTTCTTTAGCACATCATCCCTCATGGGAAGCTCTTAATTCTTGTTTGGTCACTAGTTTGTTTGTTTTTTTTTTTCCTTTCAAGGAGGGAAGGGGAAGGTTGATATTCAGGCATATCTGAAGCAATGGCAAGATGAACTTCTTAAAAAAGAAGAAAACATTAAGGATTTGCCAAGAATGAATCAGGTAAACTGTCTGAGTCTTATTTATGTCTATTTTTGACTGCTGTTTATCCTTTAAATACTTTAAGTAGTTATCTGAAGGATTTGTTGGATCCCTTAGATTTCAGACCTTGACATTAATCATTGGACATTGTTTGCTTTTTTTAAACTGCTGTAACTAAGCTTATCAAGAGAGGGACTTTCAGACACACTTAGGTTTATCAGGGCTGGTCCGTGCCCATGTTGTCTTTAGAGGAGTTGTACCAGGTGCCTGATCTGAATCCAGCAGCAGGCACTGAACTGAGATCATCACGTGTAGTGAAACAGCACAGTTGTGTTGCTGTTCTCTGAACAGTCTCTTCTGTATCTCTCTGTAGTCTCAGTTCATCCAGTTCTCAAAAACCCTGTACAATCTGTTCCATGGGGATCCTGAGGAGGAACTGTTATATCGGGCTATAGCGGTGGTTACCAGCCTCCTGCTGAAAATGGAAGAAGCTGGGAGAAGACTGCAGAATTCCACATCACCAGCCAAAAGTCCAGTTGCCACTATGGAGGTGCCTGCTGAAATCCCCAGAAAAGGGCAGGAGGAAAGCAGCTCTGAGCAGACTGAAGGCAGTAAAGCACAGAGTTTGAGAGGGAACCATGAATGGTCTTTTGCCTTTGAACAGATTCTGGCATCCTTATTAAATGAGCCAGTCTTTGTAAGATTTTTTGAGAAACCTAATGACATAAAAGTTAAAATAGAGAGTGCTAAAAATTTACAACTTAAAGTAAGAACCAGAATGTGATTTTCTTTACCTTTGACTATGAATTAACCACATAAAGCGCTTACAAGTGAAGGTTGTTACTATGGAAATTGAGTCTGGTGTTTACACAGGGAATGGAGTTTGAAGAGTTAGCTTTAAGTATCAGATTAGTGGTCTGTAATGTAAATAAATAGTTTGAAGCACAATCGCTTTCTTCCATTGTTCATAAGTTTCACCCAAAAAAAAAAAAAAGGACTAAATAATAAACTGTCTTTACCATGTTACTAAAATATGCAACATTGCTTGGAAATACTGGCTGTGATCTATTGCAAACCTATCTGACAGCTGTTACAGTGTGTGCTCGCCAGGTTCATTTCTGTTACTGTGATGAAAGGAATGACTTCCAGCCATTTTCACTTGAAAGGAGTATTGACAGCTTCGAGGTTGTCTTCCAGGTTAGTTTAATTAGTTATTTTCAAACTTGCATGTTGACTGGGATCAAAGCAGGGTGAAGACTAAGAATAGAGGCTATGGTAGGCACAAGAGCATGAGGTTAGAGAAGACAGTTGCCCTCCTCGCAATTCTTCTGCTTTGGTGTTACTGCTGGTCCTGGACTCTTGTAGATTCCAGCCTCTTGTCAGTTTTTGCAACACAACTGGTTTCCTGCTTTGCTAGCTCAGCCTATCTATGAGTTCTCTTTCCCATTTTCATACCAATCCTCCTACTGTACAAGTGATGGAAGCTTGTTTGGTCATCCAGGCTGCACACGGATGCAAAAGCTAGTATAGATTGTTGAAATCAAGGGAAAGCAGTGGCTAAATCTGTCTGACCATGTGGTGTTTTCATCTTGCAAAAGGAGCCATTGTCGGCTTCTTAGGAGCATGTTGATGAAATGTATAGTTTCACTTGTGTTTGGGAAGCCCAAGCACAGACCATCTTTAACTGCTTCATAGTTAGCTGAATGCTGACTGTTGAACTCCTGGGGACATATTGCAGTTGTTCCTTTGCCTACCCTGAATCTGTACCTCAACCTAGTAATTATTCTTTCTTTACTATAGCTCTGGATTGTTGCTGCTGTAATATTTTCTTTCTGCCAGGATTCTTGGCAACAGGAAAATCCTCTGGAATCTGACTTGAAATTTTTAATGTATAAAAAAAGATGTAGTAAAGATCCTGTGGAGGCAAGCTCTGCCAGCATTAATGATGATCAATACTGACCTTGAACCTGTGGTAGCTGGTGCTAGAGTGGGTTTAGAGAAAGAGAAGAAGAGCTTGTATTTTAACAACAAAAAAAGTGAACTGGGACTCTCTGCTTAACTAGTTAAACATGGCTGTTTCTAAAGCCTGTATGACAATCTGTCTCTGCAGAGCAGCATTATTTTTATACTGTGCATGTTTTTTATAAAGAAGCAGAATGGGGATGGTATCATGCACTGATGCTTTTCTTGCAATACTAATATGAATGAAGAATTAAATCAAATTCTGACTTGTGTTACAAGCACTTGGTGAAATACCATCATTGCAATTGGTGTTAAAGTTCCCATGCTGCTTCTAAAGAATACAGTCTTGATCAGGAACAATGAATTTATGAAATATTTCTTCTACTCTCCCCCATACTCTCAGGTATTAATGTAAAATAAAATTTTGTTGAATGAACAATAACTCCAAAAACTATATAATATTTGTGAGAAATGAGGAAGCTTTTTTCCAGAAGCCTTCACAAAGTAATTACACTTGATACAATATAATACTGATTTGTATTTTTCTGCATAAAATATAAAAACTAATTTATCCATTCATATTGGATATATTTCTGAGGCAAAGTAGGGCAACACTGTGGTACTTTTAAAATGTATTTACTCACTGTTTTCCTAAAGTTGTTTTAGAAATACGAAGCAGATATTGTTGTTCTAGTCCAGGATGTACTCAGATAAGGTTTGCTCAGTGAGTAATTCTTCTGCAAATAGCCGTGCTGAAATTAACGGAGCCCCATGAAAATAGATGCGACTGCCCATCCCAAAAGCATTTCTAGGTTTATGGTGGATGTTGTTTATTTCAGACGCAGTCGAAAGCTATGAACTATTTGCTAAGCAGGGTAGCACAGAGCTATGAAAGTCTTGAAACTCAGTGACATTGTTTGGTTGAGAGTCAAGATGTGAAGATCTAAGTACAGAAGACTTTACTTGCAAAATAGAAGAGCCTTGTGACATTACTTGGTTTGGTTATGCAGAACTGAGCACCTTTTTAAAATACCATTTTCTATTAGTGTCAGTCCAAGAGACTGTAGAGCATTACCAATTATGTATTAGCTCTTGTCAGCTATCATAGCTATATATAAAGAGAGATTACCAGCATATATATATATATATATATATAAAAAAAATAAAATATATT
This sequence comes from Podargus strigoides, assembly GCA_028020825.1. Lineage (NCBI taxonomy): Eukaryota > Metazoa > Chordata > Aves > Caprimulgiformes > Podargidae > Podargus > Podargus strigoides. The sequence goes on from CM051631.1 coordinate 11,544,486, forward strand.
TAAGGTGAGAAGTTAGGATATGTAGAGGAACACTAACTTATTAACTGCATGGATTTTTCTGTTCAATTTGTTTATATTTTTTCCCCCAAAGAGTAATGTCTTTAAACCATTTCTGTAATACACCTGCAGGCTGATCCAGCAAGACTAGTCAGAGTGGGCAGGCATCCCACCTTGGCAGGATGGAGGGTGGAGCAAGGTCACTGGCAGCACCCTGGCAACTGCCTGCCCAGCAGGTTCTTCCTTGTAGAGCCTGCAGATCATGGGCTGCCCCTTTGGGGAGATCTGGGTGTAGCAAATACCAGCTGTTTCCAAGGAGCATGACCCGGAGGTGTGTGTGCTGGGCTGCTTCCACAGCGTGCCGTAGCACTGAGGGGCACTTGTGCCTTGCTCATGACAGAGTAACTGCAGTTAGTGTCTAGCTCCTTCCCTTCCCTTTCCTATTGCAGAGGTGGGCTGCCTAACAGGTACATGCAGGCTTAGCTGGGATGGGGGGAGCTAGAGCAATAGAAGCTCTTTCCCTCTCCACTCTCAAAGGGTGATGCCTTGACTTTAAAGCCCTCCATAGTCAGGGACAGAGATCCCCACACCATACAGCTGTTAGGCCATCTGAACTTCTTGGTGATGCAAAGATGAACCCACATTCACATCACATTGCATAAGGACGCCAGGGGGTGCACACTTGTGTTGCAGGAGGTCTGCTGCCAGAGACAGCTGGGAATTAAGCAGAAGTGCTAGTGAGGAGTCTGGTGGTTGCGGTGTGTCTGACCCAGAATTACTCAGCCACTTCCCAAAGGGGGGACTTTCCATTCACACTGTAACTTGGAAGTTTTTAGAAGTGTTTTTGAACTTTGAACAGGTCATTCACGAATAGGAAGCAGTGTGGTTAAGTGAGTCCTGATGTGTCATTTCGCATATCTGTGTTATTTTTTTTTTCCTGTAACAGTTTTCATGAAGTTAGCTGTCTTTTTATTTTTTTGGTTCAGTCATAGGAAACGAATGTGCATCATTCAATACAAAATAGTTGTAGGTAAGATATAGATGGCTAAAACTAGTCATGCTGTTTATACAGGTTTAAAATTGCACTACCTGCTGCAGTGTCACCAGGGTGACTTGGCAGCTATGCCATGGTTCCTAATCATTAGCCCAAGGGGATGGCCAGCAGAGCTGCGATGTTCCCTCGCTCTCGGGGAGCCTGTTGCCATTCCCTGCCCTCCAGGTGAAGGGTGGCAGCCCTGACCACCATGAGGAGCTGGCTGCTCGACCTCTTTGTGTGCCCAGGTCAGGGCTTGAACACACAAGGTGAGGAGTAGCACAACTAATAGTGATAAAAATAGGAGACCTTTCCACCATGGAGGAGAACTGCTTGTAATTCAGCTGGTAGCATTTCCTGGGATGTGGAAATGGTTGCTGCCATGTTATTCAGAAAAAGCACGCTCTGTTTCCGTCCATTCCTAAAACAAGCCACTTGTTCATCACTAATGGCTAGATAATAATGGATTTTTAGAAGAGTTTTCTACCATAGTGACTAAGAAATAGCTGTGTGCTGATCTTCATAGAAGTTTCTCATCCAGTTGTACCGTACAAGGTTCTTGATTGTGATTGCAGTTGTTATCTGGACTAAAACAAAAAGAAATATTCCAGTTTGTTTCCAGAAAAGTAGCCTATTTTGTCTTTTTAGCTTTGTCACTTTACCAAGAAGACAACACATTTGTGTTGGCAGGTTGGCTTTTTATACAATGGATTGTATGCAGAAGTACTGTAAGACAAATGAGGTGTTAAATAAAAATTTGTTTCATTTATGAAAAAAAAAAAAAAATCTCTGTTTGAGGCACTTATTTTTCATGGTGGACTGTTGAGAAATTGAAAAATGACTGAGAAATTCCTTGGTCATGTTAAAGCCACATTTAGTCAGTGCTTTCCAAAGCAAAGACCAAGCAAAAGCTACACTAGGACACCAGCCCCACCAGAAGTGGGGGAAAAATGAAAGGAGACCCAGATTTTGAGGCCTGAGGACCGATTTAGCCTTGCCTGCAGCCTGACCTTGCTTCAGTACTGAGATGGCAAGTGAGTTAGCCCAGGAAGAGTAAGTATTACTCTGTTTTTGCATTAAATTAAAACAGTTACAGTGTGCAGACATGTCTGCACTGACTCTGATGCCTTGTTCTTTCTAATTTATGCATTGCCCCTACTGCTTCTGGCACTGGCCGTGGGAATCCCAGTGTCCCTTGAGCCCCATCCCCAATGGACCCAAACCACCCAGGGAACAGCAACAGCACATATTGTGTAAGAGTTCTTACAAGTATTCTTTTATTTCTTCTTCTTTTTTTTTTTTTTTTTTATATACTATGTACAATCTGTTTAAAGCTTGTCAAAATGCACAGGCTCCCATTCAATGGAGCTGTGCAGGGACATAGATTCAAGACAAGAATAAAATCTTTACTGTTCATCTTCATAAGACACTTCCTTTTTCCCATTACAAAATACTTTTAAGAATAGTAACATTTATAAATGCATCTATATTCAACATCATATAAAATAAACCAAGATTTATACTCAATTCTAAGATTTTTTTCTTATTTTCTGTTGTGGGTTTTTTTTTTTTTACATGGAGTATATACAATATATACAGTAACTTTTCACTGTGTTTGTCAAACCAGCCTGGTTATACCCACCAGGCTTTAGCTTATATGTACAAATATGCTAAAAGTGCAAGACTTTATTAATTAAAGCTGCCTGTGTTTTCAGAGGTCTGGAATTGTGTGGCCTATATATCTATATTTATATATAGATATACATGTAGATACATATATCTGTATATCTATATATAGAGAGACAGAATATAGGTGCTTGTGCATTAAAAAGCCTCAGAACATTAATGGCTAATAGGTCGGCACCGACACTGGAGACCAACCCTGGTGCAGGTGGCATCGGTCACGTTCCTGCCCTCTGCTTGTCACCAACAAGTCACACTCATGTTTTCTTGTAAGCACCCGGGAGGTGTGTGAACCAAACCCACCAGCAACCCTCAATTCCAAATGGGTCCCAAAAACACAGGCCATAGCTAACACCGAGGTAAACAAATACAAATCAACCTGAATAAAGAGCTTTATTTATTCATATATATTGTTTTGAGAGTGAGTGATAATATAAGGCAAAAATCCCATGGCCCTGACTCAGCCTTCCTCCAGCCTGGAGGCAGACAGAGCAGGGACCAAGTCAGCCCCCCCAAAAAGGGACGGTGGGATTTTGTCCTTTAGAGCACGTCTGGAAAACACGGCTCTACGTGGGGCCATGCAGCACCCACCGCCCGCCAGCAGCCAGGCGAGCCTGGGGTGGGCACTGGGAATACAGAGAGGAGGGCACACAATAAAGTGCGTGTAAGTCTCTTGTTTTAGCAAGGCCAACCTAACATGTAAACATCCTTGCAAACCTCCTGTGCTCCTCACCAAGAGGCTGCGAGCAGCAGCGGCAGTGCCACCTCCCCCTGCCGTCCCCCCCTGCCCCAGCCCTCCCTGTCTGTGCAGCCCAGTGCTGTGTCCATGGTACAGCCCTGTCCGGCACACAGCCCCCCCACAGCCCCCCAAATCCCTTCCCAGCCCTCTTTTGTTGAACTTGCTTTCAAAGCCACAGCAATGCCAGAAAACTACTCTGCCTTGGCTACCTCCCTATCAAGCCCTGTTAAAATCACACCCTCCCCCCGCCCCCCCCCAAGGCCCTGACCCCAACCACCACCACCTCCAAGTGCTTTTGATTGACACCTGCCAACCTGCCATGTCTGGGCTCACGTACAGTGATGGGACACTGCGGGACAGCCATGGTGGTGTGTTGGGGCGATGCAGGTTTAATAGGCAAGACAGGGCAATGAACAGCCTTGCCCTCCTGCCAGCCACACTGGGCCACCAACTGTGTGCAACAGGGGCTCCCTAAGATAAATGTGTGTTTGCCTCCCTGCTGACATTATGTGCCAAGGTTGGGGGAAAAAAAAAAAAAAAACAACAACCAACCCTCAAAAATAGAGCAACCCCTCCTGCCCCAGCCCCTTGAGCAACCCTACTGTCTTGGCAGGGGGGAACCCTAAAAGTAACAGTGCTTTAAAAAAAAAATAAAAATTAATTATTTCCTACCACAAGGGCTCTGTGCTGGCTCTTGCTGCGGCCCTGCACATGATGCTGCCACAGGAATACCCTGCACTCAACAAGGGTTGGGACTGTCATTATTTCCAGCCCGCACCACAAAGGCAGGTGCTCCACGTCCCACTGCCAGCAGTGAGGTGCCCCCGGCCCGGGGCTCAGCTGTAGCCACAGTTACTTGTAGGGGTTTGAAATGGGAGGGGCAGTTCAGGCTGTGCCCCAAAACACAGTCCCCAAAACACCAAAGCAGCCCAGTGCCTTGCAGCAGCCCCACGAAAGCTGCCGGCTCCGGCAGCCCGTCCTCCCACCACCACCACCATCAAACCCCTCGCCCTTTTCCCAGGAAAATCCTGGAAGGTGGCAAACAGCCCCTGGGGCACAGCAGCAGGAAGGCTGCAGCCAAAACTCTGGCTGGGGCTGATCTGTTGTGCTCCTGTCTTGTTCCCGAGCTCCCCAAGAAACTCTTTTGCAGCCTTGCTCAGTCAGGCTGGAACAGTCAGGTTTTTCTGCCCCGGGGCTGCCGAGCCCCGGTGCTCATGCCTGGCCCCACAGCTAACAAAGTCCTGCCAGTGCTGCAGCACAGAAAATGTGTGTGGCTGGTGGAGGAAAGCGAGTGAGCTGTAGCTATAGGTACAGCATTAGGTATCTCCAGCTATACATATATATACCTAGGGGTTTTGCATGCTAACTTTCCCACTTCCATGCTTTTCTTGAACCACACGGCTGCTGGGAGTTGCTCGTGCCACAGATGTGGTAGTGTGAAGAGCCAAGAAAGCAGCTTGCACACGGGAAAAAAGTAAATGAATGCCAATTAAAAAAAAAAAAAAAAAAAGCAGGAAAGAAAACCAAACCAAGCCTTACTTGGACTCGACAGAGGATACGAACTGGCCTGTCCCTAAACCTTGCTCTGACTGCCAGATGGAGCTTTGCTGCTAGATGGACCTGGTCCTAACTAACTCTATTTTTCTGCAAAGCTTATAGCAATGGCCTAACCCATCTCCTACATTTGGGCCCAAAGTTAGTAATCAGCTACTAACTCCTCAAAAATGTACATTTTCATTTTTCCTTGGGAAAGACACAAACAGTAGGGACACTTAACTATACACCCACTGAGGAATAAACTGGTTTTTCAATTCATAAATATAAACATATAGTTAAAAAGTGACAATTTACAAAAATACAATTTATTGCTGACCCTATGGGCTTGTAACATCGCCTGTGTCATTGTGAGCATAGGTCTGGGGTCCACCAAATTGAAACATGACCTAGCAAAACCACAAAGTTTGCTGTCATACGCTGTTCTATGCTTGTTTGTTTGCCTTCATGTCTAGAAACATATACAACTACATCACTTGAAACAAAACAACCAAAAACAAAGAATGAGTAAGGATTCTTTGTCTGCAACCTGAAAAATATTTGGCTACAGGGAGTAAAAACTGTATAAATTTATCTGCACTTGTTAACCAAAATAAAACACGACACGTCCTACTAGCTGCGACGTGAGCTGGTATAATGACAGTGAGAAATTCAGGCAAAAGTGGTGTTATGTAAATTAGCAGCATTATCCAATCTCCTGGAAAACAAAAAATGGCGGGACTGAGGTATAGAAAAAAGGAAAAAAAATCCACAATGGACCTACTACAGCGAAACGAGTTATGTACACAGTAATCCCACGGCGTCCTGCGGACCGGTACAGTCTGTGTGTGCCTTCCAAACGCTGGGCTGAAATTCACAGTGACTTCCAGCACTGAAGTCCTGAATGGAAAAGGGTTTTCTCCGTTGCAAAGCAATCTTCGCAGCGACCTGCTAAATAACCTCCCTGCAGCCAGAAAGCCATCGCCTTCCAGTTGTACCATGGTGCTGGGCAAGGGCACCTAGGGCTGCTGGAGCAGCATCACGGACCGGCCACGTGGAAATCCCAACCAACAGGGTGTCCCCGGAGCGGGGACCGTCCCTCCAGCCACCACCTTCCCCACGGGGCCCGGCCTCACCCATCTGCGCTCTGACGGTGCCGTCGTCCCCTCTGCGTGCGCTGGGGCGCCCAGCTGTGCAGCCAAGACAGTCCCTGCCTCCCAGAGCCGGCGTTCAGGGCAGCTGCATCTCGGGCAGGTCGGGCAGGTTGCAGGCCTGGCCCTGCGCGTGGCGGCTCTGCTGCGGCGGGTGGAGGAAGTAGCTCAGGGGGTTCTGCTGCGGGGTGTGGGGTGGCTGGAAAATGCGTGGCGTGGGACCCCCCGGCACTGGCTCGGGACCTTGCATCTGTTGGGAGACACAAATGTGACAAGTCAGACCTGCCCCATCGCCCATCCACTCCCTCCCTTGCTGCAGGGCTGACGCTGAGGCTCACGCCCAGGAGTGCTGGTACCAAGTCCTAAAGGTACCCTCTACCCACTGGGGTATGAGCTGTGGGCAAGCAGCTTTGGATGCTGGTGCTATCGGCATGACTAAAAATGCCTGCAGAGTACGGAGGGGAAGCAGGACCCATCCGTCCGACCAGCCCCACAGGGAACTCAGCAGGAATGGAGACCTTCAAAAGCAACTTGGACCTAAGGTAAAATCTTCAGGACATACAACTTCCATCTTCCATGGGAAGGATCTTTAGGCAACCAATTAAAAGACCGTAGAGTGAACTTGTCCATGTACCACCCCATGGCTGGTACTCCAAAGACCTGGCCTTGCTGGTTCACCCCCTATTAAAGGCACTGTGGCACCAAAGCCTGGCTTTCTGTTGCCTTGGAGCTGTTTATCTCCCCCAGCATCATCATGCTGCTGTCCATATTGCTAGTCCTCAGGACCTCAGTGCAGCCCACAAGCACACATACCCAAAGCAGGGATGGCTCATGTCCACATTTGCTGGTGACAATGATTCATTTCTTACTCTAAATCCAGTCCTGTTGCATGGCTGCTTTCAGCTGTACCAACTCCTCCTGCTTTGTTTTCTACCATCTTTGCCTGGAGGACCGTACCTTACCCCTGCCAACAAGGCAAATCTTGGAGAGTGTATTACTAATTGTTACTTTCAACAACCCCTCTCCTTGACAGCGGCTTGGTTTGGCATGCACTGATGAAACTGTTCTTTGAAAAACCAAAATCACCTTCTCCAGAAATCTGTGTTGTGAAACACCTGTTTATTAGATGGCAGCTGATTAAAAAAAATTGCTATGCTGAGACATAACAGCAGAAGACATATTTTCAAGACAGCTTATCCCTTATTACCTTTCATGTCTCCAGCAACATTCCCACCAGGGCTCCTTTAGATGACAAGCTGTGTTTGAAGAACTAGATATTTCTTCTGGACGCAAAGTGATGACTGAGTTCATTAGAAAATATGGCCTTGATCAGGTGCAGAGCCAGCCTGGAGAGGCTGAGCACTTGGGTACATGCAGATACAACACGAATGGAGGACATGCAAGTACACTGACTGGGTTTGAATAACCAGGTAAGCCCCATTTCTTCAAAAAAAACAACCCCACCCCAAAGCCATCCCTGTGCATCCTCACAAGTGTGTCGCACTTCCATTACCTGAAGGTAGAGACGGTGCTGCTGGACCTGCTGCTGTGGCCACTGGTGGAGATGAACCGGTGTGTTTGCCTGGTGGGACGCGAAGCTGGTGTGTGGGATCATCAGAGATGGGGAGAAAACAGGCGACGGGGCTGGAGGTCGGACGGTGCTACAGGTAATTGGTTGCATCTGTATTGGGGGAGGCAAGATCTGCTGCTCTGCAACGAATCTGCCACGAGGAGGAAAATAAGGTGTGAGAACCCAAACCCAGTCCCACTACTGGAGCAGGTTCTGGGGAGCCCAAGTGCTGCAGGAACCAAACTGGAGCACGGTTTGGCAAACCACGCAGCCTGGTGAAAGCAGGACCCAGATGTCCCCCTCCCCATCAAGCATGGACTGGAACTGCAGACAATTAAGGTTTTTAAGGCTGTACATCTCCTCCATGATTCGATTAGGCATTTTAAGCTTTGCAAAAAACAGCAAATGCTTAAAAAAATACTTTTTCAAAGCATTTTAGTTATCATAAAGTTCTTTGTAATTAAAAAATATTCTAATTACTTTTTCTCCCAACATCTAAGCTTTTGTTTCTTTTAAGGTTTTGTTTTCATGATCAAGTACAAGTTTTTTAAAGTAATTTTCAGCACCATAAAGTACCCTATTAAAACACTGCATGAAAACAAGGGCCAGCAAAGACTTACTTTCCTTGCTGCCTGCTGGCACTGCTCTGGGTGGACTGGCCACTGCCGTTGGCGGCGGGCATCATGGCTTGGATAGACTGATCCAACAGCATCCTGCAGTGGAGGAAAAACAGAGAGCGGCCAGGGAAGGGCGAGGTCCAAACTCCTGACTGTCACTCTCTAGAAACATATCCCTGAAAATCCTCCCTGAAAGCATGCAAACCATCACCCTGAAAAAAGCTAACGAAATAGGATGCTTATTGTCAGCTTGTCTAATGCACTTGCAGAGGTGAGATGAAACTTGCCAAATCTTTCATGTGAGAAACGTGTTTTATAGAACTCTAGAATGGTTTGGGTTGGAAGGGACCTTAAAGATCATCTAGTTCAACCTCCCTGCCATGGGCAGGGACACCTCCCACTGGCCCTGTCCAACCTGGCCTTGAACAGTTCTAGGGAGGAGGCAGCCACAGCTTCCCTGGACAACCTGTTCCAGTGTCTCCTCTTTTGAAACAACTGGATCCTGCAGGCAGTGTCTGCAGATACCTCCCTCAAAGGGGGTTGAATAGTTTGGGGCAGTTGTATATGTTTTATACAATGTTTCCAGCTATGTATAAAATAAAAATAGCTTTGCTGTGGCACTTTTTCTGGCTGGAGAAAAGACATCTTTGAGCTTCAGAGCAAGCAGACAGGCTGTCCCTGCTAGTTTTATCTCTTCCCTCCCTTTGACAGCACCAGATGTCCAAAAGTTACTGAGCTACATGGCAATTTATGGAAATATGAAGAGAAAAGGATGCCTGGCCCCTGAGGGTACGGCACGGTGTGCACAGGACCCTGCTCACACGTGCTCTGGGCTCACCACTAACCTGGGTCTCAGCAGGAGGGAACATCCCTATGCTGCTGTTGTGGTAGCCAGCGACCATCACCCCCCTGAGCCCAGCTGTGTTGCCCAGGTGTTGCTGTTTTCTATCACCGCCATCAGGGCGGTCCCAGCAGGGCTGTGTTTGTACCTGAGGCTCCTGTCCTGGCTGTAGTCAGACTGCGGTTGTCTTTCACTGCTCTCAGTCGGCATCTGTGCAGCCACTGTAACGGGATGTGTTTGTGAGAACACCATGGGGTTGTTGTAGAGGGGCACTGAAATGCTCGTCTGCCCCGGCAGACATGTTTGCTGGACTTGGTTTCCTCTCAATACACGCTGCTGCTGCTGCTGCTGTACCTGAAATGAAGACATAGATACTCACATAAGGGACAGGAAAACAGGAGAAGTCCCCAAGAAAAGCGTCTTATCCATCCCTTAAAGCAGTAATTTTGGGTTTTTTTTGCTTTTGAATACCTCAATTCTTTCCCAAGGAGATAAATACATATAGTGGATTTAGGTCCAGTGATGACAAACTCATTTTCCAAAGCTGCCTTCCAAGACTTCTTAGGCAGAAGAAAATTAATCTTCTAAAATTATACCTACTTTCCCATGTTAGGAAGTCACAGCTCTCACTGGCTACAAACAAGGCTCAAGTTGCAATCACAAATGGAAGTGAACGAGAGGCCAAACCTCTGGTCACCAAGAGGGCTCCAGCAGTTCCCAGGGTTTAATGCTTTTATGCTACCTGGCTTTTATTTTTACAGTTGAATGACATCACTTGCAACTGATTCTCAACAGAAATTTTATAATGCCATCTATGGAGTAAAACCAGCACAGAGGAGATGTGCAGGACCACAGGAAGGGGGGACATGGCAGACAGGGATTTAAAAGCCAGGAAAGGGGATGATGCAGACAATGAAGCAGCCAGCGACCTGGGCAGCCGTGCCACAGGGGTCCCTGAGGAATTGGCGTGGTGATGGCAGGTGGGTGCTGCAGTACTGCTTTGTCCCCATAAGGCCTTGCTGTTGTGACTTCTTGGCTGTGGTCTGCCTGGGTGTCCCCGGTGGCGGTGGCCTCCTGGGGCTCGGGTGCTGCAAGTTGTTAAAGACGATGGGGATCGACTGCTGCATCAGCATCTTGAAATAAAAGAGACACATGAGTTGTCGCAGCTCAAACGGTGGTTGGACTGCCTGGGAGATACCACCTCTGGCTCCCAGGCTGTCTCTATCAACATATAGAACACTGCAGCAGCAACATCTCTAAATCCAGTGAACCATGGATAACAGAAAATCAAATGTTAGCTTCTGCCTGAATATTCACTCAGAGCCATGACTGTTCCAGCTCCATTACGTCCGCTGCATTTTGCAGGAATGGCACTGGGGATCCAGCAGCACTAACCAGCCACTGAAACACTGAGCTTTTTGTGCAGGGGGACTTCAGATTAGTTCAGGATTGCTTTTTTCTAGATCATGAAAATTCCTGATTCAATACTTAAGCAGCTACTGACACGACTCATCTCTCAGCAGACACTACTCCCACATCTGAGACCAAACTACAATTTATCCAGAGCTCATCTCTAGATGCTTTTGCCACTGACAGCTTTGTTATCCACCTCCATGCTGAAAGGCAAAGCAAAGAGTTTATGGGCTTGGGAACCCTGGGGGCAGTGGGTACCTGCAGGTTGGAGTCCTGCACTAGCTGGAGCTGCTCCTTGATGACGTGGAGCTCTTCTTGCTGTGTCTTGATGTCAGCTTGCAGTATGCGAGTCCTTTCCTCCAGTTGCTCTTTTAGCTGATGCATCACCCCTAGCTGGGCTGGGAAATGGTACACTGGCTGCGGAGAACAGAGAACAAGATCACGGGGTAGGAACAGTCCTGCTACTCACATTCATAGTGATGCTGGCTTCAGAAAAATGACTGCTTTTCGGCTTTTGCCATAGAAAAAATGATGCTGACAAAAAATGTCAGTTGAACATTTAACCTAAGTACCACTATACTTCCAGAGCAGCAGCACAACTGGCTCATACTCAGTGCCTCACTCCAGATCTTGGTCTGTTAAATGTCTGCGCAGATGTAGTGTCTGTGCATGGGACTCCCCTGCCCCTTTAATGTGACATCCTGCTGATTTTGGACCACTTGCATTTTGTGGCAGACACTGCATGCTAATCCTTGCTACATCTCCAGGATGGACTTTCAGTTGTGCTCTAATTATATTTTCCAAATGCCAGGCCCAAGTTAGGTTGCAACCCCACCCTGTGATCCATCCTTCACACCTACATCGGCCATCTTCAATCCCTGCATTATATTCTGGATATTTACTACACTGACCTCAAAGCTCTGTAGGGATGGGCCTCATAGTAATGGTTTATGACTCCCACATTTTTCTTGTGATTTTCTTTTTAATTTTTCTGGCCTAAATCAAACTTTCCATGACATCCCTGTCCTCTACCAGGGCAATAAAACTCTTCAGCATCATATCAGTGTGTAGTTAGTTATTAGCAATTCAGAGATGAGCCTTCAGCAGCCCTTACTGATTTTGACCTTATAAATGTAAACTTCTTCTAAGCTATTTCCTTGCCTTACCTGCTCTGTCTCCTTGCTGAAATAAGAGGCTGCAATAATATGGTTGCAGGTAAATCTCAGTAACAGCAACAGCGCTGAAGCCTTGCCCCCACGCTGGAACCAGCCAGCAAGGAGATAAGAGCAGCGGACCAGAGCCCCCAACTCTGTCCTGCTGACTGGCCATACCAGCATGTTTAACAAAAACAAACCACGTACCATCACAGTGTGCTGCGAGGGGGCTGTCGGCTGAGCCACAGGATGCTGAGGGAGGTGCTCACCAGGGGCTTGAGGAGTTGCTATGGCCTAGAAATGAAAACTCTGCCTTACTGTAGGTCCCTAGCACCTCTGGTGCAGAGCTGGTGTGATACCAGCTCATATCGGTGATGAACGAGTGCAGGGAATTCGACATCTCCACGTGGAGATGTGAGGATGAGTCTGAGGGGAGAACTGAGGCTCCTGCATACCCCCTGTTAATTGCAAATCCTCGGTGTCAGCATCCATTTTTGGGTACAGGCCATTTCACGTGTACAAACCCTAATAAAAGCAGGCTCATGGTGTGAGAAGGTGTTTGGCCTGGAGGAGCAAACTGAATCCTGAAAGGAGGCAGCAGAGGAGCCTCTAGCAGCTCTCCCCCAGCTCTGCCGGCCAGCAGCCTCCCCCCAGCCCCAGGAAACCCCACACTCAGGCCCTGCACACTCAAAGGTGGGGATCCAGCCTTCCTCGGGCAAGACTAAGATTTGTCAAGCTCATTTCTTCACAGCATCAGAAAGGCTTTTGCTTGCAAGGACCACCGACCTGAGCGCTCCCAGCCGACGCCAGCCGCAGGGCTGCCTTCTCCGCCTGTCCCCCTGGCACCGACGGCCGGGTGGGCGTGCTGGTGTCCGTGTGGCGCATGGACGAGGTGGCTGGAAGACAGACAGTTCACTGTGACACAGCAGATCAGTGCCTGGGTACCCTGGCTAAGCCTGAACTCTGCATTTGCTGATGAGCAGCAATCCAAATGCTGCCACACTGGGTCCCCATACTGCCCCTCCGTGGTCCCTCCAGCTCCTGCCTGACTCATGGAGTTCCCTTCTGATGTTAACATCCCATTTTGGCCTTCCCTCCATGGGTATCTCCAGATATGCTCTCCCACTCTCCCCCTGGCAAGTATTTCAAGAAAAGCCCCCCAGGTTGGCTCCTATCTATGGCCCTGATGCACATGCACTGCAGTCATCTTGCTACTGTCCCCAGTGCAGGGGGGGACACTCCTGGGAGCTGGCATGAAGCAGGGATTCTGCAAGGATCAAACTACCCCATAACAAAAGTTCTGTCAGTAAGGTTTGGGGCTCAATCACATTGTTGCAGCTTAGCCCTCCTGGGCAGGCTGGTACCTACACGCAGAGTCGGAGAGGGCGGTGTGCGAGGAGCGCCGGGAGCTGTGGGATGACAGTGACACTCCCTCCCGGCTGGCGTCCTGGCTGCTGCCACACTGCCCCACGTCCAGGTAGCTGCTGTGGCTCTGCGGGGAGCGAAGCACAAGTGGCGAGGTTGTCAGCAGGAGAGGACGGCACCAGAGGGGACCTTCACCTCCCTGACTGCTTGTTTGCAGAGAAAAATAACAGGCTGGGTGTGCAGAGGGCCAGCAGTGCAGCACCACAGCACCAAACCCCAGTGCAGTACTGGGTCTGCCCCTCAGTGTTCATCCCAAAAGCCTTCAGGTACCCCTGGGCAGGCAGAACCCTCAGGCTCACACCCCAGGCACCCCTGGCTTTGGGGCGATGCCACGCGTTCCTGTCCCAGGACATCTGTCTGATGGCAGCAAGCAGTGGTGGAGGGGACACACTATGGGTCAGGGGAACAATGTGGGGATTGCTGCCCGCGCCCCTCACTTTGGTGTGCCACCCTCCGGCTCTCCTGCCCGCAGAGCTGTGTGCAAATGGAAATACACCTTTATAATTAGCCTCCTTCTGCCTGATTTCTTCAGGGATGTCACAGATTGTTGACTGTGGGACACTGGGGAGTAGTGGCAGAGGTAATGAACGAAGGCAGCAGGAGGAGCTGGCTGGGGAATGGTTTTGCTCATCACAGAGATGGGGAGATGAAGTGCTGGGGTCTGAACCCCGAGCCCTGAATTAAGGTTGACATACGGGTGGTCCCCATGGCCCTTTAAGAGGAGGGGCTGAGTTTGCCTTTTGGCTTTCCTCCAAGGTGTGGCTGACCTTGTAAGGAAAGCCCTTGGGTAAACAAGCCCCAGGTGCCCTGCATTGGGTAAATGAGTGCCAGGTGTCCTGCTTTGGGCATAAAAGCTGGGACCACTTGCAGGAAGGGTGGAGTGTCTGTCTGTGAGGTGGATGCACTTTGCAGAGTTTCCTGTTGGGGAAGGACCTCCTGACTCTTCATACAACTGGACCCCAGTCAGGTTTGGCATTTGCAAACACGGGCTTTGTGGGGAGACAACATGGGGCTACTTCTATCGTACATGATCAGCCTATTGACTTGGTTGTCTCCCATTTTTTCTATGGGATACCTTGTGTCTTTGTTTACTCCACCCATTATTGGTTGTGCTGTGTCATTCCTGGGGTCGTTGGGGTTGATGTCTATTATTTGTGATCTGACTTGTTTGTACCCCCAGCGATCCCCCATATACTGACTTTTCTATGTACAATAGAATCTGGTTACTGGATTGTTTTTCTGCTGGCTGTGTCCTTTGCACTAGGCCTAGTGATTGGCAAAACAGGAGAGATGGCTGGGAAGGGACAGAGAGCAGTGGCACGGGGACATCAGCTGCAGCCCTAGGAGAACTGACTGCATATAGCTCCTGCAGGGGACAGATACTGAGCAATGCCAAGAGCTGCAACCCTGCTCGCTGCTGCCTGGGCAGCAGTCACATCCAGCAGGCTGCTCTAGGCAGGAACCTGGCAGCACAACTGCAGAGGGGAACAGCCTGAGCTAACGAATATTAACAGCTTTGGAGCTGTCACACCAAAATGACAGGTGCCACCTGGCAGATGGTTTAGGGCAAACGGCCCATAACTGTGGGGTAGTAGGAGACTGAGCTACAGGATGTAGGTGACTGTTGGCTATGCCACCACCCTCCCCACACCTCCCAGGGAGCTCCCCAGCTTCCCACTCCCCTCTAGAAGATCAAGCAATGGGAGTGACCACTTTGCCTCTCCTTTAACTGCCTTACCTAAACAGATGCAGCTTAAGGTCTGCAGAAAAATATCTCAGCTATCATGTGGAAAGGGGAAAAAGACACAGAAGTGTGCTGTGGTGACAGAGAAGCAGCTGTTTGCAAGGCAGTCCTTGCTCAAGTGCAAAAGGATCCTACACTTGATGTGATCCTGCCCAGTACTGTAAACAGAACTGAAATCTGGAATAAGTTTTTTCTCTTCTAACCTTCCCCTGAGTGTCAGTGATGAGCTGGCATTAACAAACCAGGTACCCTGCACTGGGATCCTCTGCTGTGACAGTGACAGCAATTCAGCTTCCAGCTCTACTTTCCTGCTTCTGAACTGAGGTGGTTTAACCTATCATTTCTGTAATGGTCTCAGAAAGATAATGAACAGCAGCAATGCAACTGCTGAATTTGCAGTTATAGGGCTGAACCAAGACAGGCAGTTTAAAGTCACACAGTGGAACACTTCTCAGGGTCTGCCTGAGCCCTAACCCAACTGAAGGCTTGGAAGGAGATGGGGGTAAAGGACAAGGAGAAGAAAGAACAGGTATCTTCCTAAGATTGGTAAGCAATTACTCAGTTTGGTTCAAAAACCTACTCATTCAACTGTGAAAGGAAGTGGTACCTTTAGAGAAGAAGATGCCAGTTCAATTGATGACTCTTCAAGGCCAAGATCTCGCCTTCTTTCAGCTCGAACTTCTGCATAACTTAAAAAAAAAAAAAAAAAAAGAAGAATTAATTTTTTTTAGTCTGGATATTGTTTACTGTATGGTAATTATCCTACTGTGCAGATCACTATGGAGTTTTCATGTTGAGTCACAAGCTTTGCACAGCACACACACACTCTCATATACCAGGTGCTCAGAGGAACATCATCACACAGCTTTGCAGTCTATGAATAACAGCACATGCTGAATATCCACAGATTAGAAACAACAGGGCAGTACTCCAGCTCCACTGCACCCAGGACTGCAGAGCATATATGATTAATTGCACTAATCATTCCAAGCACAAACACAGACACTCCTTTTCAAATTTTGGCCCTAGATGCCTTCAAGCAAAACTAATCTAAAAGCAAAGTGCACTTGGTTGCTGAAGACAAAATGTGTGTCTTTGTCCTCAGTATAATTTTCCTAATAAAGGAGATTCCCACTTTCCTTAATCAGGCAGGAAATGATCCTACAGCTTCTGTGCAGGTAAACTGCCACAGCAAATGTACATTCCTTTTCTAACCTGCTGGTGATTAAGAATCAATTTTTGGCAGGTTGTACAGTAGCTCAGTGAGAGCTACGCCAGTGCCTCGGGGAGGAGGAGGTCAGGTCCCCTCTTTCTGCAATGTGCTATGTCAGAGTTAACATCCCTCACTCCGGTGGAAGCTCTGAATACAAACCAACAGCTGCCCAGGTGCAATGCGAGATGCAGGAATCCCCAGGAATTCACCTCTAAAAGTGTATATTTGTTTCCCTTACTATTTTTTTTCTTAAATAATTAAA
This sequence comes from Podargus strigoides, assembly GCA_028020825.1. NCBI lineage: Eukaryota > Metazoa > Chordata > Aves > Caprimulgiformes > Podargidae > Podargus > Podargus strigoides. Next base: position 11,560,861 of record CM051631.1, read on the forward strand.
TATTTACAGTAAACAATGCCACATGACTCACCATTGGGATAAATGGCAGAGGGTGTCTTAAAGACTCTCTAAGTGCTTGCAGATTGTGGGCGCTGAAAGGTGCCAGAATTTAGAGTGCTGAAATATTAATAGGCCATAACCTTTTTGGGAGGCAAGAAAAGGTGCTGAACTGAACTCACTTGTATCACTGCAGGCAATGAATTTTCCTGAAACCACGTTTTGACTTGTATGTGTCAATAACATATTCTAAACCTTAACTATATGAGACAGAACTGAATTTCAAAATCTGTTTAGGACTACAGCACTAGGTTTAAGAGGCACTGGAAGGAGAAAGAAGAAACAAGTTCACACACAGTAAAGTCAGAGGTTAAAGTGAAGCCAAATTCCCTGAAGGGTGGCAGAAGCAACACAACTCAGAAGCGATCTCTCTATCCGACACTTCCTCACAGTAACATTTGACACGTCCTTTGTATCAGCTCACACAGCTCTCATCACTTACACCTCTTTAGTGGTGTAAGGTGTCCTCAGTCTGTGTTTCAGACTATCCCACTTTACTAGCGTTTGTTCTGCCAGATGTCTGACAAGAAAAAGGGGGACCAGAAAAAAAATCACAAATTGATTCCTCACAGCAAAGAAAGATGCAATGAGCAATACATTTATTCAAGTTAATAGAGCAAACCAAAATGTCACTATTTTTCAAGCCCTTTAGCAAATATATTCTCATTCTTAACACAGTCTTTTTTGAGATGAAGGTGGTAATCAAGCAGATTCCCCTCCAGAATGTGGGTATCACAGAGCATCCCACACTCATGCTGCCTTCCATGGCAGATTTGCAACCCAGCTTGAGCAGCTCCCCACTAGAGGGGGATCCTGGCCTGGATTTCAGGTGAGGAATAACGCTGGCAGGACAGCAGCTAACTCCAAGTCATATATATTGAAAGCTCTGATCAAAATGTTTTGTAGGAGATGTACAGTCCCATTCACACCCATAAAGCCCTCTGATTCTTAACAGCTTTAATTCTCCCTGTGGCCATGTCATCGCTAAGGATAAAAGGGAAATGTAACACACTGACAGACTTGGCCAACGGTGGCTTCTAGGCTTTCAGCCCTGTTGCCAAATACAAGAGTACTGAAAACACATCATTCTTTTTCCCATGTTCCCTGTCATAACAGTTGTATAGAGTTACGTACCATCTTAGTGTGTCAATATGCACAGCAAATATCTGGCTAACACTAAACAAGACTAGAAAAATATAATAGTTGAGCACATGGGATGTGCACTGTGAAGTGTTTGGTGCTTGCTCCTACCTAACTACCAGGTGAGTGCAAACGATGAACTCGGGTTTGGAATTCCACTGGTGGTAGGTGATGTAGTAGTGTGTCTGCAGCCATATCCACTGCTGGCCTTTGGTCAGGAACCGATAGTAACAGGACTTGCCTTTTCCAAACTGCATCACTGTTAAACAAAACAGAAAGCAATTTATAGCAAAGAGAAACTTCATGGTGCAAAGGTGATTAGAAAGAGCACTTGGTCCCATTCCCCTCTTGCAGTTTGCAACTGCACTAAAATGGCTCTTGGGGCTTTACAAACACGACCACATACTGAGCTTTTATTTGGGTTCTTTTCTGCTACTGATTTTCAAGACTGCACTTTGCTATTTTGAGACTGTTCTTATAACTAATAATTGGCATAACTATAGAACTAGTTATATTCTTATAACTTATTCCTGGGTCCTCTGAAATAAGTATAAATAACATTAATTAAACCAAGTACATGAGAATGCATTTCGAAGTCTGGGGGCTTGAAGTCAGGATCCTAATAATGGCACAAAACAGTAGGATAGTGGAGTTTTAGTAGTCTAACTGAGAGTTTGCTTCTGAGAGATGACCTGTATACATCAGACATATTATCAGGGTATGTCCAGAAAAATCTCAAGTGACGTAATACAACTGGAGCATAATGAGGGGAACTACATTAAATAATCACATTAATTGTTCCCAGACTGCTGGGAGTACAAAATGAAACATGCTCACTTAAAATACCCCTAATTAATGCAAAATAAAATACAAACGTGGTTTAAGCAAACCCATTTCACTTCACAGTAGGCAAGATGCCTGCCCAGAGCGGTCAACCTGACGAACAGGAACTTCCCAAGCCACACAAACCCAAATATTTTTATTCACCTGCACACCTCTACTTTGTTATAGCATTTAGCTAAGGTCTTCTGGCTAACATGCCATGCTGGGGATAACTCAGCTCCTAGTCCTGGCAGAGATTTCCTGAAGCAACTTCTGTAAGTCACTTTGCCAGCACCTTACTTTGTTCCCCAGCACAGTAAGATTAAAAGATCCTTTCCTTCAGGTGTGTCATGTAAATACTCTTTTAACATGTAAGAGAGGATCCGTGGCTAGTAGAGACGTAGAAGATAAAGCACTAAATAGATCCTCTGCTGAACAATCTGACCCCACTCTCGATACAGTTAGCGTCTACGTGGAACTGCATGCACATATTACCAAAAGGGCATCACCTAGTTAAGTAGCTCACTTCAGCCTGAATGGTCTTTTAAGCAAACAGCACTAAAAAGTACTGTACTTGAGAGCAATTAAAATACTCCTTTAATATTCCCATCTACACGCTTGCTGCACTTGACACAACTTGTGTCCAGCCCCTTTCCCAGCTTCCCTCGGGTGCTCAGCGGGGCATCCTGCTTCCCCACTGCTGGTTTTATACCTGCACTTTGCCTTTACAGGGCAGAAAAGCCACAGGGAAGTGGAGTGGGGAAACTTGACATTCAGAGAAGTCATTTTCTCCATTCTTTACTAGGTCCTTTAGCATCTTATACGTGTGTTAGAGGGTATGTGGTAGAGATGGGAGTGGTTTGCAACTCAGAGATGAAGCAGCTTGCTTAGCTCCAGCATGCTGGGGGGCTGTGGAGTTTCTTGGTGTCCCTGCATCATGCTGCTCTGCATCTCAGAGCAGTTACAGCATCCCACTTTCTCCACTGTCTGGGGTGTCCTTGCTGCTTTTTGACAAAACACTCTCCTTCCAAATGGAGACAGCAGAGAGACAAACAGATAGAGAGCTTGCCCAATAGGACACCTATATGTAATATTTCTTGGCAAAATATCTGATTACCTAGGTGTGTTTTACAAAGCATGCAGTTATTTTTCATTGTAGTGCTTGGCAATGCAAGCCTAAGGAGGAGAGACCTAACTCTGGCTCAACACCTCAGCCTGAAGTGCATGTAATAAGATGGAAAATACATTCTCAGAGACAGAACATCTCACATGCTCATCTGTTAGGAAAAGCACACTGCTTAATGGCAGACAGCATCTGCTGCCACCTTTTGCCCTTCCTCAGATCAGCTCCAGCCTTCAGCAGGACGCGGTGCTTCAGCAGTGGCTGCACAGCTGCAGTACTCGGGCTCACTGCTCCTTCTGACCCGGCTCCTGCTGGGGTCTTGCAGGTCACAGTATTTCACCTTGCATGAAGATGAACTGAACTTCAGGCATGAAGCCTGAACTGGACTTTTCTGCTTTCCTGCTTTACTTTCAGGCCAACCAAAAAATGAGCTATCTTCACCCACAGGGAATCTGTATTTGGTACTTTTGTATTTAAAAAAGAGTCTGAATCCCCAGAAGCATTTTACTAATAGTTAAGTGAGGTTCACAACATCTCATTGCACAGGCAGGCAATCCAAATGCTGCTTTCAGAAGGCATGCTGGTGAGCTGAGCCTCCTGGCTGACTCCAGAGCCCAGGGGAACAGCAAGACCTTGTGAACTGTGACAATCAGCCAGACTCCCAGGGTTTGGGGCTGCCCTCACGAACTGTGGTGTAAAGTTCTGACTTCCCATCTGTTAATCTCACTGCACTCTTAGACAACCGGTGCTCAGAGTATCTGTTAATTTGGGAAACCTGCACAAAGAGTTCCTGATCTGAGAGAATTCTGCAAGGATTCAGCCTCCCAGGTAAGCGTCAGCTGTGACATTCTGTCATGGGAAGAGAGAATTCCCTCGTGCCCCAGATAAAGACGCCTTTTGTGACAACAGTAAAAGGTTTTGCATGAGTGACAAAAGAGATCAAAGACAGGCACGCTGCAAAGGGAGAGGAACTTACAGTGTTCATGGCACCTAGCAAGAAGCTCCAGGTCATCTGCATGGTAGTAATCATACCCTGACGTCCCCAGAACCTCAAAGGGTAAATATCCTATAATAGGTGGAGCCCTAGAAGGGAAGCAAAGGGCAGGGAGTGAGCACAAAACCTGACACTTCAACACCCTGGCAGATACGCTGCGATAGGAGCGACCAAAACCATCTTATACATTCAGTTGGCAGGGAAATCAAGAGTGGACTTTCATACACACCATGATATATTTTCATATACAAGCCAAAAACAACAGTGAGAGAGGTAAAAATTGAGAAAATGAAAAGGTGTGTGTTTACTGTTCTGTAGCCTACTCATTATGTGGGTGTAGAGAAAGGCACATACGTATGCAAGTGACTCAATTCATTAAGCACGCTTGTGAGACACAGGTTGAGAAATGCTATGGCTGTTCCTGTGCATAATAACTTGGAGCTCGAGTAAAATGATCCAGTAGGTTGGGTGTAAATGTCAGCTGGGTAGTAACTGCAGAAGGAAAAGTGGGAAGCTGCAATGTGTGTCAGGACCAGCTTGGGTAACAGAAAAAGTAATCGTTCCCATGGAAAAACTCAGGAAACTATAACCAGCAAAAAATGTTTCTATGCTGGTAGTAGAGATAAGAATAGGCATGGGGGTGAATTTACGGACTGTTATTTCTATGGCAGGTAGAGAGGGAATCGAAGAAGTATTTAGATGGGCAGATTGCAATGACTTACCTCACTACTCTGCTGCCAATTCTAAATTTTCCATTTTCTAGACAAAATATGAGATTTTTTTCGTTAAGCAGGTGTCCTAACAACACTGAGCTTATGCACAGCCTTCACCAGAGCCTGCTAGCTCATGGTTATGAAACAACATGGAAATGTGAGGAGAAAACCACTATTTTTGCCTCTACTCCCTGTATCAGCAGGCTTCCTTCTGTGCTCCAGCTCAAGGACACTCCTGCTTGCACAAACTCAAGCACCACACTAGCTTGGTGAGGCAGGACTTGCATTAAATTGGCTCCACCTATTTGTTTTGGCTGCTAGATGTGCTGACAGCATGAGGCTCACCTGCTAAGTTCAGCATGTTCCTCAGGGATCAGGCAGCAGTGTGCTAGCGAAATGGTTAATGCTTCAAAACCAGAGCAGTCAGGTGTCACTGCCCATCATACGTGCCCCTGCAGCTGCCTTGCTCTTGGTGTGTGGAGTGACCCTCTTAAAGAAGGTGAATGCCATAAAGGGACCAAGAATACAAGCAAAAAATTGTTTAGGTGTAAGTACATTTGGGTTTGGATGGATCAATCCTGAGTCTTCTGGATATTAATAGGGGAAGTTCTCCTGTCCTGGCTGAGAGACCCAGCTCATCATTTGTACTCTTGGGAGACATGGTGGGCATAGACTATTCAACTAAAGAGAGCCCAGACAGGTCTCTACAACCTCTCTCTTCCTCACAGCCATGAGCAGTTTGGCACCAAATGGGAAACAGGGGAAAAGGAAGCACAGCCAGGGATCAGCTCAACCACAGCCCCAGGAGGATCAAGGTCTGAGCAGGAGCTCCTGGGTCCCAGCACAAGGGGCTGGCTGAAGAGCCAGTCCTCCACACTTGGATAGCAAATAAACTCTTGACACAGAGTGCGCTTAGTACACAGTGGTCTCTGCCACAAGACAGCCTTATTTGTTCAAATAACTTTTCATAGAGCACTGTGTTCCTTTTTTCATGTGACCCAGATTTCTGTTAATGATGATAATATGTGTATTTATTAAAGTATCCTTCTTTGCTGTCTCTTTGGCAGAACATGCCAGTGTCTCTCCTATCCTTTATGACATGCTTATATTCAAGACAATAATGTCTTTCAGATGCACATCAGATAAACATTTAAGCTGACCAGGAAAGTATTATGCTTTCCTGACTTTCACCAGAATTCTTTAAATGAGAAAGCAACCACAAAACGCTCCTCATCTGTCGTTTGAAACAGAGCTGCCTTGCTTGTGGAACAATTTAAAAGTGTCTTGTTAGCTTAAGTTCCAGCCTTGAGGCCTGCAAGTCACTGTGCAAATGGAAATGCAGAGCCTCCAGAGAGCCTTTCGAGTGCAGTCTTTTAATAAATGAAGGGAAAATAAGGAGAGGACCAGAATGCAGAAAAGAAATCAAATATTATCAAAGTTGACAGGTTTTCTTCCTCTACATACAGATGAAGACCCAGAACACAGCTTTTTCCTAGTTTTTGAATGTTTATCCAGATCTATGGAGTGCTTTCTGCATTATCTATATTTACTCCAATTTATGTCGTCGTCATAATAGCAAAGGTCCTGATTCCAACTCATGCTGGGTACCCTCTGCCCCTACTGACAGCACAGCTCAGTGTCAGGTGATGGGAGTTCACCCAAAGAAGCAAGATAGAGCAAAACACATAACACTATTTCTCAGCATCCTGCAGACTGTACTGGAGAGAGGTCTGAACTGGTGATTAAATGAGACAACCCACACAATCTCCTGTTCCTTCGTGGGTCTGGGCTCACCGCGCGCATCCAGTGCTGTCACAAATTCTGCCTCAGCATCTGCAGCAGCTTAATTTACTCTCAGTAACAACGGTTTCCTCAGCGGGGATATCGGTGGGACCGGAGCGGCTGCAAGCACCCGGCACAGAGAGATTCCTCTCTGAGTCATAACCCAGATTCATCAAAAGACTCTTTGATAGGTTTCAGAGCAGCTCCTGCTCACTTAGTCACCAGAGCGCTGGGACACAGCCCTTTGGAAAGCCAGCTCACTTTGTCAGGCAGTGAAATCAAGGGCTTAGGGCTCTTTTATGAATCTTAACATTAATCACCCGATTCTGAGAATGTGCATTATTGGACAGGTCAATTAAAGTCTAAAAAAGTCACTCCAGCAAGATCTCAACAACATGAATAATAAGCTGACTGTCCCAGACCACACCATGTTAACCGTAGGGCTGTCACAGGGTCAGTTCCTCCATGCTTCAAGGTGAGATGTGTGAGGTACACATCTCGTTTGCTATATAAATGCAAGTTATTATTCATTTATATTTGCTCTCTCTCTTTGCTCTAAATGTGCAGATGACATTTAGGTTTGTTTCCTCCCAAATATTGTTTTTTCCCTACAGCTTTATTTACTAGTCTCCTATTTCTAGTAATGACTACCTTTGCACAGCTTGCAAAGGGAGGGATAATGGAAAGGGTAGGATTTTGCAATGTGCTCATGCACACATGTCAAATACAGAGAAGTAAAACAGTGAACAAAAACCTCCAGCTTCTTTTGAAGAAAATGAATCCTATATTAATCAGCTTTATAAAGTGGTTCCAGTCTGTTTCATTCACCAGCTGAATCCTACCCCACAGTATGGCATTGTCAAAAACAAATCTGCAATTAAATCATCTAATCCACTGCTTTTTCTTTATGCATTCCATCATTTCTCAAGGTGAAAATCAACAGTTTCCTGACATGGCAAAAGATTCAGAAGGATTCCTGGAAGCTGCAGCTGTAAAACAGAGGAACTAAACCAATACAGGGAATAGGACCTGTAGTTTTAATGACTTAGTATCTTGGTGAAGTTAGAAATTTTTCTAGACAATTTTCCCACTATTCTATATGGTTTTTTACGTGCCTAAAATATGGAAAAGAGCAAAGCATTTAAGAGTGCCTATTAAGTAAATTCAGAGGATTATTACTTACTCGGCTGCATTTAATTAGAGCTATTCTACCTGGGATCTCTGGCAACAGCTACACAAAGTTTTCTGTTTTTAAACTACAGTTTGTTTATTCTTCAGTGACTAAAACCAAATCTCTTACCTGTGGTCCAAGAATAAAAACTTCCATTCCAAACTATGCCTCGATGTGAATTCTTCACATGGCTCTTCAACATTGCAGAGCTCCTGCAAAACAGTTGGCACATTCAGACATTTAATTCTATGAAATGACAAAAGGAGCCCTCTATCAAGACTAAGGATGCATCTTCTTGGCATAACAAACTCTAGCAAAACAGTGTTTTTAAAACACTTGACTTATTTGCCTCTAAGGAATGTATGCATCTCTAAAACAGGGCTTATAAACTGATGAAAAGTGGCTGAATACTTTACCCCGGGGTGAATTTCAGAGCTAGGATAAACAGTTGAAGGACCTCATTTTGAAGTCTGTAGGCAAAATTCCCCAGCTTTTTGTAAATATTGATATCTGAAGATGGATGACAGCACCAGGTCCAGCCTCAAACCGAGCCGGTTAATGCTCTGAGCAAGGAGCACCTACGGTCGTTATCTCTGTCATCACTGCACTGCACCATGGGACACTTACAGACCAGCAGAGAGTCCATGAACCATGCTTTCTCTCTCTTCATTCCAAAATACATACTTAAGTTGTCTCCCGCTCACAAACACAGCAGCGTCCTCCCTCATTTACCAGCCCTCTGCACAAATAATCTGTGCTGCTGAACATACTCTTTGAGAGGCTGCTGCGACATGGCTCCCTTTGCAACAGCCGAGCACACAGCCCACGGTACAGCTCTGCCACCGAGCACCGGCCCATCCCTGCACCAAAGGGAAGATGGGGTCGCAGAGCTCTCACCTTTAAGAACTGCGGTGTGACAAGACGAACAGTTGCTACGAGGCAAATCTGCTCCTCCGTGGCTGACCTGAAAGCTCGTGCAATAGCTGACTCAAAGCCATTACAGGAGGGTGTAGGCACTAGACACAACCAGACAATTTATTTAAGAAGAGGAAGGAGAGCTTTCTTTTCATGTTACGACAGGCACAATGACTGATGAAACCCAAGCAAAAAACTCCTCCCACCCACAAGGTGATGCCACACTGATGCACGCTGATGTTATTTAAAGCATGACCCTTTAGGCTCCGAGTTACACTTCATAAGACATGCACTTCATAAGTTACAGCTTCGTAAGACAGCTCTGAGCAGCTCACAGTGTGCAGCTCCAGTCTCCTTGTCAGCGTTTCTCCAGCTCAACAGCCTTTCTCCAGCTTAACATTTGCAAGATTCAATGTTTTACAGGTTTCTCCAATTATTTAATCTTTAAAAAGTGTCATTTGATTGCCACAAGTGAAATGGAATAGCGTATTTTACTGGTTATTTGAATAAGTAGGCTGCTTTACAATTGGCAGTGGGTCAAATGGAGGTAGGATCAGTCTGGTATCACTTCTTTAAGCACAGCGGGCAGAGGAGTGCACTCTTCTGACCAACAGCCTCCCCACCACTTTTATATGAAAAGTATCTCCACAGCTCATTCCATCCCTGCCAATTGCAGGGCATTTTCAGCTGAAACAGGACTTTTAGGAGGCTACAGATCAACACACAATTTAAAGGAAAGAGGTAGAGAGGTAAAGGTAGGCTGGAGCAGTAACTTACCATGAGTAAAATATTTAAAATCCACTACAAATTTCACATATTCATACATCAGGGGTTCATTTGGATCTAAACTGCCTCTTGCTAAATGGCAGCAAAACTCTATTTGTTTTTCCGCTGAAATGAAAGAGAGGGAGACACACACAATGTTACTAGAAGTCTGCCCTTCAGCACACTCCGTGTATGGCATCTAGCTAGGTGCTTACACCAACCCTGCTGCTGTGCTATCTGAGCACACCCTGCTGGGATGCTCTTGATACGCGTAAGTACATATATAATTACCAGGAGAAATGATCAGCTGGTTCTGCATAAGGAAATATATTCTCACCTTTTCTCCCATGGCTTTACAGCCACCCTGCTACACCGGGTGCAAAGCCCTGGCAGTATCGCTCAGAGGTACTTTCCCTGGACTTTGTGCACGCAGGATTTCATGCGAAGCTGTTAAGTGATAGTGCAGTACTCTGCTCTGGCACTGCTCACTAGGACCCACATCCAAAGGGCACTGAAGTCACCCTAAGCCATTCCATTAATGGTGGAGGGCACTGTGCCAAGCTCTCAGTCAGTTTTCTGCTTAAGGTCTGAACTCCATGGATTAGACCATGTGGTCTTCAGACAGAGGGAAACCAACCCCAGTGCAGAGCACCAGCATGAGGGCTGCCCAGTTCCCACTGACACTTATGGGGCATCAGAGAGGGGAGGCTAGCACTGCCTGGCCATGGCGAACCCACCAGTAAAGGGGACTCCCAACACAGGTTTGCTGAAACATGGCTGTTGGAAAGATGCTGCTGCTCACTCTGGTGCTGGGAACATTTTCTAGGGGAAAGAGACCTTTTGGAGGTGAGACAGCAGCCAGCAGTGGAGGTGTGGATGGACTGTTCAGATAGGAAGGCTGTCACGTAAGTTACACGTAAGGTTTCTCAGGTATCCTGAGACGTGCGAGCTTCCTAAGGAACGAAGACTCTGCCAAAACCCTTCAGGATTTCTCCTACCTTTTTCCTTCCCCCAAGCCCCTCAACTACTTTCACAGGCTCAGTCCAGCATCCTGCCCTGGGAAAAATATCTAATGAGGGCAACTTCACTGTCCTGTGATGCAAAGCAGACAGTAAAACAAAGACTGTCCAAATCAAAGACCAAGTACTGGGAGCATGTAGGAACATTAGATGATGTGCAGCATTAAAAACCAGAAATACTAACCATGGCAAAAGAGAAGTGGCAGGCAGGAGAATGAAGTGGCTGGAGAGCCCTGTGCAGGCTCCCCCGGGAGCTGCTTGCCTTTGGCAAATTTCACTGACCAGCAGACAAGAGCAGAGCTTACCGTTTAGAAAATCAGCTGCAACAGGATCTGTCATGAGCACGTGTGGAGAAAGGAGCTTGTACACCTCGCTCTGCTCCCGCTCAGGCAGAAAGTTCAATATATTTTGGTCCACCAAATCTGACTGATACAAAAGAATGCTTTGTCATGTTCAGCAGCACAGCCTGACACAACCACATGCCTTTTCATCCTGCAGTGGAGCACAGACGCTGCCGGTCTAGCGCAGATGCTTAAGACAAGGAAGCCCAGTCAATCTACAGATGGATCTAGGGCAGAATATAACCCTTAGGTTACTTTACCCCAGGGTTGCTAGCTACTTGCAAAAGGTTGAACAGGTCCCAGAGGTTGCCCTTCAGTTCAGCCCTTCAGGAGAAGTACCACAGGAATACAACACGATGAGAAATATCATATCAAAATGAAAATTTGAATCATTTCCCTTTGGAAGCATGAGACAGAAGTGGGAGAGCTCCTCCTCACATCCTCCATTTGTCTTCTAGGCTGAACATCTGGCAAAATCAGCTCAACTCGCAAGTGTTTCAGGGCTGATAAACCCACACATCCTGACTAAAGGGGTTCTACCAAAATGTCAGCACGTATTTGTTCCTTTGCACATCAGGACATTCAGACAGGTTAACTGTGTGCTCAAATTTGCCCTCACATAGTGTCACTGGTGCCTCATGCTTGGCACCAGATAAATAAACAGTGCTTGTGAGGGACCAGCAGAAATTTCTGCACCCAACAGCTAACTGATGTCTAGAAATTCTCCCAGAAAACTCTGAGGCCGCATATTTGTTACTAAACACCATGGGCTCAAAGCAGACAAAAACTGATGTTATTAGAAAAGTATACGTTCAGTCCTGAAACCATCTATAAATTATCTGAGAAGAGCTTCAGCATGCACAGGTTTCACAAACATGAGATTTTCCATATACCTGGATATGGAAATAAACACCACCCAGACCCTCCTTCAGACGAGCTACGAGTACAGGGATTTTGCATAGGGTGTTTTTTTCAGTTAACTTGCAGACCCTGAGAGAGAACCTGTTATTCACAGGAACTTGAGAAACTCCCTAAGAGTTTGTTGGTTTATCCCCTCCCACAGTCAGTTGCCTCTTTTGTTTGACAAAACCAAGCCCCAGCCCTTCAGTGGTGGGGCTGCATTAAGGCAGGGGAATGATTCCTCATACTGCATTGTCAAGACTTACCGGTAAGTGTCCAAGCAGAGACGAAACACTATCAGATACATAAATAATAATCCCATCAGTGGTAAGAGCAATGAGAAAGCCATCTAGTGCCTAATGATAAAAGGCAGGCAAAAAAGAAAAAAATAAAAAATTATTATGCAAGGGAACATCTTTAAATATAATAGACTAATTCATTCTTTGGTGATGCTTCTAACAGCCTAGTACTAACATAAATCAATTATGGAAATGATAGTTCAATGTGGAAAAACATAAATTACACATGTTGTCTAATTCAACATTCTTATATTTTTATTTGCTCATTAATATTAATCTGACTTGTATTTTTCACCCAGTGAATATTTATTTAACATGAAGCAAGACAGTGGTGGTTAAAATTTCGACACCCACACAATCCTAGTGACTTCAGCCACTTCATTATGTGCTCTGAATTACACAATAGTTAACCAATTCAGTGCGTAAGGAGATGTTAGATATCGTCACAGCAAACCCAGCATTGTGGATGGATGGATGGATGGATGGATGGATGGATGGATGGATGGATGGATGGATGGATGGATGGATAAGCGGAGACAGAAAAATTATACAAGGCTGTGTTTTTAGCAATTTATGGACACTATGCACAAGATCTAGAGCCTTATTTATTTTGCTTAAATCACTCATTTGTTAGGCTAAGTGACAAAACAATTTTAAAGTTTGTTTTGTTTCTCCTTTCTTATTCACAATACTTTCTGTCCTGGAGTCAAAGTCCTCTGTCCCTTTTAAGTCACTGCATGTGCTTTCCTCTTTGGGTGTTCTCCCTGTCCTTCACAACATCTTCTTGTACCACTGACCCAGTGTCTGTCCCTGTTCTTCTCTAACACTTAGCAAGATCTGGGACATTTAATCTCTGGTCAGCACCGTGCACAAAGCCAACCTTTCTAAAGACACTGTTAGGTTGCTCTGAAGCTTAGCTACAGGGAGCCAGAGATGCAGCATTCACCATCTTCCCCACCTCACTGTCATACTCTGCCTTTGCTGAAAATAAGCCCTCTCTGGAAAAAAAACATTGATTTTAAGTAAACTAGTCAATGGTCTAACATAGTCCAGCAAGCCAACAGTTATTAAAGGGCTCTTTTTCCCTCGCCACTTCTAAGGGGGGAATTTGTTTTGATTCAGATAGAACAAACTAGCTTGTTTGGTGAGAGAAATTCCCAGAAAGAATGAACAGACTTTTCCAGGGAGGTGAGTCATGACATCCCGATGAAAAGGAGTAACTAAGACACTGCAGCACCTCCCAGCTCAGCCCAGCATACACCCTTATTTTGGTGGGGCAAGGAGCAGGAGCTGCCCACGCAGGGTAGGCAATGTCCCCACCAGAGGAACATGCTGCACAAACCCAAAGCTGCATCCTTAGGAAAGGACAGACGTAGGCTCATGGGGTGTTTCTAGATTAGCCAAGTATTTCAGAGGTGAGAGTATCAGAACTGTTCTCCTGAACGCACTTCAAGGCAATCCAAGCAAAAGACAGAGCATTCACATCACAAGTACAGCACCGCACAGCTAGCAGCAGCAAAGGCAGCACAGTAACGCTGCCTGGCTAATGGGATGTGGGAGGAAGAGAGCTGCTCTGCTTTTTTTCAGGTCCTTTCAAGTTTTTGCTAAAACTGCTAGCTCTAGCAGCTCTTCTGAGAAGGGCAATTCTGTTTTTCCTCTCTCATCAGGCCAAATCTGGGCCAAACTGGTCCTCATTCCTAAATGAAAAGCTGTTTATCTATAATGGGAAGCAATCATATTTTTAATTCTGTGCCTGCAAAGCATTTAGCACAACATTGGTCTCTGTCAGGTTTGTATTCTACATGCCAGTGGAGTAGAAATCATTAACATTAACATTGAAACCTACAGGTGAAAAAGAACTATATATCTATCTCTGAACTACTCCACTGAACTGATTACTTCTTATTAATCCATGCAGCTTTAATTTCTTCTTACCTCTAACATCAACTGGGTGAACTCCTCGTTGCTAAGAAATGAAGGCTTCCAGTCTTGTCTAATCTCACAGGCTTCTGTCTGTGCTGTGATTTCTTAAAGAGGAAACATCAAAAAAGCAACATGACTCATGCCAGTTGGATTTTTTTTTTATCATTTTCAAGTAACACTAGATTTCTTTTAAGAGGCCTTCAGAGGAATCATCCTCAGCTCATTCTCCACACAAAGCCTTCTTGTGTGCAACAGTCATTTTCCACGCCATCCCAATACAAATGCATTAGAAACCAAGAAAAGGAAAAGGAGACATTTTGGGTAGTCTGAAGAAATCCTTCAAAAATTAAGGCCAATGGGCTAATTTCAGAGATGGTGAGCATCACCGTGAGCAGAGGGTGTCCACAACTCTGAAGCCATTTCAGGAAGGCTCACGGGAGTGCCCAGGCAGCAGGACAGGCTGCACCCATCCACCTCTTACCCCTGGAGATCTGGGAATAGGGCACAGGAACCCCTTTCCCCTGGCTTTTGTAGTGCGTGCTGTTCCTCAGCCCTTCCTCCCTCACGCCCTTGAGAGCATACAAACTGTGCCAGGGGCTGTGGAGGCCAGCGAGGGAAACGGAGCACTGTCACTACACTGACAAGCATACAGCACTGCATCTTTTCAAGTACATCTATGTTTAACTGATCAGCACTGTATTCAAACCTAGCCTGCTTCTGGAGGCCAACTGCTGTGCCTTATTCTGCCCCTCACTAGGTTCATGTCCTCTCTGGAGGTCTCAGATGCTTGGGAAAAACAGTTTTAACCTTCTGAGTGGAAACCGACTTCTGGGCAGACACAGGGTCAGCGCCTTCAACAGCAGCAGGCCAGTGCCCTCCAGTACCTTTCTGTTTCTGCAAGAAGTCGATGGTCCTCTGCAGTATTGTGGACTTGTCCATCTTGAGAGGGTGGCCATGGCCCTGCAGCATTGTGCAAAGTTCTTTAATGAGGACATTGAACTGGTCTCTCCTCTTCTTTTCAGATTTGTTGCGTGATGCCCTGGGTGACAGAAAGATAAATGCTGCTAAATAAAATGAAGGACCTACGGCTTGACCTAGGGACAGGTAAATGTTTGCCTCAGCAAAACACTTTAAATACAACCATCTACACTCTGCTGGGACTGCTCATTGGTTTAAAATTAGGCTCAGGGGTAAGTGCCTTGCTGGTGCTTAGAGCCTTGCAGCAAGCAGGACTGAGCTCACCATCAGCAAGGAACACCTGGAGGTAACAAATATGAGTTACATCCATTTGAGCAAGACTACATCCTTATGAACATTTTAGCAGCAGCAGTTTCAAAAGTGGTGATAACAAGGTGAAGGTGTTATGGGGAAAATTTCTCCAGTAAGAGAAGTCCTGGCATCCACACGCTCATGTTTTGCCCACCTCATTTTTTGAACTTTTGTTTTGCAGTTAGTGCACACACATATAAAGGTCAAAATGCAAAGGATTCCTTATTCCCTGACGTATACTTGCAAAAGGAGCTTATAGAGAGATAATACTGAGCAGAGACAACTCAACTGCAGAATGAAGTCAAGCACATGCTCTTGTATCTGTTTTTGAAAACCTGCTGCCACGCTATATGAAAATGGGAACATTAAGAGTCTGGCTGTGGAAAACACAGACTAGTTTCCAGCTTTCATTAATACAATTTAAGAATGTTTTATTAGGGTTTTCCTCTCCATTAAAAACAATAAAAGAGAAAGCAAATCCACTCAGTTTCTTCCAAAACGTTCTTTCTAATGCTTATATCTGAGATAACCCTGTTTTTATACAACTTCTTCCAGCAGTAATTAATTTTCTTTACAAGTGTATTCATGATGACACATGCTTCCTGTGATCTAGACCAAGTGTGGTATGCAAAAAGCATTTCCATTCATACTCAGGTTGGCATTTGGAGGTTCTTGGATGCAGCATTTATGTTCACAGCTGTCTCTGCTTTGGCACTTGTGCACGATGACTAATTAGAACAGAGCCAAACACTTCTCTGGAGGGAGACTAACTCATACCTGTGCTAAAGCAGGACTGCTCTCTAAGTTTCACAGGGAACTCTACCCCAGGTGGGCAGCACTGCATGATGTCAATAAAATCACAGGTCAGGAGTCCTGCATCAAGATAATAAATAACCATGGGATAACACGAGATTCTGAGGGCAAAACAATGTAATTTGAGGACCACTCAGCTAATTGACCCATCGTAGGGCTGGTCAAACACACTGTGAGAAGTTTCAAAACGGTGACTTGTAGTCCGCTATATACAGCCTGGGGGGTTTGCCAACTACATGGGGGTTTTGCCTCTGACATCAGTGGTCCTGAGTACTTTTTGAAACATTGGACAACTCAGCATTTACAATTCTTCCCTGAGGGAGCTTCCACTCTCAGTGCTCTCTGCATCCCTTCATACCTCTTTGCCCTGTCCTTCTCATCTTCATCCATCAGTTCGTTTACACAACACAGGGCTCTGGAAGGAAAAGACAGAAGTACTTTCTGAGACATACTCCCCGAACTTGTTGGGGATGTTAGAATATGGAGCTTACTGGTTTGTACTTTATGACTTCTGGATGTTTCAATCTCCCCTTTCCCAAACTCTCCTCATGTTATGTAGTTTCTTGCTTGTTCTGTCAGCTACTGAGGCTTGAGAAGTGAAACCATTGCTGTATGCCCAAACTTACAGCTACAATAAGTGTGACTTTAGAGGGAAAGAGCTAAGAGCCAGCAGCCTCTCAGCCTGCCTTTGCACTCCCCTGTGCCACAGGATGGGGAACCCTGACAAAGCACTGAACTCTGCACAGGAACCAGCATCTCCCTTGCAAACGTGAGAGCCAATTTCACTCTGATGTCTGTACCAGGCAGCACTGCCCCTGGTCTTGTTTTGGGGAATCAAGCAGGCTGCTAGTTGATACCAAGCACTGCAATGCTTGAAAAGCATCTAAGATTTCCTTCCTAGTGGAAGGGCATAGGAGGAAGAAGTCAAATGGGCTAATCTCCCAAAGGATTAGCATTAGGCAACAGTAGGGTACTAACAGGACATCTAAGGGATGATATGATAGACAGGTTCATCCAAAGCACCCTGCAGCCAATGACTTGCGCTGGTGGACTTCCACCACATCATCTGAGCTGCATCCTACTGCTGGGATTCATACCTAAGACTTCAAGTTAAAACTTCCTCACCTGCCACTGACCAGTGAAAAGAAGGGAAGGTGACCCAAGTTCCCTGGGTTCTACATGCCCCTGCACCAGAACAATCATTGTGGGCTGCTGTCTCTACTTTATCTTAACTGTTCCTGCAGCACAGGTAAGGAGAATAGTTGGGAACAACTCCCAGTGAGGACACAGTACTCTCAAGCCCTGTTGAATGATGGAAAATTCAACATGAGGGTAACTTCTTCACTAGTGACTTGCTTTCTGTGACTCAGATGGGCTGTCTGAGGGACAGGGAGCCAGGCAGATGCAGGCAAACCAGCTGCCATCAGTCCATGCCATGTCACCCCGGTCAGCTCTGCTGGGCTGCACCCCCCTCAGACACCTCCAAAGAGGACACGGCACCCATCCCTGGTGCCAGCACCAACCTGCCTCCATCTCCAGCAAGCACTTTCACTGGCAAAACCCTCCCACTCTGCCCAGCACCCAAGGAACATTTTTCAATGGCTACATTTAAATGTTTTTCCCTGTTTTGAGACTACTCCAAGCTCAAACAACTTGATAGCTGTAAAAGAAACACGAAATAAACCCACCCACAACTGTTAGGAAGTCAAAGATGCAGCTCACAGTAGAAGCTTCAAAAATCTACCATCCCTTCCTTGCTCCAGGGCAAGGATCTCCCTCCCTGCAGATGACCTGGGCAGAACAAACCATGATTTCTTTTGTCCCAAAATAGGAATGCACTCCATGGGCAGGGAGTTCTCACTGCTTGAGTCACTGAAAGCTACAAGGTGAATTAGAAATTACCTGGTTTATTCCTCAGATTCATCAGTAGAGACTGATGGAGTTGGATTAGCACTTCTTATCACCATGTAAATAGAGATGGAGAAAAATTAATCCTGGAAGGAAAAGCAAATTCAGTTAAAACACAGTGGCAGCAAGACTTCACCTAGAGAGCAGCAAACACTTTGAGCTGGAAAAGTCTACCACCATAAATTAGAAACATGCTCAAGTATAACTGGTGAAGGCTCAGCAAAGCCTTCAGGAATGGGAGCTAGACCACGTTCTGGGGCTCCTGGCTCTGTGTGTACCACCTGCTGCTGCAGAAGAAGCCTGGGAAGGCCAACATGACCTCTCATGTCCAAAAATTCATGTGGCCCAGCAGAGTGGAGGAACGGCCACTGAGGATCAACCAGAGTCCTTCCAAAGTATAACAGTTTACCTGGCATGCGTGTTATGCAAACCAGCAAGTATGATCCATACTTCATCTATCCAATCTTGCAACCAAAAGCCTTCTTTGAGATGAATATGATCAGCTAAAGTCAGCTCAAGCCACAACCACCCACCTGCGGATGGATTTAAGGCTTCCCACTAAGATTTGCTACCGATGGGACACACACTCAGTTTGCAATTGAAATGGTTGCTAATGAACACCCTGAACTCCTCACTATACCCACACCACAGGGCTCACCTCTCTGAATCTGTCACTGTTGGAATTTGTTTGGCTGCATTCTCTGGATGCAACCAGACTGTCCATGACTGACAGTAATGTATCTTCGACAACAGACAAATGCTGGGCTTTCAAATTTAATAAGCTTTTAATGCCCTTGAAGTAACCTCCCTGCTTTGAGCTCAAGTTCACGGCTGTTTCTCCTCTTGCCCTTAGTTTCAGCATCAGCTCAAGGCACTGCAAAAACCTCGCTGCCACAGCCAGGGATTACATACTTGTAACCATGGTGAACAAGCAAACATAGCCCCACATTTTTGATCATCTAAAGGACTAGCAAGAGCTTGTTCATTTCTCCAACTACTGAAAACACCTCAAAGGGAAGGAAACACAAGAAGGTGGCCAAAGAACCACTGCTAGAGACACCCATCAGGCACACAGGTTGGCAAGGGCAGCTGGGACGGGGTAGGGACTGACATTGTGGGGCCATGAGCATCACAGATCCCAACTGGCGATATGGTGAGAGTGCTTTGAGAGGAGGTTTACATGAGTAACATGAGACAATGGGCCAAATTCCTGCTCATTGCAGTGAAATGACATTATGTCAGTCCATTTGCTCAAAAAAATTGACTCAGATAAAGTGTGATACAGTCTTTGGAAACAGTAATATGGAAGTTACCTGCAAGAAGCCTGAACCTCCTGACACAACAGAAGTATGGGAGCAACACATAAAACACCTAATGTGTTTCAGCAGTAAGTAAATCAGTAAAAAGTTCAGTTGGGATGAAGTGATCATTTTCAGTTTGGAACACGAACTTCCAGGAAAAACCTCACACAACTCCTGATACCCTCAGCAAAGCCGCAACTGAAAACACCACCTACGTAACACGTCTAAACACAGTGGATCTGCCATGCTTCTGTTAGCACAGTCGTCATACGATGGCCAAGTTAGAAGCTTTTATCTTCGTTCAAAAGGAACATGTGATCTTATTTGTTACCCTGTTAAACTATCATGGAACAGAGGTGCTTGCATTAGGCACTGCTACTCATCGGTCAGTGCTGTTTTAGCAAAATCATACAGTTGTTTCTCTAGAAAAATGACCCATACAGAAGTTATGAGGCTTCCCAGGTCAGTCCCAGGGCAACACCCCCAATGAATGTGAGAGGTGTCCTCAGTCAACACCAGACTTCAAGGCTCTAACAGCCAGAAAAGAATTCACCAGTCCAAACACACAGAGAAGCTTTTTGCATGATGCAGCAGGATGGTGAGCTACAAAAAGTCTTAGTAGAAGACACCTAAGGACAAAATATTCTTAACCGGATTAAGCACTTCAGGACTACATTTAGCTAAGTGCTTTTTGTCTTGTTATGAGCCAGAGCTAAATATAGTAACCAGAATACTTAAGAATACTTTCATAAGGGTTGTATATACTCCTCAGCAAGATAAGGCACTTAGCACTACTGACAGCAGTATGTCTGCATGTTAAAGAGTATTTTAAACAGCTCCAGATAGAATCTCTTTGACCTTAACTGTATTAACCAGAGGGATCAAAATTTATTTATTGCCTCCTGAAAATCCCCTCCTGCAACACTTGGAGAGAAGGATTCCTGAACTCTATGGGCAGGTTAAAAGAGAGGACGCTTGTCAGTGCTGCTAGCATCATTTTCCACCTACAATAGGTAAGAATCAGCTTTCTCACAAAGAAATGCACATCCATCATTGCTTAATGCCCTCAGTAAAATGAAAAGATTTTTTTCTTCCCTTGTATAGGGAGTCTCAAAAAAATACTCATAGCATTTTAAAGGCAAGTTATACTCTAGACTTTTCAAATATCACAGTATTTGAAGTTGTTTCCAGGGTTACAGTAAGGGTAATGTAGTTTGACAGACTTAACAAGACAAATGGACTTCTCAGACACACAGCTAATAGTCAAAGCACTAGTCCATGCTACCTGTAATATTCTGGCACATTTTTCACTGCAGAGAGAATGGGAGAGGGAATTTTAAAAAAATTCTTTGTTTTGCAGAACTGTCTGACTTCAGGAGCTATCTAAAACTGCAAACTTTTGACTAGAGAAAATGTTTATCTATTGGCTTGCCACAAATCATCAAAATATTAACATTACCTTAGGATAACTCTTTGTGGAATATCACATCAGTAAGAATTATCCTCTGAAGCCAATATTTCCTATGAATGCTTCATTATAGCTTTAATTTTAATTATTTGGTTATGTCACTGACGGCAAGGCAAAGCTCACATTTCTTCGTGATCAGCAACAAATAAAGCTTTAATCGGTCACCTAAAAATGGTCCCTGAACCCAGCTAATTTGATTGCTTTTTCCCTATTATATCAACTGGTCTAATTCAATATATTCTCTATGCATAAAATTTTTGTTGTGCTTGTATTTAAATGTTCACAAAATTTTGCATTTCAGTAATGTACGGCAGCTAG
Source organism: Podargus strigoides (assembly GCA_028020825.1). Lineage (NCBI taxonomy): Eukaryota > Metazoa > Chordata > Aves > Caprimulgiformes > Podargidae > Podargus > Podargus strigoides. The sequence goes on from CM051631.1 coordinate 11,581,902, forward strand.
GGAGTCTTCAAATCTATACTGTAGGAAATATTTTAATTATGGAAATGTGCTGTGCTAATAATTTCCACAGATTTTACATGCAAGGAATTCAGCAGAGAGCCCTCAGTTACAAGATGCAGCACTTTATGGCACAATGCAGTCATAAATAAGAGAGTTAATGCATTCTCCAGCAATACGATTTATATGTCAATATGCCAATGTTTCATTCTTCTTGAGGCCACAGGAGGGCATGACTGTGGTTGACAGCTAAACAGCTGATTTAATTCTTAAAAGGCAGAATTTAACCTTTTCAGTAAAGTGCTACTGATTCAATTATAAGATGCTAATGCAAATGACATTTGAAAAACCAAACAGTGCCACAGAATCTGTATGGCAGTTTAGCACAGATGTGATCAGCACTTCACTTCATGCACAGGAGCATGGAAGCCCTGATGCGTCCCCAGTGCTGCCTGCCCCAGAGCTACCTGGACATTGACCCATCGCACGTAGGAAGGCCATGACAGCAGCTCTCACAGCCCTCTGCTGCAAAGGTCTTTCCCTTATACTGAGCCAACCCAACGACAAACTCGCCCACCTTTGGGACAAACGTTTCTGGACAGGCTTTGTCCCAGCACTACAGCAAGTGGGCAGCAGAAGCAACAGCTGCTCTGTACAGCTACAGCATTACCCTCTGCCCGAGTGCCCCACATGGCACTGCCTCGCCGCTGCCGCGTCACAGCTCAGCGTGAAAGCACAACATGAAATGCAAGACTAAAACAGATGTAGCAAAGGAGTTGCATCTCTGCATTGTTTGACCTGATTGCTCAATTTTCTTCTGCTTGCAATTTACCCTCTCCTTTCCTTGCCGTGCCTTGCCTTCTGTTGTTCTTTGCTCTTTCCTGCTCTTCTTTCACTTATCCCCCTTACTTAACACCCATTGGTTTGCAATTCAGAGAACTGGATCTTTCCTGAATGTGGTTTCTCTTCATCTTGTTGTTTGTTATGTTAGCTGCTTTCATCTTTCCATTACTCTTCCTTCACACTTTCCTCTTCTCAAAAGACAAAAAAATGGTACAGTGATTTCAGTATTCAGCCATTTAACTGTGGGAACTCTTGGCTTGCCCAGGTCTGACGCACACGACTGCCAAATTCTGCTCAGGGACAGAAGGATCCTTAAGGATCATGCTGGTGGGGATCAGATGGGTGTCTTCGACACAGTTGGCTCCCACCCAAGCTTGGTCCGGGTCCAGGAGCACTGGGTCCTGACCTGCCTGAGAGTTCCTAATTCCAGCTTCAGACCCTTTGCCTCTTTGGAGGAACTGGGATCCCCCTCAGGGCAGTGGTAAAGCTGTGTAGCTCCGTCCTCTAGAGAAACACCCCCCACAACCAGTGGGGATGTTCACCACTGGTCCAGTCCAGCACACTCATCTGTGGCAGCTCACACACACCTTCACTCTTTGGAGGTGTAAAGTCACGGTGACACATAAGTGTGAGGAAGAACTTCTTCACAGTGAGGGTGACAGAGCACTGGCACAGGCTGCCCAGAGAGGTTGTGGAGTCTCCTTCTCTGGAGACATTCAAAACCCGCCTGGATGCGTTCCTGTGTGACCTGATCTGGGTATTCCTGCTCTGGCAGGGGGATTGGACTAGATATCTTTTGAGGTCCCTTCCAATCCCTGACATTCTGTGATTCGGTGATGTGCCATGACTGTACCTATATTTTCACACAGCATCGTTGTTTCCTGGAACATGGGTAACAGTGGTGAATCAGTGAGGGAACCAAATATTCTGTCCTCTTTTGTTAATCTGTCAGAAGTGGACTTATTGTGCCACTATTGTAACTATTGCATCTCCATGTACTCACTTATCTACAGCATATCCTCCCCGGGTTTATTGAGCTCTAAATTTAGCTTGTTACCTGTGACAGTTTTATGACTACATTCATTACAACAGTAACAGCTTCAGACAGAAGCTAAGAGGTATCCAAAGAAAATGGATTATACAAAACAATTACACCATAAAAAAAGGCTGTATCAGAACACTGTGATTCAGCACAGAAAAATGAAAGATACTGGGAGGAACAATAGTGCTGTGTTAATTTTTTTGTGTGTGGGTTTTTTTGTTGGTTTGGTTTTTGGTGGTTTTTTTTTAAAACCAGGATGTGCTGTTTTCTGACAAAAGAAAGGGGGAAAGGATTAGAAACTAACAGACACTTGAAAAGAAAAGATGATTACTGGAACATTTTGTTCTCTAGGATTTTTGTCAGATCCTGGAGAAAATAGCTGGCCAAGTTTGTTCTGTTCCAGCAAATTACTGAACCTTGCAGGTACAAGATACAGCATTGTAGAATGTTATTTAAAATGTCCCCAGGGTTTCTATAACAAGAAGGGCATGCATTTAATGACTTCTATCAATTTGTCTAATAGCCCCTTAAAATTCTCAAAGCATGGCAGAAGGTAGAACTGCTGATTCACAGCTCGAGGTAGTACAAAACTATACTTTGACTGGCACAAGCAGTGTAGGATAAACATGCATATATGCATAAATGCAAATAATACTTCTTGTGCAGTCTTGGATGAATACCTGTGTTCATTTGTAGCTGTTCAGTTACTACAGGAAAGGTAAATGCGTGTTGTAGTATGAAATGATGATATCTAACCTATAAACAATTTTTAACACACCTGACTCCATCAGACAGAGAGCCAAATAATCCTCTCAGAACAACATAGTTTTCCTTCATGTAGGATGGGACCAAAGGCAGTTGTCCATAGTTCATCCTTCAGCACAAATTAAGATGTGTGCTTTCATGGGACTATTTCCAGGAAAAGCACACAGAGCTAAAGAGAAGGCAGCAACATTGAAAACTAACAGAAGTCTTTTGAACAGAATGTTCTCCAAAATTTCCAGCAAATATGAATGCTTTAAAAGCTCTGCTTCTGCTTATGGCTGATCCTGATGGTGCAAATGCATCTGCGGGGGTGGGTGGGTGCATAGACACACATATATAAACACACACTTTACTTCAGAGCAATTTGCAAAAATTACTGAGAGCGATTTCTACCAAGGAAAGCAGTGGTGACATTCAGGATGACTCCTCACTGCTCACCTCTTGATCTTGAAGTCAAGTAACAGTTCCTGCTGGGTGCATGTAAAGGAAAGGTGAGCAGAGCTCCCTCTCTCTCATGCCGCAGGTCACCTTCCATCACATTCACTTCTCTGGCAAATCACAAACGCTGGGGTGTGTGTGGGAAGGTTAAGCCAATACATTTCAGCAATTAAAAGAGTGGCTCAACAAGCTAAAAAAACCTCCCAACGCTATTGACTCTGCAGCCTAAACAGTATGGACAACAGCTGACCATAAACCTACTGCTGAAATTTTGGCTGATTTCAGGGTTTCCTGCAGAGCAGTTTCAACACTATCACAGCAAACCAGCTAGGAACATTTTTAAAAGAAACCAACACTCCCTGCTAAGTCGACAGCGTTGCCTCCTGCACCTCCTGCAGAACTGCCTGTGAAGTGGGTGCTCGGCACCCTGACACCTTGTGCTCAGTTTCCAGGGATCACCAGCTGGAGCGTGTCCCTGGGAGGTGTGTGCCTTACTCCCACCAAGCTGCACCAACTGTATTTATGGCACTAAGTGAGGTCATTGGGTCCTTCTTCCGTTTTGGATTTTGTTTTGGCAACTGTGTAGACACTAGGGCAAACATGTCAAAGCTGTCTTTTTGGATGTGTAACCCTGACATTCCTCTCGTAATTATTCTTCTCTTCTATTTACTACAGGTGAAACTCATCCCAAACAGGGAACTACATAAAGTCTGTGTGTCATTAAACTGCCTACTTTCATGCCTTATGCTTGCCCTGTGCACAGAATAAATGTAATCATTAGACTACGAAGAAAATCAGCTATCTAATTAAACTAAATACCTTCTCCTGTACTTTTCTCAGCAAAAGAACATCCCCAGCAACTACCAGTTCACTGAAAGAGGCAATAGCAGCATTCATGTCCTTAGCTGTTCTCTTTTTCTCCTCAAACAATACATTTTTTGCTTTGTTTCTCCTTTGCCTTTCTCAGTCTTGTATATAAAACGCATTATTTCAGATGATTCAGGATGGTACAGATGAGGAGATGAGTACTTGTGCTTTGTGTTTGCTTGTGCTGGAGGTTGAACCCATAATGCAAAAATAAATGTAAGGCCTGAGGGCTGCTAGCCTTGCACAGTAAAAGCAGGGGCCTTCAAATGGGTCAGGATTGGGTCCTAGGTGGTTCCAGGACCACACTTCCAAAGTTCTCTGCTCCAGTGAGAAGAAAAACACTATGTATGACTTAGCTTCCAAGTCCATCTGTTCATAGGTTACAGGACCAGCAGATGGTTGGAGCTATTTGTGGACTGGAGGATTTTCTTTCAAACTTGAACATCTTCTGTCTACGTACAGTGCTCCCCTGGCCATTGCCCTATAAATGTGCCTCAGCTCACTTCAAAGCCCAACACCAACCACAGTTGATCTTGGAGTCAGGATGCACCTGTGAAAGTGATGTACACTACTATCACCCACGAAAGCAAGACGAATCTACCAACTCCCTAGCCCATGTAATGAAAGGGGCCTGGTACTATCAGGACTCTTCCACTCCATGACTAGACGTTAGCATAGCCAATCCACACCTGCACAGTAGATCTGACCCTTTCTGGCATGCATGGACTAACTGCATGTGACACAAACCAGAGCCTCCTGGAAGCACATGGCTTGCTACACCTGCACTGCCCCATTCACACTCAATGCTACGTCCCTGGATCCCCCCTCCAAGAAAGGGCAACTCAGCTGCTCCCCTGCTGCTGTTGGCCAACACATGGGAAGGCAGCTGGATGCTGTACAGCCTGCAGACAGACAGCTCTCCTTGGCTCTGTCACTTCTGCACGTCCTTAGATCTGCTTAGTCCTCTAGTCTAGGGAGCCCTTCAGATGGGAAAGTGGGAGGTCTGGGAAATCTGTTGTTCGGTGTCCTTTGATTTCTGCTGAACAGTGTCTACTTTCTGATGCTTTGCAGGCAGCTTGCTGCCATCCTTTCCCTCTGATGCGTCAGGACGCCTCGGCACACTCCACGAACACAGTTGTATCCTCGTCATGCAAGTGAGCAAACAGGCACACACATTTTAGTTGTCTCTTTTTGTGAGCATCCCAGTCTGGGGAAGCTGAATTTGAAACAGTAAATGCAGTCACAGCCTAATTTTCAGTAATGCTGAAATCAAGCATAGCCACCTAAAATAATGCACGTTTTAGAAAAGCTCAACCTAAATCATTGACCCAAGGTCACACAGCAGAGTTAAGAAGTGAATCCAGATGTCCTGATGATTAGCCCTGTCTATTGGCACTCATTCAAGTCTTCCCTCCTAAAATAAGCTTCCTGAAGCATCAGACTATAGTCTTAGAACTCCCTTAAATGCGCAGCACTGGTAAGAACTGATTTTCAAATGGAAGAGGGGAAAAAAAAAACAGTTCATTATTTTTTCCTCAAGTGATCACTGACTGACCAATGAAAGGGCAGCTCAGAGTCATTTGATCTCCAACTTCTTCCTATTAACAAACAAACCAAAAAAAAAAGGAAGATTCTTCTTCCTTTTCAAACAACATGAAGAAATAAAATGTTCTGCCTCAGTAATCCTAGATCTGAGTAATTTAATCTGCTCTCTGTTGCAATCTGTTTCCCATGTGTATCACCAGCCTGGAATTTCTGGAACTCAATACATAAGGAAGCTATTGAAAAAAAAAGGAAATACTACGAGAAAAGGATTAGAGACAGGTCTGAATCAGACTGCAAGCCTCCCTATGCCAGAGGAGAATTCAGCTCCTGATCCAAGGTTCAACTTCGTAACTTCAGCCCAAATTTCAAACCCAAAGACTGCCAAAATGATGGAATTTCCCAGAACCAGCCCACCTCTCACTGCTGGTTCAGAGACAGAAGAAATGAAAAAACACATTGAGGAGACCTGCAGTGGTATTGCAGCAGAAGTGGAACAGCACTGGCTGTCTGAATAGCTAAACTGCCCTGCAGAATAGAACAGACCATTTCAGTTGGAAGGGACCTACAATGATCATCTAGTCTAACTGCCTGGCCATTTCAGGGATGACCAAAAGTTAAAGCATGTTATTAAGGGCCTTGTCCAAATGCCTCTTAAACACTGACAGGCTTGGGGCATTGACCACCTCTCTAGGAAGCCTGTTCCAGCATTTGACTACCCTCTCACTAAAGAAATGCTCCCTAATGTCCTGTCTATGTAAAACACCTGTGAGAAAACTACAAAGAGCTTTAGTAGTTAAAATTCAAAGCCTCCCATGCAAGCTTACTTAGAGTTTTAGCTACTTATCCATTAAACGAATATCAAAGGATTCACTGCAGCTGAGCTAACTGACCTCATTTTACATCTTTGGCTTCACATGTCCAAGTTCAAGCATAAGAAACTTCTTTACCCTCTTGGTGTGTTTAATTCTGGAGCATTCCAGGTATAATGTGCACATAAGTCAAAAAGAATTTAAACAAAGCCCTTACATTTCGAAATTTGTCTTATCCTCATTTGGCTCCGAGAATTTCAGCTGCTTTCCTTAAATGATCTGCTCACATCTGCTCTCCAGCTGAGCCGTGTTCATGCCCCACTGACCTTAGCGCTGCCATCTCTGTAATCTTGCAGCCGAGAACAACCAGCAACGCACCCAGTCCCTGTAAGCATCAAGAGCCTTTCAAGAAAGAGGAGGTAGAAAAGAATCAGCCTTTATGTAACAGGGAGAAGAAGGACTTCAGAGAAAAGACATTGTTTGACTAAGGTGAGTAATGGGAGCCGCACGCCTGAAGTGCCCTGGCCCAGCTCCCTCGGGCAATGGGAACCGGAGGCGTCAGCATCTTACAGGATTATACTCTACAACGGCAGCTGGCAGATATTTTTCTAATAGAGAGCACAGCAGCATCGTTCACACTCATTTGATTCTATTTGGTGCTGTTCCTATTCAAACTCAGCTAATCCGATCAAGTTATTTCTTGGCCTGCGCCTTACAGCCGAGTAAGTAAACACCTTTCATAAGGTCTGAGCCCACTTGGTTCGAGCGTATGATTAAGGGCTAGTCTTGTGTGAAAACTCATCTCATTACTCAGAATTTCCAAAATCACTCACAGTTGTCCTGAAGTGGCACTTTTCCACCCAGTGTTTTACTTCCTGCATTACAAATACGTAATATAGCTTCAAAGGGTCCCATACACCGAATATACACTTGTGTTTCAGCTGCCCTAAAGAACAGCTCTTTGAGCTGAGACTAGCTCATAAGGGCACCAATTAGACACTATGATGCAAAATATTTTCTGTGGCTACCAGACAGATGTCTCTTCTTGTTTATTATGAAGAAGACAGATGTTAAATATAGTCAGCAAATGCATTTTGGACAAAGTCATGCACATTTGTAGTATTTGTATTAAGTAACGCTAGAAGAATTATGCACCAGAAAAGACATTGATCCAAGTGTAATTCCATTGCTGTTACACCAAGGATGGATTTGAACTATTGAAGCTTACAAATTTTTTTCAGGAAGAATTGCTGCCACTTATGTTACTGGTATTGTTAATAATATAACTGGTTTTCTTTCCTCTTTAAAACACTCCCCCTACTTCTCCTTCTCTTCTCTGAGGCACTTTTAACTTCACATCCAATATTCTCTTTTGCACTATCTTGCCCACATCACTTCTCAACTAGCTTTTCTAAAGACAGTTGTTTTGAAAGCTTCAGGAATAAAAGAATGTTTAAACAATTAACTGCCATCATATTCATCATTCTGCATGGTACCACTGATATGCACTAGAAATATAATGAGAAAGCAAAACTTTCCTTCAGAAAGAAGAAAAGAGAAGATAAACATCCACAGATCTCTCTCTCTCTCTTATTACTTTGTTATCTTTTTTAGACTGCAAATATGTCAGTCACTGGAACACTTTCATACTAGGTCATCACTGTTACACGTACTATGCACAAAGACCCAAGGCCTCATTCTGTCGTAGATAAGATGTTCACACACATCCTTTTTTCCCCTTGCAGTTTATTTGCATGGCTGGATGGATAATCAGCCATAATAACAAAATATGACTCAGCATGACTGAATGTCCACTTCGCTTTGGGGATTTTCTTGGAGGTTTGTTGGATTTTTTAACTATTTAAGAGCAGAAAAGATGTGTCCCTCACAGATAATGTTCATGTAAATAAGATCTGAGTAAACAGAGAGGCTCAGGAGAAAGGGAAGGACTCAAACAGCAACATTTCTGCTATTGTGCCCTCAAAGAGGCTCTGGTCTCTTCAGCTGCCCTTCCCAGGGCTGCAGAGCGCGTGGTCCCTCATCACCCACTGCAGCATGGACCAGCGGGGATTTCTCACCGATGGCAGAGGGAGGATGCAGGACAGAGAACTGGTCATGTCCCACAAGAATGGGCATCCCTGAAATTAAGGACATACAGGTTTTTCTGGACATCTAAATGCTATCTATGGATTACAATTCTGCAAGCATGCAGAACATTTTAAAATGTGCTTTATTTTGTATCTGAAATGGTCCAGTACTAAGGATTCTCCTAGTATGGGTCTAAATCAAGACTACAATAAAACCAGTAGATGAAATACATGGCTCCATCTCTCTCGAAGGATAACTCTACTAAGTCATTAATGGCAGCAGTGATGGACACTGCCATCCTGCTCAGCAATCCTGGCTGTATGGATGTGGCTGACAAGGATGATGGATCTGTACCTACAGATATCTGTGCTCCCTGGTTTTCAAATAAGAGATGGAGCCAGCTGAAAAGGCTGCAGTGCATGATCCCATCTGAGTGAAAAGAGCACTGAAAAGCTCGGCCCTTCATTTAGGCAGATCCATTGGCACATGCTTCTTTTTTTAACCATCTGTGTAATTCTTGGGTGAAAACAGTGGGATTTACTTGTGCTTTCCAGAATTAGGATAAACACAAATTATTACCTAGGGCTTTCCTGAACAAAGCACCCTAAACAGTATATCCTTATTCTAACAAAGTTGATACTGTATTTAACACAACAAAATTAGGCTGGCTAAGAAAACACACATTACATATTGTAATGTACATGGATAATAAACCACATGGATAAAAAGGGAGCTTGTTTCTGTGATAATCTGGCTATGTAATACCACCAAGGCCAAACATCCATGCAGTACCATGAAGCCAGCAGCAGACGATAAAAGTGCCCGTGACCTTTTAGCTCACGGTCCCAGTTTCCTCAGAATTTCACACTATGTTCGAGAGGCAAATATAATCTGTACTCCCAGCCTCCTTCTTTCATGCACCGCTTCTGCACGTCTCCTATAAATCACAAGCAAACTATACGATAGGTTAGCCGAAACTCAAACTCCTATCTACTTCACTGAAATTAGTAATGTTAAATCAGGATGGGTGTAATAAAGTTTCTTCCAATTTAATTCAGTTTTGTTTTCAACAAGTGAGAAGTGCAAAACAAACAAGAAATTAAAGACATGACCTTAATTATTGCTTATGTACAACCAATGCTTCAAAGAGCCAGCAGAGTTATCACATAGCAATTGCACGACAGGGCCATAGAGCTCCTGGCTGAACTCCTAGCCAAGGACTATGCTCACCACCAAAGCCTGGCATCGGGTGGGCAGGTGCATTGCTGAGGCAGAGGATGGATGTTTTGGTGGTCCAGCTGTCATCATCCTACTGAAGCCAAATTAATTCCTGTGCCATGATCACATGTCAGCAGCAAAATCTGCAGCTTTGGGCTCATCCTGTGGACAAATGCTGCACGTTGTAAACCAGGAGGAAGCTGGTCATGTTTATTAGGGTTAAGCATGTTCGACTCTCTTCAAAGCAAGCCCCTGTTTATGATCAGTGCTGTCATAAAAAGTAATCCAAAGTACCTAAGCTGCTTTCTTCTACACTAAAGTAGTTTATAAATGAATAAGAAATCAAGTACAGTACGACAAAATGCTTCTCTTCAGCCTCAGACACTTGTTTATCATTGCTGTAGTAGCTGAATTGCTGAATGAAATATTTACAACTATTCATGCAATCAGACTCATTTTCCTAAGGAAATAACTGATTAGGTATCTCACATCTGCTCCTGACAATGATTTAAGCTTCTGCTGATCCATATCTAGACCTGACATGAATGTTAATGTTTTTGAAACAGTCATCGTTAATAGGAGGGTGACGACAGGCTATCTGGGTCTGATGGCGATTGACTGCAGTTGGGAAGGTCTGTATCTAGAGGTGAAGGATGACACAATCGGCCCACAATCCTCTCTAACCTTATGACCTAGGGTTTAAGAAGCCTGGCGGGAGATAGAAATCAGAGCAGAGCTTGACGCAGAATTATCTTGAGAACTATCTTCCTATCCCTGTCATAAGTTTTTAATATCTCACAGATGTTTGCTTCCTATCTGCAGAGCAGCAATCCTGCTCTGCCAGACTCCAGCATTGCACGTCATCCTTCCAGCAATGTTTCCCCATCAGGGCGCTTTGATTGAAGCTGCTGCAAGTGTTGCAAGGCTGGGAGGAAAGTCAGCTGCTAGTAAAGCTGATTGAGATGGTTCCCTAATAAAACATGACGTTCATGTCAGGAAAGACACAAAAATACATTCTGTATTTTTGCTCAGAAATTAGCTGTTTTATGGGTAAATGGTCAATTGTAATGCACTGAGAAAGAGAAATCTAATGTTTAGTTAATCTAGTTTAGTTCATCCAGCAATCCTCTTTTCCATGGGAAACTTATCACAAGAGTTTACAAAAAAGCAGGGAAAAAGTATTTATCGCAATGGCTCCAAACTCCATACTCTTCATTACTGGACAGAGCAAGGGAGAAATCTTCATCCCTCTCAGGTCAACTGCAATGCTCCTCAATCTTGTGTCAAAGATGCCAATGACAAAAGAGATGATCTGTATTAGTGCTCCTGCTGCTAAGGTGCATCCATTGAGGTAACAGTGCTTCCGAAGTTCTGACAAAAGCAACTAGGTCAGAGAAAAAAAACTTTTGGCAACAGCTATAATCACTATGAATTTTACTTCAAGGTCAACGAACCAAATAAAAACAATTGAAGAAAACGAACATTTGCCTGCAAAGGACCTTGTAGAGCTTTAAATCAAATATAAACAAAGTCTATATAAGTGTCTGAAGAGTAATCTCTGGAACAGTCAGGAATGCCTCATAAAAGTAGATTTCAAACACAATCTAAAGAAGATTAAACTGACAATTCATCTCTCTTAGGACTTCTATACATCATAAATAGGCATTCTGCCTTCTATGTAAAGCAGCTCATTATATGATATATTCACTGATATCTCTTCTTATTCAAACAATTCAAACTGGACTATATTAGAAAATCCCAGAACAGTTTCCTTGGCACTGCAGCTTTTGAAATAAGATGATGATTTATATTTATAAAATGTTACTTACCGTGCAATCAAATTCATTTTAATATAAAACACTATCTCTAAGGAAAATTTTTAAGAAAGATGCCATTCCAGCTGAATCACTTATTAATATTCATATGCTTTCCTTCAAAAAAAAAAATAATCAAAACACAGAAGTCGTTCTTCTTTGCATTAGTCTATTTTCCATCTCTCAAGTGAAATCAGAGATTCTGCTCTAGTCACAACAGCCTACTACCAATGAACTAATCAGTCTAACACTCCAGATCTTGATAGCTCTACTAGTTGCCTTTTCAACTATGAAGATGAGGAATTCAGCCCCAGATTCGAAACATGTGCCCTGGATAAGACAAAGTTCTGATTCAGACTCATTTCTTCTTTCCAAATGGTTTAGTGGCAAATTTAGTCCATTGTATTTATTCTTCTCCCATTTTAGGCAATGGATCTTTGCCTTTCCCAGATAGTATACCAGGACTATTACAGAATCATATACACTCTCCTACTCCAACAACCTTCTGCTGGGACCCCCTTCTTCCAAACTCTGAATTATTTCTAGAAATTAGAAAAACAGAGTTGTAGACAATTTTCCCACATAACAAAATTTTCAGCAAGGGTTCCTCAGTTGTGCAAACTTCCTCAAAGAACAGACTTCTGCTCTGGGCCTGCTGAGGCACAGACAACAGGAGGTCGTGAAGTTGATGAGCCAAGTCCCAAAAGATGTGACGATGCCCCAGATAAGAAAGTGATTTAGCTTCACAGAAGTCCATGCTCTAGCCGAATGAGCAATGAGAATTGTCTGTCCCAGGACTAGCACCCAAGGGCCAACGTATATTCCCTCTGCAATTACACAGCTCCACATCACTGCTGCCATGTGGGAGGCTAACCCCAGAGCTTATGATGGAAAGAAAATGAAGTAACTCACTTTTTCTGTGTTGACACATTGTCTCCACTAATGACAAGGCTCAGCCCTCCGCAATAAGCAAGATAGAAAATGTAGGTGTCAAGATTAGCACAAAGAGTTTGTTTTATTAATACTTTCTACTGTGCCCTTCTATTAAAAGCCTGCCTCAAAATGAAACCATTCAAATTATTCTACTTGAGAGAAAAAGCAAGCTGTTAGTGTTCATCTTTAATATATACATCAGTAGTGGAGTCAACCAAAATCCCACCTTTTTGACACATATGACTCATTTAACACAAACACTCAATACATCGCTTAATAAAATTTGATTGGAAACAGTTTGATCAGAGCAAATATTTTTCATTTACTGTAAACTGTGCCAGTGTACGTTGCACTCAGAGACAGGACGAACAGGTTTATGGCCAAACTTCCTCAGCAAGGGGTGTAACCTTCCCCAGCCATTACAGCCTCTCTAATTGTTGGGTTTGCTATAACAAGACAACAGTGGACCAAACACACAGCATCCTCCTCTATACATAAAAATGTATTTATTTGCAGTGTGTGCACTGAAGCCCTAAATAGCCTAAACTCAAGGGTTAGCTGCCAGGGATGTTTATTTTTCTCTTCAGCTGGTACTCTGGGAGAGGTCCTCACTGCACAAAAGTTGATGGAAGTTTAATCTTTGCCTTCGTCAGGGCCAGGGGTTCATCTCATTCCCTTCAGATAAAGCTTCTGCATTGGCTTGAAAGTCTTCCTATAATACTGCCATGTCTATGCATAATAATTAATGGCAATGGGAACTATTATCAGCTCATCTATTGTTCATCTATTTATCAAAAAAATTGTTTATTTAGTACATTGCTTATGGTCAAAACTTTATTGTCCTGAAGCAATAAGCCACGCTGTGCTCTAAGTTAAAACAAGATTAAAGCAGGCTGAGCCCAGAACAGAACAAACAAACCTTATTAATTTCTTTTAAGCATGTGTGTATGCGTGTGTTTGTGGGCTGAACAGATGAAGCAAGAGAGATTAGCATTTTTGTGGATATGATTCCTGCCATTGCCACATACTTGCAAATCTTGCCTAAGCTTGGGCAGTTTGTAAACAAGAATAAACACACCTACAAATATCTTTGTGTTTATCTATTAGTTAATCAATTAATCAACCTGCCTATAGCTGTCATTCAACAAAGCACCTCACATTGACTTACAGACCACCTATAGGTGAGGGGGAACAATAATGGTGGAGGTCCAATGTAAGTGTCTGCAGAGCCACAACACTGCCATCAGGAACAGAGGGGCTTGCCGAAATCCCTGCCCAGAGCCAGGGCACAGAGAGCAGCGTAGGTGGCAACCACGGGTACATCACAGCTACCAGCCAAGCCCAGGGTACACACTGTAAAACTCCACACATTTCTGCTTCATGCAACAGGTCCTGGAGAAGCAGCCCTGGAGGCCTGAGGTCCCAGAAGCTGATGGAGGGTGATGTGCAGGGTGGATACTCCTCCACGCCATGTGAGCAGTGGTGTGGGGAAGACCAAGCACTTTGCTCCCTCCCTGTCTGCTCGAGACCGCCAGGTGTCAGGGACACGGCGGGAAGGTAGCATAGTTGCCCCCTGCTCCACAAAAGGCGGGTAGCACTGGTGTTCAAGGCAGTTGTTAGCCAGTGTCACCTCTTCAGTCATACTCAGAACATGTATATCATGAGCAAACCATCCTACACTCATCTGCCATCACCATCAACAGGAGGGCCACTTCCAACTGCTTGTGTGTGCACTTGGGTGTGTTTGTGTGCGTGTCTATCAGTCCTCCAAAGTCAGAGCTCCAAGGTCTTGCCCTGCCTCCCTCGCTCCCTCCTAAGGAAAGATGTATTTTACAGTGTTCTCTGTGACAGTGTTTAGCAAGTCTTTTGGTTACCATAGTGTTATGCACCAAAGAAATGTCGACAAATTAATCAATTATACAATTGCGTTTGCCTAAGAATGCAAATCACAGTCAGATGATTCAATGCATTTCAACAGCTCCATGGAGTCTGGTTAGCACTCTTCCTCTTCTACCATCTCAATATTACCCTCATCTGCACTGTCATTTTTCCATACTTCAATTTCTCTTTACAGGCAGTTTATCAGGTATGTGATCTCTGCTTCAGGCTAACTCAAGCTCTTTTCCTCCTTGCTTGCCTGCCTGCTTCTGTTGGGTTTTTTTTCCTTTCCTTCTCTCTTTCTTGTAATAGGATGCACATTATACATTCAACTTTCCTATAACAAAATTGTGCTTTTAAAATTACTAATCCATCACTAATGGTCAGCAATCACTTCTTTCTTCTAGAGCTTGTCCAGCACAACTGACAGAATTTTGCTCCAGTCAGCACCAGAGCAGAGCTGGTTTTAAGTCCAGCTTTGCAACTTTCTTTAGGAGTATCAGGTAGAAAGGGAACAGTGAGGACACCAACCCCAGCACCCCAGCCTCGGAAAACAGTGCTATTGATGGCTACTTCACAACATCTCTTCAACCTGCCGAGGTGCACCCCAGAACACATCCTACAATAAACTTATGATACACAAAGAAGCACAAAACATTAAACTATGTTGTGACACAGGCAAGGGCAGGTGAAGATCACTGCCAGTACTGCATGTCCTTGTCCACAAAGCTCATACCATGAAGTACTGTATGGATATTGGCAACACAACCTGAAGGAAAAATGCCTCACTGGCCCAAAATCTGATGAACAGGTTAAACCAGGGAGCATGCCAGAAAAAACTGCAGGCAATTGTGCCTGTCTAATGCTACAAGGAGTCTCTGCACTGCACACTTTCAAAGCCTAGTGCTTGAGACCAAGGCAAGTATAGGGAAAAAAAAAATCATATTCAGATTTGCAGCAACAGGGAAAAATCATTCTTGCCTTGACTCCCAAGAAAACAGCAGAAGCCTTGATGCATGGGGTTAATAGTGCAAACAAAACCGGGTCTATCCTCCTTTCAACCTTACATTAAAAATATGACTACACTGGAGACCAAAGGACTAACTCTACAAACTTAATTTCCTATCTCCAGGAACTCTCTAATTTAATTGTATAATCTCTTTCATAAGATTATCAAGATCTATCTCAAAACTACCCTAATTGAAAGACTATTACACAACTTTAATCCTTAGGTAACTAGAAGCTTTCTTCTAATTTCCCATCCAAATTTACTCATGACCAACTTAGACAATTTGATCTTGTGCAGATGCTATCTTTTGACTAAGTTTTACTGCCTTCTTGCTATTTAGTCCCAACTGTGTGTAAAAAGACCTACTGTAACCTGTCCCTTCATTTGTTCAACTGGCCAGAGCTCAACAAATTATACTCTTCAGCCTCACTTCATACAATGGATGGCTGTCCTGGTTCCCCAGCCATGCAGGCAGGCCATGAGTAGTCCTGAGTCAGCTGCCTTGATTGGAACTCTCAGCTGAATCGGGGCTACTCATGGCCTGCTTGCATGGCTGCCCATGGGTCTGTGCCTGGGGAGCCAGGACAACGGTCCATTTCTGTAACCACATCTCTAGGTCTCCCACTGCTGTAATTTAACGTTTCCTTGACTGGGGTGTCCAGACCTATGCAAAATCCCAGTGGGCTGCTCCATGAGCAATGGAAAGCTCTTGTACCGACGCTCTGTATGATGATTTGTACAATGATAACATCACACTTCCCTGAATCTCTCATATTATTTTCCTTTGATATCCAACGATGTCATTGGTCTCCTTCACCGCTGTAACTCACTGCTTGCTCACAGGTATCTCCTGACCAGCCAGTGCATCCACATCTCTCCCTTCTGTCATGGACAGATGACGAGCTCCTGTTTCACACTGGAAATTCTTGTAACCGGTCTGCATGCTTAAAACTTTGCATGACTTTGCACTCAGCACTATTAAATGTCATTTTATTTCTATCACTCCGATCAACAAAGTCATCTAAATTCCTTTCATATGATAATCTGATCCTCCTCCATATTGACAATACCTCCCAACTTTGTGTCATCCTGCACAGCTCCTGGGCACACACCCAAATCCCACCCACAGGTCAGAGTGGCTGCATTCAACAGGCGCAAGCCAGGTCCCCAGGGAGTGTCAGCACTGATCTCTCTCCATCCTAATGACTTTCTCTGAATACCTCTCTCCATTCAGACAACTTTATTTGCATGCAACTGTTGTATCTTTTCCTTAGCCAGCTCCTTTTCCACCTTTCAATTCTTGTATTGAACCACTACCTTCATTTGAAACAATAATGTCCTGTGGGGCATGGTATCAAATGCCTGAAATTACATTCCTGCCTTACCCCACCTAAATAATCTGTTATACAAAAAAAAAAGATGTTAGATTAGTCTAGCACAATCCATCCATGATAAAATCTTGATGCAATTTAGCCTGCTTCCTCATTATTTCCATGTCTAATTATTCTTTCCTACAAAATACATCATGAGACACTGTGTACTACTGCATTCAAATCAGCAGGCCTACAGTTCCCTGCATCACTTTCTTATTTTTTGACTGTATAGGGACTCCATGTACAGGACACAAATCTTCCCCTCTTCTGCAGCTAAGGAGCCATGGGAGAGCCTCACTGCAAGCCATGAAAGCCTTGTGCCACTGCTTTCAGTATTCCAGGACTGGGATTACTGGTACTTCTTCGTTTGTCTCACTAAGATATTTAAGTTTTGCTTGTTTGTTGTTTGTTTTGGGGTTTTTTTAAACTTTGCTATGAATAGCTTTCAGTCTCCTGCAGATTTCTTAGTAACTATACTCTGTTCCAGATTCTACAGAAGGTTCTGCTTTCATGAGAAAGTTATGTCATTATTTAGACACAGCATTTCTCCTTTCAGTTTAGGCACAGCTAATTTCAGTTTTGTGTAAATTACTAAGTGTAAGTTTTGGCTGAATCGAAATTAAGTTCACTCAAACCAAAATAAGAATGTCCTTACACAAGGTCACACCAGGTTAATGAAATCACTTTAAAAATGGATTTAAACTAAATTGGTGTAATCTCCCCATGTAGACAAGGCCAAAGCCAATAATGGAATATGAAGTAGGTCAAAGTCTCTCATTAACTGCACACACCTCTGCGGTTTGACCAAATCTGGTGCTTCTGAGGCTGAGCAGATGTGCAGGCAGCAAGCCCAGCTGTGTGCAGGGCACTTGTCAAGGTCTCACCACCACCTCAACCTCCCTTAAAACTGGGCTTCAGGTGGCACTGGAGTAATAATAAAGAGGTTTTTGCAGAGCTTCTGCACAGGGCACTGTTTGTTGGGTGTACAGGCCACAGGGCAAGAGGCCACTCTGTACTACACAGTCCTGGGTGTACCAAAGGTAGCAGAGAAATAAGGAAAAAAAGAGAAATGGTCTCAGCCTGGGCAGCAGAACGGGACAGACACAGCAGAGCTGCAGCCAGGCGAGTCCCTCCAGCCATGGCTGTGCCAACAGACACAGAGCCACAATTGCAGCAGGACGACCCAGGGCACATCGAGCAGAGCATGTTTTTAGGTGAGCAAAGTTTCACGTGAAAGATGGGTGTCATCCAGGTCGTAACAAATAAATACAGTTTTTGTAGCTGCTTGCCTTCCTTAATAAAGATTTGCAACTGAATTGATACAGAGGTGTGTCATTTCAACAGTATCAGCAAAGACTGGTCCATATTATTTTGGTTTTCCTAAGTTTTAGTATCTTGGCTAAAGCCATATTATTCCACTACAATCCATAACTGTTTCAGTACAAGTCTGGATTCAGTTGTTCTGGTATAGGCACATAGCTCATTCCTCAAGTCTTGAAGGAATGAGCTTATGTTGGCATTAAAACCTTTGTATCATTACATGTGAATCTTGGGAGTTGTGTAACTTAGGGCAAAACAATGCAACTTCTGTGCATAGACAAGCCCTAGCTCCAGACTGTAAAGACATCCTACCAATTTTTCGATACTACTAATGAGCAGAAGTTGGATTCGACATCAGTATCTCTGAAATGTAATGCTGTTTCCAACACCATGAGACTTTAATTATGAACTACTCATTTACTAATTTTAATCTTTAACCCTGAGCTATTTTTGAGTACTTGATGTGTGTCTTAAACCAGCAAAATAATTTAATACAGACATGGTCCGACTGGCTAAAAAACAGGAACCATCACATACCTTACTGCCAAATTTCACTGAAGTTTGTAGGTTATCAAAAAAATTTCAAACCAATTTTGCTTTTTCCTTTAGATCAAATAACTCTAATCTACAGCTCTGAATGAACAGAATAAATGAGCAGCAAGCAACTGCTTCTAAAGCCATTTGCATTTTTCCTATTACATCTTCCAGAAAAATTCTAAAGATTCAGTAGTAAACATGTTTAGCCCAAGAGAGATGAGTATTTCCTTTCCACACAGATTTCCACTTTTGGCTTAACTCCTGAGCCGCATCTCCTTGTTAGTGCTTGCTGCATTTGTCAGAACTTCGTCAGCCACAGAGCCCCGCGTGCTGTCGTTACGGTGCGTCAGTGCACAGGGTGCTCTGCTCCTCCACCACGCATCACTGACACACTGGCTTACTCCAATTAGCACATTACAGGAAAACTATCTTTTTTTAAACAGAGTTTCTACAAAACCCCAAATTCAAATGTATTTTTCTGACTGGAGAACTATGGTGAGGCACTGAAGCCTAGGAAGTATATAAAAATCACACAGATTCCCAACTGAACTGCTATCGGGTGCTCAGTACAAGGGGTTCACACTGCATACTCCCGAGATTATCTGCTGCTTCAAACAACATTTGTAGGACCTACGAAGGCTGTAAAACCCATGTATCAAAACCATGAAGAGCTACCTGTCTCTAAGGCAAGTTTAAAGAGCTAGGGACCAGCGAGCAGCAACCCAGCAAAATAAGGACAGGGGAGTGCTGTCATTCTGCCAAAAAATGAAGAAACTCCCAACATTTTCCCATCTACACACCAGAACGTCTCATCCCATTAGTTAAATCAGCACCACCACTTCCACTGCACACGACAAAATAAACTCAGGTAAAGCATGGGACCTTATCTCCAGGGCTACTCCTGTGCTGAAGAAGACAACTTCATCCAGGGATCAGCGCTAATTGGCACTTCGGGGCCGGTTCTGCCCCCCACCCAAAGTGACTGCTGTGCTGGACTTCTCCAAAAGCCACTCAGAGGGGACCTGCACTGCTGATGGCTCAGGAGCCTCCTGTCTTTGGGGACTGTGGCATTTTACAAAGGACAAGTGCTCTCTACAGTGCGTATGACACCTCCTCGCTTATGAATCACGCACAGGGCTCAGCTTTGAACCGCGCTTCCAGCGCAAGCAACCCGCAGCAATCCGTGTGCAGTTTTTGCCATTAAGGACCAGAGCTCGCAGTTATCATTCAGGGATGCACAGTGGAAAGGTACGAGGGTCTTTCAAAGCCTTCATAATTCCCCACTCGCAATGTAAACAGTCTGTAAAGTCAAATGACACCATCACCCTGGTGGGAGGAGTAGCTTTTCCACCTGGATTTTAGATGCTATACTTAGGTGCAAGACTCCTTTTGGAGGATTTTCCCCACCGCATTCCCACAACGACAGAAATTCCCGACAGAAGGACAAAACTGCACCAAGGCCCATTTCAGCCTCCAGCAGATGGGGTCCCCCCCCCCAGCACCCTGCAGTGCTCAGTCCCGTGGCTCTTCCCGGGCCAGTCCCTAACAAGAGGGGGCGGGGAGGGTGCTGGTCCCCTGCCGGGGCGATGCGGCCGCCCTCCAGCATCCCCGCCCCGAGCTGCGGCGGGAGCCCCCAGAACCCCCTCCCCGCCACAGCGGGACCCCCACCGCAGCCCCGTGCCCGTCCCGACGTTCGCGGGTATTTTGGGGGTGGGCACAACCAAAGTTGCGGCTGTAAATTTTCCTCTGCAAAACTTAACTGGGACAGTCCCGGAGGTGTCAGACGAGGGCTGGGTGCGAGCGAGGGGACCCCCTCCCGCACTCCCCGCGAGCGCCCGCGCCACCCGTGGGGGTGGGTACGTACCGTCTAGGAGGACGCGCGTCCCGGAGCCGCTCTCAGTGCCATGCCCAGCCCCGGTGCCGGGGGTTACCGCCCGCCCCGGGGTCCCGCTGCCCGGCGCAGACATGGCATGGCGCGGGTGGGTGCGGGCTGCGGGCGCGCAGCGGCGGGACTTGTGAAACTCGGGGAGCGCGGCGGGCGGTTGTGTAAGGCGGCGGCGGCGGAGCCCGTCCCCCCGGCACTGCACAGGCGCGCTCCTCCTCCCCTCCCCGCTCACACCGGCTCCGCGGGCCGCCGGCACCCCGCCGCGCATGGGCCCGCCCGCATCGCCCCCCCACCCCCGCTCCCGCTCCCGCGGAAGACGGGCAGCGCGGGGGCGGCGGGGGCGCGCAGAAGACGCGGGTGCGGGCAGGGTCGGGCCGGGGCAGCGCAGCGCGGGCAGCGGCGGTGCCGTCCGCCGGGAGGAGCGGCGGAAAGTAGGTCAGCGGCGGGGAACTGCGGGGCTGTGCCCCCGGACCGGACCCGCCCGTCCTCCCCTGCCCGGCCGGTGCCGGGCGCTCGGCGGAGGGGAGCGCGGCACGGCCCGGTCCCGCAGCCCCTCTGCCTTCCCCGCGGGGCGTTCGGCACGAGTTCCATGCCGTGACGGCATTAGTCACCCCGTGCCGTGAGTCACTGGCTGAACGTTCGCTGCTTCCTTCCTCACACGGCTGATTTTCCCCTTCCCCTCCTCTCCAGGGACAGGGGATGCTCCGTCCCCTTTCCCGCAACAACAGCCGTGCCCATCCCCGAGCAGGAGCCGGGGCCGGTGGCAGGAGGCTCCGGGGAGCCGCTTGTCACTCCTTCCACGCGGAAATGCAGGGGATTTGATTTATCCACCTCTTGTTTCTGGAAGCACTAGGTACCAAAAGCTGTGACATCAGGACCGGCCGACAGCCGCCTCTTTTCTCAGGGTACCACCGGGAGGGGATGAGCACTCGCTGGGGCACTGCCGTGGGAAACGCGTGGTTTATGCCACAGTTGGGGTGACCTGCAACAACACAAGGCTGGGGGCATCGCTTGGGTCCCCAGCCCAGGCCCTGGGCTGCTCCAAGCAGCTGCATCCCATAATCCCCTTCCAAAACCGAGGGCACACTCTTACTAGCTAAAGTCTAACTAAAAACTAGAGTATTTTGGCATGTATTTTTTAGGGAGTTTTGTTTTGGTTTTCCCCTCCTTCAACTCCTCTTGGAAAGCTGCTCCCCAACCTGTGCAGTGCTGGGAGCTCTGCTTCTGGGAGCACCTTCCTGCCCGGTACCCCTTTCCCACAGCTGCCATACCTGACCCCTGGCTTTTTTTTTTGCTCAGCCAAGATTCCTGTTCCTCTCGACCCCACGCTCTGCCGGAGGAAAGGGGCAGGCCTGCCTGCGTGGCCGTGTCCCCTGCACATGCCAGCACCCTGAAGCACAGCACAGGGGACAAAAGCAGAACCAACTGGACAAAAGACTTTGCTATGAGGATTTTTAATATAAACCCGGTGCCACTGAAGAAAGGAAAGTGATGTTACAGCAATAACCTCGAGGAACATCGGATATTATTGACAAAGACAAGAGAAAGGATACCTCTGCACACAGTTAATATTTCTTATTTTCTTTCTTATTGGAGGCAAAGCAAATAGCATGGTTGTGCTGAGTGGCACAAGTGGCACATCTCATTTCCCCACTGAGAGTGGGGTTTTGAGGCATGCAGCCTCGTCACACGAAACACAGCAACCCTTCCCTCGTTCTCATGAGAAAAATCCTTCTTACTGTCTTTCAGGCAAGCTACATAGGTATCAAATGTGGCGTTTCTCTCCTTTTTACTTGAGTTACAGTGTGTCCCTGCAGCCTGCAGTGCAGCCCTGTCACCTGAGCGATGGTCACTGAGAGGATGCCATTGCCCGCTTACATGGGCATACAGATATGCATTTGGGGAATTAAAGAGGATACTGCACTCTACAGCTAAGGCACTTAAGGTGAAGCACCCACTGTGAGCAGCACAGGCAGGATGTGGCCCCAGAGAGGCTGAGACAGGTTTCCCCTGGAGGGACCAAGTGCCACAGCCATTGCCCCAGGTTGTGCTGGCAGCTGGATGGGTGTGCTGGCACTGGCCAGGGCCAGGTCCGCACCTCAGACACTTCCACGGTCACCCCTATCCCACAGGCCTGGCAAGCACAGCAGGCAGCATCAACACTCTCTTCTAATACAGCAAAACACTTGGAAATAACACTTTATGACCAGAAATCATGTTTTATTTGAAGTGTTTCAACCAACTCCCCTGCAACTCCTGGCAGGTAGAGACAGCAGGCTGGGTGAGTGCAGGGACCACTCTTCCTATAGCAATGCTGAAAGAGTTTTTGGCTTTAACTGTCTTGGTCAGAAGAACAAACTCTCCGCTAAGATCCTTCCAAAAGTTAAAAGCGAATGGGGGAACAGACATTTCTGACACGACAAAACTCACACATTGCTTAGCAAGCTGTGGCGTTGGGCAGCTTTGGCTGTGCTCTGCAATGCTTGGCATAGCCTCGGATTTGTTTATATTAGTTTGTAACAATGCTGTGCTGCAAAGACATGCCAGCAGCAATAAAAGCAAGAGGAACACAGTTTTGGCCAGAAAATAAGACCAGCAATGCAAAAAAACCCATATATATATATATATATATATATATATATATATATATATATACACCAGGCTGTCCCTGCTGAACTCACCCAGTGCACTGGGGAGCCCTGCAGCCTGGCAGGCACTATAAAGGTGTAACATAATTAAACAAAGAAACAGAAGGATAGCTTGGGCTGTATTTTGCAAGATCACATTCCCATGCACAATCTTTCAACCGGAGCAAAGGGCTGTCCAAACTAGCCTTTAAATTACACCCTGCAAAAATCCGTAGCCAGGAAAGGTTTGCATTGCGCAGTGCTAAGTCAAGAACCAGCTCTGGTACAGGATCAGGCACCAGAAATTCAACATGACGTTCTCGCTTTTCACGCAGCAGTAACCGTGAGGCTTGGAATAATGCAAACCAAAAGGAAAGAGGATAGAGGCAACAAAGTGGAAAGAAATACCCTTGCCTTGATCCGAAGAGGCTGGTTCTGTGTAGGTTTCCCTGTGGCTGCAGGATGCAGCAGCGAGTGGAGAGTTGAAGCAGTGGAGCCCACCCAGCGCCCGCCATGGGATCGTGCGGGTGAGACCAGCAGAGCCCCGTCCCTGGCGCTGCCCAAGGCAGGGACACGGAGTTAATTGTGTCAGTGCTATTGCACAACACTGTTGCCTTGACACTGTGTCAGGTAAAGATTTTAAACTGCCTCTTTATTAGTCATCCTCTATTCATTTTAATTGTGCCTGATAAACAGGGCCATTTCACCTTTGTGTTCTAGTGTACAAACTTATCTTGCGTATTTATATCACCCAAGAGACTTTCAATCTTTTACTGTAGGGCTGGTAGCTGCAGTGGAACGAGTAGGCATTGCCATCACAGCCTGCTGGTGTTCTCATGCGTTTGCTTGTGACATTCTCAGACCTCTGCTCTCCCAGTGTGGAGATCTCCGCAGGTGCTCAAGCCTGGCACTGAAAATGTTCAGGCAGAGGCTTGGGTTAATGCACGGGAGTCAGTAAGAAGGGATAGGCTGATTGGAACACGCACTTAATTTTTTTTCAGGATCAAGTGCTGTAGGTGTGTGCTTAACACCACAGGACTCGCTTTGATCTTCTCCGAGGACAGAATTTTCTGTGGATTAAATACTTGTCTCTGAATTATGCTATTGGTTATTTAACGAAATCAAAGTTGGGAGATGAATAAATAATTATTAGATTTAATATAAAGAATATAGTCGAAGTTTCTGGAATATTTTAGCCACATTTACTTGCAACATAAAAGTACAGTGCCCAAGAGTAAGCCTATGTGAAACTCTATCCCTGCGATTCCTTATCTATCTTTATGTTTGTGAATTCTGAAGTTTCACTGAAAACTCCTGGAAATCACAATGCATTTTCCCTTCTGTGATATTATGACCTCCTTCTCATGCCAAGCACCCCCCTACTTGCAGTGGGGAGAAGTGCATTTTGGCCAGGCACAACTCTGCTACCTGTAAGAGAACAGCAGTCAGGCTTCACCACGTCTTCTCCAGCACCGTGGAGCACTGCTGGCATTGCACTGCTGGCACTGTTTGCTTAGAGCTCACAGCTCTGCTTCAAGCAACACCCTACAGTTATTAGAGTCCTTTTCCCTCTGGAAATGCAGCTGTTCTCTGGGCTTACATTGTTTCACCTTCAGTTTCTCCCTTTAAAAAGACTTAAAATTCAGCTTTGTACCACAATTATGTGGGAAGATGGGTAAAATCCCATTCTCATTTAAGTACAGAAAAAGGAACGGAAACTCCATTAAAGGCAGAGAAAAAACCCCACATTTACTCCCGTGTGAACAGGATTTCCTCCTCACATAAAATCTTGCATCCTTGTGGGCTGGAACGAGCTACTTGCTGTCTTACCCAGCATCTTTGAGCACCGCTTTGAATTTTTATGAAACCACTTAAAAGGATTAGGAATATAAATTAGCTAATCACAATTTAGGAAAAAAATTCCACCTCAGCTTTTGAGAACCAACTGGAATGTTTTCATTTCTATCATCCAGCACCTTATGTTGTAGAAAATGGTTTAAGATGGTTCTTGTAGAGGCAAGATCGGTATCCAAAATTGGTGCATATCTAAAGCCCTGTATTCCCTTGTGCTGCAGTAATAGCATGGCCAGATAAATCTATTTATTTGAAAAGCTGAGAGGTGCCCAAGTCAGGGATCTGGCCAGGAAAGGGAGTAAAAGAATACTTTTAATGTGGCTGATCATACTTTAAACAATAATTACTACTTTTATAAAGAAAAAGTGTTCTCTCTTAACTTCAGTAAAATAAGTATTCTTGTGATCTGTTATTCTGCCTAACTCAAAGAAGCGGGGTAAAAAAGCTTTCACAAAGAACATGGCTACCTTCTTCTGTCCATATCCTTCCATGAGAGCATACACTGACTCTAAAGCTCTTCAGCCACATTTTAGCTTGATCCCATAGGATAATATACTTATGAATTAATTTTCTTTGATGCTGGGTTCATGTATTCTGGAGCCTGTGCTGAAGACATAAATTCAGGCTGCTGCATTTAAATATGGGTTAAATGGGCATAGGCAATAATCACCTCTGATTAGTATAATCAGCTACTGAGGGGCCTCACAAACAGGGACATAGAATAGAAACTTAATAATAATTATGTTAAAGGCCCAAATCCCCCTGAATTCAGTAGTCAGAGGACAAATGGGCAGAGGGAGCACCAGGCAATGGTGACAGCTGTAGTATCACCCGTAGATGAAGCACAGAGGAAGAACAGGCAATTCATAAAAGGTGGTAACACTTTAAAGCTTCTCTCTGGTACTTGGCCATTCTTAGTTACTTGATCCCAGCTGGGAATTCTGCAAGGAATTCTATTCCTTGCACTGAAAAGTTTCCACTTCTCCTTTCTGGCCTTTCCCCAGAGCAAATGCAATGTTAACATTGTTATCCAATGGAGTTTTCAACACCGTGGGTTAGAGCAGCAGCATCTGACTCCAAGACAAAAAGCAATGTGCTCCTGGTCCAATATGGCAGAGAGTAAGCTGTCCTTGTCACATGATCTTTCTCCTACAACCCTGGGTCTGACCAGACCCCTGAGTTGCACATGTGGGTGACAAAGGACATGCATGCTGGGACAGGAGGTAGTTGGAGCTGCCTCCATCCATACCTTCCCATCAGTCTCCCAGCCACTGACATTCATCTCCTTTGCTCTGCCCGGGCTGGTCTGCAGCCAGAGGGCTCCCAACTACATCCTAATCTCCTTTGGAAACTGGGTAACTGGGACGGAGAGTGGCATTAGGATGGCTGTGACCTGCAGGCACAAAGCACTGCATTTCCCACCGCCCCGTTCACCCCCGGCACAGCCTTGCTGACAGAGACCTCCCTCTGCAAAACCACATGCAACGGGGAGGCTGAGAGAAGCTATTGCCTTGATTTGACTTTGTAAGGAAAGTAAAATTTTCCTCTCCGGCAAAGTGAGCAGTGCAGTGCTTTCATGGCTCTGCAGCTTGTACAAGACAACATTAAAATCAAGACTATTGAAGACCGTGGAAGGACCTGGTAGAAAGCAGGCAGGGTGTTTGTGTTTAGAAGACCACAGGGCTGACAGTCCTTCTACCACACCCTGATTGGCAAAGACTGAAAAAACAATACATATATATCTGTGTATGTATCTGATACCACGCAGACTCACTCACCACAAACAGTTGTGTGTACTTAACCACCAAGGAAAGACCAGGCTTAGTTTGACAGTCAGCCAGAGTATAAAAGTCAAGCAGTTGCTTCCTAAGCACAAGCTGTGCTGGTAGTTCTGCAGAAGAATTGAAGTCCGATTGTCTAAAGGGACCAGTGACAACACAACTCAGACGCTAAAAAGGACAGAAGCCCGGAGCACAGGCCCCAGGGCAAACCTCACTTCATGGTCTTTTAGGATACACAGGGAAGAAAACAATGTGTGTCCTTGATCCCAAGTGCACCAAAGTCAACAGGGTTCCCAGGTAACTTCCACTGTTTTCTTTCTGCCTTCTTTAAAACCACAGAAACTTTCTAAATAAATTCATGAACATGTAAAACAAGTGGCCTGATATTCAACAGAGATTTTACCCTGGGAGCAGGAGGGACCGAAAGCATCACGCATTGCTGATGCTGTGCCACTATGCTCATACCTAAACACAAGCAAGTTAAAACACAAGTCTGAGAGACATTGTCACTGTGTTTTACTACTAAATGGTACTGAAATGTGTCAAAAAATATACAGAACTGCGTGGGATGTTACCGCACTCTCTACTCACAGAAATGCACATGGTTTTTCTGGGCACAGAGGAGGAGCTGAACACCATCAATGAATTTACTATGATGCTAGAAATGAATATTATGTGACAGATTCTGTCTACAAGCAGTGTTGCAAAAAGTCAGTCGTGATAAGCGGAAACAAACCCGACTGACCTGGTGAAATCAGTTTCTACAATGCAGCTATAAGTGACATCGTATTTTTGTGTTTCTATGGAAAATGAAAATGCAAGACAGCTGGAATTTCCTCATCTAAACAGGAATATCAAGATCAGTGTTAGTCAGGGCTTGTGAATGAGGGGTTGGGACTGGAAAGAGGAGCTGCCTAATGCCAGGAGCAAGACCTGTGAGTAATGGATTGAATTTATTTTTTTTTTGGACAGGTTGTCTCTTTTCTTGGCCCTAATATGGAGGTGACCATGTGGGCAGTTAAGTACTGCCACCCTTCTCATCCTGACCCCAAGACCCTCCATTGCACCCCTAACTGTCTTAGCAACAGATCCTGCTGGTCCTCTCCACATCAAGAAACCCCCTCTGCCTTCCTCCACATTTTTTTTTTAACAGTGCATTGTTTCCTGCAGAGCTTCAGACCTTTCACTTGCAGAACTTCACTTGACCTGCATTAGACAGCACTTGCACAAAGTACAAAACCAGCACTCACTGAGGGTTTGTTGCCCTGTCATCATCTCCTTCAGATAATTCAGACACCAAGCAGTAGTACGTACACGTGCAGATAGTGTCACTAGTGTAGCAACCAGTGGGTAAATCATAATGAAACTATGAAGAGGAAACATGTCACAAACCGAAGGAAAAACTTGCTTTTCAGTGGAGTGTTTCATCTAGAGAAGAGTGCTCAACTTAAGGATGCCAATGAGAGAATTAACTTGTGCCCTGGTCACTTAGTGCAGTTTTCTATGCAGTTATTTACTGGTTCTGTTGCTATGGGAAATATGAATGCTCGCCATGACAACTGCAGCAGAGTGTGGCACACAGTCCACTTCATACAGAACATCTTCTTAAGGAAACACTCCCATTCATACATCCTACAGAATTCTGTGTCCTTGAGAGCAATTCAGTTTGCAACTGTCAGGCACAGAGATTAATTCTGCATTTTACAGTGGGTTATTGCCTGGTGTCTAATATTATTTATTACTTGGTTCTTACATAGCCCTTTCAGTATTACATCTGGAAGTACTTTGCAAAGGTAATCCTTAAAAAGATATTCTGCTTATTTTACAGATGAGCAATTCAGGCAAAAAAGTTCACATAAGGCCCCACAGCACAGCAGTATCAGGACTGGCACTTTCCCCTATGTCACCTGAGGCATGTTTCTGGAAACATCCTTCCCTGTGTGTACGGAGGAGTTATGCATGCTGCTGCTGATCTGAGTTGGGCACACTGAAATAAAGCATGTGCTGTCCTTGTTTTGCTCACCCTGGTCAACCTGCAGCTCCAAACACCCTGCAAGCCCCTGCTTCACTTTGGCAGATGGGCTTCCTCATGCTGGATCCCTGCCCCTTGCTAGGGCAGAGCCTGGACAAGCATGGGCTGTGAGCACAGCCCAAAAACGCCGTGAAGGTCGATGGCTGGGGTACACTTACTTTATGATACAAACCCATCGAAGCTCTAGCCTGCCTTGGCCATTAGTGGAGCATGGAGTTCTATAAGTTATTTGCTTTAAAATGATTTCTGGAGGGGCAAAAAATTTCCCAACAAATTGTGATCAAGAGTTATGAGTAACCTTGAACACAAAGAATGTGCTCAGAGAATGTGGCAGAGAAAACCATTACCAACCCAGACGATAATAATTCTGGTTACTTACCTCATAACCTTGCCAGACATGTTCAAAAGTGCATAATAAGTGACATCTCTCCTTTATCACAAGGTTTAGCCTAGAGGGAAACTCTCTCTTTTAGTTGCCGACGTTAAGCATGTTGCGTTTGGCATTGGATCTATTTCCCTACTTGAAAAAAACAGCATTGACAACTTTTTTCCACTGTTTAATTTGTGCAGTCACAGTAATTAAATATGAATCTTCAAATATTGCTTGACATATTGCAGATTTATCATCAGTGAAACAGTCTTCTGCACATTTCCATAATTACTGCTGTTCAGAACAAAATGGTTATGCACTGAAAGACTGACAATGTTCTCCTTTTGGTTAAGTTCTCATTTGTTTGCCCTCTTGGCACTGCTGTACAGCCGTTTCATTTCATAATTAAATTATTTTCCGTTCACATATGGAGGCAATCGTTTACTTTCCAATTTTTTTTTTTCTTTTTTTCATTTTACATTGTTTCTGAAGATGTGGAATCCAATACATACTGCAAGGAGCCAACATATCCTTTAACAGCATCTTATGAAATGCTGTTCACGTGCTGCCCCAACTGAGTAACAGACAAATATAAATCACATAAATATTTCATTTGAATATAGTGACCTTGATGGCCAAGAAAGAGTTTTGCCTGACTGGTGGCTTTAACCCTTCCTGCTTCTGTGGATGGTAAATTTTGCAAAGAATTGATGGTGACTTCAGGCTTTAGGTCAAATAGAAGGGTTGGGTTTTTTCCATCTCAATTTTGAGCACATCTACATCATGACTGTCCACCATCTCCGAGTGTTTTCTTAGGAAGGACAAAGACTTCTATTCCCTGGACGGATCAGTTTTGCAGTAAAGAGGAAAGATGAAAGGAGAAATAATTTTTAGGACCTGTAAATCCTGGCAAGTGCAGCCTTTGTGATTTCCATGTCTCAGAAAGTGCTGGGGCAAAGTGCTCCCCATCGTGACTCCCCAGGCAGGCAGCTGTCCGTCAGTGGTGCTGTTACACAAGGTGTCCTAATAGTCTCCACTTAACTGTTCACACGTTTGTATCTGCTCAGAAACCTTTCTGGTTCTCATCCCTTCAGTAAATAAATATGTCGTTTCTTGTGAGCAAGGTCTTATCAGATTAAACAAAGCTCTTGGGAATGTCTGAGGTATGAGAACTAGTACAAAAAACCTGCAGACAGGTTGAAATACTTGAAGTGATAAGATGCCCCACTGAATATTTCACTGAAAATCAGTATTTTATTCTAGGGGCCTGTTTTGCCAATCACTAGGCCCAGTACAAAGGACACAACCAGCAGCAGAAAAACAATCCAGTGAGTAGATTCTATTGCGCATAAAGGGGTCAGTATATAGGGGATCGCTGGGGGTACAAACAAGTCAGATCACAAATAATAGACATCAACCCCAGCGACCCCAGGAATGACATAGCAAGACCCGCAATAGATGGAATAAACAGAGACACAAGGTAACCCACAGAGAAAATAGGAGACAACCAAGTCAATAGGGTGATCACATACGATAGAGATAACCCCATGTTGCCTCCCCACAAAGCCCATGTTTGTAGGTGTCAGACCTGACTGGGATCCAGTTGCATGAGGAGCCAGGAGGTCCTTCCCCAACAGGAACCTCTGTGAAGTGGACGCACCTCACAGACAGACTCTCCAACTCTTCCTGCAAGTGGTCCCAGCTTTTATGCCCAAAGCAGGACACCTGGCACTCATTTACCCAATGCAGGGCACCTGGGGCTTGTTTACCCAAGGGCTTTCCTTACAAGGCCAGCCACACCTTGGAGGAAAGCCAAAAGGCAAACTCATCCCCTCCTCTTAAAGGGCCATGGGGACCACCCATATGTCAACCTTAATTCAGGGCTTGGGGTTCAGACCCCAGCACTTCAGGGCCAGGTTACCACTGCTCCCTATTAAAGATGAGAAAGGAACAGGCTGTTCCTGTTGCACGTGCCTTTTGTAAATCCTCAGCAAGCATAGCTGTCTGTGTCTCACCACATCTGTTGGCTGGTGCTTAGAACCCAGGTGCCTCCAGGGAGAGTGGTGGGACCAAAGGACAAGAGGGGTTAAAAACATGACCACTATCTTAGGAGGGAACAAGAAGTTTTGCCCAGCCATGATTACGCACAAGCTTTCAGCTGTCTGCCCGTGTACGCCCAGGACCCAGTGCTGGTGGCTGGGCTGGAGCCAGAGACCTCCTGATTCAACCAGACCTGCAACTCCTGCCCTCCCGGTGCGATTACGCAGCCCGTGGTCTCATGTGGCTCCTGCCCATCCCATCACACATCTCAGGGTTTCATCACAGCCCCGGAGAGCAGGGAGAGCATACCTCAATTTCGCAGAAGTCAGATCAGTCCTCCTCTTTGAAAAGCCGCTTTCATCACAGATTAGTGACTCTGAGACTACAGCTTTTTTTTGTTTTTATTAATCTTCAGACTTCTGTACGCAAGGTCAGAGTCACAGCCTGCGGTGGGGATGGGCAACCCTCAACTTTTCAACAAGTGGCCTCTAAAAGAAGGACCTACAGCTGGAAGGGCTGAACCAATTATTTTAGTAATTTCCTTCTTGCCACAGACAAAACCCACTGTCCATGTGGACATCAGGCACTGTTGCTAGCACTGACCAAAACTCACTGGGGCCAGAGAGCAATGAAATGATCTCTGAGCAAGGTGTCCTCCTCCTCCTCCCTCCATGAGGACACTGGAGATCTTCCAGTGCATGGCCAACACTCAGCTGTGTGTTTCTATTTCAGGGCTCGGCTGCTGGAGCTGGCTGGAGCGGTTGATCGGCTTACTTACTGTCTTGGCAGGGTCGGGGCTTGAATGAGGGCAAGCTGGCTGTGACCCAGCCCAGATAAGTCTAAGGTTGTGCTGACAGTCTGAGGAAGAGAGGGACCTGGGAGAACTTCTGTTCTCTGTGAGGATAGTTTGCTTTTTATTGTCCAGATTTTCAGACCCAGGGACCTTAGTGCCTGACAGTGCCCTGTCAATTATAAGAACCAAAGATGGTCTGTTTGCTTTTTGTAGAGCTGCTTTTCTGGATCAGAAGGTGAAGCCCACTTATTTGAACATGTGTCTTTCCTATACCAAGTCATCTTGAGATGGACTTCAAAAGTCAGGCCACCCTCATAGCTATGTCTGCCCCAGGAGTGATGCAAGCTTTCCTCTGGCCAGGTTGAAGCAGCGGTTTGAATACATAGCTTCCCCTGTTCACAAGAGCTGCAGCACTGAGACATTGCACAGTAAATGAAATTAAGAGGCAAAAGCATTTGCACCCTGTGTACTGGGTGCTGGAAATGTGGATATCTACAGGACAGACTTTTCATCCTGAGGCTGACTGGCAGAGCTGAGGTGTCCAAGATAGTTCCTAATTGTCATCCTTGGAAGAACTATTTTCTCCTTTATGTAGCCTTTCTGCTGCTCCCAACTATAAAGGGAGTTACTGCCTCTGTATCATGACCTCTCCTCCTTCAGACTGTAAGCAAATGAACATTTTGATGGATCTAACAGAAAGGAGCCCAGATGCAATGCTAGAAACAAATACTGAATTTTTGACAAAGCAAAACTGCTTGGCTGAGGCTCAGTGCCTCTTCATGATGGCTAATTTGAACATGGTCTCTAAGACTCAAAAGAATTGCCTTGGAGAGTTTTTTGGTATAATATGCACTGTTGACCTGTAAAGGTGAGACATTAAACTTCGAATAAGTCTGACACTTGTAAAAATAAAGCTGAACAACCAGGTGGTATTTTTTTGCTTACAAAACTGATACTGCTTATGCTTCCCAGAGGGAATGGAAAGGCATATCCCTTCCTTCACAAAGTCTGGCAGGGAGAGAACTGACTCACATTGTCTAAACCCCCTCTCAGAATGGTAATAGAAGGGACCTTTGCTCCTGTGTCCTCATAAAACATATAATGGGCAAAATTTTAAATGGAGCTAAGCCTTTGTGAATATCAATTCTCTAACAAGTGCAGGGGCGATAACTGTGTGCTGTGAAGAAGCACACTCTTTTAGGCTACCCAGCATATTGGAGCACTGGATTTGATTTTTTGGGACTGCAGGGCCTGAGTTGTATTTTTAGAATAGCTTGGAAGGTATAACTGAGATTTCCAGCCAGGCGTATGACTGCATTTTGAGTGCAATTTACAAATGGGAGAAATTAGAGCTATATCCTTAGACTGAACAAAAAGACAACAGAAATCTTCAGGCAGAATTCTCTTCTCAGATCTACCCACGCTGCACACAGTGATGGCAAAGAAAGGCATCTTCTGTGCTGCTTGCAAAGAGAATGCAGCATGAAAACAGATGCCCAAAGCACATATCTTAGAAGAATATATTTAGCCTAGAAGTGTTTTAGACTGATCGTGCAAAATACAGTTTTCTTGCCAGCATTATTTTAGTAAATAAGGAGGAAAATTTTATCCTACTTACTATTATAGATAATCAGGCTAAAGTGGGAAGGAAGCAGTAGCTTTGGATGTGCGTTGCTAAGAAGAACCATGACCATTTATACTCAGGCTCTTTGATCTGCATTTCAGATTTGACGGTCTGTAAACAAAGCAGAGTTTCCAGGCTTTTTAGGGAAAAGGAACAGGTAAAGCCCAGGAGTCTGGAACTTGTTTGGTCAGTGTATCAGGTGGAAATCTGCCAATCTGCAGTGAAAGGTGATATATGCAACTTCACAGGGCTGATCGTTTTGTTTGAGGGAACTACACAAGCATGTGAAACATTGCATGCAATAGAGAGAGCTGTGGAGATTTTAGAAGACCGGTCCTAAGGAGAGAGGGGAGAGACCCCTGAGGCTCCTGTCAGCATATTGCCTTCAGTGCTGCCAGGACCTTGGTGCACACCCATCAGTATCTTACATTGTTTCCCATGTACCACACTACTATTACCTATTGTTAGCACCATGCCAAATGGAGTTTTGTTCTCACGCATTATCCTTAGAAAACAGACTTCTAGATGTTGCTGCAGCATCATGAGTTTGCCAAGCATGTAGTTCATTGCTAATGCAGGAACTGTATTTCAGGCACTGTCAAAATCAATCAATATCCTTCAATTTGGGACACAATCAGCCTAGACCAAGAAGCCTAATGTAGGCAGTCTTGAGCAGCCTGTCATTATCCTTCTCTAAAAGGATGAGCTGAAACCTAAATGCATCAGATGAACAGTGACAAAGTACAGAGGATATCAGAGCAGCATAAATATCATATATTCAGAACAGAGTGCACATTTCACAGTTATTTGATCCATTCCAGAATAAAACTAATAGACCCAATCCTGAAATCGGTATGTAGATAATGCCTCCACAATATAACTATAACCCTGAACACAGCACTTTCACTGCAAAAGTATTCAGAATTCAACACGCCATTAAAATTCATATTATAATAGCTATTTAGTTATTCTTGTATGGGGAAGCCCTTATGAGCACTGATAAAGCATTGTGAAGATGGGAGTTACTATTTCTAAGAGTGATCATTGTCCTCAATAAAATTCTTCTTTTGGAGTTCACTGGAAATAAGAACTTCTGTCTCTAGCCTAGAATTATTAGAAATTACATTATCTCTTTTCCCATAGATGCAGGACAGAGAAAAGGCTTTTAGGCTGAACTGTAGTAAAATCTAGGAGGTTTATGGCACTTATCAAGGATATTATTATTGTTATTGTTATATTGCTGTCATATGCTAGTTGCAGATGGATAAAAAACAGGTTAAATTTAGTTAAAAAGAAAAAAGCCCCACTGCATTTAGGCTTCCGTTATTAACGCACTTACCAAATTGAGCTAAATGACTGCTTTTTGTTCAAACAGTTCAGACTTTGCAGTCAATGCACAGTTATGTTCATTTATTTTATTAGTTGCTTTTCAGGTAGAAATTCAGTAACTTAAATGTTCTTCCATCTGAAGTTTAACCTGGTATCCTCAATTCATACCTGCAGTCCTTTGATGTAAGTACAGTCTTAAATCTCAAGTTCACACAAGTATAAAGCTGAAAAGATAATGGCACTGCTACTGCCCTATGTGTTTCAAGCTCTTTCCATTTTATATAACCCAACAGCACAAGTAGGCTTTTCTTCTATTGATAACAACTCCAGATGTGGCACAGCCATACCACTCAACAATAACATTCACAAAATATGTAGGTCAGGAGGGCAATCAAGTACACAGCACTACATCACCTCTGGATTTCAGCATCTATGGAACACAGTCATCCACTTGCAATAAGAGCTCAAAAATAAAGGGAGATGCAGCTTCCACTACCACAGCTATTACAGGAAACAAGAGAAAGCTACCTTTGCATTCTGGGCTTGGAAGAGCATAGTGTCTGAATAAGAAAAGCTGCTGGAATAGTTTGGATTTTGAGCTGTACTTGCTTGGGTCAGCTTCATAGCAGCCTTACCTTGCTCTTCGCATTCCTCACGTGCTTTGTTATGTTCCATACCTATTTGATAATGCTTCTGGTTTTCTTACTAAATACATTTTCATTACCAACAAAGTGTAGTTTTCTATAAAGACACATGAAAAAAGAATGACACTGGTTCCCCATGGCAATAACTCATGTGTGTAACCCTACACAGGGTCTCAGCTCACTGCCTTGGGCCACAGCAATCCAAATATGCAATGGAGGAGGCAGCACAATGGCACACCAGAACTGTAGGCACTGGCAGAGAAGCATCACTGGACATTTAAAAACTCAATTGGATCAGGGGAACATCCTTTTCTCTGGTAACAGAGGAATAGAGTGAGGTTTGGCCTGATAAAATGGGCTGGTTTGGTTTGGGTGACTGTTTCTCTAAATATACTCTTATGCCCAAATGAGCTGGCAAGTATATTTTCATCACTCATTACATGTGTTGCCCAAAAGCTGCTCCTTTCAGTCACTGGGCACCATTCTAGGGAATACTCCACCAGAGCCAGCTCAGGAACTTCTGCTGCCTAACATTCCTTCTCCAAAACCAGAAGCCCACCTGCTCCACAAAACCGGATCACTTTCACACCAAGATGATGGGAACCACATTTTCTTTCCCTTTGCCAGGTCTCTGGGATCTCCATCCCCACGTGCCTGATGAGTCAAGCCTGCTCCCTGGCTCCACTGAGGAAAATGATTACACTGGGTGGGGAAATCCTGCCTCCCTGAGCTGCCCTGCTCAGGCACTGACTCGTGTCCCATGCCAGGGGTGGAATTTTCCTTGCTCCATCCTCTCAGCTGGTTCCCAAATCCAGCACACTGTAGCTGACACCTAAAGCTGTCACAGACTGTGGTACATCATCTGCTGCACACAGAGTGGCAGGGAAGCAACTTCCCTTCCAGGACCACTTCATCTCTAGGATGAACTCCTCCTCCATGAGGATCCTGCAAACATTTACTTCCCCGGATGGGAAAGCAGATGTCAGGAAGACAATGATGATACATATGATTAAAGCAGTTGCTTACAGTACAGTGAAGGACACAAGTACCCATAGGAAGTTCATAAACACTGCTATAATAGTGATGAACACAGTCAGAGGAGTCTTCTCCTTGTGGTATCACTGCAAAGAGGTTCCTGTCTATCAGACAGCTCTGTTAAAGTGAGTTTTGCACTGGGAATGGCCACTGGCAGCATGACAGCCTACACTTCACTCCTTAACCATCTTGGCACATTTAGTTCACCAGAGTTTAATTAAAATTAATACCAGATTGATTCATAGCTGTGATCATGAAGGATGAGAAAGTTGTAAGAAGGACATACAAAAAAAGAACAACTTCTGGACTTGTGAGATTTCCTCTCATTTTTGCTGTCTGAAATTTCTTTTGAAGCCTCCAAACATCTCTGACTTCTCTGCGTTGGAATTTGGAGGTAGGATGGCTTCATAAATGCATTGGGAAATAATACTTAGTAATGGACAAGCCTGAATCAATGAGTCCTCCCAGCTGCTTTGAGATGTGGGTCAGCCAGCAGAGCCAGCAGTTGCACAATCCCCTGGCAGGGCAGTGGAACATGTCCCACTACACCGCCCAAGCCCAGCATAAAGGGAGGTGGCCATTTGTGCCTGTGCAATGCAGAGAGGTGTCCATTCTGAATCAAATTAAAAAGCTCCCTCTCAGCACTCCAGGGACACGCGTGAGTAATGACTGTACACCATAGCTTCTTCATGGCTTGGGGACTGGGCGGGACAAGCCTGGGAGCCGCACTGTAAGTGGCCTTGCACCATGGGCAGTGCAAGTCAAACCCAAATGACATCATCACCCTCTCTGTTCCGCACGTGAAGGTGATAATATCACAGATGGAAGGCACAAGTACAGGTCTAAAACATCACTGCTCTCCTCCCACCCCTTTCTCTAGTGGTGCAGCCTGAAGGCTGATGGCTGCAGGTTATCAGTATTAAGGCACATACAAATCCCCTGTTCAAGATGGATGAGACTGATGGAGGCCCCAAGTACCCCAGCCAAATGCACACACACAAAAAAATTGAGTTGGTTCTACCAGCAGCAGAGGTGATGGCCTGAATAATTCATTTAACTACGCTGCAGTACAACACTACTGTGACATTCAGTTCAAGCCAAAAGTGAGTAACATTTAGAAGGGCCTCCGTGACATGGGAACCTGGGCTCCTCTCACTCTGTAAATCACAAGGGGCTGCATTTATCAGAGGGCAGGGACCCACATGCTTCTGAGGAAAGCAAACAGGCATTTTTGGGAAATGTGCCACATTAATCTTGCTTTTCCAAACACACCAAAATACAGCCAGAAGTACTAGCTACAAGGAAAATTATGACTGTGTTGGATACCTGTCTAGCTATTAGGACCTCCATAAACAGTTGCTCAGATATGCCCTGTTCACACCCATCACCAACTAATTGCAACATGACTATAAGATCACCAGGACCATATTGACATGTGAGGAAGTGATTATGAACACAGAGCTTCCTAAGAAGCAAGGGCTGTCCCACTTTTCACAATGATGTAGGAGAACAGAAATCTCTTTGGAGCTCTAATGGGCTACAGGGGTGAGCTGACAATAAGCACTCTTTAATTAAGCTCTTTGAGAAAGTCAGGCTCCCACTGGGCTTGTTGTGAGAGCAGCAAATCTCTTGATTTATAGCAATTCAATGCCCAAGGTTTCTAATAGTGATGTAGGACACCAAATAACCAAGACCTCTTCAGTATAATTAAAGGCAGGATGTGCTCCTGGCTGGCTTATCGCTGCTCTGAACGGGAATGCAGTCAGGTGTATTCCTGGGGTTTGCTCCTGTAGCTTATATGGTCTGTGTTATATAATAGGTTGCATTGGTGATAGTAAAAGCTGAGTTAATTAGAAAGGGGGGAAGAAGTAATGATGGGGAGATTATTCAGGATCTTCTGAGTTCTGACTGTACAACAAACTTGCTGCAAAGTTTTGAGAAGTCTAAAGTTTCTCTTTTCCTCTCTTAAATGAAGTGGAAAAAATAATTAATCACATAGGCATGCAGGGGTTAATTAGTTATGGCTTGATTTTCAGAAATGCTAAGCAAATGTCAACTCATCCCTGGCACTCTTTGTCTTTGAAGAATCAGTCCAAAGAGTGCTATATTACTTTGCAGCATTTATAAAGGCTAATATTGCTCCTATAACCTAAATCTGTCTTTGCCATCTCATTAGGGCTCTGGGCATTAATGCAGTACAGACCAAGTCTGGATTAACTCCTGCCTGAACTAGTGCTCAATCACACCAAGAGTGTTAGACCAGTGACATGCCACCAACTAGTGTGGCATGTGACTGCTGGCCACTCTATGCTGTCTTTACATGGGGGTACACGAGGTAGTGCTGCCAGTGTCCATGGGTGGGAGCACCTTCGAGCTCACCACCAGTACATTTTAGAAAGTTGGTCTGTCTGGGCTTGGAACTGCCCAGAACGTGAGGATCTTTTCTGATCCCTGATCAATGTTCTGTGCAAATTGATTTGGGAATTCTCCTAACTTCACCTTCTAGCCATTGACTCTCATTACGCCTTTACTGGCTAAAGAGGAGAACTCCCTACTAAGAAGTGTTCTTTCTTGGGAATATTAGCTCCTTCTAGGCTGCAGTCAGGTCAGCCCTAAACCTTTTATTTGTTAAGCCATTTTCCAGTCCCTCTGTTGCTCTTGGTCCTCTGCAACTTTCCATCATCCTTCTTGAACTCAAGGAAGGCTTGCATCAGCATTGCCATGGACACCAAATAACAGAGGTAATATAACTTAACATCCCTGATTGAATTCCTTCTAACTACAGCACTGTGGATGTTTAACTGTGACTCTTAAAGTCTTTTTCAGAGTCATTGCTTTCAGTCCTGTCAACCTGCCTTCCCATCATTGTCCTTCAAAGTGTGACTCTATTATTCCATGCAGAATGAAAGCTACGTGCTTGCCACAGGTAGCTATTCCCCTTGTATTACCTAACAGGGCTAAATAAAATCAGGAAGACAATGACTGTATAATTTGAATCACTATTATTCTTACCTTTTAATCAGAAAAGCGATGTCAATATTTGGGAAAAAAAAAAAAAAAAAAAAAAAGAATTTCAGTTTTCTGCTTTGGTGCAAAAATACTATAGGAAAGAAAATGCCAACAAGAATATCTAGATATAATTTCAACCCTAGAGGTCATGACTGTGCTGTGGCCAGCGGGACTCTTTTGTGGATGAAGTTAATCCCTCTGGGGAGGCCAATCTGAGGCCTTTGTCCCAAAAATTCTTCAAAAAATAGGTTCCCCACAGCAGGTAGGTCACTCTTTTACTCAGGATTGAATTTCAGTCTCTGTGCATATCAGATGAATAAGGTTTGATTCAATGAAAGGGTCTGAAGGGAACATTTTTTCAAGCTGTGTGATGTGCAAAAACACCCAACCCATCAAGAAAAAAGGCATGAAAAAAACAATAGAGAAACCAAAAGTATAAAGGAGGAGTAAAGACATCCTTTGAGATAAGGCAATGGAACACGTGTGGATGGAAAAGCACACAGGAGAGATATGGAAAGTATTCAAAAAGAAATTACTGTATGCCCAATGGTTACGTGTGCCATTGAGCTATAAATACTTCAGGACTGGAGACAAGGGTAAAATTTAGACAAGGAAGTGGAAAAAGTCATCTGAT
The DNA here is from genome assembly GCA_028020825.1 of Podargus strigoides. NCBI lineage: Eukaryota > Metazoa > Chordata > Aves > Caprimulgiformes > Podargidae > Podargus > Podargus strigoides. Next base: position 11,622,035 of record CM051631.1, read on the forward strand.
GTAAGGAAAAGCTCTCTAAAAGTATAGGAAATTTTTTAAAATTGAGGTGAAGAATGGAAAAAAAAAAATAAATGACCAGTTAATGATGTGAAGAGAGCAAATCCAAAGGCACATTTGCTTCTTCCACGTATGGTTTTCTAAGTGTGAGTGTTTATTAAAATCTTACTGTTAGTAATCCTGGCATCAATTGTGAAAGAGCCACCTTGGCTAAACCTCCTGGTTATCTCCCACCCCTCATTGGATCCACCCACTGCCCACCGGGTCATCTTCCTCGACACTCCTGCGGGTCCTGACTGCTTTCCTGTTCTATATTTGTTCAGCATCAAAGGGGCCCAGTGCCTCCACGTGCCCTGAGACCAAACAGAGCTACAAATTACACCAGCAGTGCCAAAGCTGGCTGTTTGAGTCTCCATAGCAGATGTATCTTCATTTCTGTTTGCCAGCAGCATACCTGTCTCTTGACACTTACAAGCAGGGATTTCACATCCCCAGGTGATGGATGTGAGTATACAAATAAAATGTTGCAAATCCTGTAACTACCACCACACACTGAGAACCACTTACAAGACCTATGCCCAAGGGTGTGAATAACTTCCAGCAAGGGTAATTATGCATTACCTTAAGGAATTCAGGTTCCCCGGGGCAAGATTCATCTCACCTGACTGCAGTTATTTAAGAGCTCAGTGCTTACTCCCAGCTAATTGTGTAGGCTCATTTCTAGAAACTGTGAAGGGAGAGGGGGCTCCTTCAGAGCCCCAACTCTCCTTCAGAGACTCCAACTCTGACTCTCTGATGAAGACTGCGTGGAAGGGCCCATCTCTCGCTGTGGACAAGCAGTTTGTTGGGCAAAGCATGGATGGCTGCCAGGTGACTTCAACCTCATTGCAGGCTCATTGCATAACAGAAATGGATGCACTGTTATAATATTTTGGGGGGGTGTGACAAGAACTGAGAAGTTATATTTTAAAGAAGGGGTTGAAGTGAACCTTCAAAACCTCCTTTGACCTACCACAAGCAGCTCTACACTGAAGCCCTGTGAAAGTTCATCCCAACAAGGGACACATTACCACTGCTGTCATTTCACAACAGGCAAGTACATTTGCTCTGTTTTTAACCATATAGCCTCTGCTGAGTGAAATCGTTCCCCCGTACAGAAAAAACATGGCTCACACATGCAGTTGTGCTGAGAAGTGGGCACACAAAAGCTGAGCACGACTGCCCGGTCTCTCCTCTGCCCTACTTGCTTTGCCGTAATTACATAAGCAGCATTTGCCTGGCTCCTACTTTCTCTCTTCCTTCGTTTGTTTTCTCATTTTTAGGACACTTTTTCACTCGAGTTACACTGACCTCTTTTGAGAGAGAGGGTAACATATTTTCTGACTAAAGCCTCTTATCTTTAATAACCCAGTACATTTACTGCCCAAGTCAATAGTTAGACTTGGGAATTCTTTTAATTAGAAAAGTGACCACTCTAATCAATAGCGAAACCTGAAAGCCCCATGTAACAGAGAAGCAGCTATGCAGAACTCTAGACCATCCACAAGCAAGGCAGACACCTACAACAAGTATCATACTCATTTTCTCCTTTTCATTCAGCAGTGGAAAATACATGAACATATTGCAGGGCATCCAAACGACCTTAAGCACAGTCATCTGCGAGAAGTTCTGCTTTAGTTAGAGTGGAATAAAAAAATGGCAGCACCACGGATATTCAGACCTGCTAAATATCACTTTCTCCATTAAAAAAAAAAAAAAAGAGTACCAGTTAATATATTCCACAATGCTCCCTCCACTCCTGCACTTGCAGCTTAACTATGCAGCTTGGAGCTTACCAAACACGAGCTGAGGGTTTCCTTTGGAGGTCTGCAGGTGTCTAGCACGGGTGGCAACTAATGCAATGGCACAGCCAGCCGGCATGGTGATGGGTTTTCTCTTTAACCCATGATAGAACCAGTGTAATATGAAAACTATTTTACCCAGGATATAAGAAAACTTGTCGTGCAGAGGGCAGGGGTGAACAAGGGAGCAGAAGACGTGGTGGGGGAGGAGAGCAGAGAAATGGGTTAAACCAGAAGGTAACAAAGAACAGAAGACCCAGTTCAGTCCAGAGGTCCCATCCTCACCCCACCACCCATTGGGCAGTGCTGTGACAGCCAGCACAGGGACACAGTGTGTGCAGGGTGCACGGGTCACGCTCTGTGTGTGCATCCTAGATATGTGTTAGGATGCGGAGGGTTGCTTCAAAACCTACTTGTCACAAGCTCCTATGGAGAAAAATCTGATCCCCCAAGTTTAAGCAGTTGCCACCCCCTCGAGCAGGAAGGCTGCAAACCGACCCAAGGGATTTCACGTGCAAGCCTTTGTGCAGGGTGACTGCTGGTTAGTGAGTGTCGAGCGCCTTTCGCACCCAGCCCAGCGTGATGGCGCTTCTCTCCTCAAACAGAATGGAAGATTAATCAGATGTTAAAAATTACTATTCAAAAGATATTCTGTGTCATAAATACCCAGACTCACAGCAGCACATTCAGCAGCATGTCTAAACCCCCTTCCTCTTCACGAGAGGAACAGAAACCACTTCTCAAACAAATGAGAAGACGACTTTTGTTTTGTTTTGTTACAAAGAAAAATCAACTGATGATAGCACGCATTAAAAAACCAACCCCGCTTAATTATAATATTTGTGGAGCAACCAGGATGGCTTCAGATTATTTTACATAACTATGTTAAATCCCCCCTGAGAATTATTCGCCTCCTACACTCCAGGGTGCCTGAGCTTAAAAGATGGCCAGTTATTTAATAGGCTTGTGAGTAGCTTAAAAAATGTACCAGCATTGCTGCAAAAGAACAACTGCAAGTGAGTTTGCTTCATTATCTTCACAGCCCCTCTATGATGGGCAGATTGTTCTTTGATGGCACGTTTTATTTTGAAATGTGTATTGCACCTGTCCTGCTGTGTATTTGAATCATAATGAAATATATATATTGGAGACTCTTTTCAAGCAATATTTGCAGCAGCAGCCTTGCAAAACTTCACTAGTCAGCTTGCACAAAGACAGCATTCTTTGCTTCTATTATTTGGAAAAGGAAGGAACAACTTACTTTCCTGCATTGCCTTCCTAGAAAAGGAGAAGCAATCTGACTAACAAACAGCACAATATTTTTGCAGGGACTTAGAAATGTGGCTGGGACAGGAAAAGATGGCAAGATTCAGCCCCAGCTGTGCTGTGGTCTTTCCTTCTCGAGTTACGTTTATTTCTTTTGATTTTTGGTGTTTAAGGTATGTTTCTAACCACAATTCTCTATGTTAACCTAACATAAATTATGAAGATAAATAACAAAGCGAGAAGGGAACTGAATTTTTGTTCATGGACTTTTAAGTAACTTTCAAGAGAGCGTGCATGCAGACGACTGGAAGCAGCACCTTTGTACCACCCAAGTATCCCTCACTGGAGGACAAGGCTCTTGCCTGGGCTTGAGCAGGCAGGACAATTCATGTCTGCTCTCCCTCCTCTGGGCTGTCTTTTCTGAGTAGAGGCAGCTCTTAAAGTAGGTAGGAAAAAGGAGTAAGCAGTGCGTGGGCTTTAGCATGGCCCAGGTATTATCTTCACTGCCATAGAGACAACAAATGAGAACACTAATAATATCTTCATTTTCCTTTCCCTCTGATGGTCTGGCAGCAAAATATGTCATTTGTTAATCAAATTCTCAGTGAACTATACAGGGACAGGAGTGGCTGTTAGCTGCAACCATGAAGATGGAAGAAGTGCAAAGCTCTTTCTCAGCTGCTGATGGTAAAAACCAACCCAAATATCCCACACTCCGCCAACATTAGCCCCCAGCCCACCCATAGGAACCTTTTAGTTATATCCATGACCCTGTCTTCTTCCAGCAGCAGGATACCTGTAAGGACTGCAGTTATTGCTGCTGGGCTCAGGGTTAAATCTCATGCTGGGAGGCTTAGGGGAAGGTCCTCCTGAGCCCAATGGCTCCTGTCCCTTCTGCTGGCCCCCTCCACCCCAAAACCTCTACCTTGCTCTTGCACAGAGGAGCTGGTACAGGTCAGGGAATGGGAGGAGGATGCATTTTGTGGAGTCAATGTCACCCCTTCTTTGTGCCCTGGAGCTGGATTTCCTATGTTCGTGGCAAGGCAGAAGGGAAAATATGGCCCTGAGCATGACAACTGTTGTTCTTGTAACCAGAGGCTGATGTGAAATCTTCAGCACTGAAATAAAAACTGAGCAAGAGGGCATGTAAGCTGGTCGCTGTGTGAAAAAAAAAAAATCTCCTGAAAGGCCAGAAAGGAGTATAGACCTCAGTCCCCAGTTACAAACCAGTTGAGGAGGACAGAATTTCATCACATCCCAGACAAGACTAGATTACATGCAGTCAGCATTCCTGAGCTGCAGACAGACCCTAATGCTTAACGAAAGGGTAAATTGACCCTTGATGCAAACCCAACTGTATGGGAACCTGCAGGGTCACGCTGCTGCAGTGAATCCCTCGGCACTGCAGCACTGTGGATCAGCGCCGTCCCTCCCTTCACACTTGGTTGAAGCTGTTCAAGAGGATGTGCCAAAACATGGATCTCTAAGCTCAGAAGGGAAAGGGTACAAACAGAGTTCAAGCTGACAGAGACTGTGCCACGACAGGTGAGACAGGCTCCAGGGTGAATGGAAGAAGGGACCAAGCCTGAGCAGTGCTGCCATGGCCAGAGGACCAGGTAGTGGCTAAAACATGGCCAGTTTCTCATGAAAGCTCTTTGCAGAGCTGGAGATGGCAGCAGTGGGCAGCACATCGCACTGGCTCAGGTGAGTGGTATGGAGGGACTGATGAACCTTGCACTGGGACCTGCATGGTGATCTTGGACCATGATCTTGGTCCAGTCCCCGCATCTCTCTGCATCCCAGCCCATCCCATATACTGTGGGCTGTGTCCGGCTCTGGGCTCCCATCTCACTGAGCCGCTTGGGGCTGTGGGGTAGGAAAGAGGAACTCTCTTTCCCTCTCTTTCTTTGTATATGTAAACATTTTCTTCTGAAACACTGTAAGCAAACTCATCTAGAAACAAGAAACTCGAGTCAGCTTTCCGAGAACAGTTTGGACAGAGACTGATTTCGTGTTTGTGAGGGTGTAAATTTGGGCTTCATGAATTCAGCAGAACTAAAATAGTTACTAAAATAATATGTACTAAAATAGAATTTGCCCCATATAATGAAGTTGGCCATCTTTGAATACAAATAGAAAATACAACAATTGATACTAAATACCTTCAATCCCATTTTAATGGGCTCTGTATTTCAGAACTGGAATAAGTGCCTTCACTGTCTGCTATTAGTATAAAAGCTACATGACTACCTGGTATTATTATATGGCAGAACTGACAAGGAGGTACAAACCTCACCTTAATTGCTGGAAGGAAAGTTAAGAGTACCTACTTAACGAGCTTTTCTTATTCATCTTCTGGGTTTGCCACTTATTCAGTTCAGGGGAATAAACATACATCATTTACACTTGTAAGTACACTATGTCCTTTCTTCCCCTTAAATAAATCCCAGTAGGGAGCACTGCAATTGAGCTGCCAAAAAGGAAACGTTGGAAAAAGTCAAAACACATGGTTTTAAAGCTTGAGCACATTAAAAAATCTCCATTGTCAGTGTGACAGATCTGTATTTTATAAATCAGGCCTCTAACCAGCTTTTTAAAATATAATGGAGCAGTCCCAGTTACTACTGGCAGCTCAGTGAGCTGGGAGTGAGGGCATTGGTGGGTACTACAGGAGGAACACTGTAAAGAGCAGTCCCAAGCAAGAACAACATCACAGCCACAGCACCCAAGTCTGCCAGGGGAAGCAATAATGCGTTCAGACAAGTTTTTGTTCTGTAACTTGTCAGAGGAATTCTAGGAGCATTCAAGACACCAGGTCCATCTCTGAAACACACTGCCCTGGATAGTGAGCAGTGCATGGCTGAGCCAGGATTTGGGTTTGAAATGAAGGAGACGGTCCATCCCTCCTGGGAGGCCCAGCAGACAGGCACACGTGGCTGGGCTGCTTCCCCTCTTGTCTGTGGTTACCTTGCAGGGATGGCCCAGGGAAGCCTGAAAGGGACCACAACCAGAACACTGGCCCAGATCCAGAACATGGTGCTGCCCTGGACATCTGCTGTCCCAAGCCCAAGAGGATCATCATAACCCAGGACTGCATCGTCTTACCTCCCTGCTTGGCAACAGAGAAGGGACACACTCAAAGCACATACTGCATATGCTAATTTAGGTGTTCACCTGTAGTACGTAGGTACCCAGAGTATCTCCATTGACTGGACATTAAAAGTTTGAAACACAGACCCTCTAGCAGGTGCTGAAGTTGACCTCTGGTGGCATGCAGGCTGTTTAAATAAGTGCCAAGGAGAAAGAACTTTCAAAGTATGTCCTATAATTATCCCCAGGGAGACCAAATAACCTTCCCTCTTCCAATCAGCCTGAGATTATTGCTATAGCACGGAAGGAGTGCTGCCCCTTCCTCAGCACAACCAACTGCTACACTGGAAAATAAAGTTGAAATGTGCTTGAGCACAAGGCGATTAGTGGAGGGTTAGGCTAAGCAAGTGCGACTTCCATTTAAAAGAAAAGATATTTAAGGTTTATGTAACTTAAACATTGCTGCTGTTCAATGAACTGTAGAAATTAAAGAGGAAAAAAAAAAACCTGCATCAAGCCATCTGTGCCTCCTGTCTGTTCAGCGTGGGGTAGAGTCTTAACAAAGAAAGATTAACGTGTGGAAATGGAAAGAACCATGTACAGAAAAATGCAAATAAGCAGCAGGCATGCAGAGCCAGAGCAGGGGCCAAATTGTTACCTTGAGACAAATGGATAAGGCAGCTTTTCCACAGGAATCAACCTGTGTGTTAACTAAACCTTTCCAGCTGCGAGCAGAGAATGAAGGAGGGATAGGGATGAAGGGAGGGTTGTTCTGCATGGAAGAGTTACACCTTGCAGGCTGCAAACATCTCAGGGCCAGGTTACTGCAAATGTTACAGAGGATCCAAAGTGTCAGGGCCACTGCAGGGAGAGGAAAACCTTCCCTTGCTCAGGGCCTGAGCCTCACAGAAAGGCGAAAGGGACAAATGACCCACAGGTAGCACCTACATACCGTGGGGCAGAAGGATGCTCAGGACAGACCCTCGCCAGTGGGAAGCCGACAGGTCTGTGCAGACAACACCTGCTGCGGAACCCATCCTCTCTACATCATCTAGGGATGATTATTCATATTAATCTTGCAAGGCAAACCTCATTATCCAGCCTCAAAGAACCCATCTTTAGTTTTTCACAGGGCATGTGTAGAAATAACAAAAGAACATTTTTACTTGAAACCAAAACCAAAACTCTGTGAAATCTTTTGGTCACCTTTCTCACTGAAAGGTAACAAAATTATTCACAAATGGCACTGCTGCTCAGTCTCATTTGTCCCCTTTCCCAGGGGAGCTCTGACCTCAAAAATCCCCAAGGGTTTCATAATCGATCAGGATCCATATTTTCCAGGAGACTGCCTTATTTAAAAAGCATCTGAAAGCTGACTCTCAGCTAATCCCTTCGCCACAAAAAGGCACCTTTCCCTGTGCTTTCTTTTCTCTACTGTTCTTTCTCTCTCCCTGCCATTTCCTACACTTCAATGCCTATCCACATTTTCTGATTCTTCCCTGTCCCCCTCTCTGCAGTCAGTTCTTAGTAAAAGGCTAAGTTAAAGATGTGGCCCACTCCATGCTTTTGTGCTCCTTGGGGAAGAGCAGGCCATGGCAAAGAAAGAAACAGGTACGTGAGCCACACAGCCCCTCTCCATCACCGAGCGTGTGAGCAGGATGGCAGCTCTGACCTCAGAGTACAGAAATACCAATGGCTCCTGTCTGGAAAAAGTGAATTCTCCTGAATGCTTAGGCAAACCAAAGGCTTTGGAGCTGTTATTAATAGACTGGGATAGCTGGGAGAAAGCTCACTGTATACACTAATGAAAACGTAATTTGGAGCTGTGAATTTCTATTTTTAGAGAGATGTGGGTGGTTAAGTAACCCCTGGCTACTTGTGTCAGGGGAGCAGCAGCAGGTGCCCTGCCTACGGAAAACCCCAAGCCACAAAGGAGAGAGGAATGAAATAATTTCCAGTAAGGCTGAAACAGAGCCTTTCAGCTGAGGTAGACCTGGAGTGCAATGAAAAATCTGGATGGACAGACAGCCACACATTGCTAGGCAAAGCCCAGCCACATCTAGAGTAAAAGGCAGCAGTGAAATAGCAGAAGTAGCATGACCAACCAGCCTAGGACAGGAGGTGCAGGAGAGCAGCTCTCCCATAGAAATCACAGGGGTCACTTTAGGTAGGCACCGTGCAATTATTTGTGTTGGGATTCAGCAATTTCCAGCTAAACTTCTTAACATGGTTCTTCATGGGGGATGATTAAACAGCCATAAGCAACAGGGATGGAGATGGCCTGCTGTGGGCTCTCAAGACTTTTCTATGAGCCCAGTATTTAAAAGGTTAATCACTCCCTGTGGTAGCCAAAAAGGCCTACTCTAGAATTAATTTGCCTTGATAACTTCCTATTCATAAGAAGAAAAAAAATACATATTTTGGTGCAATTAAGAGAATGTGGCTAATGTTCAAGCTTGGCTTGGTCCACTTAATTCATCCAGAGTAGCATCTGGGGAGCTGCAGAGAGGTAAGCAGGCCAAGAGCTGATGAGGATCTGATTATCTGATCTGTGTCACAGTCCTCTTCCATCTCTAAAAAGAGCTGAACAGTTTAAGGGCATCCAAGAGGATGCTTGTGATCCTTCTATGTAAAGTACAGGTGCTTATCTTAATGGCATCCTCGCCCATCATCAGCTCAGACTATTAAACACAAAAATAGAAAAACACAAGAGCACTCTTAGAAGTGTCTGTATAGATGAGTGGATAGTGAACCCAGAAAGGAAGAAAGTTAAATTCTCTAGTTCATTCAAAGTGGAGATAATCTCTTCTCCTTTGGCACGTTCCAAAAGGGAAATAAAAATATTCAGTGAGGAATTCTCCCTGCAGATATATTCATTATATTCTGATGTAAAGTCTGCAAACCACCTCCCACACACACCACGGACAGTGATTCCAGCCATTAGCAGACTCTCACTTCAAACACCAGAGAGGAAATGGATGTAGTGGGACCACTGACACCTCTGAGCAACGAGGACCACCAGCACCATTACTATCTCCAGGAGCATCACTCAGCAGCATCGCCTCAGGTACCTGCAGGCAGTCGGCTTTGGGATTAGCCGTGCCATGGTGATGGAGGCAATAGAGCTGGTGTCTGCCTGGGATCTTTGGATCAGGATCAACTTGGTTTCCTGAAAGAGTTTAAGTACTTCAAGTGCAGAGTCCTGGGGAGCAGATGGCAAAGGTGGAACAGGACCAGTGAGGAGGTACAGTACAGAGGTAACTAAAGTCCTTGGCACAGAAGCAGCACAGATTTGGTGTGGCCACCATTGAGCTAGACAAAGGCTGGACCCAAGCTTGATTCTTGCAGAAGTTCCTGAGTGATGCCATGATTCCTCCTGGGATTTTAAGGTAGGGCAGGGCTTGTTCATGTGAGAACAGCTCACATAGCTCCAGCAGTCACCGTGCTGCACGTGAGCTAATCTTTCTCCCTGAATCTGGGAGCTCAGTGCAGGTACACCAGAACAATGTTTACATAAAGAGATAATCAAAAGGAATTTGTCAGAAACTTCCTTCTACAAACCTAGGGAGGCTGTATTACCTATTGCCTGCCCTTGTTATCACAGGAATCCCTCTTACAAACACAGAAGGGAAACACTTGCCAATTTTTGGAACATCACAATGAATTATATATTCCTCCCAGGGAAGGGAGAAATCCTCAGCTTACACCCAGCCTGTCTCTCATGAAGCTAAACATTCTGCACCAAAATTTTAGATCCTGAGGTGACAAAAAGGTAACACCTAAGTAATTGTGGAGTTCCAGTAGGAGATCTGCAGGGACTGCTGTGCCATACTTTTAACTGATGTGGCCCATCATGAGCAGACCAACAGTGATACACATCAGTCAGCGATCTGGCTCACAGATTCTGCTTTGCATTTCCTTCTCACTAGATAATGACTGTGCTGATTAATATGCTGATAGTTGTCTAAGAGAGGTTGTAAACTCCGATGAAATAATTGAAAGCTCCCAAAGATACTGAGAAAAGGGAAACGGGAGACTACCAGTCCTGCTGTTCTGGCATCCATATGGCAAATTTTCCTTAGGACCTATGACTGAGACTGTGCGCGTCTTTCAAAACAGAGGAAAGAGGAGCAATGTCCTGTCACTGCAGTATTCACTTGGAGTGAGTCTCCCAGGAGAGATCTCCACCAGAGAAGACATTGCTCAAGAGCCGCTTGAAAGTGGCAGTTTTTGCTCACATATTCCAGGAAATTTGGGTTCAGTTGTGTCCTCTCCTTCTCTTTCCATTTTCCTCCAAAACTGGTGATGTTTCACAAGAGCCTGGAGGCATGGGAGATGGAATCTTCCTGTGGAGCTGGGTGAGGACCACAGTGGGAGGCTGGCTCTGAGGTGGCTGTGGTCTGGAGAGGTCAGTACCAGGCTCCTAGCACTACAAGGAAGGGCAGCCATGAATCCTCCTTGGTGTTTCCAGTGAAGAACATAGGTGGCAGAGGAACCAGACAGATTCACTTGGTGACTTATATGAAGATGGGTCTGCCTGGCCCCTGAGAAGCCCTGGTTCTCCTGTGCTCAGAAGGGGATTGCTCAATTCACAGCTACAAGTCACAGACCCAGGTTCAGCTCGCAGGGAATTTGAATTCTGTGCTTGACCAGCCACTGATAACAATGGTCTTTGCTGCTATAAAACTCTCTAAAACACAAACACCTGTGTGCAGACATTACCATGGCCTTGTCTTGATGACAGAAAAATAAATACCTGCTTTCACACAGCCCTTGTCAGGGTAGGTGGTAACTATGGAGCCTTTCACACTCATTGGGTGTTTTCAGATGGGAAAGAAAAACAATTTTACCAGGTATAAATGAATGGGAAAGCTATATATAATATAAAGCCTCACCATAATTAATGGAATACAAGCATGTCTGTGTCTGAATGAAATTGAAGCAGTAAGTAAAGGTTTTCTTCATTCTCTCCCATTTTTCAAATAATTCTTGAAAAATAAATATCTGGGGTATTTTTCATGTGAGAGACAGAAAGAGAGGAAACACATGCATCATTCTTTACAAGCTATTATTTTCATATTCCTAAATAGCTGCTGTATTAAGAAGCCAAGAGAACACAACTGTGTATTTAGTCTCAAAACAAACTCAGTATGAGTAAAGCCAGCACTGGCTACTCTCCCAAGGGCCTTGCTCTGACACACTTCAGCTTTGATTTGGAAAACCATCTTTAGAGAAAGAAAAAGCCACAGCCCCATGTCTGCCTGGCCACTTGCCTGCCTGCGAACAGCTGGCCATGGTGCTAATGAAGGCAGGAATAGGATTGCAAAAGACACTTTTGCCCCCCCTCAAAAAAAAAAACCCAACAAAAAAACCAAACAGGAAAAAAACCACAACAACAACCTGAAGTCCCAGAAGTTTATGCACTGGCTGCTGAGCTGAGACTCATTTTGCACAGGCCACTGGACAGACATCAGATGGTAAGACGTTTTAATTGCTAATGGCCTGGTCTGGATTTCAACGTGTGACACAGAGATAAAGGACTCTATATCCTATTATCAGTCCCCTGAGCAACTGTTACATCTTATTAAGTGTAACTAGATTCATAGGTCAGAATCCCATACACGGAAAGTATATGTATTTTCTTTCACTGGAAGCAGAGTATTATTAGGGCATTCCTTTTCCATAACAATGGTTTGCAAGTTCCTAAGCAGAGCCCTGATATCAGACTTTGATATTCTTACTTTCATGCTACAGCTGTTGAAGTGACAAAGCTGGGCTGGAGAGCTATTTGTGCAGCAGGGATGAAGAATAAAACCAGATTGCTGCTCTTTTATGTTGCTTTCCACCCAAAAAAATCTAGGTAAAAGCACTCAGATAGCACTGTCGTCATCCTTTTGCAGAGAGAGAAATCAAGGCCAAGCACTGCTGCAGGCTTTGCATAAGATCACACAACAAAGCCGTGAGAGGGCAGAAGCAGAAGTGAGCACGTGTGATGTGGCAGTGCTCTCTAACCAACAGACCATCAGTTCCTTTGCTAACTCTGCAATGGGAGGGGGAAAGGCAGAACTGAGCTGTGCAGTGACTGCAAACTCACCAATGACTCAATGCCCAAGAGAAAGACATGGATTTTTATACAGGTCAACTTCCAGGCCAAGTTGGCATCAACACAGTCCCCCAAGAAACAAGACCAGCAAGAACTAATGCTGGATATTTTGCATTTTAAATGCATGTCTCTCCTTAAAGCTTTAGAGCTTTTGCTTCTTACATAGACACATGCCCAGATTCTGATCCATCATACAACAGCATAGCTCTCTGAAGCATCTTTTTTTATCATCTAAGAATCTAATCCAGCCCTCTAAGAAAGAAGGGAGCATGCAGGGAGTGAGCCATTCGCCTCCTCGCTGCCTCTTGTAATGCTGCTTCCCACACCAAACACTCAGCACCTCGCAGGACTGGGGTCTTTGGGTGAGGCATAACATATATTCTCTGGTAGTTGCTGAACTGATTGCCAGCAGAGAGGGAACTGTAAGTCAGCGGTGATAACCGAGGCCCTGCTGAGCCGTCGCCAGTGGGGAACCTTTGCAGCTCCAAGAGCTTGATACTCTCATAAATAACACGTCTTCTAAGGGATGCTGCAGTTTGACTTGCAGTTCATTAAACAGTAAGAAAACAAGTGATCCCTAGTTTGAAACATGGAGACTTGTGGGTTTATTAGCTGCATTACCCACCTCGCCCTTCTTTGAGCAACATATTTCTCCTCCAGTTGCAGAAAGTCAGATATTTTCAAGTCGTGGGCCAGAAACATGAAGCGGCATGTCAAAACCATCGTGCTGAGGGTGGCCTTTGCAGGCTGCCGAGTCATTTTCTGGGTGCACTGCTGATGCGTTGTGATTAGATGCCATTTTAGCTCGGCGAGGAGCATTAAGTGATGCTGTTCTTTCTCTGTCCTGCTACATCTGCTCTGGTAGCAGAAAGCTCTCTGTGGTTTAAGTGAGAGACTTTGCAAGGTGCAGTCTTGCTTTTCTCACTTTTTTAAAAATCTCTTTTAGAAGAGTTTTCAGAAGCACTGAAAATTCGATGAATCACTTGGCTGAATGGCCCACATAGTTTCCTCTTCAGTCAGCTTTGGCAGCGAGCCACTGAACATATTCTGAGGCTTTGCTTTGAGTAATATTTTTATTGGTGAGATTATTCACATATTTGAAGCCAGGCCACCCATCTCTTGTGTAACCCACTCTTCACACTTAACCAGAGGTCAGAGGGCTGCAGGATCAGGCTGTAGAAATCTGGGCACAAAGGCACCGATCAAGAGGAAAGCTTGCCTCCAACACCAAAGGAATTTCCCTTTGGATAGAACATTATACACCCAGCTGCAAGGCTGGGGAAGTCCAGCTGTGTGCTGATGTTCATGGCAGCTGGATGCGACCTCTGGAATGATCAGGCCCAGAAAAGGCTCATATCAGCCCTGTGATGAAGCAGCTGCTGCTGCTGCCTTCATGCTCCTCTTGTGGGGCAACAGAGCCTATGGCAGCAGCTGGACAAGCAGTTGGCTCCCAGGCTGCCATCTCCCAGCCCACAAGAGACCGTGGGGCCCGATGCTCGGGGCAGGTACAAACTCACAGGCAGCGTGAGTCAGCTGCACATCCGAAACCACAGAAGCATAGAATAGTTGAAGCATTTGGGTTGGAAAAGACCTTTAAGATCATCAAGTCCAACCGTAACCCTCCTGCCCCTTTGCTCTCACAGGGGAGGTGGCTGCAATTGCATCCCTTGTATTTCCCACCCTCAGCCTGGCACCTTGCTCTCCTCTGGGGATCCAATCCTATCGGCAGCTGCTCTCCATCCACATGCCCCGCAGCACGGTCATGAGCTCTGCCTTTGCGGAGGCTTAAAAGGACAGAATGCCTGCAGGGTGAGGCACCAGTTTTGGACAAAGCAGTGCAAGCAGCTGGGGGGACATTTCAAACAGATCAGAGCCTGAATCGAAACTGCTTTATTCCAAAATTCACTGTTCTGAGCTACATTCAAATTTTGCAGGTGTCCCAAGGGATCTTCTCTAACATACTGCTGGAGCGGGGAGCAAATTCTCCCAGCACTGAAGTCTGAGCGACCCCACGTCTCTGCACTCTCCAGCAGGTTTAGAAAGTCTTTGGACTTCAAGCTAATCATCTAAGAAGGACGGCAGTCTTTTTTTTTCTAGCAACTGACTTCTAATTAGCTTTACTCTTCACTTCAGAAAAGGAAGCCACCATAAAGCAAGCATCCTGCAGACGGATAATCTGATGCAAGTACAGAAGGACAAGTTCAAGCGTATCTGATGGTTCCAAAGCCCTGCTTGCATTTGGTTTAGACTAATTTCAGCATGGCAGGTCACAGCAGTATAAACATGGTGAGGGAAAAAAAAAGGCAGAGCTGGCAAACAGTCAGAACTTGCTGTTCCTGACCCAGTAACCTACTTTTTGAGCACCATGTAACATGAAAGCCACCCCTAGCTCAGACTGCAACGTCACCTCTTACTTAACTTCTTAGAAGCAAATAGTGGGTCTGGTTGGGAGAGTTAGGTGAGATGTGGTCATCATTTACTTCATTCTGGCCACAAAAATCATTTTAGGTTAGACAGGAATGCAGAGAGTGGTTTCTAACCTCGAGTTATTGAAAGCCACCGTCTGAACATCCATGCTCCACGCAGCAGAGTTTGGACCTGGGAGTCCATCATGCTGACACATAAAACAACCTCTAATTTTGTCTACAACACCAGTGCAACCATCAGCATCACAGCCACAGGTAAAGAAGTTGTCCAAGGGAACACCTCACGATGGAGATCTGTTTTACCTCCGTAGTACTGCTTTAGCTGTTTTCACTCCAATTCCCTCATCCTCACCTGATGCAGTACTCCGAGACCACATGACTCAGTCCTCAAAGGCAGGGAAGACTCAAGGACCTCTGTGAGCAGCAAAAGCTTCTCTCTTGCAATAGCTCTCCATGCCTGTTCTCCCTTCAACAACCATCAACACCCATTAGCTCTGGGACGGCATCCACCTTCCTCTCTTTGATCCCCTATCTCACGCTTCCATTCAACCCAAGAGGCAGCCAAGCTGTCCCTATGCTCGCACATTTTGCCACTTCTGTTCAGATTAATGAAGGGTCTTAGGGAAATGCTAAATATGGCAGGAAAAGATGTATTCTAAAGGATGTGCAGTATTCCTTTTCTCCAGGGCAACTCCTGGGGTACTGGGAATTTTCTCCTGCATCTTATTTATAGCTTCTTTTCATTTCAAGTGTTATCATCGGTTGAAATGCACTTGGATATGGTTTTGGTAGCCTGCAGAAAAGAAAAGCAATATCCTGTGGCACTCATCATCCAGAGACAGTCCGCGCTTAACACCTACTGTCCCCAAACAGGTCAGGCAACAAACATCAGCCACATAGTACCTGGCTCACAGCATGGTGGGTCATCAATTTTCATATCAAATTCCTGGGACTTCCAGGGGGGAAAAAAAGAAAAGCCAATTATACCACTGCTACTCTCCTGACAGAACAAAGGAGGAGAGCTGGATGGTTGGATCAATGCGAAAGCAGAAAGAAGACTTGCCAGATGTTTTGGGAGCCAACATTTCACTTGGGCTAGTGGAGAGATGTTGAACAGCCCTTGCAGAGTATGGCAGAAGACATGAGTCAAAAACTACACAGAAGCCTGACAAAATGAAATCACAGTCACGAGACTTCGAGGAGTGCCAGGGTGTCTCAGCACAGCCCTGGCATCAGAGGACAAGAGAGAGCTTAACGGGGCTCCAGTTCAGCAAAACACTGTTTGCATCTTCAAAGCATTTTGTTTGCCTAAAGCCACTGGGAGTTTTCCCATCAAAACACAAATGGAGATGGACTAGGAGAGAAGTTTTTAGGCGGTTTTCTACTAGAAATAAAACAAACAGAAACAGAAAATTGTGCTCATCCAGTGTTGTTTGAAACTAAATCTGTCTCTGTGAGCATCCTTAGAAATCAGTGTTTTATACTAGCCATTAAGAAGCAAAAGATAAACTGAAAGACTAAATTCAGGCTTAACATTTGAAAGGATTGATATTTTACTGAGAAAACAAATATAAGTAGTAAGACAGAGTGAGCAAAATTAGAGGGAACTCTTCAGGGAAATGATGGGAAATGATTCTTTACTGGAATATGCCCGTTTTTGCAGGCAATTGCTTCCATTGCATCTCTCAGCTGAAACAGACACACAAAATAGGAAGCGGTAGAAATGAAATGACTTTTGGTCCAACATTCCAGCTACACGAAAAAAAAAAAATAAAAGTGGTTTAAATAATAAGAACAAAATGTCTTGAAGTTATTCCACCTTCCAGCTGGCTCAAACTGACCAAGACTTTATTTCTGTTGACACTTTGACTTCCCTATTGCAGAGCAGGAGGGGACAGGGCACTGCAGTATCTTAACAATTCCAGCTACATTTTCTTGCATCATCACAAACCATTTTTCCACCATGCCTTTTACCAGCAGTTTTAACCTAAGATTAAAAACATATGGAAGTATTTCACTCAAGCTGGCATAAGCACAACACAGAAGTAAATGTTCTAATATACATTAAAAGGCGTTTTTCTTTACTACAATGCCTAATTTAGATCTCTGAAATTGTAAAATTAAAATCTATTCTAATCCATACTTACACAAAAACGCATTTCTAGCAGATTATAATATCTAACTGCTTATTACACAAAAATTTTGGAATGACTGTATTGTAAAAAAAATAATTGCCTAATTACGAAATCTTGATGATAAAGACACCATTGTCATGAAAACATCTGGGCTACCAGTCCCCCAGAATGCATGAAATTTCAATAGGCAGAGAAAAATCAGGAGGCAGATGAAAGAAGAGTCATAAAGAGGTCCAGAGAAAAAAAAACATTACCCACTGCAATTTCTATATCGAAGTGCGGGGGATGACTACAAACAAGCCAGTAATAACCTATTCACAGTAGCTGAGCGGTAAAAATGTATGGGGATATGAGGAACAATTAACAAATGTTATGTCTATGCTTGCATAACCTTGGAAAAAATATACATTTACTCTACCTCTCTATAATGACAACCTGGAAAAATACTCATTGTATGAGGGTGTTAGAAAACCCTTTAGTAATCTGTTGCCTAGAACAAGAGTTGTCAAATTTGAACAGAGCAGCAATCAGCATTTCTATAGCATTTAACTCACATAAAACATAAACTATATTTGAAGAACAAAACAGGAACAGGAATGAAGGAGGTGGAAAGGTCAGTTACACACAAACAGAAGTACTGAGAAAAGTGAGAGAAGTTTGACTATTGTGTTCAGTTCAGCCCAAGAGGGCTAATCACCAACAAGAGATCTGGTCCTTGTTAAGGCTGTTGTAAATGCTGTGTTAATAGCAAAGTTAGTGGCTACATGTATTTTAGCCACTTATGAAATGACGAAAGCTTTTATTGGAAAACAGGGAGTACAACGACATTGTTATCCCGGACGTGAGGTGCTACACCAAAAGGACCAGAAGAATCATAGAATCACCATGGTTGGAAAATACCTCTAGGATCATCAAGTCCAACTATTAACTTAGCGCTGCCAATTCACTGGTAAACCATGTCCCTCAGCACCTCATCTACACATCTCTTAAATCCCTCTAAGGATGGGGACTCCACCACTGCCAAAGCACAAGAACATCTGCAGTAGACTGGGAGATGCAGTCTAGGGAGAATAGACTTTGCCTGTGAGCCAGGATATGATCACATTGGAAGGACCCCTCCCTAAGCAAGGATTTTGTCCTTTTCCACCTGAGCCCAAGCTCTGAAGATGTGTACGGGTGTAACTGGCCCTGAGCATGCAGGCGATTCCAGGGAAGCTAATGAGGACTCACTGTTCAGATGGTTAAAAGTGAAATGTGTGAAAGTATTCACAGGTCTGACAGCTCCAGTAAGGCTTAATTCCTTATATCGAACTACAGCTCCCACCACTGGCTGTGACTTCACCACTGATCAGCCTGAACCTTGGATTCCACAATGGAAACTTCATGTGTAAATAACCTGCAAGGCCTCAGAACCAGACTTCATTGGTGATACATCAGGGAATGATGTATCTCTGATAGGATACGACACTTTTTTATGAGGGTGATTACAATACAGATGGCATCAAAGGCACAGTAGCCTTCTCACGTGGTTGCCATCTGTGACTCTCCACTAAAGATTATATCAGGACTCCTATTATAAAATGTTGACGGATGAGATTTATAATTAACGGACAGCCAAGTTCTCAGCCAAGAAGTTCTTCCAAATGAAAACTGTTCAGTTCTGTGTATTCTGCTCATGTTGGTTATTTTTGACCACTAGCACGATAAAACCCACAAAGCAGCATCAGCCTGTGCATCTGATATGTTTTCCATAAATGGCTCTGCACAACAGCCAAACTGATGGAGTCGATCATCTCCTTTGGTCTTGGGTCTGCATGCTTGTTTGCACAGTGTTCAGATGGTAGGACGAAACTCACCCCCTGTGCAAAGACTCACCACAAGGTTTGTACAGCACTTAAATCTCCCCTAAGCCTGATATTCGGGCTTACAGGGGATTTAAGAAGTGTGTGCACTGCAGAATGGCCCGCAGGGTTCTGGTGAATAGAGTTGTACGCACTAGGAAAAGCTTTCATGTCTTCTAAAGATGTGTTACTCTCCTGCCAAGTAAATAAAGATGTGCCTGCTATTTACTTTCCAGCACATATTGCAAAGATCATGTTAATTAAACTTCTAAAACACACAACAGAATAAATCTGTATTGACATAATGCCAACAAATTGTATACGAACTCTCCCCCATGTACTTACTAAATATTTGCTCAGAAGAAAACGACTTGTGCTGTCCTGGACAAAGGACAAGCCGGTGAGGGCACTGGAGCCAGGAGTCTCCTTTCTGCTCTCCTGGGCTCCGGAGCTGAAAATTCAGGACCCCCTGAGTCAACTTACACAGAGTCCAAACATTAGGCAAACACATCGAAAGGAGACAGTCAGGATAAACCCCGCAGGCCTGCTGCTGGGCTCACCGTTACAGCAGCTGCTGGTGGCTCTGTGGCACCAAAGGATCTTGGTACAACATCAAAGACCTCAGGTTTTTCCCTGGGTGGTTTAAAGTTTGCAGCATGGGGGTATGTCAGTGGTTGAAAGGATGGCCCAAAACCATCCCTAAAGCTCAACGTACATTTCATTTAAAAGTCCCCTTTTCTTCAGAGAAGCTTTAAAAGACTACTCAAAATCCAAGTACTAGAAACTTAGGAATATTGGGTCTGTTACTTATTTACCTTTAGGTGAATTTTCAAAGTACTCCTTGTATGGATAGATTTCTAAAATATATTTTCTCTTGTCCAAAGCTGCTCCCAATAAAATGCACAAGGAACCGCAGTTGAACCTTGCTTGGCATTTACAGGATGCCCTTTCAGATAACTCTAGTCTGTTAAGGCAATTGCACCCTGTGAGACTACACAGTGACCCTTGTTAATGGCAAAACTGCCTCTGACTTCAGCAGACAGAGGTTCATCCCTAGAATCCCATGAAATTTCAGCCTGTTAGTATCCCTCTCATTATTAACATATATATATATTTTTCATCTTTAAAGCAGATGGACTGATTGCACACAGCTGAAAGGTGTCTGGAAGAGCAGCGTCTTCTACTTGGGAACTGGGTATGAAGCATAAGCACTCCCAAAATACATGAATCACCCTGGCAGGCTGTCACAGCACTTTTCTGACTTTGAACCTAAGCAACCAGAGATCCTTTTTTCTTGGTGCCACACCATATTTTGACTATTTCTTGCCAATTCTCACTGGCCAGCAACAACTCGGTTCTGACAAATTTCAAGAAAATTGCAGCTAGGACAACAAAGCCTCTTAACCTTCACGTCGACTCCCTGCTGAAGCACATGCAGGGATACATACAAGTGAAAAAAGAGGGAGATTATTATAAACTGACATGTTACTCAGACTCTCATACCTCTCTTTTGAAAACAGATTAGATAGTATTACCATCTTGGATTAGAGGGGCTGAGATTTTGTTTAAGTTTCCAAGTAACAGTTATGGGGAATTGCTTTTAGTTGGTCTCTTGTCTTCCGTGATCCACAGGAATAATGGACACACGTAACGCTGCTTATCAAAACACTACATACCTACATCACTACTGCTCAGGAAAGACAGAAGCATTACTATTGATTCCCCTATATGAATAACATAAATACAGCTTATAAAAAGGCATATTTACATAAGTTTTGATGACTCATGCAACAGACAAAGAAGCCTTAATGGACTTTTCTCTTCTCCTGCACATTGCTGCGTGCTCAGTGCTTTGTCAGGAGCTATTTCACAAAAGAATATCTTAACAGTCCTTTTTTTCCCATATAAGAGCTGTTTCCAAACACCGGTGCTATCTTCTGTTTCAGCAGCACTGTCACCCCGTGTATTGTTACTGAGCCGTTTGCAATGCAAATCCATTGCAGCCCACCAAATGTCAGCACTGGCGGATGCAAAGTGAATTTTTCATTTTGGTGTTGCAATGCAATGGGCGTGTGTGTTTGAAAAATACAGCCCTGAGCTTCCTACATAGCTGAAGGCAGTTCTTGCACCAGCTATTACTTGATGTTACTAATTTAGGCCCTTATTCAGCAAATACTGTAGTTAATACTGAGCTCGTTCTTAGGTTCATCCCTATTCACCAAAGCACTGTTGTGCAAGTTGAAAATTCAGTCTAACTTTTCACAGTTTTTGCATTTCAACAGTTTTCATTCAGCAGCAGGCAAGATTGCAAATGTTACCCAGGTTATTTCTAACATGGCTCAACATTTTTTTTTAGCATCTTTATAAAGAAGCCTTAACCACAGCATCCAGCTCAAAAAGATCAAAACCACCCCAGATGTACCCCCCCAAAACCAACCAAACAAACCCAACAGCTTTAGCACACATTTATGGGTATCTGGAGGATGTTAGACCATCAGAACTGCTGCAAAAATACCCTCTGGTAAAGCCCAGTAAGAACTTAGAGTTAAGCGAGCAAGATGAAGCCAGGCTGCAGGACTGTCCCCCCGCACGCCAGCAGGAGCAGGGTGCCTACCTTCCTGCTTTCCAGGAACAAATCCTGGCTCGTGTAAACACAGCCGTGCTTGTGAGAGCCAGCAGTAGCTCACATGCAACCAGTGGCCCCTTCAGAGTAAATTCTCTTCTAACAATGATAAAGATCTAGACAGTGGAAATGTTATTTCAAACTAAATTCCTCCAACAAACCCTTGGTCCAGGGCAGGGCAGGCCAAGCAATCAGTGACCAGCTGGATTTTCAGAACACACTGTGCACGACACCAGGACACAGGACATCCAAACTGAAATGCCTGGAAAGGGCCCAGTTCCCAAGAAACATTCGATGTCTGAAAACAAACAGAGCTGCATAAACCTAGACTCACTCCTGCCCAAGATGGTCACTAAGGCCTCTCTTCTTTCATGTTCCACTGATTTTAATTTATGCCATCTTCCTGTGAGATGAGCTATTTTTAGGGGTGTAGTGCCAGCTTTCTGACCATGGTAATTTGATTTACTAATGTTCTTTGATGTCTGCATATTGTTTTTTTAATTTATTTATTCTGAATTGCAACAGAGTCCCAGGTTACTGGCAAACTGAATCTCACCTGCAAAGTAAACTTTTAGATGAGGTTCCTTTAAAGACTTCAGTAGAACAGCAGTATTTAGCAAAAATTTTCTAATACCTACATAGCAAGAATTTGAGAAGATGACAACTCAAAAACTTTTTTGTTTTGTTCAGCTTCATAGAGATAAAGATGAATTCTGCACTGATGGCTGATCCACTGGCACAGACACGAACAGAATTGCATCTCTTGATGAATTCTACTGTATGCTTTTAAAAGAAATAAAAATCTATGGGAAAGAATTCAGTCTACCTAATTCTGTGGGTTTTTAAAGTACTTTCTAGAGTTGGTCACAATTTGCATGCAACACTTAAACAAAGAAAAATCAACAGATTAAGGAAGAGAAAACCTTTCTGCCTAAAACAGCTCTGTCTTAGGTTGCTTTGTAGGATTATTCTCATATCTTTCCCACCAAGTACTTTTAACTCACAGTATTGCTTGCCATTGACCTTCTGGAAACATGGGGTTTAGGACCAGGGCAGCAAATAGGTGCTGATTTTCTCTGAGAGTAGACCATGAAGGGATTTTACAGGCTATATCTCTGACGCCTAACTTTAAACACAAGCTGTAGCCTCTAAATCAATTTTAAGCATCAGTTTATGCAAGATTAAGCATCATGGTAAGCAAGTACCAGTCCAAATATGCATGGCCTAAAATGCTTGGAGGAATCACTTTTTTGGGGTGCTCTCCAGCACTGTTCATGGGTTCTTCAGCAAGGCCTTCAAGCCCTTAGGAGGTGGGTCTCCCTTCTGGTAGGTGGGATAATTTGGGGAGTGCTTTTTAGGCATAAATGCCTCATTGTATCTCTCCAGTGGCAATACAGCATGCTAATGCTCATAGGCCTCATACCAAAAAGTCATCTAAAAAGTATTCAAAACCCTAGACTGGCCATCACCTCCTAAATAATTGCTAAAGCCATCCAAGAAAACCTCAACCCAATTGCTGAAGACTGCAGACAACACACAAACCAAATATATAGGCCTACCAGTAAACATTTTTCTACATTAAAATCAAGTTACATGTACTCATAGGTACCATTCCATTTAGAAATATCTTCACCTTTTGGGAGTCAAAAGGTAATTTCAACAAATATTTCCTCCTAAAGATAAAAATAAAAGTACTGTTATGGTAACAGAGCTGTGTTTTTCAACGGCCTCTGTACTAAAGCTGGTTAAAGCTACCAATGATGTGCTCTCTGGTAAAACACAACAAACTGTTTGCAATTCAGAAGAGTGATAAGGGACCTTTAGCTTTGCTATGTTTAACAGTTGGTAACTAAAACACATCCTGAGGTACACACCAGAGGAGCTGGGCATGCACTTCCCCAGGGCTCTGCTCTGTGACCCTGTTTCCTTGATACTATCACTTTATCCTCATTATAACACTTCAAGAAAGGACATAAACATCTCGTACATTAAAATGCTCTTGACTTTTACAAGCAGCCTGATTCAGCAGCCCTCGGGGTGCAGTTTCCTGACCAGCTCAAGCAAATCTTGACCTTGAAAAAGCACTTCTGCCACTCCCAGACTCCCTTGCATGGAAAATCACGCTTGCATGGTTGAAAGCTAATGCTGGAAGAAAAGTTTTTAAAAGATTAGCTTTCAACTACTTTGTCACTACTGTGCTGATGCAGTGGAGATGGCAGGAAGCAGAAGACAGAACTGCCTTCTTTGGTCTTAAACCAGCTACTCATGAATTGGTATCCTTGGTCGCACAATCCATCATCTATGATGGCCACCAAGGAGTCTCACACACTTCCCAGTGTCTGCAGGAACTGGAGGGGACCTCAGCTCTTATCTCAGAAGCACATGATTGTTGTTAGTGTCAGTGGGCTGACAGTCAGGACTTCCACGCTGAACCTCCAGCCCTGCCACTAAGTGATTTTAATAAGGCATTTAATCTAGCTCCCATCTCCTTTTCCTGGTAACATTTAAAACCACTTCCCTGTCTTGTTTTCTTAAGCTTTAACTCTAGAAGTCATGTAGGCACATCTGAACCTTTGACTGTCGTGGATCTCCTTGTGAGGAGCAACAAAACTGAAGACCTCCTGAAGCTCCTTCCAGGCATATTTTGTACAGTCCCGTCATTTCAAAACGCATACTGTAACTGACAGCCTACAACGGCTACACACAATCTTCTGTCCCAGCTCAACACAGCACTCCAACCTCATGTGGAGCTTCTCATGCAACCACTGGAAAGACCATAGCATCAGCAAACACCCTCTACATGTGGAGCACTGCACAGTCAGGACAATTTAACAGGAGCGAAGATACTCTTAAACACTATTAAATGCCACTGAGGAACAGCTGTTAAGAATGGATATAAAGACCTGCAAAGAGGAAACTATTCACAGTGTTCAGCACTGACTTTTATTGTACCATAAAGCTCAGCACTATGCCCCATGTGCTGCAGTGTCATCTAAAGAAACTGTATCTACAATCTAATGTTTACATCTATAAACACTTCTGGTAGCACAAAGGTTGTGAAAGATCAAGGAGCTGATTCAGCAACACTTGGTTTAATATTAAGCAGCACCTCCATCAACAGGATTATTTATCTACTGGAATTCAAGGATCTGCTACGCACTTTGGCCAAATGAGGGCCAAAATGGGGGATCATTTCTGAAAGACACATTGTGTCTTGTGATGCACAGGTGAAATCTCACCTGTAAAAAGAGAGGGAGAAACCTGGGAGAAATCCACTGTTTTCCTACCACAGAAGCATGAAGGTACAGTCATGCCTAATGCAGCAACAGGGAAGAACAACCTAGGGCTGAACACCAGCGGGAGGTGGTGCAGGAAGGTAGCAGCAGAAGTGGGTGCCCACACCTTCCTCCCTCCCCCAAACCCATCCACAGCCATCACACAGCTCCCGGGCTGCACTTGCACTGGTGTAGGTTTGGTCCTGGTGAGGTTTCTAGGTTAGGGGTTGGCAACTCACTACACAGGGAACAGAAGGAGATAGCCAAGAGCCTCTTTGTATGCCACTTGCCACAGCTCCCACCCAAGAAAGCTTTGCTGAGAGTCCTATACTGCTGACCGGGTCTCACAGCATACCCCTTTTCTATAGAAGGCTCTGTTCCAGCTCCTCAGGTTGCTTGCAAACCCATGCTGCATTGCTAAGCAATGTATAGGGATATGTTTTCTGACAAACTCCGTGTTGTCTTTGTTCCTCAGAAGTTGTATTTTATCCTCGCTCAGAGATAAGAGTCTACAAGCCCTTGAGCAAAGACACAGATGGAGTTTATTCAGCAAAGCTGGTGACTCTTCTGCTCCTTAGCTTCCTTTGTGCCTCTGAGACAACACTTTCCAAGGGACAACTGTGTTCTTGAGAAAAGCAGGCTCCAAATTTGACTTTGGGTAGAGCCCTAAGGTGGATTAGACTGTCATTCTGCCCACCTCAACTGCACACTGTAAGCAGCTTACTTGTGATATGATAGATTTAGCAAAAGTGACAGTTGCTCGCTGTCCAATATCATTAGCCAGCCTTGCCACAAGAGCTCAGACATGGTGCTCCATCTCCTTACAAAATCAGCTTATTAATAAGCATACAGCCTGGCACAATATTTTCCACACAGCTGAAGCTGTACTTTGAGCAGGGGGCTACCTGATCCACCCACCTATGGAGATTCAAAACCAAATTCTAGCCAAGATGAGGTGAGAACAGCAAATAGGTTCAATGGACCGGCACATCGGAGGGACTGGGACGGCTAAGCATCTGTACTTTATTACTCATCCTTCATTATCTTTATTACTCTGGTCCTTGAGTCTTTGGAAGAAATGGCAATCTAATCAAAAGGCTACTGAAATCAATGAAAACATTGCAATTTATTGGTCTGCCTGAGGATCAGCTCCCTGAGGTATCAGACAGCATCAGCACTCCTGTCACCAGCCAACAGGGCTCAGCACCTCAGTTAAGAGCTGGACTGCTTCCAGGTGGACAGAGGAGGATGCACACAGAGGAAGACCTCTGCTTCCTATCTACATGTTTGTGTTGTAATGTTAAAATAACTTTGGTAGTAACTAATTCCCTCGATAAAATAGTTCAACTAGAAAAAGAATTGGCCGAGTCAATCAGATTGTGGCAAACACCATTTGTACTAAAACTTCCCCTTTATCTTAAAAAGTTTAATTTAAAGAACAGAACCAGTTTCTCTGCTGATGATATAAAGGTTTAACCATAACCCCAGTCAAACCTATGATTTCCCCTTCACAGCCAGATGGGCAAGGCTGCGTGCTGAACCGCTCCCTCCCCTGCTACACAAAACTGTGGCTGTAGCACATCACACGTAATGCAGCCCAGGAGAATGATTTCCCAAAGGTCTTCACAGTAATCCCAAGACCAGGTAATTCTATAATAATTTCAAGTGGAGAAAATGAAATGGTTTTCTTTTAACGTATACCTACGGGGAATGAACATCCCACTGTTTTACAATGAGCTCTTTAAAGACATCCTGGGAAATTTTCCAAGAGCTACACTGAAATGGAGAAACAGTTATTTACTTCAGAGCTTTTATTAACATGTTGGAAGTCAGTCGTGTCCTCTCCTCCCCTCCCCACCTGAGTAAAAGCTTTTCTTTTCTGAAGCTGGGGCACTTCTGAGGAACCTGGCCATGACCCTGCCGCTGAGGTTTGCACGCCGAGAGCTTCACTGGCTGCAGTTTGGAGCTACGCTCTTGGGGCTCAGCCTGCCCCAAAGGCAGTGGGGTGAACGGGGTCTGGGGAAGGCAGGGATTTGTCATCCCATCCCAAAGAATTTAAAAACTGCAAGCAGTGGCTGAGCTGCCAGTCAAAACCAGCTCTGAGCTGTCTCCAAGCTAAAGCAAAAAGCGCAGTAGGTTTTAAGCCCATTTTAATACCCCAAAAGATTTGTAAGCACCAGAGAGTCACTTCACTGCTAAGTGCATCAGATGGCTTTACCTTGGTGAGACGGGTGCTCATGGCTTCAGCAGCTACCACGAGGTGGCACTTTGCAATGTGACAAGGGAAGCCTGGGGACAGGTCAGGTGGGTCAGTTGTTGGGGGTGTCTCCTATGGAGCTGGGGGATCCTTCCTGATGTTCCTCATGCCATTCAGGCTCTCTGCTCCAACTAGTCTGTTGCTGTACCCCTGGCCCGCAGGCGAGAGGGGTTTGCCATGTGCCGGGCACCATCCAAAAAGAAAAAGGAGGGGTGTGGGTGGGAGCAGGGAGGAGGTGGATGCTGCTCCCATCCCTGGACCACGCAGCTGGGGTGCAGGCTCCCCAGGGCAGGCTCCTGCTCAGCCCCATGGAGGTCCAGCCCTACACCCAGCTGCCCCTCACCAGCTCCTTCTGGCCTCAGCAGCTGCCTTGGACTATGCCTGGACCAGCACTCTTTCATGGATGTTAACAAAAGGGGAAAAAAACCCTTAAAATGTATGCACTATTTAAAGGCCAAAATCACACCAGGGCAGAGAGACAGTAACAATGAACCCACTCAGTTCAGATTCTCCAAATCTTTCCATTTTGTGACACTCTTCTACACTGCTCAGCCCAAAAACTTCTCAAAGACTTTCCTTCGCCAGCCCTTGCAGCACTGAATGTGTGCAAACATTTACAGTTCTCAAATTCAATGAACAGGCAAGGAAATTTAAGAGGGTGGCATGAAAAGCCCACTATTAAAATTGTCAAGGTTTCAACAGGGAACATGCAGATTCCTCCCATTATCTGAAAACCTCTTCTCTGCACAGTCAGTACCCATCCCTTCCCCCTGCTTTTATCACTGATGCCTTCACCTAAGTCTTTATGGTTATTTTTAACCTTAGAATTAGGTTAACGTTACAAGTTTTTAGGGTTATTTGAATGTTCACCATGTGCATTTTAACATTCTCTCGTCTGGATGCTAGGGAGTGCTTTGATTTATTCTATATAGTAATATATAGAACACAAGTGAAATAAACACAATTCCAGGAACTCTCCTCCACAGCAGAGTTGCTGAAAAAATTTCAGGTACGTGGTGATATTGCAAAAAAAAAAACAATCACCCCACACTTCTGTTGCTTTATCATGACCACCGAGAGATGTGTCCAGCTTTAATCATCTGCGTGCTGGTAAGAGAAATAGAAATGCTCACTTCAAGTTCTGGTCCAGCTCATTCCAGAAGTGACCAAGTACTGTTACTATCTGATGATTACACACATGGATCTCTCTGTTTCCACTTGGCTTTTTGTTCTTTTAACACATCCCTGCCCTCAGCACAACCACCAATAAACGAGCTGAAGAAGCCTCTCCAGCAGCAATTAGCAGGATGAAGCCTGATGTCCAAATGCGCAGTAGACTGTTGTCTCCAACATGTGCGAGAGGCATCAGGGCACTTCACAGGCAGCTTCCATTAGAGCCACCCCAACACAAATTAAGGGCCAAACTCCACAATCTAAGGACTGATAACTGGTGGGGACCATGTGTTGAGAGCTGAAGCAGCTGCCAGCAAACATCAGCACCATGTCAGGGCTGTGCTGGTTTTTGCTGCAGACTGCCTGGGCTGGTTTACTCCTTGGGGCACAGGAAGGCAAATGCCAAAGTCGCTCCATCGGGCACTTCTCTGTCTGGTGTGTTACAGGAAGACAATGAAACTACATGCAGACACCTTTGATAGGATGGTTGTCTACTAACAGATGCAAAGCTGCTCAGCATTCAGCCCTCCAAGCTGACATAGTGCCATGCCCCTGCTGTCAGAGGCAGCGCTGCTCTTGCAGCTGCATCAGGAAGAGAGGAGTTCAGTGGCATTGTTACCTCCATGAGGATTTTCTCAGAATGTGTACCAATGTCAGGAAGTCACAGCAGTCCTAATGACCCCGGTCTACAACAAAATAACTCTCCTTCAAGAAGCAAGTTGCTCCTTGGGCAAAGCACGCCTAACACTGCTCCTGCTGAGGCATCTGGCCGGTAGGAGTTTTAACCAGGCTAAATTTCCACCATAGGAAAGACTCAGGGAAGGTGCTGACAGTCATACCCAGGCAAGTCAGTGCCAAACAACGTGAGCAATGCCAGCCTGCTCAGAGAGCCATTCATAGAGGGGAACAACCGTCCTGCAGCAGAGTTCAGATAAACTCAGAGCAGCTTCTCCAACAAGAGACTTGCAGCTGGACTGCAAATCCCAGCTCTGCACCACACTGTAATGACATTTTAAATTTTTTATTGCCATTTCATAATGGTAATTAAACACAGGCATGCGCACAGAGAGAAGTCTGCTTGATATATAGGGCAAGGCTCACCATCTGCAGGCAGCAACTATGACCCTTCAGGCTCAGCTATGGGGCTGCAAAAGTTACAAAGCCACCAAACACCATGATGATGAAAAACTAGGCAGCTACAGGATATTTCTATACCTATGGTTACTTATGGCCTTCTACCTGTGCTCAAGGATGCACCCAGTGCTTGGGGGCTTGCAGCATCAGAAGGCCTAACACCATTGCTGTCCTTGCCATTCTGGGGGAACTGTGGCACTGCTGCTGCAGGCAGGACTAACTTGTCTCTCCCTCCTGGAAAGGCAAAACTGACGTTTCTACCAATCCTCCTCCCCAGCAAGACAGACATTACCTCAAGGAGACAGTTGAGCATAATCTTTGAGGTGTGGTTAACTCTTGGCATCTATGTTTAAGGTCCCAGCAAGTCTGCCCATGACTTCCAATGATTATAATGATTTTTATGACTAATTAAGCACATTTGGCAGTTTTGTTTTCTGGCCAGTCCTGTGATGCTTCTATTCAATTGCACCCTACCCCAAAAGGAGGGAGCCTGGTAGACTGAAGCTGAGCTTTTCAGCCCTGGTGTGACTTAAGCTGTTCTGGTTCTGTTTTAAGCCCAGGACCAAACTGGCTCATAAGCTTCCAAGCAGCTGAAACTAGCTCACATGGAAAAAACTAAAGTGGATGAAACAAAGACAGCCTATCCCCACTATCTCCTTTCTACTTGCCAGAGCATGGTACCACTTGGAGTCCCAATATTGTCCACTGCTTCAGATTCCTACATGTGGCATGAATGATGATGGGTGATGTAGCGTAGGAGAGGGAAGGAGAGGATGGACAGGAGAGCGCAGTATGGCACTAGACTTCAGGTCCTGGGAGTCCTGCTGGTGAACAAGTCTAATAGATACCAGTTTTCAGCTTTTCAGCTACACCACTATACTGGACCAGAACCAGTTCTGGTTTAGGTTAAAAAATTTAAATATCAAACCAAGCCAAAACCCCCACCCACATCAGGCTCAGTTCCTGCCTGTTGCAATGCAAGGGGGGGGACGACAGCAGGAAAGCAACAATCCCAGCTAACTTGCACTTCAGTGCCATACTGTAAGCTCTCACCTGGCAGCAGTGTGTGCCTGTGCAGGGCTCTGCTCCTTCCATTTTATCCAGGTCTGTCCACAGCCAGCTGTTACTGGGATACAGACCTGCCCCATTAAACCTCATGCACTTCGACACCAGACAACCTGCAGGTCAAACCATCTTCCATTTGCCTCTGGCTGGCATCAGCTGGGAACTGGCTAGCAAGAGAGAGATCTCTATACCTAAATACCAATTGTATTTTCAAATCTGTGATCCATTTCTGGCCCAGGGAATGAGCCCAGCAGGATCCAGAAGGGAGCCCCAAGCCAGGTTTTAACAGACCCACTGCACCGTGTGCATGCTCCCTCCTTGCCCTGCTCCCCTGCTTCTTGGAGCAACAGAGACACCCATGGCTGTGATCCCAGGAGCACATTTAGAGTAATAAAAGTGTGAATTCCACCTTGCTCTCTGGTATTGTAACTACCACCTGCCCATTGTCCTCCCCAGGGCATAACCTAGAGTGAGAGAGACCCCAGACAGGGTCATGCTTGTTGGCCAGTTATGATCTTTACTGCACTACATAGCTTGTGGTAAGGTACTGCTCCTGCCTCAACCCACCAGCAATCTTCACAGACAATGTTTTTCATTAGTTGCACGCACTTATAATGGGCAACTGATGATCTTTCCTGAAGCAACAAGGTGTTTTTGCAGCACAGAGAAGCCATCTCCCCTGGCACAAAGATGCCATACGTCGGGGAGCTGCTCCCTGCAAAACTCCTGCAACAAAGCAGCAGTGCCCTGGATATGGCAAGATGCAAAAGAAGTGGCCACCAGACATCTGACTGCCCACAACCCCAGAGATTCAGTGTAAAAACTGTTTGGCAACCAGTCCTCATGGAGCTCCCATGAGTCTGGAGTGAGACACTGCCCTGGGGCCAAGTCCCCTCTGCTTACACATATCCCCTCACAGAAGGGCCACATAACCAGATGGGGACCAGTCCGATCTATGGGACCACCAGACCCAAGCTCAGCAAGAGAACAGAGATGAAATAGGATGTGGGCCCTGGCTGTTCCAGCTGAATATTGCAAGGAACAAACACAAAAGCCAAAGTGACAGGAATTGTGGTATCAAGTACTTTTTAGATGATAACAAAAAAACGAGCCTAAAAATTGAGCACAAAAGATTCGCAGTCCCAGGGGAATACGAGCTTGTATCTAATACCAAGTGATTTTTCTGTTGCACAGTTCATTTTAGGACAACGCTCACCCTTGCAATGCCAGTCCCACAGCCTGAGGCTGGCTCCGGATTTAGGCACCTGACCATTCAGGAACAAACATTTCTCTTTGTGAATAATTCAAATTCCCTTGCTTATTTAGGTTCATTTGGGCTCCTTTTCTGTTTGAATCTTCTGAGCCTACAGCTAACTGGACTGCAGACATACAGCCCCTCTCTGCAGCCTTTCTGTTTTTGTAAGGGAACCATCAGTTTCCCCAGTAACCCCTGCATACTTTAACCACATACAGCACTTACAGACCAAGCATAACCCACATAACAAACCCCAAAAATCTCAGGCATTCTCTTCGTTGTTCGTCTTGCTGCAAACCGAGCTTGCTTTCTGCTCTGAGATGCACATCTGGCAGTAGCTCCACGAGCGTGCTATGCACATGAGTAGCTCTTCTGTGACAGTGGCAAGCACATCCAGACCTCTAGCTCCAGTCTTAAATTAAAATAGACACGGATATCTGGCACTTGTGGACACAGTCACCCAGCGTGCACTCACCAGGTAAACTCAACATTTTCACTTGGAGAAGCAAATCTACCGGCTGAGCTGCAAACAGGCACAACTCAGCAAGTGCAAAGAGCCAACAACAAAGCCCCAGCAAGTTACATTTCAAATAATGTCAACATCTTGTGATCATTAGATGTAAGCATTTCACTGCCTGAGCACAGCCTTCTCTCAAAAAGTGTTATTACCACTATTAAGGGAAAGCCTTTGTGGCTTAAGCACAGCATATTCTTAATTGTGATTCAGATACACTAGAGGAAACCAGAAAAACAGTACACACAAGTTACAGAACTGTTTCACAATGCAACAATATCCTAAAATGATGTGTTTCAGGCAACGTGCTAACTGCACAGAGCGGCCATGCTTGCTTGAGGTACCATCGCCTGCGCCCACATCTCAGCCTGTAATTTTTGAGCCCCTTTTCAACACTGTACATACACGTGTGCCCCCTCCCGACACCTCACCCTGAGAAACACACTCCTGACTTACCCTTTAGCCAGCCAGCAGCCCCCAACCCTCCGAAAGCTCCTGCAGAAGAGTTGACAGAGTTTCACCTCGTTACCCAGCCAGGCCGTTATATAACCGGCACCGTTTCCGCAGGCAGCGAGGATGCACCAGCCGTGCTTCCCCGTGCATCCCTCTCCTCCCCATCCCACTCGGACACATCTCCTCACAACAGCCACACCACGGCGAGCGAGGGAGGGGCAAGGTGGGCTTTGGGGTACTTGGGAAAAGCAAAGCTATCAGCATCAAAGAAAGTTCAAAAGGTGCCTGACGTTTATTAAGAGGCAATTGCGACTATGAAAGGACACAGTGCAATAGTATAATGTTCCTTAGCCTGCTGAAAGCAGCTTGGCCTAGATTTTCCTGTACCATTTGATGTGACCATTCATGCAAACAAGAGTAAAACTTTCTCTTTCCTTTTAATTAAGAAAAAAAAAAAAAGTGACTCACACAAAAGACCTTTTTCTGCAGTCATCTCTGCTACTGTCAGACGGAGAACATGCAGGAATCAGTCCCATTGATTATACTATTATTAGTGGCAAACAAACAGATGTGCTCAGCAGAAGACAGGACAAACCCCATGCCCTGTACTTCTGGACTAGATGCAGGAAATAACATTATTTTACCAAAGGCTCATTTGGCATTTTAGCACAGGAAACTGGAAACATTCTCTAGTACATCGGTCAGAAGCAAAGCACACAGCGTTTTAGGCTGCAGAAATCAAGATAAACAAATAACATTATTACCTTCACTCTGTTCTCACAGACAAAAGCCCACCAGCTTTCGTAAGACTGTATGTGAAATCTCATCTTAATAAAACCATGGCTTGTAGTCATTCAGGAGGTCCTGGTGTCCATGAATCATCGGCAGACACAGTACGCAGCCCACAAACACGTAGGGGCTGTAGCTTTAGGACAGACATAAAACTCTTATGTAAGCCATAATCCGCTCGGACTCCTTATTCAGTGATTTTAAGATCTGTGTCGTAGAAGCCTGCTGGCATCCCAGTGGCTTTTAACCAGTTTGGAAACGGGGAGACTCTGGTTGCAGCACAGTCCCCTCACCGACAGCGGTGACACCGTTGGTACACAGCGTTGCCTCGCAGGGTTTCGCAGCACAGACCATTTCTGTACACTAACATTTTGGTCCTCTGCAGAACTGGTGCTGTTGCTTTCTGTGCTGAGCGAATCACCAGGATTAATCTCCTGCAGAGTTCACTGAGGCTAACGATAATCAAGTTAAATTTACACTATATGATCAGAGTTTAATTAGGTACTGTTATACAACCCCTATTAATTACAGTGATAATACCCTTACGAAATGCAGATGGGAGGGTGGGGCTGTGCTGGGAGGGGGCTTGGCTGCTCAGAAGATTTCAGGAAAAAGCCACATTAAAATGCTGTGTGTGTACCTTTAGTTACCTGCTTGCCTCTGCCAGTGCTCAAGATTAAACAAAAAGCTTAAAAAAAATTAAATTATAATCCTAAAAAATGTAAATCTAGAAGGCAAGATTAAAGACCTCCCACGTGCTACGCTATCACCTTGTGTTTACACCAAGAAGCAAGAACGCCATTTAAAATCCCAATGAGCCAGAACCATTATTAGCTTGCTCTGTTCAAAATCCTACCCAGAAAACTGAGATATTAACTCACTTGAAACCAAGGCAGGTCTTCCTAATATTATTCAAGTAAGTTCCTCTTTCCCTCCCCGAGTTTACCCCTCTGGACCACCTGCTGGGTCAGGGCAGATGCCAGCTTGTTGCTCAGCATTTGCTTTGTACAGGCACAACCTCCCCTGGGACACGGACATGCCCAGGGAACTGCTGCTCTCCATGCCCCTTGCAGTGCTTCAGGAGGATGCCATGGGGAGAGGTGGCTTACCCAAATCCCTGGGTGAGCTCCTTCTGCTAGAAGCCAGGGTATCTGTGCCCATGAGGTGCAGCTGGGGGAAACACCAGATCACGAGGGCAGGAACAGACTCCAGCTTTCAGTGCTTGGTAGTGGCTGCATTGACAGATTGCACAGCCTGACATTTCAAGCCCAAGACTAGGTCTTTGCTATCAGTATATCTTGCCTGAGGTGTCCTATAGAAAGAGCAAAGCTTGTACCATGTGCTTTCTGTTTAGCATCTGCTGCAGGTGTTGTTGGATGACTCTAGTGGGACCCACAAGAGACCATGTGCTGTTACTGCTATTCACGTGGTAACACCAAAACTCTGGCCTTGCACCCGTATGGTCAAAGCCACAGGTAAAGGTCTCTTCTTCCCTCAGCAAAGTAAATAAGTGACACAAAGCGCGAGGCTTGTTGGCAAGGACACAGACACCTGTGTGAGCCTCCTGCGCCCAGGTTCCCTCTCCTCTGCAAACTGCTCATTCTGTAAGCATGTCCCAGGAGAGGACCTGGCACTTTGCCACTGCTGCCACTACTGATTATTTAATTAAAACTCCAAAAGACAGGAAACACTTTTCTTTCTTCCTGTAGGTTTTTTCACCCCCTTCACCAGACAGCAGCAAATCAGCAGGACTAGCACACCTCAGCACTCTTCCTTGGCACACAACACATGTAAAAGCAGCAGTATGTTACAGTACGTTGTACTAGGTATTAGTTACCTCACCCTGCCAACTACAGAATTATCTTGTAAAGTTTTGGCTATACACACTAAATTGGCCCTTGAGGACACTGTCACATGGGAGCTAGGAGCACAGTTCTGCTCATGAATACCCTCTAGCTCCCACCCCACCATTACAGACTGCCAAACTGTGCATGAAGGAGTTATTTTGCCCACACGGCAATGCCACAGCAGCCCACATGGCCCTGCAAGGGTGTACTCAAATCCCCTTCTGTGTCCCTTGATGGACAGCTCTTCTGGCAGTACATAGGCACTGAGCAGGAGAGGGACATGATGGTTTCTTGATGGCTCCCTGCTCGGTAGGCAGGCTGAGATGTGCTCCAGGCCCGTACATGGTGCGCAGACATGGAAGATGTTTGTGCTTCAGAACATCCTCAGTCTCTCCCAGCCCTGGGAGTTCCTAGCCAAGACTACAAAAGGACCCTTGCTCTCCTGGAAACACAGGGCTAGCAGAACATCTCAGTTCCCTTGCTGGGATTTTTGCTTGATTTAGGCGTAAAGGACTCACTACTCTTCATTCCTAACTTGTGCAGGGGCTGGCTAAAAAGCCTAGCTGGGACCAGGACATTTTCCCCCAAACGGATGTCTTGAGCACCTCCACATCCTCAGCTCAGGTCAGCAATGCTCTGAGAGGAGAGGCACCAGACCTTTGCCAAGGCCTTCAACCCTTATCTGCTGTTGTGACACTTTTTGGTCCCTCACTGCTGAGAACGGCACTTGTGACACACTAATAGGAGTGCAGCACTACTCCTGCAGCAAGGCTTTCATTTAGGAAGCAGAACTGCTCAGCCCACTCTGCTCTTGCTGATGTAGTGACCTGGTTTTGTCAAGACTGTTTTTCTCCTTTCGTCTTTGATGTCATTTTGGAAGGCAAGTCATGAGATTTTCACAGAGGCATTGACTCAAAGTTGGACTAAAACAAAGCCAGTCATGATACCATTATAAATGAATGAGGGTGTAATTTCCCCTTAGAGGATTATTATACTGTTTAGGGTTCTAGCACATTTATTTCCACAGTTTAGTAATCACTTTCATGCTTCTCATCGGACTATACTCTAATCCATTTATATTTTAATGTAACAAGTTACAAGGATTATTAGCTCATGATAAATATGCTCATCTCCTAAAGCATTTAAACAGCCCCTACATTTTGCTTTATCTCTCCAGATTTCACCAAAAAGGAGTACTTGGAAAAACAGGGCTTGCTCTCATGGAGCTGC
Organism: Podargus strigoides; assembly: GCA_028020825.1. NCBI lineage: Eukaryota > Metazoa > Chordata > Aves > Caprimulgiformes > Podargidae > Podargus > Podargus strigoides. The sequence goes on from CM051631.1 coordinate 11,658,349, forward strand.
TGAATAATTAATGGTAGTGAAGGGAGGGCAAAACACCTGTCCAGATTGAGACTTCACACCCATGTCACTGTTTCAGCTTCATGCACTGTCCAGAGCCAGACACTGATCAGCATCTAGGCAAAACCAATTCAGGAGCTCAACTCTGCTCTAGGTGGCACAGTATTTACATGATAAAAGGATCAAATCTTTATAAATGAACATAATCAACATCAGGCTCAGCTGATGCAACAGAAGTCAAGTATCCCTTTGCCCAAGAGTTTGAGGTTAAATGGAACACTCATCCACCTGTAAGCCAGCTTCCAGGGCCAACTCTCCAAAATAACCAATTTGTACTGCAACTGGTTCCTCACACCCCCTCACTAATCCCAGTTGACAGAGGCAGTACCCCTAGTCATGTCACCTCATCTTTTGAGGTAAAAGCAGAGTCAGAGAAGCCAGATCCTATGTGTGAAACACTTTGCCAGACTTGGGCTGGTAGACACCAAGACAGCCTCTTATTCCTGTGCACCCCTATCGGGCATCCCCCAGGAGAGGCTTTAAACCAGGATTTGCCATCAAGGGTGCTCAGAAGACCTTTGCTTGTTTCAAAAAGCCCAACACAAAATCCACAACTTCACAGAGAAACCTGCTCCCTTTAATGCAGTGAACTGTACTGCTCAAGCTCTCCTTCCCTCTCAGCTAAACCTCATGGTGCATCCACACTGCAGAGCTGCAAGGCCATACCTCATTTTAGCTTTATACAAGCTTGGCTGCATTAATGTGGGAGTCAGTTCCAGCTAAGGGTGCCTTCTCACAGCACAGGGATTCAGCAGCAACGCTGACTTGAAGTACCTCCACCCATCTCCATCCTCCATGCTCCCTTCCTAGTTACACCAGCACAACAATTTGCGGGACTGTTTCAGTGAATGAATACAGAGGGCACTTTTATCCTAGATCAGTGTAGCATCGTGTACACCCTGATACTCTCCATCTGCAGGATTAACAGGCCACAAGACAAAACATTACAGGTCTCTGCCTTCTGCTGTCTGTTCATGTATCAGAGCCACAAAGCCTCTGGCATCACAATGCAGACTTACAAGCACACCAGACTAGGATCACTGTAAATGTGAGTGATGAATTAAATCTAATGCTGTTTTCTTCACTTAGAGAACAAACTTTGCAAAGCTCCTTAATGCCCAGAGATGCAGTTTTACTGTGGCAAGGAATTTTCCTCTTGTGAACTCAATGTTCAAACAAGCTCCCTGGTGAGGTAAGCACAGGCTGCCTTTTAATACAAACACAAACCTCACTTTTAACTTATTAGCTGGGGGAGGAATACAGATGAGGTTTGGATGAATCTCATGAGTCATCGTTTCTGTAGGATAAAAAGCAATCTTGTCTCAAAAAAATCAATTCATTTGCCTCTATTGTGTATTGCATAGATAGAAGTGCTTAAATAAAAAGATTATTAAAAAACACTTCAACCAATTGTTCTATAAAAAATGAAAAATAGCTTTTGGATTATGAAAGAATATTCTTTAAATACAGAAAAATAAAACATTTCGAATGGCACAATGGTTTTGGGATAGGGAGACAAATGCAGATTAGTCATGCCTGAGTGTACTTCCTCTAACAATACACTGCTTAGAGCTAAGACTAAGACATGTACACACCCCAAGGCATACATGAAAAATTAAGGCCTGCATATTAGCTTAATTCCTTTATCATTGCCATATTCTTCCAGTCTCGTGTCAACCCTTCCCCCAGAGCACACCGCATGCACATTCTGCACCCTGACCACTGAACTCATTCCCAGCTCAGTCCTGTGGGCAGATGGAGGGAGGTGCTCTTGAAGGGTGAAGCAGGATGAAAGCACAGCGCTAGCGCTATCGAAAGGATAATGGAATTGCACAGTTCAAGCGCAGCATGATCCTCCAGTGGCATGCAAATTTAAACTAGCCTTTTAAAATTACTTTTATTTAAGTTTTTAGAAGGAGGTGGGAGGAAAGGATCAGGCAGAGAAAAGGTATGGCTGAAAGAAGCTCAGAGAAGTTGAAAGGCAGCTGGACAACAGCAAAGATCTGCGGAAACAGGGATTTCATGGAATACGCAGAGGAACTGAGAAAGAAGGAAAGCATGCGCTACAGTGTGAGCTGCACAGACTTTGAAGAGAACGTCAAGCTATGCAAAATGAGGTAACATTCCAGGTATCCACTGATTCAAGATCTCACCAGAAACAATCCTTACAAAATCCACTATGGATGGATGGTGGTGAATGGCAGATATTGCTGACAGAGCAGTGAGTCAAAAGATTCAAGTTTCAGCCCCTTCCTCCTCCATTTCTAAACCTGTGATCTGCCATAGCACAAAAAGCAAATCCCTTCACCTCTCTGAGTGTACCTACACACAGTAAAGAAGTGTCCTTTTTTGTTCTATGGAGACACAGCTCAGAGGCCAGGCCCAAGGACCTCAGGAGCTATCAGGTGCTGACTGCACTAAACACCTCTCTTCTCCCACTTCGACACGTTTGCTGTGTTTGTTTCCCAACACAATGAACCTGTGGATGCTGCCACACATAGTATTCTATGATAGTAAACAAACAAAAAAAAAATTATTTTTTTCCCCAAAAAGGAATATGCAGGTTATTCTGGGGAGGAAAATCTATCAACACCAGAGTTTTATCCAAAAGCTCTTTTCTTTAGGCTAAAGAATAAGTAGCTTAAATTTGTACTGAGTCTCAAAAACCTAGTTGAAGTAGAATTTTTTTCTGCGGAAATATTAAGAACATATTGTGTTTTTCAAAGACTGTGTAAATGATGGCTTTATATTGATTTCCTGGTGCTAGGAATGCACATGAGAAAAAGCAAAGTCAGTCGACATCCTGTTACTGATGGATAACTTCTTTTCCATCTCTATCAAGTACTCCTGGCACAGACACCTCCAATGCATTTTCTGCATTTCATATTGTTATCAGCTTTGGGACCAGCCCTTGTTAATTTTGCAAAAGCCAGGATCACAGGCAAGGGGACCTCCCTTGTGATGCAAAGCCTCACCTGTTCATCACAGGAGTTTGGAGCACACTGGCTTCCACAAACAGCAATTCATCTTACTGGTCAATCACTCTGTACAGCAGTCTTTGAGGCTGAGCAAACTGCTGAGTTTGAACCAAAAGAAAACTAACTCGGCAGAATTCAAGGAGACAGGACAAAATAAATTACTGCGGCTGCTTTACTGGTCAATCAGTTCACATATTATATCCATATATGGATGTGATCAACTGAACTTGTGCTTATGTAATCAGCCATCTTATTGCATCACTCCATCTTTAACTGAATAAAATTGTAGCAAATTCATTCTGGTACTGTGCAGAATTGCTTGCTGTGAAGAATTAACTGTTCACTCTTTGAACAAAGTCCATAAAAAGCACACAAATGTTGTTTATCCCATCAAATTGCAATTTGCACCATGCGGCTAGAGCACAGCTGACCTGAGGTAGAAAGTTCACAAGCCACTTAGCTCTGCTTCCAAATTAATCCCTTGCATAAGCTTGATATAATGCAAACACGGCTTTTTGGCATGGGCAGACTTCTTGACGAGCTGCATCACACATTCCCAGGTGCTCTCTAAGATTTCCTTACCAAAAGGCTCAACGTAGCTTTCTTTCAAGGCTGGAAAAGTGAAAGCAGCCTGGATCACATTGACAATGCTACTCAGTGTCCTTAAATGTTCTTAGGTTTTGTAATATCCTAAAAAAAAACCCTACATTTGAAAACCGAGTTGGACTATTTTGAATCTAATACGCACATGACGACACAGAAACATACTGTTACTTTAGTGTTATTAATTACTCCTCCCAAGGCCCATGACAAATAGCTGATTAAGAATTGTTTATAGAATTGGAAACCTTTTTCCTCTGGCATTACTGTTTTCACGCCTCAAGTATCAGAGCTGATAGCACTAACGTATCTGAAAATTCACGGGCAGGAAAGCATAATCCCCACCAAGTGGTAAAAAAACTTCATCTCTTCCCTACAAAGCTCAATGTAATCTTAACCAGGGATCACAACAGATGTCACATCATAGAAAATATTTGCTCCCATCAAAAGAAAGACAAAGAAGTGCTAAAAAGAGGAACTTGCTGCTGCTTGCAAAAGTATAATAGGTTAGAAATAAATGCCAGCTAGAAATAAAAGAACTGGCTTAATGTAAAAGATCAGTCAGTCATTATCATGAAGAGAGGTGACATTATAATTTTATTTCAAATATAAAAACCAAGTAAAGATCCAGTTTTCACTTAGCAAAACTAGGAGCTGTAAAACAGCTGCTATTCAAGACTATTTCTCATAACCCTGTTGAAGCCACTAAGCATTAAGGCAAACAGAGGGCCCTCCTATTAAGACATGGCATACAGAATTTGATACCCACTCAGCAAATCGCAGGGATGTTGGGCTAAACCTGCAGATGATGAGCTACAGCCACTCCACAGTTAAACTCAGCTAGCTGCACCTAACACACGAACAGCCATCAAATCATCAGAATCACCTTTGGATTTTTTTGTGAGGGCATACTCTACATTTGGAGAAAAAAATGCTGTATTGAAGACATAACACGCTTCTGAAGGAAACTGCTCTATCGTAATGCTTCAAATTAAGAAACACCCAATGCTTGTGAATTCTATAGGAACTGGTGTAGGAAAGGGCTTAAATTGAGAGCAAAGTGGATTCTTCTGCCTTCTCTATCAGACACAAAACCATCTCCACATAAAAGACTCATTCCCTTTAAATGAGTTGTATGAAGCATTCCAGCAGTGGAGCTATACTTTGGTACTCCCAGTTGATCTCCAGCATCAGCGGAGCCATACTAATGAGTCAAGCAAGTGAAGAGAACCTCTGCATTTTGAGGATGAAAAACTGCAAAGGTATTAAGCAGCTCCTCAGTGGTGCCTCCAGCATGGGCCCACACCCACAGTAGGTTTTTAACTTTGTTCTTTAACTTTGCTGTTACTCTCACTCATAAATCATCCTTCAATTAAAAACAGTTTTAATTAATAACACACCCCCTGTGCCTACACCCTGGGCCATTTACACCAAAACTATTAAACCACATTGTGTTGTGTGCCCACTACAAGCATCAACAGCTTTTTTCCAGGCCTATGAGCAGTCTGAACTACTGTAAAAACACAGTTGCAAGTAAGGACCTGATCAGTCCTAGAAACGCTGGGCACCCACAGGGAATCATCTCAGCAAGAACATGCCATCCAAAGCTGGGAGGACAAAGAGGGTTGTGAAACATGACAGCCAACTAGCACCAAGAAAACCCAGTCCCAGGCACTCAGCTGGACAGTCACCAAGTTAACTACTTGGCTTTCCAGGCTCTTCTCCCCGGTCATCCTTCACCACCAAGCTTCCCAGTCAGTATCCCTGCCTTCAGAAACAGGACCACCATTGGCTCTGGGTTTTGGCTCAGAATGCAGACTGGGAGACAAGCACCTAAAAGAGCTGCTTTCTACAAAAATCCCCCATTCACTTCCACATGCTTTTTCTTACCATTTTAGGTTCAAGCAGCACCCAAGTCCCAAGAGTTTACCTCCATCTCTTAAGCTATATCTCAGCATTGTTACACAACACTGTGATTCAGTCCTAACAGAGACTCAAGCTGGATCCCACCACCTCAGAAATTCAGACATTAGCATGTCTTCAGGTAAGAGAATGACTGTGGGGGCCCCAAACTACATGGTATTTCCTTGTTGCAAGTACCACTCAAGCACAAGAGAGCCTCCCTGTGCAGGGAAGCAGCAAGCACTCTTTCCTGTGAACTTGGAACAAGAAGCTTGTGTGTCTCCCTTAAACTGACAGTTGATTAGAACTAATGAAACATTAGAGTGGCAGTTGTTCTTTGGTATTTTTAAAGAAATATTTACAGTCCCAGGGCTTGATACTGCCCTACGAGATGACTCAGAGCCAGTAACAATGCTAGTTTGTACAAGACAAAGCTGAATAAATGTGCCCCAGATCACACGCTGCAAAGCTGTCAACCTATGAACAACTTCAATTGGAAGTTAAAAATGGAATTGGCTTGCTATTTTGTACAATTTACATTTAATATTTCAGATCAATGGCTCTGCATAATCCCCTGGAGAACAGTGGAATAAACACTTCTGAACAAAAACATACAGTGCCTCAGTCATCATATACCAAGCTGTGCCAGCACATTCCGGTCCTCACCCTGACTCACTCCTTTGCCTCACAGGACCCTTTCCTCCCCTTGTCCCATGGGCTGCAGCCTGCCTAAATCCCAGTCATACCCATATTATGTTACTTTGTGACAATACATGTCTGGCTTAGTTCGCTATTTTAAGTGCCCTCTCCTTTCCCATCTCTTACTCACCTGAACTATCACCAGCAATACCCCTGCCTGGAGGCTTTGAGCACACCCTAATTGTCTGGGCTATCAGGAGCCTGTGCACAGTTTATTTATCTACAATAATTGTGCAGCACTCTAAAAACCATCAAAATTACAGTAACATCAAACATTTTCCTGAACTTTTACCAATGCACTAAGTGAAAATCTAATTTATCAGCCAGCACCACAACTTCTTCCTCTCCCATCACAGGAATCAGGTAGAAAAGCCTGCCCTCTAGTTTGTCATGCTGCATTAGCAGCGTGGCAAAATGATATCCTTTAGCATCCTATCAGTTTGATAGTGTCCAACAACCATCACTGTGAAAATTATGCAGGAGACGGGGTTTTGTGGGATCGGTTTTGTTGGTTTCTTGTGGAGGTTTTGGGGTTTTTTAATGTTAAGTGAGAATTACTACCAGGCCCTCTCTTACATAGCAAAACCCAGGTAGGCAGTATTTTGGTTTGTTTCAAATATACTGTAAAGACTGTTAAACATTCACGTACATTGATTAATGTTAGGGTATGACAAACAACTCCCCTTAACATGATCACCAACATCACCATTCTCTCTGGAGACTTCCTACTCTGTGCCAGCACTCAATAGATGAAGGAAGTCAGGCATCCCTCACCACAAACCAAAGCTGACCACCTGCACACGTTCACAGCCTGTGGGCACCTGCCACAATGTTCTGCAGGCATTTAAAAAAAGCCCACAGAAATGATGAGAGGTACAGAAGAAGAGAATTAAATTAATTCTGAGAAGTCACTGAATTTACACTTCTCAATTCCCCTCACAGCCTTTATTATTTATAGTCTTGCAAAACATTCCAGAAAATTTCTGCTACAGTCTCAGACTCGAGGTATTTGCTCACTGCTAGATACAACTGCTTGTTTCAGCTGAACTGCCTCATTGTCAACCTGTACAAACACATGATGGACCACTGACTGAGAGGCAATGTGGAAGTACTGAATGGCTTATGCAGACCAAGTGTTCCCAACTTTGTCATTTTAACAGCTGTCTCAAATCCATTCCTAGTAATAAAATGAACAAACTTGCAGTACCACACCATTAAAAATTTTATATCGCCATTTTATAGAAAATAAACACCAAAGCAACAAGATCTTTCCACAACTTTGATCAGTTTCCATATTTGTACATGTGGTGTGTTGACCCTGGCTGGAGGCCAGGTACCCACCAAAGCCACTCCCCTCCTCAGCTGGACATGGGAGAGAAAATATAAGGAAAAGCCTGTGGGTCAAGGTAAGGACAGGGAGATCCCTCAGCAACTACCGTCACAGGCAAAACAGACTCATCTTGGGGGAATTAATTTAATTTATTGCCAATCAGATCAGACTAGGGTAATGAGAAATAAAATCAAATCTTAAAACACTTTCCCCTCATCTCTCCCTTCTTTGTGGGCTCAACATCACTCTCGATTTTCCCTACCTCCTCCCTGCCAGCAGTGCAGGGGGCCAGGGAATAGGGGTTGGGGTCAGTTCATCACATGTTGTCTCTGCCACTCCTTCCCCCTCACACTCTTCCCCTACTCCAGCATGGGGTCCCTCCCACAGGAGACAGTCCTCCATGAACTTTTCCAACATGAGTCCTTCCCATGGGCTGCAGTTCTTCACAAACTGCTCCAGCATGGGTCTCTTTCACGGGTTGCAGTCCTTCAAGAGCAGATGGCTCCAGTGTGGTGTCACCACTGCTGGGCAGGGCAACAGACTGCTCCACCATGGACCTCCACAGGCTGCAGAGGGACAGCCTGCCTCACCATGGTCTTCACCCCAGGCTGCAGGGGAATCTCTGCTCTGGCTCCTGGAGCACCTCCTCCCCCTCCTTCTTCACTGACCTTGGAGTCTGCAGAGTTGTTTCTCTCACATATTCTCACTCCTCTCTTCAGCTGCTCTTGCACAGCATTTTTTTTCCCCTCTTCTTAAATGTGTTACCACAGAGGTGCTGCCACCGTCGCTGCTGGGCTCAGCCTTGGCCAGCAGTGGGTCCATCTTGGAGCCGGCTGGCATCAGCTCCATCCAACACAAAGGAAGCTTCTGGCATCTCACAGGGGCCATCCCTGTAACTCCCCTGCTACCAAATCTTTGCCATGTAAACCCAATACAGTGCAATATTATTTAAACTCTAAAAGAATTACAATGGCTATTAAACAATCAAAAAATTTCTGTGAAAATTAGCTTTGACTTTATCAGGAATATCAGACACATGAAAGGAAACACGTAGAGAGAACACAACAAAGCTCCTGAAATACAATTTAGTATTTGGCAAGACACACTAGGAGTCACAGTAAGGCATCTATGCCATGTAGTCTACATCCTATGGCTGCAGTATCTGTTCTCTGAGCTCCCCAGTCATGGTGTAATTCCACTGCTTGACTGTTTCCATTGCGCCCTTTACCTGAGTGGTTGTTTCAGCTCTCAAGCACAGGAAACACAAAACCCAGCACACGGCTGTCACTATGCAGAGACTCACATGCTGCCTCTTTTCTCAACATTGTGAATCAAAGCGTTATCGTCAAAGAGGATCTTCCAATGGATGGAAGATTGATGCCCCAGCTGCTGAGACGTTAAAGTGCCTATACTTACAGCATAGGCCAAACTTCTCAGATTTTTGCAACTCAACAGTTATAAGCAATTACTTCCCTGTTATTCCTAGGAAATTCTGGTACACGAAACAGATATGGCACAAGACTCAGCTAGTAAACCATGACAGCTATGTTCCCATTTCTTCTCCACTATAAATGGAGTTTAAAAAGCTACTGAACAGTGCTATAGCTGATCTATTTGTTGCAAACTGTGCTATACATGAGCAATATTAAAGAGATTATTCAAAACCTGTTCAGCACAAGTGCTTGTTTACTGGATCTCATATTGCAGGGTAGTTCTTTATTAAAAGGCAGTATTTATTCTACAGTTCATGTACTGGAGAACAGGAAGCCAACATGCCAATGTACAAACTAAATTTCTATTTCAAGTACCATAAAATCATTCTCCAGTTTGCTGGCAGCAACCTGACAATGGGCTTCTGGATGAGAAAAATTAACGTTTCAGAAACAAAATGTAAGAATTGATTGCATTAGTGTGACATGGTGTATATGCCTGGACGTACCTGGGACGGAGTGGAGACGAGAAGAATGCAACCTGGGAACACATTCCTCAAGCCACTGGGCATGGATAACCGATTTTTGTCTCATTTATGGATAAGCTTTACTATAGACAAATGCAGCACCAAAACCATTCCAAGCCCTATATTAAGGAAACACTTCCCAAAATGACTCAACTAATACAACAAACTAGAAAACTCAAATTAATAAAATGACTTCAAGCACAACAGCTTAACAGCAGTCATCAGTGTTAGGAAAGTTCTGTGCATTGCTGGAACCTCAGGAAAAATGCTTTATCTACAGGCTAAAAAGCTTGCAAACAGCAGCACAACAGTGACATGAAATTCAGGTTACCCTGTAACACAAAAATCTCCCTATGATTTGACTACAGAAAGTTTCTACACAAAACCAAGGAAAAACGTAAACAACATATTGTTTCATTGTATCATTTCACAGTGTACAAGTCAATATTTATGAAGAGACACAAATTTTCCATGTGATCCCTCCTGTGTTCTGCTTCATAAAGGATATTTGCAGATGGGTACAGCTTGTTTTCGCTTGCTTGTTCCTCTACTAGCCATTAGAGGGGCTTATAGATGTTACTGATACTACTTTACCACAAGAAAATCAACTACATCCTTTGGCAATTATCAAGGAGATACATATGTAAAGGCATGCAAAGGAAATGGCATAACATAACTTTTGTATCATGGGGATTAACTGTAGAAGAGTGTAAAGATAAGCAATGCAGTAATATGACAACACTCCCAAAAGGAAAGACAGGATTTTATACTGTAATAAAAAATTACATTTGAGAACAAAAAAAATCTTTGTATTTCACATTCGAAAGGCATCACCTGAGTTTCTAACCAATTTTATTTTTTGCAATTACTTATAAACAATATATTTTAGAGTTTAGATCTGTCCTACTGCGCTGGTTTTGGCTAGGGTACTTAATTTTCTCCACAGTAGCTGCTATGGGGCTGTGTTTTAGATTTATGCTGAAAAGTATTGATAATGCAGAGATGTTTTAGTTATTGCTGAGCAGTGCTTACCCAGAGTCAAGGCCTTTTCTGCTCCTTACACCACCTCACCAGCGAATGGGCTGAGGGTGCAGAAGAAGTTGGGAGGGGACACAGCTGGGACAATGGACCCCAACTGACCAAAGGGATATTCCATACCATATGACATCGTGCTCAGCAATATAAAGCTGGGGGAAGAAGAAGAAAGGCAGGGAAGCTTGGAGTGATGGCATTCATCTTCCCAAGTAACTGTTACACATGATGGAGCCCTGCTGTCCTGGGGATGGCTGAACACCTGCCTGCCCATGGGAAGCAGTGAATGAGTTCCTTGTTTTGCTTTGCTCACGCACACAGCTTTTGCTTTACCTGTTAAACTGTTTTTATCTCAGCCCACGAGTTTTCTCACTTTTACCCTTCCAATTCTCTCCCTCATCACTCCGAGAGAGAGTGAACAAGCAGCTATGTGGTGCTTAGTTGCCAGCTGGGGTTAAACCACAACACCCATAAACTGGGAAACTATCCACAGCAAAGTGAAATTCCATATTTTTCACTATAGTTGGATAGTAAGTAACGTAGCTAAAGATAGTAAGTAATGTAGCTAAAGAACAACTTCCACCAGCATTAGAGGAAACATTGGTACACATTCAAGACAAGCACAAGTCTTACTCTAACCAGAGTTGAGGCACTAGCCTCATCTTTGTACATGTGTATTATACAAGGAATGCTTTTCCTTCAGCTCACAAAAATTTGATTTACAGTCTCTAGGCATCAGATGATGATGATCTTCATTCTAGTCCTGTTTGCCTTCCCGCCACTGTCGAGAACCTTCATTCCACGCTACATATACAAAGAGAGCAAGTACCACATGAACAGTAACTACAGCAACTATGGCAGCATAAAAATAGCTGTCTCTGTCGGACATTCCTAAGGTACCTGAGAAAATAAAGAAAGTAAAGAATATTAGTTATTGGGAACACTGAAACGACAAATCACAATTCTTCCCAATGACCAAAGTTACATTTACTCCTGTATCAAAAGACTGAGCTCAGGAAGATTCATAGGGAAGAATTCACCATGATAATTACAGACCTGGAAACTATTTCTGGAATGAAGCCACACTGTAATTATTCAATATTTAAGATAAAATACCCTGGTTTTGAAGTCAACAGCTGAAAGTTCTACAACATTCACTTTTTCCTGTTACTATCTTCCAGCACCAAATAAACCTCAACATCCTTTTTTTCATAAATGTGACTCTCTTTGTGGGGCAGGAAAAGAGGAGGAAGGGGATAATTACACAATTTATCTGCCACTGTAACAGGATAAAATGGTAGAACACCACTTAAATTTAGAGGACTTCTGTATTTAGACCATTAAGTAATTCCTCACCAGTTAAGATACATGAATGCATCTCACATGAAATAAGCGTTCAAATATCAGAAGACCAAATAACAAAACGTAATTTCTTTTCATTCATTTAAAAAACTCAAACCCCACAAAATAACCAAACAAAAAACCACACATCACACCACACCACAAATATTACCCTCCAAACACCATCCCAATCCTATCAGTGCTGACAGATCTTGCCATTAATTGACACAGCAAAGTTAAGGCCCAGATTGCTACACTACAAGGAGAAGAAAAAAAAAAAGCTAAGAAGTGTCTGGAAAACTACTTAAGCTTCCAGCTTCAGCCTTCAGAAGTACATACAGCAGTACACACCAAGGGAGACCCATCCTGGAACAACTCAGTTATATATTCACAAACTGCTGTTAAAATCAGCTGCTTTCACCCTCCCTTCTCCCCGCTCTTGAAGGAGATAACTTTCTAATACTGCAGGAGAAAAGCATTAAAGCCTTGCAGAATCAGTGTGGCTGGTTGTTAGCAGCTTGACAGAACTGCTCCAGAAAAACAGCTAGAATATCTCTTTTTTTTTTTTTTTTTTTTTTTTTTTAATATTAAATGAAAGCTCTACAAACACCCACACCCAATATCTGAGACTGGGTATATGACTTAACTGATTTACACTTACAAATGCAGGTATATGTTTTAAAAAGCAAAAAACAAACCCAGTAAACAACATCATTCTGTCTTGAATATACAATTAGTTTGCAACACCTGCAGGAAACATATCCCTGATGATTCTGATAAAAGTCTGCTGCAGGGTGGTGTTAGATACCCTTTAGATAAAGGAAACAATGCACCTGTATACTATATAAACCACTGTGTAACAAACAGCAAATATGAGACTGCAGACCACAATGCAGGGAAGGATGCATTGACCATTTAGATAATTTTCTGTTCTAATTGGGCATTACAAGGCCCTTCACCTGCATAAGGAAACACACATGCAAAACAGGAAGGAGAATAAAGATGCTATTAGAGGACTGTGCTTTTCCTCTTTTATTGTAACGGTAACACTAATTGGCAGAAATGGAATTACCTTCAAATATATAAGCCTTTGATGAAAAATATAGCCCAACAGGTAATGTGATCATTAGAGCTGTGAAGAATAGAAGTGTTCTTAAAGTTGATGTTAATGAACCCTCATTTCTGCAATAAATAAGAAAAATTACACACAGAAGAAAGTTACAGTACATATGCCTGAAACAGGACAAGAACTCACCCCAAACAGAAACCAATTATTTTTCAAGAACTGAGTATGTATATCACTTGGAAGCGATAAAGGCTTGGGGTATGCATTTGTTGGCTGCAACAGAAAAATCACTATTCAAAACAATGTAATGATTCTGCCAGTCAAAGCTCACAAACAAGATTAAAAACAGTCTTTATATTTTTCCCTGTTATTGCTTTGCAAGCATTAATAACATAGGGGCTTTACTTTAGTATGTTCATCAGTGTATTGTTGCATAATTATTAAATATCTAATGTTAGATACATATGCACTTGTCATATGACAGCATTCTGCAATAAAACTTGCCAAGTTCCCTTTTTTATTTTTTTTTAAAAAAACCTACAAGTCTAGGAAAATGACAAATCCTATGGGTTAGGATAGAGAGGGAAGTACACAGAATGACTTTAACAGCTTACTACTGGAAGGGAAGTTCCTTTTTATTAGGCACTGTTCCTCTATTTAAAATAATTTCTCAGTTTCCACTGAGAAAGTTGGAATAACTGCAGCAATAATCACAACAGAGCCAAATACAACAAAACATCAGGAACTTTTATTGCCTTCACAGACGTAAAGCTAGAAGACCTTGAACAAGAGAATCACAGCGAAGGATTATGTACTTGGTAAGGCCTGAACCTGATCTGCTAGAACAAGTTTTGTATCTACAAAACACCACATACAGCTTGTTTTCGTGTGTGCTTCCACCAGTTTTCACTCGCTCTGCTTGGTCGACTGCATTATTTATGCTGAAGTAAACATGTAAGCCAAGCAATACCCTTCTGACTTTCAAAGACTACCAGATGCAATGGTATGTGTCCTTAAGGCTTTGAAACACAAATATGCATAAAAAACAACTTAAGTCAGGGATACATAATTCTGAAAACTCCCAGGCAGCTCCACAGCAATTTTTGCATAAGCAGTTTAAAAAAGTTTTATCAAGACATATTTGTGCCATAGTATATTGCTTGAAATTACATTTTATCCTTGACATTTCTCTGGAAAAATAAGTGGAAATGGGAAAAAAAATAATCGTATCCTCTGACAGTCATCAAGAGAGAGTGACATGCAGCCACACACAGCTTTTATACTAAAGACGACAGTGCTTTTGCAGGTCATGTACTGCCACACATTTACGTGGCACATTAAGCAGCTTTAAAAACAAAACATATTCAGAATCTTTACTAGAGTTTGTCTCAAGGTCTGTCGGGGTGGAAAGCATAACCTCATTCAAACTTTCCTTAAGCAAATTAGAAACTAGCCTCTATTTAACACCTGCCCTTGGAAGAATAAGATGACCTCCAGCTCATTACCAAAATTAAAAACTCCACTGCAGACAAATACCTCTGTTACACTGACATACTTTCATCACTTCCATAAGCAGCAAAAACACACATTCGTGTATCACCTCAGCCCTAACACGGGGCTTTCAGCCGGATTCCGAGGTCGCCCAGGGTTACTCAGCCCGGCCACGGCAAACCCGGGGCCGCCTCCACCCCCTCCGGCTCCTCCTGGCTCGTCGCTCCCTCGTCTCACCCACGGCGCGGGACGGGCAGACGCCCCCGGGGCTGCACCCCTCGCCCCACCACCGCTGTGACCCCGTGCTGGGGGCACCAGGAGCCGTCCCCGCCCGCCGCGGCCTAGCAGACACCCGTTCCCCCGGATAGGCCGCAGCCCACGGCCAGGCCTCGCCACCCCGCAGGGGCGCCAGGCCCTCCCGCCACCAGGCCCTTCACCGCCTCTCCCCGGGACTTACTGCCTGAAGTCGGACACGCGGACCGTCTCACCGTAGCGCTCCATGGCCGCCGCCAGCCCCTCAGCGCCCCGCGGTACCGAAGCTTCCGGTGCGCCGGAAGCCCGCCGCAGGGGCGGGCGCATGCGCAGGGCCGCAGGGGCGAGCGCATGCGCAGGGCGGCAGCGCCGCGCGCCGCCGTCTCCATAGCAACCGCGGGGCTGTCGCGGCCTAGCTGCAGGCGCTGCGCCCAGCCCGGCCAGGGCCGAGGGCCTGGGAGATGTGGGGACGGCCATCGCCTGCCGGCCTGGGACCTAGCCTGCAGCCGTGGTTTCTGTTCTGTTCGGACAGTGTTGTCTACAGGGAACACTACCCCGCGCAGGCTCACTGCGGGATGGAAACAGCAGCATAATTCCACGAGGGAGACGAAAAATGTCAGTGCATGGGAAAGTGCAGTGGAGCACACTGACACTTCAATGTGTTGGGTGAAGGTCAAGGCCTTCCAGCAAATGGCAGTGGTCTTGGAGCCAAAAAACCTCTACGTTATTGAGACTTTTTAATGAACTTGCCAGTACAAAACACTATAAATGAAACAACACAGGCATTCTCTAAAGGAAAACTTCAGAGTTTCTTTATGTTGTCCTGTCAGGAAAGAGGCTTGTTCTCCTACAGGTTTCCTGCTCTCCTGGCACTAAAGTTAATAAAAATTCTACAGCAAAAGATGAAACTTCTGGTCAAGATTCAAGAGAAACAGTCCCCAACGGAACTAATAGGTGCTGCAAATAAGAGACTGAGGGCTCGGGCAGATTTCACTCCCCTATAGCCTGGCTGAGCACTAAGTGTTTCCAAGATGACACTGTTTAAGCTATTTATTCACATTCCTGTTGAAGCTACTCTGCTCTGCTTGAATATGGATCAAGGGATGGACTTGAACCCAGCTTTTCAACAGAAGACCAGAGTGCTACAATCTCTGTGCTATGCAATCAGCCTCATTTGCAGGGGGGATTAATTGTTTATACTCAATGAACAGCTCTAGCAGGAACACAAAGCATTGCAACTTCCAAACAATAGCTCTGGAAGCTGTTTAATTGAACGCTGCTATTTAATTGACTCTCATATACCACAGAAATAACATATTTGCCCCTTTTATGGTAAAACCATGTTGCTATCTTACCACTCAGCCATGCCAAATCTTAATTGTGTGAGTCACTAACTCCACACATGACTCTTTCCTCATGTTTTCCTGCAGCATGCAGACATCCAGCGTCTCTGCAGCCTGGCACTGTGGCCTCTGCCCTGCTCCTTGTTGCAGTGCCCCATAGCACATGGCACGGCACAGTGGCCTCTTCTTCCTCTCATGGGCCAGCATGACATCCTGCTACCTATGATCCTCGAAAAGAAGAAATATGAGAGGGTTGTTTTCCTTGCAATCAGCAAGATCAGGAAATAAGCACTTTGTTCTTGGTAATTCCTGCTGTGAACTTGCCTCTCTTAGCTTACTCCGAGTGAATTTCCCTTGTCTGGGCTAGAGGCGATGGACACTACACACTGCACCAGCAGCTGCAGTGTGTAAAGTGGGAGGGAAGGAGCAACACTGTCTGCAGCACTGATTTTCTCCCCTCTGATTATGAATAGTAAGATCTTTTTTAAGTTTTCTCCAGTATATATGAGAAAGGTGAATTATGTTAGAAGCATTTTTTTTTTTTCAGCAATGAACGTAGCTCAGCTGGCGGCTCCCTCCCGTTTGTTAAGATGCAGCACAGTGCATCAGGCTGTCAGTGCTTACGGAGGAATGTCTGACTCTTGTGGTCACGCTTGCATTATGAACCAACTGATTTTATGATCTTCTGAAATAGGGCAGCCCTCCTCTCATTTGGTTCCACTGCAGCCTGAGCCAGCAAAAGAGATGATTTGCATGAGGAAACAGAAAGAGGCTGGTGTGGAGGAGGGGGGTGCTTTGTAGCCCATACCCCGTTGGATGGGGATGGAAGGAGGGCTTGCTGTGTAACATAACTTAAAACTTCAGACTAGTCCTTAAAAACATCTAATTAAGTTTCAGCTAGCCACTCACAAAATCCCACCCAAATGTGTGAGCGGTTTTTTTTTTAATGGATTACTCAGCGAACAAAAATAATTTGGCAAAAAAATCAGTGCATAGTTAAGATATAAAACAGACGACTGAAAAATATGAATGTAGGTGCAGTGAACATTTAATCACTACATATATGATGTTTTTTCCACTTCTGGTTTGACTTTCCTGTTTGTTTCCCCAGTAGGAAAAGCAATGACATAAGACAGTTTAATAACAAAATAAAAAACCAAGGAAATATAAAAGTGGAATAAGTCTCACATCACATAAACTTATCATAAAGATACATATCCATCATTAGAAAGCAGCAAATCACTCAAGGCTTAGCCACCCAAGTCATTAATTTTTAATATAAAATTACTTCATATCTCATCACACTCATGCTTTTATCTACTAGACTAATAGCAGTTCTGCTGAATGATTTCCTGCATGTTTAACTGCTTTTGTTTCATAAGCGCATAAGGGAAATACAAAACTATTAGAAAAATTTTGCAACTATGGCGGGGGGGTCGGGGGGGGGAAAGCTTTTTATTTGCATTTTTGTGTCACTTATTTTAAAAGATCTGGAGCATACAAAGCCTTGTCCATTTGTTTCAGATTTCATACCTTAAGTATTCTGAAATTTCATGGAGACCACAGACCTGTCTTACCTTCTGGATTATAGAGCAAACATAAAATTTGCCCTTAAGCAAACACTTAACTTGCTGAGGCCCCCGCTTTTCAGAGGGGCTGCATCTCAGCAAGGGTGCAGAGCAGCTGGGAAGGTGCCTGCTGAAGCAATACCATCTAGTGGCAAATGGAGAAAAAGAATCCCTGCAACATGTGCAGAGCTGGAAAAGCAAAAACTGAAAAGATAATATTTAAAACCAAAACCACCTGCTTGTGAATATATTTTTTTTCAAGGTTTGTTTCCATGGTAATGTATCAAAAGGAAGATATAAACCGGATAATCAGAAAAGGAGCTGAAGCAGGGAAGGCACCGTGGTTACTGGGGCCAGTAACAGGCTCAGTATACAAGGCCTGATCTTGCAGAAGTTCCAAGTGACCCCAAGGGTCTGGCTTTTGAAATGAGATTTACCAGCAACAAACAAGCAGTGCTGTGCAGCATCAGCTTTGAAGCTGTTATACACTTGCTTAGAATTACTACATGTTTTTATGTGGTTAGAGCTTAGGCCCAGAGGAGATGGTACAGAAGGAAGAGCAGCTGTGAAACAGGGCCTTCTTTCAAGTCATGGTTTGCCACAGTTAGGGGAAGGATGTATAACATTTGTGACTGGATTTGCTGTGTGGAGGGACTATTCCTATATAAGAGAGCTGGCATTTGTAGGGAGCGATAATGTGTTTTATTATACCATCTGATAGAGCTTAAGCAAACAAATAGACAATTCTAGGAGCTCTCAGCCTCTTTTGCTGAATAATAAGAACTGTTCTGGAACATTGTCCATTTTTTTTTTCCAGTGATGTCAGTTCATCTAATTAAAGATGTTAGTTCTTCCTCTTTCAGTTTCTTGTCATTCTTGGCTCCAGCAATACTACAAATTCTATTTCACTGTTTTGTGGACCTCTACACCCCAGAAAGAAAGAGATACGTTTCACAAAAGGTGAAATGAATGGGTTGGTTCTTTGTGATACTCCAGGCCAAAAGTCCAACTGTTCAGTACAAAGCATAGACCATGTTGCATAGTTGGCCACCAGCTTCTGTAGAAATAGAACCAGGGGAACGTTAATGCTTTGGGTTAGCGAAGAAACCATTTGTATGGACATTATAGGGGTATATTCCCTGTTATGATCCTGTTGCTGTTATTGCACATCCCAGGGTAAGTCAGAGCAAAGAGCTGACACCCCTATTAGCTAATAGAGCTTAGAAGTCTCACAGTCTAATTTACACCTCCCACTATTATTGCTGTCATTTTGCAAAGAAAACATAGGGCTACTGATGGAAGTGGCTTCCTTCCACATGCATTGTGAAATACCTGAGGTGCCTGCATTAATAGAGTGGGAAAGGCTTCATTCCCACAGCCGATATAAGTCAACCCATACTTACCAAGTACAGGTGAGACTCCAGATACTGAAGGAAAGAAATCCTCTTTTTCTGTAGAGGCAAATATAATCAAAAGTCTTATGTGTTACATGCAATTAAACCAGTATGTGACATTTTATATCTCTGCCCAGACAAACAATGTGGATTATACAGTGAATGTTGTGTATTTGTTTTATACTTTTCCAAAAAATAGTGTACATTAGTACAAATGCGTAGAAAACAGCGCCCCTTCCCACCACTGTTTAGGTTATAGGTAGCTTTGGAAAATACAACAGGTTTTTGTGAAGATGGAGAGTTACAGGAATGACATTTTTCTTCTACAGAATATATATTTTAAAAGCCAGCTAGTTCAATCCAGTGCATCAGGCACACAGGAAAGACCCCATGCTGGCAGCAGCAGCAGCCTCACAGCACTGGTTTGCCATGATGGGAAACGTGTATAACAAGCACTCGGAATTTGAAAACCCTCAGCAAGTTCATTCGAATCCCAGTTTTGAGCTACTGTGGCAGTAAGCTGCAAAGGGACAGGCTTATTCCTCAGGCAGGCAGGCTGCTGCAATGCCTGGCACCCACGTTCAGCTGCAGGGGCTTGTAAGGCTTGTTTTATTTTACAGCATCAGTGCATCCAGGGTTTACCTCTGAGCTCAAGACCAGATGAAAATCTGTTCCTCAACTGTAACCTGATCACACATGCAGAAAGAGTTACATCTAACTAATTTCACATCAGATTATTAGATAAAATTTCACAGTATTGTTTAGCTGAGACAGATCACAAACCACTTTTCACCTTTGCCAAAAGTGTTTTTTCACAAAGGGGAGGTTATTTTTCTAGTTAATACTAGAAATTTTCCAAAAAAAAAGTCTTCAGCAAAGGCTGAACAACTGGGCTGCTCTAAGTGCCCAGGAAAACCATCAATAACTGGAGGCATTTCTACCTTTATATCCCAACACACAAGCACTAAACCATTCACCTAGGGTTACATGGGGTCTTGTGCATTTATTCTGTGTTAGGTGTTTATCTTTCCTATCTGATTTTCTAAGGAATTTACCTGCACCTGTACTAGAAAACCAATTAGGGCTGAGGCACAGGCATGAACACTATCTGCCATCATCCCCAGTACATCTTTGCCAGCTTGCCCCTGGAGCAGGTTTGTCCTGTGGCAGCCAGTGCTCTGCAGGCACCAAGCAGGGACAACCAGGCAGCACCGGGTCTCAGCAGGCAACAGAAAACACCATGTTCTCTCGCTGTGTTCACAGGCACCACTGGAAGCAAGACAGCGGCTAGAACAAATACAACCCAGCAATACCTTGTATCAGAAGAGCGGGTTTCAAGGTTGGCATACTCACCTCTAGGCAGGGTGGGACATGGCCAGGGCTGCAGTGCACTGGGAGCAGTCAGGGAAGAGAGATCCATCAGTCTGAATAGCAGGGGACTGTGCGACAAATGTTAAATGCAGCCCTCAACTCCACATATACAAATAAACTGGAAAGGCAGTTGTTTCCTGGATAGGTCTAGAGACACATTTTATAGAGCACAGAAACATGCATGGGCTTTATGGCTTGAATAATGTCTGCTCATAAAAAGGTGGTTGTTTTATGCAATGGGAACTGCAAGATTTTATGCCTACTAGCTCTAGGATGACAGCTCTTTTCCTTCAAAAGATACCCTCAGTAGCAGGGTGTGCTGGTTTTGGCTGGAATGGAGTTAATTTTCTTCACAGTAGCCATATGGGGCTGTGTTTTGGATTTGTGCTGTAAGCAGTGTTGATAACACAAAGATGTTTTCACTATTGCTGAGCAGTGCTTACCCAGAGTCAAGGCCTTTACTGCTTCTCACACCCGACCAGCGAGTGGGCTGGGGGTACAGAAGAAGTTGGGAGGGGACACAGCTGAAAATTCTGTGACTCCATGGTGAACAAAAGATTATTTCTCAGTGCCATGACCATGGTCCATCAGAAATGGCTGAGAATGAGAGTGAAAATATAGTTGTTACCATTATGCATGAGTGTACACTGACTGTGAACTCTTCCCCTCCCCAGATCTGTGAACTTCTCTCTCAAAGGCTGCAGTTCTTGGCAGACCTGTAATAATGCAATTACATCACCTACTACTGACAGTAAGTACTTGAAAGGACAGTACAGGGGTAAAAGTACTTCCAAAGCCCATTCAGGGACATGAATGCAAATTCTCTATTCTGAAAATAATCCAATTTATGAAATACAGTCCTCATTATAGTTTGATCTCAAAGCTAGAAACTCCTTGAATTAGAAATCAAAGGTTTCTGGTTCCAGCCATGTCCTGGCAGACCTCTCACCATCTTTTTATAAACAGAACTGGGGAAATCTTTGTCCAGGCACTGTGAGCAACTGACAACAGAAACTAGAGACCTTTAAGAAGGTCTTAGTGGAGCAGTCAAATGCCAACAGATTTAGCTAAATCCTTCTAGGACCCCCATTCCCATGTCTGATACTAAAGAACCTGCTCAAGTCGCAGAAACTTGTCCAGGTGGTGGCAAAGGAGGGACTTAAACTCCTGTTTCTCATGTCATGGTTATGCGCATGAAACAGATAATTTTTTTTTCTGTAATAAGAGGGAATCTCCTGAGGTATTTTAACCTAAAAATACTGTGCTGATGATAAATAAGTGAAAATAAAGCAACTGGAAGAAATGCATGTATTTGTTTGCCCGTGCTTTTTATTGCTGACATTGAAGATCATTGTGAAAATGTGAGATAAAGTTAGGGGCTTTGTGTATTTGTCTGCAAGTGCAAAACACAGAAGATAAGGTGGAAAGAACAGCTGCTGTATTCAAAAGTGCCCCCCAAAGTAGTCATTGGTGCATTTGAGTAGTCACCAGAGTTCAAACAAATAGTATTGCCAGGCGAGATCTACAAGCCAGCCATGTCTGTGCTGTGTAGACAGACGAACTGGGAATGAAGATAAAATAGACAAAATGCTGTTTGGCTGACCAGGTAAAGAACATGCTTTAGGGGACAGTGTTTCTGTGCATCACTGGAGAGAAGAAAGAATTAAGACTGTCTTCATGCTGCAGAAGAAAGTGTCAGAAATACAGGTGTCAGCTTATCCTAGACACCTCAGAACTGCATCTCTCCACCTCCTAAAACATTTGGCTCTGTGGTGGAAAGACCCACTCCCAAAGGAAGAGAAAAAGTACCTTCAGCTGAGCTGCAGCTCTGCAGTTGCCACTCAATGTTCCCCTCGGTGCTGTGGCACAGGCTGGCTGCAGGTGAACCACAGGACTCTCAAGCTAAGCAGAAAGAGCTGGTTTAGACAGATAGATCAATAGATACAAATGCATACCTACACATGTGCTTTAAACCAGAGATCAGAAAGACAGTGCTTGGGAGTAAATAATACTATATCACAACAATTAGTGATACTACTATACGACAGCATTGTGTGGGACTATTTTAAAACCTGTCATTTCTTTGTTGAAATAGCCCTAAAAGTGAGGGATTTCTGATGAGCTTCACAATGTCAATTACATGAAAATTGCTTTCCCTTCTCCCCACTCCTGAGAATCTCTATTTTCATTGCAGCTGACAAAAATGATCCCTGTTCATCCTGTGTCCTGGAAAACATAGTGGAGATCCAGCATGCTGGGCCAACCCCATCACAAAATTTATAAAATTTTATAAAATTACCAGCTTTTCCCCCATCCTGTTACATGCTAAGCCATGCATCAGTACGACAGTGATGTTATTTGCATTCTCCAGTAAAACAAATGGTAATATTCTTATAGCCATACAGGATGCCAACAGCTTAGGATGTAAGCCAGACTTCCTCAACTCTATTAAGAGAGTAGTTAAATTTTAACTGAGACTGTGGTTTTAGTTCTGTCCTTTGCATGTGGCATCTTAATTAGCTAATAAAAAACTCCAAGGTCAGCTACACTGACAGGAGATATTTGTTTGGATCCAGTACTCACCCAAAAGATGTTTGAATCCAGCCAGAGCCTCGTTTTGGCTTTCAGGTGAATGAACACTGCTCAAAGGAGAGCACAAACATCTGTATTTAACTTACTGAGCAGCACAGTTCCTAGTTTCTCCATCAAGAAGGATGGAGAGGTGCAAGGCAGGCTTCTCTCTTCACCCAGCTTTCCTACTAGGGACAAGGAGGAGCAAGTCACCAGGAGATGCTGCAGAGTGATCAGCAGCGTGTCCTCTCTGCCATCCCTTGGGTTCTCCAGCAAAACACTTTGCTTTACCCAAAGCACAGAGGCTCGCTTTGCTCCTTGAAAAAAGGCAAACACTGCATGTGTCACTCAGCAGCAGCCACTGCACAACCATGTAGTCAAGTATCTATGAGGGTGGTTCATTCCTACACTTTAAAAACAAGTAGGTGTCTGTTTGGATTTTAACCACAGGAAGGATATGGAATACGAAAATCTGGAGGTGTGGAGATTTTAATATCTGGAGATATCAAAAAGATGGGAGAAAGTCACCACTTTCCCTGCACAGCAGAACCAGCGATGCTCTCTGTGGACGTGTGAAAGCCCTGCCCACAACTCCTGAGACCTCACCAGTGACACAAGTTGCAGCCTTTAAATCTCACATGGGAAAACAGCTGAAGCTCTCAGAGGAGTTTAGCATTCAGACTTCATTTTTTCTGATTTTCTATATAAACTACCAAAGAAAGGACAAAACACTCCAAGTCTGCTATTGGAGACCACTCGGTAATCACAGGGACAGCTAGAGATCCTTGGAGCATCTCTAGCAGGCAGTGAAGGACTCTGCTCCACAGACCATGGCTGGATGGGATGCAGTCACAGGGAGATGGTGAAGGGGGCAAAGCACCCTGCGTGTTGCAGAGACCGGTGTTTCTCAACATTTCCCTTCAATATGATGACCCTTCCTTCCAAGTGAAGACTTCTCATCACCTCTAGTCTTTTCAGCACACAGGCAAACACATCAGCGCTGCCTCTGGAATTTGTTTGCTTGTAGGGACTTGTGTGTTTTGAGAAGCTGATGAAGAACAGGGAGCCTTGGAGGACCTTGAGATGTAGAATTCTGGGCAAGATTCTGTTTGCTTTCCACTGTCATAACTTTCCATTACCTCATGCCTCTGCCCCATGACTTCCCTCCCCATACAGGCACACACTCCTGTTATCTGTGTGCAAATGAGAAAATACCCCTTTGCCTTTGGCAGATCTTTCACCAGGATACCAAAAGTTTGCTACCCCTTCTCCTCCCTCATCCACAACTGATTTCTTCAGTAGTAGAAGTAGTCCCACAGTGGTTATCCACTTGGTGCTGCATGAAAGATTTCTGCTCTGTCATCCCCTCATGGTAAAAAATACAGGCAATAATTAAAGTTAGAAATTGAACATGTTAGAAGATACAAAATACAAAAAGCTTCACTACCTGCTAGTTGTGCTTCACAGTTCCGAAGGCTCCAGTGAATGGCATGCATCTGAGTACACCATGTACAGGACATGGAAAAGTGAGAATTAGCTCCGTGGTAGCCCCAGGCTAGATGACGGATGCTTCTGTTTCACTGATGCCTGCCAATGATATGGCAATCATTTTCTAAATAAATATATTCACAGTTCATTGAATCTCCCTGCCTCTTTCTTGCAGGGAGGTGTTTTTCTTGCTGGTCTTTCCTTTGCTTGTTACTGTTTCTGCTGAGGTTAGCAGGAATTTGGCCTTTAATGAAATCTCATGCTAAGGCATGGTGACTGTTGCATGCAGAGGAAAAAAAAGGTCTCTGTCTGGCCAATTCTTGCTCCCCAGAGCCCAGCACTGCTCATCTGTTTTCCTCCCCCCAAAGCAGGTTTGTGGGACATGAGCAACACCATGCCCTATGAGGAGCTGAAGAACGAGGTCCTCCTCAGAGAACTTCAGACCTGGTCCCCAGCAAAGTCCTTTCTAAGTAGTCCATTGAAGACCAGAAACTTCCCCTGCTATTTCTCAGCATCTCGGTGCCTCACTCTGCAGGTCACTACTAGCTGCAAAATAAGTGGCCCTGAAGGACCACAAAGCTTCACGTTAGCCAGAGCTCAGAAAGGCACAGTGGTGTCTCGCTGCTGTGTTTCCAGAGCGCAGTTGTGACTGTCCTGTTCCTCACTTTAAGCCATACCTCCACTGCAGTAACTGTGCAAATGTTCTTGAACCTGCTTCCCAGTGCCTCGAAGGGCAGGGGACTGGGGTGAATTGCACCAGACGAGGCTTCACTGAGGTGACCAAGAAGAGACCTGGTGAAAAGAGGGGATGCTTCAAAGAGCCTGAGATGATGCTTTCAGCACCAGGGGTCTCTTCCAGCTTCCACATGTGCAGAGTGTACTGCAATTAGAAGAGTCACCTGTGCCTGGCCAAAACACCGCATCCTATTTGTGCTTCCAGGCACGATTCCTGCTAATGCCAGGGCTGCAGTACCTTAAATAACGAAATCCTTTGCCTCCCCCTGCCACCGAACAGGGCTGGAGGCAGCCCCGGAGCCAGCACACGCTGGTGCTCCTGCAGCCATGGCATCTCCCTGCCAGGAGCAGCCAAAGGGCAGAGCCCTTGCCCGACCCCTCGCCCGGACGATGCGAACTCTGGGCTGCCTGCCCGGAGCCGTCCTTGGGTGGCTGCTGCCTCTAGATGGTGCTGCTCAGCAGGGAATGAGCCCCAGTTTCTGGGGAGCCCCCCCGGCACCCACTCACCCACTCGTGTCCGCGGCCACCGGGGAAGCGCAGCAGGGCTGCAGCGTCCTCCTGTTCAGCATCACTGTGCAGCCCGCCCAGGTCAGGCTTGGGGTTCAGTGAAAGTCCAGCCATTCCGGCAGCCCTGGGCAGGAAGGATGGTTGGGTCTGGGGGCCTTATTTAACTGTGTCTCACTAAATACACTGGCTTAAGCGTTCTAGAAGCAGGCTGCACTTTTCTGAAATTATTTCAGTAGAGAAGGAAACATAGCTGGGCCCTAATCACAGAAGTTTATTTCTGGCTGCTAAAGGGGAAAAAATGTTAGCTTAATTGTATAGTATTTTATAATCCAGCATCTACTTTTCGTTTACAAACTCTGCAGTTTCATAGTCCTTACCTGCTTTGCCCACCAGCGAGGTGTCAGGTACCCGAACACAGGCTCAAACCACAGCAGCAGCTGGGAGGACCCAGCTGCAAGCAGAACCCCGAGCGTGCCTCACGCTCCACGGATGCTTTGCCCAGCCGTTTCTGCAGCAGACCTGGGGTGATGCTAACAAAAGGCTGCACACAAGTTCAGGCAGAGCAGGAGCTGTTGATGCTCATGTCTGATCTAGACTTTAGTACAAGTAATTACCCTGTATTGAAATTATCTCTGTGTTTTGCTGGGATACTAATACTTTTCTTTTTTTGAAGTTAATGCTATATAATGGATATCACAGACTGAGCTCTGAAGAATCTGTCTCATTAGCATTAGCACCATTTGACAGGCCAGAGTCTGACCTAAAGGCCATGAAAACAGAAAAAACTGCTGTTGCCTTGGGTGAATATTGGCAGGTTGCTACCACCACACCGTGGGGAAAATTTGTGCTCTGCAATAGCTGTGTGAGAGCAGCCAGCCTGAAGGTGACAATTTCCCCATACAGAACATCTCATCTCCCCAGAGACCAGGTCAAATGTAAACACACTTCTCCTTTGATACACAAAAGCATAATTACAGTGCCTGGAATTGCTCTGGGAAGAGCGCTGATAGCTTTCCCCTGCAAAGAAAAGGAAACTCACAGGAATATCTTTTTCTTCTCCCTTTCTTCCATCAAATTATGTCCAGGAACTCCCTCAGATATGTATTTTTTCACTCAGCACATGCCACTTCAGATCAGTTGGGCTGGATCCATCCACAAAAGATGCTGAACAGTTGGTACTTAGCCCACACAAAATCCCATCCACATCTACAAGTAAGGTGGTCCTCTACTTTTCTCACCTACAGGACTTGATGCAGTCAGTATTTTCAGGACACACAGAAGCCAGAGAAACAACTATTCTCCCCAGCACATTTATACAGTTTCAGTGGTTGGGTGGTCATCCCAGACTGAAGAGAAATGGGCTTTTCTTTTGGGATACACAGTGAATGTTCAAATTCACATCTGCTCCCCAAATATCCAGCAACAGGCAAGTCTGGGATGACTGCTCTCTTAGGCACTTCACTGCTCTGTTGACTTTCTGTAAGGATAGGTCCTTATTGCTTTTAAACTTGCAGCATATCACACAACCTCCAAACAAAGCTCTAACCCACTGAGAGTTTCTTCAAAGAACCAAGATTTGAGGTCCTCCCAGGCGTGTCCCAAGCAGCCCTGCCAGGTGCCACATGCACCCCTGCCCTCCTCTGTCACCACCTCAGGGGCAAGAGCAGAGCCAGGAGTAGCAACGTTCGAGGGGAAGATTGCACAGCTGGACAGCATAGAGTGGAAGCCAGTCTTGAAAATACAAAAAGCAGGATGTTGCTGCCCCATGTGTAATCTGACCAGAGCAGCGACGTAAATGAACCTTTACTTTTCTATCCCCCCACTATATGGTGGTTGTGAAATTTTTCACAATCACAAGTAATCAAGGTGGTGTCATGCCTCATTCAACACACCATGCCCCAAAATACCTCAGCTTGCTCCTCTTGCAAGAGCCAAAGAAACATCATGTTCTGCAACTCACATTTTAGTTTTGCAGTCTCAAATCCCAGTGTGAGCCTGGGCTGGTTTTATCAATTCTGATGAGGATGCAGCCTAACATGGCAGCCCGATAGGTGCAGACTGAAGGGAAGGGAGGATTTAATAGACCTGGCCCAAGCACTGAGCTGGTAATGGAGAAGAGTTGTTATTAGTCATTTGCATAACATAAAAAGAAGATCCTGATCTGGGCTTAATAAATTCTTCCTCGTATGAAATAACACAGTTATAGCCATTTCTATAAAAACGTCAAAGCCTTTATGTGAAGTAAGTGTTCCTTCAGACCATAAAGTACAGTCCTACAGCTTAATAAAAATCACTTGTGTCACTACATGGACTTCTTTGAAGTGACACTCTGCAAGGGGAGGGGTGTGAATAGAAGCAACACACTCATTCTCACGCAGAGTGTGAGACAGCATGATGAGAAGAGCTAAAGTTACAGTGCAAGAACTAAGCCAGAGACACTGAGGAACACACACAGAGAAGCAATGTCTGGGCGTGAATCTACTAAAAAGGCATGCTGCTTTTTCTGGTTTGGTGATGTTTTTGCTTTATTTTCCCTTGAGAAACTATAGGCCATCACCCAAGACTCAGAGATAAGAGCGAGCTCAGAGATGGGTCAAACCCCCAGTCAATGGGAGGTGGATAGATCCAGCAACTGGGCAGCAAACCCAGCACTGTGCTATTAGTGTGGGTACCGGGCACAACTTAGGGAAGGCAGATTCAGGTTCTGGAAGACAACTGGTGGTGCTGCGTGAAGAAGTCACTGCAGTGGTGGGGATGGCACAGCTGTGAGCAGCCTGACTGCAGGGAGATGGAGGTGGTGTTGCAGGAGCCTCAGCCAGCTGCTCCACACAGTTTCCTCTCTGGCATTGTCCCCTTGGGAGGGCTGCAGATGCCTGGGCCAGTGCCTGGTCTTGTTGGTACACAGTGGTCTGATCCTTTCAAGCACAGCTCAGCCACAGCTCCTGCAGAGTAACAGGAGGTTGGTGGAGCCCAGAAGGCCTGGCCATGCCCTCCAGGGAGCCCCAGCACTAGCATAAAGTTCCACAACTTCCCTTCTCCCTGCAAGTAACCCAAAGAGCTGAACCCTGTCTGGATCACAAATAGCAAGTAGTTTCCCTTGAAGGCAGATATGCTTTTCGTACTTTGAGATACTGAGACTTAGGCATCATGGTGACTCTGGAAGAGTCATCACACCACAGCAGGAGAGTGAGCGATGAGATGCCAGAAGCAGTGTAGGTGCAAATTCAGTGCTCCTTCTGGGTTAAAATAGCCTCTGAAAAGGTATGAACCACTGTAGAGCTCAGCGAGCAGTTTGAGGAAGATCACATTTCTTCCTGCAGCACCCCATCATGCCATGTCAACATTTCTCTGTAAGAACAGAGAACAGCAAGTGCCCAGACCTTGTCTGCCCTGCTGTGGGCAGGTGCTTAACATAAACTCTTTACAACAGCTACCATTGAGCATCAGAGCTTGGAAAAGATGAACCATGAAAGAATGTTACCCAAAAAGTAGCATTACAAAGAGATACCCATGGAAACTGTCCATGTTTAGCCTGTACCCAGGGTTAAACTGTAGCAGTAATTCTCCCTCCCCAGATGAGAAGGGGAATTGTGAAAAAGGGGAGAAATCCCGTGGGCTGAAGTGGAAACAGATTTGATAAAATAGCAAAACTGATACAAACACCAACGTAAAGTGTACAAGGTTCTACTCAGCCTGGTCCTTGGGGTCAGCAGCAGGAGCAGAAGGCCAGGAGGGAAGAGTCCCAGGAAGAGGAACTCCACCCTCTCTGAACTCCCTCCTTTTATAATGAGCATGAGTGCTATGGGATACACCTGTGAGTCAGCTGCCTTGATTGGATCTCCCAGCTGACTCAGGGCTACTCATGGCCTGCCTGCATGGCTGGCCCACAGGTCTGTTCCTGCAGGACCAGGACAGAAACGTACTAGTGGTTTCACCATCCACCCCAGCAGGTCCTGGAGCAGCAGCAGAAGGGGATCAGAGGACCAAAGCAGCAGGTGGAAGCCTGCTGGCATGGCCAACCTATGCATCCCTCACAGCCTGAGCCCTGCACAGTCAGCACCTCCAGTTCTGCAGGTTTTTGGTTCACAAAATCTACATGATGTAACAGGAAGTGCACACATGGCTGCTGGTCTCATGGTCTTTTACACAAGAGGTGAGAGGCTGGAGCCTCTGTGATACTTCTCTGTTGGGTGACTAAGAGCTCTTCAGCATAGCTCTGGTGCAGAAGCACAGCTATGTTGGCAGCAACAAGCCACTCAGCTTGACTTCTACAAGCCAGTATCTCCAGTAGAGTCCCTACACTGGATTTCTAAAATACCTCGTCCCCACAGCGGCATGCCAGTACTGTGCAGCTGACAGGGAACTTGTTGGAAGAAACACCCGTAGCCAGACCTCAGGAACTTGCACTTCACAGGGTTTTGGGACTTGCTTGGAGCCAGGTAGCCCAGGGGACCTTTAGCGTCTTTAGCCATTCTGCAGGGTTCACCTACAGAGGGGACAATGTTGTCAGTTACTTCACTATTTTTACTCCTGCAGTCCCCTTTTGTCCCCAAGGTTTCCATAGGGAACAGCTTCCCCACACGTGCTAAACCACATCCTCATCCAACTTTCATCTGTTCTGTGACTGATGGAGGGGAGTAAACTCTACTTTTTCAGCAGACTTTGGTTCACACTACAAAAATGAAATTGAATCTAAGCTTCTCCCAAATCCATCAGCCTTTGGAGCAGCCCAGGCAGAGAGCACAGGAGCTGAAACAGATCCATGTCCATCCATTACTGTCAGGATGTCTTTCTAATGAGCAGTCTATTGTAGAGTCAGTGGCAGGGTACTCCATCCTAAAGGAAGAACTGGAAAAGCAGAGAAAAGCAGCTTTGAAGCCAAGGCTTACCTAGCAAAAGATTCTTTTTCTATTAAAAACCCCACACATTTCAGCCATCAGATTCAAACCCAGGAAGATAAAATAATTCTCATGTTGCAGCCAGGGAGCATGCACAAGAGCTGAAAGGCAATGAGGGCTCACCACTGCAAGCGACAAATCACTAGAATCAGTGCTGATTTGTAATCAAGCTTTAAATACATTTTAATTAAATAAAATATAGAAATAGTGAGTATTTAGTGTTTCTGCAATATCAATATGGAACATCATTTATGGATGTGGAGGGAAATGCAGTAAAATATATTTGGAGGTTAAATTGCTGATATATAGTCCTAGGTGCAGAACAAACCTTAGATCCTTACTGTGCAGCCACCCCTTAAAGCATTGATCCTGCCACAGAGCAGTGCCTCAGGGCTGGATGCTTATAAGGCTTCATCTTAGGCTGGTCTAAGAGAGACAGGCTTATGGAAAAGGAGTTGGCTAGTAAAATCCTTTCAGCAATGATGTGTGTGAAATTCATGTTCCAGGCAGCTTAGAAAGCATCTATGCTTACTCATTTTAAAAATAAAATTGCCATTGTAGGGACATGCATCGTTTCCATCACAGGAAGAAGGGCTAACCCCAAGCTCTGTACACAGTGGCACTGGCAGAGGGAAATTCCCCACAGCAGATCACCCCATTGTTTCCCAGGGAGCTGTGCCCTTGCAGTTGAACTGAAAGGATGACAAAGCCACTGGCCTGAAACCCATCATTTAGAGAGGCTGTTTTCTTACCCCTTCTTACACAGGGGTCCCAGGTTGGAGAGCTGGCCATGGCCAGAGCCGGGGTCCCTGCCTCTCACATGTGTGCAAGGTGCAGTCTGCTCCATCTCTATCAAATACTGGCGGTGTGGTGAAAGAAACGGAGCTAAGTGAAGCAAACCTCCTCCTCACGGGAGGGACCTCAGAGCTGTTGAAGTCTGTTTGGTTAAAAGAAAGCAAGGTCAAGGTCAAAGGCAGAAGAGCAGATTGCCAGAGTGAGAGAGGAGGAGATGCTCCTGCCCACCGAGCAGATTGGCAGCATTAAAGTGTTCACTGGGACTTCCACCAAACCCAGGGCCCCGACCTTTCTGCAGATAAGTGGATTTTCCTTGCCCCTTGCCATGGACTTGTCTCTGCACAGTGTTAAACACCTCTGGGGAAATGGGAAGCAGCTCAGCTGTTGCCGAGCTCATATCTGTGGTCGCTAAAGGGATGAGCACAGATGAATACTCAGATCAAGAACAGGAGTTTTCCCAGCCTCACACCAACCATGGTGCATTTCTACAGCCTGGAAGCACTCTCTGCTTAGCATGTCCGGAGAGAAACAGTACAGAGATGTTAGCTTTGCACCGTCTGCTTCTCCAGTTAGCATTTTCCCCTGAAGACATCTTCTACAGCCCGTGGAGTTTCTGGGTGATACAACAAAAGCATCCGTATTCATTAAAGCAATCTTTTATTAATTCTGTTAGAAAAAACCTTTACCAAGGGGAAAAATAGACCAGCTGTAATTTTAAAAGCCATTTTCTCTTGTTACTCTCAGATGTAATAATACTCCAATAACAACAAGATCATCCTGCACTAATACAGAACCTTTCCTCCCAAAGTGCTTTAAAAGCTACTTTGCCCTCCTCTTTCCACCAGAATTTCAGCAGAATTTCAGGCTGCACGAGGAGAACATCGTTATGTCATCCGGCCCATGGCCGAGACCCACGGCTGGGAACTGGCCAGCTGGAAGGCAAGCTGTGACTTTATTTGGAAATGGGCAGACTGAGTCCAGACTCTGCCATGCACACAGGCCTGTTATTACGTTCACAAATATTCAGAAATCGTGGGGGATTCAGGCTGTGGTTCTGCAAGATGTGAGAAATCAGGTTTTAGGCTAGGAGCACTTGATCAAAAACATCACAGCCACACAACCCAAACCAGCAGCCTGGTACCAACCCAACCAGCTGACTCAGATCTGCTCAAGGCTTTCCAAGGAGTGACTCTGTGGCAAACAATTTCATGCCAGATCAAATACCAGCTGTGCTCCTGGAGCCAGCATGAAGCACGAAAGCGAACACACTCTCACATGGCTGTGCTTGCATGCAGACACTTGACCATGGAAAAAGTTTTTCCAGCCTGGAGATCTGTTACCATGCGGATCTGATACTTAATTAACTGAAATTTTCCAATGTTTTAAGTTCCGCTCCCATGCACCACACAGTATCATGCACTTCTGTGTGTTTATTTGGCTGAGTTTGAGCAACCTGAGGAATAGCAATCTGGAATTTGACATGATTTCCCCAAATAATCCAATGCCACAAAAGTCTGTGAGTCAAAGTGAAGATTTTCAGTCCATCCCAGAGCTTGGAAAAGCTTCTTGGGCAAACTACATGGCCTCAGTGGGACACACACTCTGGATTTGGCTGCAGGGTGTTGAACCAGCAATTCTCTCCTTCATTTTTAAACAAAATATATATAAAACCACACACACATGTAAGTGTATAGCTGGATCTCTGTGATCCCACCACAGTGATTAACAGTATATCCTTTAAAAGAAAAGAGGAGAATGCAGCTGCTGTTACATACACACCAACTTCCACATGTGTATAAGCCATGGTGCGTAGGGAAAATAAATCATCCTGGGCATATTTGGGGATGTCCCACACTCCCTCACCAGTCTCTCTGGAAACAGAATGTGGAAAAGCTAAAATAAATTGGAGAGATGAGCAGTAATTTATTTTCCCGTCTGGAAAAGATAATTTAACTACTCAATTAAATATTGCCTAAAGCCATACTATTAGAGTTGCACATCCCATCTGTAATGCAGGCGGATCTTGCTCTCTTATTACTTGTCTTCATGCTGTCTGGTACTTAAAAATTCTGATTTAATTAGATGACACCTTCCACAAAATGCTGAGCTATTGGCACACGATCATCCAAATAGTATCTAGGAATTTTTGCCATCCAAGAAACCTTCTGTAGGAATCGTATGTTCTCTTATCTCTGACACATAATAGCAGGTTGCAAGCAATACTGATTAAACTGATGATGTATTATTTCTGAACTTGTGTTATTTTGAAGCACAGAGCTTCAGACTAGGCTCTTTTCTCTCATTTTTTCAGTAGTTTTCACCCAAGACCATCCACAAATCAGATAGTTTTACAATGTATCTTTCATTGATTTCTCTGAATGTTGATTCAATATTGAAATAGACTATTTTAATACTGAATTAAGAAGCAAATATCCCCATTATGAGGAGCTTTAATTATGATTGCGGTTATTACACCTAATTATAGCTGTGTTGAAACAATCCAGTTAGTTGGAGAGGTTTGTGAGCAATGCCTTGATGGGCAGTCCGCTCTGATGTGCTGAAATACTCAATCATTTCCCCATCAAGCATGATGCTGAGGAACTCTGCTGGAGCATTAAAATGGCACATCAGTCACATGCCTTAAAGACTTGTTGCAGCCCCACTGTGGAGGAGGTGGGCTCGGCAGCCTTCCTTGACAGGGCTGGCAGCAGGCATGGAGCAGAAACACACGTTTGCCCTTGGGTACCACCAGCTCTTCACCCACTTGTAGGCAGGAGCAATTAACCCAGTCTTCCTACCACTGCTTCCCTCTGCGTAGGGACTTGTATGTTTGGAGGGGATGTACTCCATAAGGGGCTATTTTCAGGAGTGCCTGGCAATACCTCCAATCTCTTGCCACCCCCTCGCCCCACCTAAGCCTGCAGCACAACAGACAGTTCCCTGCAGGAAGCACAAAACCCGTCAGTTTGAAAGGTTAAAACCTACAAAGCCCCTCAGTGGTGAGAGCTGTAAACAACCAAGATCCACAGACTTCTGCCTGGGATTCTGAGCATCTCCTCCAGCACTCAGGTGTGTAAGGCAGCACAGCTGCCCCACCCTGGGGTACACACCCAGCTCAGCAGCAGTCCCACAGCTACTGGAGAAATGCAAGCCCACCGATGGGCTTGTCCATTCTGCTGGCCAGCCCACCGCCAGCATTGCCACTTGGCAAGCTTTAGCAAGAGTCTTTTATAGAATCATAGAATCATAGGATCACTATGGTTGGAAAGGAGCTATTTTAAAGCAGCTATGCAGCAGCAGTTACAAAGAGCTAAAAATGAAAGAGGATTAAGGTTGCAGTTAACAGTAAGACTCCATTCACCTCACTCGAATGATCATCTAAGCTCCCTCATGAGGCTGTGACCTACCTCAGGATTGATGTGCCTGGACCTTCACCTTTACTGAGGTGCAGATAGCACCCCACTCCAGGTTTGCTCCAGGGTCACTCCCTCCCTCTATATCTACACACCTGCACCATATTCCTAAGATGCTGGGCTATCAACTGATGAAAAGGCAGGATGGAGTCATCTCCTCATGCCTCCTCATTAAGACTCCTTAGTAAATAAGTCTGTCCTTTGCTCTGCTCATCCCCAGCTTCTTACAGCTCAGTCTTGCAAATCATGAGGGAATTGGGTCATAGGAGCTCTGTCAAAGTTTAAGTAAAAAGTATCATTGCAATTCCCAGAGAACCTAGAGGTGTCATAGACACTCAAGGGTTGTTCTCACCAAGCCTTTTCTCTCCCCTCCAGGTAGCAGCACACATTAGACTCTCCTGTGGTGTGGGGAATACTAAGGTGCAGGCTGTTGGACCCACCAGCTGCGCTGCTGGCATATGTTCTGGCTGTGGTCTCAGGGTGCCTGAAATACAACCAAAATGCTCCAACTTTAAATCTGAAATAAGTGGAGATCCTCTATGTGACAGCTTCCTATTTGCAATGGTAGTACAAAGAATACATTCCAGTAAGGCCATTACACATGCTATGCAAATAGAAAGGGAGGGGAAAAAAAACAGCCGTGGTCAGAGCATGAGATCGCCCACTGATCTGCTAGTTGTGATGCTGCCAGACAGCAGCTCCTCAGCACCTGCAGCCTGAAAGCCCCCTGCAAACACTGACTGCCAGACATTCCCATTAGACCCTTGTGCATTATCACCCCCCTTTCTTGCACATGGGAGACAGGAGGATGTGGGGGAAGAATTCTCCCATCAGGGAGCAAACAACACAAGTAACGAACAAAACCCATCTGACTCTCCTTCCCCCACCTCCTGTCTGCCTTAACCCACCAGCAGTCCACCCTCTGTAGGATGATGAAGAGAGGCGCGCAGAATGCTGTCGGGAATACATTTATATTTATGGACTAGTTCAGTCAGTTCCTCCGTTTGTTTTGTCAGATGATCTTCTATCTCTTCACCCCCTACCCACCCCCACCATCTGCCTATAAAAACCATCTGCCTGAAAGTTTGGGGGAATTTACATGTGACCGAGAATTTTGCACCACAAGTGCAACTGAACGAGGTGGAGCTTTTGGCATTCATGTGTGCCAAGGAGAAGCAGTTCATGCTGCAGAGCCCCCTGGCAGGGCTCCTCAGGAGCTCCATCCCCCTAGATCGGTGGGGAACTGGACAAACATCACTTCCTTCACTGATTTGTGGTTATTTTCCGTAACCCTTTTTATCTAACAACTTTTGCCAGGGTGGGAGATCCCCTTGCACTAGGTGCTGTATGAACACAACACAGAATTGGTGTTTTATAAACTCCTCCTTGATGAAGGCACTGTAACTTCAACGAAAACAGAAGGATTTCCAGATACAATGAACAGATCTCCTGTGGCCACTGCTTTTGGATGTCTTAGATTAACCAGGCAGCTGTGCTGTCTGTGAACATCTTTAAGCATGAGGAGCAGTATTCTTTGTCTCATTACATCTGGACTGCTATGACTACAGATTTTTTTTGCTGTTCAGCTCATTTTTGTAACCCTGTTAAATTCTTTACCCTAATAATGTCACTGTTGGATGCACAGTACATTGTGATTTCTTTATATTGTACTACATCTATGAGTCATAGGAATCAGCCAGGGACAAAAAGGATGATGGAAGATGCAAAAGTATCTGTTTAGATTGTTTGAATAATTTTAGCTCTTCTGCTGCTTGCTTGGTAGTAGTGATTTACGGAAGAGCTTTGGACAACTCCTTCAGCCTTCAGACATCCCCAGGGAAGGCTGGAGCATTGGCAGCTCCTAGACAAACAACTGCCAGTACCTTCTCCACTGGTCCCTGCAGGTTTCATGAAATCCCATGAAGACAAAGCCAGGAGGCTGACTTCCCTCAAAAAACCTTAGAGATAAAAATAAAAATAAATAAGCTGAAAGATAATTCCTTCACTGTTAGATTTGTAACAGAAGCTCATCACATATATCAGATCCCTGGGTGCATATGCAGATGTTTCAGCCATATGCAATAACACATGGCATGCTTCTCACAATAACTAGTCTTTTTTCCTGTGTGAAGCTACAAACCCACAAAAACATAAACACGGACTGTCCCAGCCTGCTTAGGACAGAGAGGGGGGTCTTCTGCTGCCTTCAGCTCCCCCTGCCAGACTAACTGCCCACCAGCCAAACATCAGTTCAGCTTCTTCTCTCTCTCCAGTCTGCTTCCCAGATATCCTGGAAAACTACAAGCTCTGCAGAAAATACCTTTCTCCCAGACCAGGGTGCAAGTTGAGGCACATCCAGCCACCTGAGCAAGTCCCTGAAACCCAAGAGCTTCTCTTTGCCTTCTTCCCGCATGGTGGTGGTGGGGTTGCTCCACTACAATGAGGCTCATAATGGCCATGTTATTAGCAAAAGAAATTAGAAGCACTTTTATCTTGGTTGAACAGCCAGGTGTTTGACCACAATGTCTGGTGCCTTTGCTGGAAGATCAATAGCAATAAATTAAGTGCTGCTCAACCTCTACTGATCAGATCACCTCCCCGTGCCAGCTGTCCCCGTGGTAGAAGAGGCTGTTTGCAAATACCCGCTATCTTCCTTCCCAGGCATCCTTCAGCAGCAGCGCATGTGTAGAAAGCCACTGGCTTAGTGAGACTCACCAGGTGCCAGACATTTCTCCTATCTGATTAGCCACCAGTTTTTGCATTTGTGAAAGTTATTTGTAGGGCAAAGTTTTTTCTGGCTGCTGGAGGAAATCTTGCTACCTCAGATGAAATTCAGTACAAGCACTTGGGATTTAAAAGGTCACAGCTGTTAAACTGGGCAAAATTTACTTCTTTTTGGTTGTAACAGCCACAAAGAGGGAAAGAAAAGCTTTGGAGTTCCAGCCCGACTCGCAAGGAAATACAAAACAGACCTACAGGATATTTTAAGCTTATACACCAAAAAGCAGATCAGTGTGCTTGAGGATGTAGGATGATGGAGAAATGTTTCAAGTTGTTACAAAATTCCCAAATCAGAGAAAATCAGAATAGCTGCTGGGATTAGGGAGGGCTTCATCCGAAGTAATTCAAGTGGCTGCACCCACCACATATACTGGAGAGGACTGAAGACCTTACAGCCAAATGCCTGCGTCAGGACAGCTCCTGCTCACAACAAAAACCTCGTGGTGGCTTCGAGAAGCTGTAATTGAGGCACGGTGCTTCAGTCAGGTACGAGTGGGTGGCTTTGACAGATGTGCCAATCAGAAAGTGGATTCCTTCTAAATGGAAACCTTTCTGGATATTTTGATTTTCAAAACAGTTATGATTTTTTAACACTTTTCCCACTCCACAACATATATTCAAACTTTGCCAGTTTCCCTAGGGCTCAGGGCTTCATTTCTTACTTGCTTTACACAACTTGCAATGTCACTGCTTCACTTGACACAAATACAGTCTGCCAGCTCCTTAAATGCAAAATTGTCATTTCCAGTAGAAATATGAACTGGAGCATAAGTGCAGCAATAT
Source organism: Podargus strigoides (assembly GCA_028020825.1). NCBI lineage: Eukaryota > Metazoa > Chordata > Aves > Caprimulgiformes > Podargidae > Podargus > Podargus strigoides. The sequence continues at coordinate 11,696,701 of CM051631.1, forward strand.
AAAACATAGAATCGTAGAATTTTTGAGATTTTTATTCTTCAAAATACTGCTTTATTAACTGCAAAAAATGGGGTACTCTACTCACAGACAACTTTCTGTTTCCTAAATGGCTATCAGAAGCAGGAATTATTCAAATAATGTGACTTTCTGGGGAGATACAGCTATTGTAGACCTCTGCTGGACATTTATCGAAGGAAATACTGGTGTTTACAAGTAAGAGAGAATTTTTTTTCCCCCCAAGCAAACAATCTGAGCTACAAAGATATGAAAGGATAAAACCTGTTTATTTTTGGGTTCTGCTTCTCAGTTCCTAAATAAAAGATTCTTCAGCTGTAAAGGGATGTGGCTGTGAAGCCCTGAACCTCTGCCTTCTTTCTCTCTCTCATCCCAGCATGAGAAGTAGCTGTAGAGACATGGAGCTGTGAACCAGTGCTCTGTTCATTTCAGAGCAAAAGAGGAGCAGGTTTAGTTATGGAAACCAGAGGATATCTCCAGCTGATCCCCAGCCCATCCTGCCCCATCTGCTCGCAGAGGTCCAGCCTGGAAGGACCCTGAACAAGCAATGGAGCCAGAACAGGGACAGGGGAAGTAGCTGGTACAGAGGCACAAGGGCTGTCTGCAGATCTGGGAGCTGATCTGCAAATTCATGTTGCAAGGCACAGGTCCAGGGGTGAAGGAAGTTGTGCCCCTCCATGCCACTGGTGGCTGGGGGACATGCTGCACTGCACCCAGGGAGAGCCCCAGCACCCCGAACACTGCAGCTCTGTCCTCACGGTGAAACAATGCTCACAGCACTTTGCTGGCCACGCTTGCTTTTCTCCAGTCCAGGTCAGCCATGCTAATTGATTTGTTCCCCAGCAGCGACAGCAGGCATTTGTTTCTCCTGGCTGGGCTTATTATGCTGCCATCAGTATAAATTTGCTACCTGTGCACTGCAGGGAGACTCGGGAAGCCTGATGGAGATGTTCGAGAGAAAAGACCTATTGCCAAGCCCAAACAGCTTCCAGGTGCAGACACATGCATCTCTCCTAGCACTGCCATCCAGAGCATTTTATTATTTAAACTATTTCTTTTGTTTATGACCTAGAGGGTTAGCAGTTTGTTGTGCTAGATGAGTAATGCCTCCATCTATTAGAAAACAGAAAAAATAAAACAAACCCACACATTTCACTTTTCTCCCAGGTTTCTCTTGGCAGCTCTATAGCTGCTGTTTTACTGAACATGTGTACTAGGGGAAGTTTATCTCCTTCTGCTCCTCAGGATCAAGACTCATTCCCTGGCCCAAGATCCAGCCACGCTCTGGATATCTGACTTGAGGCAGGCCACCAAACTGCTGCCACCCTTCAGCCTGGGAACTGGCATAAGCAGGAAAGCAATGGATGTGAAAGGCAAAGGAAGCTGACTGGTGTCTGGGGAAAACATCCGACCGTCCAGAACAGGATGACAGCAAATAGAGCAACAGCTGGCAAGAACAGTCCAATAAAAATGTGATGTTGAGGGAAGAGAGGGGGAAAGCAAAGAAGATGGAGCCTGACTCTCTCCTCTGTGGACTCTTCTGGGCACAGTGACAGGACAAAATTGAAATACAGGATGTTTTGTTTAAAAATTAAGACTTTTTTTTAAAAAAAAATATACTGTGAGGGTGGTGAAACACAAGAACAGGTTACTCAGAGATGTTGTGAAGTGTCCATCCTTGGAGATACTCAGAACCCACGTGTGGTCATCATTAGGCAGCCTGATCTAGCCCATTCTGCTCTATGCGGGGCTGGATTGGCCCATCTCCAGAGCTGCCTGCTCACCTCAACCATCCTGGGATGCTAAGTAAGACAAGGCCTATAGCCAGCCTAAGAACAACCTCTCACTTGGTGTAGATGTGTTGCACCACCTTTCATCTTGTGAGAGCACAGAGGGCACCCTTAACTTCTAGTTAGACAAAGAATAAACTTAGTGAAGGGCATTATTTGCCTACAGAAAAGAACCCAAAACCTTCACATCTTCTGGGCATACTTTGTTCTTCTCAGTAAGACAAAGTCTTCAGAATAACCAGTGCAATCGGGGACCCGATTTCTCCAAATAAGACAGCTCAAATGACTCACCCCATCCATATTCCTGGCACAAACTGCTGCTAGCTCTTGGATGCTAAGTGAAATGGCCAGGATATACTAGGCAACAGCCTGACTGTACACAAATTGAGAGCTGGATTTGATCATGCCAATTACTTTAAGAGATTAGCCTTTGCAAACACACTTCCTACAACCAATTCAATCTGTGGCCCTGTTCAGGCCCCCCTGCTCACTCACCTCCTCTGTCACCTACCATCCTGCAGCAAAGCAACCAGCTTCTTTGCACACTGAGCTAGTTCAGCAACTCTCACACCTGGATTTTGGTTTCCATCCGTGTCTCTTTGCGTGGCTAGGGCACACCTAGCACAGAGCTCCCATTTGCTTTTCATTCTGCCTGCTGTATTTTAACAAAAGGGATCCAGAGAACACAAGGGTGAAGCCTTCATTCCAGGCAGGACAGAGACATAAGACATTTCTGTGCTTACTGACAACCTTGACATACTGTTGATATAATCATTTATATTTAGTCATTCCAGAACAAGAATAAAGCAAGTCATTGTCCCCTCTTTGACTCTAATTGTTTTCTACATTGTCAAAACACACAGATTTAGAAATATAACTACCCCAATACTTCTGGATTACAATCTCAAACTACAAGATCGCCATTGTCTATCTCTTTGCAGTTGAACCCACTCCAGATGTTATCTCCAGAAGGGAGATAACCAGGAAGGCTTCACAGGGCTCATGCCTCTACCTCACACTACAGAGAGAAAGGGCCAAGTAGTGTCCCTGCCCTCAGCAGGCAGGGTGGGGGTGAAAGCCCATGCAGCTTGGATGGGCACTGGAGCAGGTATAAACTGCCCCAGAGCTGCAGCAGCCCCTCCACACTAATCAGCCTGGCTGCCCTGGGAAGGAGCACAGAGACCAAAGCTGAAAAGCAACGACCCCCTGAGGCCATCTCCCCTGGGAGACTGCTGGATAGACACAGGCTTGTACACCCCAAGCACAACGATGGGGCACTGGGCTTTCCATATCACCCCCCACCTTCAGCTACCTGAATTTGTGGAGGAAAATCTTGCCCTCTCTCCATGTCCCTTGGCTCCACGTGCTAGATGCTGCTGGCTGAGCTGGCCTGGGGGAGCTGTGCTGCTGTGTGCAAGTGTGACAGCTCACAGGGTCAAAGGCACCCCAGCGTGTCCAGAGAGCCAGGAGTCCTTAAAGAGCCACTAGAAAACAGTATGACAGACTAGCCCAAACAAGGAACATACCCTAGGAAGAACAACTGCAGCTCAGCAAGCAGAGCTCAACAGCCACAGAGCCACAAACCTCCAGCTGCCCCTACTTGAGTGGAGCTAATTTAACAAGGAGCAACTGGGGAATTGGCTGGGTCCCAGTTAGGCTAAATTGGGTAATGGTGTGAGTCCTGCAGCCAGCGAGGAAGAGGCTGAAATAAGAGATGATGACCCACTCATGGAATAACTATCAGCCTCAAAATCTGCACTCTTAGCTGTGAAATACGGTCAATCACCAGCTGTGACCTTGCCTGACTCAGAGTTCACAGATGTTTGGGGTAATGGCTTTAGTATAAATATGTATTTATCTTCATTTTTTACATCATAGTTATAGAGTAATTAGGAAATAACCCAGACATTTTATTCTAGGTAAATGCCAGCAGTTCTCAATATAAGCAAGTATGATATGTCTTTCAAGACAAATCTGGTCTCAATTTAAGCTTTTTCCCACTCAGAAAATGTATTATTTCACTTCTTCTGGACCCACGTGGAAACTGATGTGAGGTAGTCCTCTATATTTTTGTTCCTTGATTTAGCTTATACTATTATATATTAATGTAGACTGCCACTTAGCCAAGGCCGAGATTTGAGGTGCTATTGTGCTCTCCTTAGGATGCTAATTCTTCCCTGAGTGCTTTTGCTAGTACTGCACAAATCAGGTGGTTAATCACTCCTCAGGTAACGGGTCTTGGGGTTCCCAGGGATGGAGCCACATTTTGGTTTTGTTCTTGTGGGTTTTGATGTTTTAAGATAATGTAGTGGGGTTGAGATGTGGGATACAACAGAGGTGAACTAGGAAATTCACTGCTGGACAAGTGGCTAGAGGGTGAACTACTGAAAACCAACACAATTAACCAGTGGAAATATCTGCCATAAGATCTGAGACCAAGAGCTGATTTAGGATTTCAGAGGAGGAAGAAATATTTCTCTGATTAATGGGGACAATGTTGGTCTGGGCTCTGAAAATATTTGAAGCCCTGTAAGCTTTATGTTCCAAAAGAAATATCAGCTTCTGATTTCTGAGGCTGAAAAGGCCAAAAGGTGAGTCCATCCCTTCAGCAAGCTGCCCAGGCATGGACAGGCCGTGGGGCAGGCAGACAGCTCCAGGGGCTGCTGGTGGCCAGCAGCTCACTGCTCCTTCACATGCTGCACCACATTTTGCAGTCAGATAATCAGAGACATCAGTATTTACCTGCTGCCCTTAGACAGATAAATAAAACCATACCCAGAATTTTAATTGGTTTTGGCATCCCTTCAGCTGATTTTTTTGTTGCTGTACCATGAAATTTTCCACTTCCTTCCAGTTGCTTTAAAAACTTAATTGTTTCAAACAGGGAAATGCTTTACTGCCCTGTTAGATAATCAACTTTCTTTGAGCTGTGAGGCAATGCAGAAATTTCCTGTGGGAAAAGCCAGGAGAGGATAGGTCAGATGAATGCTACTGGGTTTCGCTTTGGGATCTTTTCTTGGGACTTGCCCATTGTCCTTAATGAACGACGGATACGGGAGAGACCATAACTCCAGTGTCATGGTGGGGTCAAGGGACCCTGACATCAGTGAGAAATGGGCTCCACTTGCTCCTCTAGTTAAACCTATTGTAAATGCTTTTGTTTGTTATAAACTCTAATTATCTGCTTTGGTTTCACTGGTTGCATTGCTGATGAGTGAAACAAACACGTGATCGTTGTGTTCCATTACACTGTCACCAATTTAGCCCTGATTAAAATACATCTGTGTTGCAAAACCAGGGTAGCACCGAACAAGTCACTCCTTTAGCTCTCAAACACAAGAAAGAGTGCCCAAACACAGCTGTCCAGAGAGGACCCCTTACTGATCCAGTAAGGATGAACATCACTCTCTTGCCCTAAAGCCATCCATTTAAGCAGTTACTGATCTGCAAATAAAATCCATAATGGCTTTTAAAATGTTGCTCAAATTAGTGCTTAATTATCTGCCCTCCTCTGGGAGGTCAGATCCTGTGTTTGTTTAAATCATTCCTTTTGCAAGGTTTTAAATGGCCTGGCAGTCTGGGCCACTGAGGTTAGTGGAAATTCTGATTTGGAAAAGAATGAGAGCTGGAGGCACAACCAGGGGTCGGGAGTCCCTGGGAGGAAGGAGTGTCCCTCCCTGACCACAGATCCCCTTCCTGTGTCCCCTTCTTGAGGGTGCATTAAGAAGGTCCTCATGGTTTGCACTCACCCATTTGCTTTTCTCATGCCTCTGTAATCCTCAACCTGGCTGAACTGAGGCTGCTGCACCTCACAGCAAAAGGGATCAGCTGCATCTGTTGGGGTGTCAGCAGAGCAACACATGCCTGGGGGAGGCTCATTTTGAAGAGGAACGTATGTGAGTTCCCAACAGATGCAAAGGAGCTGAAATGCAGTATTAAGCTGCTTGCCTTTACCGTCAATTCACATTAGAGGTAGTCAAACTGCTGACTTAAAACCTCAATTCCCCTTCTCAAGAAAAGAATGAAGCTGGATTTGGAAGAGAAAAAAAGAAATCTGCATTTTCATGAGCCAGTGCCTGTGATTTTTCTGTGCACTGATGAAAACTGAGAGGAACACAGTGCAATAAACCAGGAGAGAAAACAGCCCAGTCACGAAACTGCCATCAGGACAACCTCAGGCAAAGGTTGTACAGCCTCTGCAAACCTTGTGTCACCTCTCCAGTGAAAGTCAATGAGGCTCAAGCAACCCATGAAAAGACTACAAGGTGATTACATAGAATTAGAAATAAATCTGGAAGACTGAGGGAGCTAAGGAAAGAGACCTCAGATGTTCCTGCTGCCAGGCCCTGGCCAGGACCCTGCTCTTGGCAAGGAAGCTGTCTACTCCTTGCCCAATTTGGCTCTGTTGGTATCTACAAAGCTCTGAAATGAAGTTTCCATGGATGCCCATAACTGAATCCTTATTCTTCACTTGCCCAGTGCACAGGAGGGAAGTTTTAATAGTAGTGACAGCATTTGGGGTATTAATCCTTGGGAAATGATCACCCCATAGTATGTGAAAAGTCCATCTGGAGCTACCCATTCCCTTTAGATTATTCCTCAAGAAAAAAGTATAACTTGTATTCCTGTTTTATGCTACACCTATATCAATGTACCTAAAATATCTATGTAGTAACTGCTGCCATTATCCTGCATGCTGGTTATAGAGCCTTTACTCTATATTTATTCAATATAAAACTCAAAGTTCCAAGAAGACCCAGTGGACATATGTGACTCCTAGCAAAATGAGGTTGTGACTACAATTTATTCAAATTAAATACAGAAATAAAGTCAAAAAGAGTAATCAAAAGCATATTTAGTGGACTCTCAGATGATTAACCAACATGCTCACAGAGCCAAACCTCTATATCAGTCTTTTAACTGGTTCATTAGTTTCTCTTGGCATGAACTAATTTACAAACCTCTAGCTGACCTTGACATTTGAGAAAAGTGAATTCTGACAATGCCTTGATTTCTATCAGGGGAAAAACTTACTTGCCAGAGTAGCTTGAAATAGGGATTCAAATGTTGTTGCTCTTTTCACCCCTGTGAACTGGAATTACAGAATAAAAGCATTGCTGTCCTCATACAGCACATGCAGTACTACGAAAATGAAATTGCTGTGAATTAAAAGAACATTTAATACAAAGGATTCAAATGGATTTCTTTACTCGCAATGACTGCTTCATTCTGAATGATTTCAATATGAAACTTCATGGTCAGACACAGCACTGAGTAAGGAGCTCTGAAGGTGCATGAGTAACTTCTGTACCCTTGGGAACAGGCTGAGAATTTCTCACATGTATTAAAGTGTCGACTGTGCCCTGAGATCATAACTTGCAGAAGTGGTATAATACTGGTTCTTTTCCTTATCTGGATGACATTTGCTGATATTCAAGGTAGTCTGTGACTGTTACAGTTAGACTCACTACTTGAGCTTTATTTTCACCCACAGTGGTAGAAAAAACCCCCAGAAACTACGATCTCGAATTAAACCTGTTTAATCCAACCTTGCTCATCACACACTGCACATGCATCTTCTGCAAATGCTCAGCAGCTAAAGCTTCATGAGAATGAATGCCAGCAAAGCTTGTGCTTGAATCTAGACCTAGACCAAACCCTATTTTACAGAATACAGAATATTAGGTAGCCTTGGGCAATGCTCAATAACTTTCTTTAGACTTAGGGACTTAATGCAGGACAGCCTCCCCACCCCCTAAATTAAGTATTTAAGTATTTTGCAAAATTAGGACCTAAGTCCTACAGCTGTTCAGTTTCTGCTCGCATCAGTTCACGTCTGACCTATCCGACTGATCATTCTTTTAATCACCTTGTACTACTTATATTACTTTGATAATATAAAATGATCTTATACTAGTTTCTCATAAATATAAATTACATTAAAAAGCCCAACCCTTCATTTCAGTTAAGGTTCCTAAGTGACAGCATTACGCTTCCCTATCTTGTCATTTACAAAAATCCAGGCACTTATGAGCAAGAAAATTGATAATTAAGAACATAGTAAATCATCTACTGCCAACTTAATAAACATATTAAAAAGTATAAAGCACATTTCATCTCAGCGTAACAACCCAATTACAATTTCAAGGACAGTTCATGGATGGAGGTGGCATTATTCCTACCTCGGTCAGGACTTCCATGTCAGCGTTACCCACTGCTGGGCAGATGGATTGCCCCATCCCAGCCTGCAGGCAGGGGGGCTTTTTCCCTCCTGCTTCAAGGAACTGTTGAGAAAATGCACATAAAGTTTAGGAAGTGAGAGAGGAAAGCAGAGATTGCTCTCTGTTCTGGCTACAGCATCCCCCCAGTGACCCATGGCAGTGTCCTCACACATCATCGCCGAGACCAGGCTGTAGGAGAGCTGTGTTTGAATATTTCTGAATACTTAGGGCCAAGCAAAGACATACCAGGGCAGGCTGGTTTAGGGCACAGAGCTCCTTTCCCCTTTCAGGGGGAATGTACCAGCTTTCCCTAGCAGTGTGAGATAAAAGGCAGCCTGTCAAAGGTGCAAAGGATCTGGGACATCATGAAGAGAAGGAGGAACATCACATTGGAAAGGCTACCAGGAACTGTTTTGAATGCACTGCAGCCCTTCATAAAGCTCACTGGCCTAAAAAATACATTTAGAAGTAAAAACAGAGGCTAAAGAAGGTTCGTTTTTCATTTGAGCCAACCCTGTAATTGAAGATATATAAGTTTACCCAGAAAAAGCTTTAAGAAATATCACAAACTAATTTTCTTATTAAGCTTATCTGAGTTACCCTTTAATTAAATCAGATGACTGGTAATTCACTGAGAGCAGTGAAGGAAGAATACGTGAAAGACCTTTCTGTTTTGAAGATGCTGTATGAGTTAAAGGATTGCAACAATCCCCTCATCTCTATGGGCAAACAAAACCATCACTCTGAACTGTGATACAAACTCTCCTGCAACAAGCAAACTGCAAGGGTCACACTAGCCTATCTAGGAAGGGATTTATGCTTTAACAAGTTCAAAGCAGAAAGAGGCTCTCTGGAGACCAGTTTTGAATCCCCAACTGGGATTTACCCTTACTAGGGAGCACTTATGGACTCTGCTAGAGCCAGCTGCCATAAATATGGGCAAAAGTAAGATTTACTTTTTTCTCTCTGAGCCAAAAACACAACTCCTGTTGATCACTGTGGGAGCTAGGTCTGGAGGGGCACTTCCAATACCTCCGAGTCAGGCTAATTGCCTGCAAGAAGGAAGAGAACAGAAGCTGTAGGAAATCTCTCCTGGCTCCAGGAGTTAGGTGCATGCAATAGGTTTCTTCAATGCTGCCATAAAGACTACATTCTCATTGCACTGATGAAGAGGATTTATTTTTTAATTTATTAGTGTTGGACAGTTTCATTTTGCTGTAACAAATCACTCCAAGGCAGACATGGTAAGGACTATCTGCTGTGTAATTTCTGTCTTCCACAGGACTGTTTGGGATAGCTTTGAACAAGAGTTTCCAGTTCAGCATGATGAAGCATTCAGACTGAATTTAATGATGAATCATGTTTATATCACACTTAAGCCTTTTGAAGAAAGCTTGCTAAAAAGACTGACTGATGTGATCACACCTAGGCAGTAGGACTGTGTTCCCAATAGCAGTACAGGTACAGTTCCAGTAGACACAAGAAGAGACAGAAAGATATATGGGATAAACCTTGCTTTCCTTCCTCAGTTCTCAACTGAGACAACCCTCCTGGCCCCCACCCCAAGCCCCTTTGGAAAGGAGCCTGGGCCATACACATGTGCCAGGGTGTGCTCCCCATGTCAGCAACATTATTTTGGAAAACTAGACCAAAAAAAACCCAGAGAAAGGCAGATGGGAACCCTGATTGCTTGCACAGGGCAGCCATCCTTAACAGAATCTCCTCTTAATCATTCATCTCTTGTAAACCCTTTTCGTAAGCAGATGGAAAATGAGAAAGATAGCCAAGTACAGCTTTGACAGCATACAAGCTTTTTAAAAATGATGGGTAGGTTACAAAGTAAAAGACCTTATTAAAAAGAAGGGACAAGTCCTTTTGGGAGCCTGCCACCGCTCCCGATTCATCAGCACATTTCTTTCTAAAGCAAAGCTACCCCAGCACTCCGTGATGGGACACAATGAGCAGCGACGGCAAAGGGTCACTGGATTCATTGCTGTGAGGTGGGAAATGAGTTCCTCATACTCAGCATGGCACTGCATGGGCCATTAACTGAAGGAATCTCTGAGTAAATGCAGCCTGACCTAGAAAACACCTGCTCAAGGCACCACAACAGCAGCAAGTAGGTGGCAGGAGGAATAGGAAGGCCACTAAGTCCTGTCCTCAGTGTGTATGGTTGGAGCAGCACATTTCCACTGCCTCTGCCCCAGCAGCAAGGACTCACTCTTGAGCCTTCACTGTGCCAAGATACAACAATCCTGCCAAGCAATTGCTTGCTTCCCAGAAACTTCAAAGCACATCCCTAATTCTACGAAAAATCTGTCTTAGAAATCCTTCTGGTGCCCTTGAACAGGATCAGTTCTGATAGAATGCTATTATAACCCCTCATTTGCCTGAATTTCTGCTAGCCCAAGTCAGACAACACCATTCCATATCTGCTCCCAACAAAGGTCATGCAGCCCATCAGTTTAGCAGGGCTATTGATTACTGTCACTACTGTAATGCCTCAACCATTTCACCAACTGCTTTTTAATAACTTTTACTTAATCTCTTTCCATTAAGTCTACACTGGGTTTTATTATTTCTTTTTAGTCTCATAAACTGCTGCAGGTTAAATACCTTCCCCTCAGTACCGAGCTATAAGATCACACAGCAGAAGTTACTGGCAGTTATCAGATAACATACTTGATCAGCCAAATGCTGCTTTAACATATGCTTTCCAACAGGTTAGCTACAATAAATTTTCATCACTCAGAATGACAATCATGGTAAGTTGGCCGTGAGCTGTGGCTGCACCCTGGGAGGGGAATATTTAAAAGCAGTGTTTGAATGGTGTATGTGTTTCAGAAGGGCCTTTTGAAAAGGGCTTGTTGAATTACAGCCCCTACATAAAGATGCCACTTCCCAGATAGAAAGAGGGGGGGGCGTGGGGAGGGGGTTTGCCAAATAAAAAGCAGATTAAAACCATATGATGCAAGCAAGCCCAACAAGAAGACTCATGGTGCCCAATGGTACGTGGCAACAAAGGGACTTAAACCAAGTTTTGTCCCTTCTGCTAGAGAACGTCCAGTCACAAGGCTCGATCCTGTTCCAAAACTAATTTACATTGTTTATTCAAATGAAGCATTCAGCTCTTTCCAATACTTTTTAAATTATTGCAGTAATTTAATATGTGGGTGGGTTTTTTTTTAACAAAACCAACAAACAAACCCAACAAATTGTGATTACAATTAAAGGGTATTTGGGGCTGTTCCAGGGACTTCTGTCAGGTGTTAGTCAGGTGAGCAATCTCTGCCAGCACTGCATTGGTCTTTTAAGCTCCAGAGGCCAGCAGTTGGGTACCCCAAGTGCCAAGAGCTGACCTTTCTGTAGGAACACTGCCAACAGGATCCTGAAAAGATCCTTAGGTGTAGGCTGCAAATATTTCCCACCCATGTGCAGCTGCCAGGGGCAGTATTACTTACCCCCTGGTTAAATTACAGTATTGTTTTACCTTGTGGTATTGTTTGAGAGCTCACAGGAACCTTTGGCAGGTGGCCATTTCACATTTCTTCGGTGTCCTAAACATGAAATCAGTCTGTTTGCCATGGTGTGCTCTTGCTTCAGGCATAATCCCAGCAAGTTTTTAATCTCTGTTGTTCTCTCTGGCATTCACATACACTCACTGTCAAACGTATCAGAGTTTAGTCTCAGGATATTACATTCAGAGCTTTCAACTCAGTAGAAACAACTGTAACTTCAAGAACATAGAGACACTAAATGTGTAAGGAGCATATACTATGTTATTAACTGCTACATAAACCTCAGATTGCCCTCAAGTTAACTAAAAGTGCCCTGAAGCCTGGTGCCCTTTCTGAAGTTTGTTCTGTCATTTTCTAACTGTGCCACAGTCAACTGGATTATTGGGCCTTTCCCAGCCCTCTCCCCAGGCAGCTCCTCCTGGCAAGGGGGAAGCAAAACAATGGGGATGTTTGGTAGCAAGGCAGGAGAGATCCATGAACAGTCCTGGGGCCCGTGGGCTCCCATCACACCTCCTGGGACACCTCAAATGCAGCCCTTTGCCTCGCATCACCTGTGAGCTGAGACTGATCTGTCCAAACATCCTTTGAGCTGTGGAGAGGCGACTGGAGAGCAGTCTATAGGAAAGTCATTAGTCAAGTTCATAAAACATCAGATCCCCCCAAGTCATCTTCACAAAAAAAGCACAAAAGTAAGTCCATTTCTATAGAACAGTTGTGAGTGATTTGTATCTTGCTTTTCTCTGTGTGTCCTTGGTCCAAGGGAAAAGGTTCACTATGTGGCAATCCTACACACAGTATTTCTTGCTTTAAGATCTGTAACAAATTTCTAGTGCAGATGGGGTTTAAACTGTAATAAAGAAGATTCAAGGAGTCATGAGAAAGTCATGCTCACAAGGCAGAAAAGGGCAGAAAGAGGAGCAGACCGCCATGGGTCTTGCTACTTGCCTTATTTAACATTTACTATGAAAACATGAGGAGACAAAACAAGGGCTTGTCTGACGTAAACCTGTGTCTCTCCTCATCCTGACTCATTCTTTTGATTTTTTTTTTGCCCTGTCCCTGCCTTGGTCAGTTCCTGATGTGGCTCCTTCTCAGCCTCTCCCTTTCCCCACAGCTGGTGTCAATCTCAACCCCACAATGCTTAGATCATTAACAAAGTCAACTTCTCCGGAGAGTCGTCGTTTGCAGGCAGAGCAGAGAGGGCCTGGGAAGTGGCAGTGCTCTTGGGGAAAGACAGCAGCTTTCAGGAGCTGCTGGTACTTCATGCAGAGCAGATCCAAACTCGAGGAAGACTTAAACCCAAACCTTCTGAGCCCCAGAGGTGCCACAGGGCTACCAACTACTGCAGGACAGTGTCACCATGCCTCCTGTTCTTTCCCTCACCCCCTCCATTATTTGGTTGTGAGGGAAAAACATTTTCTGATAGAAAAAAGTATGATGATTCTGTTTTAGCTGAGCTCCTCTGCTCTGGCAGGGAGCCTGCATCTACATCCTCTTCTTGGGAAGCTTTACCTGTCCATCTGCTGTTCATTGCGAGGGCACAACCTCAGATATCCCTGGCTACACTGCGCTTCCTGAGACTCAAGGGAGCAGCTCGGGATTGCCTGGGTCCCTGCAGCTCTGTATTTCTCAGAGAGGAGGGATGAAGCAGCCACACGGGTGGCAGAGGTGGCTGCAGTGCGTCCCTGCAATCGCTAAGGCCAGGGCTGCCAGCTCAGCAAAACACTCTCGCTTTCCCACAGCCAAAAAGACTCTCCCGGGGACAGTTTCCAGGCTCAGACTCACCATCTGCTGACAAACCTTGCTGCACCAGTGCACAGATGTGTTAACACTGTTCTAAAATAAACAAAAATAAAATCCCATTTGTTTTCCAACTGACAAACTAACTCATCCTCAGAATTGGCTCCTGGTTTTCCATCAAATCCGACCTGCATGGGGGCCAACAATGGAAAAAGTTCAGCCGAAACCATCTTCAAGGTTATCACCAGGCTGAGAAGTCGCTGCTCTCAGCTAAAGAACCACATGGCATTTACAACAAGACCCACAATTCTACCAAAGATGGTTAATTAAAGCACCAGGGTTGAGTGGGAAAAGGTTTTCCAATCATACTGCATTTGAGACTTTGAAGATTTTCTGTATTCTAGGACTGAAGCCAGTCAAAAACTTCTGTGAACTGAAAATCTCAAAAAGCCTCTCACAGCCTAGTACTGATTCACTCAAACTGAAAAATTACTGAACATTTTGATTTTGACCTTGAAGATATTCTACTACACAGAAACACTTTCAGGGAAACATTTTTCTTATTTCAAAAGTCAAAATATGATCATTTCCAGTATTTCAAAATGATTCTTTTCAATTTAAAAAGCTGCCATTTTTCCCCCACGCACTGTCTTGGCATTTCCTAAATTGTCATTCAAATGTTAATAATCCGAATAGCTCACAAACTTTATTTTTACTTTGCAGAGATTACATATCCTTCACATTAATGAATCGTCTAATGTTTTACTTCAGTTCATTCATTTTCCTCCCTTAGTGAATAGCAGACAACGCAGAAATCAACACAGCTTGTTAGAAAAAAGACAAAATGCCTATTAAATTATCAAGTGCGTTTCTCATCAGAGCGCAGCTATCATTCCCTGCAAAGGAAAACCATAGCTTAATTGACTTCCTAGCAAAAGCAATGTTTAGACAGATGGTACAGAGAATCATCTGACTGTTATTCTTTAAATTGCCATGTTTAAGTGACAGGGACGTTTGGGAAACACAAGTAGGCAAGAGCGGGCGCTGCCTCCATTGGAAATGCTGCAGCAGAGGACAGCCATGCCCCTCCGGCCACTGCCTGCCAGAGGCGGTTGGCATCACACTGTGCTGGCCCTGCAAAACCCTTTAAAAGATGCTGGCATGTCACTGATTTTGTCAGACTCCCATGAGCTTCACGGAAGCTTCGTGCCCAGCATCGCAGGGCTCAGTGCCCCACAGTGCAGCACGCAGCTAGGCAAAGAGAGGGACTGCTGGGTGGGATGTGGGTGCAGCCAGACCTTTGCTTAAAAATGGTTAATGAACTTTTTCAGAAAAAAAAAATCCTGAGAAAAAGAAAAAGAGTATTCCACCCAACTGTATGAAAAAAGATTTCTAGGGGTGTGAGGTGGTACAGAGCTGGTGGCTGTAACTGAGCCAGCTGAGCATCCCTGAGCACCAGCACATCCAGTTCAGAGCAGGGCACTCAGCAGTTTGGATAATAGTGCAGGGACCCCAAAGCATTCCCTTGAAGAGCTGATGTCCCCCTCTGCCACCATGCAGAAATAGCCTGAAGAATTTCCCTACAAAGAAGAATCTCAAAACTCATCTGAAAACTAAAGATGCTGCAGAGGTAAATTAAGCTTTAAGGCAGAAGAGTCAAAAAAGAAATCCTATTATCCAGCTTCCCAAGTTAAAAAGGCCCATTTGTAAAGTGAATATCAATACTCTGCTCATTAACAGACTTGTGGAAACAAAGGCCATTTGCTTCAATTCTTTTAAATTTAATTGTCATTATTTTGGCATTTAAGTTTTGTACATAAACAAAGATTTAGTTGTGCATTCAAATTATATAAAAATAGAAATAAAAATAAATCCTGAACAATTTTAAGCTTGTGACCTTTGGAAAAAATGCTGATACTGGTGACCATCTCCAGAACTCTTTTTTCTATGATTAAAAATATAGAAGATGTTCTTTCAAGTTACAGTTCTCTTAAGAAGCTTTTCAGAGCAGGAAAGATCCCTGCCTATAAATTATTTAGGCTTAGTCTTGCTGGGAAATTGAGTGGCAGAATCAATGGCAAGCCCAGAGGAACAAGACCCTTTTAGGATCACAGGCCATCCTGCCCTTTTCCTGCCGCGTTTCACTGCAGAAGCTGCCAGAAGAGCCTGTTGAGTAGCTAAGCACACTGCTTAGGACTGTCTCCCTGCAAAGCAGAGAGGAAATCCTGTAAATGGGATTTTAAGAGCAGTTGGAGTCAGACTGCAGCTGCTGAAACATTTGTCTGGCAACGTGACCGTTTCGGCGAGTGTCAGGACATGCACCCAGCCAGCAAAGAAGCTTAAGCAAGGAGCTGGTAACGGGAGGCAGGGTTATTAGGACAAGACAACTGGTTGTTCATCTGGTTGCCAATCCACCCAAGGGCTCTGCTGAGACAAAGCTTTTGGGGCAGACTGGAAAGCAAGGCAGAAAGGACCCTGGAAATTACTCCAAAAACTTTCCTGCCCGACACACTTCATAGCAGCTTTGGCTACTCTAAAAATCTGCCCCAATAAAAGCCACACGTGGCTCTGCAGTACAAGAGCTTAGCTTACCTGGGTTTGCGAGGTAAGGGCCGGGGTACAGACTCTTTTTCAGGGCGGATGTGCCCTAAGTGTTATTATCAGGACAAACTCAAAGTGTTGCAGCCAGGTCTGCTGGGATGATGCTGAGCCCTGCTGGATGAGGGATGAGGAACAGCAGTGGCAATGGGAGGCAGCTGTCAGCTGGGTCCCACTGGACTCTGCTGTGATGGAGCACACAAGAGTGGTGCCACACACTCTGCCCCACGGTGTGGAGCACACACCACTGCAGGGAGCCAACGCAGAAGCTGCTGCCCTTTAAAAAAACCTCCCTCCCTCTGTAAATCTGCCTGGGCTGCAGTGAAACATCAGAGGCAGCTAAAAGACTTGCACAGGCAGCTTGTCACACCCTTTATCTTTTCCTAACTCTGCCCTGTCTACCAGTGATGCTTCCAGAGGGCCCATCCATTTCAGCAGTCATGGGCTCTTGGACAGAGATTGCAGGGACCTGACACCCAGGCTGCTTTCCTCATCCCACGCCCAGCAGATAACACTTGCCAAACAGGGAAGCATTTCTTTAAACAGGAGCAATCCCCATCTGTGACAGCAGTAACAAAACACAGGAGAAGCACCATCTGTTCATCTAGATGGGTACCAGTGGTACCAATCCTCACAACAGCAGTTGTAGACTTTAATAAATACATACTGCTCAGTTTCTCTAAATATTGGGAACAAGCCTAACCACAGAGCTGCTATTCCAGCAGGATTTATTGTTATTTATATTGCACCAACAGCCTGCCTTTGGTAACGAGCATCATAGGCTGATACAAAAGCTTGCACATCAGCATTAAGTGAGTCCTGTAACAAATCCTCAGTGCTGCTCATCTTCCCCCTCCTTGCTCCACACTCTGGGAGTGAGAGATGTGGTAAAAGTACTTCTGCTCTGAGCATCACCAGCAATGGCCCAGAGACAATTAAGTCCTCTGCAGCAGCTTTCCCCTATGGCTTTACAGGCACAGGCTGGATCTCTCACAGGCACCTCACGTACCCTCAGCCCTCCATGCACCACCACCTTCTTTCTTTGACCCCAGCACTCCCATTGCAGTGAAGCTGGATTGTTTTCTAGTTTCACAAATGTCAGTAAATGCCACATGGACTGTAGCTATTTTGGAGCAGAGGAAAAATAAATGCCCATCCTAAACTGGCAGGGATGCTCTCTGCATTCAGCCTCTCTGGCCAGCCAGCAAGCAGTGCTGAACCTGACCCGAGGCATTATTGCACCCTGGGGTTTCTGCTCACTGATTTTGGACTCCCTGGAGTTGGCTGTAGAACAAGAGCTGTTTTAATGAGACTTTTCCTGGCAACGGTGGTTTGCCCTGTATAGGGATGTGGGATTAATAACCTTGCTAAAAACTCTGCCTTTTTTCCTGAATCTTGCCTATGGTTTGGGGGAAGCGTGGAACATTACTGAAAAGAAAATTTGGGTCCCAGCACCTAAAGCCAGGAGCCGTGGGGCGAGCTGTGCCCTCAAACACTGCTATTTTCCTTGCCTTGCTAACAGATGGTACCTCAGGCTCTTGAAATAAATAATATTTTGTTGCCTAAGCTTAGAATGCTGGCATGAGCCCTTCAGATAAGAAAATACCCATGTATGGGGCTGTGCTGTCAGTATGCTTTTAAAGATGCTGCAGATTACCAGGGAAAGGGAGGGCTTTAAGTGGAACCATGTCATTGATGGTAGCAGGGATTGCTGAATGAGGCTCTCTTCCATCTGACAGATGCTGGGCGGGGATGGTTATAGGAGCAAAGGGAGGCTGAGAGGGGGTGTATCCACCCAGCCTGCTCACTAATAACAGACCCACCGGAGGAATGTGGGGGGCACCACCTCATTGCTGGTTTAGTCAATAAAACCCACTGGGTGAAATTACCAGGTTGTTTATCACAAATAATATTTGACAGGATGAAATTAACACATAGATGCTCTTATGTTGGTTAATGGGGTCTGAAATACAATCCTATAAATCATCAACAACAGCCACCTGGTGACAGACACACGAAGAGCAGGTGATAACACATCCACATCATTGTATTGACAAGGGTTTAAAAGAGCAGCATACCTTTACACACGTCACCACTGGTGTAGATTAGGAAACGATCAGTTCTGTACTCTGGTTTCAGGGTTTCCCTTGGAAGCAGACATCATTCTAGAAAGCCAGAGTGCAACTCAGGGCTGCTGAAGTGATCAAGCCTTCCACCACATCTAGGGTGCAGTGTGATGGGTCCTTGAATCACACTGCTGGATAAAAAAAGATCTGGTTATGTTGTCCCTTCCTTCAACAAAGGAGAAGAAAGTTGCATTTGCTATTTTAGAATAGTCTAGATTTGGGTTTACAGAGTCAAGCAGAAAGGAAAGTTTCCAGGTGCTTTCCAACCCTGACTGGGCAAGTGCTGAAGTTCCCAAGCTATAGAAGTGACCTACTTTGGTACCAGTGAAAATAAAGGAAAATGATGACCAGTTTGAAACTGTTGAACAATTATGAGAACTGCTGCATTAATTTGCAATATTTATCATCCAATAGAATTCCTTATTACCAAAATTTAGGAGGCAGTCAGGCTTTCCAAATGTACTTCCATTTTTATCCAAGGTCTATAGTAAAACACAGCAGGAGTGAGTGAATTACATTATTACAGCAATTTATATTTACTGTCCAGTATTTTTTATTTAGGAAGTAAATCTACTTGAAAAAAAGACCACAAGTAGCAAGAGGTAAGAGTGTGGGGGAGGCATCACAAAATCCTGTGAATATTCCTCCTGCTCAGTGAACTGGGAGTGAAAGGTGGCTAAGAGGCTTTGTCTGTACTCTGGGTATTTTTTGAAGCTTTCTTGCTTAAAAATCATTGCTTGCTGGAGCGATTTGTGCATGACATTAATCAGGACAAAAAGAGGTTCATGGAAAGTCAGTATGAGAACATGGAAATAGTGAGGACACAAGAAGCAAAGCACTAAGCTCCCTTGCTTAGCACTAATGGGTAGAAAGAAACATAAGCAACACTAGCAGTTACAGTAATCCTCAGAGACATTGACGCTGTAGTTGATCTGAAGCGTACAACTGCTTATCGTACACCAACAAGCAAGGGAAAGCTGATCTGACTTCTCACATGAACTACCACAGAAGAAAAACACAAAAATCTGTGACACGTAAAGCCACTGCTGAAGAGCAGAACTTCAGGTGGGGGCAGAGCTGCAGAAGACCAGGTACATCAGTCTCAGCTGATGTAACACTGCTGTTGGGAACTCTCTGGCTGCAGCAAGGGCAGGAATCAGCATGGGAAATGTTTGACAGAGAAAGTCTGTGTTCCGATGAGTCCATTTTGAGAAAACATGGCACTCAGACTTTTGAGACATAGAAAGGATCTAACTTACAATACCAGGATGTGTTTGGACTCCTTGTGCTAAACGCACTGTCAGCCACAGCAGGAAACATCTCTGAAAATGCTGGGCACTAATTCTAAGTATGAGGCACAGAATGTCATTTTTTTTATGTCTAGATATCAAACTGCCTTCCAACCCACAAATAATAATAGATCTTCCTCAGTTGCTTGCTCTGCTGATATAACCTCATCATGTCCAACATATGAAGAGCAGTGATGGCTTTGCTGCTGCAGTCACTATCCTTTTTAGTGCCAGTAATATGGCATAGGATTAACCTGCAAGCATTCATTGCAAGTCTCTTAACACAGATAAGCCACACCTTGTAGTCATCCCATGGAAAAGATTACATGTGCAAAAAGATGCAGGGCTTTAAAACATCATCACATCTCACAGTCTGCATATGCAATGGATTTCTAAGTCAGCCTTGTCGTAGAAAGCAGATGCACCAATCAAAGCAGCAGCAGCCTGCCTTGTTTATTTTTAAGAGGTAACTAAAAAATGAAAACTTTATTGATGTAAGACTCAGGAGGAGAAGAATTTTGCTTAAATCACCATTATGGTGCATGTAGTAAGGCTCCTGAACGACATCTGCACTTCTAAAAGTATACCCTGACTTACTAAACAGAGCACTGCAGCACTCACCCAACATCACATGGAAACAATCCTTCCTTGGCACATGGGACGTGGGAGAGTGCCTGCTTCCCTCTCTGCAGACAGCCCTTGGGCACAGGAAGGCACAGCCTCAGTTCTCATGCCTGGGGTGCCACTATTGCAACAGGCATCATGTCTGCCAGCAATCCCCTCTCTGTCAACAAGCACTTGGGATGTGCTCTGACATCCCTGGTCCTTACAGAAGTCTGTGGTTCGATTCTTTCTTCTCACCTTTGCAGGAGTTTGTGTTTTTTGCAAAACAGCAGTAGTCAGTTCTGGGGGATGGAGCTCACATCTTTAAGTATTTGATCACCTAACACCAAAGGTGCCTCAGGACCACAGCAATTCTCAAATCAACATTGACTGCACCTGCTAAAGGTAAAAAAGCAATTACTCAAAGCACACTGATAGCAGAATATTTAAGCTGAATATTTAAGAAGTTTTAGAAGCTTATCAGGGATCTCAATTTTGTGACTTGTTTTCAAATTTCCTCCCTAAGTCATGTGTCAAAAAAAAAAGAACACAAATAAACAATGACAAAGATATTGAAAATATTATTTCAGTCAGCAGTAAAATGAAACAATACAACGGAAGATTAATTTCACCTCAGCGCATGCTGAGTGATGACACAAATACTCGTTTCAAAAGATGCAAAAGGCATTGTGCCCCAAAAGATGGAGTGTGATTATGAGCTTAATGGGTTGTTTAACTTGATAAAGTGCCAGTTTCCAAATAGAAACTGTGCTTTAAATATTTAATCAAATTTTCAATAATCTCCCATTTTTTCCTTGGCTAAAAACAGACACCATTTTTCTTTAAGCATCCAAAAACATTGATACAGAAATTAATCATGAGGAGAAAGATTTAGTTAAATTTGAACCTATTTGGGTGCCTTCTTGTCAAAGCAGTGAAGTTTCAGTGCATGTTCCAGTGCCATGTAAAACACATACCAACCAATGATAAGATCAGCCTGTGCCTTTTCAATTTCCAATGGCTTACGCACCTGCAAGTGGACATGGTGTGTTTGTGTGGTGTCTTCCCCATGTGTCCCTGTCACTCCAACACCCTGCAGCAAGGGTCACTGTGGTACCACTGCCGCAGCCCCACATCCCCTCGTGAGCTCACTGCCCTTGTCCAGAGAAACAGTTCGCCCTCCAGAAGGAAGGACTTTTTCAAAAGTCACCTCTGTGCTGGCTCTATGCGAGGCTGGCAACAGGACACACCAAACACCATCCCACTGTCTGTGCACTAACCCCATCGACCAGGGACCCTTTGCCTCCTGTCACACCTTCTGCATTGCTGCCCTCTCCCAGCTGCTTTAGCCTCCATCAGTATTTCACTCCCTTCTCATCTCCAGCTCCTGGGCAGTTCAGAGCACCCCTGGTTTTCCTGGGGGCCAGCCACCCCCAGCACAGGAGCTTTGCAGTTTACTCTGCCATGAACTGCAGCCACCCACAAGGTGGCTTCCCTGTTGCCAACCCACACATGGAAAAACCTACATATTTCCGTCAAAGGATGTTACAAACACTTAAAAGAACTAGAAGTGAGACAAACAGTCCTGTTTGTTCCCAGGCCAAGGCCATTGGCTGCTATTTTGCCACCTTGAAAAGGACAAGGTAAAACTCAGAGGGGTGGCAAGAAGGTTGGAAGGTGCCATCACAGGGCCTTGGTAGGACAGGGTCACCCCCACCCAGAGGGCTCTCCTAAGGCAGAGGGATCCCCAACCTGCCTCTGCAGGACCCAATGCCTGGGTGCTGGTGGCATAGGAAAGATCCTGGTGGCTTTAGCTTCGATCCCACAGGGGCTGGAACAGCCACGCTGACCTGCCACACTCACCATGCTGCTCCGCTATCCCCTGGCAGGCTCTGTCCAAGAACCAGGGTGCTTTGCAGTAGCATAGCTCAAACAACCCAAGAGGTTTTTTTCCTTTCCAAGTATTTCCCCGTGCCCTCTCCAGCCACCACCTCCCACAGGGGAAAAAAGCTGCTGTCCTTTTTGCCAAGGTCACAGCATTGCACTCTGAAAGAAGGAAATGCCTTTGTGGCTGGATGTTTTATATCCCAATGAGGCTGGATGTTTTATATCCCAATGAGGCTGGATGTTTTATATCCCAATGACAGATTGCTGCCTGGCTGCAGCAAGCCAGCATCCCTGGCGCGTGCCTCCAGCCCCAGCCTCTCCAGCAGCCATGGGGCTCCACCACGTTTGGCTTTTTGCAGAGTTGGGTCCTTGTTTGGATAACAGAAAATGCAGAAACTCCGCATGGCAAGCGATCCCTTTTAAAGCAGCGTTACAAGCCTGGCAGACATCCAACTGGCACAGTAGCTCTGAGCAGCAAATACACACCACTTAGCTGGTGATGTGTAAAGGGCACTTCTTAACAGTTTCCGCATTGAAAACTGTCTTGTGAAATCTTCCAAGTTGTGCTGTATTCATACATCACCCGAGTGAGCTGCGCATCGTTCAGTGTAGCTATTAGTCCCAGGCTTTAAATAAATCTAGCATCTGTGTCACCCACCAGCAGTAACACTGTGACACTTTTTTAGTTTGTATGTTTTCCCTTCCATTTGGCACCGACGGTTGGTTAATGAAGTCGTGGATACTTCCTAGAATGACTGGTGTTACACCCTTCGTTGTTTTAGTCCTCCAAAGCTCCCTGTGTTTGGAGCTAAAAATCCTGCTGCATTCCCATCTATAGCTTGAACTTCTCTAAAATCTTCCTTTTCCAAACTGATTTTCACTAATGACCTCACTGGATCAAGCTCCACAGTTGACTATGAGAGGTGTGCTGCTCCTTTATTTTATCCCAGAGTATCTGAGCCAAGTGATAGGTACTTCACAGCCTAGTGTGACTTTTCTTGAGGGGACCTGGTAGGACCATGTCTCTCCTGCACTGAGCTTCATGGGCACACAGAGAAGAATCCTCCCTAGAGCAACTGCTTCAGAGCCCATGTCCCCTCTCTCAGGTGTCAGACCACCAGCCATACCTCCTTATGGAGAGAGTAAACAATCATGCTTGGAGTCCTGCGGAGATTTGACTTGCCCCTTGCTAAAGGTTACACTTAATTTGTAGGCTTAAACCTCCTGGCAGTTCTGCAGAGAGGCACACACACAGAGGACAGCAAACGCAGCTTTTCCTGCAGGAAGACGCAATGGGAAATCATCAAGCACAGCATGGCTCCTTTTCTGCCTTCCCATGGTGACCCCAGCCTCAGCTCTCCCTCTGACACCCTTCAAACACACAGACCTTGCAGCCTGCCCTGGAAGGTAACATATTTGGAGTATTTTGTTGCTGCTGTTGCAGGAAAAAAGGCAGTGGTAGATGGGCTGCATGGGACACCCAACACCAGGGTGTCAAACAGCCACGAGGTGCAGAGGGGACACGCTGCAGCAGTGTGCAGTAGCCTGCCTCAGGGAGCAGCACGGCTGGCACAGAGCAGGGCAGTTTCAGACTGGCGTGTTATGCAGCCCATCTCCTTCACTACCAGCTGAGACTTGCTCTTTCCCAGTAGGTTTTGTTTTGCTTTGCACTCCCACTGCTTTTTAGGCTCCTTGGGAATTTCACAGATCAAACACAATCAAAAACCAAGCAACCAAACCAATCTCCAGCAATAGCATATTTTCTCTGGAAAGAGGTGGTGAAAGGCATTTAGACAAATCCAAAATTCATTGCTGTCAATGGGGTGTGGATCTCCACAAGAGCACCCTGTCATTTACAGAGGAATAAGAAAGACCTAATGTGCATAGGCAGAAATGTCACTCACCTGTGCAGGCATAAGTATGGCAGTCACAGAGACTATCTCCAGAGACATCTAGTCCCCTGAAGCATACTGACAGAGGGTACCAGTGTCATTCAGAAAGGCTGTTAGAAGCTAAGGAACTCAAAACAATAAAACTCGAAGCACGTTCTTCTGTAGGTCAGAAAAACTCACCCCACTGATGTCAGCAATGTCTCTTGCAGGATAAATTCCTGATCAGCGTGACCTAGAGAGACAAAATCTGCCCCTCGTGGTTTATTGCCAGTTTGTCTCACTGGGACCTTTTACACTTCTAATCTCATTACTTCTGTTCTGAAACCCATTATTTTCTCTTGGCTCACAGCTATCCTGACAACAGCCAGTTTGCAAGATTAAAAATGAAATGTAAATGAAAAACCTCAAAACTAACAACTAACAGTCTGAACAAAAGAAAAAGTGTAATGAAGTAACTATATGCAAATAAGCAGCTTGCACAGGTAGCAGAAATGGAGAGAGAATAATAAGAAAAGAATCAGTAAAACATACTTTAGTACCTTGGGAAGTGGAAAACATTTTGCCTGACAAATACTTAGAGGCGAGTTGAAGAGGACAGGTTTTGAAATGTCAGGGTGTTACTCCTCGCATGACTGAGGCCCGTAAGAAAAAACACACTTCAAGATTTTGACATCGTGAACACAATTTCAACAGTAAATCCTCAGTGTTTCACGCCTGCTCTAAGTCACCAAAAGCAGGGTGATGAGAAGCATGAGGCTACCCCAGGCACCGTGCAGAAGAGCATCCAACCAGCCCAGGACACACCCTCCCTGTGGCCTTGCAGCACATCAGGATGTTTTTGATGTTTGCTCCTGCCCAGAGCCACTCACAGGGACAGGTTAAGTATCGCTCATCTCAGGACTGACTTATAGATGGTTTTCCTTCGTGACCTGGGCAAATATACGATACCTGAATTTCATTAAATACATGCAGATCTGCACAGCCCTTTGTGGAATCCAACCCCTTAAGCCATTCTGGCTGTCTTGGACATCGGGGTTGTGACTTTTCACACCTTTCATCACTGCTTGTCACATTCACCCCATAAGCAGTTGGGTTTGCAGAGCT
Source organism: Podargus strigoides (assembly GCA_028020825.1). Lineage (NCBI taxonomy): Eukaryota > Metazoa > Chordata > Aves > Caprimulgiformes > Podargidae > Podargus > Podargus strigoides. Next base: position 11,721,484 of record CM051631.1, read on the forward strand.
GATACCCCCACAGCACACAGACTCAGCTAATGTTGCAGCCACACACAGACCACATCCACCAGACAGACTGACAGCAGCTAGTCAGTTCTGTGCAGAGCAGCGGGACGCTACTCACCTTTTACTCCTTCCTTCTGCAGACCCATCTGCAGCAGTCTCCACCTGAGATGCTTCCTTCCCAGATCAAAATGAATGGAGCATATGCCAAAGCTATCAGTGTGTGGATATTTCACCTACAATTCTCCATTTGCTTTGCTTAAAAACCAAACAAGATAAAACACCAAACTACCTGATCGTGTGCTGACTTGATCTAGTCTAGTGAGAATGTGTTGAGAATGGCCAGAATTACTTGTTTTTGCAGACATACAAGCTCAGGAAAGTGTATTGCAAGAGCTCTTTTAGGGGTGGATTTAGAGCATAGAGAGAGGGGACACACAGGGTGGTGGCACTGAGGGCATACCCAGATCTGCTGGCACACACAACCAATGCAGAAGCCACTCTAGTGGGCTGGGGGAAGACTGGGCTGCTGAGGAGGGCTGCCTGCACAGCCTGGTCCCAAGCTGCATCACCTCCCAGAGCTGGTTTTTCTCCTGGGAGCATATTTGAGCTTGTTTAGCAAAATGCATCAAAGTAAAAAAAATAGACAAAAGCATCAAGAAATGGAAGACAAAATTATCTAGGATAAAACATGTCTGATAGGTGGCATTATAAATGCCTAGGAATAATCATAGCCCACTCAAAGACTATTTTCAAAGGAAAGTAGCTCAGCTTTGATGCCTTTGGAGTCCAAGGACTTTGGCTTTTTGCTTAAACTCCTTCCGTTGTGTTTCATGTTTTCTCAGGGGAAAACACAGGCATCAGAAAAACACCCTTAAGTAGGCTGCAGCTAAAGAGATGGCTTCATCTCCCGTGCAGAGATAAGAAGTGATTTGCTTTTCAAGAAGCTGAAGTAAACAAAAATCAGCAAAGAGAATCAAAATGCCCAAAGACTCTTTGCTCACTCCTATCAGTGCTGAACAAGTTCCACTAAACCCAAGAAAACCAAACCAAGCCACAAACCCAGAATCACAACAGTTGTTCAGGCATTGACACTGCCCTTGTCTGGCTACCAGAGACACAGCAAGAAGAGATGAACTGTACTTTCCTCCAGGAAAACAAAAATAAAAGCTCTGTGAGAGACACGTGTGAATCCTGCACCCCGTGGAGCACAGCGAGAGCATTGCTTGTGCTCACCACGGTGTTTCTGCTACCTACAGTCCCATGTGACAACACATCAGGAACCCCAGAATTTTATTCCTCCTGCAAGGGCTGATGTTTACCCCCATCCCAAGGCAGCCATACTCCAGACACATCTTGCAGCCACATTGTGACCATCACCCATCCCTTCTGTCCTATTGTCCACATGGTAGTGGAGGTCTCCTCCTGACCCCCCAGCCACCTCCATCCTCGCAGCCCAGGCAGGGGGGCAGCAGAGCCAATAGCAAATCTCCAGGGTCACAGGTGCCACTCTGCCCATAAAAGCCTCCAGCCTCTGAGAGGTACAGGCAATGCCCTGCAGCCCTCCCATGAAGCACCAGCATTAGGCTGGAGGCCACATAGGCAAGATAGCAGCGTGATGGCACGTGAGAGCCAACAGGCAGCAGAAAAACGTGCAAGCAAGGAGCAGACAGTATCTCAGAAAGCACTGCACGTACCTGGCCAGAGGCCAGAAACACACTGGCTACAGCACTAACTTAGCAGCAGCAGACAACTTTGCAAACAGCCTGCAAACAAGCTCCTACGTAAATCAAAGGCCACAGAACAGAGCCTTAGACAGGGTGAGAAACCCATCCGACAAAGTTCATGGCAGTGAGATGCCATTTCCTAAACAAGGCAGGGATGTGGAGAGCAGCAAGAGGCAGCGGGGTGCACCACAGCCAGGATGAGGGCACCTCAGAGACCTACCTGCCACCCCCTCGGCTCCTGGCACAGACTGACTCCACTCGCTGAAGTCCAGCAGTTGTATATTAGCTTTGTGTTTTCCTTAGGCTGGCAGTATTCTTATTTCCCACATGAGAACACAGCTCCCAGGTTTGTCCCCTCTCCACACAGTGTCTCCACGTCCCTAATAACTTCAGATCCCCCCGGCAAACCTCAGCCCTGCAGCCCACAAGACACTGTGTCCGGCCAGTCCTGGGAAAGCGGCAGATGGGTACAACTGTCCCACTGCTGCAGCAGAAACGCTACAGAATGCAGAGCCCTTCTTTATCATGCACCAGGGGATCCAGCTCTGCATCTGCAGACAACTCAGTTTCCATGTTTCTGCAACAGTCAGATAGACTTTGATATTTTTTGTGATCAAATGGTCCTTTAAAAGGATGTGTCCCGTTCAGTTGTGGTACCTGTGACAGGACCCAGAGCAGGGGTGAACCTCTCTACAACAAATGTGTTTTCAATGACAGGATCCTGGTCCTGATCCCTGGGCAAGCCCAGCACAGAACTCTCCTTTGGCTGGAGCTGCCTCAACAGGCACATCTCTCTGTAGGGCCCTGTCTGAGAATGTGCCACACAGAAAAATGGCTGCGTCTTGTTTCAGTCCGTAGGGTATCACTCAGATTTATAAGGCCATCCCTAAACAGCCCCCTGTATCTTTTACTTGTGGCTTTTCAGAGAACAACCTGCACCTAGACCCTTATTTCTTTATTTTGTCCTTACTCTTTCACCAGTCACATAAGATTAAACCAGAACTCCAACCACCACCATCTTCTGCAAGTCGTCAGGAAGACGTACTTACACCACCTAGCAAACTGGGCACAGAACTCTGGAGTCCGGCCCTGCCCCTGCTGCCCTCGCCATTAAATGTGACCACGCTGACCTCCCCCAGGAGTGCCACCAGGATTATCAAGGTTGTATTAAAACACTCCAGACTTCTGCTCCGCGGTGAAGTCTATGAACCCAGTGACCTGGCGCTTTTTGACAGAGAGGAGAGCAGACATACAGCATATTGAGTCAGGCAACAACAAACAGCATCGTGCTATGAAATTAAATTGAAACGCAATAAAAATCCCAAATGGGAAAATATGCAGATCAACCTGAACTTTGTCACTGTGCTGAATTACAGCATGTTTAGTGACAAGGATTGCTTTTCAACTGGAAAGCAACAGATTTTTCTTTCTGATGTTGCTGAGATCTGGACATAAAAAGTAGTTTTCTCGGGAAGTGAGAGTGGAAATGCAATAGATCTTCTAGAGGACACCGCTGCTTTTCATTCAAAGGAATGTCTGTTTTAAGGAGAACTGAAGTTTTAACCAAGGTTCTTTCTTATATTTGTCAAAAGTGGGGAAAAGTGACAACTGCTTGTTGGTTGTTGGCTCGTGCTGAGCCAAACATTTGAATATTATTCCAGTTGATTAAATTTGCATTGCTAATAGGGAAGAAGCCATATGCCTCGCACACCTGTAGAATACAGCTCCGAGTTCTGAAAGATTATCAGCACACTATTACGTTCTGGTGAGGAAGGATTTTGTTGGAGCAGGATGAAGAGCTCCTGGAGATGCAGAGGAGTGCAGCAGGTCTTCCACTGCTGCTCCCCTTCCCATGCTATGCAGGTCCTCTCTGCGTGGCTCACCCCATAGATGGCCATGCTAACAGCAGCAACAGGGGAGGGGAGAAACCTGCCTCTTCCTGGGCAAAACCCCTTCAGCTTTAGCAGGGAAGTGTCTATCAGGGCAGCCTGAAATCTCACTTAAAAAATAAAAAAATTAAAAATGGAGCATCAAGAGATTTAAATCTTGAATGGCTTATAAAGATAATGGAATTGCTCCTCTCTGTCTGTCTTCAGGTGAATTTTAAATAGCTTGGGTAAAAATGAGGGGTTTGTTTTTCCCTGTTGTCCGATTAAGAACTTTGTCATCACTAGAGATTGCTGAAATTATTGCTTTCTCCTTCAGGTTATATTAAAAAATTTAAACAGACTTCTACTCCCCTTAAGACTTAGTAGAGGGATTTTATCCTGATTAAAGCATTAAAAATTAATGCCACTCAGACAAGTCCCTTTGGATTCTACAGAGTACAGCTACTGCCTGTCTCCTCCAGGTATTTCAGTCAACGTTATCTGTAATTAACATTACGTATCTTACCCACTGGCTTTTTCTCAGAGAATTTTCAGCAGTGCTAAATGGGAGCCAGTCCTGCCTGCTGTGAAAGCCAGACTCAAATGCCAGGCTGATGTAGTTTTGTCCTCTTTCCAGCATGCAGCTTTATTAGCAGCAAAGCAAACACTATATTGAGAAAATCTAGTGTGAATTTAAATTTCCAGGCTAAAGATCCTACTTAGGGATCACCTCGGAACACTCCCTCCCCTGCGATATCCAGGGTCAGAGATACCATTCGCTTTTCATTTAAAAGCTGTTGCCTGGTAAGAGGACAAAGCATTTCAGGAAACCCAGCTAAGATAACACTGCATATGACACAGGTGGGAAGGTGTTTAGTCTCAGGATGGAAAATCTGTGCAAGGAAATCCTATAAAAGCCAAGATGCACCATCAGAAGAGCCCTGGGCAAGCCATACTGTCAACAGTTACCAACATTACTTGACAATTATAAGTTTCACACTCCCCTGAACTTCCAAAACTCTATTGGGCTAATTGACAACCCTTCAAGGTCAGAGTTCTTCACAGCAATGCCATAGAAATCACAATAAAGAGACAGAAACGTGAGCTGGTGAGTATTTGTTCAGAGGCACGTGTGTGTGTGTGTGTGTTCTCACTCCACGGGTATTTATGGACAGACAGAAGGACAGATAAGCCTGAGCATGTTTTTCCCCAAAACATGCTGATAATCCTGACCCAGCAAAGAGGATCCAGGAGGACAAACACTGCTTTTGTGCAAAAGTGTAAAGGAAATATCTGATATGATGAGCTCAGGGACAAGACCAGCCAGCAGCACCGAGAGAAGAGCCAAGTGGTGCTGGGGGATCAGAGCCAGACTGGCACTCACCATCAGGACAAAGAAGGAAGGCATCAGGAAGGAACCCTGGGTAGGTGGTGGCCACAAGTGTCAAAGTTTTATTGGAGTTCAATAGCAATTGCCTTTTTTTAATTGTAAAGCCCTTTAGATTTTAATGAAACTTGCTGTCAATTTCCCAGAAATGTCTGAGGTGATAATTGCTATTTCTAAATGTTCTTCAGGGAAAGTTTTATTTCGATTAATTTGTCAAATTATGAAGTTTAAAACTGAAACATTTTGGCATTTCCAAAATAAAAATGTGGGACAACAGACAGGATGGAGAAGGCAGTTTGGGGATGAAATAGTTTTTAAAATTCCAAGTTTCTGACCTAATGGAAGGCAGAAATGTCACCCCCTCAAAAATATTGGTAAGACAAGAAACCAAACCACCCAAAGGAATCTTGTATTAATGCCCCAGTGCCCACACAGAGTTCACTATGGCATCAGCCATGGTTAATATGATGATGTTGGCTATCTGTGTTTCCTAGATTTCAAATTACTTGGCTACCCAAGCACTGGTGAGCTGCCTCCTCCCCCATGGCACCCCACCCCAGCAGCCAGTGTGGTTCAGGAGGCTGGCAGAGATGCACAGACTATTCCTTTTGTCTTTCCCAGAGTCCTAAAGGTGGCTGTGTGTCTGGAAAAGGCTTGTTACAGAAAAGGGCAGCTCTGCTCAATGGAAGGCACAGAGCACAGGTTCCTACAGCAGGTTTTTGTAAGCTTCTCCAGCATTTACTCCTTCCCAGGCAAGAAAACAACAATGAAGGAAAGCAACAATTGCGACGTAATTGCATTATTCTGAAAATAATAAATTTCCTTTTGTAAAGGAGCATGTTACTAATATAAACATACAGGACTAAGATTGAAATAAGGCTCCAAGATAATGAAAAATGTGCAAGGACTCTAAAATAACTCCTTGCACAACAACAGAGCCTCTCCCAGGCTCAGCACTGACATCCCACATCTGGGATAGCTCTTTAAAAACCACCTACAGCATCAAGCAATGTCTGAGCTTGGGACAGGAGCAAAAAGGTCAGTGGAAGAGAAGAGGATGGAGCACCTTCAAGGCGAATCAAGGCAACTCAAGTGGTGCGAGAAGGAGAAGCCATCAGCATGGCTGACCTTAGGAGACAGCTATCAAGGCACAGACACATCCCTTTAGGAAAAGAAGGCAACCCCTCTTCAGCCATACAGTAAACTGAAGGACATGTGATGTTTCAGCGTGCAGATCTCTGCTCTCTATTCTCTAAATTAGGAAGGACCTTGAATGCTCTCTTTAATTTATAGACAAGAAACCCAAAGTTTCTCAAAAGAGCACATCAATAAATTAGCATCAAATTTTGCTGCCTTGTCAAGGATTAGCAGTTTTAATCCATTTCAGGCATGAATTGGGAATTAGAAAATAGTGCTGAGATATTAATAACAAGTAGTTCAGTGTGTGTCCTTAATTTGCTTAGATTTAAAGGGATGGTAGGAATTTTTATGTAAAGTGGAAAGGGAGTTGAGCAGATGGAATAAAAAGAGCCTAATGTTTTCAGGCTAAAGCTCTGTTTTACTGTGAGTTTCTGAATCAGACATTTGCAGGCTGGACCTGTTAGTAGCTGAGGTGTATATCAAGAATAATTCCTTTTTGATCATTTGAGCGAGCAGGACTAACTGCTGTGGACAGAAGTACACAACTGGGCTTCAGCAGCAGACTGCATGTTCAACTTTTACCTTTAAACCAAAGCATCCCAGTTGTTAGGTTAGCTTGTGCACTGAATTTACCAGCAGGCTTCTCAGCTTGACTACAAGGATTCTCCTTCTATAACAAGATCCTCTAGCCCCAAAGGCTACAAAGCCCAGTTTTCCAGAAGAGGCTGGATATTGTCTCTCTCTAGCATGAATACTAAAAATGGATCTACATTTTAAATTGGAGAGTGGATCCTAAGCTAATATCCTCATATGACATGAAAATTATTGCATCCATGTAATGGACCCCATTTTGCAGAACTGTGCATTTAAACCTGGATTGTAAGCACCCATATATTCTGCATGTGTTAATGCTGTTAATGCAGAATGTGTCTACATGACTTATGGTATACACAAGGATGAAGTAATGAAATCCTACACATAAGTCAATTTAAAGGCAGGGAGACTGGTCCAGGGCTAAGGGACTAGCCTTGGGTTTTGAACACCCCACACACAGGGTGCTCACACAGACCTTTATGCACTCACACCCTCTCTTTGGACATGGTACTTCTGTACAGAGCCTCCAACCAAGGTGCTGTGTTTCCAAAAGCAGAACAGGTGGGGGATAAAGGAGGTCAGATACACCAAAAGGGCTTTTAGACTGATTGTCAGCACTTCACTGAGAAAATTAACATACCTCAAGTTGTTTAGACAATGCCCACTCCCTAGCACAGTCCCATATATCATCGATTTAATGAGTGTTAATGGGCTGGTGCCTTCAAAGCTTTTCAGTCAGCATCGATGTTTACCCTTTGACAAACCACTTTAATAATTTACACTGCTAATTATTTTTAATTCAGAAAATGTCATATGAGCTGTTTGAAATGTGCTGTATAATGAGGGATGGTATTGTTGATTAGCTCCCCTAAACTTCAGTAAAACAGCCAGCAAAAATTTGGTCCAGGCATGTAAAAGGAAACACAATTAATATTAATTGAGCTGTAAGTTAAGGTCCCCTTTCTGCTCCCAGAGAACAGCAGATGATATTAGGATAAGTTGTGCAAAGAAGTTGAGACAAGGCTGCAATATTATGATCATGAATCACAGTGTCTTGACATAACCTCATTTACAACATGCACTTCATTCCCATGGCCCTGGCCTGCCATTACACAGGAAAATGCAGAGATGCTCCAAGACCAAGAGACTGCAGAACCAAGTGAACAGAGCAGAGACCACCCTCATCAACAGTTGCTGTCCAGTAGGAGAAAACAGTCCTCTTTTCTAGGCAGAATGGCAACAGTAGAAACCTCATCATTTCACACAGTGTACACGGTGTGTACATTTTCCCTTTTAAAAAAAAAAATTGCTCTAGTTTACCTGGAGCAAAACAAGAAGGGTGACAAAACCAAAGCTAAACCCTACAGTTTTGGATCAGCCAAAACCACTGGTACAAAGAACACTTAATTTGATGCAAAGTTAATTTTTGATGGTTTTCATTTCAGCAAGAACAGAAAAAATACCAGTGTTTGTAACCCCACAGTTCAGTCACCCATCAGCAAAAATAATAACCAGCTATTTACACAACTCATAACCTTTGTCATAGAATGAGGCAGGGCAGAGTGCCTCTGGACTGCCCCTCGCTTACAACTTTTCCTGACCTGCAGTTACCACCCAGCAGAGTGTTTGAGTTCACAGCTGGAAGGACAGCCACATAGGACAAGCTCTCAAGAGTTAACATTTTATGTGGGGCTCCTGAACACGTGCCTTAGAGCACAGCAGATGCGGGTCACGCTGAGTTTGATAGAGCCACCATAAAGAGATGCAGCTGACCAAAGAGGCAGGTAAGGAGGCAGGTAATTTCTCTCTACAAGAAGCAACAGCTTGTTCTAGACATGCACTTCCCATGGGCAAGAAATCCTGGACAAAGCCCATGACTCCAGAGCTGGAAAGCAGAGTAAGAACAGTGTGTTGTCTCATGTCTTAGAGTGGACAGAATCATCCAGCACAGTGAAGCTGCCCCTTACCAGGCTTGTAGGAAGGCTCCTGTGATACATCATCTCCATGCAAAGTGAGACAGGTTACTTCCTCAGGTGCTCCATCAGTAGCTCTGGATGTTGGTCAGGAGATGGGCTCCCACCATGGGATGTGCAGGACTGCTGACAGGTCCCACAGACCACCAAATGGTTTAGGAAATTGTTTTTTAAAGGAAGAGGAGGTATTTTCATCCCTAGTTAGATCAAGTTCCAAATCTTTTTCCAGATAACTAGTTGTTCTTACGTAAAAATTTTCTGATAATTTTTTTCTGCTAAAATTAAAGCTATTTAGAAGCATTTCTTGTCAACAACTCTATACTTGTTTTGCTAAAGTATCTTAGGCTAAGACAAAGGAAATCACAAAACTAGTAGGAAATAGGGAAAGAAAATGGTTAAGACAATATTTCTCCTGAGTTTGACCTTATTTTGGAATAGGCCATGACAAAGTGAAAGTAACTCTTTCAAAATAGAGATACAGGTTCAAATCACTTCTAATTAAAAAAAATAGCTGTAAACAATCTATTTAAATGAAACACAGCTTGAACAAACGAGGGGAGGTGATGCACCCCACCTCCTTCCCTTCCTCTGTAACAGGCCAGATCAGCTTTCTGCACTTCCAAGTTGTTGACATTATCCCAGAAGTAATCACGTTGCTGTCTAGCCAGGGAAGATTGATGCCTATCTGTGCTGACAGACGTGCTGATGCCTCTTTTCCTTAGGTTTCCAAGGTTATGGTTTGACAGTCAATTAAAAAGTTCTCTCTTCCCTGACGAACTATTGAGCTCCACTGACTTTTATTTTTTTGCCTCTCTTGCCTTCTCATAAAATAACTTCATGTTCTCCCCTTGGACACAGGGATTTTATTAGCACCCTGTTGCAGCAGCCTTTTTTGAATGACTTTCTTCATGCTCTTCCATAACACAAAGGGGCACTATGGCACCCGCACAGGGCACCCCCATCTCCTGCAGAGGTGACAAAGGAACACAAACTTCAGAGCCCTCTCATTGACACAGTCACAGCCACGTACCACAGACTGGCTGGCTCCCTGCTGCCCACACCAACCCAGCCAGAGACAGACTGATGGGGGTCTGTACCCAGAGCACTGCCCTCACCCCTTCCTGCTGGTCACTGCTGTGCACAGTGGAGCCCATTGCCACTGTAGCAGGATGTGAGAGCACAAACCTGGGCAGCACGGGAGATGTCAAATTTGCACATTCCCAGCTTCATTCTTCCACCTGTAGATGGCATGGATATACCTTGCTATCTCAAGCAGCTCTCCACCTCTGCTCACTTGCTTGGTAAGCAGCATGCCAGAAAGCAGCACTTCTAAATATGAAATACTATCAAGTGGGCGAAATTAACTCCCATCAGATGATACAAAACACCTATATAAAATATCTACTTGAAACATCAGTGCTTTTAAGGGTATTGAGCTTAATATTCAAGTAAGAAACAACTATAGGAACTATTGCACTTTGCTTTGCAATGAAGTCTTTATGCAGTCAAGATTTCCCATGGCAAATGGGGTTGCCAATAGAGCCAAAACCAAAACCCAACAGACCCCCAAAGAAACAATCAGGAGGAAAACATCTGAGTGAAATTCAAGCTATGCGAGGTGTAGCACTACATCTGCAAACTCCACTCACTGAGACATCTTTCAGCAAATAATGCTGCTGAGACAAGATGTAGGAGGCTGTTTCTCCTAAGAACAGCCTATCTAGCTAAATTTGCAACCATGCCTGTGTATCTTTGGGCTGGATATGCAAAAAGTCTTTAATTGCCTCAAGGTGCAGAGCAGTAGTTAGTGAGAATGACAGGAAAATACAAAAATTCTAGCAAGCGTGACTGCAAGGAGAATGAGGTACCTTAGCATTTCTTGAACTCTCAGTAAACATCCCTCCATAATTTATACCTGCTAAATACCTCTGTAAATCAGCATCTTTGTTTAGGCACTCCTGAAAAGTTTATCCTTAATGTCAGCTACAAAACACTTTAAAGTTTTGGAAAACTCTGCATTTGATTAAAATGAGAGATTTACTCTGTGCAAAAATAAAACCTCAACACAGAATTCCTTTAACACCTTCAGATGGGAACTCTCCAAAAGTGACTCTGTAGAAAGCTGAAGATTATCTGTAAAGCCCTACCTGCTGCAATGCCTCTGTTCTACAGGAAAATAATAATGAAATAAATTTGGGGCACTCCATTAAGCTGCAGGGTCCAGAAGCCACTTCTGTAAAGACTTCTCACACAGTACCATTAGCACCTACTTGTGATGTACCAAAGTGTGTAGGCAGGACTGTGGAGAAGTCAAGTCAAAATAATTCGTATGTGCAGCTACCTAGGACACTGCTTAAAAGACAAAACAGAACTCCTGAACATGTCTTAATAATTCTCACAGCCATTTCAGTATGACACCAGAATTTTCCACTGTACTTAGAGTACCAAGCAGCTTTAGGTCCTCTCAACTCCTTACTTGGACAAGTAACCTCACCTTGGAGCATCAGCTATTTGCTGAGAGTGTATCCTTATTTTACCTCTCCCTCCAGCTAAGGGCAGCTCTGTTAGTCATTGCAGTACATCTAAATTGCACACTTTTGGAAATGAAAAAGAACTTGAAATCTGGGCAGACTTCATCCTGTGGACATGCCAAAAGTCTGAAGAATTAAGTTAGAGAAGAAAGAATAAGCAGTAAGTCATGCATACATTAGAGACGAGGGTTCACATGCTCTGTTATTTTATTCTCTGCTTCTTTTTATAGTTGAGGAAGGGGACAAAAAATATCAGATTAAAAAATTACACAGAGGATGATATTTTAGCTTCTGTATTTTGAGTTTTGAAACATGCTCATGCTCTTCAATGAGTTTAAGAGTGGAGGTTAATGTCTCTTAAGTGACTGAGAAGATATCTTGTTCATATTCATAAAAATCCTGATTTACTCTGGGGCATGAACCATAATGAACTGTGTTTATCCTTTAAGAAAGATGAAATGAAGCAATGGGAAATGCAATTAACTTTCTCCTAATGCATAAGAAATTATATAGGCAATTTCCCTAGTTGTGCAGAGATACTACATCTATTTAGTACCCTGCACCAAAATTCAGCCACAGGGGGAAATGAAACTGGAAGCATGACACCCTCTTACAGACCCCTGAAACATTCAGGGCTATTTCAGCCAACTAAGATGTTTCAGCTCAAGTCAGGACATTATGGGACAGTGCCAGTGGCAGTGAGTTGGTTCCCTTTGGTCTTGTATACCTAGACTTCACCTGAATTTTATCAGGACAAACTGCTACTGCCTTACAATTTACTATATTTGAAGGTTTCATAAACAAACACCTCTAGTTTATGCTATTATGCAAATTATTAAATGAATACAAAATTGGAGACAAGCCTCTCCAAGGTGTTCTAAGTACTGAAAAGAATAATTAAATTTGATCTTAGCTCTACTTTGATGCTTGATTTCTCAACTTTTGATACCAAACTAACTTTTCCCCCTAAATTTATAAATCATACTCATTCTCCAATTCTGTCCCTCATTAAGATAAGTAATTGCATAAGTTGTTGTCATCAGTATTCATTTAGCGGAGAACTTGTTTCTGGCTTTATTTTAATCCCAGTTGATCAGTGTTTCCACATCTCCTCCCTTTCTGCAACAAAATACCCATCATCCTAATCTGTCTTTCCAAAAGGGTCATCTTTTTGCTCCATTGCCTTTAGCTTCTTACAACCATTTGAATTCTATGAGACTGAATTTTATGAAGTAAATCTGTTTTGCTAGAGGACACACTGTGATTCAGCTGAAAGCATCCAGTGAAAATAGCTGCAGGTTTACTTGGGAGACTGGAGCCAAAGTTCTCCAGGTGCCTTCACTGGGAGTATTGCCAATGCCCTTTAAGTCTTACAGCTTTTTTTTTTCCTCCATGGTCCTGTGCATTTCTCAGCACTGCTGCCAGGTTTCATGCACATCTTGCAGCACACTGGCAACGTGCTATTGTAAGAAAGCCAACAATCAGTGTTAATTATTCTGAAGGTTGAACATGCACATGGGTTGCAGAGGCATTTCATATTACTTATGCCAAATGTTCATTTAGATGCTGGATCTACTGTAGCTGGAAGCAACATCTCTTCTGTCCTTCCAGTGCCATCCCAAAGCTCACATTTTAAAGGCACTTGGGCAAGCTGTCCTATCATTCCCCAAGCCAAACTGCAAAAGTTTATTGTTTTGGTTTGGTTTAAATGACACTATTTTTAGTAAGGTACAGACAGTCCTTTGGGTTCATTCCCTGTCGCTACACATTCTCAACCCTCAATACAGTTATATTAAAACAACTGAAGTCTTAAGGGCACAGAAGGTCTTGACTACTAGGGATAAGCCAAGCTACAACTCATTTGCCTCTTAGGCACATTCAGTTCTCACACTCTCTGAAGTTTATAGCTGCATATGCAGGGCTATCCTGGGGTTTTTCAAGAGCTTGACCAGCACAGCCAAGGCAGCTATTTATCAGGAACCTACACAAGGGAGGCAGTTCACTCCTGGTGTCTCTTCCACTATGCCCTTGGCTCTTAAAGCCACAGATGTGCCCCTTGCTATGCTCAAATCTTATACCAGTATCTCAGCCCAAAGTAAAGTTGTAGGCAACCAAATGGCAGCAATTGTCTCCTCAACCATTAGCTAAGGCACGGTATTCCCTGAAATTAATGGTCTACAAGTCCCCCAAACTCAGCTGCTGGGAAGAAATAACTTTGATCTTCAGGGAGTCTTTCACAGAAAGTGTCAAACTTGGAACACAAGCACCCTTATAGAGTTGTTAAGATAGAGTTACCAGAAAAATAAAAGCTTAGAAAAACTGCCTAGAGAAAGCTGATATTGGCATTGATCACTAATCCCCCAAATAAAGCTGTGAAGTCCATGAGACTCCAAGGTTCTCTCTTGCAAAAGGATTTGTAGAATGAGACTTTGCTAACAGTGCTTTTCACTGTGCCTGACCATTTCTGGGTCTCACAGAAGAATACTTTGGCTGAAGAGAAGTATCCACAGGCACCAGTTATTATTCCTTTTCCACTGACACCAATTAACATCCATTAGCATTGACTTCTGACAAAACTATGGGTGTTCCAGAGGGCTGGAAATTAATAGATAGCCAGAATAAGCAGATGGCCAAGAAGCATAATCTTGCATGAACCCTGAGCAAAATAACAGAAATTCTAATATGGTACACAAACATGAAAGAACTAAAGAGAGCAAAACTGAACTCCCATCAAGATAACTGTCTTTGTTGTGAAAATCATCAGCTCTGGCTGATGAAGTTTGTCATGTGGGTCCAACATATTTCAATACAGTTTTTCAAATAGGTGAGAGACTTTATGACTCCTGGTGTTGCAGGACATTATGGTCTAAAGTCAGCACTATAGATAAGCCAATGTAAATCAAAGTGAATTGAAAGACCGTTCACCGATAAATCACAAGAAGCAGTTGTGTAACATGACCCATCATGAACCCTCTAACACTACAAGCTGAGTTCAGGCAAGTCACTCTTAATTTCCCACAGAGATAAGGAGACTCCACAGGAATGGATACCACCAGCCAGCTGGCAGGTAGCAGTAGCCTCATTAGGTCTGTGAGCCCCAGGCCAAAGATGCATTTTCACATTTGATCTGAACACATAGCTTGGTACTTAATCTAATCGTTCTGCAGAGCAACGGATACTCGTCTGTCTCTCCCAGTTGTGCTACCAATGGAGGAACTTTCATAGAGCATTACCTGCCGGGCTTCTCTTTCTAGAGGTGTGTTGGTCAAAGCACAATATAGACTCTCTCCTTGCCAAACCTGCTTAGACACCTCCTTTCTTTTTATCTGAAGCTATAAAGGCCCGTTGGAACCATCACCCCCCTAGCTAGTCATAATTTATCATTTTGTGCTCTTCCTGGGTTCTCATAGTCCAACTATGTCTGAATCCTGCAAACTCTTTCAGTATTACAAGAAGATGGTGACCTGTTAAGGCTAGTTAAATTTTTTTTTAAAAAGGAGCAATTTTATTCCTGGTCTGGATGCTCACATCCTTAATCACAGCAGGAAAAAACCTACCATTGTGCTGTCAAAAATGCAGGGAAACTTGTCATCCTGCCTCAGCAGAGGACAAAGATGAGCCATGTGAATACAATCCCCTGGACACCAACTGGTGCTCCACACACATCTGTCCAGGTGCAGCCTCGCACCTCCCTTACGGCAGCATCCCTCTGTCCACACTTTCATTAGGCTACTGGCCTTTTCCAAGAGGTCCAGTGTGGGCCTGGCGGCTTCACACCTGCACTGCCTTCAAATCTGGAGGGCAACTTTTTTTTCCCCTGCACAGTCTGAGTAGAAACAAACCCCATTTTATTTACCAACAGCAACCAAAGAGGCAGCATTCAGAGCTACTACTGTGGAAGAGAGCAAAGTCAGCACACAATTTCAATTACTTAAGTTAGACAACCAATTTCCTTTACTGTTAATAGGATTTATGCATCGGTTCTGCTGAGCACATTGCTGAAAATCTGTGCCCCATTCTGACCCCAGAAGTTTTTCTTCCTCTATATAGCTTTTTTTTTAAAAAAAAAAGGCAAATAAAACGAATGCTGCATTAACTGCTGCCTTAGCTTTGGGCCATTTGCAACGCCTCTGCCTTTCTGGAGTTACAATAGATGTCTCTCCCCACTCTGGCAGTGAAGCAGTTGTCTGAGATAGTCTGTCCACTCTAGGTTTATGTGTTGCCTGTACTAGCAAGTTCCCCTTTCATACCTCTTCCTGGATAATTGGTTTGAGCTCCTTGCTTTTGACAGGCCTCTTCAGGACCTTGATCTTTCATTCCTGTTGTTGAATTAATACTGCATGGGGAATCTCTTCCCTCAGCCATTTCCCATGCAGAAGGCACAGGCCTGGAGGAACACTCTGAGAGGTGCTGGGAAACAAAGTCTGCTTAATAACACTGTGCTGTCACTGATGTTCAAAAAGCTCATAATCGTGTTTTACGGTGCTAAGAAACAGTTAAAATTTTAAATGCAGCAATGAAAATGAGAATGTCAACACCTCTTTGTCTCTTGGATGATTTCCAGACTAGCTCTGTTTATTAAATAAGAAACCATGACATGGCCACCTGTTTAGCAAAGCCTCTTGCTAACCTTTGCATTTCATTTTTCTTAAACTGTTTACATACACAGGAGGGCTCAGTCCTAACTGGAGCCTCAGGGTTTCCTGGTAATTTTAATAAAAAGGTCAGACTGAGAAAGGAGTGATTGTGTTGAAGCAGGCAGCACAGCTCACAAGAATGGTGCTCCTGCACAGGCTGCAGCACTGAGGGATGCTGTCAAGGAAATTCGAGAAATTTTGTTCTGCTTGCTCAGTTTGGTTGTGTTTTAACACCAAGGAATCTGTGAAGCAGATACTCCAGTAACTGAGTATATGATGGGATGTTTGGATTTACAAGTTGGATGAAATGGTTACAGGTGAAATCACATGGAACAACAGATCTCTGCAAGAATCTCCCATGAGGCTGGAGTCCTACATCCCAGCTGCTGAAAGGAAAATGGCTTTTAAGAAACACTAGCCTCCCTCTCTACTTGGACTTGTGCTTCTCAGACACAGCCCTTTACCCCTTTCTAGCCAGTTGGGTCACTCTAAGAGTATTCTGATACCTTCAGTCTCTTAAAAGCACTCAACTGTTTCCCTGTCAGGGTCACTTAAATGTCATCTGGATTAAATTTATATTAGCAAGACACAAGTATCACTCCACAATGTACTAAGTCCACTACTGATGGAAGCTGCCCCCAATAACACAGATGTTATGTAGATGGTCCTCCTGATCCCACTGAGCTGGGACACCTCAGCAGTCTTACCAGTCCCATAATTTACTCCTGTGATCTGTCAGGGGGACACAGACTTTTCCAGTTTCCTTCCAATGTTAAGCTAGCCTAGCCTGGCCTTAGTGTAACAATTACAGCAGATCAATGCTTAAATTGATGCTTTAAGGCAACCAAAAGTCACATCCCAAACATAGTGAAGAACCTGGAATAGGTAGAGTTGCAACATCTTAAATACCAGTTTAGCAAGTGTGGGGAAATAGAGTAGTTCATGCTCGAGCTTGTACTCCAGGTAAAATTCTATTTCCTGGGCAGCCAAAAAAGCAGAAACCACATCTTTGGCCACAGCATTAAGAGGAGAGGCTTCTTACCCATATCCTATATGTAAATGTGGTCTGGGCTCCTTGGAGAATCGATTCAGCAGCAAACACTGCAGGGTCTACAGGAACCCCTTAGTATTCAGGCTGAGCAGTTGAGCTCCCTCTGTGAAATACAGGGAACAGTTAAGGCCCAAGCTGAACAAGGAGTCACCAGAGGTGGCTGAAGCAAATTCTAAAAAGGTTCAGCCTCAAATCCTGCTCTCCTTTGGAAACTTCCAGCCTAGCAATTTACAGGCAGTCTGTCATTCTAGACCAGGCAAGAGCAACCACTACTGATCCCTTAAAGACAGATGATCATCAGCATCTGTCTGCTGCCCTCCCTCCAAGACACAAGGTGCCTGGCAGGAACACTGTGGGACTGCTGATGGCCCTCTCTCCAGGACAGGGAAGGAAACCACAAAGACTCTGGCAAAGACTCCAGTTGTTAAGCCTCTTCCAAGAGGTGTAACAAAGATGTATAAATTAAAGAAATTAACAGCATTTCCATTTCTCATCTGGTGCCTGTGCATGACAGTTCAGCACCTTCAAAAAGCTAGTTATCTTCTGCAGGAGGGGCTCAGGACACTCAGCATGACTCTGTAGGCCACCTGGGCCCTCTGCAGACAGCATCACCTTCAGATCCAGGGCTTTGGTTTGGAGACCTGATCTCGGGCAGTTCACATGCCATATCAAACCCCAGGTCCTCCCCTGCCCTCCTGCAGTCCCCAAGACAGCAGAGGAAGTACAGGCATCTATTGTAATTTAGGATTAATTTGGGAAGCATGAATGACTGTTGGGCTTTTGTTATTACTAGTTTTGTGCAGGTGTTAGAGATTTCTTCTGCACTCTGAAATAGATGCTGTGCAGATCAGCTTCAAAAGCCCTTCGTCCTCCCCACACTCATGTCCTTTAGGTCACAGAAATCTCTTTCAAGTCAGCAAGGAAAAAAACCCCTGCTGTCTTCCAACAACTAAATAGGGCATACCCTAGTGCTGACAGCAAGACTGAACATAGCCTCTGTGCACTGTGAGACAATAAATCCCTTTACTGGCACAGATTACCAATTGGATTTCTTGCATACAGATTAATGTAACAGCATGAGTCCTCTGGGTGACTGCAGAGCAGGGAAAGCAGGAGGGGTGAATTTATTTGCTCAGATGCTTGTGACATTTATCTATCAATAATCAAGGAAAAAAAAAAATCATGAGCTTAATTCCAAAAATATCTTTGTATATAGAGAACAGAGAGCTGTGAAAGTTAGGAAAGGAAGGAAGAAAAAGGAAAGGAAGCAGCCTCACGGTTGCATACATGAAAGCCCAAAGTTGATGCCACTTTCCCAGGGTGAGTGTGCCCTGACACCACACCTGAGGTCTCCCCTCCAGCCACAGGATTTCCTGACCTGCCTCACTCAAGCAGCATAAAGCAATAACACAAAGACCATGACTGAAAGAAGAGACTCAACATGTGAAGCAAATTATTTATCTTCAAAAGCCTGGGCAAATTCTTCCCATCTCCATTTTTAATTCACCACCAAATATGGTGAATTGATAGACCATGAAAACTTCATGGTAGGAGTCCATCCTCCCTAGCCCACCACCCACCAAAGCCTGGTGATGCTGCTGCCGTTGATAATGGACCACCAACACACAGCCACCATACTGCTGAGGGGAGTCAGGTCCCAGCCCCACAACCCATAACAAAGAGTCACCACTGAAAAGGCTCCAGCTCCTCCCAGGGACCCTGTGAGGACCCAGCCTGGGAGCTCAGGAGGTTTCTCCTCTTCCCAGAGTCTGACAGGAACCAGGGACCTATTGTTCAACCAGCCAACCCAATTTAAAGACCTTTCTAGTTAGTGAGATATTGGTCCAATGGTCAAAAGCAGGTAGGTGCCTGGCTTGCACGCAAGTAGTTTTGGGGTACTGGGCCTGGCCTGCCTGATGCTGACATTTATTGGCAGCTGGAAGTACTAGCTTGGCACCCCTGGGAAACTAAGTCTCCACATTTGAAAACTGGCCTCAGACATGAAAATATGACTTAGAAAACAGACAGAAACTGTGCTAAACTACAACAGCAGCACATTCTCATTTTTTTCTTTTTTAATTTTCCTGAGCTTGGCTATCGCTGTAATCTTTTACTAATGAAATTACTTGAGCAAATTTCTCAGGAGACAATAAACATCACAGTCTCATTTGGCATAAGGGAATTCTAAGCTGAATTGACTCTCCTACATTAAAATTGAGATCTGCTGCTAAATATTCTGTCTCCCCCAAAGAGCAGATGACAAATCGAATAATAAACACAATGATATATTTACCAAGGAACTAGAGGGCAAAAATAATTGAAATGATCTGTTCCTAAATATATTCCAGTGTTGGGAAAGCAGAGTCTGCTTTCATTTCTGATGTAAATACTTTTTCCTAGTCCTAGTATCCTTTGGGGACCACTAGCACATGGTGGGAAAAATGAGTACTGCTCCATGAGTGCTGAACCTGTGGGTGCTCCTCACCAGCTCTCTACATGCTCTGGGAGAGGCAGCTCCCAACCAGAGCACCTACAGCCACCATCCATGAGGAAAGCTGGCACCAGGTGCTGGGCAGGCTCATCCCAGGAGCCAGAATGCCTTACTTGTGTGTGCTGGAGCACTTTGCCTCACTTCCGAGCTGCCTCCCCACTCCTCCCCTGCTTACACCTGCTGTATACTGGCTGCTCTCATCTTTATTATCCTGCCATGCTCAGAGACCAGCAAACGAAGTGAATTAAACTGGGTGTCCATCAGCAACTGTGGGGTCAGCAGCACCTCTGAGCCTCCACGAGGCTGGAGTTACACTGCCATTTGCACAACCTGGGTTTTGCCCAGTTCAATGCAGCTAACTCATTGTTTCATTTTCTGAACACGATGAGAGCAGTAACAAAAAAATCCCACAGCAACCGGCACAAAAACATTCCAGCAATCCACTTGATTAATTTTTGTTAATTATGCATGGGACTACAGACAGTATTAGTTTTCTGTCTTGCTACAGATACTTTGTGTGGGCCATAAAAGTGACTTTACTTGGAGGAGAAAATATTATCTATGGGAAGCATTGCTGCCAAAAGCAAAAAAAAAATATCTTCTGAAGTAACTTCAAGAGATTTGGGTTCAGGCAACAGGGCACTATTTTTAAGTAATTTAATTTAAAAAAGATAAAGTAACAACATGATAACAGCACTATCTGGACGCAATCCAGTCAAATGGATTTAATTCAGGACTTGAATATAAAATTGGGAGGAAAAGTTGAAAGCGAAAGTCAGTATTGACTTGCAGTATTTGCAATTGTTTTACTGATTAATGAAGTTACATGCTGGGAATTGGTTAGCACAACCTAATGGGGCTGCACCAGTGCCCCAATGCTGATTTCCAGCAAAAGCTGAGGGTCCACATCCTTCCGAGAGCATCCAGCCATCCACACTGATCTGTACCAGAGAAACAGGTCAGGAGATGGGTACCAAATGAAAATAGGAGGAGAGAAAGCAGGAGCAGTAACAGGGCTGTACCCAGGCATTTGGACAAAATAAATGTTCTGGCCTCTTCCCTATTTCCCCTCCTCTCCCAGGAGCACAGAAGTCATAGCATGTCTGAAGGTAGTGCTGCATCTCCTCCAGTCCTGCTTAGCCGGAGGAGAGAGCAAGAGAGCTGCCAAGGGCAAGGTTAAGAGGACAAAGCAGAGCTTCAGCTGGAAGCCAAGTGCAGGGCCCTGTGCAGCCAGTCAGGCTTTTCTCATCATCTGCACAGCCCTCAGGATGCCCTTTCCTGGCTGTCACCCACAGAGAGCTGACACTTGGTAGTGGTGTAACAGGGAGAGCCAGAGCTCTCCTAAGGAGGGCTCAGGGAGGAGAGAAGGGAGAGAGACAGTGAAAGCTGCAGGTACACAGTGTGTCTCTTCTAACCCAAGGACAAAACTGCAGCCAGTTTGAGTCTAAGAGATAAGAATTAAAAGGCAATTTGATCCCCGTGTTCACTTCTTGCTGGGTTCTCTCATTTGAGCTGCTTTACTTCATCTGAGCATATAATACATCAATGAATCCTTCATTTCATTCGCTCTTCTCCCTCACACAAAGCCTTGGCCACCAGCACCCCACAAGCAGGGAGTGGGCTCAGGCTTCGGGGCTGAGCCAAGCCAGCAGCCCGGGGTATCCGTGAGAGCTGAGTGTTATTCTTACTGGAGCTCACACAGTTCAGGGCCTTTCAGCATCACACAGGACTTATCTTACTCTAAGAGAAAACAAAAAAAGAAACGTGCTAGCCTTGGCCAACAACATTAATAAAATCTTACAAAAAAGACTTCTAATTTATGCTAGTTTGATGGACACCAGTGTTATCAGCAGAGAGCCACCCTCCAGGCAGGCTGCCAGCAGATGTACTTGCGTGGTGTGGTGGTGCCCTGGTAGCACACCCTGAACCCCAAACAGATGAGGACAACTATCACACGCTTGTCACGACACAAGAGCTCAGGGACCTTGTAACAGCAAACAAAGAGCAGTCCGAAGATAGTCTCTTTAGAAGAACACTGAGGTGGATGTCGTTAATTAGCCAGAAGGAAAGCAAATTGATTAAGAAAAGCAAAATAAGAAGCAATAAAGCTGTGACAGCTCACACATCACAGCTAACAACAGGGGACAGGAAAACAGTGTAAAAAGCAGGAGGTGTTTAGCTTTGTCCTCCAAGTCATGCACTTCATTGAGGAGTTCAAGACACCCTCCTCTAATTTCTGCATAGCAAAAATAACGTAGAGGGAGATAACACATGCCAATACCTATGGAATTACCTGTTCTGTCTCACAGACTTCACGTGATCACAGTGGCACTCTAGTGAAAAAGTGAGCTCAGCTATGAAGGCAGAGGGAGAGGAACTACCCCTGCCCCAGCCCTGGCCTGGAAGGAACAGTCACAGAAGGGATGAGAATGCAGCAGAAGTAATGAAGATTGAAGTACTGGTTTAATGTACAGCTTAATTTTTCCTATTGGCAAAAAAAATTTTGCACATTTTTTGAGGTTTGTTCCCAAGTAGATAATTTCTGCTTTGAGAAATGTTCCTATAAAATTGACTTTTAGGGTCTGTCTAGACTCAAACATTTCTGGCTTGTTTTACAGCTAGTTCTGCCTAAGTGATTTCTAAGTTGGTTAAAGTCATTGTATAGATTTTAGATACTCTAAAGCAAGCAGGCAATATTTTTTCCTGCACTAAATTCAAGGGAACTTTGAAAAGTCCATTAAAGCTAATGCAATAAAAATGTTCAGATCACCTGTAGTCCTGTACACACAGGTTAGTGCTATGGCTTTAGCATGAACTTAGATTATAGTTTTAAGCCTTGTAGAACCTTCCCCCCAGTCAGAGGAAATCCACATAGGTCAGATGTCAAGTAAGTAGGTGATTTACTTTCATGTTTTACCTACAGCCTCACATACATCACATTTTCAAAATGTAAAGCAAGAAATTAATATAAAGCAGCTTCCAAGTTCATGTTATTTACTAAAAAATTAACTATAGCAGAAATTACTAAAAGTCTCAGGTAATTCTCACCACTGGAAAGCAGACACAGGCATATGTCTAACTCTTACTATTTTTCCTTTAAGTGACCTAAAACCAGGTTGTACATCAGCCTTCAAGTTTATTCAAAGCCAGAAAGATTCAAAAGGTCTTTACCCACCCAGCTTTGAAACCACTGCAAATAAAACACTTGGGAAAAGCTTTGGATTGCCAAAACTGAAATCCAAGTAGATATTGAGTTAACTGGTGAGGAATCACCTTGTTCCTTCTTTTAAAGTAAACTACAAGGTAACAGCTAGCTCCAGGAAAGATGAGGCCAACTGGGAACTGACTATTGCTTGGAAGAGGAACTGAGAACAGGCTATCAGAAAAGGGGTTTTGGTTTTTAAATCAGCCTTGATCACATAAAGAGCTGTCCAAATCATCAGTCTCAAGTGAACACATACCTATCCTCTCCAGATGGTAAGTATCTGTCAGTGATGGGGAAACTCACCCATGTCAGGAAAGATGTGACACTCCAGGTCAGTAGCAGGGACATCCCAGCCTTAGAGGCTTTGAATAAACTCTCCCAATCACTCTCTCATCTGATGACAGATCTCATCCCTGGAGTACTTTGTTGCTCCATTAATTGGTCCCAAGTTATAGTCCAAAATCCAGAAGTGACAAGTACCAATTCACCTCACCCCTTTTCATCAAAATTCCAAGCTTATGCAATTGGATCCCTGATCATGAGACTGCACAAGAACATGAGCCTTAAAATGCAAGCTCAGACTGGTTTAATTTTACATAACCTGTTTTTTACTCAATCATTGTCCGATTCCTTGCCTGACAGCGAGTTTATCTTTCTTGACTCCAAATTTTTTAGTCTTTGCCAGTTTATTTAAGTGTGAAAGAGGAGGGGGCACAAGTTTGCTCCACAAACAAATACAATATCAAATTAATATTTACTTTTCTCTGGCTGAACTTAAGTGCTTGTTGTTTTTAAGCATTTTACACTTTCCTGGCACCTCTGTTGTATTTGCAGTCCTAAATCTCAATCCTCAATCACAAAGTTCAGAGAGTAGTTGTATTTGTTTTTCTTTTGCCTAAATGGATGTAGAAGTCATTGAAATAAACAAGATAAGCAATAGCCTGTCAGTAAGGATTGAAGGAAGGTCTTTTTTCTGGTTCCAGGAGTCTCTCACAATAATCCTTCATAATTTCAGGAAAAGTCAGGAAAAATCTTCACATGAAGTTTGAGAGTTAGAGCTTAGAAGTCCGAATGTCACTGAGAAAGGCACAGAAATATCATAGGCCATAAAAGTACTGAAAACTGGGAAATTACTTGACAGTAAGTCATTACTCCCTATTTTTTAAACCATCCACAGAACAAGTCACAGCTAAAGCATTCTTTGTGACGATCTTCATCTGTAGGAAGCATTTACAGATCTGCTTTGCAGTCTCACAGACCCAGGACAACCTCTGTCTGCATAAACACTGCCCTGAGGTGAGATTACCATCTTGCTCACAGTAAACAGTACATTTGTGTTTTGCTAAATCTGAAGCCTGAGAGCCATGTTTTTAGGGCATCAGATTTGGCTACTGTCCCTGTTACAGCACCAGGGACTGATGCTACACAAACACAGATGCACACCCCTCTGCAAGTCGCTGCTTCTGCTTTGTGATTAGCAGATATCTGAGTTCATCAGGGCTAACTGCTAGCTGGAACTAAAAGGTCCTATGGGAGATGGAGATGTAATGGGACACAAAGATCCAGATTCTCCAGGTGTTGGATTTGGGGTGTCAAAGCAGTGGTGCTCAGACTTCCCACGAATGCTCAAGCATGCACAAGCTATCCTTTACTCTGCAAAGATCTAGGTAGAGATCTACCAAACAGCTTTAGAGTTTAGCAGGGCTACTCAAGTCACAACAAAACCACTGTTACACAGGCTTAGCTGACCTGCCCCCCTCATTTCTGCACTTTGCTTTAACTCTGATCTTACCAGAAAGACTAGCTCATCCCAGCACTCCAATACTCTGGCCACACCTCACTGAAGAGATTTTTGGGACAGTTCTGATTGCCTGTTGTTCAAAACAAAGAGTTTAATCTGCTGAAAAGCAAAGACAAAAATTGAACTTAAAGTAAATGTCATCTTCTCAACTATACATTTCAGCCTCTGTGTGCTCCATAAATCCTATAAAGCATCAGATTCTGCAACCACATTCATCCTTGGGACTTAAATCCACATGAAAACACGCGAGTCCCCAAACACAGTGAGTGAAGTTATATTTGTTATTAAATACTGACTTCACGGCATTTAGGGGGTTACAATCTCCAGCAAACAGAAGAGACAGAAACCACATTGTTATTACACAATGTGGAAACACATTCACTGGTTTACTTGGGCTTCACACAAGGTCTGATTTCAGCTTGATTGATCCCACTCAGACACATGAAGTGCCCTCAGGTAAAGCTGCTCTTGCCCTGCCGTCTACAAGTACTTACAAGTAGGGTACTTAGAAGTACAGATCACTGCTTGTGAACTGATAGGACTTTTAAAATGCCTTCTCACACAACCCTGCAAGACCCTCAGAGTTAGAGCTCAGTGCAATGTACCCAAGCACATTTTGTTAAGTTAGCTATACTAATTTAAGGTACAGCCCAGAAGGGCACATGTACTTATGCTGGACTGTAAGCAGTCAGTCCCAAAGGTATCATCTGAAGCCACAGACAGCTTTGGCACTTGCAATTAAGTGTGAGTTCCTGGAACACTTCCTGAGGTTCAGTGTTCAGTGGGCTGAAGCTCTGGGGGAGACAGACTATATATAGGCTTTGGTTCCCACAGCCTGCGATCAAGACCCCCACAGCTCCTACAAGCTAAGCACTCAGGGCACTTATGTAACTGTTCGGGAGCCCTTTGATAAAGCCCTGTAAGCCCTGTTAGGCATACAGCTACAAGAAATCTGAGGATGCTGCAAGTTTCTTTTAAGCCTGTTGAAATGTAGGATATCACAAGGAACCATCGCAGTCTGAGCTTGACCCCAAAATCCTCTAGCAAACATTGTGCAGATGTCAGTTAAATACCAGATTGCTCTGATGACATCAAAGCTCTTCCCAAAGACACCACCATACCCTGCTCACAGTCTGGGCACTGGTGGAAAACAGAGAGAGATCAATACTCCACATCCAAAACAAACAAAAAAAGAGCAAGCTAGTATGATCTCGGAAAAACTCTCTTTGGAAGGCAATAACCAAGTCATCAGGAAGCAAGAAAATGGATTAAACTACCTATTGCTCTCATCAAGGAGACCCAGAGAACATCTGCCAATATGGTGCATCATCACCTCCACTTGATAATCCCCCTTGGAAGAGACCCAGCCCTCACCAGACCTCATCCTTTCTAATCAAATTGTGGAGCAGAACTCTCCATCAGAACAAAACTTGTTCTTGTAGCTGATGACACTGATTGATTCGACTTAGCTAATATCTTTCTGAATTTCTTCCATTTTGCTATTTCTTCTAGGATTTATTGGTACAGCATGCACTTGCAAGTGATAACAATTTTCCATTAACACACAGAGAAGAGGCTGCTGATGGCTTGTTTTCTCCACAGTTTGAGGGGGTTTTCTCCTTTTTAAAGAAAATTGGATAGCTGATGATACTCATTTCAGATTCAGTTCCTATTTCACACAAGCCTGCTTTTCTCCCTCTGATAAATCATGCATAATACATACTGCATATTAAGTCCCAGAAGACATCATTCCTCTGTCACCTAGGATCCTGCATTGGTTCCCATGTCCTTCATCTGATATTTGATCATATTTTAGGCCGAGGTCAGAATTCTGAGGTGTTTCACACCTGAGCTCAGATGGGACTGAGGTACATAGTCTCCTCACCCAGGACCAGGGGAGGGAGCCTGTTGTGGGGAAGCAGATGGCCTTGGAGGACATTTCACACTATTCAAATGCAAGAGTAAGATCTTCAAAGCTGTTCCTTTCAGACACCCCCTCTCCATTGCAACCATGCAGAAAGTGTGCATTGCAAGGGGTCTCGCCTACCAAGTCTTGACATTCATTAAACAGACTTTTTCATAGGTAACTCAAGATCATTTCTCAAGCCAGCTGATAAGTTCCAATTTTACAGTGTTTAAATGTCACAAGCATCTTTGGAAGCACATCAAATGAACAGCTTCGCTATACTACACAGGCTGTTAAAGCTCTCCTCTCAAAATGCAGTGTGTTTTAGTAGCAGTGCAAGATGTTTTATTATCATATAAATCTCTCTGATAGGTTTTTTCTCTAACAAAGTAGTTCCAACCTTCTGTTTTGGAACAAGCTCATGAAGCCACCTGCATTAACTCATCACATCGTACAAGCAGGGGTGCTAAGTGCAGGGCACAAAAAACAGAGCCTCCCTCCACACTTCAGCTCTTCCCTGTGTTTTACAGGAGTGTGAAATAGGGTGAACCGCATTTGAGGTAACCCAGAGTCATCCTTTTACTACTGCAGAAAGGTGAGAAAGCTGTCAATCAAGATGAAGTCCACCAGCAGGGACTCCATCCCCAGAAACTTGCCTCATCACAAATGACAGAAATCTGCTTTGAACAGGATTAATACAAGAGCCAAGGAAGATGGAGGAAAAGACAGTTGAGGCTATTTTTGGATTACAAAACTCATCTAAATATCAATCTTCCCGTTTCCATATTCCCGAATCAAGGCAAAAACATTGCCAGGTTCTCATCCATGGCATGAATGTAGCATCCCAAGGTACTTGGCAGCAGATTAAGTAGAGGCAGAGCAGATATACATAAAAGTCTGGGCATGCAGGAAATCCTCTCTTTTTGAAATACTGCTGATTTTCTAGAGACAAACATGATCTTTATGCTGTTCTCAAATCTGCATTCCCTTCTTTATCAGCCACTCCATTTGTGGTCTGTGCTGGATTTAGATTCTCATAAGGTGCATTGAATATTTCCCTATTGACTCCAGCAGATGCAGAAAGAGCTGCTGGGCTGGCCAAGGACTCCATCTTTGAGTTAAAGGGTAGCCTCTAGTCCAAATGAAATTGTAGGTGCTCCAAATTTTGCAGTCTCAAAACCTAAGTCTTGTTAATCTTACAACACTCACTGTAGTTACAGACCAGCTGACATTACTCCCCCCCAACTTCTGGATTTTACCTTAAAATTTAAGTATAATCAATGGTGTAGATTCAAACATCTGAATTTTTCAAACCCATACCCTAAAAAGGTTGTGTTCATTTCTAACTAGCATGCTTGCAGTTTTATGTATCTTTTCAACATAAGTTCTGGTGTGCAGAATTGAAGATCTCAACTTTAAGTAAATGTTATTCTGTATAACTGAAATCATTTCAGTAACCCACTTTGTTTATTCCTCCCAAAACATCCATTTTCTAGTATGCTTCAATAAAATGGAGCTGCAAACCTGACAGGGTAAGATACAGATATACCCAGCTCTGCCAGGAAAAGCTGAAATATTTAATGCCTTGGCAAGATATATCTGTGTCTAGGGTACCCACTACACACCCACAGTATGTCGTTTAATTGTTACAGGCCACTTCAAGCTGGTATCTAAAGAGTCTTTAAACATTCTGGATTAAAAGAGAAATAAATGTTTTCTGAAGACCCAAAGTGCCGTAGAATATTTTAGTTCAAATAAAAACAGATTGTGGTGGTTCACGCCAATGTGTCAAAACTACTTATGGTCTTACCTCCCTATTAGCTGGTGGAATTCATGAATATTCAATGTTATTAGCTATTATGTTCTCAGGGCAGACATATCCAGTACTTTATAAATTATACATGGACTCTTTGCAGACAGCTGAGAAAGCCAATTAGCCAAGTGGAATTTGCATATCAATCGAGGAGAGTGTCCCATGTTCAGCCACCATACAAGCATCATCTTAGATTCACATTCTACATCTGCAGGTTGGTTTTGATTTTTGTAAACCTTCCCCCCCCCCAGTTATTAATATCTTTAACTAGAGCTTTAACTAGTAGCACATTTGGGAGGCAACAAAGATGTTCAGGGAGGCAGTCCAGCACCCAGCCAAGCAGCACAAAACCCAGGCCACAAGCACAGGCTATACCCGCTTGTATTCATGATTGGAACCAATTTTGATAGCAAAAAGATTTTGCAAGCAAATAGCCCATTTTACAGTCCAGCATGTTTTGCTGCTTTCCAAAAACAAAGTGCACCGAAACATAAAGGTGCAGTGTAAGAGATGAGACATCTTCTCACCCACTAAACAATAAAGATGAAATTTCACATGCAGTTTGATTAAATGCATATTTAAGTATTATAACTATTACAACCTGCTGTATATATAAAAGTGAGGAGGTTTTTTTGTTGTTAAGTGCACTTGTGGTCTACCTCTGCATTCCCACACCTTGTCAGGCTGGGTACAAGGAGAAGACACCAGGAGCTGGTTCTCTCAACTGCCCTGTAAACCTGGTTGTGCCTCCTCTAAGCTGCATTTGCCATCCTTCTTGCCCTCTCCCAGCCATCGTATGTGTCCTCCAAGAAGGGCTGCCAGCCTGGTGCCCTGACTGGGCCATCTCCTGCATGTGGATCCCACTGGGATCACCATATAGCCTGGCTGGACAGTCCTAGCCATACGGTGCTCCCTCAAAGTGCCACATTAACTGGGTTCAGGGCCTACTAAGAGAAGACAAAAACACTAATTGCATTGAGCAGTTTCTTCTTCACATTCCAGCAAGACAAGGCAGGACTTAGCTGAGCACACCCAGAAAAGGATTAAGATCAACCAATCCTTCTGAGGACCTCAAGGTCCCCCAACGTCAAAGTTGGACCTTGAGGTCCAACCACCTCATCACAGAACAGGGGCAAAATAGTCCTTCCACATCCAGTGGGACAGATGACTGGTGCCCCAGAGACCCTCTCTCCCCAGCAGCTCTGGAAAGGTCTCAGCTTTCCCCTAGGAGCACAGGCAAGAGGTTCACCTTTCTTCAAACATCTTTCACACAGCCTCCTTAGAGTCTGAGACCTCTTGCAGCTCCAGCAGGAGCTGACCTAATTTGCCATGTCTCAGCACTGCTAATAACTGCTTAAAAAAATCTTGGGGGGGGGGGGAGGGGGGGAAAGAAGAGTTTTGCAGAAACTACAGATTAGTACCATTAAAGTTTTGTAAGGTGAGAATTTAATTGGCGTCTTAGGGGGAAACTTGGATTTGTCATGGTTAACTCCTTTCCTTTTGTAAAAAACAACTTAAACCAATCTCATTAGTTACTGTCCATGGCTGATCAATTAAAGCAGGAATCAGCACTCCAAAAGGGCAGGAGTAAGTTCAGTAATATTAATCTCTCTGTATAAAAAAATATTATGGAGATGATAACTTGGTTGGAATTGATGTTTCTGTGTTTTTTGTTCATTTTCCCCTAGGTAGCTTGCTGTGAGCATCAGAGCTCTCTGAACCTGTCACGGTAGGTAACACTATCCAGTTTAATGCTGTGAGCATTAGGAGCTTAGTACAAAAGATGCCCGAAGTCACCTGTATTTCTACCTAGCAGGGTTCAAAGAAAAGAGAAAGCTGGCTGGCCACAGCTGACGTGCAAGCAAAGGGCAAGGACACCAAGTACAAAATGTAGACACTGCAATTATAGCTTCCAGTGGCCTGCCTTGCCTCACTGCTGAGCCAAGGCAGCGCCCGACCACAAAAATCCCACCAGTGCCCATGTGAGCCAAAGCAAAAGCAGGAGCTGCAGCTGCTCCAGCATTGCCAAGCTATCCTGCAAGTAATAGCCCTGCAAAGCAAGCAAAGAGTTTCCTCCAAACCAGGAGCCCCCAAGCAGGCTGACATCAGGGAGATAAAGCAGGAGTCCGAGCTGACAGTCCTAAACACCATCACACACTCCTGGCCAGCTCCTGAGGCCAATGAGGCTGGATGTGATCAGCACATGACAAACTCCTGGCTCTGCAGAACACCAGTCCCAGACTGTGCCAAGAGTGCTGTAGAGAAGCTACAGCACCTCCAGGCTTCAAGGGCCATCCTGAGCTGGCAGTCAGCGAAGGCCCTGGCAGACAGAGGTGGGAAGGCAGATGATGCTGCCTGCTGAAAGGGAAGGCTGTTTCAACCTCTGCAGGCAGAGCAGACCCTCGATTAGGCCTGAATACAGGCTTGCAGTAAACTTCATTATTGCAGAACATGTGCAAAGTGGATATTTGGAGGTTCAAGATGAAAATCCAGCAAGATCTATTCTAGTTTCCACCACAGATTTAGCAAAGATTTGCTTTCTTCAGCGAGTACGGCATTTATCCAGGGATGGCTAAGGAAGCACTGCTACCCCAGAGCAGCAGGGCACAGGCTGCCCCAGCAGCCGAGCCGCTGCAGCTGGTACTGTGCAGAGTGCAGGATTGCTGGCAGCAGTGTGGTCACATCAGTGTGAGTAGCACAACTTGTACTACCCACAGCTCCCGTTCTTGCCCCAGCGTGGGAGACAATTACACTCCGCACATCCCTGTACAGTTAATCTTAACCTCTTTTTCACGATTGGAATCTAATTTGGCAGCTTTTCTGACACATCGATGCCACACCAGGGCTGCTCCTGCTGCAGGATGTTAGGAGGAAGCTGTGTTACCTCTAGCAGATCTATGCATGGCCCCAGATGGGTCAACACTGCACAGAACGATGCAGCAGCCCTGCACCATGAAAGCCAATGTTCTGCTGAGCCAGAGGTACATGGCTACTGTGGTCCATGGGCACCACCAGCATGGGACACACTGGCTGACAAGGGGCAAGTAGGCAGCATTGATAAAGAGGAAAGAAAGTATTTCTTCCCAAAAGTCTTTATTTCCCCCCATCAGGTGTTCAGATCTAACTGCAAGGGACTGGCTGGGTACCATATAACCACACTAACACCTCAATGATAAAAGCTTTAGTATCCTTGAGCACCTAAATGCTCCAGAGATATCCAAGTTCAGAGCATGCTTTGCTCTCCCATCACCTTTCCAGGAACTTTGCCCTGCACTAACAGCTGCAATAAGACATAAGAGGAGCCACTCCTGTGTGCTATGATCCATGCTAGAAGCCTGGGCTGAGACTCTGGAAAGCAGCAGCTCCGGAGACATGGGCTGATTCATCCCCCAGCAATTACCTGACTAAGTGGACACAGACAATTAGCAGCTGGGGAAAGTCTCTGTGGTTTCATTCAGTCCTCATGAAGTAAGAACCCTACAGTGGGAAAGTCTCTCAGAAACAGCTGAGGCAATTTGTGTTTGGGTTTTCTTTCCCTCTGTGCAGAAATTACAAATGAAATACTGCTGTAAATCAGGCTGTTACAAGAGCTCCCACAACCCTTTGGTCATGTCAGTCATTTGATTGCCTTCACTGAGAGCATTTCCATGAGTGAGGACTTTTGGCAGGAGTAAAGTTTGAGAGATGAAGCACTTGCACATAATGACAGATTCATAGAAGAATATGAATATTTATACGCACTGGCATGGGAGCACTAAGCTTCCCATACAATTATTTATGCACTGTGTTCAGGCATGCCATTTATCTTGGCTACTTTGAATTGAGCAGCTTTATGGCTCACAGAGGGAGTCACCACACACTCGACCAGGCTTTGCACTGTTCTGTATCTGCACTGATTCAATGCTGCAGCTTGTGCAGAGCCATGCCAAGGCAGAGAAGGCAGATTTCACACCAGCATTATCACAAGGACCACAGCAGTACCCTGCCCTTCACCACGAGCTTTACTGGCCAAGTCTTTCATACCCACAGCTCTGCTTCCCTTTCCCTTTTGCATGAAGCCAGAGGGGCTCCCCCCCACCCTGACAGCCCTAAAGGACTCACTGAAGCTGAGGCCCCAGAGAGAGCTTGAGAGCACTTCACTCTCTCTACAGGCTTGTCCATGTGGCAAGCACACTATTTTTTGGTGCCAAAGCAGTACTTCTGAGTGTGGGGTGAGCAGTTAGGCACAGATGCAGTAGGCCTGGTGTGCCTGCTTATTACAGTGTGCTGCAGAAAAAGAAAATATTTAGCTATTATTACTTCTCTTAATCAACACTGGCAGCAGGAGTGAATCCACAAAATCCAGCATGAAACAGTGGAATACAAATGTTGCAGGGAAAAACTACGAGACATCTCACAGGGTAAGAAATGTGAGCTGGCACAGCATGGAAAAGATGTGGATCTCCTACTCAAGAAAACCAGCCTGGGACAGGCATCCACCACACAGACCTACTTATGGTATTTACTAAGGTGGGTTTTTTCCTACCTGGAGTATTTTTCTTTAGAGAACAGAAATCAGCAGAGAAATACTCCTCCTAAGCCCATGGTGTGGGTGAACCAGAGACTCATATCCTGTCAGAGCTGAACTGTGAACTCCTAAGCCCAGTGTGCTAGGAAAAGGTATTCCTAGGGAATGCTCCTTTCTAGCAGCATTTACCCTGTTTTCTTTTTCTCTTTACTTAAACATAAGTAGTAGTGCACCCACAGACTGCCAGCAGCAATAGTGTAAGACTTGGGCAGGGAATTCACAGCCTGCCCTCCTGCGTAACACCTTCCTGACTACTCCTGCTGTCTTGCACAATCAATATTAATTATAGCCACACTGTCACTCCACTAACTGAGTAAAACGGTGATGATAATGATGATGGGGTAGTAGAAACATTCATCCTATGCACATCACTAATCTGAACTCACTCATGTGCTCTGAAGACATTAGGATAGATGTGCTCTGAATCCAGAGATTCAGATCAGGCTACAGAATAGATATGCAGACTGTTCCAATCATAACCCTTAAATGTTAATTAAAGCATTGAGCATTTCCAAACCAGTGCCCTGTAAAAAACATCTCATAGGCACTCTCATTCATGAAAACTTGCAAGACAGGCTGCATCAGTAACAAGGAGACATCTGTACAGTGCAATAGAGATATGTTAAACAAGGCAATGTTAAAACCTCCCTTGGACCAGGGGATTTCAAATTGGAATTTCTGGACATTTCACAGTCCCACTTTCTGCTGGGCTCAGTGCAACAGCTCAGGAGCTGATCAATTAGCCATTCCTTGAGGGTAAATAAGCTCAGTCTCCTTCATTGCCAAGTGCTATACAGGGGCTTGGGAGTGCCAGACCTGGCACAAGCAGCTCTGCAGTGGGACTCACCACTAGAGGCTCCTTCTGTGTAATTCCACACTCAGCATCATTCAAGAAGCCAACTGTAGTGGGCAGAGCAGGTTTTCCTACCAGAGGGTGGTCTGAACACTCACCAAGGGGCAGACTATGCTCAGGGAGTCACTGACTCTCACTGTACCTTGCAGGCCATCATACAGCATGATACCCTGCGCCCTGCAGTCACATGCACACACACAGACAGAGAGTTGCCCATCTCCAAATCATGCACGGCCAAAACCAAAACAACAAGCTTTCAGAAGCATTTAAGTGTCAGACTTCACTGTGAAAAGCTCATTTAAGTCTCACAATTCAGACACATCAGGATTGCTATTTTTTCCCTCAGTGATACAATTACCAAAGTCAGATGCTAACCCAGAAGCAATTAGCAGCATGCTCAGCAGTATCCTCTGCTGACAGATCAAATGCATCACCACAGCTGTACCTATGGACACTGCAGAATTTGGTGAAATACACAGTGAAAGCTGGTCTGTGTGGCCAGCTAGGTCTGGCTCTCAATACATAAGATATAACTAAGAAAAGCAAATAGACAAAGACTGAGAGCAGGCTAAAAAGCCATCAACAAAACTTGTGCTCCATGGTACAGTCCGAAATAGAGCCCCAGTGTCCCCCAGAATCATTACTTCCTGCTCCATACCAAAACTCAATTTATTGCCTCTCCCCTCTCACCAGGGGAGAAGATTTACACAAGACCCACGCAAGCCTGTGTCAAACCTAAAGGCATTAAACATATGGAAGGGTACTTTACCTATCACAATGCAAATTATATCAGCTGCATGCCATAAAACAGCTCATTTCAAACAACAGTACTTTAACAGCATTATTCCAAGGAGAACTAGTGACTATATTTGTTTTCTTTCTGATATTGCAATAGCAAACCATGCATGAAGTTTATTAAGCCATGCTAATTGTTCTTCTGTTCCAGTACATTTTTGCCATATGGAGAATCTGGCTTGTGCTAAAAAGACAAAATTGTTATTTTGGAAAAAATATCCTGAAAAGCTTTGGCTGCTTCAAAGGTTAATTTCTTCAACAATGCAGATAATACATAATCAAAGTGTCAGCCTGGATGTGGTACAACATGTTGGAACCCATCAGAGAAATACAATTTGCAAACCCCGGGGAGGTACACATAGGAAAACAGCTGAGTTCATGTAAAACATCTGCCATTAACCTGATAAGTTCATGCTCACCAGGGAGAGCAGATGATTGTGCTGCATACAGCACTCATCCACAAGCACGCGCCAGTACTCTGTTACAGAAGAATCCCTATCAGAGTAGTTGGGTCTCTGAGAAGGCTGGAGATACTTAGTCCATGGAAAGAAACCAGGGTTGTGCTCATATCCCCAAGTCTACCTTTCACCATGACCATGGTAGAAGCCCCATAAAGCACACAGCCCATCCAGGGAGACCAATTTACCTCCACCCAGGACCTTGGGCACTGAATGGGAAAGAGATTCAAAGGGAAGAAGGTTGATGCTGGAGTTACTGACAGCATTTCCATGAATCATCCATTCAGAATGTTTACATGCAGAAACAGAAGCCTGGAAGAAGTCTTTTCAGCTTAGAGAACCCACTAAATGTTACATGCAAGTAATTTTTCAGGTCAAAAAGCTATTTCAGGTGGTAAATTCTCATTCAGCCACTATTCACAAGGGAAATCTCAGCAAAGGCTGAGACTTTACTAAAGTTCATCACTATAAACTATCTCTGTTAAACTTCCAAGACCCTTTCAGCTGTGTAACAAATGAGCATCCATACACAAGATTAACATTTCACAATCACTTGCGAGCCTTGCTTAATTATTTTTTATTTAGACATCTAATTTTTATTTCATTGAGAACTGAGACAATGTGAATAAATTAATTCCAAGAAACATTTTACAAGCCATGCATTTTTCCATCCTCAGCACACTTTTGTTCTTGTGCTGCTGTAATTCATGTCACCACTCAAAACAGTGACTTTCAGTAAGGTTAGCCATAAAGCAAGTCGCTGCTGATAGTCTTATGATACAATCCAGTTATTTATGAAAAAATATTTTATTTTATTATTCCCTTCTATCCTAAACAATAAAACTTAATGACTTGCTGCTGAGAAGGAAGATATAGGAGCATAAAATCATGAAATATAGGATACAGTTAATATGAATAATATGGTAGATTTTTACTCTAAAATATTTAAAATACTGATTGTGGATTAACAGAATTTGTGGTTGCATGATTCTCAACTTTTTCATTATGTGGTTCTGAACCCCCAGAACACCAGAATAATTGCTGTATTATGTATTTTTTCATAAATCATGGATTATATAAGGTAAATATGAAGAACAAGCTAATACATACAAAATACCCTAAAGTTATCATCTACAGGGGCTTGAGGAAAATCCATATGCAGACACAGTGCCATTACCAACTGCTTTAACTGTTCCTTTGAGAAAGATAATAGAATACCTCAGAAAGAGGGTAGACTGCACCAAGGCCTTCATCAAGATTACCTAAGGGAATGCTTTTGGATAAGCACCACAGCCTTGCCTGAAAGTACAGCCATCCTCCACCAGAGCTCATCTGAGACTGGATGAAAAGGAGATGCTTTCCTGTAAACACAATGTGTTGCAAGCCCGTAAGGATGGGCAGGCAAGGCTGGTCTCCCACGCCTCCACAGTGACAGCTCGTGACAGCTCCTCCTCCAGCACATCCCACTCTGCAGCCTCTGGCCCCCTGCCCAGCTACTGCTGCCCTGAAAGATGGGGCTGGAAGGCCTTGAAGAGGACCTTGTTGCAACTTCATCTGTGTGAGCTAAAGCAAACAAGGCCTGCTTTACACCAAGAGTATACAACCAGGTCTACCACAAATTGCAATAAACTACTTAAAGAATACAAATGGACTAGGGCAACTGGGGATTACACACTATTCTGGCATCAACAGCTGTTTGGGTTTTTTATGCAAGCAGTCATCTCGGAAAAGAAGAAAGCAAGATCAAATCTTCTGTTGTTTCTCATTGTTTACATGCCTTGTTGTATGACAGAATAAGGGTTTCAGCTGACTTTTAACACAAAAATCCATGCACTGCTACTGGACTAAGCACAGTTGGTCCTGAATATAATTACACTCTAAAGAAGTTCCAAACCCCACATTTCTACTGCCTGATCGAGCTTCCAAATGAAAACTGCTCAAGGCAATTCTCCTTCTATGTAGCTCAAGTGATTCTTATGAAAAACCAGATGGCATGAGCCATCTTCCAGGAAAAGACAGGATTTGCTATGCAGCGAGAAATGTTAGAGGGCAAACAAGCCCCCCCCGTCTGTGCCTGACACATCTTCCCCACATCAAAACAAACTCTTCATTTCGCCTGCTGAAACCCAGCAGGAGGAAAAAGTTTAAAAGAAGAATATTCACATGTCATCATGTAGGCTCTCCCAATTAAGCTACATGGGAAGCTCCTGTGACTCACTTCTCCAGTCACACAGCAGAGGAATGAATGAAGCTGCAGTGAGGAAGAGTAACCTTCATGACAACTTTTTATTCCAATGAAGTTCCATTTTCAGCACTGAGAGGAGGTTATTCTTTCCACAGTACTTGTACACAGGCAGGCACTGCAGCCCAGATGGAAGCAAGCCCTGTGTCATTTCAACACCTTAATAAATGCAGGGGAGCAATTTACTGAATCCAGGACCTTGATGGGGGCTTGCTAAACAAGGGCAACAGCCTCACATGGTTCTCATCCCCATCTGGCAGTTTCAGAAAGCCAGACCCAAAGACCAAGTTTTGCAAAGCCTCAGGAAGAGCTGGCTTCAGAGCTCACCTGGGTGGAAATCTCCAGGAGTCAGCCCTCCCTGCTCCAAGGGATTCACCAACGAAGCATCCCAGCTTTGTTGAGATGAGGGGGAAAGGACTTCCAGGCCAAACCAAACAGGCAGAGGAGGTGCCAGGGCAGCCTCCTGCTATCT
Organism: Podargus strigoides; assembly: GCA_028020825.1. Classification (NCBI taxonomy): domain Eukaryota; kingdom Metazoa; phylum Chordata; class Aves; order Caprimulgiformes; family Podargidae; genus Podargus; species Podargus strigoides. The sequence goes on from CM051631.1 coordinate 11,758,989, forward strand.
TGCCTAATTTCAGCTCATTGCAGTCATTTTTCTGTTTTTCCTCACTTTCGCCATTCCCTGAGCCCACCCACACCTCCCAGGTGCCACTGCAATACCCCAGGTACCACACTCCTCTCCCTGTCTGCGTGTGCCCACCAAGGTGAGGGGTGCCCCAGGCCACTCCTCTCCCCTCTCTGCCCTTCCATTTATTCCACAAATCACACATTCAAGTGAGAGTTGAGTTTACAGCCCTGGGTTCCTGCAAATGAGAAAGGTAAGCTCTAATGAAGGAGAAGCAGGAATATTTTTGCATCAAACAGCAATTACTGAACATGCTGCCTTCTGAAGATTAAAAGAGTTTTTAAAAAATAATGAATACACCTGGGCTTGTGCATTCAGTTGAGTCTTAAAACTCAAAGAATCTGAATTAGCCTCATTTCCTCAGGGAAGATAATTTTTCATAAGTGTAGTTTATACATTCTAGACACTTAATCTGTCACCTGCAGTGCTGTGAACCAATTCCAGGGACTTGCACGGGAAAGGCTGGGGGTGGAACAGAGAAAAAAATCTGTGTGAAACATCCTTTCAATACCTCATTTCTGGTTGACTGCCCTTGGTAATACAGAAAATAAAGAGCAAAGAGGAAAGAAAAACAAGAAAATCTTCATATGTCCACTCTTACGAGTGGCACACATCAGCATTTCCTTACCTGTACAGCCTTCATTGCTATTTGCATTTTAATTAGTTTTACATGGTTAATTGCACAGTCAGTGAGGCACAGACCTCCATAGCAGCCTGATCATCAGAGAGGTTAACTTGAGGTTTATCTGAGAATATAGGTACTGAAAAATAAATTCACCTACTAGCACTGCAATAAAACCTACAGATAGGCTTCATCTGATGCAGAATCAAGCATGAACAAAGCTTTATCATTTAGTTGTTTCAGCAGCTGAAAACGCATCAGAAAGAGAAGCATCACCCTCCCTGTCACAATACACAGCTCCTGTAATTACTGTGGGGTAAGTAGACAAGGACCCTGGGTTCAAAAGAGGCTTTGAAAGCAATACAAAACAGCAACACCACCAGATTTACAAACCCTACTTACAGTCAGAGCTCTGATGTGGCCATTTCCCTAAGGTGCAGACACCTATAAAAGCTGAGAAATGTTCACTTCTCCTAGGATGCAGAGAGACACATGAGTTTGTGCTCCTAGCACAGCTTTCCCCAATGAAACAGTGTTTTAATTTAAGGATCTTGTTTCTTTCTCCCCAGAAGCACATACAGTGTGCTGCAGGCAATCAATGTCAGGAACCTCAGCTAGTAAAGGGCACTTCTCTACGTTATAGCACAGAGCGCTGTAGCTGTGTCCACAGGGCTGGGTACACACACACATTCTTTGGTCTCCCTTACTGCTAAGTAAAACTTAAGCAAGGAAACCCTCTGTTGAGGGGGCCCACCAGCTACTATGTGGTTACTCTACCTCAGCTCTGTGCTTTGCTTTGGGCCAAACAGAGCTGAGTTACTCCACACAAGCTGAGATTTGGTAACTGTGTGTGTTCCTCTTATTCCAAAAGAAATGCAAGAAGAGGTTTTTAAGTCACTGTGTTAAGGAGAATTCCTTGCAGAGCCATGCCAGGATGAGACAGAAGCTGTAGCAAAGCTACCAGGTAATGCCAGATCTCCTTCCTCCCACTCTGATACTTTTAGCTGTAAGGCCGTCTGGTAAGAGGGATATAAAGTGAATTTTAACTTAGACTCACAAAACAAGCATGGTTGAAAACTAGATTAACTGTAGTCCATTTGAGTTCACTGAAAATGTACCAACCACTAAATTAGATTGATCTCCACTAATCTCCAGCTCCATCACTGCTGGTCTCTGTTGAACCCAGGGAAAGAACCAATAGAGTCAGACAGGAGAAAACTGAATCAAGTTTTTTTCCATAATTTTTAAGGAACAGACCAGGAGACCAGGCCAGGACACACTGAGCTTCCAGCCCCTTGTGGTGGAGAAGCTACAACATGATTTGAGCTGTTATGGAATGAAAGCTTAAGATATCTGCCAGGAAAAACACCAGAGCAAGAAAAGCAGTAGCCAGTGTTTAGAGAGCAGCAGAAAATTTGTAATTGCACAGTAGGTAGAAAATAACAGCATCCAACTCACTTTATAACCACACCCCCCACCTCTAGAAGACATTATACAAAATTTTTAGAATTTTGGTCATTAGCAGGGTTACACCTGCAAAGCTGTTTATGAAACAACAATTTAAACCAGCAGCATTTCAAAGTATCTAAACCTGCAACATTTTCTGTTTTAATAATCTGACAATACTTGCTTCGCTACCTTTAGTAATGAAATGCAACACCAGCAGAAATATTAACCTTGAAAACTGCATGAAGTGCAAAACTGGGCATGTGTTTTGGCAATTTAACTGCACTTTACTCAATGCAGTTAAATAAGCTATGTGATTTCCATCTGCTTTGTGAGACTGGCATACTGGACAGATGTTAGAACAGATCTTTTCTGCATCTGGTACATGGATTCCCCACTTTACCCAGACATGAACCAATGTCTTAACTTGGGGGAAAAAAAAAAAAAAATAGGGCTGATACTAGGTGGGCTGAGCTCCTCTCAGCAGAAAGTAGATATTCAGGAATTGTATGCAGTTTTCAGGAACGACACTAATTCAGAATTCTCAATGTCTCAGGACAAAACAGCAGTTCCACCAAGCCCAGATACTAGCTCCAGCACTCAGGGAGCTAAAAGGCATCCAGGTTCCTTGGCAGCCTATGCTGCCCTCAGCTGTGAAGCCCTCTGCATTAGAGCTGCCCTTTCACTGCAGAGCAATGGCATTCAGTTATTCTCCAGAAACGCACATTTTTGAAACAGGTGAGTGAGGAGCTGAGGGAGTTATCTGGGTACCTCTACATTTCCATCCATATTTTTCCAGTTTCAGCAATAGGGAATAAAAGCTTTTCATTCTTTAGCAGCAAAGAGTGTGATGTGAGCCTGCCTGTGAAGCAGCAAGGCTGAAGGCTGTTCTGTCACAAGAAAAAGGTTTTCCACTAAGTAAGGATCAAGTTTTTACCAATGATTACAGATATCATCAATCTCTTGGTACATTTGTTGTACTACTATGATCCCCTGAAAATGAGTTCAAGCCACAGGTAGCTTCAGTTAGGACTGAATCAGCTCCTTAAGGGTTACAAATACCACATTTTCAGCACAGTTTTTTTCTCCTCAGCTCCGTATTCAGTCTAATCTCCTACTGCTGCGGGAACAGTTTGTCTGCTATTAATATAGGCCATTGGGAAGGTCCTGACAGAGCCATTGATCTGCTGATGTATGTTCCAGAACTCAGAGCCTTTTGCTGTTGTTCCTCCTGCTCCCCAAGTGTCCCTTTACCAAAACATCTTAGCCCATGGGTGTCAGTTGTATGCTCTAAGGGATGTGTTACTAAGCACCTAGCCATCTCTTTCTGAATTTCACTGCTGTATCCCAAGAGGCAAGATATGGATTCATACCAGCTGGCTTCATATACTTCAGTTCTGCTTTCACAGCCCTGGCAGTAAAACATAGGTATCTTAGGTGGTGGCAACAGCAGTGGCCCTCCAGCACAGCCTGGATCTACTCTGGGTGGCAGCTACAGTGCCTGTTACAGGGCTCTTCCTGCAACTCCAGAGTGGGGAGCTGGCTTCCACAGAGAGAAGACTGTGGCTCCCTCAGTGCCTCCTATGATCCTTCTTTAGGCACCTTCCTGATCACCACTTTGCCTTTCGAGATAACTGATTTTCCATGTCCCACTGCATGACATTGCAGTGTTCCCAGACCTAAAGTTTAAGAACTGCAACTGGCACCAGCCCAGCCTGGTCTTCATTCCTCATTTCTAAAATGCAGATATTCTGTTCATACTGCAGAAGTTCAGACACCAAAAAATGGGAGACATTCTTTACCTTCAGCAGATTGCCACAGTAAAGCCCTCCACATCTTTTCCATCAAAATGGATTATAACAGCCTGCTTTCCTCAAGTGTCATGGAGCTTCTCTCAAGTGTTTTGTGCCCTTAAAGCACTTGTTTACAAGCCTTTCCTTTTAGCCAACAAGTATTCATTCTGTTAAAAAAATTACTCAGCTATTTGTCTGAAGTTCTTTCTCAAGCCACAGCCAGCCAACCCATTCACCACAATAAGCTACAAGGGTTCAGGATGAAAGAAGGATTTTTATTTTTAATTTTTTTTAAGCTACTAAAAAAAAAAAAGCCAAAAAAAAGCAGTGAGTTTTTTCCCAAGTAATACTCCTTCATACCAATAAGACAACAGGGTTTGATTTGGAGAAAGTAAAAGGCTTTCTTTCCTAGCAGCCTTTACTTCCCAGGCAAACAAAGCTGGGAATAGAGTAAGAAGAAAAACTCGCTGACCTAGGGACCATTCCAGCACTCAGCAACTTGCTGAGCACTGAAGCTGACAGTGATGAGTCCCAGGGGTGGCTTAAAGAGTGATGGTCATGAGAAAGAATCAGGCTTTTGGAAAGCAAAAGAAGAGTCTTCCCAAGACATGGAAAAAAAAGAAATATAAATAGTAGCTGTCATCTGCAGCAGATATAGACTGACAGGGAACACAAGGCATTAATAATCATACCACAAATACTATTTTAAGACATGATCAGAGTTTATCTAATATATCCTCATGTTTATAGGAGTAAACATATACTAGGGTTGCACTGAACACAAGATGTCTGTCCACATATGAAAGTTTTCTTCTCAGCATCTACATGTCTCACCATCAAGTAAATGCTCCTCAGCAAATAAGTGTAGGTGTTTACTTCTTGTTGGGCCATTCAGCAGAAGCATCATTCAAACAATACCAGGATGCACTGAAAATAATGCAGTGCTCTGTGATGGAATCAAAACAGACCCAAACTGGAAAAGATCCGTACGTTTTTGTGATAGGTAGGTGCCCGGACCACCTCCTGCCTCTCAGGGAGCGAGGGAAAGTAGTAATTATCCAGCCATCCAAACTCTCTTCTATACAAAGAGGGCTCCCACACTCCTGTCAGCTGTGACAACAGCCAGTACTCTGTGGGCAGCACCTGCTTTACTCCCTCACCAAACAGCAACTTAAAGAGGCTGGTTTCACCAGTCTGCCCGTACTAGCATAGGCAGCACTCACATAGGTTAAAAACTGTGAGTCTCAAACCAAGGAGCTCCTTCTGAGAAATCCCTAGAGCACTTTGGAAAGACAGAGCTGATGATTAACCAGTCTCAACACTTACAAGTGCAGTCTGGAGAGATCAGCTTGTAGGAGCATACCTGGGCAAAGACACCTTCAAGCCATCTCTTGCCAAGGGCAACACAGCAGCTTTGAAAGCAAGCTAGGAGGGTGGGATTGCTGTCCTTCCCCCCATGGGCAACAGCTCTGCTCTCTGAAGTCATGGGATAGCTGCCTCCTGCCCCAGGAAGCAGCAAAAGCAGAATAGGGGTCTTTGCTCAGTACCCATAGATTTCAATAATCAAGTTTCAGTCAACTTGAAGGGCAGAATGAATTTTTCTTGGTCAGTTTTTTTCTTCCAATTGAAATAGGTGACAATTTGACTTGTCAGTTTTAATTAGCATTTGCATTACGTTCTGCTCTGAAGAAGTTGTTCTGTTTTGACAAACAAGGGGAAAAACATCTAACACATAACTCAAACCTAGAATTTAGGATGTCAACACAAAAGGCAAAACCAATTAAGATGCTCCACAGGAGATCCCAGCACTTTCTACAGACACCAGTGACATGATGCTTTAGACAGGCATTCTGTATATTTGTATATATACAAACACATCCAAATAGCCAGGGATTCACAAAATGAAAACTGACATCAATTAGTACTAGCAACGGAACAGAGCCTAAGACTTGCAGCTAAGTGCAAGCCTAACTGGATATTGTTGCAAGAACACATCACAAATCAATCTCTCTTTCAAGTAACAGAATGTAGTGACTCGAGATAAATATGCAAAGAATGCGTTAGCAGCAGCAGTTAACAAATGGAAAACTGATACAAAAGTACAGATTCTCCAGAGCATATTTGGTACATATCTCCTGCTGTAGTCAATCAGTATTACATACAGATATACCTCCAGGGACACTAATAAAAATTTAAGCACCATTTAAAACCGTTAGACTTATTAGACATTTCAATTGACTCTGAAGCAAGCTGACATCAAATCTTTTCCTTTTCTTGAGACATCTAACTTGAACAGAATTACAGGCAAAGTGTGCAGCCAGGAAAAACTGATACGCAAGTGTCAATTATTTTGTTTAACATTTAGTGTGATTTCTGACACTGTAGAACATTGCTGTAAGCATGAACGACACAGCACATCAAGGAGCATCATTAGAAGGGTCACTGTCAAAGCACACTTGGAGGCTCTTCACAGGACTTCTCAAACAGTTTGAGAAGCCTCTCAGCTCTTACAACAGAAAAAAGACCCAAAAGGTAGGAGCCCTCTGCAGTCCTAGAGCAATATTCAAATTTGCAGTTGGGTTTGGATTGCTTTTCCACTGCTCATAATTTGTTTATGTGTCACTGATGCTTTTGAAGTGGATGGAGTGCACACAGGGCAGCTCTGCAAAACAGCAACAGTGTACATTCCCAGCAATGTGTATTCCCCTCTGCTCTCTCACTTGTTCCCAAAGGCAGGAAGAGACTCTGCTTCAAGTAAGGCTTTCCACAGCCACAGGGAGGTAGAGCTGCACACAACAGAAGAGCTTCGTTTCTCCTACTTTATACTTCTGGCATTACCTGGCCTGGAAACAGCACCTGACAGCAGTAACCAAGGCACGAATAAGGATAGACATAGCAGCTTTATTGAAATACAACAGTGAGAAACACATTGAAGATGGGAAAAAGCTACCCAAGATGAAGAACAGTCCAATAAAAACATTGACACAGAAAGGCAAGTTTCCATTTTGACTGGAAACAGGCACTAGAACAGCCTGCTAGGAGCTGGAAAGGGAATAACATCTTTTCTGGTTTTAAGATGAGTTTTTTCACTTATGATAGCTTATGTGACATAGCTGGCTGCAATTATGAGTGGTGGGGACACAGATGGGATCCTCCATGACCACGGTGGCCCCTTGTACATTCCTGCTGCCAACATCAACTGTTTGCTTGCTTGCAGTATGCATAAATTTTGGAAGGAGTGTTGAGAGGGGGCTTAGGGGGAAGGGAGAGGAAGAGGGAGGAAAAGTCATTAATATTTTCAAGACAATTCCTCAATTCAACAGGACATCAGCTATTTACTTGTTCTACAGGCAAGTTACAAGTCTCTTGGGAACCAAGTTTTGTATTGAAGTACCAACTGGCCTTTGATTACAGCAGCATGAACACTGCTGCTCTAATAAATCACCAAAATCAAAGCTGAACCATGCCACGAAGAGATGATTTCAGAAAGGGGATTTGTTTTGTATGGGTTTTGTTGTTTGGATAGCTGTGACCTGATCAGAATCAGATTAGCCAAAAAGAAATATTTTTCTCTTTAATATAACAGGGAGAAGAGTGCGAACAAGAAAGGTAACACAAAAAATGGATGCATTTGGCTCAGCAGAAAGGCTCGAGTGCTTCAGTGGAAGAGATAAAGTGTCTTGGTGCATCCTCCTCTTCTGCCACAACCTCTCCCCTCAACATCCCACTGTTAGGACCAGGGCATGCCAGAGGGAAGTCATACTCACTGACACTGCAGGGCTAAAACACCACAATTCCTTCAGTGAAAGCTCCCTGCCTACCTCAATGGACCTTGCCCCAGTAGAAATGACCAGGTTTTATGCCTCCTGCTTTTTCTGAAATGTTTTTTTCCCTTTATCTAGATGTGATTATGGTGCTCACCAATAGAGGGATTCAGGCTACTCCAGGCATTTAAATCTCAACTCTTCAGAGCTAGAATAAACTACTACTAGTAGCTGTGCACACAAATACCTCAGAACTAAGGTGCCGAGCTGAACATTGCCCGGGATGGGATGTGCTCCAGCTTCCTGCTAAGTTAACAGCAAGACATCCCATCATGAAGAAGCACCGTGTCTCAAGAGCTGTGTTCCATGTCATATTTACAAGAGGAATCTGCACCATAATGAGGATCAGGCACAGCATGGTCCCATCATCCTGTTTTAGAGCTTTAACTGTGAAGTTGTTCTGCACATGAATCATGCCCATGCTATCAGCCTATAGGTCTGCTTCCAGAGTTCAATTCTTTCCCTAAATCAAGGAAAAATAAGAGAGGCTTAAAAATCTCACCAGGCTCACAAACACTTCTTCACCATGGAACACTGATGTTAATATAGGGCATGAATAATTGAGCTTTTCTGATCTCTAGCCTTACTGAATGTTACAAGACAGATAATTTATATTATTTGGATAGTAGAGGAAATAAAAAATGGTTTCACCTCTTAACCCTGTCTAATAGGCAGCCTTAAGAACACCCAAGTACAGTAATTGCTGTAATGGCAGTTTGCCCAAGTTAAGTCTTCATAATGTTATAATAAAGAGTCTTTTTGCTCTTCCTTTCAAGATTGGTTCACCGTAAAAAGTAATCAATAAATGCAATTTTTCCACCTTCTCACTGCAAATACCTGCTTGGTATTTCTTAACTTTTCTTGCACTCAGCTTTGTTGGAGTCCCATGACAGTGAGCCACCTGGCCACTGAAGCTCCAGGGAACCTTGCAATCTGGAACTGGCCAGATACAGCCAATGGGACAGAAGTGGAGACAAGGAAAGACTGGAGCAATAATCCGGGCATTTTGGTCTTTCCTCCAGACTCCTTAGTCCCCGTTTCCTATCACTAAACTCCCAAGCCTATTTCCCTCTGACAAGAAAAGATCTAAAAATAAACATCGGATGAGCACAGACCAGTGTTTGGCTGGCTACCAAAGCCTCTTTCACAGACTTTCCCAAGCAGTGCTGCTCGCTGTGAAGGACTCTGGCAGAAGTGCATCCCATGGGCCAAGCCATCAGTCCCAAGTTAGGGTGATGGCGTTTCTGGCATAAGTGACTGCAGAGCTCTGGGCTCACCAAGCATGTAGATCCCATGACCAGGGAGCCCTCAGAGCAATCACAGCACTTCTTCAGCTCTGTAGACTTTATTGGTGTTACTTTTCCCTTTTGACTTATACCCTCCACTGTTAACAGAACAGAAGGTATAAAATGGAATAGATTCATTTCACTTAATAGCTGATTTAACTAGCCTGTTATTTGAAATAAGTCAAATGAAGAAATGATTGCACTTGCAGTCACAGAAAGAAATACCACGTTAATTAGTCTTTACTGGCATAATAATATTCTGATATGTCAGCTAGAGCCAAAGGCAGTCCAGTCAGAGCCAGGCAGGTGCTCAAAATGCCCCATGCCCAGCCTAGCCCAGTGCTGAGATGCTCTTGACTCAGTCCCATGTTTCTCAGGATTCTTGCCTAACTCCATTGGAATATATCCTTTGCACAGGGCTGTATGCGAGCACTGAAATCACTCATGCCCAAGTGACATGGCAATGGAGAGAAGCACCTGCTTCTTTCATGGTATCTAAAGCACATGGCAAAGAGTCAGGGAAGTCACTGCATGAGCTGCTTGCCTGAACCTGGCACTGATAAAGACCAGGCACAGGGATTTAGGTGGAATTTCACACAGCTGATTATGGTCCTAAAAGCAGTTAAATCATTTAGGAAAGGATAGTTATGAGTGTTCTAGATATCTTTCTGAATAATGAAATGTAGCAGGTAATATAACTCAATATTTAATTACACAGTAGCTGTGAACTTGTCTGCAAAACATTTACCCCTAACATATCCTGTCCCATCTACATGAAATCCATCCCAAGTAAATTAAGTAGGAACTTGGTCTAGCAAACAGTCCTCCCAAGCAAACCCATATCCAACCTACATATGAAGCATCAATAGCAAAGTACACATATTCCTGCCTTTCACACCCCAGGTTCAGGGGAACATCATGAGCTAGATGACCAGATCAAAACTCAGCTGGCTTTGTTTTTTTTTTTATCAATGGTTTTCTGCACTTGAGGTTTGTTTTTCCTTGATTTTTTTTCCCCCCTCTCCCCTCATCCCCACACACAGAAGCACATCAGTTAATAATCAGTGGACTGCAGCAGTGTAACCACCTGTTAACCCAGTACCCAAGCCCTGGGTTTTGTCCCAGGCCAATATAACATAAGGCAGTCTGCAAAGCCTTGTTGCAGCTGACTTACTCAGACCTCAACACTTCTAAGAATGTTCACCTTTGATTTTCATTTCAAAGGCCCTGCTTCAGCAGGGTTAATAAGAAAGAAATAACATAGTGAATTAAGGCTTAATCATTGTGCAGTTCCCTTAGTTAAATGGTAATTGTCCCATCCTCAGTGCTTCGCAGTGTAATTAATGGTACCTCTGTATCAAAGGGAAGAACTATAGCATGCTTCATTTCAAGGTTGCAAAGCAAGTGAGAAAGAGGTAAGACCTTCTGACTTGTCACCTCTACTCAGTCCCCTGCTTCAGCCATTGGGCAGCATCCATTCTTTAAGGTGTCACAAAACACAGAAAACTAAAGTCAACACCAGCTACTAGCTGAAAAGCTATTAAAAGAGAGGCTGGGAAAAGGGAGCCTTTCTCCACTGGTTATATAAAGGAACTGCAGTTTAAATCAGTGTTTGATTTGCAATAAGTTTGAAAAATAGGCTTGTATAAGAAGTTATCTAGCTCTTTTTACATGTCCTTGTAATAACTACAACAGCTATAGACTTAAAGATTCAAGTACCACCTCTGATCTCAGCTGCAGTTTAATCTGCTGAGCTATTTATCATACTAATGTCCTTGCCAAAACAAAAGTAAATTCTACTAGACATATCATTAAAGTATTTAGTAATAAGTACAAGATAGTGCTATAATTCACCAAACCCAAAATACCCCAAAATGTTGGCTGCTGTTATCCCTTTACAGATCCTTAGTGCCTTAATGAAATTCTATCTGGCTGCAAAGTGAAAATATGCATGGATTTACACATAACATAGAAACAGTCCATTTAATTAGCAGATAAGAGGTTTAATGGCTAATATTAATTTCTGTTAAACAGTGAGCCACATCTCTCTCAGTTGAAAGCTCTGAATTCAGACAGTTGTTTGAGACTCATTTTACTTCAAAGGTGAATTTCAGATGTAACTGCAGTGAAGAAGTCTGAGTTATGACCAATTCAAGACACAAACATTCAGAACTGGAAAGACCTACAGAAATCACTATAAGGCCATCCCACTCTAAGTACTCTATGCTACAGCCCCAGATGACAGCACAGTTTCAGAAAGGGGCAATTTGGTCCTTACTCAAAAGCCCAATTACTATACCACACAAAGCATGAAGATTGAGGGACTGTGCGATTACCATCCCAGCTATTATTGTCAACTATGCTGTTCCAACTCAGTTCAGTGCCCCTCCAAAGAGGTCACTTGTATGTAACAGCAACTCCTCAAACAATACCCATGAACAGGCTGCAAGGCAAGCAACAAGCACTTGCAAGAGGCCACCTCTAAGGTTGGGAGCAGGAAAAACTATTCTTTGCTTTCCAAAATTTCAGCTTCAGAGAACAGAGTGGGGGAAGGTCTAGCATCTGGAACAACATGGTCTATCAGCCCAAGGACCCACAGCTACAGACTTACTTTATTTCCCTCATGGAATAACACCTGCCCAAGTCTCTCTGGTCTACACATGGTATCAGCAGGGAAGAAGCATCCCCATTTTTGAGCCTTTACAGAGCCAGGCGCACAGAGGCACTGACCAGTGCCTATTCAGGCTGCAGAGCTGGACTCATGCAGACCAGCCAGCAGGACTTGCTTTGCTTTTCATCTTCTACAAACTGCACTTTCTAAACACGCTGAGCACAGGAACCCTGCAGTGTCTGTACTACCAACCCTCAAATATCTTTCATGTCCAATCCTAAGAACATGCCAAAAATAAACAGAGGTTTCCATTACCTATTCAAAAAGCAAAGGAGAAGCACATGCACTGCAGCTAAAGCAAAGCTCATTTTACACTCTCCAGTCACTAATACACAAAGTACAAATCCCTACATTACCTGATATTTCCTCAGTAAAAATACCAGCCTCCCTCCACATGCACAGAAAGCCACATTTTTCTTTGTTGCTTTTATGTTATTGATTTTCGGTTGTTAAGTGAATCTGTACGACTTCACCTCTAACTGCCCTGCATGTGCTCTTATGTTACAGAGCAGTTTCAGGCAGTAAAATGTCAAAATAAACAAGATAAACAGGTAACTGTGACAAGTTTTCCCACAGGCAGAAAAACATTATCAGCACCTGCTGTGTTTTCCATCTGGTCTGAAGCACCCAGGAGAAAAATCAGTTTTATATAGTCTATACTTCGTAAGTTATAATTGATATTGACTCCTTCAGGAAAACCCAGGCTGTGTGCGCATACATATGCGTTTCTATACAATGAGAAGAGCAGTACAAATAAGATTTATTCTGGAATCCAAAGGGCTTCAGGCCAAGGTGCAGCTCTTTTTCCTTGACCTCTCTATTCCTCTGTTTCAGTGCTGGCGTGCAGGCAAGGGCCTGCAGACCAGGGTTCCTATGGATGAGTCCTCAACATTGCTTGGAAGACTGAGAAGTGGCAATGGAAAAGAAAGAGGTTAATTTGTGGACTAGGACACAGCAGGAGTAAGTCTCACATGGGAGAAATTGCCCTCATGGTTTGCAGATAAGGGCTGCTTCTGCCCCTGCTACCACTTTCATGGTTATGACTGACCCAAGTTGGGTTTAACTGGCTCACTGCTTAAGTTTTTATTGTTTCTTACACATCCCAGGCTGAGCTATTGTCCCTGTGTCATTAGCACAGCCATGGACACAGCAGCTCTGCAGGAGCAGACACACATGGGATGGAGGTGAGCTGTGTGGAGCGCACAGCTGACACAGGACCACAACAGGGACAGGTTTTGCCAGTGAAAAGCCCCCCCTTGTTGGAGCCTTAATGCCTGCATCACTACCAGCAGGGCAGGGAAAACCATAAGCTACCAGAACAGAGCAGCCCTGACTTACCACAGAAGGCATCAGCTTTCCAAAACATGCTTTGATTTCCCAGCATCGTACCAAGAAAACATGGCTCACCTCCCTCAGCACTCCCCACCCCTGGGGCAGGACAGCCCCCTCCTACCTCAGGAAGGTGTCTCTCACAGTTTAGTGTCACCAGCCTCCATCACAAGTGCATTTAGGCCCAGTTTCACACCGCCTCCGAGGGCTGAAGCCCCGCAGCATCCCAGGGTCCCTCCAGCAGCTGGGGCAGACATGGTGGCCACAGCACACCACCTTCCTCCTCTTGCAGCCATACTCTGCCATGAAAGGAAGAACCTCATCCCATGGCAATTTAAGTGGGTGGGGTTGGGTGTGACACCACCCTGCCCAGGGGCAGCTCATCAGCCCATCAGCCCCGTCCCAGACCTGCCCAGCCTAGCTGTGCCCTGGCCACCATCCTTGCAGCTCAGGGGCATCCAGAGCCACTACCAAACTAAACCAAAATGGTCCTTCAGGACCGCTGGACAGTAACCAGTTTGATTTTTTTACAACTAAATAACAACTAGGGGGAAAGATACCCATTAAATAAGTGTTTGAGTTGACTGACAGTATTTTGTAATATTTCAAAAAGCATTAGAAAGGGAAATGTTGGGTTTTCATTTTTTTAATTAAAAAAAAAAAGCAGAATCTTACTAGACTTTTGCATTAACCACCACTACGTGTGTGCATTTAATATTTTCAGAAGTATGCTCTGTTTTTCTCTAGGTTTCTCCAGTTTTACCCACTGTGTTGCCTTTTTCTGTGCTCATGCCACAGGGGCTCCCACAGGCAGACACCCCATTCCACGCTGGCCATGCGCCCCAGTGCTATAAAAATCCCTGGGTCATTTTTATATTAACAGATTTATTAATTTCATTCTCCTGGCTGGGTCCCAGTGTAAGTACAAACCCTCCAAATATTCCTCTCACATTTCAACTACAAATGTCTTTTTAAATTTGTTTCCTCCAAATTGTTTTGTGGGGTTTTTTCCATGCTTTAAAAAAAAAAAATTGCAAAACAACTGTCACTTTTCACCCAGAAAATGGTTGTATTTTGATGCCACATTAATACCTCCATCCTACACACTGGAAACCTACTTCAAGGCAAAGCAAACTGCTTACAGTTGAGGAAACAATTTTACATCCTACTCCCAGGGAAATTCAGAAGTTCTGCTCACAGGAAAAGCACAATGCAGAAGGAAAGTCATCACAATTTACTAAGTGTGTTAACTATAAAATATTCTATATACAAAAATAAATTATGTGCTTCAACTGGACAGATTTATAAAACAGTTTGATGGCTCAGTCTATTTAAAAGGTAATCTAAGCAAGCCATGAGTGCACAGCCATTTCCACTAATCTAAACAACATTAAAGTTTCCCTGGCCTCTTAGAACCTATTATTTGAGTTAAAAACCTTATCAGGAGACCATGCTTGGGAGAAAAATATAGAAACATATTTCAGTTAATGGTTCAGACCCACCCTGTTTGCTCTGGAAACTGACCCTATATAGTAAATTCTATCTCTGCTGTACAGTGCATTACTTCTAGCATATGAATAATGGATAATATAAACAAGCATTACAAAATGAAAATTCAGTTAACAATGTTATGGAGCTTCCATTCACAAACATAGTTCATGAGTGATACAAATTTTATGGTTCTTATCACCAATGACAAAATTTGCATATCCCATCACAGAGTTCTTGCAAGAACCCATTCTGCATTTCTTATCTCAGGGCTTTTATGGTAAGAAATATTGCATTAGGCCCAGTAATTTACATTTTTCCAATAAAATTCTACATACATATGCAGCAGCTCTTCACTGACTGGCTTCATGTTATAAATTAAAAGCTTGGAAGTAAATACATTAGGAAAAGTACTGATTTCTAAATAGTTACCATGAATGAGATTTTATCCTGGTGTTGAATTATCACACCTCTTATCTTTTATAGCTGTATCTTATCTCCCAGCTACTATACTTTGTGGCAAGTAAATAAATAACACCACCTCACTTCTGACAGTCCATTCAGTTCCAAGCAGTGGAAATAGCAGGTACAAATCCATGCAAGGGTTTTCTATCAGCTCCACTTGTACAGACATTTTGGGATCTGCAACTATCATAAACACTGCATGTCACATCATGAACATAGCAGACTTTACCGTGGAAGCAGCAGATGAAGTCCAGTGCAAGTTGGAAAAGATTAGCAAAAAAAGTAGCAGTACTGCTCTGGGATGTCATTGAATTAACAGTGCTTGTTCATTCACACATCTGCTCCATGGTTGTTCAACAATTTTTTGTTTTAATGGATAATCTCAGCCTTTACTACCTTACACACGGCATCTGGTTCGGAAACAGGAACAAGGCACTTGGTCCGTGTAAAGCTGCAGTTACAACTGAACCACCCTCCACAGTCCCATCACCCCTGCTTCAGAAGTGGCACTGAGACACCCCAAAAAACAGTTCCAGTCAAGCCAGCATGGAAATATAATTGCTGCAACCTATGGACAAAAACTATTGTCTGAAGGACTTCACGAACACAGCAAAATCTGCTCCAAAACAGGGGGCAGGAGGGAGAAAAACATCTTGGATACAGCAGTCCTCATCCTTACAAAGCTCCTCGATGGAGACCAAGTGTGTGGCAGCCCTCACTGTGCCTGGAGCCCAGGAGGACTCTCTCCGTCCCCAGCCCTCCCCTATAACCCAAATGCCTTGCGGCCATGCTGGTTCCCACACCCTCCCATTCACAGCTTGGCTGTGCTTTTTTCCCCACTGCCACATGGTTTGTAGGGCAAGGAAAAAAGATGTGGCATAGTCTTTGCTTCCATAGCACCTGATGGATAGACATAGACAAAAGAAAGGCAAATGGCCTTGGAGGGACACACAGCGATGAGACCAATGGCAGTAGGGAGGAAGTTTCTTCCCTGATGAGGAAGACCTCAGGCAGCTGGCTCACAGGCAGGTGGAAAAAAAACACGTGAATCCAAGGAGATGTCCCAAACACACTGGGTCATTCTCTTCCAGGCTTGAGCTGTGCAGCTGAGGTATGCCTGAACTCAATTATATTTGTTTATTCAATCTGCTTTCTAGGAGTCAACAAAACCCAAGCTGTTGTTGCAAATATTTATTAAAAAATAACTGCAAGTTGGGGGGGAAAAAAAAAATAAAATCACTAAGCAGTCCAATAGCAGTTTTATTACAGTTTTAACAGGTAAAGGGAATGAATCTACTTTATGAACAAAAATAGCAATAGGGAAGTATACTGAAGGATTCTTAATCAAATGATAAAATGGAAACAGTATATGGAGTATATATTTATATATAAATATACCAGTTACATTCTTCTTAAATAGATTGAACAACATTCATTAGCAACATCCAAAAGTATTTCTTTGTGGTAAGAGATTCATCTTCCTTCACAGCAATACTGCCTCTCCATAAGTTTATGTCCACTATTACAACTTTAGAGTTTGGGGCTGGAATAGGTATTCAACACCACGAGGTCAAATCCAGAGCAAGTAATTTAAAACCAGTTTATAGGAGAACTCAATGTTATTTCTGAGACCTAAGGCCAGGTATGCAACAGGTGGAATTGGCAGAGTGTGGTTTAAGCAGTGGGGTCTCCTTAAAAGCTCAAATTTGAATCAAAGCTAGATTCCCACAGGGAAACGCTGACACTGCTCAGGATTCCAAGTTTAAGACACAATTCCCTTTTTCTGTAAACAAATATTAACAAAATAAACTCTCTGTACCCTGTTAACCTTTTCTTAACATAAAAATAAGCTACTTGGGTAGTCTTAAAATAAGTCAGTATAAAAAACTAACCTATCCTAAGCACCATCTCTGTATCAAAGTGCTAGCAACCAGCACAGTGTTTTCTGTTTGAAGCCACGTTCCCTGCTTTTCATGTTGCACATTGCAAACCTCAGCTCCAGCAGGACTGAACTTGGGACTGCAACTGTGGTGGCTGAATTATCCCAGCTCCGGGCTTACTCTTGGGCAGCCCTCACTTATCCTAGGACACTCAAAGCACTTCTGAACAGGTCATGCTAGGGCAAGCTCTCTGTGCTGTTAAGTGGGTGGCGTTCATTGCAGACCCATCCCCACCCTGTGAGGTGGTGGCAGCGTCTACATATGCAGGGAGCTGCTCAGGACACACCCCAGGACAGCAGGTACTTAGCCTGTCCCCTGCAAAGTCCTTGGCAGGAGTCGGGCTCAGACCCTACAGCAGAAGATGAGCAGGTCCCCCTGTCACTTTGCATAGTTTGGTTCAGCAGTGACTCTCTGCGAGTCCTGGGGAGATGCCTTATCGTGCTCGTGCTGCTCCCCTTCCTACCAGGTGCTAGCAGAGACTCCCATAGCTTGCCTGTTCGGGACCTCTTTGGCTTGGTTTGGTTCAGATGCTCGCTGGCTGTTACTTTGGAGCCTGTATAAGAAATAGTGCAAATACAAGCAGAAAGAAAAAAAGTACCACATTGCCTTCACCGAACATTCAGTTAAAAAGACAAGGATCCATAAGATGAAACCCCAGTTGTGGAGTATTTGAGACATTTGGCAAATCTGTACAAGATTATTCATGATTGTCTTAAAGGAGTATATTTGGCTTGGCACTAGATGCTTAAAATTATTTGCTAACGTGATTCTAAATAACACTGTTGTGGCTAGTTGCAAATGACTTTGAAGACCAGTCATAGAATACAGGACATCTTCTTGGCGTGATGGAACAAACACTCACTGCAGTTATGGATTCCTCGGTGCTTTTCTTATCCAAATTTGACTCAAAATGATTTTGTTTGCATGGAATGGTGTTAATTCATCCGGATTGGTTTTGCTGGAAGGCAAACAGACCACATTATTTCCGAGGGTCAAGATACCTTTATTTGGCCATGCTCAGGCAGATTAAGAGGCCAAAACAGAACTCAGTTTGATTCCTATTATGGGAGGCTGGCTGCGGTGCATTTTAAAACAATAATCATCTGAAGTGGCTGAGGTGTTCAAGTTTGAAACTTCACAAAGTGCCAGAGTGCCCTATAAATGCAGAGACCC
The DNA here is from genome assembly GCA_028020825.1 of Podargus strigoides. Classification (NCBI taxonomy): domain Eukaryota; kingdom Metazoa; phylum Chordata; class Aves; order Caprimulgiformes; family Podargidae; genus Podargus; species Podargus strigoides. The sequence continues at coordinate 11,777,086 of CM051631.1, forward strand.
TCCTGGCACTGCAGCAACATTCACCACGTGGCAGCACACACGCTGCAGTCCTCACGGAAGCAATGTGCCATGCAATGTTTCTTGGTCCACTTCATAAAGGGGCTTAATTTTTCTCAACTCCTCTTCACCCCAAAAATCATCAGAAGGGACATTCAACAACAAGTTGCTTTCAGCAAGCAATGCACAAATGGCTTAAATTCACTAGGGATTAGGCACTTAGCCTGCTCAGGGTTTTTGTAAATCCCATCTACCTCCATCTCTAGACACCTACATGCTATTGCCAAGTCTGGTTCTCAGTGTTTCAGGGTTCAGCCCTGGGAACTAGTCCTGCTTTGCTTATGATCAAAGAGGGAAGTCTGCACTCTTTCCTCAGGAGCAGGGCTGTCTGCTGTCCTCATTAGACCCACAGGGCTCAGATCTGCTTCTCTCCATTGCACAGCTCCCACTGTGCCTCTCCGTACACCAGCATCAAGCCAGGTTTGCTAGCTTGAAGGTAGAGTTGCACCAGGGGAGTTTTACCTGTTGATTTTATGGGACTGTTTCAAAGCAGGATCCACACATTTAAAACCATAAGGAGATGAATTCACAATGAAGCTAAGGAAAAAAAAGAAAAAGTCTTATTTACAGACAGCTGCCATCACTCCACATACACTCCATTAAAGAAACAGCCTTATCTTTGCCCATGTGCTTGTTTCTAATGTGATACTGGCCTTCCCAGCACTTCAGGACATTGTTTCTAATGACAAAGATAACAGAGTTCCGGCTTTAGCTGAGAAATGATGCGTGAATATGCTTAAGTAGCTTTCCTCTCCCAGCTCCATGAATTAATTGCAGCTTTGCACATGAATAAAATGGAAAAAAATTCTCCACTCCCCCCCTCCACTCATCAAATTCATATTTTGTGGTGGGCAAAAGGAGAGATGTTTGGAACAAACACTTCCTTCCCCTTCTCTCTTTGTCTGCAAGTGTAAATATTACTGGAACTTAAAAGCCAGCATCTGCATTAAACAGATGAGACTCTGCTATGCTCATCTTTTATATGATGTTTATGTAGCAGGGACTTATGAAAGACGTTTGGAATGAATGCTGGCCATGACAGGATACTGCCTAAATTAGAATCAGGCGCCCAGGATCTTCCTGCAATTAGATTATGTCATACGTTATACTCTTACTCATGGCCTGGGAAGAAGAGTGCAAGGATACTTAATATCCGTAGATATTCAATTAAAATGACTGCATCAGACACTCACTAGGTCTGGATTTTGCCTGCCTCACATCTAGCCCAGGCTAGCTTCTAAACCTGAAGAGAAAAGAAACAGGAAGACGAAGGCACACGCAGTGGAAGTCATCGTGCCCAAATGTATGCCTGCTGGCTAACACTGCTGCCTAACTGAACAGGTGAAAAGTCATGCAGTTTACACTTCATTTGCTATAGTCTGAGCTAGGGTAATAGTAAAAAGATGTAATTCAAAGGGAGGGGAGAAAGGTTTGTTCGTAATACACAGCGATTTTGCCAGCTCTTGAAGGTTGCATGTCAAGAATAACTACATTTCTCCATGCACTCTGAACACTTCCCTTTTTGAGGGTATTGGCACGCTTGTGGCAAAAGCAACCAAACTGATTGATTAGGCACATGGTGAAACACGGCACAGGAAAAAAAAACAACAATAAAGATCAGTCATTTCCATTCTGAAGACCCTTACTTAAAGCCTTGATGTCGCAGCGACAAGCTAAGCATGAAAGGTAGCAGACTCCTTCCTTGCATGAGGGGCCCAGCAACACCAGCTGTGAAATGCACACATTGAAAGGCTCTTATATATTATGTATATACAACTGTAATCCAGAATAAATAGTACTCTTCTGACTCATAAGTGTATTTCAGCTTGGTTGTTGTTTGTTCCAGCTGGAGATGGCTTGCTTTTCATCCCTTCTGTCCCACCCTTGGACACATCGATGAACAGCAGCCTGGGAGTCCGGAGTGTCAGCAGTATCCTTTTGTACTCCTTCCGGAAATTCTGATTAAGAAGCCCATAGATCACAGCATTGAGGCAGCTGTTAAAATAGGCCATAAAATAGCTCAGGACAAAAAGCCATTCTGGAATGTGTGGCTGCACTTTTGAAGGATTAATTGAAACAGCAAGGCCAATAAAGTTTAACGGTCCCCAGCACACAGCAAAAAGGACAAAAACCACAAACATAGTCAAGAAATTCCGGATGTCGGCTGCTCTGAGCTTCTGCTTGCAGTCCTGTCTCACCCGGTGTTTGACTTGAATCACCAAAATCCAGATCCGCAGGTAGCAAAACGTCACGATGGACAGTGGGACAATGAAGTGAACCACCACCACTGTGATGGTGTACGATGTACTCACCGTCTGGGCAAAGGTGCAGGAGTAAATCCGGGGGTCATACTGCAAGGAGCCAACAAAGAAGTTTGGCACAATTGCCACCACTGTGAGTATCCAGGTCAGGCAGAGATAGCAGCAGGTGTTCTTCAGGTTAAAGAGCTTGTCGTACCGAAGGCTGTGGCAGATGTAACAGTAGCGGTTGATTGCGATTGCCGTGATGTTGAAAATGGACCCAATGACACTTAAGCCCATCAGGAACCCACTTATCTGGCAGTGAACATTTCCCATGGTCCATCCATTATGGAAAATGGCACTCAAGATCAGAGGGTATGGATAAACTGCAACTACAAGGTCTGCGACAGACAAACTGACGACAAAGATGTTGCCTACACAAAGGAGAAGAAATGGCGAGAGGTTAGCATAGGTCCAGATAGACAGCTTGTGACTCAGAACTCCTCTTTATGTCTAACTCTTCTCACAGGCTTCACTCTACCCTCCATTTGGAATCTCAAATCCTATAAGATAAGACTTTGCTGTACTAGTGACAGCAATGGAGAGTAACTAGGCATGATTAACCTGCATATTCCTTCCTAAGAAAATTCTAAACTGGAAGCGTTACCTTTAACTCTGCTATAGCTACAGGTCAGACTCCTGCATCTCTCTAAGTTGTGTAGGAGAGAAGGATTTTGCTCTCCTTTTTAATCAGCCAGCTTGCCTGTAGTCAGCATGCAGCCACCTCGCATTTGCTGTCCTGCAGAGAACTTCATTCCTTTATATACTATATAGGACACAATACGTTCTATAACATCACACAGTAACACTTTACATAAGCTCTGTCCATCATGGGCCAAAGAACTGAGGCAGGAAGGTTACGTTTTCAGTGCTTTTTGGTCTTTTCAGGGTTTTTTTGGTCTTTTGCATGTGAACAGATATATTTTCACCAGAACTTCTGCAGTGTTCATGCTAAGCAGTGTGTGTTCTTCCAGGAACCAAGGTGCAACCAGTCTTTATGTGTTTATCTTATTTGGTATTTTTTCCTTCTCCTTTAATATTAAAGTGTCCAATGCAATATGGAAGGTCAATCACTCCTACACTGTCTGGGCCTGGGCAGGGAGGATGATTAATAAGCTGCTGTCAGCCATCTCTGCAGAGTATATGCTGCAGGTTGTCCATTTAGGCTCTAAAACAAAGAGACTTGAGAGTCTGCAAATACAAAATAATTTAAGCCTTGCTGGACTGAAAATGGCACACTGCGTGGGACACCACCTGTCAACTCCACTGTACGGAGCAATCTCCAACGAGCCAGGCAACCAGTGACTTCCTAACAGCAGCTACTGCTCATTTTGAGTCTGGTGGATTTTTAGGTAGGCAAAAAAGCCTTTCTATTCAGTGTGCCAGTCAGAGTAGAGGAGTGCTTTAAGAAAGGGACCTTGAGGTCTTTTGAGAACTGATGTAACTACAGGACCAGCTATAATGTTGAAAAGGACACTGTCAAAATTCAGCTTTTTGGTGACTAGACAAATTGCCATTTCAGGAGGAGCTCAACAATGCAGTTAGAGGACAGCACACTAGAAAAAGTAGCTGTTTTCCCTGACTCTACTACTTTCAGGTATATCTGCAGTGGCAGGAAGGAAAATGTTACTAGAGTACCAGTAGAGGCTATGTTTAACACATTTAAGGTGTTAACACCTATGCCCTTATGTGTTATAGGCAACACCCCAGCCCACTGATCACACCTGCACCTTCTCTTCAGACCCTCATATCCTGCTGTCTACCAGATTATATGCAAAAAAAAAAAAAAAAAAAAAAAAAAGAGGTCTTTTTCTGTAGTATCCATGAAGAATCTCCAAGATCTCAGTTCAGCTAGGTCACTGGCTTCAGTGCTTGGAAAATACACTCAAGGGCTGGCAGAAATCACAGCTGCATTGCCATTGCAGTCGGCTCATTGCTACGTTTGTCGCCAACAAAAACTATCAGGATAAGTCAACAGTTCATATCAGGCAGCAGAGTCCACTTCACACTGACTGGAAAACAGTCCAGACTTGAGAACAGCCCATGGCAGTGCAGAGCTGAGACAGCTGACAGAAAGTGTCATTTTAAAATAAATATTAGCAGAGGTCATGTGAAGTGCTGAAATTTTTTTAGAGAGATATTTCACATAGACAGGTTTAGCACAGCACACTTCTGTGGCTGCTGTGCCTCAGTGCTGCTTTTTAGCTGATTAATATCTTAAAGCTTTTCAAATTGCAGTCATTAAACCTGGTCCCCATACAATTAACTCTCTTTATGCCTGATGTCAAAGGCAGAACTGCCTGTGGTCAGGCTTAGTGCTCCTGCAGGCACCCTTGAGAGGGAATGCTCTTCTGCAGCAAAACTTTTATTCCTTCAATCAAAACTATGCCACTTCAACAAAACACAAAATGTGTCCCCAACACCAGAATTTCCTTTTGGAAAGGTTTTTCAAAACACTTTTCAAGACAGCAAAACAGAGAGGTATCAGCAATTTAGGAGACTTCCAGAGGACGCTGGAGACAGACTCCACTGATGGGACCACCACCACTCTTCACTGGACCTGTGCCACTTGGATACACATTTATATATACAGGTAATTGGAGAGCAAGCCTCTGTGTTTGCTGGGGATGAAAGACAGCCACATTCAACACCCAGTTCTGAACAGGCAAAGCAGAACAAAGCTGGATATTCCCTATTTAAGACAGCACACCAGTGGGTTTAATCTGAAGTTTAGTAAAATCATAGGGAAAATTATTAGCCTCGCATCACTGCAAGATTCTGGGAGAAACGAGCAGTCTCTGTCAGTCTTTCTTCACTAACTTGAATAGTTGGGACGAAGTAAAAATATAAGGGGGAAAAATCTATTAAAATAATATTCACAGGATTGACTTAGTATCTTGGATTCAATCCAGCATCACAGTATTGTACGTATTATTTTGACACCACTTCATTGTATGCTTCTCCAGCAGGGAGAAAATGAGATGGTTTTATCACGACAAGAATTTAAAATCTCCTTTACTTGGAAAGCAAACCTGCCATTCTCTGCTCTGTGTTTTCAACTTGCAGTCTTGGCTGTCCTATCAGCTAGAAGGCCTGTCACCCAGGCAGGGTGTCAGGTCCCTGAAAATAAGGTCAGAAAGGTTCACTCAGTATTATTTCACAGAAAAAAATCCATCTTCCATTCTATTTGGCAATGTGGTCAACTTACTATTTATGACTTACAATACAAAACATCTTAAACTTTGTCCTTTCAGGTTTTATGAAAAACTCTGTAACAGACTCATGTCTACAAGGAGATAAACCTGAATTAAGACTCACATCAACCTCAGAGAGATGTATATAATAAGATGTACATAATATAATGTATATAATAAGATGTATATAATATATATAATATAGTATATAATTCAGTAAACAACTTAACAGGCCATGACTGCAAAGCAAGCCTCTGATGATCACTTACCAAAACCTAATACTCTCTATTTAACCTTCCAAAACTTACACTCACTGCAAAACAGAAACAAAATGTACTGTTTGCCCCAAGATAAAGTCATAAAAGCTCTATTCAGCATGCAACAAGACTCTAGTAGCTTTGATAGCCTTTTTTTCTTGTTTGTTTTTACCTGCCACTCACTGTGTGTTTGCTTGTATTTCACTCACCTCCAGCCTGCAGACACGAAGTGCATGCGCCGTTCTGCAAACTAAGTGGCAGTTCACAGAAAACACTTTCAGATCAGTCTTGTTCTTTTTATAATACAAAGATACCACTGAGTGTGTGCAATCGTACTGATCATATACTGCTGTAATTTAGACAGACAACACCACCGTGGTGTTGGGGGATCCTGATCCTGCAGCCCTCACTCTGACAAGTGCTTCTTACATCACAAGCTCTAAAGGATCCCTCCAGGGAAGACAAGTGTTTGCTCCATCAAAGAGCATTAAGAACCATCCTTCTATAGGGGACTGCTCCATGCAAGCTCCTGGCTTCCATGTGTCAACGCCACATGCAGCAACAAAATGGCACATGAGAAATCCCAGACTGTTAATTGTTGTCTCTTTTCAGCATACTGGTAAGTGCTGATGTATCTGACGTGCCTGTACAACAGCCCAGGGTGTACTTACACAGTCTGACAACTCAACATATTTGACAGGGGAGCACAAGGGAAACTCAGTGAAACTCTCCCTGAGATTCAGACAACAGGAAAAAAAAACAAACAAAAAAACCCAAAAAAACTGTTGTTCAATTCGTTAATCCACCAATTTTAACTGAGAATTTTATTTGTGTATTTAGGGAGTCTGTTCAAAGAGAAGAATAAATAAAAGTAAGGAAAAAACATTCAATCAATTATCTGTTATCATTACTCCATCAGGATTCAGAGGGGGACAAAGCATGGTTTCCTGCAGTTAAACAGGCAATGCAGTTGTGCTGCCAGCTGGCCTCAAATTCTGACTGTGCTGCATAAAATGATACAGAGGGTAATGAACAGACAGGACAGGATGTATTGCCAGCCCACAGCATCCTTAGGATATAAACTTAGAGAACATGGAAATATCCAGTTTAAGGACACCATGAAGGTCCTAGACAAAAGCGTAAAACTCCACAATAATTTAACTTTTTCCTGGTAAAAAAGTCCTTTGAGATATCTCAGCACAACTGTGTACCCAGTAAACAGTAGCATGCTCTGGGCTACCAACCCAGGGCTCACCTGGTTCACTGGCATCGTTCCCTATGGGAAAACCGTGGGCGCTGAGTGCTGCTCCTGCCTCGTGCCAGCCCTGCAGAGCGGGAGGCAGGCTGCAAAGCGAACTGTCAGCCTCCTCCTGCGCTCTGCCGTGACCACACAGCATCACTCTGGCATCACGACTGCAAGCTTCATTAGCCATCTCATCAGTATATCATCATGGTTGTGTGAAAGCTGCCTTTCCCTCTGGACCTGTGAGAAAGTCTTGCTTCCAGGAGGCGGAGAAAGACCTCACAGGATTTACTGAAGTGGAAAGGACCAGCTCCCCAGCACTTCAGGGACATTTATTTTGTTATGCACCATATATTATTTTGGCTGATGGTTAAAGAAAGGAATTGCTTACACTGGCAGGTGAATGACTGAATTACTGGGGTTTAGATTTACTTTGAGGTCATGAGCTTTTAATTGTATTTCTGTCAAAAACATATTTGAGCCTTGCCTTCAGCTGCTCTAATTGAATGCACCGAAGTGCAATCATTTGCAGTGTTTACACCCCAGAGGTTCAGAACTTTCATTTGGCTAAGGCCAGCCAGATTCAAAGCTGTGCCTGAGCTCAGAAGTCTGTGGAAACAGGCTGGAAATTAGAGCCCAGCCCTGCTCACATGATTTCATATCTTTCCTTCTATCACTTACCATTACATTGGAAACATTGGAGGCGATTTTTCCCTTGGTGTGACACAGATGGTAGCTGGACATTCACTCTCAACTGAATAAAAATTATTTTAATTGAGTCTTCTTCTGGATCTTTAAAAAGGGGTCTGCCCTCTTTAGGTACTAGTGCAGAGTAACCTGCCCATTTTCAGAGTTACAGATATTTTAAAAATAAAAGCAAGTTTTTAGACCATCCCAGACAAACACTGTTTGGAAAGCTTCCCCCTGTTACTCCACATTAACCCTAACATGCCCTGCTCATCTTAGGCACACCTTCCTGAAAAGACCACCTGAAGATATTATAAAGAAAAGGAAACTATGTAAAGTTTACATTTTACCTATCTCCAACAATTTTCAACTTTTTAAAAATACCATTTTCTGATAATTTATGTGCCTTTTAATGAATTCTTCCTGCGTTTTCCTGAAGTTCTGACTCTGCGTGAGGGAAAACCAAAATATTGCAGTTCTGGATTTCTAAATTTAGCTCTTGTTAGTGTGATGCTTTTTCCTGGATGCAATAATGGTAACTGGATCTGCTAGGAATGGAAGAGGGATAAGTGGTGATCTTGATCTAGCTCATAATATATACCAAAAAAGTGCTAAAAAGTACTTCTTCTGGTTATGTGCCCCAGACTCCTGTCATTGAACTGTTATATCTATCAAACTCCTAGCCTGCATTAAGGCTATGAGATAACAAGCCAATCCATTCAAAACTTGGTTCCTCCCTGCATCACCTTCAAATGCTTGGGGTAAAGATGGGCTTGGAAACACTGCCTGCCTTCACAGCAGATGCCAGCAAGGCTGATGGAGAGCAACTGTCAGAGGCAGGAGGTCCCTGGGATCACCCTCCAAGTTGCACCGAGCGAGTGGAAGCCTCAGCACCTCCATCAGTGCCAGCTGAGCCCACGGGGCACTGGCTGCAGTGTCTGACTCTGCAAGGACAGCGTGGCTGATGGCTGCCTATTCCCTACGGCAGCTTCTCATGGGAGACAGCAGGTCTTTGGGAAGAGTCTAAACAAAACCTCCCGCAGCTGTAGGAGAGCGAGTCCAGGTACTCAAACTCCCACTTGACACCGTGGCTACCAGTGCCACCCTCTGAATTCCAGCTGCTTACCCTCCTTTTCTGCCCGAAATCCCTGCTGAGTGGTACAACACGATGTTAAGCAGCTGCCTAATTCCCATCCAGGCTGTGTAGGGAGTGCAGACTGATGCTTTTATGTTTACCCTCACACACTGGCCACAGGAGCACAGAGAGGAGCCCTACCAGCCCATGATAACTCCAAGCCCATTATTTATCAACTGGTTTGTGAAGTGCTCTGAAACAGGAAAGGCCCTACAAAAACATAAACATGAGTTATTGCCAGCATCCGTTGAAATGACAAACCAGCATCCATCCTCTCCCAATCTCAGCAGCTGTACCATCACCATTCGCCATCTGTTACTATTCTAAAATAAAATCAGTGGCTTAATAGACTTAATAATGCTCCTTTGCTATCGGTGTCGGTCAAAGAGTGTTTCTGGCCTGGAAAGGAGCTGTGTGCAAGCACCTGATTCCTAGGCAGCTGACAGAGAGCATATTGTCACATCTGAAAACACAGCTGATTTTAGTGATAAAAATAATCTCTGACTGTCCTCATGAGCCCTGTCAAACCAACAAAGCTGAGCCCAGGAGCTGGCTCCTGCTCCTCCTTGTGCTTCACCAGCATGGTTTGGTTTGTTGACTAAACCTTAGTGACAGCACCAGTCAGTACACCCATGGACCTCTGCTGCAAGAAACAGATGTTACCCTGCTGCAACTAATAGCTTATCTTCACCTCCCAGCCCTGCAATCCCAGGGATGAGTCTTTCTTCAGTCCTAGCTCTTTCTGGTTAGTTGGTGGGGATGGAAGGCTTTTCTTTTTTTCCCTTGTAACTCTTTTGAATTGTACATGAAAGCTATGATGAAGCTATTAAAAAAAAAATAATCACCACACTATTTATCTTTACTCTCCCATTGGTGCTCTTATATATTCTCTGGACTTAACCTGCTTGGGGCATTCTGTCTTATGCACCGAGTTTGCACTCTGACACCCTGTGAGCTGATCAGTCAAAGGCTGGATGCCTTTCTAAATGAAAGCTGGCCTTCTAAAGTTTCTCCTTGATTTGGGCTTGGGGTGAGGAAATTCACTGGCCAAGCAAAGACCTCGCTGACCCTCACTTGTAGGCAGAGGCCACCACACCTTGGTATCAATGAAGACATGCTGAGCACATATCAGATTCCTCATAAATTGCCTATTCACCAATCACTGTAACAAATCAGCTCCTTTCTGCTCATCTTTTTTGGCACTGAAAACAGAGGGTGGGCTACTTAAATACCAAACTGAATAAAGATTCCCTAAATGAAGGCTCAGGTGTTAGTGTAGTAGGGTGGGATATTTATTCTGCTTCTGCTCAGCAGTTGCCACTAAAATTAGGAAAAAGAAACATGATTGGGATCCCATATATCTCCAAGGTGATACCCTTGTCGTAGGCTACAGCATGGTCCTGGTATGCATTACAGGGGTGCACTGCAATTGATTGGCTTTTCTTCTGATGACCTTAATATATTTTTTCAAACATTTGGTGGCCAATGTTATAAAAGTAAAGTTATACAAAAAAATAATGGAGTAGATTTAGTCCACAGAATTCTTTCCAGCCCACATTTTATTCTCCTGTGGCCTCACACTGGACCTGGCAATGGAGCAGGTACTGCCACAGTACACACATTCAGTGAGGATGAGGCTGGAAGAGAAATGGTACCATGAGGGACAGGAAAGTAGCATATCTGGAGGGAGCTACTTCTATTCCTGTGCATAGGCAAACTTCCAAACCCAGCATCCAGCCTCATGGCAAGGAAAAAGACTGAGCTACCTGAATTACTGTTCATCCAGCTTTCACAATCTGCTGGGAGGAAGAGTAATCTTTACATTACAGATGGGGAAAGAAAGAGACCCAAGGTCTGATGGCTTCATCACGACTATATGAACTGAGAGAGAAGTAGTTCATGTAAACAGCAGACTAGAAAGTAAAAGAAAATCTATTCTGGACCTCCTGGTTCATTCACAACTATTTACTAATCCCATTAGAAATGGAGAGTTACTTTCACCTGGGAACACTTTAGGGATGCTGATACAATTGCATTGGCAAAAGTCCAAAGCAAACAGTTAAAGTTGATTTAATAATAATAATAATAATAATAATAATGAAACTGGAAAATATTAACTCAAACAAAACAACGCATACCCTAAAAGACCTTTTCAATTTTCCCAGAAATGAGTCCAAAAAACAACGTTTCCGAGAACATCAGGAAAAGCTTCGCTCCAGATATTCCACAGGGCTTACAGAACTCATGACAAAGCTGGGTACAGGATAGGCAACAAGAAACTCAGGAGTCCCAAATGTATTGCTTGAAGGCATCTGCTTCTGTTTTTTTTTCTTAATGACTTATGAAACTTAGTCATCTTTGAGGTGCAATGTGTGGGTATAGTGAAAGAGAAAAGATGTTTTTACAGCAAAGTCCACAGTAAACATGTTCTGACACGCACCCATGTGAACAAATGGTTCAAATGGGTGTGCTCTAACACTGATCTCCATAGGGAATCTAATGGTGGCCAATATCCAACTGGCTTGAAGGAGAACAGGATTTCATGGGACTAGGACACCTAAATTACTGGAGGAACCTTGAAGTAAGCAGCCGTACTTGTAGGCAGTAATATGCACATTAAAAGTGAGATCTTGCACTTGTGGATCATATCTGATGAGGCTGGCAGACACCTCTGCCATCAACAGCTTTCAGTACAAGAGCATCACTGGATTCTGCTCTTACACAATGTTTTGCCCTCAGCAAAAAACACCAGAAGAAATAAAAGATGAGAAAAATAGGCCATCCATGTAAGCCAAAGAAACTCTGAGGTACTTAGCTCAATTGCCTAATCCTGAAATACCCCCAAGTCCTACTTTCTCATCTGTAGTGATAAGGGCAGCCCTACTTTTAGAGTTGTATAATCACCATCAAGTGATGGTGCTTTTAGTGTCCCCTTAAACTCCCCCCCATCTTTCCCTTTTTATCTCTATTGAACTTCTCTCAGCAAGAAATAAATCAGAGACATTTCTTCTCTCTGAAACTACTTAACATCCATACCAGGATACTTCAAAGTGGTAATGTGTAACTTGAGCCTTATGACTCTCATTAGAGCCAGGGAGGCTTAGAGAGGGCTGCACAGAACCCTTTAAATGCTAACCCCGAGCGGGCCTTTTAAGCCAGTTGGTGGCTGGTAAGGTCGAGACTGCTCCCCCCTTCAGTGTTTGTACAGCCAAGTGTAGGACTAAGAAATCCATCAGGGACAACAGAGCTGGAAGGGACAGCATCTCCTCCTAAAAACTACTGACAAGAAGGAGCATTTCTAGACCAAGGACATTGTCCTTACTCAAACCCAAGCTGCCTTCCACCCCACTCAATACAAAAAGAGGTTTTAAACCTCTGGTTGAGCAAGCTCAGAAACAAAGGAATAACTCAACAGCACCTGAAGTCAGCGTGAGACCTTCCCCCAGGCAGGGGCAAAATAGAGAAAGAGCTACAGATATCCACACTGCCTTTTGCTCATGAAGTGTTGGAATTTCTGTCCATTTTAGCAGACACACTTTCATTTGCCATCCTCTCCAAAGACAAGAGAAACAGTCAAGATTGTTAAATTTCTAAAAGAAAAACCTCACTCACTCTATGCAATTTCTGAAAAGCCCTCTTCTCCACTTCCAGACTTTCTTTATCTAACAACAGCATTTTTCTAAAGAGCTGTCATTCATCAAGCATAAGATTTTACTTCCTGCCTCCCAGTCTCTTCAGAACCATTTGTGACCCTCCATTTCCTCTGCTTAGTAGGATTCACTGATATCCATTTAATTGCTGAAATCCCATGTTGTCATCTGTCCCCAGTGAAGTATTTTTGTTGATAAACAAACTCAAAAGTAACAGATTTAAGGATGAAATGAAGCATGTGCTTAATCAGAGGCTCCTAGTGAGAAGCCCTTGTGTTCAAATGCAAACACCGATATCATACATTCATTGTGAAATATTAAGGGTATTTGCAATATCACATATCATTAAAATACCTCCCTGAGAGAGGGTTGATTTGACAGGGTTAGCAAGAAAGAGAATTTCTAGTCCTCAGCAGGAAGGTAACATAGGCATATCAAGCCAGGCAACAAAAACTCACAGCGTGTTGCCCACCTCCTTCTTCATAGGGAGCCCCAAAAGGCAGCTGTTAGAAACAAAGACAGGACAGGGAGATCTAAAGCAAACTTAGCATGCACTACACAGAGCTTTGCAGAAATTCTGTCAAAAACTTTGCTTGGCGCATTGCCGAAACGGATGAGAGCTTTGTGCATTAATGAGAAATGGAATGGAGTCCAGCAAATGCTCTCTGCTTTCTGAGCAAAGCTGGCAGCACGGTGTGGTACGGTGTGCATTGCTCTGTCAGGCACGTGAACACACCAACACTGGTTGTATAGTCATTTAGGCAGCTCAAGAAACACCTCTGGGAGCAAGGAGGTCGCCTTCAGTTCAGCAAGACCAGCCTTGCACAACCAGGTGAAGTTTTTAACAGACTCAAACAGCTCAGCCAAGTATCTGTATATATTCTAAGGAGTCCAGGGAGTTATTTGTAATGCCAGAGCTAGAAGAAACCAGGATTTGCAGCTTCAGTAACACATTTACACAAAATAAGAGAGATCACCTCTTGCAGCAAACTCTCCAGTCTGAACCACCCGAGAACCTCCCCATGCCCAGGCTATCACATCACCCATCTCTGGCTGTCACATCTCCCCAGCTCCAGGGTAGGGAAGATGCACCCCAAGGAGCATGGGCCCATGTCTGCTAACTCAGCAGATGTAAGAGCCTTCACTATGAGCACAGTGGCAAATCACACAGTCTTTACTGCACCACAATGGAAAACAGACCCGGAGCGATCACCAGTAGCCAGCGTCTCAGCACCAGGAGTGCAGGGCGTGGGGTTTAACTGCTAATTAGGACAAGGCAGTAGCAAAGGGCAGAAGGGAGGAAGAGGCTGCCTTTGGTTCCCTCAGGAGTTCAAAGCCTTACCCAAATTCAGCTACATAACACATCCTTTAAAAGGAGCACAATGGCTTCTTCTACCTTAGCAACAAAGCAGAAACTCTCACGGCAGCACTGCCGTGGGATACTGTCCTTTTATCATTTATCCAGGAATAAAACTCTAACAAGGCAGATTTATATCGATGGCAAATAACAGCTGTGAGGAAAAGAAAAAAGTGTCGCACTTCATTAGAACTCTGTAAGATTCTGACAGCCAGAAACACACTGCCAAAGTGGCAAATATAGCCGAAAAGACAAGACAGAGCTCACAGCAGCTGTTAAACCAAATGGGAACTTGTTAAAATTAAGGGCCATTTTCCCTCTTTCATAGTTCGTCTCAAAACATCACGTAAAGAAATTCAACCTCTTATAAAGACAGGCTGAGTCAACAGCACAGAAGCGACACCAGACCCTTGCAAAGATTTCAGATTAAAAGGTAACTCTTAATACCCAAGCAGTTCCTAAACCCCTATGAATATGTTAATCTGGTATCAGTTGGAACCCTCCAATATTAAAGTAATAAATCTTACCAGATTGAACTTTATCGTTATTCTCTTGGTGTTACAATAGTCCTTAAAAATATGCAAGCTGTCCTGGACCAGACCATGCGTTTCCTTCATCCCAGATAGGCCGAGGCCATACTTGTCCCCGAGTATCACCACTCCCAAATTCTCTACACTACCAGGCATTGGTTTCACCCATGAAGGCTGCTAAGATTGCCAGGAGGGAACAGGAGTGCACAAGGCTTCCACAAGTTACACCTGACACTGATTTTGTAGAGGTACCACAGCAGTCACTGAGAAATGCTCGGGATGAAAAGGTATCCTGCAAGCCAAGCTACACATTCTGCCTGAAGGATGCTGATTTCCAGAGGGGACTGGACGATTCTGCTTTGATCAGGCCCAAAATAAACATCAAAAAACCAAACAAATTAAGTACATAACCAGCCAGCCCTAGAATATCCCACAGCATGAGGGTGCAGTGCTCACAGGTTTTGTTCTGCATTTCTTTAGAGGCAGGAGGTGATCGCACTGCACAATTCTGTATTTAATTAGTCAGAGCTAGTCTCATATTGGAGCACTGACTCTAAGGACAAACCAGAAACCCGTTCTTGTTTCAAGCAAGGACTTTCCCATTTAATTGCCATGTAGCCTTGAGCAAACCACTGCCTCTGCATGTTTCAGCTTCCTTCTCTGCCAGCAGATCTGCCTTCCTTGCAATTCACTGCTGTTCAAAAGTACAAGGATGACATTCAGTGGAAGGCAGAATAGAAATAGAAATGAAAATAATTCCAACGTGCTCACCTTTTGGCTTTCAGGCAGCTCTCCCAAACTGAACACTTCCTCTTGAACAGCCCTGTGCAGAAGAGTCTGGGCAGCCTGCGATACTCAAGAACAACCAAAAGAAGTGCAGCCCTATTTACCTGTCCAGCATTCCTCTCAATCCCTCAGACCAGGAGGGGTATAGATAAGAAATGCTCAACTGCAGCACATGCCACTGTAAATTCAGTAAGCAACACTCTTCCTATGCAACTAGATAGAGTAATCATGCCACCATGGTTCCAGAAGCACATTTTGCTCCTAGAGGTGCTATGACTGAAGCTGCTGTCCCTGGAACAGAACAGAGCTAGCTGGGTTAACAAACATCACTGGGGATTCATAACAATAGTGGTCTGAATCAGAAGAGCCCTTGACTCACTCCTAACTTGGACTGCTGCATCCAGCAGTTATCCTGCATCTTCCACTTGACTTGGAAATCTTTCATGCTCTAAGCTGGATGCAATTGAATACACACATGGTCCATTCCTGGACTGTCAACACTTCATTCTTGCAGCCTGTGTCAGTTTGCAAAGTGCCTGAAGATCTCTTCCAGAGAAACCTCACCAGCTGATTTCTAGGTGATAATTGGAAAGGTCCATTGTAAATCACACTTCATAAGAACAAACACACTGTTGTCCTTCTGGCACAGGCTAGAAGCTGCCCATGGCCTCACAGGTCAGCATCTGAGAAAGCAGTGATGTGGCTCATGGGTAAACTATGAGTGTTGCTTCCTTAATTTATGCCTGTTTTGGAACAGAGGTGATCACACACAGCTTGCAGACAATTCCCTCTTTGTAACTGGAGCCCAAAGGTAATTCCCTGTTCCCAGAGACCATGGCCTCGGGATCCGAGGGCCCACCTTGGTTTCCCCTCCCACTGCTTGCACATCTCCCAGTGAATCTCACTTAACAAAAAGCTCCCACATACCTCTTGGCCTCCCAAAACTGAACACTTGCTCATGTGCCAGGAAAACGAGCTTTACCATCTATGTACAACAATATGGCTTTGTAACCCTGGCCATAACAATAGCAGTACCTAACAGCCAAGACAACTGAAGCAGCTAAAACTACCAGCAACTGTACAATACTTTGCTATACGATTGCAACATCTACTCAGGAAAGGAACATGTGAAGGACACATTGAAGTACTAAGAGGAAAAGCAATGAAATTTTCATCAAAAGAAGAAAGTTCCCCCTGTGCCTCCTGATACACATGCACAGCACAACACACAGCAGGACCCTGTTCCCTGGGCCCAGCATAGGAACATTTAAGCACCTGTCACCAAGATTCAAAAGTGATGTGGCTCCGTGGAAGAGGTACCTCCTGAAGTGTCTGTGAAAAAGCCTTTGTACTAGGAGCAGCTACAGCTGCACTCTGGACCTTGGAGCGTTCTTTATCAGGAACACACCTCTTCTCTTTACCCCACTTTATTATTTGGCTTTCTTTATCAGCACTTTATGCACAAACCTCAGATAGTCTGGAAATTATGGAAGACAGGGCACTGTGAATCATTGTTATGGTAAATGCAACATGTTTCTCACATTGCCTGAAAGACACGTATGGGCTGAAGCATATGCAGAGGCTGCTTTGGGATAATGGCAGCATTTACAACAATATCAGCTTCTAGCAAGTCAGTTCTGGTAATCATAGAATCACATAACACAGGGCTGTTACTTTCCTCCTTGGGAGACAGGGAAATATCGAGAACAAAGGTGCATGCCTTGGACACTCCAGACACCAAGCAAGCTGTTCTCATGGGCTCAAGGAGCTAAAGCATCCTGAACCTCCACACAACCACTCTGTCCCCCAAAAGCCCCTGTGTTTAGGGAGACATGAAGTTGCTGCAACATCATTAATAAACAAACTACAAATGACAAATATTCCCAACACATGAAGATGGCTTTCACAGTACGATAACCTACCAACAACAGCCAGATATGAATATGCTCTTCCCTTGTAGGTGTAAACCTCAGAATACCAGTGCTGCTCATCTCCATTTTTACACTGGTTCCTGGAGAAATGAAGTGTCTGATCACAGTGCCTGCCTTTCCCCAGTAATTTTTGTTCCTGAAGGCCAACTTCATTCACATTTTACAGAAGACTGGATGACTCATTTGAAAAAAAATGTTTCTACAGAATGGAAGCTGGTGCACACCAAAGCAGAGGTATTGTGTGTGATCATATCATTAAAAAAGGTATAAGGTGACCTTAAGTTTTCCAGGAAATCAGGTAATTCAGTTGTTAGAAATAAGTTTTAGTCGAGTTCATACTCACACAACACAGAACCAGCCTATGGGAAAACTGGCTTCATTTTTATCCTCAACGTTTAACTCATCTTCTGTACAAATGATGATAGAGACCAAGAAAATCAGAAGTAACATCACAATACTGTTGAGAGGTTGCTTCTGGCTTCAAGTCAAATTTGCTTATCTTCCACATCTCAGCCTAGAAGAGGAAAACTGAATATCTCATTGTGGGCAAGGAGTTACTAGCAGAAGTCTCCTCTAAACCAAGACTTTCCCTGAAGTCCTGACTGCTTCAGCAAAACTAACAACCATGGAAACCAGGAATAGGTCTCTTGAAAGGAAGGTCAGAGCTGACACTGAATAATAATGGACACATACATACGTGCAAGGCATGTTCTGCAATAGCCTACAACTATTAGGATTGCATATTCCCAGAAATGAAGTGCCATGAGTTTTCAAAGAAATAGTACATTCATAGAAGATGAAGAAGTTGCCATGAAAAAAATAAAACTAAACTAAGCCTGCTTAAAAAACCATTAAGACAGCAGTAAAGCTAATTTTAAGCAGAGCAACCACCATGTAATCCTGCAATACAGCAGCAAGATGGTGGGTTTCCTAAATTGCCACCCAAGAAGGAAGAAAAAAAAAGAAAAAAAAAAAAAAGAAAGACAGAGGCTGAAATGGTGTTAGCCAACATAGATAAATCAGTTCACTAATGGATTTGATGCTGACTTAATCTTCTTACTTGGCAGTGCCCCAAAAAGCCTGCTCTTTTTGCTTTTCCTTACCTAAATGAAATTAACCTATTTCAGAAAATTAAGAACAATTTATCAGGTCACTGAAGACAAACTGCTTGTTGGATCTGGAGCTGTGTTACTTCATCCAAGAAACAAAAGAAAGTTCATAATTTAAAAAAACCTGGAAATGAGGGGATTGGCAAAGCGTCGCATTTGGAGTCTCGCTGCTCTTTCCTCGCACGCTTTCTGGCTGCTGGGCACACTCCAGTACACAGGTTGTACAAACAACCTTTTGTTTGGAGCAAGAGCGTTTGGCTCCTGCTACAACACGATTAATTCTTCAGTACCTCAGAAAATGTAACACTTCCAGTGCATCAACCAAAAAGAAATTTCTGAATGAGCAAAACGGGAGCAGAATATTTCACTGTGATTTCAAACTTTTACTTTCTTGATGAAACAGAAGTGGGTTTTTTTTTCCAAGAAAGTTTTATACGGAAACCTTATTTTCTGAAGATGTCAAAACCACTATTTTGTCCTTCTTCATATCACAAAATAATTGTTTCTTGCAAAACTAATCAGAAAATAGATTACTTCACTTTTCCCCAGCAAGGGTTTCTACTGTAAAACATGACCACCTTGCGTTCAGTTGAGGAGGTGCAGTCCTGCCGTTGCACACTCCCTGGAAGGAAACACAAACATCTGCATCAAAACATTTCAGAAGTTTCACAAGTTTGAAAGCCAACAGGGGAAAACCTAAGAGTAAGAACTGAAGGTCATATTTTCTTCCAGTATTAACTGGTCATATTCTGAAACAAAGGCTGAGAAAAAAAAAATGACTGAAGAATTGGCTGGAGCCAGAACGCTCCATCAAGAAGGAAGCCCTCTCTGGCAGAACTGCAGTTTGATGCATCTTTCCTCTCGACCTTTGAGTTCTGCCTGCAGGAATAGTAAAAATAAGCAGTTATCTGTAAAACTTTTAATGATGATTTTTAACTTTTTCATTCTTGGGAGATGAAGTAAGGCAGGAGGAAACACATTCAATAACAAGAAGACAACATAAGGGTTTTACATGAGAAAAAGCCTAAGGAAAACTGCTGGGATGCACTACACACCTACAGCAATACAACTGTCTGAGTGGATTTCCTACTCTCTTGTGGTACTCACAGGTGTGACTGCAAAGGCTGGCAGATGAAAGCACTGGGACCTGATGAGTAAAGTGTCCCCTCCTACTCTATTGCCTTCAATTCCCTCTCTAATATGAGGTTGCATTCAGTGAAGAGAAGGACTTGCAGGAGCAAAAGCAGGATGTGCAGGACGATGTTTAGAACTGCTGCTAGTCCATGTTGAATCTTGAAGCCGCCCTCAAATTGATTCTGAGATGGAGATGACAGCAGGAACACCGTGCTCCTGCCCTCCTGGGATGGCTCCAGCCTGCGGAGCTGGAAGAAGGAAAACAATACCCTCTCCCATTTCTCACCCCATTGTTTGCATATAGGATTGAGCTGTTTGCATATAGGATTGTTTCCATATAGGAAGAGCAAAACCAGGAGACAAGTTGTGAGTGAGGAAGGCAACAAAGACAGAGGGAAGGCTGGGGAAGTCAGGGGGTCAGGGCACTGCACACTCCCTCTAGGGACCCAAAAAGTGCAGCTTGCTTTCCAGTTTTGACACTTTCAAGGAACAATGCAAGACCCATGTCAGTGGCAGCAGAAGGCTCAGCCCTGCCCCTGTGGCCCTCAGGGCAACACAGAATAACACATCTGCATTTCACATTATTTGAACCAGGATTCACAGATCCTTTTCACCTTTTATTTTTTACTACTTGGGACATCCCAGCAGGGCTGATCCTGGCATATTGAAGCATGAATGCTATCAGTGCTTCTGCAGCAACAACAACAGGAGCATCACTTTAAAAAACAGTTTTGAAGCATGTACTTAACAGGGGTTTGTAGGCAACATTGTTTCTGGTACCTCTTTATTCTTCAAATTACACCTGATTCCATCCCAAGGCATGAACTGTCCCGTTTTCAAGTTTTAGGAGGATAAAGAGCACCAAGCACCACACCAAATAAAAACTGCAGAAAACACTTGGTCATAAAGTAACTTTAAATTCTCCCTCTTGACTGGGAACATACTTGTATACATCAACAATGGATGAATTCAAATAGTTATTTCCAATATGATAAAAAACAAGCTTCCCCAGAAATGACAGAGAGCACCAAGGCAAGGGGTCACAACAGATGGTGCCTTGGACAAGCTGTAGAAAGCTTGCATTTTTCCTTTGCTTCAGTTCCCCATGTTTTCAGGTCTCTATATAAATAATATCTTGGACTTTATGAGTGCCATTAGAAGCAAAAAGTGTTCAGAAAGCCAGCTAAATAAGATCAGTATTTATCTCATCGAATTATTCATTGAATTACTGCAAAGGTAACGTTTTCTCATACCTCATGGAGACCAAAGGGTTGACGAACGCTCTCAGCATGAGAACAGCCACATCAAAGCAGACCTGAGGGTCATCTGGTCCCGTGCCCCATTGCCAACAGCTGCCAGAAGGACCTGCCTCACAGAAAAGTTCAAGAAAACACATATTGGGCAACAGGGAGATAATGTGCCTTAAGGGAGAGCTCCTCCCTGACACACAACCAAGCACACCACAGTCATATGTAATGTTAATAAAACATAGCAGCTTTTCTAATGAAAGTGTTCATTTTTAAACACTGCTACAGTGAATATGTAAGAAAATCTTACAAGACAGTTGATGCACACAGCTTTCACTTAGCAAGTTACGTAAACCTAACTGGAAAAGAAAATATGCCAGAAAGCAGTGGCTGAGGCAGGGAGGGAAGATGCTGTGCCTGGCACAAGCTGATGCTACAGGAGCCCACACTTGAACGGTGGCCAGAAAAGATTTAGGACATATTCACAGAAAATGCATGCTTGCAAATCTGACACATCTTTACAAGTCTGCTCCAAGATAAGCTTGCATCGTTTAAGTCTGACTTCCCGGTTATCTCAGCAGTCTCCAAGAAAGCCATAACCATGCTGCCTGGGTGAGAGCTGCACTGGGCATGAGGCTCCCCTGGGTGACAAACAGCAGCGCCGGTGGAAGAAGCCACCCAGCCATCACTTGAAGATGATCTGGTTACCCAGATAAGATGCACTTCTTGTCTAAAGTCTCCACCTTTTATAGAATGACCCAACTTTTATTCATTGTACAAGAGATTATACAAGGAAAAAAGTTCACCTCTGTGTTTCCTGGCACATACCAGCTGGCCGCCTCTCCCACGGGTGAGCTTTGCATCCCCGAGGCACGGCTGCCTACGGGCTGAAGGAGCTGGGACCCTGCAGGCAGAGCTGGGGGCTGAATACCCAGAGCTCCAGGTCCTCTTCCCAACTGTGCAGAGCTGTTAGGGACACGTGTTCTCAAAGGCAGGGTTATCTATCAAGTAAAAAACACCTTGCTACACCAAAATCCAAAATCTTCATGGGAAACATGATGATATTTGGACAGTTTTCAGTAGCAAATGACTACATGAATTAGTTTGACAGGTAAACCTGCTCCATCTTACTGCATTGCAACTTATCTGTATGCAAATATTCAATTTTACCTTAGATGTACATTTACATGTTTTCACGTTTCAGCAGTAATGAAGAGTTTTGATAAGCTGGAATCAACCTTCCTCAGTCTGCAGGGAATTTTGACTTTTTGTTCCAATTCCAAACACCAAAAGCCAAATCTGGACATGGCAATTCCCCATAGAACAGAAGAGTCAAGGCCATTCTCTTCCTTAAACAATATCCAAGGCCAAATTTTTAATCTTTCTCTGACTTCCTCTATTCAGCAGGGGGGAATAATCCCATACAATGGCATGTGTCTGATACGATTGCTGTGGAGAAATTAGAGGCTTGCATCTAGAACAGTATAAATCCAGCATTACTAAGGTTTCCTCGGCTGCAAGGGAAAGAAACATTGCCTCCTGGTGATTAAGAATGTAATTATTGTTATCAATTCTGGAACACTTTGAATTACGTGGTACATCTTTTTAATGGGCACTATCATTCGTGCAAGCTGATTTGAACCAATGATTTATTCATGGCTTAATAACCTGGCTGGTTTCACACGCTCAGCACATTTTGCTCAGTATATTGTATCACTGGCTGGTTGCTGACAACAGTCCATTTAAATTTAGACAGAAGCTTTTGGGAAAGTTCTATTTAGAACAGATATATGAATTAAAACACTAACTATATTGATCAGTAACTACTCATTTCTTCTAACCTCTTAACATTTACATGTTTGCATTAGGGTCTCAAGAAAGTTCACATTCAAACAAAGCTTTCTACTCAGACTAATCGCAATACCCAGTCATTTGAAAATGAAGAGGAAGTCTGTCAGACAGCACTGCCAAATTGTGAAATTTCTGCAAATAAATCAGAATTGGGCTTCCCCCATGGCGGTGTTAATAAAATACCTCCAGCCTTGCCGATTAACCTGTAGTGCTTCCTCCACTTTCTAAAGTAAAAAAGCCTGGCTTTACTGGCTTTGTTGCAGAGTTGGTATTAAACAAAACTAGCCATGGAAGAAGAGAAAAAAAGCCTTTACAGTTTGGCCAGATACACTTCTGACAAGAAATTATACCTTTTTAATCACTGTGTAATTACAACATACATTTCTTACTGAAACTCCCCCAAAGTTTTGGCTTGAAGGTGTTGGATGCTGAGCAAAACCTGACTACATCATCAATCACATACATAGCTGTACAGCCAGCTCCTCTTGGGTTACTTCATGTTTGAATTTTTAAAGATATCTGCAGGAACCAAGTCCAGTTGTTTTGTTCTCCACAGTTGCTACAGCCCTTTATAAGGGCCACATGCTATCCCTACTATTTCCATGTTGCAGTTTCTTATCAGTCATTGTTTTTAGGATGACAGTACTTATTTGGCCCTTTGGAGAAGGGAACATTCCTGGAAGGAGCATCATAGCCAACTATGTGTAAAGTTGTCATGAGTAATACCTGTTCCCTATTATACTCCTTTTATCTACTCAGAGCACAAGATGAAGCCACATATAAGTTGAGGCATTGCCTGATTTACAACCTGCGCTGTGCAACCCTGCAAGACAGTGGGTTGCATCTACGAGTTTATACAAGATGCTACCCCCTAGTTATGTTACAAAAAGCAACTTTTAGTAAGGTGGCAAAGCATGTGAGTCACTGGTGTTGATGTATGAGTGCCCAGGCAAAGCAATACAGGAGCTCAGCACACAGGCTGCATTCCGGCAGGCCAGGCACAGCCCCTGCCCACAGCCCGAGCACATGGGACAAGCAAAGGGGCAGGGGAAGGACACAATGCAAAGTCACTCGTTCTACCTTTCCAGCCACTTAAACCTCCCCGGGTGCAGCTTTGCAAGACAGACATCCCAGAGCTGGACTGCAAATTGGACACACACACCAGCTCTTTCCTTTCCACAGCTACCTAAAAAGGTTGTGTAGTTGTCAGATAAAATTCCACAAGTTTAACTCCTTAAAGACAATTACCACTTTTGCTTAAATACTTGAGAAGTCTTGAGCAAAGGCTGTGGATTTTTTTTCCCCCAAAACAGAAAAAGGGTTGGTTTTGTGTGGTTTTTAGATACATGCTACATTCTTGACTTCAATGGCAAATAAAAATCCATTTTTAACGTAAGTGAAAGTCATACGAGCAAATAGATATTAACTAATAAAGTAGTCACAAGGTACCACACTCTTGGGTCCAGTGTGGTTATAATTATAGGAGAGATTATGCATGGAGATGTTCAGAGATCAAGGAAAAGCAAGGAGAAAACTGCCAGGGGAAAGCAAATATTTTCCATGCTGTGAAACCCTGCTCACTGACTTTACATTGCTTCCCAGTGTGAACCTGTCCTGGTCCACTTCCAAGGGAGCATCACAGGAAAGGGGGGACTGAGAGGATAGCAGTGGAGGTGACCCCAAAAGACAGTGTCCTCATCACAAGGCAAACCCAAGCATCCAAGCAACAGCCTTCACATCACTCTAACCTTTTAAAGCCTAGCTGAATCCATGCACATGGACAAAGGGTTGTTTTTCTGCACAATGATTCAGAACACAGATCTTAAGTCAGAAGGCTCCAAGCTGCTTCACAAAATCATTTTGGACTCATCTTGCTCTATTTCTGTCTTTTTGCTGCTTAAATATAAATGTGGTTTGTTGCTCACCTAAATTGTTTTAATGCAGATCATTTACTACTCAGAGGGAAGGGAAAAGGACAGAACAGCTTTTGAAACAGAGCTGCTTGATCTCTTTAGGTATAATTTTGCAGCACTTTCAAGTTCCATGTCAAGATTGCCATGCGCTGCTTTGAATTTTAGCTGGCTTCTTACTCCTCAAGATACTCACAACACAATTAACAGGCACTGTTAATCACTGAAAAAATTTATACAGCATGATTGTGGGGAAGACAGGGCAATACAAGAGGTGTGAGGAACAGATCTGATGCATTATTAGACACGTGCATTCTGAATTCATATATGGAGTTAATATTTTTAAGCAACCCATAAATGTTTGAAAACTTAAGTATTACTGGAATAATGAATTATAAAACACTTGCTGATGGAGAATGCAGAAGAATTATGTTCTCTGTGGTGGAGTTTGAGCACTTCTGAATGTCAGTAGCTTCCCACAGCTTGGAAAAGCACTTAAAAGCAAAATAATTTTAAAAGGGAGGAGAAGGAATGAGGCAGAGAAACAAATACAGTGCAGGTGATCCTACAGCTCCACAGACAGCTGATCTATAGGTCTCACATCCTACCACCAGCAGCACACAAGAGGAAGAAGCGTTATCCCTGATGCATCTGTTAAAATGCAAACTAGGCATTTCTGACAGAAATAAAGTAAACCCGATTATGGGATGGATACAAATACATCTTAGCTTCTTCCAGGTACCACAGCTCTAAATCTTGTCTCAGACAGAGAAAGCAGCACATAGTGGGTCTGAAATGTACTTGTCCAGCAGCAGCGCCCTGGAAAGGATGCTGCTGTTACAGTCCACAGCTCGTCAGCATGCTAAAGAAATCACATCTTCTGTCTTACTTCCCCAGGTGTGAAGGGTAAGAACAGATGTTGCCGGGACCAGTTTGGTGATGAGGATATCAATAGCATTGGGTTTTCTTCCCAGCTGCCCAGAGACCCAGCACAAGAGTTTTGGAACTACTCACACCCTCCACAACAGGAAACTGAAAACTATTTTTGACAAACACACAGCCACAAAGATCACAGGCAGAGGTACAAGGCAGGAGCTATATTCGAGCAAAAGCTACTTTCATCTCTTTTGCAACTGAATGACATTTCAGCTTCAGGCTGTCCTTTTACCAACTTTGCAGGGAATTTCCACTCCAGTTTCCCCTGTTGCTATTCCTGTGCCACTTCAAGGCCACTCCAGCAGACACCTCACCTGCTTTAAAGTCAGAAGGACAAAAGGTGCCATATCAGAAGTCTTTTATGCAGTATCTTTTTTATCATGATTGCAAAGTCCCTGTCATCTTCCCATCACAGCAGAGATGTCCAAGTATTTTGAGCTCTAGGATGCCCAGGAGGGAGACAGTTGTTCTCTCTCCTGAACCTACCCTCTTTTCCCCCTACTCTCCTCCCCCCTCAAAACGCACAGCACAGCAGAACAGGATGGGTGATCAATACCCTATACACAGCCATCATGCACGTTGCATGCATCGTCTTTTGTCCCTGACAGCAACGTGCCAAGCTCTGCAGTCCCTGGCAGAGTGGCAGCTCATGTATCAGTGCTCCAGCCCAGCAGCACTCCAGCCTTCAGCAGGGGCCATAGGGCAGCCAGCCCCACAGGCAGCACCGCCGCAGCCGGCAGCCTCCAGCAGCATGCATGGCCAGGACCATCTTCTCTCCACAAGACCAGTGCAAGTGATGCAGCAGGGATGGATGTGTCCTGGGACGAGCACTCACTCTAACTGCATGACTATCAGAATTAACACACCAATGCTCATGCTCAAGACCCACAGAAAACCATCCTCATAGGAAATCAACTGTTCCTCTAACACAAAGGGGAACACACTTATGGTCTGGTAGCAGTGTTGCAGCCAGGATGCCACAACAAATGCAGCTGTGCCACCAGTTACTTATGGTGTTTAGTAGGCTGCCAATTCAAATCCCACCCAATTACTTTAAAAAGGAATCGGCACACACCGAGAACCCTGCTTTGAGGAAAGCCCAAGAGTTAAAACAGACTCAGAACAAAAAGGGCTGCTGAGTTTCCAAAGATAGAAGTGCAATACACTGCCAGGTGCCCGTTTGTGCTGGCACCCTCATCCTGCAGTCAGCAGCCAAACACAATTAGATGCCCTGGACACAGCACCTTTCCCTTCCCTTCCTGGTTTCCCCAGTGAAAGAGCAGTCTCAGCAGAAATAGAGAAGCAAGGATGTGTGGAAGGACATGCACAAAGTTAATGCTTCGCAGTAATTGGTTTCTCTGTCTCTTTTTCTTTACAAAAGGAAATGCTTTTCTTGGGTGACACAGTGCAGAATAACCAGTCAGCTTCCTATTTCAAAATGAACTTGACTTAGATGTCCATGGCAGAAAGCTAAACCACACAAAGGGCTCCTCAGCAATTCCTCTTCATTGACATGCTGTACCCTTCCACCTCAGTTTGGGGGGGATTTCAGCACAGCTAAGGACAGCTCATGACTAAGGGCTTGGCCCAACAACTTGCCAGCTTTGAAGTAAGGACCCTTACAACATGAGGGTATCACCTAAGTCCTACAGTCATATGGCAACAAGCACAGGACCGCAGAAGAGGAAAAGTGGGTACCTTTCCACATTCATTGCAAATGGGCAAAAGAATCACTTTCAAAGGCAAGAAAAAGCTGTGAAAGACTGGTTCATCAAAGCCACAGAACGGTCCAGCAGCAGCAACTGGTTTTGTAAAGCTAATGATCAATCAGAAGAAATACAGCCTGTCCTGGGAGAAATTTGTCTATAAAAAGAAATGAGAACTGCAGTCAAAATACCAGCAAGGAAGAATAGATGCTGCCACAGGAAGGCTGAAACAGTCTCACTCCTTGTAAGCCCTGTTTGTTGCTTGTCCACTGCTCTGTTTCCATATCTGTATAATTTATTCCAAAGCAAATTTATTATTTTAAAGACTCCATGGAGAAGGCTGTGTGTCTGCTGAGGGACATGATGCTGGTGTTCATCCAGTGCTTATTCCTTGCTCCCACACTAATCTCAAAGGCTTTGTCTAGCCTGGGATTTAGCAAGACTTCTAATTAATGGCTTCCAATGGTACATCCACACTGGGAAGGATTCTCTTATTAGTTAATTAGTCTATTGTCATAATTAGGCAGGGCAAGCCAGTTTTACTGCCTCATTGCCTTGCACAGGAAACCCTGGTTTTCCCACCAGTCAGTTTCCAAAAAGTTCTAGAGCATCTCAAAGTAAAGAATGAGGAGGGAGGACCTTGACATGAAGAAGAGTCTCTGTAGGTGCAGAGACTGAAGAACAAATTAACCTGGAAAAGGTGTAGTTGTAGAGGAAGGCTACCCAGCTGCTCAGCCCTGGTTCTGCTCCCCAAGACACCTCTAGTGATGTCAACACAGAGCCATGACCCAGGAAGCTTTGGTGAAAAGCTGCAGGTAGAGAATGGTACAATGCACAGCCATTGTCCCCAGACAGCATGGGGCCAAAGCTACCAACACAGGCTAATGTTCTCTCCTTCTATTTAGAAGAGCAATGACTTGCATGAACATTGGCTTTGAAGCATGTGCTTGGCAACCCCAGCAGATAAACAGAGAGCATTTCCATGGACTAAGGTTCTGAAAGAAATACATTTAAGTTATTTTCGCAATATTATTAACTCCAGGAGTGAATATTTTGAATATGGTATAATCCATTTTCCTAGGAACCAGCCAAGAACAACACTAGGTTTTGCTTGGAAACTGACAGCAGTGCAGGGGAAGTGCCACTGTGTTGCCATCCCTGCCTCACTGTTCCCTTGTGGACATGAGAGGGAGCCCCATATGTCTCTCCCCCGACATCCCCAACCCTTCCCTCCTCCATCAGCATGCCTCAAAACACAGCTCCCACCAGCTCTTCCCTCGCCCACCATGCAGGCAAGCCCCGATTCCTCCTGACAATGCTGGTGTTACTCTGCTCTCCTCCAAGCCAGGGACACTCCATTGGCCCAAGGAAGCCCTGGCCAGCAGACACAAGCAGGAGAATAAGTAGGTGGATTGGGTAGGTACAGAAGAACCAGCCCTGAGCACAGATCATCTTCTACTGGTCTCCAGCAGTTCCACCCTAAAAGCAGAGCCCAAACCCATTGCAATGCACCAGGACCTCAGTCTTTTACTCCCTCTTATCTTCTCCACCTGCTGCCCACTCCACAAGCCCTCCTATGCCATGTTTGTATGCAAGTCCCAGTGCTGGCTTAAGCTGCTGTGGTCACATAAATCAATAGGCTCTCCTCGCCCCACAGCACGTAGGACAGTAATTTAGTCACCCTGCACAAGTCACTGGAAAATCCTGGACCTTCTTTGCCTAAATCCCTCCTTATGAATCTCCCCACAAGTAGGAAAGAGCTAGAGCCACAGCAGGAGCTGTGCCATGGGTGCACCAGGGAGGCTGCTTTCTCCTGCATGGCTGTCAGGCAGCGTTTCCCTCTGGCAGCATCAGCCAGGGCTCCAGTTACTAATGCATCCAGATGTGCCTCTGCTGTGGATTTCACCCACCCCATTAAGATTCAATTTGCTCTACTTCCTACTGCAATCTCTGCAGAAATAAAACTCACAGCTGAGGTCTGAAGGCCAGACACAGGGTCAGGAGTAAGGTGAAATACATTAGACTCCAGTTAACTTATGGCTCATAGAGCCCACGGGAACTGCAGGCTGTGCGCCTGCTCGGCACCCACAGTGCCAGCTATGTTCCCTCCCAGAAGGTATCAAAGTCTCCTGAGCACCCCTACCCTTACCATCAAACATGAATGTCTGCAACAGGCAGAGCTGCCAGTTCTCCCCACCTTTCCCCTCAGGATGGGGAAGAGGTGCAGCTCAGTTAGTCTGAGCATCCTACCACTGCCCTTGTTCGCTTTGGCTGTGGTTGGTACTTCCCCCCTCCTGTTCTGGCTGGATTCTCACCACTCCATCAGCATTCCCACTTACCCCCCTCTTCCCTCACTTTCTGTGCATCCTTCTGCACCAGGCCTCACTGAACCCATCTCTACCTAGATCCTTTTATGCTGGCTTGGGATCACACTCATTCCCCAGCAGCTCTGGTGTCCAGCTCAGTTGTGCCTGAAATTCACCCGAGACCATGCCCAGGCCCACAGGTGTTGCACCTAAGTCAAAGGACAAGCAGGGATTGAGGGCAAGTCGGACCCAGGGCTGCCAGACCTCAGTCCCTCACAGCCATCACAGCGTTTGTCAACATCACATCTGAAGGTGATGCTGGGGATTGTTCAGCAAAGCAAGATATGAGGTCTCTCAACAGAAGACATCAAGTGGACACTCTCAGAAGACAGGGACTCACTGTTCCTCACTCCAGCTTTCAGAAATGAGAATAGTTAAACATGAGAAAGCTACACCATGGGATTCCTTCTACATCTTCCACAAAGAGCACACCCATCAGACCGGGGCTGTTGGGGACAGGAGTGTCCCGGGACTGTGGCACAGCCTTCTCCTTGAGAGCCAGCCCAAAGGACAGTCCTGTCCTCCTCCACCCCTGCTCTCTGTTGTGGGATGGACTTGGAAGGGATTCAACATCCTGCGCAGAGAAAGAAAAGCAAACAAAATACAATGAAAATGCAAAAAGGAAAAAAAAAGCACACAAAAACCATCTCTGAATTAATTTCCATTTTATTTATAGGCCACCACATGACAGTTGTCTTTTTAAGCCTTTTAATTAACTACTCCACAAGTCATACAGGGAGCATCTACGTTGAGCATGTATGCCGACCTTCCCTCTTCCCAAAACATGCTGAAGGACTGTCTGCAAGGTAATTAATTATTTGCTATTATCTAAGCCAGTACTCGGCTCTCCAGAAGTTTCAGGAGCATCAAGTCCTGAGGCAGCAATGCTCTTTGGGGCCAAAAGGGGAAAAAGAAAAGCCTTTGCTAGAGTCAAGGCACGGCAAAGGGGTTGGAAGGATTCAGAGAGGGAGAAAAGGAGCTCAGCAGTGGGCTGAACCCGGCTGGCTAACTCTTGCCAAGGTCCATAGGGAGGCCCTCCCGGGGAGGCAGGGCGATATTTTGCATGATACAAGACACACATCTTCCTAATCAGAGGAATTTTGTTTCAACTAATTTGAGGGTAATTGTATAGAGACCTGCACCAATACATAACAAAACTTCTGTTGAACACTTTGCAAAAACAAATATTCCTCTGTTCAGAAACGCCAAAATTACTGTTTCTAGTGGCAACCTGATTCATTTCTCTCAAATCATGTATTTATCATACAATCACTGGCTTGACCACATACCATCTGTCTATCAAACTGCCAGTGCATCTGAAGCACATACTGAGCACTACTCACTGAGTAACTAATGGTATTTTAACTCTGTTCCCCAGCTGCACACCCACAACTTAGGGTGCTGTGATCAAGTCCTGCTCCAAACGGGGGTTGTCCTGAAAACCAGTATGTCATGGGAGGGGGAAGGAATAGAGATTTCTGCTGGAAGTTCAGTGAAGTTTCACCAAGGGGGTCCTGAGATCCAGCACTCCTAAAAATACTCTCGTCTACATGAACTGTAAGGAGCGTTTTTTTAATTCCTGAAAAAAAAACCAAAAAAAAAAAAACAAAACACCAGAAATTGGTGGCTTTGACTTCACACAGTTGATGGGATGGAATCCCCTTGGGACCTCCTATGGAGCTACTGCACTCCAAAAAAACCTTCGGAACCACTCGTGCTCGAGCAAACTGCCACTTCCTCCGGAGATCCCGAAGCACAGCACGGGATCAGCACAGCACGGGGCTCCCACAACAGACCACTTCCAACAGCTTCTCTGCACCAAGCACACAGCCCATGCAATCACCGCACCGAGCCCCAGCCAGGCTGCTCTGGAGCAGCCCTATTGCTGCCGTTAACGTTCCCACAGCTGATGGCACAGGGAGCATCACTGGCAGTCAGCTTGGTATGGCAAATCCATCACCGTCCAGTTGAGTGAGTTAATAATGAAGTTAAAAGCAAACACTGTCATGGGTTATTCCCCACTGACAGCAGAGAAGTGACAGTAAGACCATTTGTCAGCAGCTCACCCATTTGATGTCACAGGCACCCATCCCATTGAAGAGCATCGAGGTGCCAGGTATCACCCTTCCACATTAGAGGACCCAAGGAGCGGGGAAGGGGATGCATCCCCAAAGTCCCCTAGAGTCCCAGCAACCTTCAAACTGTTTCATCAACAAACAGCATGTTTCCCTCAGCAGAGCCCACCAGAAAGCCAAGACACCTGCTGCAGAGTCCTTGACATTTTGGAGGGTCAGAGGCTGGGTAAATCAGAAGTGCTGGTGGGAGTTTGCTACAGACAAATGAGTCAGTGGAGCAGATGAGCAGCTCCTGAAGCATCTACATGCAACATACAGAAAGATGTCATTTCAGGCTTGTGGCAGATGCTGGAGGGTTTGTGGTACTAAAATAAAACTGAAAAAAAAAATCTCAACACACCTACATATAATAGCTTTCCAGGGCAAGGAAATCCTGCAGTAGGTGGAAGAAAACCAATCACTGCTCTCAACTGACTTTAAGACAAGGCAACAGAATATGGTCCAACACAACATCTCTAAACGGTCAGTTTTCCAAAACTGGAAACAATCAGACACAAAAATAACTGAGAGAAGATACCTAAATGTAAGCAAGTGTGACAATGCTTACTGGGAGATGTTTAAAAATGCCTTAGTGGAGCCCTCCTTTCCTTCCAAAAAAGCAATACTAAATTCAAAAAAAGTTATTTGATTTAAAATAATAATTTAAGACAAGCCAAATTAAAAACCAAATCAAATATGTCACAAATAGAAAATCCACTATAAAATTAGTAGCTGGAAATCAACATATTTTATAAAGAAAGCTAAAAGACATAAAAAAAACCCCTAATGGCAATAGGTATATCAGGCAAAAAAGCAACAATCTACCAATACAATAGGCTTGATGCTAAAAAAGCACAGTGAAATTATATGGATACAGAAGATGAAGAAAGTATAAGCATCACTTTTTATCTTTGCAGATAAGGATGACATATCTCAGCCATAACAAAATTCTCTGAGAAGCAAGTTGGGAAGATACCCACACCGGCTGCTAACCATTTTTCACAGCTGTAACTCGAAATCCTGCACGTCAGGGTGTGTGAAGGAGCTCATCAAATCCCTAACGTTGACTTTAAAAAAAAAAAAAATTAAAATGAACAGAAACATATCCCAGGTCAGCCAGGAAGTTCCAGAGGTCTTGGAACAATAAATAAAAAACCCCACTCAAGTAAACAAAACCTCAGCGCTGTGCCAGTATTGTCCGAGGGCGAACGGGCTGACCCGGGAAGCGCAGGACAGCCAGCCTGCGGTCCCACAGAGCCAGGGAATGGCCAGTGTTTGGGGATGGAAACACAATTACTGCTAGTCAGCACAGTTTCCTGGTCAGAGGGCTTGTCAAGCTGATCTAGTATTTCTTCTAAGAGTACACATTTGGCTGACAAAGGTAACTGTGTTGACATAATACGTGCAGACTTGTGTGCGATGCTTGACTTTGGCCGGCGTGACAGCCTAAGAACAAAATCCCCAGTGCTATGCAAACAGCAGTGGATAGTGTATCTCCAGAGGATCAAACGCCAGTCGAGCCTGGTGACCTCATTAGAGTCATACCTGCACTGTCAGCCCCCACAGAGGTTTCAGCTCCCTGGAGAGACAACATTTCCACAAGGGAAAAGGGCCCATGAGGCAGAAGACATCACTCTCTGCATGCAGAGACATGCTCTCCGAGCAGCACTGGTGGGAGGCGTGGGTTATGAGGGAATGCAGGCTGAGGAGAGCTAGAGAAGGGTCTTTCCAGAACCTCTGCCCACAGAGAAAACTAACTCATTGAAAAATATTGGTTGTATGTAGTGCAGATTTTCACGCCAGTAAAGCCAGCAGGACCCATAAATGAAAAGCTGTAGACTCAGCCATGCCAGCAGCCTTCAGCTGGTCGTGATCCTGCACATGCCACGGAACACACAGCTCACTTGTATTATTCCCTACATGGGTCCTAACCTATGCTCAGTGCCCTGAGCACCTTCCAGTAACCAGACAGGACACACCAACACCCACCCGACACACATCACACCTTCCCGGAGGGAAAGGGGCATGGAGCGATTTCTCTGGGAAACTTTTAGAGATGAGGTCCATTGCTTTTAAACTCCAGCAGTGCAGGGACAGCAGGGTGACTAAGTTTGTGAAGGCTTCCAGCTACCAAAAAAGTTCACCCTTTCTCACCTGCCTCCTGTAAGGACATGTAGACATCTCTCCTGCCAGAGGAGCAGAGTTATTCCCCACACCTTTCACCCTCAACCATCCAAATGTCCTGCCCTGTGGACATACAGACCAAAGCTGGGAGCTTTGTGTGAGGCTCTCAGACCATTCAAGCAGCTCCAAGCATCCAGGTAGCTGGGTGTTACTGTAGGAAGGCTTAACACCAGCAGCTCTACAGCATGACCGACTGAACAAGTCAGTCGTTCAGCTCCGGGCAACTGCTGCTGTTCTCCAGGCAGCTGACCACGCTGGTAAGGGTACCCCTTCTGAGACCCTGCTTGGCAGCCACACTCATACTCTCTGCCCATTGTAGCTACAGGCTGTGCAGAGGTGCCAAAGAAGGGAGGGACCAAAACCACCATCACTACAAGAGTAATCACCCACCACAGCTCCTGAAGCAGTGCCAGATCCATATCCCAGCCTGCATCCAGCTTATCCTGGCGATACATTTTTAGCTTCAGCTGGACAATGTTGTAGCTGAGCTCTTGCTTGCTTCCCTGTGAGCTTGCTCCAGAAATGGAGGACTTGTCAGCTCCTGCCAAATCCTAGAAGTGCCACATCCATAACCAGACCACATTTATTGGACTAGCTTAGGGTAGGTTTGAACGTGAGCAGAGAAACTCTTTGTCCAAAAGACTTCTGCTTGAGTTGAAGGACTTGAGCCCCTCTCATTCATGATGCTGCTCACGTGTCAGGAGGAGCATGAACCAAGCTGAGACCCCTGACTTCTCATTCTGCATCCAGGGAGGCAGACAGCCTACTTGCTTCCCAACATGGATAGATGCAGGATACTGTCTGAACATCCTAAATACAAATCTTGTTTTGTTTCAGCAAAACAAGATGACAATAGTTAGATGCTGGATAGACATTTTACCTTATTGAACTTCAGACCATCACCATCAGTGTGACCACCTCGCTGTCCTGCTGCTGAGCCCCCCCAGTGACTTGCAAAGGCATTCCCAGTTTAAGCTCTTGACTGAAGGAGGAACGATGCTCAGGTCAACAAAGCAGGACTGGTCTCTCGACACCTACGAACACTTTGAAGCGTGTAACACTGAATTCCCCACTAGTCACACTCAAGCTGTATGCACAAGAGCCACCTCCCCTCGGATTGGGGAGGTTTATGAAGATTTCCCTTGTGTTGGTTTTACTCATACATCCTGACAGGTTGTACGTAGAGCAGACAACAGGCTACTGACACTGAGTACGGTTTGGAAAATATCTCCACGGTCACTTCAAGGGAAAGCCCTTCTTTTTCACTTTCACAGAACTTTAACTCAGCTCACAGCAGAGGCAGTCTTGACATGAAATGTGCTCAAGTGATTAATGATTTGAAAGGTGATAAAAGCAGCTAAATAGTTTCAAATCTGCTTGCTGTCCAACCAGCCAGATAATATAAACCACTAGTTATCTCAGGGAGAAGGGAAAGGTGTTTCTATCTTTCTTCCCCAGAACGACTGATGACATGCTCACAGCGCTCACATTTT
Source organism: Podargus strigoides (assembly GCA_028020825.1). Taxonomy (NCBI): domain Eukaryota; kingdom Metazoa; phylum Chordata; class Aves; order Caprimulgiformes; family Podargidae; genus Podargus; species Podargus strigoides. The sequence goes on from CM051631.1 coordinate 11,812,263, forward strand.
AAAGCAAAGCTGAAGAGAATAGAAAATACTTTTCCCAACTATATTAAAGTCCTCATAAACCCAGTAGAGCATGTTCACGTACTGTGGATACTATGGGCTGTGTTTTGTGTACCCGTTAGAGAGCAACTCACTGCATCTGAGGTCACTGCACCCGGCGCCTGCCCAAACCAATAGCCATTTGTGTGCCATCATTAATAAATCAATCAAATGTTAAAGGCACCAGAGGGAAATTGTCCTGTCAGTCTTACCCATCAACTACTTTTACTGAACTCTGCTGAGTTACTCTGTATTTACAGAAGATTAAGAGAGACAGAGAGAGATCAGCATCTCCAAAACGCTTACAACTTTGTCTTACACATTATAAACACCACAGATACTGCATTAAAACGTTTTTACAAGCTGTAAAACTAAAGGGCATTTTATGTATTCCACAGTAAAAGCAGACAGTGGCGTAGTCCTCAGCAAAACACACTCTACGGTACGTTTAAAGTAGCACTACACAGACTGCTTGAAACTCCTTACAGAGTAATTTATACCCAGTGCTATTTCTTTGCTAAAATAACAAGACTTTGAAGCCAAAAAAGAAAAAAAAAATTACACCCTCAAAAAATACAGCTTTCTTAAAAATAGTTAATATCAACACAAACTTAACAATTTTCCTGGATGAATTCATTAGGTACATATGGCTCCAGAGCAGACTTTTAAATTACCCACAGAAAAAAACGGAAAATCTTCACTCTGCGTTCAGGTGTTCATCTAAAGCACAGCAGCTTTAAGATGAAAATACTAAAATGTGGGCAAGGCTGGGAAATAAAAGCAAGAGTTCGGGGTTGTAGTAGCCTCGTCCTAATACCATGAGAGGAAGATCTGCAGCCGACTGCGGCTCTCGGAGTTCCCTCGGCGGGAGGGACGCGGATTTACCTCCGCCGCCATCCGTTCGGGCTCCTCGTGTGCGGCCGCCTCTGGCAGGGAGAAGTTCCGAGAAGTTGGAGGTACGGGACAGACAGCGGTACCTCGGCTCACCGGAGAGAGGAGCGGAGCGGCGCTGCTGTGGCTCACCGGCACCTGCCAGCACCTCACCGGGCAGAGATGCCCCGCACCGCTCCGGTGCTAAGGAGCGGGGCTGCGGTCCTGCCCGTGCGGGGCGGGAGGCGACGGAGCCCCGGGCGCGGTGCAGTACGGTGCGGTTCGGTGCAGTACGGTGCGGTTCGGTGCGGTGCCGCTCCGCTCGCCGCCGGTAAGTTGTCAGCGCCGCCCCCGCGCCCGCCCCGCGCTCACTCACCGGCGTTGCGGAGCTTCTTGTTCCTCAGCACCGAGAGGATGACCAGCGCGTTGCCCAGCACGTCCGCCACGATGGTGAAGATGAGCACGGCCGCCAGGGCGGTGGCGGCCCGCGCCGGTGGCCCCCCCTCCAGCCGGCAGCCCGGGCAGCTCCCGTTCCTCCCCGCTCGCTCCATGCGCGTCTCTGCCCGCTGCCGCCGGGGCCACCGCTCCTCCTCCCCCCGCCCCGACGGCAGCCCCCCGGGCCACCGCTCCGCTGGGAGGAGCGCGCCTCGCACCGTCCCGGGGGGCGCATGCCGCCCCCTCCCCGGCGGTGCCACCGCCCTGCCCGGGGCGGGGCGGAGGGGGGCATTGCCCGGTGGGGGGGGCGGGGGGGTTGCCCGGTACGCGGCGCGGGGCACCCGCAGCGCTCTCCGGTCCGATGGCGCCACCGCGCGGCGGCGGGGGGGAGCACCGGGCAGGGGAGCGGGGGTGCGAGGGGCTCAGCCCCGGGCCGGGGGGCCCTCCCCCCGCCTCCGCAGCCGGCAGCACTGCGCGGAGCGGGAACCGAGCCAGGGAGAAGGGTTTCTTTTCGGCCAAGGAAGAGGTCAGGGGCCGCGGCTCCTCCCGCACGGAGAAGCGGAAGGCTGAGCCCCCGCAGCCCCCGCACCTGCACCGCTGCCAGGGATGTCACACAGCTCCCGCTCGGACGCGGGTACCGAGGAGGGAGAAATTACGAGGTGAAGTTTTGTACCTTTTGCACGGTTGGTTTTTTTTCTTCCCCTTTTTTCCCCACTGCAAACACGACCCCACGGCTCTGCAGCCAGCCTGCCCCGGCCCCCACCGCCTGTCACACCCACCCCCCGTGAGCCAAACCCACCTTCACAAGAACTTTTTCGACCAATTATATCAGATAAAAAACCGTGTTTGCTTTCATGTCAATGTGTTTTACTGATCCTAGCGCGTGCAGTACATCCCCGAACGGTAATTCCAACCTCAGCAGCACACTCCATCCTGCCCAGGCACAGGGGAGCGGCGCTCAGCCGGGATTTCCACCTCCCTCAGCCCAGCCCCGCGGCCCCGGCTGCCGGGCATCCTTGGTGCTTTACTCCACACCAGTGTGGGCAAGAAGAGCCTGAGCCCCTGTGGTCAGTCTGCAGCTGCAACCACATGAATCCTCAGCTGTACCTAGGAGATAAACCCAGCAAATAATTGCATTATAGGTTGTGGAGACCAGCTGTGATACTGTGCTAGGGCCTGGGTGGGGGCAGCAGAGAGGGCAGGAGCACACAGGTGCTGCCCATCCGCCACTGGCACCTTCAGCCCAAAGCCACCTCTCTGCCCACAGGTCAAAGTGCCACAACCCGGCCTGAGGATTTTACAACTGCTCAGTTGAGTGAGTCAATAACAAAGCTAAAAGCAAACGCTTCGATGGCTTATTCCCTGCCAGCAGCACAGCCAAAATGAGCAGCAAACGGGGGCTGCCCCAGCGTGGTGGCACGGGGTCACAGACAGCCCCACATCTGCGCTCAGGCCGTAGCTGAGACAACCTGCTTTAAGAGGCTTTTTGTCCTTTCCTCATTACTCAATTTTGAAACAAAATGGTTTTTTGAAGATAATGATCAAAATCCTGCATTTTTAAATCGTCAAAAAGAGGATTTGGGCTTGAAGTTTGGTTTCTTTGGGCTTCTTGGTTGACACACTGCACTGGATTCTGCATAGTTTTGCAAATATTTTCCCCCTTTCTAATCCAAACCATTTTGTTCACAGGCTTTGGGCTGGTCTGTGCTCAGGACCTACCTGTGGTACAGGAGCAGGCGCAGCTCATTTGGATGCATTGTTTCAGCACCTTTCACCTTCTCATCGCTTCGTTCTGGCAGCTGCACCATTTTTAAGACGCTCTCAGATGTATCTCAGATATGGAGAACTGGGATGTGACTCCAGAGGACCTGAACTTTATATGCATGTGTCTTGGAATTGCTGGTAGAAATGTGGTTTGAAACTCATAAAGGTGGTGTTTGAAGTCAAAGGAAAAGTTGCCTTTCTCAGCACTTCGCTTAAAGATGCATATGATGCTGTCGCTTCTCCTCCAGCTCTGGAGGCTTTCAAGAGCCCCAGCAAAACTGCACCCAGAACAGTTATCTTCTGCTAGCACCAAACCTACTACTGGTGTCTTCCAGCCCCTTCCATTGTGGGGGCCACCGGGCTGGGACATCCCACAGGGAACTGGTTTTGCCTGATGACAGCAAACAGTAGTTGATTGCTGAATAATGGAAAGAGTATTAGAGCTGAACCCCACTGACCTTTACCAGCTGCACGGCAGGGATGGTTGTGCTGGTGCTACCTGGGACAAGAGCACTGATGGGAGCACCAAAGCTGCCAAGGGAAGATTTTGGCCTCACTTATACTTAAAAAAAAAAAAAAAATTGTTAGCACACCAGTGCCAGGTGGAGGAGTGGGGATGCGTCACATTCTATGAAATTGCTGCAAGTGGAAAAACACAAAAATGGCTTTTCATCAGGTAACTTCTTTTGGTGCACAATTTATACTTGCAAAAAGTAGTCTTCTGTGGCCCAGTGTAACTGCCCTCAGTGGGAAGGTCTGCATAGCTCTACCAGGCATGTGTGCATCTGCATAGTTATAGGAACTAATCTCTCATAAGACACTTAGAAGAAATTATGATAGATGTAGTGAGCAACTGTTTTCATCATTGGAGTGATTTAGATGAATGATATCCAGGCTGTTTCCTCCCACCTTCCTGCTAAATGGACTCTTCACTGCTTCAATTAAGACAGGGCTAGCACTCTAGGAAGCAGCAGCAAGGGAAAAAAGTGAAAGAGATATCAATAGAACCTTTTTAATTATGCTTTACTGGAACCCGTAACGTAAATCACACTGAAATGAAAATATCCCCTGGGTCTTAGAAGACTTTAGGCTCATTTGATTGCACAAGGACCATGAACGTGATCACAGGAGAAGGCAACTGAACTAGGGTCAGAAACCAGAGCCCTTCAGTACCCAAGCCACAGCAAGGAGGGTGTTTGTGTCACAAACAGGGAGACCAAGCAGAAAGCAATCAGTGTAAAACACTCAAGCTTTTCAAACACTCCTTTTGCAAAAATGTAATAGTTTTGCTAACAGTGAGGCTTAGAGGGGCAGCTCCTGGCACCCTCTTGCCGCTCGCACCCATTGCAGCAGCCACGTGCAGAGAATCCCTCATCCCTTGTTGAGTGCAGGACTCGTCCAGTGGCATGAAACACTCCCCGACCCTACCTACCAAAGCATGCACTTTAGTAAGAGTTAATCCAGGTATACTGTAATAAATGAAAGCTTGCATAATTGAAAAATAGCTAAGGCATTAATCTTCCTTCTTGGTACCTTGAGTCCTCTTTAAAAAGATTATTTTGTCTTCAGAGACAGCTTTAATGCTACTTAATGAATCGCTTATAAATGAAGGGGTTTTTTCCCCCCTATGCAGGGACAGGCTGACTACCACCCCAATTTTGTTAAAGAGATAATTAACCTTTGTCAAATACACAAAGATAATGGCTTTTCTCCACAAATACTACTATACCGAATTTGGCATATTTAAGGCCAGGTTTTTTTGTCGTTTTGACTGAGCCTGCTTAGTGACAGTCACATAGCCATTCCCTTTAGCTGGACCTGAGGAATTCCTTGTGCTTACCAAAATAATTAGCAGCCCCCTGAGCACCCCCAGGAACAGGTTAGTGCTGGATAAGGAATACCAGCCTGGGAAATACAGAATCCCAACACAAGCTCATTCAAAGGTGTTCTGGTGCCCAGCTTTGAAGGATGGAAGAGACATGAGAAGGAAAGAGAAACGTAGAAAACTGGGGCACCAGGAAACCTCCCCCTGAACTTCTACACTGAATGTCTGGGTTGCAGACAGAATGCAGGCAAGTTTGCTTTGAACTGCAACTCTCACCCTGCAAAAGCACCACCAAGCAGGACCATGGGGCAGGTTAGCTGTTTCCCAACTGCAAATAACTCCCAGTGAGTTGCAAAAGCAATTTTATAGCATGAAGTTATTCCTAAAACAGAGGTCCCTGAGCAGGAACGCTCAGACATCTCTCCTGCCTGCATCCCACCGAGCACCTGCGCTGTTCCCTGGATCCACACACACAGCACGCAGATGTTGAGCAAAGCTGAATCCCTCCCACCACACCAGCCTGGCTCAGGACTCATATTTATTTCCAGCGAGAACAACAGACAATAAAAGTTGCAATTTCTCGACAAGTGGGCCTTTTGACTCAAGCAATGGCCTTTGGGAGAGACACATAAGCAGACACAGAAACAGGGCTAATAAATCCTTTGCCACGTGGGCTGCTCCCACACTGTTTAGCCGTGGCCAGGACGCAGAGGAGCCCTGCAGGGCTGCTCCCAGGGATGGGCAGAGAGGGTTTCCTCCACCCCTGAGCAGACCAGATGAGGATTTAGAGGTCTCTCCTGCCTCCTGTATGGAAACCAGCAGCCTACGGTGGTTTAACACCACCAGAACGTGGTGCTCAGCTGTTGGAGAGCTTCAGCATGTGCCTTTCCAGCACAGTCTGGTTTTCTTGTTTAAGATTCTGGTCTAGACCCCAGACAAGGGAGTTTCATTCCTTGGCACAGTATTAGACTCCTTGAGCTGACAAACACAGCTAAAATAAGCTATTTAGTCCCTCTGTGCATTACAACTGTTATCTTCAAAATAAGGACCAACACCTTTTTGGCCCCCTCCTTGTCACAACCCTGCCCTTAAATCCAGCATGTGGCCAGGAGGCAAAGTTACTTCCAAACCATTACTAGTGGGGGAATCACCATTATCTGCCCACAACTCTCTAGCCAAATGCATAGAGCAGTAGTTCCTCTCTCCCAAACTTTTTTCTTGTCGATTTGGACCGCGCATCTATTTACTGCAGAGGCAACACAGCTGTACTGTGCATGGCACAAGAGAATCCCAGTCTTGGGAGAAAAAGCACCAGTTGCTTTGGCAATAAATAGATGAATACAGCAGCTTGCCCTGAGCTGCCATCGCAGAAGAGATCAACAAACAAGCGGCTCTATTTATGCCATGGTGCTTGCAAAGAAACTCCAGACAAACTAATAACCGCGTGTTCAGCCACTTCCCCTCTTTGTCCCCGAAGCAGCAGCCTCACGCAGAGCGCACAGCTCGCTCGCCCAGAACAGGCCTTTTTGTTCACCACTCAAAAAGCTGCAGACACAGGGCTGTTCATTCAGTTCAACTGCTTAACACTGCAATCTAAATAAAAAGGGAAAGAAGGAAAACTTTGTATTCCTTCCGTACCCTGAATACTAAATGACACCGTCAATGTGGCCTTGGGATGCAACACCAAACCCCTTCCTTTGCTCCGGGATGGGATTTCAGAAGAATGACTTTGAGGCTGGCTTGCTCTTTCAAATCTCCCATTTTCCCCCCATCTCAAACTGGAGGACACAACATGAACGAAATCAGAATTAGCCTCGTTACAAACAATCAAGAGAGGTGACCTAGATTCACTTTGCCTCCCGGAAGGAAGTGATGGCAAAAGTTTAAACCCCGCCATGTGGGGCTGTCGGCTGCAGCACATTTAGGTTGAAGTTTGTTGCAATCAACGTGTGCTTTCCAAGAAGGCTTTTTCTAGCAGGATGATTTGTATGGCAGTAGCTGAATTATGCATGGGATTTGTACACCCTCTGCTAGCAAATAACTCCAGCCCTTCCAACACGTGTGGAGAAACCCAAGCTCTTCCCTGCAGCATCTTCAGTGGCTTGAACCCAGCGCTGTGACCCTCAGAACACATGTTGTGCTGGGGCATTGGGATAGCCCTCACCACCAGCCACACCATGGTAGCATCCCGTGTTGTGCCAGGATGGAGCCAGTCTTGCTGCAGGTCTCAAGGTGCTAGGATGAAATGTGGGGGTTTTCAATGATCTTATTGAATCCCCCACAAAAAAAAAATCCCAAACCAGAGGGTCTGCTCCCAGTGAAGGCAGCCCTGGTTGCTGTGCAGGCTGCCAGGGCTGCTTGGATGACAGCTGAGTGGCAGCACAGGACTCTGAAGGAATGATGCGAGATGGAAACTGCCAAGATGCTCTGGGGACTCCCTCCTCCACATTCCCCCATCCCCAACCTGCATTGCAGTTCACACGGATGCACACCCACCCGCATTTTGCCAGCACCCACTCTGCTGCCCAGCACTACGTCCAAGCTGCTTTTCCAGCTGGGGCTGGCACAAGGCCAGCGGGGCGTGGGGCAAACCTGGCTGGGCTCTGGTCAGCCTGGCTCGCTGGCACCCATGTCACCCACCCAGCCACACTGTCACTGCGGGGACACTCACAGTTGATGCCACTCTCTTGCCAAAATCACTCCATTGCCATGAGCAGCTGCTTTCCAACGCTAAGGCTGAAATTGCCATGATCATCCTCTGCAAGCGGAGAAATAACTGTCTTAAAGAAAACAAGGAGACCGCCTCACCGAGCAGCCCGACTTGTGGGAGCTGCGACTCCAGCGAGCTCCAGGAGCGCCTGGCACTGACTGCCTCGTCACGAGCCAGCAGTGCAAGAAGGACAGCGCGACACGCTGCACTCCAAACATCGAGCTCTTAATTACGCCCTGAGCAGCACCCTCTGCGCCTGCAGTAATGGGGGCTCGGCGATATCTGCGGCTGTTAGCGAGATCCTGTTCTGCTTCACCCTCATTACGGGAAATAGCCTGCTCGGATCCAGCAGCCGGTGGAGATGTTTCCTCTCGTGAGGCAGATTGCTTTATCCTGTCAATTATGGGCAGAGAGCTCGACAGCCCTGCACAAATTGCTGGGTGAAAGCATAAATAGAAGTACAGGGGCACCGATTACAGTCCTGGTGGCAGGCTTGCTTAAAAACAGCTGATGGCAACACAGAGGTCAAGAGAAATAGAAAGCATTAGAGGTGATGGTGATTATAGCTGGCACGGCAGTGCCATGGGCTAGGGGGATTCATGGTACCTGCCTGCCCCTGCAGAAGCACAGCCACCGCAGTGGTGGTGTGGCAGGGGTTAACAGAGGGGCTGCAGCAAGTTGACTCCAAAGCCACAGTTTTTCTCCCCCAATGAAGAGATTTCCTTTTCCCAGGCTATCACTTTGGTATATATCAGCAGTGCATATCCCATAGCTGGAGAACTTGGCATCCCTTGGGGAAAGGGAAACAATTCCCCCCCTCATCATACTCCCACCCAAAGCCCTGATTTCACTGCACACTCCAGCACACCTGCAAAGCCCTGCGGGATATTCTAAGGGCTGAGCGACCCAGCCCCTGAGCTGAGGACACATATCAAACATTCACCCCACGCATGGCACCAGTGCCAACACTGCTGACAGTGACTCTCCTTACCCAGGGAAGTCCAGAGTGGTTAAATTTCAGCTGCACATCATAAACAGACTCTTGTCCTGATAGGTTTCCATTCCAGAGAAAAGGATGAAAAAGCATGTGCACATTTTAACCAACAGTCTCAAGAGATAGTTTCTTCAGCCCTACAGAACTTGCTGGCTCCTCCCAGGACAGGTTTACAGATCCCACTGCCCCCTCTGACCCCCAGAGCCTGCCTTTATCCCTTCCTTTGCTGGTGATGCCTCTCTTCACCCCTCTCCTCATTGCCTGGTCTGATCTTCATCTGTCCTTGTACCTTCAGCCTGTCACTGTAAAGTCCACACCAACACCCAGCGTATGCATAAAGCATCACTTGCACTTGCTCCCATCCTGCCCATCTCTTCAATAGCTCCATTCAGAAATCTCCTGCTCCACATCAGCTCTGCACACTCATACCCATCAGCAGTTTTGCAGGCTCTGCAGAGGGTATGGATTCCTGCTCACAGACCCTTTCTGTCTGAAGAAAAGCCATTGCGTTTGCCTGGGTGGGCTTTGAAAGCTGGCCCCTCTATGCTGTGCAGATCACTTCTTCACCTTTCCCCTCCTGCCTTCCCCACAGACCCACTGGGAAGTGGCACCCACCTCACCCCAGCCCCCTAGCTTTCCTTCTAGATCTCACAGGCAGAGATGCTCTCCTTGTATTTAATACTGCTAAGTCAGAGGCACCAGGAATCTGCAGCTGGCAACTTCAGGCTGCTTTCCAGCTCCTCCATCCAGACCTGCCAGCAGACGTTTTCAGTTTTGGTTCTCAGATCTCCATTACAGTCTGGTCTCCAAACAGCAAATCCACCAGCCCTCCAACTGTGCACGTTCATCTCCACAGCCTCAAAGCTGTTACAAACAAGCCGCAAGTTCCTCCTGCTTCTCCTGAGAAGCGGGTATCCCTCTGACGTGTCTTCCTTCGGCAGAGAGCAATACCCTTCAGATCTCTTTAGCACAGTTTGGTGCCTGGTTTTCCCTTCCTACCTGATTGCAGGTTGGTAAGCAAAGACAGCTCCTCAGATCTGGTGATGTTAAAACTCTTCTCCATCAGTAACTCCACTTACCTCTGTGACCAGGTGAAAATAGTGCTTGAATTTCTGCTGCTTGCCTGGAGAATTTCAGCGATGCTGAACTGTAGGTGCACCCATCCTCCTGCTGCCTTTACCTCATCTCCCTGCTCCTGTGTGTGCTCTGCCCTTCCCACAAGCATTTCTGGGCCCAGGATTATTCAGCCGTGGAGGAGAAGCAAGAGCTGTGGTTCATAACTCAGATTAAATTTCACTTAAAGTTGAACTAGTAACTTGAGAGAAGAGAGATGAGAAAAGAAGGATTTGCACGTCTCTGGTTCACCCCGCTCTCCTACAGTCTGATTGAAGAAAGCAGATTAAGTCAGTTACGAAGTTGAACAGGGTTGTATACATCTAAAACAAACCCCCCAACAGATGGAATGAACCTCCCCCTGTCCAAGTTTGGCCCTGCTCCTGGCCGGGGGCCGAGCATTCTCCCCAGGCAGAGGGGACTCCAGCCTGGCACACAGCATGCACAAAAGAGCCCAAAGGAAAAGGAGAGGCTGCTGAAGGAAAGCTGGGTGCAAATCTTAAGGAGCGATACAGATCTGAGATACAGACAGCGAGCTTGAAATTAAACATAAATTCAACAATGGAAAAAGTTGCCAGAGATATTTAGGGTTTGTATATGTATGTTACATATATATTTATACACACACACACATATATATAAAGACCAACAAATCCTATCTGTATGCAATATGAGCAAGATGTTGCTATAGTAATCTTAATTTTACATTCCTTATATTAAGAAGAAGATTGCAAGTTGTTTGGCACCCAGACTGTCTTTTTGTTGTAGCATGTGCTGCATTTAACCCAGCGGGACTCTTCTCTGCCTGTTGAAGCTACGGAAATAGAACTGCTAACAATAATAGCATCATCACTACATGGCAGCCTTGGATTTGGTTTCCTTTAAAAAAAGAGAAAAAGAAAGAAAAAGGCAGGCAGAAAAAGCCTGTGCACGTTAGCACTGAGTTTAGGCTTGGATGTGGACATTACCTGAGGATGGTCAGGGACCCAGGGAGTAGTGCTGGGAGCTGCCGGAGGAGTGGGATGGAGTAGGGGTGTGCTGGGTGGGAGTGGGTGAGCGGGGGACAGGAGGAGCCACTGCTGCTTCGGATTTCATGTGACACCAGCTGTAAATCTGAAGCAACTCCACCAAAGCCAGCCAAAGGCACCAGGGGGCAAAAAGGATGGAGAGCAAAGTGAGGCACCTGCGCTGCAAACATGCTGCCCATGCTGCAGTAGGAGACTTCTCCAAAACCTGATGTGCTGGTGCCAGACAGGGGATTTCTGCCCATGCTGAAGGTCTCTGCCTGCAAGATGGGGAACTAAAGCCAAAATTCAAACACTTCTCTGAAAACAGCCCCACTCTCCAGTAGGAGACCAGTTCTCCGGGGGGTGGTGAGGGACACCCAATGCCAATGCTGGCTGCAACCCTGCCAGCTCTGCACAGCCACGCAGCCAGAGGCCTGACCGAGCTCTGTTCGAGCACACATCCACCCCTCGCTCTCACACAATACATCTTTAAGCAGTGACCAGGCCATGTCCAGGGCTCTCTGTCCCTCTGGTAGGAGCTGAACAGCTTCACAGTGGTGGTGAAAACCTCCAGCAGAAAGTGCCCAGGTTTCTGTCACCTTCCAGGGTTTGCTGGAGCTTTGGGTGGTGACAGTCCCAGGGGAGGTCCAAGGCTGGGGACCCACATAGCACATGGACACGTCCCACACGCTGCAGAGACAAGTGCTGCATTCAAACATCCTCACCTGACATCGGCTCCTGGGCATGTTTGTTTTCTCCAGATTGATGGTGTTTACAACTTCAGGCATCTTCCCAGTCATCTATGATCTCTGGCCACGAGCGGGTCTCTTTGGGACACTGAGTGACAAGTATTGTTACAGTGCCAAGGAGATGGGACTCTCAACTGCCTGTGGCAGGCAGATTGCTGTGAAATCATGATTTATCTGGAGATAAATTAAGTTATGTCTCTTTTCCCTGCCTGCCCTGGCAGTGGCTGTATACAGGCATGCTGTATTTCTTCCTCTAAAGAGGAAAACATGGGGCCATTTACCAACAGCTAGAGATCACAAGGTGCCCGAATGTAAACTCCGGGACAAAGCTCATCTGAGCATATTTGAGGGAGGGAGCTGACAAGTGACAAACAGCCAGAGCTGAGTTTGCTGTATTTTGGCTTACGCCATTGCTTGGGGAGTCGCAGGAAGGGAAAATGGGTGAATTATTGTCACCTCCAGACTTAAACAAATGGAGGCTTCAAACAAAATTGCATTGCTTAGACATTCAGAGGGGGAAATATTTACGTTGAGCGCAGAAATAAATGTTATAGTTTATGAGTCATATAAAACCTTTTATGCTGAAAATCCTCCTCCAGATGAGGATGGGGATATTTCTCATTGTGGTCTTGATCCATTCAATTTATTTGCAGAGCAAAAGGATCAGTGAGAGCCTTATTCTTCAGAAGATCTGGATATGGGAAAAGTTCTTCCAGTGGGGGCTGGATGTGCCTCCCTATCCCAGCTCATGCAGGTCCCTTTGCCCACCCAGGCAGCCCCTATCGGCCCTGGCAGGAGAGGCTCTGGCCACCTCTTTGCACCAAGGGTTTTGCAGTTGTGGTGTGCCCAGCTGCAATAATAGGGTTGCTCTGCCAGGGGATGGCGTGGGGCTGCAGCACCTGAGGCTCCTCCCAAACCCCCCGTTCACAGGCAAAACCAGGCTTCAAGGGGCACAGAGCTGGGTTAGGGGTGATGAGGAGCAGAGCAAGGTGGAACACAGGCAGGAGGGGTGTGCTCTCACCTTCTGCAGCCCTGGGGACCCCACCTCTCTGGGACATGAGATCCCAAACACTGGCACACACTCCTCTCCCTTCAGCCCATTACAGACATGCATGTGTACACCAATACATGCATTAATGGTTGAGCCAGAGATGGGTGACCCTCACCCTTGGGGTGCACCACATCCCAGGAGACAGCTGGCAGCAGCAAAGGTAGGAAAAACACATTAATGTGCAAGGGGGTTGGGTCCTGGGGTGATGGGCAGTGAATTCAGGCAGTGCAGAACAAGCCTGCCCAGATTCCTCTGTCTTTTGGGAAAATCATTGCTACCACTGGAGCCTCACGCCTTCTGGAAAAGCACCATTCCCTCCATTGCTGATGATTTATTTGGGAAGAAGCCTCATTTTTCACTGATCAGATTAGAAGCACAGAATGGATTACAGCATGGAGTAACCTTGATAGCTGAGAAATTCAGTGTATGCAAATGTGAGCCTTAAATGACTCTTTCTGTGAAAGATTATCTTGTAGGGGGGACGCCTTTGCAATATGGCATCAAAGAATAGACTGGTATTTAAAAGCAGAGGCTTTGCCACGAGCCACCATACATGGTCCACTGACATCTACAAACAGCAGCTTTTCCCTGTGAGCACAACTTGCATCTCTGCTCTTCAAACCTGTTCACTTCACTGCACAGCCCCCTGCCCTTTGGGATGCCCGATATAGCCACACACATGCACCAAAAGATGCCAGGCCGCTAAAAGCAAACCACTAAGTCACCTGCAGTACCCATGCACGTCCAGGCCCACCCATATCATTCCATTGCACCTCAACTGCAGCCCAAGTGCAGCCACGATGGAGCACCAAGGGCCTAGGGCTGTTTCATCCTCTCCCACCTCCTCCAGCCCCTCGGAGCTCAGGCATTAGAGGGGACCAAGTGCAGGTATGAAGAGGGATGAGGTGAAATTCGTGTTTTCCTTGGACTGATGCTGCCCAACGCCAGCCTGTGGCAAGCATTCTCCCTTGGGCATCCCTTGTGGCACCCAGGCTGGACCTGCCACTTCCAACCAGCACAGGGATGGACAGGGATGCACAGGGATGCTGTGCAGTGCGTGGCAGCTGCCTGAAGATGGCAAGCCAACACTGCAGTTTATAATACATGCAGATAACCCCGCTGGAGGAAGAAGGGGGCTCCCTACAAATAAGAGGGCTATATTTTTTTCACAGCCCATGTAATGCCAGAGAAGAATTTAAATTGCAGTGTTTATCAAACAGGTCAGAGCCTTTTTTTTTTCCTTCCTCCTCTTTGTTAAACGCTGCCAGCCTCGCAGAATTTTGAGCGGTACTCCTGGTACTGCACCAGTCCTCAAGCCCAAATGCAAAGAAATTGCAATGCATCCTTTGGCACCAGGGAGCCATAGAGCTAGTGTGTGCATGCAATAATTTATCCTAAGCCTTCTAGTGGCATTTTATGTCTTTTTGCTGTAGTGCTATTACAGCTTTGATTACTCCATTTTTATGTTTGTCAGCACAGCATATGGGCAAGATAATTTGTATTCAAAGTATTAAGCTGGTAATGTAAATTATTAAAGACCCAATTCATAAAAGCATTACACACCATATGCAGATTCCTTCTCCTGAACTCTCCCTTCCTCCTCCTCCCCATTTTGCAGACCCGATTTCAAGCAGTTTCAGTGGGACCAGGATCACTGCAAGCTCCCACCCCATGGGCACCAGGTTTGTCCAAGTGGATGTCAGATGAGGACCCAGCACCTTCCTCTTTCTGCTGCCCCCTGCACAACTCGCTTATCCCCAGGCACCTGCTGCCCATCAGCTCAGCTCATCATACAGAAGAAACTGTTTTCCCATTTTTATCCCCAAACCCCATTTTCTGCAGAGCACCCTCCAAAGTATGTACATCTCTGAGCATGGCCGTTGCAAGGAGGCCTTGGAGGGGACATAGGAGGAGGAGGTGAAGACATCCCCTTGCCCATCTTGGGCTCCAAGCACGCAGGATGATGGCATCTTGCCACTGGTTTCATGGTGGGGGCTGCCATGCCTGTGGGCAAGCACCCAGCCCTCATGAGCAACGTGTCACCTCTCCCCATGCTCAGCCTCGATGGGATTCCAGCAGCCACTCCGAAGGGCTGGGGACACCCTGCCGATCCTACAGGGAAATTGGGCTTTTCAGCTGTAACCCCTGCAATAACAGGCAGCTCCTTTCCGTAGCTGTTTACCAGACCATGCACAGTACCATCATGTGGAGCAGATGCCGTCTTCTGTTTTTCTCATTACCAAGATTTACTGTCTTATAAGCTTATTATTGACTGCGGCTTTAGGCTTTCTTCGGGGCTGAGGGCAAGGGGAATGCAGCAGCTCCTGTTTGCAGGAGCATCCTCCGTCGAAGCAGTTGGGACTGACCTGGTACTCAGGGCTGCCTTCCCAAAATCTGGACCCTGAAACCTTGTAGCAAAGGCTTTGGCAGCCCAGAAGGGCAGTGGGGAGCTGCAGCGTAACCTGTCCCTGCCATGGGGTCTCCCAAAGCCCCCACGTTCCCGGGGCAGCCCCTCAGGCTCTCCCCCTGGCATGGGGAAGTTCCAAAGCATTGCACTGCCAGCACCTCTGAAAAATGGCATTAAAACAGAGCAAGAATTTGGGCCGTAATGCTTAACTGCACTTAGTCTGTGTAAAAACACTCAAGTCTCCTAACCTAGAGTCCGCCACAGCACACAAATTGTTTTCTGGCCCCGTTTTTCAGGAGAGACATGCTTCTCCTCACAGCCTGGGGACAAAAGGAAGATTCTGTACCCACCTTCCAGAGGTTTGGCATCCAGGCGTCCCGGGGCTGACCACAGGGGAGATGTACCACTTCTCCAGACCTCCTTCTCTCCAGCCAAAACTGCTGCTAACACAAACCAAGCTGCAGGCTCTCTGGTGTGCTGGCACCGAGGAAAGGAGCCACTACCTCTGTGTCCACGCACTGCCCAGCACACTCACACAGAGAAAATGAAAAGACATCATGTCTCAACCCTGGTAGGACACAAAGGCACCCAAAAAGTAAAAATGCTTCCAGTACTCACTGCAACTGAGCTTTGCTCTCCCATCAGCTCTCCCCAAAAAAGAAAAGGTGGTTTTGCGGAAAACAGATGATAAAACAAGGCAGCACAGCGGGAGCTGCTGGCCATCGGTGCTGTGCTGAGAGGCCCACGGGCCGGATTAGCACGTGCAGAGCTAACAGGTAAAACAAGAACATCCCACACAAAGTGCAAAAAAAATGGAAGCTTAGTGCTTTCCTTCTCTCTCCCTAAATTTTGCACGTCTTTGACATGACACGGGCACGTTTCACTGAGTCAGCGCTTTCAGCGGATGCTGCTACACAGTTGCATCAGGCTCACTCCTCAGTCCTGCTTGTAATTCCCTGGGGCATCATGTCCAGCAGCAACTGGCACTGGTCCTTCACCCACCCCTTATTAATGCCCTGCCCTGGTCCCCACTGCCCTGGTACCTGCCTCTCTTCTGCAGCACAGATTTATTTTTTTTTTTAAGTTTAAAATCTCCTTGCTTTTATCATTCCAAGCATGACCCAAAGCACCACCAAGCTCTTCCATCTGCTTTAGGGTACCGCATTTGTGCCTCGAAGTCCCCTCTTTACCTTCCCCTAAACTGCTTCTCTTTAGCTCTGTGAGAGACAGGGCAGGGTGGGAATCACACTGCCCACCTGAACAAGGCACCTATCCAAAACCTCTCGGTGCCAGCTTGCTCAGAGTGATGTTTCCCACCCGTGGGCAGGCATGATGCTGGGCAGGCAGTAGCGGGTACTTGGTGGGAGCACTGCAAGGCTCCAGCTGTGCACAGCTGTGTTTTGGCACGTTACAGCTGTGGCCAAAATTGAAGCTGCCAAGGCAGGTTGTCCAGGAAGGGGATGAAAACATGAGCAAAGTAAAGCACTGGAGATCGAGGAGGAGAAATGGAGCACACACCAAGAAGCTGGTAAATAAATGATTTTTTTTGGAAAAACAAAAGCAAAACAAACCATTATTCGTCTATTTCTGTTCATGACATATTTGGAATTCCTTCTGCAATACTGGGTTTTCAAAAAGGCAAAAGCATTTTTCAACTCATATTTCATCATCAAATGAAAAAGCAAAACCCAATGCATCTGTCCCCACTCCACCCACAGCTCTGCACCCCGAGCCATGTCCTCATGCCCACAGGGGGACAGGACGAGGGGACAGCAGGACGGGGCAGGTGAAGCCGACCCTGGGCAGACAGTGCTGCCTGCAGCACATGCTGGTGGCCGCAGAAGCAGCCGTGCACTGTAACGATGGGGTCAGCTTTGGGAGAACCGGGCTCCGCACATGGGAAGGGTACAGAAGCCCTGTTTTGTTTCTCTCCCCTCCCATACATTTGCTTTTCTGTTGGGCTCTGCAGGGCTGCGACTGCCCAACAACACAGGGAACACCACGCAAGGGAGGGTCCGAGCATCCACCATCTGCATAACACCAGCTGCAGGCGTGTGCAATGTTTCTCCCCAAGCCCTCAGAGCAGCAGAGGCAGTGCGTGCAAACAGTGCCATAAAACCTGAGCGTGTCCCTCCAGCTTCAGACAGTGAGCTGCTCCTGCTCTGCTTGTGCTGGTGATGGGGTTTGCATTGAACGCACAGAGCTCTGCTGGGGAGGGCGGGGTGCTCCGTAAATAACAACAGAAATTGTTATTTCAGAACATATCCACAGAGAGCAAGCGCGATCCCAGCACGCTGTTCATTTTCGGCGCGTATAACCCATATAATGAAGATGCAACCCACCCCAGCAGACAAGCTCAACAGCAGGCTTCCAGATGTCCACCCGCTCGCCCATCTCAGACTCCTAATCCCCTACTTTGTCTGAGCTCTAGCTGATTTCTGATGCATTCAGATTATCCAGCGAGCATAACTGCTAGTGAACATCTGAATATTTCCCCCCTCCATCTCACATTTCACCTTGGAGGAGAAGCACTTTACAGAGCCCAGGCCCTTCTTTATCAAGCCAATTAGTACAGTACAAAAGCAGTGAATAGGACCAGGCAAAGCTCAATGGCCTGTAAAATCCCCAATATTTTGAGATGGGCTGAGGCCAAATATCACTGTTTTTTTCTCAAAAAAAAAAAAAAAAGAAAAAGAAAAAGCCAAGGGTAGCTGAAGCACTGGCCTTTCCAACCACATTAAAAAGAAAACCCAGCAAACTTGTCTAACATACAAGCCAGTTCACGTATCGTAAAGGCAAGTTTACAAACAGAGCGGCTATAATTCCTTCTATATCATTGGAGGACCAAAGTTTGTGAGGAACAAAAGGAAATGATTAACAGGGGAAATATGCATGGTACAAAAAAGACTTTTTAGTCCAAAAAGGGATGTCCATATTTAGAAACACTTGATTCCTGTTGTCAGGGCCCTGCTTTTTCCTGAATGCGTTTCTCCCCCGTAAAAGAAAGAAGTCACAAAGGGAGTTTGTGCACAGCCATGTCACATGCACACAGGGCACTGCTGATTTTTCTCCAGGATTAAAGGAAAAATGCAGAGATTCCAGAGCAAGCAAATAAATAAAAATAATTATGTCTATATTTAGGAGACGGCTTCTAGCAAACTGGTGGCTCCTCTGGCAGGATCCCCTCTCCTGCCACAAGCACCCCGAGCCCTGGTCAGGGTGAGCTGCCCCCATGGGACCCTTTCCCTGGGGTGGTCTGAGCACCCATGTCTGTGGCAGGAGGGTGGCTCTTGCGTCCCCTGCACTGCAAGGCCAGAGGCAATCCTGCTCTGGCTCACAGAAATTTGCAGTTCTGCTTAGGGAGAGGCTGTCACCCAGCAGCTCTGTGACATGCTCCAGCTCCAGCCTCCTCCTGCAAGAGCCAGTGCCCAACTGTGGTCTGGAAGCAGGTAAATGGGGAAGAGACCCTACCAGAGTGCCTCTGAAGGGAAGGAAACTCATCTTTAGCAGGATGAGAATACATATGAAGGCAATTTCTGTACACACATTAACACCTTTTCTTACCCCACAGCAGCCTCCTCCTGTTCCCTGCCATGAGCAGGTGTTCCCAGCCCAGCCCAACGAGCGCCCTACGGAAACCCAGCACAGCTGCAGTACAGCCCAATGTATTCCATCAGCCATAACCACCTCCACAAGAGGCCAGAGCACAAGCAACAGCAAACATTTTTGAGACCACCCATTCCTTTTCATCTATACTAGCTGCTGAACCTTATCGCACAGGGACGGCTGTGAAATACAGCACCATATGGTGCCCAACACAGAGAGAGACCCTGTGGGCTGGATGCCGTCTGCACAAAACCCGGAGACCCGCATCCCTCAGCCACCTCTCATTTCCCACCTCCATCGTGACCACTCAGCTCCACGTGTACCAGCCGGTCCAGCACGCTCCCAGCCAGCAGCGGCTTGTACATCATGACAGCCCCCACCTTCACTCCGATGCTGCTGTGAGCTCAAAATCTCAGGGGAACAGCACTGATGAGTGGTCTGAGCTGGCACAGAGCCACAGCCCACACCAGCCAAAGATCTTCCTTAAAGCATCCAACTAGTGGGAGGACAAAGGCCAGCCTGCCCTCGAAATTCAGGAGTAAGTTACACCACCTCAAATGAATGCAGTCGACTTGGCAGTGCTACATTAACACAGTTTGACTTGAAGATCTTAAAGGTCTTTTCCAACCAAAACAATTCTATGATTCTACGAAATAAGCCACTGGGTCCAATTCGTTGACTGCGGCCGGGGCGTTCCCTCCTCCTGGCTGTCCCCACCTTACTGGGCTGAGAATGGGAGGAGAGAGGAGGACATGAAACTGGAGGAGAAATGGGTCTTTAAAAGCTAAGAGATCTGTGCAATGGCCCCTGGAAACAAGCGTCAAGGGGCATTTATTTGGAGGGTTTGGGGGGGAACATAGTGAGAAGGGGTTTGGGAGCTTCTTCCCACTTCACACTTGGAAAGATCAGCCTGAAGTGCTGTCGGAGAGTTGGCTTTTTAAGATGTCACATTCCAGTAAATGAGGAGCATCGAGGGCACTCTTCCCTGGGTCTGCAGGAGTGTTTCTTAGTGCTTCCCACATATGAGTAATCATGTTAATGGCAAAGGCAAAGAGCTGAGCCTGGAAGGGAGACACCTTCACACTACGAGGGGACAGCCACACTCTGCAGAGACCCACGGGGAGCAGTAAAAAACAAACAAGGCCAAGTCCTCCTACATTCAAAACCACTGAAGGTCTTTTGCAAGCTGCCCTCAAGGTTCAAAATACCAGGTCTGGTCTAGCTGATTTTTTTGCTGGACAACTCTCTCTGGTGTGGAATCACCAACAAATGAAACACGAGTGACAAAATTTGACCAACATATATTTTACAAAAACTGGAGACCAAATTGCCCCTGCTCCTGCCTTTCTCAAGCCTCTTTTGCAAAACCATGAATGATCGCTGGTACAGCCCAGGTAACACATAGTAAAAGAGCAATCACACAGTAACTAGCAGCAGGCCAGAGACATTTGTCTCGAGCAATCCCTCAAACCACCTCACCCTTCTACATGTATTAATTTTCTAAATTAACATAAAGCAAATCTTAAGCTTCACAAAGAAGCAGTTACAAACACTTACAAGTAATAAGTTCTCACAACAACAAAGTCAGGCCATGTTTGATTAATATTTAAAAAAAAAAAAAAGGCATTTTTCTGACTTGAAACACCTGAGGGAGCTTTACAGGGGGAGGGGCTGGGAAGAAAAAGCAACTCTATAACTCGTAGCATCCTACGTGCTTCTCTCCTTACACAGGCTCGGCCACAGCAGCGTGCACAGGCATATGACACCCATGCAGGGGGGCTGCTCCTGCTCCCCAGGTGTCTTGGTGATGAGCACCCAGCCAGAAGTAAGACAAGGTGGTAGGGGAAGAGCAGCAGCACTCTGCACTTCAGTGGCTCAAATTCAACACAGCAAACACCATCAAAACACACAGTCCCACAGCAAGGCTCAGTTCCCAGCTGGATTCAGCCAGGGAAGTGAAGCCACCTGTGTCAGGGGACACAGTTATAGGACAGGCATCCCCTTACCACAGTTAATGCAGTTCCATCTTTCAACATCAACAAGACAAGAATTTGCCTTCACAGATCCCAGCCTCCAAAGGTCTCAACCCCACCACAGCACCAGGATTGCTGCTCCACACAACACCCAGGCTCCCCAGACCTGGGCAGGTCACTCGCCACCTCTATCTCAACTTAACAGAAAGACTAATGCTGGTTTAACTACATCATAGGTGTTTCTTGTGAGGCCATGGCACGTCCAATAACAAGTGAAGGAGGTACTCACCACCCAGGAGATGTAACCACCAACTCTAGCAGGGCTGCAGCTACTTCCTCCTGCCTAATTTAGGGATCCAGGTGCAGGAGGGTGCTCAGGGAAGAGCCCTTAGCAGCAGATAACTCCAATCAAGGTCATTAGCACAGGCAAAGAGCCACCCCTCATCCACATCCCACTTTAGCGTGTACATATCAGACCATGGGAAGGATGAGATGTTTGCAGAGCACTTTGAATACAGGTTGCCAAACGTTGCCCAAGCAGGGGTAGGTGCACACCACACTCCCACCGGAGCCCAGCCTGCCAAAAAGGGACGAAGACACCATGCAGAGCATGTAAATGCCCATCAGGCACACTGGTTATTCAGTTCCTTCTCCACTGCAAGCTGAAACGTGTTTAGAGAGCAATCATTTGGTGATGGGGTCTCCAGCACATTTTGTTTTGCAGCGCAGCTGCAATTTGCAATTCAGTTTATTGCATTAAAATCTGGTGCAGCTCTAGCAGAAAGAATATGTCACTTGTCACAGTTCCCTCATTATCTCTTAGAGGAGAGCAGGCTGGGACTCACATTGATAGAGGGGAACATGGGGCTTGTCAGAAAGGGAACAGCAGGGCAATCCACGGCTGTAAATGCAGCGTCCTGCTCTCGCCCCAGCAAAGCCAGTGGGGAGGTCCCATCCCAGCCACTTCTCTGGGTCCAAGCCCTCTTTCCCAAAACCCTCAGCAGAAGAGGGCTTACTTGGCGGGTGTTTCTCTGCCCGTGGAACAACAGCCTGAGTGAGCAGAGGGAAAACATAAACTCGAAGCAGCTGCCAGGATCGTGCGGGAGGCTGGAAGCAAACAGGCGTTCACCTGCCACCGCCTGAGCCAGAGCCAAAAGAAGCCCTCGCACCTCACTGCTGTTCCTGCAGGGTTTATTAGCAGTGAATAAAACCATATAAAAATCAGCTGTTCAAACACAGCAGATAAGAGAGGTGTTTCAACTGTGCCTGTATCCCCAGTACGATCCCCAAAGCAGACTCTCCCCTTCCTATGGACCTCAGTTAGAGCTGCAGCCATTTGCTGCTAATTGATTCAATATGCATTTGGACTAGGATTTTTAATTAATTTTATTACAGAAAAATTAATGCACTGCTTCCCCACAGATGCATTAGGATACCGACACGAGCAGTAGGAAACCATCCTGCAGCGCGGCATTGGCTGTGACTGCTTGCGGGGAGCTAACCCTACACCCGCGGTGGGCCTTCCCCCACACAGTCCCTCCTCCAGAGACCCCCCCTCTAGTCTAAGGGTTCACTTTCAGCCCACACCAAATATTTACGTTTCAACTGGATTTAGAAATGCACAGGCAGCGGGGGAGAGCGCTCCTCTGCCTCCCCGGGTCGTGCTTAACAGACTGCTGGGCCCACTTCGGGCAGCAGCAGGCCCTGGCAGCCCCGCTCCCCCCACTGCCCCCCAGCTGGTTTGATTTCAGAGCAATGTGGTACATTTTGGCAGTGGCTGTGTTCTCAATACTATGTATAGCCCTGAGTGCAAATTAAACAGCACCAACCACAGGAAATGACCTGCACGACGTGAGTCAGTGCTGGCGGGCAGCACCCTGCCTGCCTCTGCCCATCTCTGCCCCACACCAGTACCGGCACATGCTTTCCCTTCAGCAGCTCTCACATCTCTGCCACTGTTCTAGGCATCCAGAGGGACCGCAGCACCCACTCAAGCCATCCTCTGCCGCCCCAGTGCAGCAGCCTTTAACAGCCACTGTACCAGCATCATCCCTTCTAAACAGAGCCCCTCGTCCTCAGGGCCCGCCTCAGCCCGACTTCAGCAGGCAGGGGGGGTGCAGCAAATCACATTTGGGGAACAAAAGCGATCTCGCCGTCAGCTCTGTCCAATTCACACAAGGAAGAGTCTCTATTCATCCCCCCCTCCCTTTCCCCAAATCTATTTTATCATTACCCTTCTCTACATATAATGGAGTTAATAAGAGACATATTTACTCGGCTTGGCTTGGGACTAAAGTCAAACTAGACATTTTAGCTGTACAGCAGCCCAAAGCAGAAATGCCTGCTCTGAAACACCACAGGCATTTCAAAGCACAGAGAAAGAGCACTTGGAGGGTGTTCTATCAAAAAATGGAGCTGGGTGAAATTAAGCAGTTCCCAATATTTGAGATGACATCTCAGAACACAAAAACCAGCAGTGGCGGGGGAAATCATGTGTTACTTATATACATTCACACTATGGTATTTATCAATGACAGAGCATTGGGGGAAGAAACATCATCACTACATCTGCAATATCCAAACTTGAGTCCCCAGAGCCCTGCGCTAGCACTGTACTGAACAGCATCCCCAAGGCACGCTGTATTTTAGGCATTTGCAGAGCAGGAATAGGTAGCACACCGTAAGGTCCAGGACCTTAATCAAGCCCTGCAACTTGATAGATTTCCAATATAACAAAGACAAAGAGGTGTCAGCTCTAGTTCTTATTTGCTAATACTATCAATAGGGGCTCAGCTCACTAGCAGTTAATTCAAAGCTGAGCTCGATTTGCACAGCAGTGATCTACACTAATTCCCATATGTGGCTAAGGGGAGATTTTGCCAACTAGACAATAGAAACAGTATTACAGATCCTGAAATGATGCCATCGCTTTTCTCTTCTGCTCCACCACTTCCCCATCAAATTTCCACGTGCTGGAATTTCCAGTTGTCTTCCCTCCTGCATCAGAAGACATGGGGAAAGGGTAGCAAATACAAAGGTACCTATTTCTTTTCCAGATGCAGCTTTATTGAGGCTTTTAAAATGCAACTTCCCATAAAATGGGAGCCATTTTCACACTTGATTTTTTGTGCATTAAAGACACTAAGAATTACCGTAATTGAACAATTATAGAAGTATTTCTAAGTGATCCAACCATAACTTAGTCTTTACAAAAAAAAAAAAAAACACAACAAAAAAAACCAAATCAAAACAAACCAACTTGCCACATGTTGCTACATTTCATAAAACTTTATTAGCTTACTTCATCCAATACCAAGTTTTGCTTGGTTTTGCTTTCAGGTTCTAGTCCATCTCAACACTAGATCAGACCGTTTTGCCAAGGTTGTTGAGAAGTCACAGGATGCCAGATTGGTGCTATCCAGTTAGGCAATGAAACAGTTTTATCCACAGTAGAAGTAGTTACTGCCTGTAAGCCTGGCCCTCATTAATCTGCAGTTTGGCTCAAAGGAAGCAGTGGCAGCAGCCCATACCCACAGTTTACACTAATGAATTGCCCTGTCCTCTTAAGTCAGCTGCACACAGCAGCCTGCATTAATAGCGGGTCAAAGATGCAAGTGTCCTCACACCCCCATCTCCTTCTCGCTGCCAAGCAAACACCAACTGCTAACTACAGCCAACACAAGGAAAGAATTCAAGGGTAGTGTGGGGATGCTAGAGTTCTCCCAGTTCTTCCTGTTTCTGTGCTAAGGAAAAATGAGGTTAGAGTTGCCAGCTAGAGACCAGGTATTACCTCTCCCTTCTAAGGGCTGCAAAACATCCCCAGCTTGGGCTTGGAAAGACAGCAAGACTACAACCCAGCCAGCTAGTCACCAAAGGGGAAAGAGACCTGCATCGCTCCCCCAACCCACCTCACAGCGCCCAAATTCATATTAAAACTTGCGTCACTAGAGAAAGGACACAGACTAAGTACCTGTGCCACGCTCCTACGTCAGCAGGGAGTTAGACTAGGCGCCTGGCTCCTGCCACGAATTAAGATGCTAGAAAAAAACACAAGTCTGAAACAGTTCAACACAGGACAAAAAAGGCACATTTTAATATGTACAGCAATGCATTTGGGCGATAAATTTACCCAACACAACTGGAAAAAAAAAAAAAATCCAAACTATGCTTTTTTACTTATTTCATGGTGTCAGCCTCATTCCTAGCCACCTACCTTTCTCTGCATCTCTGAATGCTGCTATATACACACACAAACAAACAATTACATCATGAATGTTCATTTAGGCTCCCAAGTTCAAGTAATAAAGTTCAAACTTGCATAGCATCTTATGCCACTCAGCCATAAACAGTTACGATTGCATATTAGCTGGAGCAGCCATCTCTTTCAATTCAGCCAGTTTTGGCTGGCCACCATTTATTTTTTTTATATTTTTTTTTTTTTTTAATCCTTGAGTCAGAATGTTTCCTAAGTCACCAGCCCTGAGGGATGCCACAGACTTCAAAATGAACCTCTTGCTGTTATTAAGATCCTTTTAAACCAGAAATTTAGAGTGTTGTCAAGAACAGTTTTAAAAATGTAATACTGTTTATTTTGCTTCAAAAACATTTCAGCATTCTAAACATACAAAAAAAACAGAACGTTGCAAATTCGTTTAAGTACAGAGTGTTTTTGAACTTCAGTTGCTGCACTGGCTCTTCACTTAGTTGACGATGAAGAGATGTCTACAGTTTCAGTTTAAAAACTACCGCACTTAACTAAAAAAATCCATACACTTCTCATGCCAGCTGAACCCCCTTCCACAACTAAGAATGGCAGCAGAATGCTATTTCACTATATACAGAAAGACAACTTTAAGCTAAATGGACGCCCACTGTAGTGTAAATAGATCTACCCTCACAGTGCATGCTTTGGGCCATGGCACCCCGGGGAACGTACAGCCTTTCCAAGTAATCACTGCTCCTCTAAGGCATCATAACTCTAAGCATGTACCACAAGAATCTGTCTAGTTTTTACAAACTATAGATATGTACAGTTTATAACCCAGGATTTTCTAGCCAATAACCATATAGTAACACCACCTTACAAATTAAAAAAATGCTTGAAACATTTTTAAATGCTTTGTTACACCAACAGCAAAGTGCACAGAGTTAGGAGAACACTAGAGCGCCTTTTCATTTTAAAAATGTTTGGAAATATGTACAACTTTGATACAGTTTCAGGGTGCTCACTACACCCATGGCCACTTCATGTAAACCAGTTACAATTTCTAGAGCACTTTTAGAAACTACAACGCGATCGGAATCCAAATTTTTTTTTAATTAAGCCTAATAAGGGCAAGAGACACCATCTCAAATAAGAGGTGCTTCATTTACGGTGTTTCCCCTACTCTATGGTATTCACATGGAGACAAGTATTGTACAGTTTTATTCATCATCATCATCTTCATCCTCCTCTTCTTCATCCTCCTCCTCCTCTTCGTCTTCTTCCTCTACCTTTTTCCGAGCAGCTTTGGTTGCTGCTCCCTTTGCGCCATCAAACTTTCCTTTAGACTTGTAGTCTGCAACATCCTGCAAAGTCAAGGGGATGTCTTAATTTGCTCTAAGCAGCAAACACACACAGCATTTGTACAGCAGCGGGTGTTAACGTAAAGGGACTGGCCTTCCACAGGTGCATCCCAGAAGGGGAGACAGCCAGCGTTACAGCACACAGGTATGCAGACACCTAAGCGTCCTCAACTGCCTCCAGGTGATGGAGGCCTTGAACCCTGCGTTCACCGCCTTTTCTTTGAGGAGGAGAAGACAACCCAGCCTCTATTAAGTTTCCTGCTAACAGGACAAAACTCCTTTAACAGCACAGCAAACCCTTTGCTGGAGCAACACAAGCATTGCTGGGGGAAAGCTCTCCGTGCTCACTGGAATCCACCCGCAGCTCCCTGGCCTACTCCATCCCAACGCACGCAGAGCTCGGCTGTGCAGCGCGACGAGAACAGCACTGTAAGCTGGAGATGCTCACTACGCTGGGGCTATCTTACAGAAACACATCGACACAAGAGCCGGTAGGAGAGGCACAAGTGAAAACTAGCCTTACCTTCTCGTACTTCTCCTTCAGTTTAGCTGCCTTATTATTATAAGGCTGCTTTTCACTATCAGTGAGGTTGTTCCACATTTCGCCCAGTTTCTTTGCTACATCCCCAATGGATATGCCAGGGTTTGTGGACTTGATCTTGGGGCGGAACTCTGAACAGAAGAGGAAGAAGCCAGACCTTGGGGAGAAGCACGAGAGGACAGTCAGCACTGCAGCAGCACACCCAGGGAGCACCCCTTCCTCCGTCCCTCACCCACAACATCCACGCATGCACTCAGTAGAAACGCTTTTTTTATTTTAACTTCAAAGAAAACCACAAAACACAAACTCAAACATGTTTTGATTTTACTGAGGCCCAGACCTGCAGCCTTCACCCAACGCTGGTTTTAATCGAGTGTTGTCTATCCCCCCCAACCCAATTTCATCTTAGATACACAAGTCTCACTGTGAACCAGTCACTGCCATGTCTTCCCTCACCCTGAGTTTAAGGGTACCAGGTACAGACAATTCCTGTTAGTGCTCTACACGCTCAAGATTACAAGCTGCCTGGAAGATTTACAAGGCCATAGCTATGAATATTACCAATACTGCTTCACCAACAGCATGCCCCATCTAGTTCCTTCATGGAAACCCATCAGCTGTGTTACACATAGCGAAAACAAACCAACACACTTGTACATTTAATGACTCAAAGTTACTTACGGTGGTCGTTTTGGGGCATTGGGGTCCTTCTTCTTCTTGCCACCCTTAGCTGGTCCATAGTCCTTCATTTCTCTATCATATCGTACCTTGTCAGCCTTTGCCATTTCATCAAATTTAGCCTTCTCCTTGCTTGACATAGTCTAAAAAAAAAGCCCAAAAAACAAGACACCAAACCTGTGATTACCCAACTGTTCAATAGCTGGTAAACTTTAAGTAAACAAGCCAGCATGCATCAACTTGATAGGGGAGTTTCGGAATTTGTTTGTTTTCTAACTGGACCACCTTGGGGACGAAGGTCTTGTACCAGGGACCGCAGCCATAGCTGGCATACATGGGGAGCAACGGGAACGGGACAAGCACAGCCAGAGTCCTCCCTGGAGGGAGATGGCTGCTGAAGGACGCTGCTTAGGAACAGGAAAAAAAAAGGCCAGGCTGTAGTGGAAGCACCTAAAGGGGCAGATACAGCAGGCTGAAGCCTTCACAATCATTACAGGAGTCAGCAGCACCCGATCAATGGCCTGGACACCATGCCAAAAACAGCACACAGACCAAAACAGCACTGGCTCCCTTCAAGTTCAGGCACACACACATCATCCCAGCAGATAACGTAAGAAGTTATCCCTTCAGGAAGTCATAAATTTAAGGTACCTTCCACCTCTCTGAGCACTTCTTGGAAAACTCTGCAAAGTTGACTGGAACTTCTGGGTTCTTTTTCTTATGTTCCTCACGGCACGTCTGCACAAAGAAGGCATAGGCAGACATCTTGCCCTTGGGCTTCTTCGGGTCACCTTTAGCCATCTTGACTCTGTAGGGAAGAGGGAAAAAGGAAAAAAATAACAAGTGAACGTACATATACATGAACGTGTATATGTATGTGTGTATACATATATGGTGTGCGTATATGTTCATATGTACACATACATACACACACCACCATCCCCTGAAGTGATGTCCCACTCATTCCTTTTTTTTTTTCCTCTTAAAATCTCTTACCCAATACAGACTTAAATTATTCTTTTTGGACATTTGGGCTGCAGACTTGAGCCAGGCGACCCTGGTCAGTGGATTTAAGTTTTACACTGATGCATATTTACATCACATCCAAAGACTGAAGACAGTCTCTATTAATACAGATACTCCTGCTCATTAAAAGTTATGTATGCACTAATATAAAACACTTGTTTTAGTTGGCTACCACACTGGGGCTTGAGCGGCACACACAGTGCCAGGCTATGACTTATCCCTTTAGTAGCTGGAGTTCACATGCCAGCAGGTAGAGGGGCAGGACAGATTATTCCCTGCTGTAAAAGCAGGATAACCTTTTACATCCGAGGAGGTGTGCCAGCAAAGGGTGGTTTTAAGCACAATAGGGACCCGCGGAGCTCTGCGAAGTGAGCAGCGCTCGCTCTTGCTCCACCAAGTGACATGTTCAGAGGTGCAGTGGTCAGTGGGAAGATGTGATGAGCAAGTCACCGAGAGGACGGTGCTAACTTTTGGGCTGGGTTTCTTCCCCGCCCCCCTTTCTGTTTTTGGTTTGTCTCTTTCCCAAAAAAAGAAAAAAAAAAAAAAAATTATCCCGCAGCAATATTTCCCATTTGCAGCACCTCAAGCGTTTGAAAATTTAATTTTTATTGGCACAACGTTAATATTTAATTGCGCCTATTGACCCCCGTGCGCAGCAGCAGCGGCTCCGAGCTGCCCTCTCCCGCTCCGCAGCCCGGCGGCACTCCCGTTCCCACCGCCGTGCGGGGCAGGAGCCCGGCGGGGCAGGGGGCTCAGGCGGCGCTGCGGGGGCGTGGAGCGGGGCCGGGGCCGCCCGGGGCTCTCCAAGTTGGGGGCGAGCCCAGCCGGCCCGCGTTCCGCTCCGCGCCCCCCCCTCGCCATCTTCGCCCCCCAAGGTCACGGCGCGGCCGGGCTGGGCGGCGCGGGGCGCGGGCACCTGCGGCGGGGCCGGGGCCGGCGGGCGGAGGGGGCAGCGGCGGCTCCGCCAGACGCCAATAATTCATCTTCCATTTTGTGAAATGCCTCCTGATGAAAGAAAGTGCCCCTGAAATGCGGCGGGGCGGCGGGCGGGGGGCGCCGGGGCGGCGGGCGGGGGCCGGGGGAGCGGGCCGGGCCCCGGGCAGGCCGGTGCGAGCGGCAGCGGGAGCAAGCGGCAGCGGCGGCCGCGCTCCGCGCCCAGGGCCGGCCCCGCTCGCTAAGATGGCTTCTCCCAGCGCCGCCGCCGCCGCGCCGCCGAACAAAGCCGCGCTCCCCCTCCGCCGCGCTCGGCCCCCCGCGCCCGCCGCCCCCGGCCGCCGGCCCCGCCAAAACGCCGCCCCCGCCGAGAAGGGGCTCCCCGCTCGGCCCCCCACCGGGCGGCGGGGGCGGCGGGGCCGGGGCGCGGGCGGGAGGCGCTTCCACCCACCACCCCCCCCCCCGGCCCCTGCCTAGCGCAGCGCTCTCTAACAAAGGCTCCCGTGCAGCCATTATCGCCGCCGCTACGCTCCTCCGCGCCGCCAGAAAAAGAGTGCGGGGAGCCCCGGGGCGGCCCCGCGGCGCCCGGCCGAGGGCAGGGGGAGGTGGGGAGAGAGGAGCCGGGGCGAAAGCGAAAGGTTTGAGCCCCCTGCGGGGCGCTGGGAAGGAGATTTCCCCCGCCGCGACCCCCCTCCCCATCCCTGTGCCGCTTACACGTCTTTCTTCCCTTCGCCGGGGCTCTCCAGCGCCAGCCATATTAATGCCCACAGCACGGGCGGCGCGGCGCGGGGAAGAGGCGATGCGGGGCCCCGCCGCGGGCGCAGCCCCACCGGAGACACCTTCCCGGGTAGGGGAAGAGCAGCGGAGGCAGAGGCGAAAGGATCGGGGGAGTTTGGAAGCGGCGGCGGGGAGAAAAAAAAACTGTTTCGGCGGGACCGAGGGGCGCAGCGCGCAGGGTTTATCCCTGTCAGATGCTAAAGCGACAGCCATATTAATGCAGAATAAACAGCGGGCACGGCACTGCGCACGGCCAACAACTTTCCCCCCGCCGCCAGCCCCACCGAGCCCACCCGGGGACGGGGGCAGATGCCAGCCGAGGGCGCCGCGCGTTGTGCCGTGCGACATTAGGAGGCGGCAGAGAAAAATCCCTGCCCATGCGGGGGAGAAGAGGAGTTAGTCCCGGTGTAGTTGCTGCACCAGCCATATTACTCCCGGCGGTACGGGAGCCCGGCGCGGTGAAACCGGGCTACCCCGGGGGGCAGGCAGCCCCTCCGCGCCGGGGGGCACCGCTGTCGGGGCAGGGCAGGAGGAGCGGGGGGCAAACGCTGCGCCTCGCCCGCTGCCCCGCCAGCTGCGCGCAGCATCTGCCCCGCCACCGCCGATCCCCGCGTGAGGGGCGGGGAGGGGGAAGAAAGTTTTGGGTGAATTTCCCGATTTTTAAATTTTTTTTAAAAATGAATTAAAAAAAAAAAAAACTCGGAGAAAAGAAGGAACTGAAAACAAAAAAAAAATAATAATAATAATTAAAAAAAAAAATAAACCCCCGGGGCAGGCAGAGCGGAGGGGCGAAGGCGCGGGGGCAGGGTGGGGCGGCGGCGGGGCGGGCAGGGGGCAGCCGCCCCCCGAAAAGTTGCGGCGGGGCTGCACGTACCTGTATTGTTCGCGGTAGTGTGGACAGGAGCTGGAGCGCAGGGCACGACGCGGGGCTCGGCGCGGCTCAGCCTCGCGTTGGCTGCCTACGAGAGCGGCCTGATTGGCTGCGGGGCTCTGCCGTTTAAAACAACCTCCTCGCCCGCTCATTGGCCTCGCGCCTCATGAATATTAAGCGCGGCCGCGCGGCGGTTGGCCGGTGCGGGTGAGGTCATTCATTCAAAACGAGCGCCCGCCGGGGAACGGGGAGCGCGGCGGCGCGCGCCCAGGGGGCACAAAGTTAGAGCGGGGGGGGATGCGCCGCTGCGCGCCCCGCGGAGCCCCGCACAGCCCCGGGCGGTGAGCGGGGGGGGGAAGGAGGGAGCCCTGCGGCCGGTGGCTGCCGAACTGCCCTCACCACGTGGTTGCAGCTGCTCGGGGCGGGCGGGTGCCCCGTTCACCGCGGAACGCATCGGGGCCGTGCGCGGGGTCGCTGCACGGCGTGCGGTGCTCAGCCCTCCCCTCTTCCCTCCCCCGCTTCGCGGTCCCGCGGCCGAGGGCGGGTGGCAGCTCCGCACGCTGCCCGCGTGGGTGCCCTGTGGATGTTGAGATCCGCTGCGAGAGCGGGGGGGACGAGGGGAGTCGCGGAGCAAAGGGACAGCTGCGGCAGCATCCCGGGGGAGAGGGTGGGGACCCCCGGCCTTCAATAGCCCCGCGGTGCTGAGTTCTGCCCTGAGGGCCCGATTCCAATCTCACGGGCACTGTTTGCAGAGCCGGGTACTACTGAGCACAGCGGGGAGGAAACCGAGCCCGAAATAAACTCCGCTGACAGTCACAACACTGCATGGATGGAAAAGGAACTACAGAGCAAGAAACTGCGTGTTTGTTGGGGGGGGAATCCAGAGTTTTATCCACTCGTTCATCAAATAAAACACCAAAACAATTAACTCGAATTACTGTTTCTAACCGACTTCCACAACTTGTTTGGCATTAACTTTCTAGGATCGGGTTGTTATTCTAGAGGCTGGTTGTATACAAGGACATCTGTAAACACGCCCGAAACCAGCCCGGTGTGGCTCTGGGACCAAGGGCTCCTCTGGCTCTCCTGAAAGAGCTACTTCCTATAGGGCAGCTGCCAAATGGCTAAACTGGTATTAGTGGCTGACCACAATTGTTGGTTGGCTCGGAAAAAAGAGCTGTTATTTTAAGGCTGGAGTGGTAAGACTCAGAAACCACCACAAGCTGTTATGGGCTGGGTGTAACTGCCACCCTTCTTTTAAGATAGCCAGAAGAAACAGTTGCCCTCTTTAAGGAATAGATAGTGAAAAGAAGCCTCCACCCTGGGCTGAGATGCTGGCGGGCAGCAGGGTTTACCAGCTACTGCCCTGTGGAAGCCCTTACGGCTACAACAACATATGGTCACAGGTTGCCTTTGCCGGAAGAGATCAAGACAAAACGACTGATGAGACATAGAGGAGTGCCAAGCTCCTGCTGACTGATCCTCTGGGAAGTGTGCAGAATTTCACCCAGGATTTTAGCCAAAGTCCTGCCTGGATTTTTCCTTTAGGGTACACCTTCCCAGCTGGGCCAGCAAGTGCCCAAATCCCGTTGTCATCCATACGTAGAACTGCTGAGGCTTATAGAGACCTTACACCCGTCTCCTTGGGCTTTCCAAGGCATATATGGTAAACCCAGTCTTATTAGCTTCTCGCCCTATTTCTGCCTTCTAAAGCCAAAAGCATAAAACAAGGGGTTCATTCATAAACATTAATGAGGCTACCTGAGGGACTGTATTCTGTAGCATCATCATAAAATAAGGCGAGCAACACCACTGCAGGATAATCTCTTTGTAGCTGACAAACATCCCTCTCACCTATTTTTAGGGATACTTTAAAGTCTTTCAAACTAGTTGAATAATTAAGGCTTTTTTTTTTCCTTGGCTCCAGAGTTGCACAATTTTTTTTAGCTGAAGTGCTTTCTTCCTTGAACCACAATCTCATCCTACAGAGCACACCAAGCTGGGAGCATTACAAAGGCGAGAGGCAGCAGCCCTGACGGACTTGCTTAGGAGCTTGCTTAGGACAGGCACCTGGCATCAAACGCTCAGTCCTGCTAGTCAGCCCCAGGGCATCCCTCCCATTGCTCACAGGCCAAGGGAAACATTCCCTAAGATGCTTGTTCTAGGAAGGCCAGGAAAGTTTTGACAGCTGGTCAAGGGGCAAAGGAGATATTTTTGTAGCTGAGAGACAGCTGGGTTGAAGGTTTAGTCCTAGCACTCACAGCATGGTTTTGAAAGCAGTGGAGGGCTGAGTAGCAAACGGGTGAACATAACCCCTGTAGGGAAAGGTTCTACTCACGCCCAGAATCGCCACTGCTGAAAGAAATTCTCCCACAGTGCCCTCTGCCCTGCACATTGCACCTGGCCCCCGTGTCTGAGCGCTTTCCTGCTGCGCACCAAGAAAACAGTCTAGAAGGTTGGCTGAGCAAATCTAACCTTTTGCTGCAACCTCTTCCAGGCCATGTAATCCCACTTTCTCCCACACCGCAGCTCTGGTCTTCACCTGACCCCTCTGGGAGGCAAGGCAGCTCACTAACCTAACAAAAAATGTACAAACAAAGCCCAAAATTCAGCCTCCTTTTTTGCTGGGTTAGTTTTCTGCTGGATTAGTAGACTGAACCAATGTGCTAAGGGGTCAGGCAAGTACTAGAGACAAAGCAAAGGAGGGTACAGAAGGGTACAGCAAGGAGCAGGGACACACTCCTAAGAAGTGAGGGTTTGGCAAATTTTAGGGGGGTTGTTTGTTTGTTTTAATATTACACATGTACTTATGCTACAGGAAACATGAGAAGAAAACCAAAAGAAATTTCAGGGTGCCAGACTCTTGGCACAGAAGGCAGCAAGGTTTGCACTGGTGCTAGCAGAGCTCAATGCATAGTCTTGTACCTTCCCTTCAGAAAGCTCTGACCTGATCCCCACCATGATTGCTACAGGCAGCATTTATTTTGCAGGCACACGCTGCATTTTTAAGCAACTGTCAGCCATCCCTGCTTCCCCCAGCAGGGACCCAGGCCAGGCAATATCTTGGATATAAGGACCAAGGCATAAAATTTGATTCAAGGTCACATAGCAAGCAGACAGATTCTAATATTTGCAGTAACCTGTTGCTGAGATTAACTGCAAAGTCCTGTCCTAGCTGGAGTCGCCAAACACTGAAGGCTTCTGGCCCATGTACATCATGTCCAGGAAATGGCAGAGATGCAAACAGCCGAGGACACATCATTACCTGCCAAGATGGAATGACATCTCTTCAGCTAGAAATGATAGAACAGGGAGGCTGCTGTGAAAAAATCTGTAGTCACCAAGGAGTCCTCCAATAAATCAGCAGATTACATCAATATACTTTAAATTCAGAAAAGTCATCCACAATTACAAATAAAACACCACCTTCTGCTCCCTAGAATTGCCTGAGGTCTAGAGTAAGTTCACCTATTCTTCAGCCAACAGCTAGATCACATCTGAATGCTAGCAACACCTCGGTGGGGTTGGCCTTCTCACAGCTGTGTCCTGCTCCAGTTGTGTCAGATGGCTAGCAAAATAAGGCCCACTATGTATTTAAGCTGTTCAGAAATCAGAAGTGCTAAAAAGGACAAGAGCAATACCTGATTTTTGTGGAACACCATAGGATGGGTGTAGAAAGGAAACTGCATCCTCACCACCACTGATCAGCTCCACAGGTTATCCAGTCATTTGCACAACGTACATCGACCATCTCCTTCCCATCAGTGAGACCATGAATGCCTCAGAGATCCAGGAGGACAACAACTCTATGCAAAGGTTTAGTCCTCAAGACCTTTTGCAAGCTTCCCAGTGTGAAGCCACGTTGTCAGCCTGACATTAACCCGTACTTGATCTCTTGCTAGTTTCACTAGGCATTTGCTCAGCACTTGAGATGATTTCAGCCAAGCAGTTGATTTGAATTGATGTTGTGTCTTTACTGGGTTTGTCCAATATTGGTTAGAGAAAGGTACTATTTCACCCCATCAGCCTTTAATTTTCCAGTGCTGATACCTGAGTTTCCACCTTTCTATCCACCAGCAGATGCAGGTATCAGAAAGCCAAGAAAGTCTGTGGGGGCAAATAACTGCAATGAGGTATCGGATACCAATACAGCATTTGTCCTTTGGCCCCTTACCCAGCTTTGGAATGTGTTAAGCCCATGACTGTGTGGTTAAGTTAGGAGCACCCACATTATTGTGTTCCTGACCATCGCACTGCGCAGTCTGTTTGAGGCACGCAGTACAGGAGGCATCAAAGAAATCTCACTGGAAACCTGGGGCCATCTGCCTACTGTCCTCCTAAGCTAAAAAGTAATTTTCTGAGGCCTTCTAGGCCACGGAACACTGTGTGTCATGGGAAAAACAGAAGTCTCTCAGGAAGATACACACTTGCTGGGCACAGGGTGAGGAAGTGCAGGAAAACATTTCTGATCAATATTTAGTTCTATCAGGCATGCAACTCTCTTCCCGTGAAACATTTTTTCAAGCAACCTGGGCATCCAACGTCAGCATGCTAAAGATGTGCTCAAGGCCCTGGTAGAAACACCAGAGAAGGGGCTGGCACCTCTGTCGGGAGGGGTTAGCTACAAGGCAGGTACTGGCAGAAGGGTCCTCTCCACCAGCCCCATTCACAGCCCTTGTCCGAGGCTGGGACCCCACTGGGCTCGGACAGTTTGTAGGCAGTTCAAGTCCAGCACACCAGCTCTGTGAAATGCTCCTAGCGTAGGCACTACATCACATCGTCCTGTGTTCCCCACAGTGGTGTGTTAAACCATCCTGCCCTTAGCAAAGCCAGTTGCTCCATTGTAATCGGTCAGCTCCAGTTTAAGCAGTACAATTACAACTGCATTTGGTGCTTCCACTTCTGTCTGGATCGCATCTCTTCACACCCCTTACCCACTGGCAAAATTCCCTAGTGAAGACTTGACCCAAATGAAAAGGCTGACATAAATACATCCGTAGGGTTCTGCCAGCAATTAGGGATAAGGGCGGGGGGAAATCCCTAAGTCTAACAAAGCCAGGAAACCTTTTTAAGCAGAACCAGCCTATCAGAGTGACAGAGTTGACATTTAAGGTTGGATGGACAATAGTGACAAGAAAAGTGTTAAATGACCTGTTCATCTCAACAGCATATTCATTAGGCTAGCTAGGGGGCTGTTTCAAAAGCCTTCAGTTTGGACCTAGCTTCTCCCATCACTGACCTTCTGTGTTAACATGCAATAGAGACGAAGAGGCTCAATTAACCCTTCTCTAACCGCTATAGTCGAAAGCCGTTTGCAGAGGTTTGATTTACAAGTACAAGAACTATATTTTTTTCTTTTTAAATCAAGAGTTTGACTTCAGTTAAGATGACGAGGAATCCCTCCATATGAAACTCTCCCAGTCTTACAACACATGGGATTTCCACACATGGATTTTTTGTTGTCCACATCCTGAGGCTGAATTCCAAGTCCTGTAACTGTAGTAAAATATTTCTAATTGCTCACTGGGATCTCAGCCAGTGAGAATATTTCCTCTTTAACCTATGAAACAAAAAGAGTTCTCTTAAATCCATGCTGAAAGTAGAAAATAAAATTAGCAATGGTACTTAAGGAGCTTGACAGCATGCAAGTTCACAGAGACAGAGGTTAATCTGATCCCTATTCAACTATAGGAAACCTAATGTTCCAACAATTAAAATATTAGTCCAGATGAACAGGTGACCCCCCAAAATCCCTAATGGGGTGGCACAGCCTGTTATCCCCTGTAGCCACATCCCATTAAGCTGACAACTCTGCAGGAGAGGGATACACTCCCAGTTGCACACACAAATTTAATTATTGTCAAATGCACATCATGGGGACTGAGGTGAGAAATACAAGCTAAGATAATTGACAGTCATATTAGGCAGCAGTTCGAAACCTCCTTGCAGTATAACCACAGGCAAGATAAACAGAAACTCATGGTTACCTTCACAGGTGGGCTCCCCCCACTTCTTGTCACATTGTTCCTGTTCCTCTTGGCTTTTTCTTCCTTTCTCCCTTCTCCCCCTCCTGTTTGTGCTTCTCTTCACACCTCGGCCCTGGCTCTCTCCCAGCACACGCTGCCAAGCTGCCCAGGGGGTGGCAGGCCGGCAGTTTGCCCCTGCACACCTGCTCCACGAGATTTGCCACCGCAGTATGGCACCTCCTACGCCACCAGACTCCTGGAAATTGCGTGCCCCCTGCATGCTGCCTCCTTACATACCCGTCTTGTTTCTGCTCCCTCATCTAACACATCCTTCATGCCACAACACACTTCTTTCAGGCATCTCCTTCCACGCTTAGCTACCACAGGACCATCTGCTTCCACATACCTTCTTTTTAAGGAGACGCTATCCCAAACCTTGTAAACCCCAAGCGACCTGGCATATGAGCAACAAGCAAAATTCAGCTTCATAAGGGTGTTTCTGCTTCCATTTTGCACACAAACAGCCGTACTCCAAAAAATTAAAGGCACTGAAAAAAAAAAAAAAAGGCATTTATCTACCTACCCCACCAAGCCAAATACTAAAAGTAGGAAGACAGGACAACTGGAAACAATCTCTGCAAGTTTCCCATACCCTTCAGAGGAGATGGAATCTAGATGTAATTCTAAAGGAGAAGATTGTAAGTGTTTTCCTTGTGCTTTAATTGGCAAGTAATCAAGACCACATTCAATGCAACACAAGTTCTTGCAATCACGCTGTGACAGCAGACCAAGAAACTCTATTAGGAATCCAATGCAATTACAACCCAACAGCAGTCCAGCAAAGGACCAGATATAAAGGGAGGCATGACCCCACATTAGAAAGAAGCTGGTGATGATAAGGGTAAGGGGCAGTTCAGACACCACTGAAGTGACACGAACGGAAGCAATCAGAAGGGCTGGCACTGGGACAAGAAAGCTGCCACTGGATACTTATTTCACAGTCCTGAAACGTTGCTGTAGTCAGAGTTGCTTTCAGACCACCAAATAACTCTTTCCAAAAACATGAATACCCCCTGCACTCAGCAATATCTGAACACATGTGTATCCTTTTCTCTTTGGCCATCCTGCCACTGTCCACACTCCAAAACAGGACTGGGGCAGTGCACAACATACAGGGAAAATGATACATTAAACCCGCTCGCTTTCAAATGAATGAAAGAGGAGAATGTTCTGCAAGAAGCATAATCTTGGTGCTACGCTATCTCTCAGCACTCTTCTAAATGAAGCTTTGGGTCTGGCCATGGTTTGTAACTTTTAAAGGCAGGCTGCCTGTCTCCAGAAGGGAAAGAAGGGAAAATAAATCAAATAATTGAAGTTTATATTTATGGTTTAGAAGAACATTTAATCGGTTGTAAAAAAAACCCACCAGGGTGACACTGGACAAGATGATTCTTGGATTGTCTTCAAAGGGTTAGGTGGGCCTTCAGTTAAAAAGGGAACGAGAAACACTGGCTCAAGAAAGCCCTCAAAGTTTCTTAAGCTTCCCTTCCACCCCATGACCTCTCTGTCCCCTGTATGTTTTTCAGTCTCATAAATCTGTTCAGAAAATATCGTTTCCTTTTTGGTATCAGTTTGGTGCTATCACTTCACCATAGCAACAGACAGCTCGAACAACTGGAAGTTGTTGGCTGACTCAGGTAGGCTCTCCCTCAGCAGCAGTGACTCTCTGCTTTTGGAAAAATGATCACTTGTATAATCCTAGATTTAATTTCACTAAAAGAGCGGAATTAACTAAATGCCACCAATTAAATTATCAAGAAGGCAGGAATATTTTCAGTCACTGCACTTTGTAGGCAGCTACACTGTAATCAAGGTACGACAGCAGCTCCTGTAGACACATCAAGCTACTTTTAAAGTAACTCACTCAAGTCCTGGAGACAGACATGGACCACAAACGCCGTCAGGGTAGCTGTGTCCATCCCAGTCAGTTCCCTTGTGCTGGCATAGGCCAAGCTGCCAGGGGTGCCCAAGCTACAAGAGTCTGAGGGCTTGTGAAAGGAGGAAGGTGAGGAAAGCAATGCCCAGCAGTGAGGATGGATCTGAGCTAAGACACCAGAGCATGAAGCGAAGCAGATGAGGCTTAATCCTGCTGCTAGACCATGGAGGTATTACACTCAGCAGGACTGCAGGGAGATAAAGAAGTCAAGAGGATGATGAAACAACGAAGGAGAGAAAGGCAAGTGTTGTAATGCACTGTTGGGACTTACATGAATATCTTTACATTACTGAAAAGCATAGGAGAGTCGTAGACTTGACAAGGTATCTAACTCAGGTTGCTACCACCAGGTGCTTACATCTGTGCTTGATGATGTGGAAGGGACAATTTATTTTGGGGGAAATTTAATAATAAAGGGTGTAAATTTCTGCCGAGTGCTCCTGAATTCCTCTTCTTGCTTTACATTTGTGGAACATCTGCTTTGTTAACATATTTAATCCCTGTTTTGCATAGGAGTGTAGGAACATTACAATGAGTGAATAGCAAATATATTTACAGTGAAAATGTTTTTTAAATTGTGTAATTTATGTGTGCACATATTCTTTACAGAGGCACACATATGTATACATACATACATTATGAATCACTTTACAGTTAAA
This sequence comes from Podargus strigoides, assembly GCA_028020825.1. Classification (NCBI taxonomy): domain Eukaryota; kingdom Metazoa; phylum Chordata; class Aves; order Caprimulgiformes; family Podargidae; genus Podargus; species Podargus strigoides. The sequence continues at coordinate 11,851,815 of CM051631.1, forward strand.
GGAAGGTGAGCTTCCCCCCGAAAAATTTGCAACTATTTCAATTTTCTTACAGCTTTGTTAACCTATTTCAGGTTTAAAAGACATTGTCTATTGAGATCGGAGTGCGTATTGTATACCTATCATCAAAGATTCCACTGAAGTCAATTAACTTTTTTTTTAATTACAGCTTCTCATATCAAGATGAAGGCATTGAATAAAATTCTCCCGAAATGTCTCAGCTTTGTGCTTTTCCCCATCTAAAAGTAGATGCCTTTCAAAGAAAAACAGCTTCAGTCACAAAAGAAAGACAAACATACTGAAAAGATTAAAACAAAATAAAAATCAAAAACCTGCCAAACCTCCCACCCTGTATCATCAGAGACAGCACATTTTCAGGATGGCAGCAGCAGCCTATTGTATCTGGCATTTAAAAATACCCAAACAGCTTAGACCCTGCACAGACCTTGCTGTTCTTTAATTTATAAACTAGCATCCAAATCCTGACCTCCAGTTACAAAGCCCCGCTGAATTCACTGGAATTGCATAGATGAAATGCAGGACAGAATTCAACTTTGTGTTGCTTAAGTATAATTGGCCCATAGTATATTGAATTGGCCCATAGTATATTGGTTGGTGGGAGATGGCTTTTTCCCACCACTGCATAAACTGGTGAGATAAAAATTTAGTAACTAAAAATGTTTTTTTTTTCCAGAATCTCGTTTTCCTGGGGGAAAAAACGTATAATTATATGGAAATGACAAAGTTATTTGGTCTTACTGTGAACATGGTAACTGTGGTCTCTGGGTCATTTTGTGCTCTTTCTGTCGTTCTGTCAGCTCATTTGTTTTCCATGTGGCTGCTTGTATATATACAATTGTGTCTGGTTATCATGTGCTGAACATGATCATTATGCGCTCAGATTTATTCCCAGCATGAAAATTATTTGAAAACGGATGGAATGAGGAGGAGAAACACAGCCATAATTTGAGGAATTCACACAGAAGACTGCTCAAGAGCTTCCTTTCAGATTTGTCTTCCCTGCCAAGAAAAGGCATTGTTATAGTGACAGCCAAGAGGCGTGTGTTGCAACAGGAGAATCATATGGGATATAAAATTAAAATCTCAATCACAGGTGAAAAATCAAGGCAGCAGAGGAGTATATTTACAGCACTGCTTTTCTTCCTGACTCCTAGAAAAAGTTGGAAATGCCTTGTCCGTGCCGAGGTGACACTGTAGGATGGCCCATGCCTAGCGCAGGGTAGGTAAGCACCCTCCCAGCACCACATCGTTTCTCAGCACGGTGTAGCCTTGGGCTCTGTTTGGAGCAGGAGAGCAGTGACTCTCCAGTCACCAGTTCTCTTCAGTGGGCCGAGCCCTGCCTGTACTCCCCCAGCCTGGCCCCTGGTCGTGCCGGGTCTGCAGCTCCAGGCGAGCTGTCACCCGCCTGGCCAACTGCTGCTCTCCCAGGTCTTCTGCACCGCTCAGAAGGTGCGGCGGGGACTGCATCTGCAGCAGGGGCAGCAAACAGAAGAGGTCACCCCTTCCACCTGGGCAGCAGCCAATGGCCCCTTCCAGCCCCGAGCTCACAGAAGACTTCCTCTGCCAGCACAGCTGGACCTACAACCTTTCCAGTCGATCCCATCAAAGGAAGAGCACGACTTTCTGATGCCCCAAGCCAGTGTGGCCACACTGGCAGGATTTTGCAGCACAGCTCGGGTGCCGGTGTGGCTTGTACACTGTGTGAGGGTTTCCACAGGGGCTAACACGTACATTCAGCTGAGGATCCCAAGCACGCCTGATAACAATTTAAGACAAACTTGTCAAGCCCATGCAGATCCAGTCAGAAACCAGGTGGGATTTCTCCACGCACAGACCACTGTATTTCTGAATGGCAGATTATGCTCCTCAGCTTCCTCTACTCCCAGCTACTCAGCATTTCTCCCCTGTTGTAGTAATTCTGGCTGACAACGCTCACTACTACTTACCCTCTTTGGATAATCACACCCTTACAGTACCTCTCGCAGCCTAATGTTTTACAATGAAATCTGAGAAGGTCTGAATAATCCTAATAGCAGTTCAGCAGCAGCACACGCACAATTATTATATAAAAGGTAAGTGTGCTCCTACCAGCTCTCCATTTAAATTTATAGTGATTGGTTCCATACAGTAACACAGTAAATGAAAAAAATCCCCCAGCCTTCATTTAAGAGGTTTATAGTAAATAAAAAAAAATGCCAAGGGTTGTGTGTTGGCCCCCAGTCTGTCAGCACTCTGTGCAGGAAGGGGATTCAGGCTCCCTTTCCAAGGCACGCATAAAATGCCGGGTGATATACGGCTCTGCTCCACGAGGAGCACGGCTGCAGCAAAAGCCAGAGGAAGTCAGGCTGCTGGTCCTAAGGAAACCTTCTCTGCAAGCTCAGGCTGAAACAGCTGAGGCAGGAGTCACTCGTGCTCTCCTGCAGCCTGCTTTCCCAGTGACACTCCAGCATCTTTCTGGGGCTCGGCAATGCACCGTTTCCCAGGTACAAGGCAGCGTGGAGTCGAATCCCTGATTAATTCAGTACACAGCGCCCTTACCACACTGAACAAAGGCTGGCAACTGTCAGATGGGGCGAGTATCGTCTGAATTATTTTTTCCACATGGAGCACAGATCTTGAGAAGGTTTTTAAACTATCTCCAGAGACTAAAGGTTGCTCTGTGGTTCTGAATTTAGACTGCAGGGAAGACAGATCTTCTCTTGTGAGATTTTAATTTCAGTAGCTACATGAGTAACTTCAGAAAATACACCTTGGGTCTGATCCTGACTCTTACTGAAGTCAAAGGCCAAGATCCTGTGCAAGTTAATGGGAAGAAAAGTGTGATTCTGCTATTCTGTGAACAGGCTGCCCAGTTCCCTCAGCCACTCCTCTTAAGACTTGTGCTCCAGACCCTTCACCAGCTTTGTTGCACTGCTCTGGACATGCTCCATCACATATGTGGAAGTACTGATCAGTGAGAACCGCCCATGGCTGCTCCCCACCAACCAGCTCCGAGAAGGGTCCTGCATCTGAATCAATGAGCACAGGCACCAGAGGGGTCTGCACTACCTTTACACTCCCTGTATCACCTTTACATTTCTTTCATCGCCGTTATGCTGCCCAGCTCTTCCTCCCTTGCCGTGAGCCTGCCATCTCTGATCCTGCTGAGAAAGAAAGGGCAGATCCCTCAGTTTTCACACCTTCATCAAGCTGCTTCCCCAATGGTACTCAACACCCTTGCACTGCCATGGTGTCTTGACCAAGGGCACTTCCCAATGGGCTCCACCACCCAGAGTTGCTGCAGCTGCTGGATGGGACATCTCAGAAACTGCCCCTACATGAGGCCTGGCCACCAGGACCCACTCGGCAGTGTCCCCAGCCCACGTGGGAGCTCAGGAGCAGGTCAACAGATGGTGGGATCAGCCAAGGGGAACTTGCTCATTGTCATCAGGGAAGACAATTCTCTCCCCCAAGACATCCTGTGCTGTCACAGAGTGGCATGTGGACCAACAAGGACTGGCTTAGCAAAAAGAAGTCAGAGGTGAGTCCAGGAGTCTGTAAGTACTGTCTGGGAGAGAGAACCAGCGTGTCTGACCTCAGGAAGCTCAGTTTTTCCACTAGCTTAGCAACTGCATTAGGTCCCAATCCTGTTGTTTTTGTCTGAAGCTGCTCCTGCCCATGGCAGGTCTGGGGAGATGCTCGCCTCTCCTTCCTCCTTTCACAACATCTCTGAGACGGTGCAACCGAGAGGACTCAGGGCCATCATTCACATAGGGGCCACTCTCTCCAGAGCAGCAGGATTTCTGGAGCACCCCCCAGGCTCTGCTGAAGCTCTCCCCTGACAGCTGGCACAATGAGTACACACAATTGGATACCACTGCATTGGTGTGGGATGAATCATTCCAGCCAAGAGTACACACCCTAACAAGGAGGTAAGAGTCTCCCCTGATTTCCCCTCACACTCTTCCCCATCCATTTCCTCCTTAAAATAAACAAACGCACGCATTGCTGGCTGAGCCTCAACCCTACAGAGCCCATACTACTCACAGGTCCCTGCTGCTCGCCGGCGAGGCCCCTCTCAGCCAGAGCTGTCAGACACAGCATGCTCTGACCTACCTCCATAACCCTGCTGCAGCCTTTCCCCTTGCACACCCACATAGGGGATATTGCCTGTCCCCTTCTTTGCTGGAATTTTACAGCAAGAAATGAATGCCAGGGGGAGAGAGCCACCAGCCATGCAACATCCAGTGACACATCCCAGCTCCTGGGGTAGCCAGCCATGGCTGGCATCTACCTGACAATCACTTTGTTAATGCATTTCAAGACTCATCCCATGCCTGGAGAAATTATCCCCTCCCTACAAGAGGACACAAAGCAGAACTGGCCAGTTTGCATGTCTGAAGGCACACTGGGGGGTCAGCGGTGAATCAGGAAGGGGCTGCAAAACTGTACTTGTAAATCCCTCAGCGGCAGAAGTTATAGCCCTCCCTCCCCCTGCTTACAGGCTCTCTAGCATCAGGGGCTTTGCACTCTGGTGGCAGCTCCCAGTGTGCCTTGCACATCTGCTGAACTAAGGTAAAACTGGACACTGCAGAGCTGTGATTTATATCACCAGGGTAAGGCGCTGCTGGAGAGGTCCCTCCCTGCTGCAGGAGGAACAGGCACTCACTTCTCTCTCTCTCCTCACACATCCTGTCCTTGTGATCACTGCACAGTTGCAGAGGGGAAGCCTGTTATGAGATTGTCACTGCTCCACCTTCTTTTACAGCATCCAGAAATCCCAGGGCATGTGGCTACTGTGCCACCCTGCAAAGGCAGCAGGCAGGAGAAAGGCCCAGGCATCCCTGCTACAGTCCCTGCCACGCAGGACCCCCAGACCTCCGTGCTTTGGAGCAGCGTAAGCAGCTGTACCTTTCACAAGTGCTGAGTGGACGTTTGAAGAGCTCCCCCAGAGCTAGGTTGGCCACAAGAAGAGTTAACTTGGTGGAAGAAGGCAGAGGAATAAAAGTTCTTCCTTTCTCCGTTTGTCAGGCAACAGGTCACACACGCTCACAGACAGATTCCAAAGCCTGTCTCTACACTCACATTTCCTCTCTTCCTTTCCCTGACGCTTTCCTGACACATTTCCTTGTGCACTTTGCTCAGCTTTCAAAGTAACACTCCTCCCTGCTTGTTCTCCTTCCCACTCCTTGTCGCTGGAGTCCTGCTGCTGTCATCACACTCCCATCAGACTTCTCCTTTCAACTGTACGTTTCCACGCTGTCTCTCCCAACTGTCACATATGCTTCTGGTTCAAACATCTGTTCCTCCCCCTCCCAGGGAAGTTACTCCAAAACATGCTGCTTTCTGTCTGAATGGCAGGAAGGAGAGATTTGGTTGTACACGTGGTGCTACACAACCATCCATGCTGCCGAGTGAAAGGATCCTCTTCTGTGATGTGGTCACATCAATTCCCAGGGCTATAGGCTCAGTCTCAAGAGAGAGAAGCCTGTTCCTTGCATCCTACAGCCCGGTTGCTCAGGGCTAACAGCCTCAGCTGTGCAGGGAGGCGAAGGGGAGGGATACTCACTACCCCACACAGAAGGAGGGTCTGCATGATCATAGTCTGTAATGGAGTAAACGGATACCCCTCCAAGAGTGACTCAACTCGGTGGTGGTATAGGGAGTCCACACATTCCACAGTGCCAGCAAGGGACTGGCCATTTACAGGAGCAACACAACTACTCAGTGCCTAACAGCTAGTGTATCCCAATGGCCTCAAAGGGTTGTGCTGCTGCATGGCGAGTGCACCCGGGCTGCTGCTGAATACAGGGGTAGGGGTTAAGCCAGGCAGAATGCCCAGCAAGATGTCCTGCACAGTCTGCGGGCATCTTGGGGCTCAGAGGTGGAGCGTGTTTCAGGTCTCTGCAGCAGTTCACAGCAGTGCCACTGCCTGCAGGCCCAGCTCTGCTCGCAGCTCTGGAACTGCCCAGCCTCTGATGCCACAGGGAGGCAGGGGAGTGGTCATGGCAGGTCTCTGGCCTCCTCTTTACTCTGTCCCCATGCGCTGGCTGGAGGCAAGGCTGTCACGCAGGAGCAGCATGCCTCAGCAGCATTATTCTGTCTCTATGCTTGGAGGGATAGAAACCCAAAATCTAGATCTGCATAATACCTCAGGGCAGAAAATGACATTCCAGTCCTTCCATGTTTCCCCAAACATTTGGTGTTACTCAGCAGAGACAGCGACTGGAGCTGCAAGAGGTCTCTGGACACACTTCACGCAGTGACCTGCAAACCCATACTGTACATCCACCATCACGCCAGCAATGGTTCCTTCGACACATCAGCTCAGCCATCCCCACGGGCTGACTGTCAGTTGCCAACATGTTCTCATTCACCAGGCACTCCACATGGGAGTGCCCCAGGCTGCTCCATACCCCTGGCAAGCCTCTGAGCAAACGGTGCAGCTGGTCACCAACCACTTGAGTTAACGCAGGTGAAGTGGTCAGTTCCTCTATTGATGCCGTCACTGAGTCCCTCCTTTCATAGGGAAAACTGGTCTTTCATGAGCTTCAGGCACATCCCCATGCCAAGTGTCAGAACTTACAGAAGAAGGTTCAGAGGATTTTTGTTACTGATGGTAAGTTCTGACCGTAGCTGCAACCCCAGTGAAGAAACTGAAATGTAGTTTCTTTTCTATTCCCTTTTCAGCTGCTTACAAGTTTCTCAAACAGATTCCTACTCAGGGTGAAATGTTCAGTGCTTGGTCTCAGCTCAGAGATGATTTCTTTTATTTCCCCCTGCAGGAACTGTGAGCAAAATACTAAATGCAGTAGATTTGGAGTTTGGGGAGCGCGAGCAATCAGATATTTCCCCCTCGTTCCCTCTGATACCATATGTTCCAATTGGAAATTTTACACTTGCATACTGGTAACTCGTAAACAGTGGAGATGATAGACTTCAAATGTTCTCATTGAGAGGCAGAAAACAAACCCAGATTTAACAAAATAATTGGTTCGATACTGTTAAGATGAGTTTAAAGAATTCTGATAATGCTTTTCCCTTCCCCGGTGTCCCAGGAGGGACAAGTACACACATTTTATTTTAATCTATGTGCTATAATTTTAAGGATAGCTGACACAAGGTAGTCTTTGTTAAGATGTATCTATTTTCTTTGAAATCCAAAGAAGTTCAGTGCTTACAGGCTGCCAGAAATCAGACCTATTATTCAAGAAACTTTTGAGCTCCACTGTCAAAACCATCAGAAGTCTGTAATCTGAACAGCTCCCATTCAATGCATTTTTGTCCTCATTTGCAAACTCTGTGGTGGGATTGCTTGGAGCTTTATTCCCCTCAACCCCAAACTCACTTAAAACTAAAGGCAGAGAGCCCCAGTGTTCCTGTAATGGCATGTCTGGAAACCCAGCCTTCCAGAAGCAACCTTCCCTAATCATCCTCCCCACAATATCAGCCAAGTCACCTAGCATGTCACACACTTTTTTTTTAACTTCAAAGTCAGCCCTGCAAACCCCATGCAAGCTTTGGATAACCTGTTCATACTCTACATGTTGGTATAAATACATAAGTTATAAGACACAGTCAGTGAACTTTAAATACAGGTATTTCCTGATCACAAGTGCTCAATCATTATCAAATTCATAGATGCACATAGATGGTTATCTTTTCCAGGGGCAGGTTTACTAAGGGGATGTAGGGAGGCAGTATCTCTCTGTCCCTTCTCCCATTACCACAGCATGGCATAGATGTCCTTTTGTACACGGCTGGGGAATTACTGAACAGCTGCCTATCCCACCTTGCTTCCCCCGTGTCATCCATGCTACTGTTTACATCTGAGAGTCACTACTGACCGCTCACGTGTTTAACAACTTGGGCAACAGATCACTACCAAGACTAGCACATCGTGGCATAGTAAAACAGCATACAAAATCACCCTGGTTGGGCAAGGAAGTCTCATGAGCCGAAACTCACCACACACAAGGGCTGGCAGACCAGCGAGGAAGCAGATGATGGCTCTCTTCCAACTTCGCTAACCAAAGTGACCCAGCAGCCACCTGGAACACAGCAAGAGATGAAACCTCTTTGGCAAGCAGCTCCCAGCCTGTTCCCTGCCTCCACGGCATCTGGCAGGAGCTGCTTTCACATCCAGAGCTCCTGAGCACTTTGATCTCTCAGATAGTTACATGCCTTAATGATTCATGATTGTTACCCAAGTCTCACCTGCAAGCAAGGAAGCCTCCACACCAGCCTGCTAACACTATGGGATAGCTGGGAGCTCGCTTCCCCAACCTCCTGGGAGCTACCAGTCTCACAGTGTGGTGATTCTATTAAGCACCATGGAATTAATCTTGATTTATGCCAGTGGGAGGAAGAGAATAATCAAGTCCTATGTCCTTACCTCCTGAGCTACTGGTACTGCCCTGATCTTCTTCACACTTTGAAGTGCTTTATTCCGGTCAGGCTGTTGGAATTACTTTGCTTCTGTATCCTTAAGCTGCGGTCATTCTTTGCTGTAATTCCTTGCAGCAGCTTCTGTAAAGGTGTTTTTCTCCCTCCACTCCCCACAATAAATGAATTTGTCACTTGAAATATACTGCCAATGTGTTACATGTCCCACAGTGTTTGTGGTTATATCAGAAGTGTTTGTTTATAGCACCATAATTCAGCAATATCTTGATTACAGGAGAGATGGTGTTGTAATTCACTGTGGCTAGGGAGAATATTATTTTTCTTTTCCTTTAATATAAAATGTTGATTTTCAGTCAATATACTGAAAGAAAAAAAAGTGCAGTTGTTGCCCTAGTAACCAGCTGCCTTGTAAACCATAAGATTTTAGGAGCACAAGGTGTTAATTGTTCCAAGTGCTACTTTCAGCCAGGGATAAAAGCTAGAATGGGAGAGATCATGAGAAACATCTGGGAAGATAAAGTCAGCTGGTCTCTGCCTGGAGAAAGCCTACACAACAGCAAGTGGAGAGACAAGGCAAGGAGTAGCACTGCCACCAGAGGAGCAGAATGAACTGAGTTGTGGCCATCCATGAAAGCGTCCCCGTGTGAAGCCTCGGAGAGCACAGCTCGCTTCTGGGAGCCTGACAGGTTTTACCAGACACGCTCAGAGTTCAGCACCTCCACCACCAGATGCAGCAGCTTCTACTGCTGCTGCTCATTCCCTCCTCCTGACCAGACCCGTCTCCATTTCCCCTTCTGCTCCATGTCCTGGGGTTCCCATGTGCTGTGCTCCAGGAGGCTCCTTCCCACTGCTCTTCAGCAGGAACTGGGGAGACCTGTCCTGCAGAAGGTGCCATCACCTCACTGCAGTGTTTTCCCCATTGGAGCAGGCCAGGACAGAGCACCCTCCCTGTCACATACCTACCTGTATTGCAACACAACTTCATTGCCCTGCTGAGCAGCTCTTGTTTTCCGGCTCCTTGCACAGCACACAACACCTCCCTGGCTGCTCCTGCCACGCACTCGTCCTGGCTGCACTGTCTGCAGAGAAGTGGGACAAGTTGATTGCCCGGAGAACAGACTGAACTCCACACAGCATCTGTGTTTCTGCCCCAGCCTCCTCCCAGACAGAGCCCCTCGACCCCAGCACGCTGCACACCGGGGCTGGGAAAGCAACACCAGAAGGGCTCCTTCTGCACAAGGCCTCTAAGGGAGAAAGACTGCACGGGAGCTTCTCTCCCCTGTCTCTCCTCTCTTTAAGATGAAAGCAAGCTGGCAAGACAGCAGCCTCATGCTCTGCAGCATCTGCCACCTCTCCCTTCCAGCCGCCACTCTCAGCCCCTGCAAACTGGAGGGTAAACATGAGTACTGCTAGATCTGGAGGAAACTCATCTACTTTAGCACTTTTTAGCCATTTATCTGCTCTGGATGCTCACTGAACCTGCCAGTATCTGCATTCCCTTAGGAAATAAAGGCGAGGAGCACAGAAAAAGCAACGTATTTATAAGCTAAGCCCTTCCCAGGGGCAGGTTTATGCTAACCAGGGAGCCTCTGTCCCAGCATGGTACATGGATTATATATACATGATAGTAACTTAGGGAGAGCAGGGCTCATGTTGAGCACACCACACGTTGGTCACGGGCACTCAAGAACAGAGGAGCAAGACCAAGCTCCCACTTTGACTTGAAGAAGAAAAGGATGGGACACCAGGCTGGGTGCCCCCATGGGCTCCAGTTTTCAGGGATATATTCTTGATGTCTCACTAACTTCTGGGAAGAGTTTTTCCCCCTATTGTTTTTATTTACTGGCTCTTGGCATTTGTACCTGGTAATAAAGCCATATATATCGCAGTGAGGCACACCACAAAGCCTTGTATGCAATCTAATGCATCTGGTAATGAAGGCTACATTTGGCTACACAACCTTCATATAAAATTAGAGGTTTATTTGCTTTCTCTTCCTCCCCCTGGTACAGTTGCCTGTGGTAATGCAGCCACCTCCATCTCAACAGCCGAACGTAGACCTCTGCCACTGACTGGGGCTGGGATTTCTGCCATGCATCCTTTACACTTAGAAAACACAGTTGCAACAAATAAAGCTGAGAAACCATGAATTTTTCAAAGTGGGGAGTGTCTGGGCAGCACTTCATATAGCAGAGCTGCATTTAAACTGGGGTCTCTGGGTAAGCCTGAAAAATAAAGATGAATGAGTTTGGTTGGGTAATTAGATAATAAAATTGAAGGCTCTGGAGTTTAGCCCAGGAATATAATCCAGTATATATGGCTGGCTAGCCTGCTCCCTCTCCTACTGCTAGCAGCACCGTCTTAACCTAGCAAGGAGCTCTGCCCTTCGCATGGAGTCCAAAGACAGAAATGCATTGGGGAAGCACAGCCCGTGTACGAGCACGGGGTCAGTCCCACCCTCTGCCAGCCTCCCAACAGCTGGTTTTGTTCCCCATGTGTGAGGCAGGGCTGCAGAGAGGTGCTGCAGGACTCGAGGGGGGCTTCTTTGTTGCTACAACAGTACCCGTAACTGTACAGCAGAATAAACCCCATCCCAGGGAGGGTTTGCAGGAGGCTCAGTGTTTGGTAGGAGGGCAGGTGTTTAAGGGCCAGTAACCTGGCTGGTAGCTTGGGGGGCTTCACACAGCTCATTGTAGCACAGTGCAAGTTAGCCCATGGGTGGGTGCGAGGGGGAGCTCTGCTCAGGGCCCACCAGGGTAAAGCTGGCTCAGGCTCAGAGATAGGTTTGGACAGAGCCAGAGCTAACCCTGCTGCACACCTCGCTGTGTCAGTACACACTGGCGTGGCTACGCAGAGGGTGGTGTCTAAGGGTGGAGAGGGCAGCACAGCCAATCTGAAAGGAAAAACAAGGTTGGTTTTGCTCTCTGCGGTGACTGCTTTCCTACATTCAGCTTTCAAATTGCCATGGAACTGAAAAGCAAAGCAGAGGCAAGTTCTCTTTGACTTGGGAAATCCTTCAAAAACAAAGCAAACCTGTTTTGAAAGGCAGAGTTTGTCAGCTGCCCTATTTTTAGGATTGACTCCTACAGGTCCTTCCTTCAATGATAGCAGTTTTGCCTGAGCAATGACTAGGGACTGCAGGATTTAGGCTTTTAATAAAGCAATTGTGTAATTAAAAATAAATGGGTCTCTAGTGTCACTATTTAAAAAAAAAAGAAAACTTAGATCAAATAAGGCATTTCTTTCTTTTTGGTTTAGTCTGCTTGGATCATGCAGGGTTTTAATGACGCAGTCACAAATGTTGTATTTAAAAGGCCTCTTAGTTGCTGCGAGGAGCCCCAGGAGAGGGCTATTAACTGGCCAAATTAGGCTATTTATTTTTGTGAGTTTTGCAAGTTTGAAAAAGAGAGGCACATTTTCACTTAGGAGAGTGATATTTCAAATAGGTCACAGGAAACTCTGGCAGGCAGGGAGCAAAGCAGAGCGTCAGTAGGAAAACATTAACCAGAGACATTTTGCAAGTGCAAGTCGACATTTGAGTTCCTAATGGCTTCTGAAGTCCATTCAAAAATCTTTCAGTGGATGTAAAAGAGGAGCAAGGCATGGCAGCCGTGCAGGAGCCCTGGCTGAGCCCTGAAAGCCTTTAACACATCAGAGCTGTGCCTGCGGGCGCTGCTGCGAGAGAACCCGGTGCTCTCAGCACAGTCAACAAGCTCAGCAAGTGTTTGAAGGAGGTGGACTCTACCTGCTGGTTAGGAAGTAGCTGTTGCTTGCACAGACAGTTGGTCAGTCCTGAAATTTCACTGCACCTTTCCCTTCTCCAGCTTCAATTTTGATTCTTCAGACAGAAGTATTTTCCTCTCACAGAATCACAGCCCAGAGCAGGAGTGACTTCAGGAAATCCTACAAAGCCAGCTGCACCCGCACCTTAAGAATCAGGCCCACTACTTTTGACCTGCCCGAGGCTGGTTGGAAAAGGTCCTCCCTCCACACCACCTCAACAGGCCATTCCCTCCTTTTCACATTCACAGAATCAATTAACTTAAACTCCACTCAGGAATGATTCACCTGAAGTTACTTTGAAGGACTGGTCCATCTCCCATTGACTTCAGCAGCGCAGGATGAAGCTACTTAGGTGCTAAAGAAGTCTCTGGGCAACCTTGGGCTGTTGCTGGGACCTATACCCACTCCATCAGGGCTGGGGTCCCTTGAGCTGCCACCACACAAGTGCCAAGAACACCACTGCATCTACACATGAAAGAAAGGCTTTGCAGGATCAGGATCAAGATGAGAAAATAAATGATATAATAAGATAATGAAAAGCACTGTTCCTAGAAAGTGATGTCTAATGGGTTGCTCTTGATGGATTGTAAATCCACCAGGCATACAAGTCATAAAATAAAACCAGAGTTAAAGAAAAAGTAACCACACACCTATTAGAGCAATCTTTCTCTTCCTCACTTGTTGGTTGTTGGTTTTTTTCCTATATATACCAGTTAACTGAGGACTCAGAGGACTGGTATGTCTGAGGCTGTGATAGTTTGTCACATCAGCTTTGGTCCATGAATAACAAATCTCTATCTAAACACCTTTCCATGGCTGTGGGGGGCTGGGCTATCAGTACCACGTTGTCCTTCTCTGGCTGGGTAACCCTGTGGAGCTGTAGGCACTTTCTGTCCAGTTTTTCTGCAGGACTGCAGGTTTTTATGGAACGGGCAAACCGGTGTTTTATTGGGTCGAAATGAAGGAGCTGGCAGGGAAATACAAAGCATGCAACTCCACCAAAAACCTTGTCAGTCCATACACAAAACACCAAACAGACCTGGCCCCTAGCTTTATTCTTCCTGTAATTGTTGTACACTGTCCTACTAACATAAAACACCCCATCCCACCCTGCACAATACTCAGCCAAACCCAGGAGGGTTTTCTGGCATAGTGAGGCCATGAGCTGGACGGTGAACACCACTGTATGCTCAGCAAGAGAAAACCAGGGGTAGAGACAATCCCTCCAGCTGTACCACAGAAGAAACCCCTGCTCTGACCTGTGTCACCAGTAGCGTGTGACAGGGCAGGTGTTAAAGCACACCCTGTTTTGCAGAGGTAAGGAGGGAATTTATAGGGGCAGAGAAAGGACAAAGATGTCATTTGTCCATTTGGCATGAAAGGACCTATAAATATTGTGATACTTGTCTCCAGCAACCCAGGACAACCTCTGCCCTGACTCACAACCACACACTGTCCCTTTGGACTTTACTGAAGCTATTGAGGTTGCAAGTCACCAGCTCAGCTGGCTCAATTGTCCATTATTCCCAACAGAAATACCCTAGCAAAAAGGTATCTCTGGTATTTCTTTCCCAGGCCATATGGAGGCTGGTTCTTTGTCTCAGACAAACCTGCTGAAGCTCCAGTTTCGCTCATCATCCAGTTGCATAGTGCTGTTCTCCAGCTGGACCTTGTGCCTGCTCCAGTGTGGTAATGCCTCCAGATCTACTCTGCGTATTAGCTTAGCCTGGCAATATTTATTTAGCAGATAAAACTTTGATGCTGCTCCTGTAGAAATAGTTTGCAATATATTAACAAGGACATAATAGTAGTCAAAAACATTTCTCACGTGCCCTCAAATGTTTGGCGTAAAAGCAGCAGAAGATGCCAAAGGTCGCAAAGCAAATTGAGTCTTTATGAGAAGTTAACCATTAGATTCAAAAAAAAATATGAGGATGATCTGAGGGTACCATAAACCACTCTTTCCTCCAGGACCTTGCAGCTCACAGCATGCTGTGTGTAATACATGCAAGGTTACTGCTTAAGACAACCAAACACAGGTCCAAGTCTGCCAGCATACAAAGAAATAATACATCCTTTTCCAATGGATGGGCACAAACAAACCACACCATAGTGCAGTCCCGGGACAAATAAGTGTTTCTTGATCAATGCGCCAGCACAAACACCCCACAGCCCGCCTGGCCGAGATGGTGCTTTCAGGAAGACCTGCAGGGATCTGGCTCTGTCTTCCTTTCCCCAAACCACCAGCTCCCCACCAAGGCACTAGGGTACCTCATCCCACTGCTCCCCTCATGGGCATGGGCAGCAGCCCCCAGCCAACAGCAGTCACAAAATGGCACCTCCCAGTCCCGCCGCCATGCTGGGAGGTGAGGTTGCCTTCCCCAGTGAAGGGCAAAGCCATTCCTCATGGCAGTGGGGGGGCTGGCAATGCCCACTGCAGAAACCTCTCCTTGGCCTGTTTCCTTTTTGTCTCTGTTTCCCCATTCAGGAAAAAGCTTCTGTCACAACAGCTGCTGATTCATTTTCTGACTTGGTGCCGAGCGTGCCAGACATAACATTAGTTTGCTGCCAAAGTGGTAAAAACAATGACTTACAAGCTCATTTTTCTTCAGTTGATTATGCTGGGGGGGGGGGGGGAGGAGGGGGGGAGTGGAGAAAGGAGCTTTAATTAAAATTAGATAAGGAGGAGAATAAATCCACTGAGATGCAAAGAGCAATGCTCTGCAAGGCAGGAGAAGGGAGAGCATTTAAGGCAGTGCAGGAATACCCATCACCAAACCAAGAAAAACAAAGGGGTCCGTGATCAATGGCAAGGGACTCTGTGGTCACTTGCTGCCCTTCACCAACTTCTCTCTATGCTTTCCACCTTTCAGGTGTCAACAGCTTCCCAGACCAGTGACTGACACAATACCTTCCAGACCAAGTGGAGAGGAGGCACACGAAGATGGCTCTGATGAGGGCAGACAAGCATACTGGTCTTTGATCCTTCCCATCTTTCTTTCCTGACTTCTTCCTGGGACAAAGGAGTCCCATCATCAATGCTTATTTGCTTCTTAAAACATTGACTAATGATTCACCCAGTAGACAGAATCCCCATCCAACTCACGTTTTGAAGGTGCTGAGGACAGCGGTGACTGGACTGAGATTTTGACTTGCCTGTTAGACATCAGAGACAAAAGAGGCAAGTCTAGACCTGATGAGTAAAGTCTGACCTGTTAGACTCTCCAATATTTTTCTCAGTATTTGACAGGGTGCTTTGGACACATGGGAAGTAAGCTCATCCATATTCCCTGACCTCCATCATATGCCACAGGTTGTATTTGGAAATAGCTCACCAGGTCACTAACTCTCATGGCAAACATCCAAGTGAAGCTTAGATGCCAAGAAAACAATGGCACGAGTAGCGTGACCACAGTATTGTCCTACTGATGTTTAGCAACAAATTAATTTCCTAACAGACTGGCCCATCTGCAACCAACACAGAGGAAACAGCACCCTGGCCCAGTTCTGCTGGCCAAAATGGACAGAGAACCATATTAAGTCACATATTTAAGTTCTCTAATCTTTCTTCTATGAGTTAGTGTAGAACATAGCACAGTGAATTGCTGATCCCCCGCCTGAAGGCTTTGGCTCCACTGTCTTCAGATAACAGCCACACCAAGCTGCTGTCTTCTTCCAAGTGATTTATTCCCATGGAGTTCGTTTCAGTTCTTATTTGGAAAGGAATGGGAGTCAACCAGAGCAAGGAAATGCAGAAGAGTCAAGGTAACTAGCACCAGGGTGAGAACCAGCTATGGAAGAACCATCCAAAGCCATTATCCAAACACAACCATTGTCATCAAGTCCTATGATAAAGAAGAGGTTAAGTCATCCAGAGCACCAAAGGCTACAGGAGAGATCTTTAAGGCAGCTGAAGAACACAGGTCTCTGGCTAACTGTGGTGAGATAATATAATTCAAACCAAGGACTCATCAAGGACTACTTATCTAATGCCTGGTAACCACTCCAAACACACAAGGAGGAAATGCCTTACCTTTATACTTAGGAAGCTCTTGTGTTCTTTGCTTTAAGCAGTTGTTTGCTCTCTTTACTTGAGGGGAATACGAAGAAAGGCTATTTGGGAATGCAAAACCCAAGATCAAGATGTCATTCTTGTTCACCAGAGAAAATCAAACAGACACTAGAGAACCTCTTGAGCAGGAATGAAGGGTTTTCAAGAATACCAAATGAGGCACGTAGTTACCACCAACAAGCCGCCGAAAAAGCTGTCCACCTTCTTGGAATATTTTTTGAAATCCACCTCATTATGTCATCTTCTATTCAGAACCTGAAGGGAATATTTTCACCACCATCTCACAGGATGGGGAAGAATGGATTTAAGAGATCTCTTAGGTTCTCCACTCTTCTCTCTGCTGCACAACTAAACTACTTTTTGCTTGACTAGATCTACCCACATCATTTCACGAGGGCTTGTACACACTGTCCCTTGGATGGCATTGCTAAATTACTTGGCAATAGCAAAATATAAGTATTTAAGAAAATCTCCAACTCAACCAACCATGTTATAAGAACACTCACCAAGAAAGACTTCTCCTTTCCGTTACCTTTTGATGATTCAGATCCTACAGTATGCAATGCTGTACTACAGAGCAGTGCTCATGCTATGGATCAACATATCTGACTGTCCAGAGACACCCTGCTCTTCTTGGCTTCAGCTGGACCTGTAGTTTCTCAGCACCTTTGCAAATTAAGCCTAGAAACTAACACATTAAATTGTATTGCTGCATAAGGACCTTCATTTCCAGGCTTTTATCTGCAGGAATGATATTGCCATTCTATACACCAGACCTGTTTTTGTAATACTATGGTTCATCAGAAGTTTTTATGTTAATACCGAATCAGAAATAATACACATGTGATTCATAATAATCTAACTGAATGGCTGCACTGAATGTATTGTAAGAAATTCTGGTTAGGAAAGAAACTCATTAAAGAAATAGTGACTACTATTATCCCACTGCATATATTGTTCTACTGGAAAGTTTCCTTGAGTAGTTTCTTTAATTAGCAATTTGATATTTTGAAATAGTGTGATCTCCACCACACACAATTTGTAGAACAGACTTGGCTGGCAATACAGAGGAAAACAAGAAATCTTTTCAGAGTTTGCCTCTCTAGGGCATATCTTGTCATTTTCCAGCTATTCAGCTGCTGTGTATATATATATGTGTGTGTATAACATGGTGACACTGTTCTTGTGGGATTTTGATTCTTAAAAGTTACATAGATAAAGAGCTTTTTCATTTGAAAAGCATATATTGTCTTTTTTTTTTGAGAAAATCCACATAAAAATATTTGCATAACTTTGGGCTATTCAGATAGAAGGTGTTGACCCCAGCTGTGTTCTAGGGAATG
Organism: Podargus strigoides; assembly: GCA_028020825.1. NCBI lineage: Eukaryota > Metazoa > Chordata > Aves > Caprimulgiformes > Podargidae > Podargus > Podargus strigoides. Next base: position 11,869,416 of record CM051631.1, read on the forward strand.
AATCATTTATGTAGGAGCTCATTGCACAGAACGTATGGTATTTTATCTTTGCTGGTTTTCAGCCAAATACCGTCTGTAACAATTTTTCCCCTTTGCCACATTTGTGGCTTGATATCCTTTAAAATATATCAGCTCCAAGTGTGAGAAAGCAAAACAGATTCTGGGCCCGCTCTGGCTGAGAGCTCTTTGTACAGATACTCCTGTGCTGGCACCAAGGTGCCCTTGGCTTTGGAGAACATCCATTCCGGATCTGGGATCTCCTTGCGCTGAATGCTTTGAATTAACATTGATTAAAACTTCACTTAAATCTGCAGGGAACTGCAAAAGCCCAGGAGTGAGCAGAGAAACAGGGATCCTCTTTGTATACAAAACAGGAGTGCCCCGAAGCAGTGGGACAAACCTACACTACCTCCAACAGCTAAAGCTCTGCACCTGCAGGGAAAGCCTGAAGGAAGGGAGGATGTTTCTGCCACAGCTCTACTTCATTATGACTGTCCTCCAGGTATCACTTCAGTGGTGTTTTGGTGAGACATATTTCCACCTGCAAGGGCAGGGAACAAGGTTATTTCATGAGGTGACCGAGGCACTGCATGGCCAAAGCCACTATTGCACCCAGTTTGATTTAAAACAGTGAGAGGTCAAACTCTCTCAACACTGATCTCCCAAGGGAGAAGAGATAAGAAGGAGTGCTAAGATTTCCGTGCTCCCACATGAGTAGATAAGGTCTGAGTGAGCAGCCTCATCCATAGACTGCTTCCCTAAGCATTTTTTAATAGCTCTCACTGGAAACCCTCATACTTCTCTACACTGAATCACACAAATACAGTTTCCACAAGAAATTTAGAGCAGGATCTCCTCCAACAAAATTTCCTCTCACCTGCACTCCTTTCATCGCTGAAGATGACTGTTTGTCAGCACTACCTCTACTGCTGAGAAAGTTCACATGAACTCAATTTAGCAGCAGACAGAGGCGAGTCTATTCCCTCATGTGCAAGCTTCTAAAGTGCTCACCCATGATTGTGTGTGGCGTGAACATCTCCACAAGGCACCGTTCGTTCAGGATACACTTCCATCTCGTGTTCTCCCTGCCCAGCGAGGAACTGCTTTTACAACCAACAACCTCCTTCATCAAGTTGCCTTCCAGTTTCCCAGGAAAGCCTTGCTCAGGTGGAGATACTGCAGACGGGATGCAGCTGCATTAATCTCTGCCATCCCAGCTTTCTCATGCCTGAGCTGTTCTCCATCACAGGAGACTCCCTCTTCATTATGCTCTTCCTCCCACGTGCAACAGAAACCTAATAGCCCAGCTAAACCTGACCCTGGGTAAACACTGAACACAGACAAGACACTGCTCTGAAAGTCACCAGTTAATTCATCTTTCAGCAGCAGATTATTTCTGATGTGAAATGTTTGCCCCCATCCCCTCCAGTCTGCAAGATGGGGTTTATATACAGCTCTGCAAGAAGGCTCTTCCCAAGAGAGTCACCCAAGAACTTACATTGACACATGTGCCAACGTTACAGGCAGGGTTGAAAGCACCGTTGTAATTACAGTTGACTATTGTATAACTCTGGTTTTGGTTGCTCATAACTTCATCTATAATTAATTGTTTAGGCTGAAAATTTCTCCAGCTGGGTTTGGCCCCAGGCTAAACTTTTTGAGCTGAAATGGCTCAAGTCTTTCCCAAGAATAAGTTTAAGGAAAAAGACTCTCTTTTGCCCTTGTTAAAAGGATCTTTTTGTCATTTAGTGAAATGCTCTCACATCTCCTTGCTTCTAAAAGCAGTACCTTGGCAAACTGGATTGCTGTGAAATACATGTCTTTTCATATTCTCAGGGGGAAAAAGGGATCATAATTTGGCTGGTTTCAGACTCAGACTTACATGTATATAAGTTTGCTGTTTATATTTGTGCAGCAGAGATCCAGTGGCTACTTTGACTGTCCTCAGCGCTGAGCAAGCTCGATGCCCCGCTGTGCCAGACACACTGGTGAGGCAACGCATGCAGCATCCGACCATGACCAAGGATGCTCCTGCAGCTGCAGGGCTTGGTAGGGCTTTCACTGCAAATGTGCTCATCTGTTGCAGGGCCTCTGTCGTACCAGGCCAGAGCTGGGAGACAGTTCAAGCCAAGCGAGGACAGAGACACTACATCTCAGTAGAATACTGAGGAAGCAGCTATTAAAAAGAGCCTGTGATCAGCCTCCCTCCAGAGCAAGGTCTGACCTTGAATGAAGACAACCCTGGATGCAGATGGAGCACTGAAGACAAGGCACAATATTCAAGAGTTTTCCAGTAAACAGCTGCTGTCTACTCTGGTAACCCAAAGAAACAGAGCTGGAGAATAAAAGTACATGATCACTCATTAAAAAGAGCACAGCACAACTCAACAACTCACAACTGAACACAATCTGTGTGAACAACCTTAACCTAATGTTTCCTTCTTCTGGAATATTTGAACTTGAAACCTTTCAACAGACTAAAGATATTGTACCTACTTTCAGAGAGGTAACACCCCCAGTGACTTCTGGCCATGCAGAAAATGTGCAGAAAGGGCATCTTCCCACAGAGAAAAAAACCCAGAAACATGGGAAGAAAAGCCTTGAAAAGTCTGAACAAAACAGTGCACACTACTTCATTAAAATCTATACCAACCCAATAGAGTCCAGAGATGTCATTAAGAAAAAAGAAAACCCAGTGCTCCACTGCCTAGAAGCTAACTGGAAAAGCCAAATGGGCCCACTCTAACACAGAAATTAAAACAGAGACAGTTCTTACTACTCTGTGAACATGAGTCAGTACAAGTGAAAATGGTGCACAGATGGGCCAGCACAGAAGCAACAGAAGTGCCGTGATATTTACAAGGGGGAAAAAAAAAATATCTTCCCTTACAAGTGTAAATATACGAGAGAAATCATCCTCTCGCAGCACAAACCAGGGCTTTGATGTAGCAAACACTCCCACCGGGGACAGTGCTGGCTCCGCCGGGAGGAGTAGGGATGGTAGACGTTGCATCTGGAAGACAGTAGGCTCACAGCACTGAGCCTTCCCAAGGAGTCACAACACGCGGAAACACGATGGATGACATGGACCAGTTCATAGTCTTTATGCAACCAGCAGCAAGGGGCCAAGCACTGTCCCAGGCCACAGAGAGATGCTAAGAAGGGAAGAACCGTGGTGGGCATTGGCTCTAAGACCTGGGGGCAGCAGAGTGGGAGCCCCACCAGCCTGGGCTCCAGATGGACACAGCCTGCGAGCCTCAGTTCAAGGCAGACCACAGCCACTCGTGCCACCAGCAATGCAACAGCTTAATGACACGTGAATCAAAGCTGGTGCTGTTCAGCATGGAGCCAAGCAGGTGGCACTTTGGGGTCACCCAGCCACTCCTGGAGCAGAGATAACACGTGGTGTCTCTCTCCAGCCTCTCCTAGGTCGTCCCATCACTGCAAGCAGCTCAGTTCACTGTGTGGCCACGGGGCTGAGCTCTCTGGAAAATCACATTTCTCCCCACGCATCTTCCCCTCACCTGTAAAACTGCAGTAACAATATTTACACTTCTGCAGTTGGCTCAAGATGAGGGATTGAAAATTTAATTATGATCAGTGCTATTGGCTGAGGAACAGCTCATGACCTGACCGTGGCAGGAACAGCAACGGAGCCCAAAGAGCAGGCTGAGCTCCCAGAGCGGAGCTGTGGGAGACAGCACAAACCTCACCCCAGCGGTAAAAAGGTCTGGCAGCTTTGAACGGGAAAGAAACAGCTTTCCCATCACTCATGAACTTGCTTACAGTGAATTATCACAGAATTTCATACTGGGTTTCCAAGCGGGTCAACCAAACTGCTTCCCACTCAGCTGCTCCGATGGCTGACTGGGCAGTGGCACACACACTTCTGGTCTACGGGAAAACAATTTTTAAACAACAGAAACAACTTTCAGAACCTCTCACCTCCCCAGGTCCCTCTAACAACTTTTGTGGGTTCATGCTACATTGTATCACTCTCAAAGACTTCTTTTTTTTTCCCCAGTGTTGTATGAAAGACCGGGGCACAGCAGGAAAAATTAATTAACTGAGCAGACAGCAATTCTGCCATCAAATGAACAAAATGAAAGAGTAACAGAGACTTACACTTACAGTCACCCCTAAGTGTTTCACATGACAACAGCAGGGAAAACACAGTCCAGACTGTTGTTTTAATGTTGATAATATTCCAAAACCTGCAGCGCTTACTAATTTCTCAGTGGAAATAAAACCTTTGACATCAGTGGGAATTCTGTCTGGGCATGGAAGTTGGTTGTTACATTACAGTCTAGCAATAAGAGACTATTTTCATGGTAAGCTCTTTAGCACAAAGATGGTTCCTCTCTATGCTGCCCAGAGCACCTGGAGCGACAAGCAGAGGACAAAACCGTGGTTGAATTGTGTTAGACCTGAATACATCCATGCACACACATGCTTTCTGCCAGCGCCTGTGCTCGTGGAGAGTCTGCTCAGTCTTTGCTACGGGCAGGGCTGATACTCTGCAGTCAGCTGTCAGCAGACGGAGATCAGCCGCTCTGCCAGGTAAGTTTTGCTCTCTGCATCTCGGCAGGTTTGTTACTGCCACACGCTCGAACACAGACTGGGACTGGATGAAACCAGGCTGTTAAATTCCCCCAAACTCAGGAAAGAATATAGGAGGCGAGGAGGGAGGCAAGAGGGGACAGAGAGTGTTATGATCACAGCAACAGTAAGAGGGAAAGGAGAAGAGTTAAAATTAAGACAGGAAAAAAATTTCAAAGCTGTACAAGCGTAAAAGAGAATCACTTCAGGCATATGTCAAAATAGTGTCAGATCTTTTCCTGTTCATTAAATCAGCAGTTAAACACCCACCAGCTCCGCTTTTTGCTAGCCCTGGAGCTTTGCTACACCTCGAGATCCAGTCTGTGGCATCAGCAGTAGAAACAGCTGGGTTTGTAGGCAAATAACTTTGTTCAGGAGCACGTTGAGTGAACCCTTCCACACTGACTCGTGTTACCATGAAGCCCACCAGTAACACTCAGGCCACATACTCTGTACAGTGGAGACCAGCTCGAGAGCCGGGACCAAAGCACAACACAAAACATGGAAAAAGGCCTACATTTTATAGATTTTTCCTAGTTTTAAGTTACATATAATAGCACTTAACATATGTCCCCAGGATTTGATAAAGAGAAAACTATCCCCATAATACTAAGTTAAAAACATCAGATTCATATCTATCCAGCTAATGCAGTAGGGATTACCAGCCTGTAGCGAGCCTCAGCAGTCCCAAGAAGGGAACAACTCTGCACTGGTCTTGTCCATCTCCAGCACTTGAGGTTTTTAACTCTCTCTCACATTTACAGAAGAGTCACAGAGAAAGGACCAGGCACAGGAGCACTTTTTCATGGGGTTTTGAACCTGTAACAAAATTTAATATAAAATCACTGCCCAATTAAAAAATTTTATGGCATGGTTAAAAAAAAAAAAACAAAAACCAACCCACAGACAATAACTTGAGGACAATCCTAAACTTTTCTAAGTGTTCATTTCCTTTTTTGTATATAACTTCTGTTACACTTGATGGAACTTTTCCATTACAGGTAGAATGATGAGTAAACAAGCAAACCCTTATTTACACAATAGGGATAACATTGTACAAGACAGAGTGCATATTAGACTGAGACCACAGTAATTTTCTAGGACTGTATTTAGATGAAAGTCTGGGTTTTTTAGTGGTTTTGGCCTCAAAACCCTTCCCAAGGGACGTACACATTTTAGCTGTGCTGAAAGACTCCTGTAGGTTCAGGAGCCAAGAAGAGAGTCATCTCTCTTCTCCAAGGGCCAGCATCCAGAATTTGGCAACAAAACCACTTTCCTCCTGAGCAGTGTCAGCCCCGAGTCACACCTGCTCTTTGCCAGTGCCCACCACACCATTATACCAACCCAGCCTGCCCAGTGCAAGGGGAAAAACCCAAGCAGACACCTCGGTTGCCTGACGCTACCTGTCCTGCACTCAAATTTCCACCCTTCTCCATCTGAGTAAGGCTGTTTTATGCATCATTTTATTACTGCAGGTAATACTGCACACTCTCAGCAACAGAAACCAAGATTTTGGCAAAAGCGAGTTTGTTTGTTTGAGGGTTTGGGTTTTTTCCCCTTAAAAAAAAATAAGTTCTCCACATTTGTAACTGCGAACATTCCTCGCCAGTTCTCAGTCAGCCAAAAAACACATGAGGTCTTTCTGAAAAACTAAGTTTTGTGCAACAAAGTTATTAACTGCTAGAAAAGGCTGGAAAGCTCTTTTACAGCTGTTCATTGATCCACTGAACGTCACCTTACACTCCGTAGCCCCTTTTGGATTCTGCAGACTTCTGGAGCAGGCTGAGAAAAAAAAATAAAAACCTTGGCCAGAGCAGTTACGCTGCTTCTTGAGACATGTTTTCTTTGGGTCCAGGCCTCAGATTCTCAGCCAGCGATTTCTGTCCCTGGTGGAAAATGAAAAAAACCCAAACCACCAGGTTTTTCTGCTTTTCAGGAATCTAGAGAACAAACATGAGTTTCTAATGCTTCAGTGAAAGATGTGAATTGACCCCAGTGCCCCAGTGCCCTTCCATTTGATATCACAGTTATTCTGAGAAAATGAAGTCCCCAGTGCCCCTGCCTGCGAGTCCTGCTGTCCAGTGCTGGACCAGTGCACTCTCAGCGACATGATGCTGGGAAGCAGGAGAGGAGGCAGCTGGCCACGCTGGCTCACGTTCAGCACCAGGGACCTCCATGCACCCCACAAGGCACATCCCTGTGCACACTCTGGTTGTGCTCCCATGGAAGGGGAGAGCCTGGTCCACTCGATGGCAAAGTCCCCACCACTGACACTTGAGCGTGTCCACCTGATGGCTTTAATGACTCTCAGAAACCTTTTACCTAGGCGCTGTGGCTTGTGTCAGTTACTCCTGTTTCAAACAGGTGCACACAAGCCTTCTTTTAAGCAATTGGTGACTGTCCTGGAGTAGACAAGGCCAGAATTAATTTTCTCTCTTTAATTTATGATTCAACATTTTTATTCCAAAACTATCCAGTGATGCTTGGGGACCAGCAGATGCATTTAATCAGAACATAAACCATACCCAAGCAGTCCTGCTTCTTCTCATTCCTGCACTCTCTAGCATGAGTACACCATTCCTCACACCCAAGCTGCTGCTTAGCTTGCTTTCCTCTTTCCCTTTTAAATGGCACAGACAGCTGATGGAGAGCCAGGCACTCACCTTGACCCAGACTCAAAGCTCCATCAGACTTTCTCAGCAGGAACAGCCAGGCTTGAAATGAGAGGTAATGCTCAGCAGGTGCTCCCAGGGGACTGGCCAAAAATAAATGCACTCTCCAGTTAATTTCCATCCCAGTACTACTAACACTTCTCCTTTAAGACTGCAGCTAAAGCATTTGATTTACCCAGGGTGAGGAGGTTCTGTATTTGTTTGCAGTAGCAGCAGCAGACCCAGCACAAAACAGGGAATATTGAGACCCATTTTAAGCACTACACAAGGCGACCATGCTCCCCATACAGACAAGGGATCTTTAAGGGCGTGATTCAGAGCACCGTAATTAGGAACCTGCCTCTCACCTTTATAACAGGAGTCTAGACATCTAATTTAAGCAGGGAAATTACATACTTTAAATTAGCTTGTACAAATAACCCCCAATGCATCAGTCCTGCAAGGAATCAGACTGGAGGCTCTCTGGGAAGATGGTTATGGTGAGCAGCACTCGGCACTTGGCAGGCAGTGAGAAACAAAGTCTGTTTATGGGGAGCTCTGCTCAGCCGTGACTTCCCCCAGGTGAGCCACAGCATGCTGCGGGCTGGGGGCGAACCGAACCCCAAAGACCCCCAGCTCAGCTGCTGGCGCCGAAGGAGGAAAGTCTGTTGGATCTCAGCTCTGGCACAGGACCAGAGCCAGCAGCACGGTGACCCACCAGCCCATTGCCCAGCGAGACCTACTCCTTCCTTCTCCACGGTGATGCAGCCGCGACAGAAGAGACTGGGAATATCCCTGTTTGTAGCACTGCTGTCTGATACTACAGCTTCCTTTTTTTTTTTTTTTTTTTTAAAAAGGAACCACTTGGATCATAACTTTAAAAGAGACTTAAGGAAACAAGGCATTTAGAAAATTTGACCAGATGCATTCCAACTTCAGAAGGGAATTTAAAAGACCCCCGGATTAGCACATTTTTCACTTAAAAAAAAGAATTGTTATATTTGGAAAAAGGGCCATAAGCAAACAATACCTCAAGCAGGAGATGGTCACAGGTAGAAATGTAATTCAGCCTCTGAAATTGCTCGTTTTAAATTGTGTACAGGATTTTCATTTTCCATCACAGATAACTGTGTGCATTGCTACATGACAGCTCGTTCTGCCTTTAAAACAGCAGCACTTCAGTAGCAGCTAAATTGATGCTTTTTATGTGTCCATCACTTACCAAGGGTAATTGATTAGTGCCTGCGAGGGGCTCGAGATCTAACGGATTACATGTTCTGAGCCTGCTAAATTACTTGAATAGACTTAGTGGGGGAAAAAAGATTCTAAATCAGATCTAGTGGGAGGTGTCCCTGCCCATGGCAGGGGGGTTGCAACTAGATGATCTTTGAGGTCCCTTCCAACCCAAACCATTCTACGATTCTAGGATTTTTGTCTGACCCAGCATTACCTTTCCTGATCAGCATTTCCCCTTCTCTTTAAACACATTTTTGCTCAGAGAAACAAAAGCATGCCAAGCCCAGGGAGCAAATTTTCAAAGACAGCAAGAAGAGTTAAGAGCGATACCTGTTAAAATGTAATGGGAAGCGAGTATATTTTCCCACTGAAAGTTTTTCCGATGGCTGTTTATTCCACTATGCAAAGGTTACAGCTCTAATCTCTCAAGAGAAGAAAATTAAAAGGTCGTAGCTCCTTTGAGCTCGGAAGGAAGCGATCCAACAGGAAGACAGCACCAAAGTCCTGGACAACATAACACAAGCAACGCTCCAGCATCGGCACTGGCACATCCTCTGCAGAGCAACTGGAAGTGGTTAAGCCTGGGCTGCCTGCCTTAAGCACAGCCCGAACCAAGAATAGCCTGGGCTCCTGGCACAGATCAGGCGATGCTGAGTCACTTGCTGGCCAGTCCCCAGGCTCTCTGGCTGCCCTGGGCTCGGCTTCCCTTAGAGACACAACTCGTGCCCGCCGCACACAGCCCCAGCTCTGGCTGGGCATGAGCGCCCAGGGACGGCACCCTGGGGTGTCGGGTGGTTTAGCCAGATAAGTGGTTCCAACGTGAATTCCCAATTCGTACTGCCCTGTTCTCCTCTGGCTTCGGAGCGCAGCACTGCTGCTGCCTTCCTGCCAATTAAATGCTACATTCATACATATTTTTTTTTGTAATTATGAATCAACTCACAAGCAGTGGTGCGCACCCCAGGCTCACACAGAACGGCGAACAATGTACTGTCACGGGTTGCATCAGCTGCTGCGATGCTCTCTCATGCCTTCAGGCTTGCTAAAGCTGATCTAACTCTAATATAATAGCCTTTTTAGCCGCCTCCTCCCCCAACAATTACCAGAGGCTTGGAAAGCCATTGAAATGCAAATAGCTGATGGAGAGGTTATTGGGGAACCAGACGGGGAAGGTACAAATGCTGTCCTGCTACTTTCCTTTCGTTTGACTCCAACGGGACTGTAATCCTGCATTTCTCTCTGCATAAATAGGAAGAGAGGCAATATTGTGAATGCTCGGGCAGCCTTGTATAGCAGCTGAACTACAACTTCTCCAGCTTAGCTTCTCTGTCATCTGGGACCCCTGTTACTGCAGCAGTTGCTGCAGCAGCAGAGAGAATTACACAGTACAGAAGGGTCTACAACTCCAATGGCATGATAGAAGCGTGCTGAACTACGCTAATTTACCGAAACCCGCTCTGGTGCAGCTTGTAGAGACCTTTTCCCGGAAGGTTTGTTGCAGGCAAGGCGCTGGGAGCCGTGCAGCCTGCAAATCTACGTGGCCATAGATGAAAATCAGCAATAGAGCATCCCTCCCCCTGCTATCCCACCACATCCTTCAGCCAGGGCGCTTCTAAAGAGGACTGAAACTCCCCCACAGTCTGTTTGCTCACTATCTTTACAAGTAATGTTCCCTCCAAGGACAAAAAAGCACTGTCTGGACCCAAGGCAGTCCTGGCACTCAGCTGGAGCAGCCGGGACAGCAGTGTGTCCCAACTGCTGTAAGGTGGGGTGGGACTAGGACCACCAGACACTTCTTCAGGCTTTCAGTCCCCACTAAGGCTTTAGAAATTCCTCCTAAATATAGGCTGCATCTTCACCCCCTTTTCCGTAGTGAAACCTATAAACATCAACAAAGAAGGTATTTACTGTATCATTAACAGTTCCCTCCCCCCATTTAACAGAGGCAGAGAAGAGGGCCTAGCACCTGGTGCACATGAACTACAAGGGGCAGTTCTTTGCTTTAGCAGGGAGGTAGCTGAGAGCAGATCTACTCACAGCTCACTAAGGGCAGTTAAGATGAGAGAGGCAAACACTTCTTGGCAGTGGCAGATCACACAACGGGGTGATGGCCAAAGAAGTTGTCAGGGTCAGTGGGAGGGTCAGACTGGACCCAGGAGAATCTCCTTCACCACTGGGCAGTGGGGCAGCATTGCCAGAGGTCACCCAGGGTGACCTGTGGGGGAGCCTCCATCCCTGCAGGTTTTCAGCTCCCCATCAGACAAAGCCATGGCTGGTGTGACCTGCAGTCCGTGGGTCCCGCTCCGAGGGGGCGTTTGGGCTAGAGACCTCCAGAGGTCGCTTCCAGCCAACATTTCTTGGGCTCCGTAACCTCCGCATGAAAAACTTGGCATTAAAGGGTGAAATTGCAGCAGCTCTCCCCTGCACTCCCGCGGAACCCCTTCCCGGCAGCGGGGCCGAGCACCCACGCCTGCAACATCCCCCCATCCCGGCGCCCTATTACCCCCCCCCAACACCCAGGGGTGCTGCCCCCGGCACACACAGGCCCCACCGCCCCGGGGGTGCTGCCCGTCGGGCCCTCCGCACCCCGCCCGCCGCTGGAACGCATCCCATCCCGGCAGCGGCAACCCAAAGCCCCGCACAGGTTTCCTGCACATCTCCCCGTCGCTATTTGCAGCGCGGATTGTCCCCACTTCGGTGGGCACCGGCGGGGCTGACCCGAGCCAGGGCAGACGCCCGGGGGGGGGATGCGGGCCGGAGCGGCGGGGATGCGGGAGCACGGAGCCGCCCATCGCGGCACCCTCCGGCGCCAGGGCTCGGCGGTGCCCGCGGCTGCCGCTTCCAGCAGGCGGGGACGCTGCCGGGGGCCGGGCCCGGCCGAAGCGCAGCGCAGCGCGGCGCTCGCGGGAGCGGGGGCGGTGTCACGGTGCGCCCGCCCCGTCCCGCCCCGGCGGAGGCAGGCGGCCGTGCCCGCCGCAGACACAGCCCCGCCGCGACATGGCCGGCCGGCGCCTCCTGGGGCTGCTGCTCGCCTTGGCCGCGCTGCTGGGCGCAGGTAGGGGCGGCCGGGCCGGGGGCGGCAGCGGGGGAGGGCGGCCCGGGGGTGCGGGGTGTCCCGGGGGGCGCGGCGCGGTGTGCGCATGATCGCGGCAGCGGGCCCGGCCCAGGCACGGCGGGAGCCCCTTCCCAGCCCGCCGGGGGTCACCCCGCGGGATGTACCCCAGAGGGGCAATCCTGCAGGGATTGCAGCCCCCCCCTTCCCCTGGGGGCTCCCCAGGTTGCGGGCGTCCCCTAGAAGCATGCAGTCTTCCCCGGGGGCGGCTCACGGGGCCGGGGAGATGCCGCCTCCCCCCCCCCCCCCCCCCCCCGCGGAGGGTCCCCAGCAAGGACCCCAGGAGGATTCACCGCCTGGGGATCGCCCTCGGGGGATGGGGGGTGTGCATCCCCCAGGGGCCCCACCCTGCGCAGCGCACCCCGACGCTGCAGCGGATGGCGGGGTGCCAGCCTGTGCACCAGGGGCTGTCCCGGCCACAGCCATGCCCTGGTCACCTCTCTGCCCCCCGGGCTGGGGGGGGTAACTGAGTGGGCACAGGCCCCCAGTACCCGGGCTCTTCCCGTCCCCCACACCGCCTGTCCCTGCTCAGCAGCCGGGGATGCTCCTGCACAGGTATCTGACAGATACGACAGCTCTAAACCTGTCATTAGGTGACAATGCTGATGATTAAAGCATCACATAATGCAGCGGGTGCCTCTTTGTGAGACAGTGTCACAACGATGCTGAACCAAAACCCTGCGATGCTGCAGGTGTAGCACTCTGGAGCAGCCTGGGTCTCCCCAGGGAGTGTCGCAGCCCTCCTGACAGGGCTTTGGGTTTGTATCTCTGCTTACTGAACTGTTGGATTAGCGGATTCTCTGGGTGACCCAAATTTCTTGGGCTGCTGGTTGTATTCTCGCCTTTTTTTTCAGTCCCACAGCTATTTCTGCAGATCAGAATAGTCTAACCCAGAAATCATCAGAATAGCCTAACCTAGCTGGACAGTAACTAAGAAGATGGGGAAGAAAACTGTTTTGGGTTGGGTTTTTTTTTTGTAGGGGGGAGGTTAAAATCAAAGCTTGTCACAACTCTGTTTCCTTTAAAAAGAAAGTACTCTTAGAAAGCTGTTTGCTTGTTTGTTTGGATAGAAAAGGAAAGTCCTTTTAAAGGTTGTATAGAGGAAATAGACAGCAATTATGTAAAATGCCTGGGGAAAGTTTTTCTAGAGAAGTCTGCTATTAGCTAGGAGGCACCCATCAAACACAGACTGGCTGGAGGGTATTAGCATCAAAACCAAGAGTGAACCGGGCTGCAAGCAGCTTTTGCAGTTGGATGAGATTAGGTTTACCACGAGTCAGGAATTAGTCTCTGTTTGCATTAGGTACTTACCTGCTCCTGCACCTGGAAGCATGGTACAGAGTTGTTTATGCTCACTAGCTCAGCATCTGCATTTTTAATTGGTGGATATCAGTCTAAGCTAAGAGATTGTGCATGAAGTCCCGATTTTAGATTATTTTTTTAAAAAAAATCTGATTATTCAGCAGTAAAGCTATTTGCAGTCTGTGTTGTTTGCAATATGGGCAAATGTTCTGTTCTGTTTCATTTTGGAGTGCTGGGCTGCAGGGTCCAGCTCTTAAAAATCCTTGGCTGTGTTTGTATCAAAGTGAATTTCACTGAAATGTTCATAAATCACTCCTGCCAGCATGAGGCTTCCCAGGTAATTGAACAACAGCTCCTGTCTGAGCTGCTTTAAATGGCCTCTCCCTGGCAATAACTGTATAAAGGTAAGCAGATGCTGTACTTACAACCTGTTCTGCCCTGCCGACACGGGGCACGCAGAGATGAGGTCCTGATGCGTGGCTTCAGCCTTTACATGTGGACTCTGGTTCCTCCCCCAGTGTTTTGGTATTTCAGTAGTGGCTCCGGACCCACGGGTGGGTGCTCTGTCTCTCTCCCGAACGTTTTGGAGCAGGTCTGCAGCGTCCCTGATGGAGGCTCAGAGAACCCTTCCCTGCCTGAGCACTGAACTGGCCTTTCAGGCACCAGGGTGTCTCCCTGCCCTCATCCCGTGCAGGCAGAAAAGTACCAGGCAGTGGTGAGGAGGTGGGTTTCCAAGGCAGGGCTTTCTGTCCCAGCTTCAGAAATTCCGTCATTGCCTCTATTTACTGGCTTTTTTTCAACTTCTTATTCCGAAGCAGTCTTTCCTGCACAGCCAAGGGTGGGTTGCAGACAGCCTGGTCTCTTGCAGGCTCAGAGGTTTACAGATTACCAAGAACCAAACTAGACAACAAGATTGGTGCTGAGTGATTCCTGCAGCTGAGGTGCAGATCCACCACTGGCCCAGGAATAATGTGCATCTTGGCTCTGGCTGTCCTGGAAAGCAGGAACAAACGCCCACTTTTTAATTGAAAAAATATGGTAGGTTTTGGGTTTCTCTTTGGTCAAATTCCACTGGGTTTGCCTTCATACGTGACTGTGTGCTTCAGTGCCCGATGGGCTATCGGTCACAGCCGTGCTGCATCCGTCTGCACCTCCAGGCTGCCGTGCTCCCTCTGCCCTCACCACCCCTCTGGCCGCAGATGCAGTGCTGGAAATGGGAATTGCTCGCAGCGCACCGAGCAGTTTTCCAGTGCCACTGAACTCATATGAACATGAACTCACGTGGACATATGCCCACGGTACAGTGGGGGACAGAAGCATTAAGGTATTTTGAGGTGATGGAGGAAACCAAACACCCTGTGAAGCCTTTTCACTGCAGCCAGAGTGTTGCATGATGTTTTAAGTGTACAGATCTGTGGCTTTTCCAGAAAGTATTTATGTTTGAGTCATCCAAGGTTAGCCACATGTCCGTGCAAAGTTATAAGGAATAGTCCAACAAGAAACTTGTCACAGCCATTTTTCTCTTCTCTCCTGTCCTCACTCTTGTGGTAAGCCAGTGCAGAAGTGCACAGATGTGTTTTCATGGAAAGATGGCAAAGTTGACACCTGGGGCCAATGTTCTTGCAGTGAGTGCAAGGTTACCTCTCACAGGCCAGGCAGAAAGGGCACATCCAGCTTTTATGCTTTACATTGTGTAAGAAGAGCTTGAAGAAAAACTTTGTGATTATAACAGGAATTGCTGGGCACGTCCTCCAAAGTTGCAGCGTCAGCAGCGACGGCGACTCTTCGTGTTGTCATCCCGTGTCTTAATAGACAGCGTCGCACAGATCACCTCTCCTCTCAAGTGTGACTGCAATATCCCACCAGCAATTACAATAATTACTTAAATGTGAAAGTAATATTAGACAGTATAATTAGCTATTTATAACTGTTGCACAGATGGCGGCAGTCACTGCAGGCGGCTCCTCTGCACAGCCCCCGCACAACGGTGCCCAGCCGAGAGCACAGAGAGAGCAGAAAGGAGCCAGCTCTTTTCCAGATGTTTTTTCCAGGTGTCCGGGCTCAGTGTTGCCGTGGGCAGTGGTGGATGCAGCTGGCAGAAAAGGGGGTGCCCATGCCAGGTGATGCCACTTGCCACAGTTGTACCAGGAGGGTCGCAGGGAGGAACGGAGTAGAAACAAAAGCCTTGGTTTGGCACTGCTGTGAAAACTGAAAGAAATAGAGCATTATGTAAAGCGTTTACCTGCGCTAAAAATCTGTGTTATAATACATTATTATGTTATTAAATTTATAATTACTAGGTATCAGTGGCGAGTCAAAGTAGTACATTTAAAGAATAATTTTTACTTTGATAGTGTCTTTAGAGCATATGACAAAGCAGGAGAGGCTAAATTGGTTTTCTTACAAATTATTGCTGATCTTTGAACAATTAATTAAATGTGCCATGCCCAGATATTTATGTACAGAGCTTTGGAAATAATTAATTTCCATACTTCTGCCTGTATTTTGGAACTTTTTATTCTACCAGCCTAGCGATATCTGTGCTTGGAAACAGCCATTTAACTCTTGGGGTTTTTTCCCCCTCTACAAAAATGTAATTTTCTGCCTTACATCTGTTGTAACTGTTTCAGCCCTTAAAGCACATAAACCAGAAGAGTCTATTGATCTCTGGTGTTGACTAGAATAAACTTTTAGGACTGCTCAGTTTAAAAACCTTGGAAAAATATCTCCTGGAGGTTTAAGGCATTGACTTAACAATTAACTAAAGGAAAAACTGGGGTTTTATTAGGCAGTGCTTCTGAAGCTGCACTAATAACAAAACATATGTTTAATAAACTGCATAACACTGTAGGCAAAGAGAAAACCTTTGCAATAATTCTGTTGTAATCTGCTTGACTCATGCAATCCACAACTGGTAGAAGAACTTGAATGGAGGGAAATGGGAGAAGATGAATGTGGCATATCAAAATGCAGAACATGAAAGGACTTTTTTTTTTTTTTTTTTTTTGAAAAGGAAACTTCAAAGCTGGGGATCCAGGTGCTAGAGTCAGGAGCTGTGATTTGGGATGCGAGCACAAGAACGTGTTTGCCAAGTGAACAGTGCTTTTGAGAAGAAAACAGAGCGCCCCAGTACAAACCTGCTAGCCACCACGGAGCGAGGGGTGAATGCTTTCTGTGCACTTGGAGGGATTTCAGTGGAGCTGCAAGGGGTCAGGTTTGGGTTTGATCTTCTGAAGCTCAGCCTGCTTGTACAGTGTGGGTAAAGTTTATGCTAATATATATTTACTAAACTGTCTTGTAGTCACCCCAAAATCCTATTTCATTGCTTTCCAGGCTTGTCTGGGAAACACAGGATATTATTGCTGTAGGAGTACCAGGGCCACAGGCAGAAAGCTGATGCTGAGCACACCCAACATGAGCAGCACCTTCAGGGAAGGAAGGGGCCAGCTCTGCTGTAGGGATTCAGTGCTGGAACAGCATATACACGTAGAAAAAACAAAGAAAGCAAAACCAGAGGCATTGGCAAGATTTTGGAGGTGGCAGCTCAGACAGGGAGGAGGGATGCTGAGAACAGCATCGTGCTGCTGTTGGAAGGCTGGCACGGGGCTGTCTCCAGCAAACGAGGTGCTGGGAAAAAGAGAATTGCTCAGCATTTTGCTTGCCCTTTGAAATGCTTTCTTTGCCCATGCACAAAGAAATCTGGATAGAAAACTTGTCAAAGTTGAAAGGATCTTACTGAAATCCTGCTTGAGGATGTGCTCCTGGCTGGGTGTTCAGGCGTGGCTGCAGCATGGGCTCCAGGAGGGTGGGAGGCAAAAGGAGGAAAGGTTTCCAGCCCCAGCTGTGGGTGACAAAGGAGGCACTTGTGCTGCAGAAGGGACATGAGATATGTGATGAGATTTTGAACAGCACATTGATCTGTGACCATAAAGCATTATCTGCTGACAAACATGTCAGGTCTCTATATGACCTATATGGGATGAAGGCAAGCAGCTTGGTGGAGCACACATCTCCACAATGACCAGCCACCTCCCTCCAGCATCCCTGCTACCACAGGACTTGGGTCGTCTTTCCAGACAGTACAATCTGAGCAAAGCTCATGCCAGACCCTGTCTGCCTCATTTGGGGCAAAAGCCTCCCCAGGTCCCATTCTGCTATTTGGTATATAGCATTCCTCTCAGATTTACATAATTTTCACTACAGAGCCCAAGTTTAACCCCTGGAATATGCTTTTCTTCTGTGAAGAGGTAGAAAGACCAAGAACTGGAAAAACTTCACCCTTGCCCAGCACATTTTCACCACCCTGGCAGTTTTTTGGCCGGAGAAATCTCTATGGAACCTGACCCCAGTGCAACGCTGGGCTGTAGAGGTTGCAGCCCCCCAAAGCATGGTGATGCTTCCAGCTTGTGCAAGCCTGCCCTGCACATCCCCCTTGCCCCCAGGCCGAGTCCTGCTTTCTGGCCCAAAACCAGGCTGTTTTCTAACCTGGGTGCTTCAGCTGCGGTGGGCATTCAGCCTGGCCCCACTCGCCGGGCATCAGCTACTGCTGCTGGTGACAGACTGTCTCACGCACTGTCAAGAGACGCTGAGTGGATGCCATGCAGTTTGTGTATAATTATTTGCCAGGAAATTGGAATTTGTTATTTCCAAAAATCCATAGGACAGCACTAAGCTTTGAGCCCACATGTGTTTTTAAAAATGCACACAGAAAACAGAGCATTTTAAAGCATTTTAAGCATACATTTGAAAGTATATTTCTCCTTTCTTTTTTGTAACAATGGTCTTAACAGCATGAATGATTTAGATACTTTTGCAGAGGAAATCTCAGAGCCATAACACTTGAATTAAAAAAAAAAACAAAACCCAAAACCAACCAACAGTATGCAGACCATTGGTTTTGTAAATGTTGGTGCTATTTTCTATACAAGTAGAGCCAGACAGAGCAAGAGACCTGTTGGTGGATTTCTCTTTGAACTCTGTAAGCTCCTATTTTTATGTTTAAATTATTTCATGACACATCAATAGCAAACAGTGCTCTGTGTATAATGCAACTGTTCCTCTGGTGATGGGAGGCAAAACCAGGTAGCTGTGCACCTCCTTCATCTAGAAAAGTGTTTTATCTCAGATTTAAACAGCTGTCTTTCATTACTTAAAAAAAGTCATTTTCAAAATTATAGTCATGAAATAATTTTTTTTTAAAACCCATGAAATTCTGTAACAAAAAACTTTCAGAGTTTTTCCTGGTAAATTATCACTGACTTAATAGAACCACTTTTTTTTCCCTAGCAGAAGCATTTCAGCTGATCTTTCCCACCTGTGTAACAGAGGACTCTGCTTTTGCCCCCTAGCAGCACACTGGGGAGGTGATGGGAACACAGCAGGTGCTCACCAGTGGGAGGGATGCAGGCAGCAGGCTTTGGGTAAAGCTGACTTTACTTCCCCAGTTGCAGACACAGCCTGTGCTGGGCACAGGAGGCAGCGAGGGCTGGATGCACACCCTGAACTTCCCAGGGACTTCTCCCAAATCCTCTATGAAAGCAAGGAGCCAAACTCACCTTATTGCAAAGGAGCTGGTGCAAAAGGCTGAGGGATGTGGCACAACTTCCCACTGCAGGCTTGGCTAGCAGCTTCCCTTGCTGTGGGCGAGCCAAGAGGGGTGGCTTTGCAGCTGCTGGGCTGGGTGAGGGTGGTTAAAAATCCCTGCCAGGTCCTGCACCACCTGCTCAAAATTACCTCCAGCAGATCCCCACTGCTGCTTCCTACTTGGGGGAGGGCTGTGAAGCCCACCTCCCCATGATCTCTCCATGCTGGAAGCCCCTTCCCACAGCAGCAGAGGATCTGCGATGCTCTGGGAAGCAGCCCAAAGCAGGAGGAGGAGCAGGACCTGCGAGTCCCAGCTCACCTGGTGCATGGAGGGTGCAGGGAGCGAGTGGCAGAGGCTGGATCCTCAACGATTCCCATGCCAGCCCAAACACCCAGTGCTGGCATGGTGAGGTGCCAGGGGACGGCAAGCAGACGGTTGCAGGTGCTGCGCCGCAGCAGCAGCCAGGCAGGAGCCCTGCATTGCAGGCTGCAGTGACAGGGAGCAGACAAATGCCTTCAGCCAGAGGAGAGGGCTGTCACCCCCCGCGCGCTCCCAGGGCCTCGCTCCATCTGTCAGCATCGCCCAAGTCTTCATTTCCACTGCTGCTCTGCTATGATTTTAAATAGCACAGTACGGCAGGAGCAGCACATCCCAAGTGATGAACCAGCATTTTTACTGTGTAATTCCCTATTTACTTACTTTTAACTACAGCATCTCTTGATCTTTATCTGATGAGAGCAATCTCCTTCCATTGGGAATCAGGTGATAAGCGTTTAATCTCCCACTTCAGTTTTCTTGGGCTCCTGCATCGCTGGCTTTGTCATCAGTTGTTCTGCACTAGGTTATGAACAAAATGCTTTCATGCCACAATTTGTTGTCTGGTTGATAAACAGGCATCTTTGGCCCTAGGCAAATTCGTAGTCATTACTGAACACATAAGCAGAAATCAAATGGCTAATGTGAATGTACCTTGTAAGGTATCCGAGTGGACAGCATGCAGGATAACATGAGGGCACCCCAGTTCTCAACTGTGTACCCACAGTCAGATGGAGGAATCACAAACTGAGTGGTGGCCTGTGTTTCCCACCCTATGCCTGGTGTGGCTGGGCTGGGTGAAGGGACAGCACACCTGGACACAGGGGGTGCCAGGGTTGTCCCCAAAGTGGTTCCAGCTCAGATTCTGCCTCCTGCTCCCAGCCTGCCTTTCTCTGGCAGTGCTGGCTCTCAGCATCACCGCACCAGGCCATGGCTGGTGCCCTCTGCTGTGGTCAAACCAGGCCAGCACCTGCTCAGGAGCTACGTCATGGCAGTCCACACCTCCCCTCCCCTTGCTGTGGGAGCAGTAATCCAGTTCTCCAGTGAACCCCTGCACACTGCATCTGGATGGGGACAAAATCAAGTCCTGGATGACACTGTTGGTTCTCCTGTGACCTGAGAAAGTCACCTTTAACCATTCCCTAACCTGTGCAGTGGGGTCAGTGCAGGGGAAATTACCCCTCTGCCACTTGCAAAGTGGTTGGGGTCTGGGAATAAAAAAATATTCCATCCACGTCCTTTCCCCCTTCAGGTATAATAAGTTGTTTTTCCTTTAAAAAAAACCCAACAAACCCTCAACAAAAACAAAACAACCAAAAAAGTCAACCAAAAAACCAACAAAAGAGTGAAAAGAAGAAGCAGCTCCCATCCCCACCCCCTTTGAATTATTGAGGGTTACCTGGGGCATTTTCTCAGAGTCCCACAGTTGATGAGATTTTCTTTCTGGGCTCAGCAGCAGAGCTCCTGGGAGGGCTGGGACAGGCTGAGCTCCCCATGCCCTCGTTAGTGCTTGGCCACAACGTCCCTGTACCCAACCCAGGCATGGGAAGCTGGGCATCATCCTATCCTCACCATGAGTACAGCCAGGCTCAAGCTCTCCCTAGAAAGGGAGGAGCCTTAAATACTTGTGCTCAAAACCTTCCGGCCTTTTGCTCCCCATGCAATTGATCTGGGACTAATTGAAAGCAGGTGTGGGCAATGCTGGGGCACAGACCTCTCTGACACAAACCTCAAAGAATGATTATCTTATTAAAGTTGCTTAGAAAATGTCACCTGCTGTATGTGCAGAGATGTCAGGGAGCCTTGGAAACCTTGAAAGCTTTGAGTGCTGATGCTGAAGGAAATGGGTCTGATTGGTGCCATGTATTGCTGGAACAGGGCTACCTGCTTTCTGACCGTGCGGGCTGGAAGAAGACCTGGTGAAATGTTTGTTTCACGTGGGGTCAGAGAGAGGATGATGCTGTGGAGTCAGAGATGGGGCAGACCTGCTCAGCAGCTGCTGGTCCAAGGCATCCCACAGGGAACCCCGATGTGAATGAAGCCTTTCCTAGCTCCAGTAGCACTGCCCTTGATGGGGCTTTGATTTTTTCTCCAAGCTATGGAGGGGTGCTGCCTGCACCCAGAGGTGTTCATCTGTCCGTGGTGGGGGGTACCGCTCTGGCTGGTGCTTTTGGGGAGCCTGGGGTGCATGAGCAGGTCAGGGAGCTGCTGGTCTCTGCGGAGCTGAGGGCTCCAGCCCAGCCTGAGGCTTCACAGCCCCCCGGGGACCAGGCGCTTTCGTTCAGCAGATGAAGCCCTCGGTGATCCCTGCACAGAGCTTGCTGCTGCGGGTGATGTAGCCGTGACGCCGTGCAGCCGTACTCCTCCTTGGGGCTGTACTCAAAGAGTGGGATGCAAACCTCACTAAAGGACACGCAGGGGCCCTTCTCCGTGCTGCAAGCACCGGGGCTGCAGACAGCACCCTGCCAGCCTGCAGGGACAGGATGGTCCCCCAGGCACTGGGGGTCCTCCATGGCCTCCCCGCTGTTACACCAACTTCTGTCACATCACGTGGCAGCAGCTGATGCAACTCGACATGTGGTGCAGGTCCCTCACTCCCTGCACCCGTCCGCAGCCCTGGTCTGGGCACCCCCCTCAAACAGATGTTGTGTGGCTGCCCATGGGTGCTCAGTACATCACCCCCCCAGGATTAGCAGAGCCGCAGTGCTCCAGGGCCAGCTGGTGCTTGCAGCCCCCTCCCACTCGCAGCCTAACACAGTGACATGCTGACACTGGCAGAGCGGTGACACGTGCGGAAACGCTTTGTTTCCCTCCGGCAGTAAATTTGCTCCCTCGCGTCTCAGTCCCCAGGCATGCAGAGAAGGACCCTTTTGCCACCCTCCTGCAGCCTCCAAGCTGGTTTGAAAAGCAAAATCAACTGGCAGGGAATGAGCCACTCCACAAAACCCTTTCTCATCTCATTTTTTAATAAAATGTGGAAATACAGACATCACCAGTGGTCTGAGTCAGTGAGACTGGGAACAAGTGAAAGAGAAAATTTGAGAGGGTCGAGAAAGGTAGGATGCAGGTTTAGCATGAAGAACTGCCTCTGGATTTGAGAATGCTTTCTGCCCCTTTGAGAGTCGCTGGGTGGTTGTGGAGGCTGATGGGTTTGGTAATGGAGGTTGGTAGGTTTGGTGGTGGAGGCTGGGTAGGGTTGTTGGTGAAGGCTGGTGGTTTGGTGGTGGGAGCTGCCATGGCTTCAGGAAGGACAGCTCTAGGGGAAGAACAGCCTGGTGGCAAAGCTCACCCTCATGCAGTCAGGTCTGGAGCAGGGACTGCTCTCACATGCCCGAATCAAGGAGGAAAAGGCCAGCACCTGTTCTTAGCTCAGCTTTTGAGGTTTCCTTGCAGCCCCCATGCAGGCACAGGGGGTAAACGCCACGGGCTCGCTGCAAGCCGCTTACTGGATGCAGCTGTGGGGAAAGAGGAGATGTGGGCACTTCCCTCTGGGGTTTTAAGTCTTGCTGTGGAGGAGTGAGAAAGGCTGCATGAGATGGCCATGGATGAGAAACTCCTGATGTGTTTTTTGTCTGGTCTCTGCAGAGTGACCTGCTGGTACCTCCCAGTGCAGCCACGACGGTGGAAGCTGAGCCACCGGCTCCTTCCCAGGGCTGTGGGACACCATGGGGTGTGACGGCAGTGCTGCTACTTTGGGTGCTTTGGGAGCAACCTGGAGGTCTGTCCTTCCACCCAGGGTGGAGAGAAGTCGGGACGTTCAGGCAGCCCTCAGTGTGGCACAGGGTGGAGGGACACCACTGTCCCCCGAGTGTTCAGTGCCTGGCCTGGACCCACATCATGGTGCTGATGGTGCCTGCTGAGAAGCAGCCTAGAGCTCACCAGATACAGACTGGTTTTCCTGGTCCCATTTTCCTTGCCACCTCCACCACTCTTGCTGGGTGCTGAGCATATCAGGTGCTGCCACTGAATAATTTAAATTATTCCTAGTAAGCCTTGAAATCAAATTGCAACAGATATCTGCTGCTTGTCCAGTAGAATTTCCTGTGGCTTAAAAACCCAAATGAGGCATGTTGCCCTGGGCTTGGGCAGCCCATGGGGAGGGCAAAGCTGGAGGTGTTGTGGAGCTGAGGTTCCCAGTGGGGACAGGGCAGCGGCGGCGATGGAGCCTGCGTGGGTCACAGTGGCTCGGCAACAACGCGCTGACTTTAGCAGAGGCTTTTAGACATTTCTGTTAATAGGTCTCAAACATAACAACCATTAGTCCCTCCGCAAAGAGAAAGTCTTCATTATGCAAATTCTCATCTTAAAGCTTTATTCATGTGCTTCCTGGCAGGCTTTCCTTTAATCTCAAGAGCAAGATTGCTTGGAATTACCATATACCCTTGTTAATTGCATTAAAAAAAAAAAAAAATACTCAGCAGAGGTTGTTTTTGCCACAATCAAGAGTGATTTTGATTAGTACTTCTGGAAATCAAAATGTTTCGCTGGGAATGGAGAACGAGGATGGCAGCATTGCCTTGTCCCCCATGAGGAGCAGGGACCACCCCAGCTGGGGGGCTGTGTCCCACCGCTCCCAGCTGGCCATGCCCCAGACCAGGGCGATGTACCCCGGTGTCAGCCGTCGGTCCCACAGCCGTGATGGGTGCAGGGGGCTGAGTTTCTCCCCCACATCGCTTCCCAGCAGAGCCCTGCTTCCCCTCATCCCGGTGGCTGTGGCAAGGATGTTTGTGCAGGAGCATGTCCCGGGCAGTCTGTCTGCCCTGGGAGCAGCCAGGAGCTGGAGGAAGTTCAGGGTCTGCTTTTCAAAACAGAGGTAACTTGGCACTTGCAAGTAAATTTCCCATGTGTTCGTCAGGTGGCTGGGGCTGGCACCCAGGCAGTGGTGGTGGAGAGCATCAGTGAGTCTGAAGCTCTGGTCTGTACTGAGCAGGGTCACTGCTCTGGCTGGCATCACTGTGCTCCAGGGGAGGTCCTTGGAGACCCCCAGTGCTACTGGAGGCACCCCAGCTGCTGCAGACCAGATGTGCACCCAGAGAGGAGCAGCTCCCTGCAGACTTTTGGGGTTGCATCTTTGCTGAGACAGCGGGAAATGCCACTGTGAGGATGCAGGCCAGCACCAGCAGCGTGACACAAGTCTACACCTGAAAACCCTCTGTCCCCAGCACCCTGCAGAGGTGCCAGCACAGCCCTGGGTGCCCTGCACAGGGAACCGCCTGCGCATGCTGACACCATAACTCAGAGCCAAAAAGATGAGGTTGGTCACTGGGGAGACCCTGGTGCATCCTTGGCACGCTTTCCTCTGCTCTCCCACGTCACTCCTGAGGTAGATGCATAAAAGGCAGGCAGTTTGAATTACTTTCTGCTGCCCTTGTACCTGTTTTGCATTCTCCCGTAATCTCCCGGGCTGTCAATCTCGTACCGTCGCGGGCTCTCAATTCCCAGGGAAGCTAAACACACATATATTGCACAAAGAGATCCGTGGGCTGGCGCTAAAAATGGCATACACCTCGCTCCGAGTGCTGCAGACGGCCTCGCAGTATCCTGGGTGTGAATTGTGATACTGTAATTCAGGCTTTGTCGAACAGTGGGGCTTAATTAGAATATATATATAATTGTAAAAACTAAAAAGCTGACGAGTACAATTGTGCGTCTGAGCTGCCTGCTGCAGAAAATAATGAGGAGAGAATACATTAAGGCACAAAACCCTTGTACCTTGAAAGAGCGGCCAGCTCTGATTAGAAATACCCCCGGCAAGGCGAGGGGATGTGGCGAGAGGTGGGGGAGCCTGTGCCACCAGCTCGGCCATAACTCTCACCTCTGTTTTACAGCCTTCATCTCCTGCAGCTGCAGCCTTGGGGTCCCCCCACCTCCCCGCTCGGGCATTGGGGCATTCGTATTAGGTACCACGAGATGTCCTGGCTTGACTTCTTTTGATTGTGTTATTACAGAAATGTATGGAAAACACATCTTGTTTGCCCATTTCCCCCCCGCCATAGACCTGCAGTCCTGCAGATGCTCCTGCCCTGGGCCCAAGCAGTAGGGCTTGAATCGCCTCCCTGCAGCCAGAGACAAGAGTTCTTTCAAGAACCCAGTGCAAGGGTGGAGAACGTAACCTCCAAACTAGTCTAGCCATCAGCCCGGGCGGCGATCCCATACTGCTCCCCAACACCAAGCAACCAGCGGAGGATGATTTTGCCTGTCAGTGGTTTTATAGTGCTGCACCAGGATGCAGGCAGTGTGGGTATGTCCTACAGGGTGGTAGAACATCAGGGTGTGCAGGACCTCGACCGCTGGGTGTGCATTACAGACCGACACCTCTGCAACTCAGCAGTTGCTTGTGAGCTCGAGTGTGTAGGAACATGCCCCAGCTTCTCCCAGAGAGTATAAACCCTTAATATAAAACCACGCTGTGCTGTGCGTGGGTTCCCACCAGAGGATGGGCTTTGGGAGCCTGGGAGACCCACTCGTCCGGCCATCACCGAGGGGTTTGCACAGGACAGCACAGGGAGCAGCAGCGCTGCTCCTGAAAAACGGCATTTGCAAGGTAAACATACCGAGTGCTGGCTGGGTTTTAGGTGTCTGGCTGGGAAGTGCCAGGTGTGTTACCTCTTCATAACTTCATAAAAGAATATGGGAGGAGTGTTCAGCTCTTACCTGTCGGAGTGAGCAGGTGAGTTTGTGTGCCTCTGAGGGCAGCGGTCGGTTATTGATCCGTAAAAGGTGCAATACGTCTCTATAACGCCCTTTGCATGAAATAAAGATGTTGTCAGCTGCAATTAACTGGCAGTTATTAATCCTTGCCAACAACTAAGGGACTCTTGGGTTTAAGTTGCCCTGGAAAAGGGTCTGGGTTTGCCGTGGGCAGCGGTGGGAAAGCCCTGGCGAAGGGTCTGTGCCAAGCGCTGCAGCTCCCAGGGAAGGCTGCACGGGTGATTCAGCGTGTCGACACTTCTCCACGGCCCTTGGGAGGGTGGTTCTGGAAGCAGCACCCCTTGTCCTACAGGAAGGGATGCCAAGGGGAGCCGTCACCCAGCCCGGGGAGGTGTAAGTGCTGCTCAGCCAGCAGCCAGTAAGCCCTCCCACAGCCAGGCTCCCCCTCACTTTGTGTTTGGTTTCCTACCTCAAAGGTGAAGCTCGGGGGGGATGCACTAATGGCAGGGCTCAGTGTGCAGCAAATCAGTGCCCTTAACATTTATTTAATCACGGGGAGCAGGGAGAGGGAAGGGACAGCTCCCAGCACACCAGTGTGAGCCTTGGTACTGCCACCACATCCCTGCTGCCAGCTCGCCCTGCCCGCCGTGGAGACAGGGGGAACCAAAATGAGACACGGCGACAGCACATTTCCCCGGTCGGGTTTGTAGCGCTTCTCACACGGCCAGAGGCACGCCACGGTTTCCCCCTTCAACTTTTTTTTTTAAACACAGTTTAAAATAGAAAGACAAGAATGACGGAGCCTCACTAGTTCCTGAAAATCCGGCAAAGGCTGGGAAAAAAACGCTGCTGGAAAAGGGAGCCTGCATGAAATTGCCAGAGTAACAAGCTTGGGACAGTCAGCCACCACAGTAACGAGGTTGTGGGGTCTCAGCAGGGACATGCTGGTGGTTCGGCAGCACCCGGTGCAAACACTAGAGCTGGGTGGGTGTGTTTGCAGCCCATGGATGGTCTTGCACATTCCTCACTTTGCTCTTTTGCACTGACAGACCACTTGATAACCCTCCAACTTTGTCTGGGCTGTCGGAGCAGGAGAGCATCACCTGTCTCAAGGTGCCAATATTTCACCAGCAACAAGGCCCAGGAGGCAAATATTCTGGAAAAGGAGCAGAGGGAAGGGTGGGGAGGCTGAGGGTGCCAAGTGCAGCCCACAGGGCTCGTCCGTGCTCCGTGGATTTTGCACGGTGGTAACTGGGCTCCACGTGCAACGAGGCATCACCTGCTGCCGGCCGCTCCTCCAGGCTCCCACGGGAAGCACTGGCATCCTGCAGCTCAAAAACACAACCCTGGGCTGGGACATCTATTTCTTACTCATCCTCCAGCAGCAACTTAACACCAAGCACTTTGCCAGGGGAGAGAAACCCATCACAACTTTCCAGCCATAGACCCTGCATTTAAATCACGCTCAGGTTTGCTGAGTGTGCGTTTAAATAGACGGCGAATGAAACGAGATGTGATGTGTGAGTGAGTGAAACCGGAGCTGGAGGTGTTGCAGTGCTTAGTGACCGCTCTCGGTAGAAGTTTTTCACCGAAATGCTGATACCTGCTTTCTGATGGACTGGTGCCTTCCTGTTGTTATTATCCTTGTCAGTAAAGCTTTAAATTTATTCATGAAGCACGCTGGAGCTCAGGTGGCAATAGCTAAATCCATTTAGCAGTAGGAATAAGAGGAAAGCCATTTTAATGTTCTCTTGCAGTGCTGCAGTACTTAGCAAACCCAAAGGATATTAATTACTCAGCATGCTCTGAGATGTAAAAGCATGAATTTATCAAGACAAATACATTCAGAACTAGGGTAAGTCAACAGTAATTAACGCCATGCAGGAAAAAAGGCAGAGAAAGGAAGGATTAGCTGGCCCTATCGCAGGAGAACACGGCGTAGCACCACGTTATCCCCGGGATATTGTAAAGTGACTGGAGTTGTGGTGAGGCATCTCTGACAAAAAAGTCTGCCTGTGCCTGTCAGGTGTATCCCTGGGATGGGGTTTGGTCCTGGTTTGCATTACCGAGGCAGAACGATCCAGGCAGTCTCTGAAGTGCGAAGTTGTGCTTGGCAGCCAGCAGCAGCATTTTCATACGAAGCCTTTGATGTTGGAAGGCACTCGCAAAGAAGAGGTTCATAGGGCTTTTTTTGTTTTTCACTGAATTTGTCTGCGCTGTCCTAATGTTTTCGTGGTGTTTAGCAAACGTATAATTGTGAGCACAGCCACAGATGAGTGGCAGCTCAAGAGATGAATTGGTAGGCTCTCCTTGACAAATTTAAGCATAGCATGTGTTTTTATACCGCATCCATTAGGGCAGACAAATGGAAAATCCAGAGATGACTGCTCTGCAATTTAACAGTCACAGCGTTTGGAGAAGGCTGATGTCTTCCTCATCACTGATGATGGGTCAGGTTCAGAAAAAAGCAGAAAGCCTTCTAAAAACTAAAGCAGTTTGAGCAAACAAGTCTAGCCACACTGTATTTAAAGGCGCTTAACTTTGTGTGGAGTGAGTACAACCAGTGCCCGTTCTTTGTCTCCAGGTCATGGGGACGACCTAGATGACTTCAACCTAGAAGATGCCCTGTTTGACCTCACCACCAAGCAACGTAAGTCACATTTATTTATTCTTCTAAAGAGAAGAAAACAAATAGCTGTTAAAAGCTGCAATTTATTCTTTGGGCTCTGATGCTGGTGGGAGGGTGGTGGAGGATACGGGCTACCTCATCATCCGCCCAGGGAGATGCAGTGTCTGGGCTTGCCAACAGGTGGGACTGGGGATAGTCCTGGAGAGTCTGGTTGCTGACGCTGTGCCCTTTGCTTTCTGATTCCCATGAGCAAATCGCAGAGGCACACCAGTGCTTTGACATAGTAGTGACACTGAACACATCTTTTTGGCTTCCTTGCATGAGTTAGTAACACCAGCCATCAAATATGATCCTGTATGCCTGGAAGCTGACGCAGGGGCAGCGCCAGGTCTGTCCCTGGTCCTGCTGCAACGTGGCGCCCAGGAAAAGCAAATGATGCATTGGGTTGTTGCTCTGCTTCCCTTGATTTCAAGTGCAACCTGTCAGTTCAAGGAAACTCATTTCTGAAGGGGGTGCCTTGCTGCTGGGCATGTTGATATTTAGTATTTGGCTTTGAAATGTCAGGGCTGAGCTGTGCTGCTGAGGGGAACTTGGTGCATGCAATATATGGGGAGAGCTGGTTAGAAGTGCCTGATGGCCACCCCGTGCAGAGGGAAAGCAGCATTTCCCCAGGCTGGAGTCACAGCTGTGAGCAGGGGGAAGAGGCAGCGCCGTCCCGCAGCCTCCCTGGCTGCTGCATCCCACTCTGGGCTTCATTGCATCAGCCCCGAAATAAGAGCAAACAAAAGGTCTGGAGCCAGGTCACATCAAACTGGAACGGCACACTGGAAACGAAGCCCAGCAGAAGCAAATGGAAATTAATGGGAATAGAGCAGCCACAACTCTTGCTCATAATTTATTCATGTACTTAGCAATACTAGCCACTATTAATAGTGGTTTACAGGGGGTGAAAAAACATATACATTCAACCCCCCTGAAGGCTGACTGTGGCTCATTGGAGCCCAGGAGCAGCCAGGGGAGCTGGGATGTGAGCATCAGGGTGTCACCAGAATTCCTCCAGCTGACAGGGAACCTCCCCTACATAACGCAGCACTGGAAATTATCCGTCATGTAATGAACCGACCGGGCAGGGGACAACAAAACCTTGTCAGCTCACTGTTGCTTTCTGTGTGGTGGGATGCTGGCCTGCACAGAGGCTGTGCCACCCCCGGATGCAGCTGTGCCCTGCTCCCTCAGGCCACGTGCCATCTGCGGGGACACTTTGTGGACCTGGGCTCCAAGTTTACAAATGCAGACCAGCAGCTGGAGGGCTCGTGGTGAAATCTTTTTGCTATTTATTCTCAAGCCAGAAGTGACACATTCTCGGTGAGGCCCATGACTAACGTTTTCCTCCCTGTCTGCTTTGTCAC
This sequence comes from Podargus strigoides, assembly GCA_028020825.1. Classification (NCBI taxonomy): domain Eukaryota; kingdom Metazoa; phylum Chordata; class Aves; order Caprimulgiformes; family Podargidae; genus Podargus; species Podargus strigoides. The sequence goes on from CM051631.1 coordinate 11,898,904, forward strand.
AGCCACTCCCAAGGGACCCAGGAAGCCGGCAGGTGGGACAGGTGAGACCTTCTTGCATGTGTATCATTTAGGCATAGCACTGGATTTACTTCCCACGGGGGTTTGAGCTGCGTGAGCCCCACCGTGGGCTGCAGACGTGTGGCTGGGTGAGACTTTGGGACACCTGGGCTCGCCTGTAAGAAAGCTGGTGCTGATGTGCATATGTGCACTCCCCCCGTACGACCAAAGTAAATGCAGTATTGATATTTCTGTCTGGGCTGAAGGTGAGTGGCAGTGGAGCATTTACGGCCCAGGCTGAATTCTGCATTCTTTGCAGTATCCTAATGGAAAAGACACAAATCACTGCTCAACTACACAAAAGCTTTTGTTTCTGGCTGCGTGGCACCTGCTAGCTTTTCTTCCAGGAGGGAGCCCAGAGTATATTTTCCTTCCTTTTTTTTTTTTTTCTTCAAGATATCTCCCACCTCCACAGAAAGGCCCGAGCCCAGTGACATTTCCCCATCCAGGGAAAAATGTCTCTCCAGCTGTTTGTGCCCATCGGATGTCCTGGCTGTCCAGCTCCACAGCATCTGCCCTGCTTGAGGAAGCTTCCTTAAATTCACCCGAGCTTCATCGGCATGAGCTCCTCTGGCTCAGTTCTGGCCAAACACACCTACTTAAATATAGCACAGTCACAAGAGCCAAGGGTTGCTCAACCCCGACAGAGAAGCCTGAAATAAACTGCAGTGGGGAAGCGCTCGGAAGTGCACCCGCTTACCCCTGCATGAGGGTCTTGGCACAAATTGAAGCAAATCTGACTGTCCAGCTCTTTGGTGGCCATGGTCTTTGCTGGGGACAAGAAAAGCCAAGTGCCAGAAGCACATGCAGGGCTTCGTCGTTTGGATCGCAGCCCAAACGAGCGGCTGTTTGATCCAACAAACTCTCCCTGGGAAATGGACGCATGCCGAGGTTGAGGCTTCGTCTTGGCAAGTTTCTTCTTCCCCAGGGAGTGCTCTTTGGATGAGTGGTTGCACCGAGGGGCTCCTGTGGCGGGTTCCTGCGCCCTGGCCCCACCTCCTGTGCATGCTCCACTCATCCTGGGGCCGCTCGTGAGGAGCAGAATGGGTCCCAGCCACCAGCTCGATCCTCACAGCACCTTCTCATCTGCAGCCTCCTCCTCTTGGGAGGTGCAGGAGACCAGCAGATCTCCCCCAAAACACATTATTTTGGGGTGCTCGGGCTGGGCAGCAGCCCCAGCTCAGACAGGGAGAGTTCAATGCTGGCCAGGCTGACCTGAAGGCTCTGCAGTGCGGTTGCCACTGAGCAGCAGAGCCACTGGATGCCCTTTTCAGCTCCGCACTGACGTGGGCACTGGTGGCCTCTGGCAGTGGTGCAACGTCACTTGCACAGCACTGGCAGGGCTGCTGCACGGGGGATGTGTGCCAAGAGCCTCGTGCTGTCCCCACAAACAATGGGAGTTTTAACGATCCCTTCTCTCCTGCAGGCGGCTTTGATTTGGCTGATTTCTTTGGCACCCCTGTGGAGACTACTACCAAACCAGCCAAGCCAACTCCAAAGCCCTTCCCGAGGAAGCCAGGTACAGCGGAGATCCCCATGCCTTGGGGACGGTGCACACGGGGCTCTGGCCAGGGGAAGCACTCCCTGAGGCAGCTGGGAGGCTGAGACTGGGCATGGAAAGATGAGCTCTGGCAAGTTTTGGTGACCACCAACAGGTGACTTGAAAAGGTGACCACTTCTTCCTGCTCTGCTGTCATAGCAGAGCCAGCAGAAAAGATGCTCCAGGCTCTGGCTGCTGTGCCAGGAGGGTTGGCACCAGCATTTAGCCATCCTCCCTCCCTGGCTGCCCACACATGCCTGCCCAAGCCACACTGAGGGGCTTCGCTGAGCAGAATTTGTGAAAGCTTTTAACCAGAACGGACCCATTTGCTGCTGTTAGGTGGGAGATTTCATTGCTGAAGTAGCACATCCTTAAGTATCGTTGGGGCAGTGCCTGGTCCTGCTCCTGTGTGGCGGGGGTGTGCCCCCCTGCTGGGTCTTTCCCCTCCCAGCACTCCTCTGAATCCATGTTTGAGAGGGTAATGTCACTTTGGTCTCTTTTTTCCCCTCCCTTTCAGACAGTGGCTTTTGGGATGTCATCCACACCAGCACAACCAAGCAGCCAAAGACTACGAGGTCTCCCCCCAAGCATAACCCAGGTGAGGACAAGCTCCCCAGCCCACGTGGCTTCACCCCAGCTCCGCTGCTGGTGCAGGCAGAGGCTTCGGGATGTGCCGTGACAGCAGTGCTGCCCCTCGTCCTGCTATTTCCATCCTCTGGTTTGTTTGTTCAGACGAGACATCTAGGAATAAAAAATAAAATAGAAAAGCACGTGGCAGACAGGGTATCTTGGCATTACCCTGCACTTCCCTGGGGGGCTTGAAGGGCAGTAACACCAAGCAATCACTGCTCCAGCCATCACTCCCTCCCGGGCATACCCCGCTGGCTGGGCCTTTGGGAGCACCTGTCTGGCTCTGACCTTTCCCACCTGCCTTGGTTCATCCCACTGCCTGGCACCCGAGCCGCAGTGCGGGACCCTTTCTGCGGGACATCTGTCACCAGGGGTGTGGGGGCACGGGATGGGGTGGGGTTGGAAGATCTGCCACCGTGCTGCACAGTGAAACCAGGAGATGCTTGTGTCGGGGGCTTCAGCTCTGGCACTGACACTTTTCCCTGGCAAAGCTGAGCATTTCTGTGATTAATTAATTACTTGCAGAGTTGCCCAGCCTGTGGCCAGTCCTGCTAACCCCTGTGTTGTTTTTTTTTTTAGCAAAGAATCCTATGGATTTTGACTTGGCTGATGCCCTTGATGATAAGAACGATAGGAAAGATGGTGGGAGGCCGGACGTAAAGCCAGGTGAAGGTATGTTGAGTACCCTTCTCCAGCCACGCTGTCCCCTGGGACCTGCTGGACACTGTCCCCAGCCCCTCCCGGGTGCAGGCTGTCGCTGCCAGACACCATCCCTGCTAAGTGACAGGGTGAGGAGAGCCAAAGGCACTGCCTTGTCCAAGGCCCCTGCCTGCAGCCAGCACCCCGCTGCCCTGCCCTGGGGGGGATGTTAGCACAGGCAGCACAGCCCCCGCCTCGGTGGTCCTCAGCAGAGAGGAGCTCTGCCTAATGACCATTACATTGCTGAGTTCCCCCTCATCCCCATACCTGACAGCTGTTTAACCAAGGGTACGTGCTGTTGGGGTTCACAGTCACTGCCACAACATCAATCTAGAGCAGGCTTGAGTCCTGACATAACATATGCTATGGGCTGGGAGATTTTTTTTTTCCCATCTCTAAAATACTCCAGTGAATGAATCATTTGTCTATGAGGATTATTCCCTTGAGCACTTGAGCTAGAAAACAGACTTTGCACGACTAGTTTATTGATGCTGAGATGGCCATATCCCCTGTTCACATGTGTAATTAACAGTCAGATATTTTATTAGATTGTATTAACTGGGTTACTTGTCTGCACTTCGATATTCTGAGCTTGTTGAGGTTTCAGGCTCCTGCAGGAATGGCTGAGGTGTTGAACCACTGGAACGTGGCACCGGTCACAAACCAGCACACGCATTCCCCCGGCCCTGCTGCACCCTGGGCTGCCTGGGACCTCTCCAGGTTCTGGCACAGTCAGGGATTTTTTTCTTTTTACACTCGTTACTAAGGCTATAAATCTGTTTTTTGTGGTAAGCTGGTGAATAAAGCAGTCTCTTCCAGGCTGCTCAGGCTAAGGTAACCCTTCCCAAGGCACAGCATCAGAGAAGCAGTGTTTTGCTAGCTCATCGCTGAGTCTCTTTTCCCATCATGTGCCTTGCTGCACCCCGAGGCTCCCTCTGGGACCGGAGCCGAGGGGTTCAACAGCTCTACTCATTCAGCTGCTCATTCCCAGACCACGTTTCTCTGCCCCTATCCTGCACAAATTAAACATTCCCACTACAGCCATGTCCAAGATAATTTTGCCTGTACGGAGATGTGCTGGTGCTCAGTTCTTCCCCTGAAGTTGCTCTGCCCCTCCAGGAAGGAGCAGTGTCAGCTCCCTGCCTGCAGGACCCTGGGCCAGGCAAGGGCACACCAGTCCCTGGCAGCACGGCCACTGCACACACAAACTGCTTCTGCCTCCCTCCTCCACTGCCAGCCCAGGCTGAGCAGCCAAAACATTTCATGAACTCATAAATATATCAGTCATTTCAATTAAAAAAAAAAAAAAAAGTAGCATTTAAACTTTGATTCAGGAGTATTTCTTTCAAGCTGGACTTAAAGTCAATTATTACCTCTTTTATGACCTTAATTGGGGTTAACACCTGGTAATTGCAAGAGAAGCAGAACTGCTTATTGCCCAGTCCCTGTTCTGGCTGGGGACAGAGTAGCTGGCTGACTGGGAGCTGCTGGTGTAAATGGTTGTGCAAACCCCTGCACAGAAAGCCCCACATGGCTCTTCAAAACAGATGGAGAGTTTTAGAGAAAATACTCAATGAGCAGAGCAGCCTCCGTCTGCCTGGCAGAGAAACATTTCCCTGGGGGCAGAGGTTTGCAGGAGCCCAGTCCCACCCGGGGGGAGTGATGCTCACAGGTGACCCCTGCCCAGAATCCCCCGAAAGTCCCATGGCCAGGCCCTGCCCATCCAAAGGCACTCGCTTGTCGGGATCCCTCTCACCCCAAGCAAGCCACACGTTGTTTTTCCTTCCTGCTCTGGTGTTTTTCAGGCAGCTCTGGCTGCATTTGCCCTCCAAGGAAGATGGCTTTGGTGTTTTGCTGGGTGAATTTGGCTTTGGCAGGTCGAGAGGGCGAGCTCCCCAGGTGCCAGGTCTCCATGGGACAGCACATGGCTGCTCCCTCCCAGCGGGTCAGCCACATTCTGTTCTGGTTGTTTTCACAGGATTTTCAGATGACGACCTGGCCAGCATCGTGGACGGCGGCTACAGCCCAGACAAGAAGAAGGGTAAGCGGTGACCTCTGTACGTTCCTTTGCTCTAGCAGTTGTGTCTCGGGCAATAACCACCCTATCAGCCAACCTCCTTGCCCAGAGCAGTGCTCACCTTCTCACGCGGGAAAGGGGGTCTCAGCTGTGGGCTCAGGAGAACACATGGGTTTTGGCCGCTGTGGTCACACCTGCCAGCAGTTGGAGGTGCTTATTTTTGATCCCATGGAGGCTCTGTAGCTCCAGCTGCCACCAGGGCAGACAGGACCCCACACCTCCTCTACCACCTCGAAAGGAGGTGCCCACCCCTGTGCTGTGAGAGGGCACAAGCCTTCATTTGCCTTCCAGCATGTGACCACCAACAGTTGAAACACAGAGGAAAACCAGCAATAATAAGATAAGCCTGCACGTTTGCAAGGATCCACAACATTAAATATTAAAAGCAGTTGAGTAAAGAGATGAACACCACAAACCCAATCAACATTTAATGAATCCCTGTGCCAAGGACAAACCACATCTGAGGCATTAATACAATGCTGACCTGCTTCCATAAATTCAGGATGTAAGTGGCATCGTAAGGACTGCCGCAGGAGCAGCTCCTCCCAACCCAGTTTCTCCGGGGAAAGTCAGGTTAAAATAGACTTCAAGCCAAGTGAAGATTCCCTGATGTTATGGAGCTTAGCCAGTTGCCTCCCCGTGATGGACAAGTGCAGAGTGTCCGACAGTGATTGCCTGTTCTCCCTTCACACCGAGAGCAGCGCGGGATGGAGGCGAGGTTAACTGTCACACAGAGGTGTCCCCTGCAGATGCTCCCCCCAAAGCTCCCCCTAAGCACACATGGTGAGAGGGGAGCAGCTTCAGACCACTCTGAGAAGCAATGACAAGCCACCCCGGGCAGCCTGGAGGAGGTGTGAGGCGGCACAGACATTGCACCCCGCATAGCATACAGCCACCCCCAGCCCAGGGATGCCCCTGGGCATGAAATGCCACCCCTCCCCTGTGTGCCTGCTCCCTCTGGGCTGCCTGGCACGGTGGCAGGGAAGCAGAGGGACACAGGGCCACTGATGGACTCGTGTCTCTTGCAGGTGCCGGGGGCAGTACCGACAGCGACTACGGCGGAGGTAGGATCCACTGGGGATGGGGGTCAGCGGTGGGGTGGGACAGGATAGGCAGTGCATGTGCTTCTGCCACACAGCACCCGCTCTCTCTGTGCCCCACAGGCACGGTGGCAGAGACAGGGACGATCGCCGGCATTGCCAGCGCCCTGGCCATGGCACTCATCGGGGCTGTCTCCAGCTACATCTCCTACCAGCAGAAGAAGTTCTGCTTCAGCATCCAGCGTAAGTGTCCCTCCAAGCACCTCAGAGCAAGCACCCACCCTATTTTCCCCCTGAACCTCACTGCCATTTTCCAGCCAGGAGGCAGGAGGGGGTGTCAGGCATCCGGTGACCCAGAGCTGGCAGAGCAAATCCTCAGCCATGGGTTATTGAGCCCCCCTGCCCCATCAGGCGTTGCACAGGCAGGAACCCACCGGCACCAACAGCCCCAGGACCTGCTGCCCCCCCAGAGGCTGCGTGCCACCCCTTGCACACACCCACAGACAGTCACAGCCAAAGACCAAACCACCAACACTGAACAGGATAAATACAGAAAAAACACACCACCCCAAAACAAACCCCAAACCACCCCAAAACAAACCCAAAACCACCCCAAAATCTCAGCAAGAGGTAAAAACTCACCAGGAAGCAGTGAAGGAAGCACAGCAAGCCTCTGCAAGTGGGTCAGCCATGGGTGGCACAGCCCAGCCCACCCTCCTGCAGGTGTGCAGCAATCACTACAATTAAGTGCAAATTAAGCAGTAAAGCTTCTATTGCCAGAAAGCACCTTTTGCACGACTTGCTCGGTGTAAGCATTGCAGGAGGTGTCCTGGCAGCCTCACCCCATGGCCTGGCTGTGGTGGGCTCCTGCAGCCTCTTATGGGGTGGTTACAAACAGCTGGAAAAAGCTCATTTTAAATTAATCAATTGAAATCTCCTGCAAGTCTCCTTTGCTCTGGGGGAAGGGTTTCTGGGGCTGGAAATTTCTGCTGGAATTGTGCTATTTTCCCAGTTGTGCGTGAAACAAACAGGAGCATTTCGGTAAATTAGATCAGCAGCAAAAGTCAAATGAATGTGATGGAATGAAACACCCTTGTATATTCCCCCCACTTAAATGATATTTTGGCAAGAATAAATAATTAAAAAAAAAAAGAGGAAAGGCTTTGATGAGGGGGAAGCTGAGAGACACAAAGCCCCAGAAAGGCGGCAGGAAATTAAAGTTAATTATAAAGGAGGATTAATTTAAGCCATCAGACATGGCATGCTGGGCTAATGTCAGGCCTTAGATGCATTGCAATGCATGACAGAAATCTAAGAGCCGTCAGCCACTGCAAAAGTGGCTTTTTATTGAAAAACATAAATTGCATTTGGTGTTATCCCAGCAAAACACGTCTTGGGGGAGGCAGCGGTGTGTGCAGTGACCGCTCGTTTGCAGCACAGAGGAACAGGCTTGGCTTTTTCCCTTGCCCAGCCCTCCGTCCTTCTGCGGTGGCGAGGCTGCTGCTCCATCGCTCGTCTGTGAGTCTCTTCTAATGAGTGTTTGCCAGTTCCTCTAAGGGATGTGCACAGCGCTGCCCAGTCATCTTTATCCCACTTCTTACGCTGCGTCTCCCGCTCACTACCCGTGCCCTGGGCTGTTGCTCAGCCTCTTGGGGTCCCTCTGCCCTGTGCTGCTGTCTGTGCCCGGGCAGGATGGGACTGTCCGTGCTGCTCCGGAGGCTCCTCTCCTGCCTCCACAGCTTGGCCTGCCACGGACTGCAGTGTCTGTGCTGCCGTGGGGTTTTACGGGGTTTTTTCAGCCAGCTGCAGAAACTTCTCTCCCATGCCTCAGAGGCAGTGGCTGCGCCATTGCTGCACGAGGGCTCCTGTGGTGCTGCTTTGCCTCTGCCCCGGCAGTTTCCTCCCTCCCTCCTTCCCCGTGAGGTACAAATGAATGCTGTCAGAACCTGGTGGTGAGGCACAGCACATCCCTGCCACACTTGGCGCTGCATTTAGATGCATATAAAATTTAGATGCCTAAAAACTGCATGTTGCATTGCTTCAGCCTTCCTTTGCAAACCAGCACGGCCCCCTCCCCTTCCCTGGTCCCTCCCTAGCAGGACATGGCGGTTAGCACAGCATTCCCAGCTCTGCCTCTCTCCAAAGAGGTCCTTTAGAGGAGCTGTAGAGGACCACCAAGGTCCATGGCACACCCCAGACAGTCTTAACTCAGACCTGAGCTGGGTGACAGCATGCGGTGCCACCCTGTTGTTGCAAACATTGGAAACTTCTTTGCATTTAAGTAAGGGACTTATTTGGGATGTGACACCCCACTGGGATCCTGCTTCATCACCACAGCCCTACTCTAAACTGCTTCTCACAGCTCTGCATAACTTAGCTTTTAATGAGAACAATACCATCTAGCTGTGCTTAGCCACAGCCCCGGTGCACAGCGGTCCCGCCCGAGATGCACCAGCTCCATGCACCTCTCCTAGCCCAGCCTTAGCACAGCAATTAGCCTCACTGCCACACGTGATAAAGATGAAGCAAAAGACTCAGGGAAAAGGGCTCCTGTTAGAAGCTGTGCCTTCTCAGCAAGCCTCTGTGGTCACTCTAAAATCCAGCATCGCTTTTCAGCACTGTTTATGGTTTACTGATGTTTCTGAACTGCTGTTAAGGCAGAGGAGGTTGCAAAAAGGCAGAGAGGCCAATTACCGGTTTTTAAGGCATCAAAGCAAATAATTTTTATTTTCTACCCTCCCATCTCACTCTCTTTGTTGTTACTTCTCAGAGGGACTTAACGCGGAATATGTGAAGGGAGAAAACATGGAAGCTGTTGTAAGTGAGGAACCCCAAGGTGAGAACCTTTCATTCCTTACCCTGTCTGCATCCAGCCACAAAAGCAGCTTTACTGAGGGGCTTTCTCATAGTCCCTCATGCTGTACTCAGCTGCCGTGTCTCTTTGATGAAGACACCACTTAGGTGATGCTGCAGCTTTCTGTGAAACACCCACCCACCACAGTGCTTTCCCCCTTTATTGAACACAAAGGAAAGCCGTGGTAAGAGACCAAGGAGCTTGTGCTGCAAACGGTGGCAGTTAATATTTAGCTTTCATGTTGTCAGCCATCAAGAGCATCTTATACAAGAGAAGCATGATCCTTCTTTCAGTGACATGTAATCAAGGCTGCTGCAAAGGCTTTTCCAGTGTCACATACAAGCAAGCAGTGCTAGGTGCCCGTTGCTTGTGCTCTGGTTCCATCATGTGCTATTGTACTCATGGTTTTTATTCTTTCTCCCTAGTTAAATACTCGGTACTGGAAACACAGTCAGCAGAACCTCCAAAACAAGACAGTGCGAAGATATAAAGGATGACCCGGGGCTAGAAAAGAATCAGTTGGCAGCAAACGGAGATCTTACGTGCTTCTAATTTAGCTTTTTTTTTAATTTAATTTTACTCCAAAGATATTTAATGTGTACTTAGGCTTGAACTGGCTTCTTATTGCTCTAGGCTTTAGGGTTAGAGTGGTAGTATGTGTTTATTTTTTGTAAAGAGGTATATGTTTACATGAACGTAGTATTGTAGGTTTGATGTCCAGTTGTATGCAAACCAACAGAAGGTGCTTCAGTAGTCGTCAGTTTTCAATTAAGGGACAAGTCCTTTTTCAAGGGGCAGAAGAGCTTACAGGTATGAGGACAGTGAAGTGCCTGTAAATAGCAGTCCAAAGCAAACCATTCAAAGCCCTTTGTAAAGCACCTCCAGCCAACTTCTGCCATCAGCTATGGGCATGTCACTTCCAACGGCGGTGATGAAACTGCACATCTCCTGAGGGTAAATTGTGGTCCTTAGCATAGCTACACCTAAAAATGAAGTGCCTATGGGTAGGTCCTCGTGTGGGGCCTCGGGCAGAGGCAGGTGACTCCCTGCTCCGAAGCCAGGAGTTGAGGATGCTTCACCACCACACAGCACTGGGCTTCTAACCACAGAAAAGGACCTGATTTTCATGCCAAGTCACAAACAGAGTGCAGCGTTCACTTTTAGCAAATGCTTGGCTCTGGCAGAGATCAGAACGGAGCTGAAGCTGCTGAGCGATAGTTTGTGTGACATGAGACACTGACACTGTCACTGAAATGAAAACTGTGTGTTCGGATGCTTCCACGGACAGGTTCAGATCTCATTCACACTGAAACAAATCACAGATTTAACCCAAAAGGAAATAAACCAAGTAGGTATCTGTTAAGACCTGTAACACTCACTGCCACAAGAGAAGTGAAGCTTAGCAAGATGCAGCCCCCCACCTTCTCCTCCAGTCATTAACACAACTACGACAGCACTCCCTGGCACCTCAGGCAGAACAAGGATGTAACACTTCATCCTTTGTGTCACCAACTAACCTTTATAAAAGGCAGAATCTCCTGAGGATGGGTGCCCCATCGCCGTCCTGCGTGGGGTTCCTGCAGCTTTCTGGGACGCATCGGGCTGCGAGCTGTGCTCAGCACGACACTGGGCTGCTGCAGGGGTGCTCGTGCAGCCCTCTCCAGTGGTACCAGTGCCAGGACCTGACCTTCTCTACATTGCAAGAATTTGTGTTTATATTTTGAATCCCTCCCCAACCCTTTTTTATCACTGCTCAAATGTGGATACTATCATTTCTCCAAATCAAGGATTGCTTAAAAAGCATGCTCTCAAGTGAAGGAAAATTCACTTTACGTGGTGTAAGAGGTACTCACTATTTATATATAATCTTGAAACGTGTGCATTTTGTACTGTTTTGCAAATCCCATATTTTGTGAATGTGTATTAAAAAAAAAAAAGCCTTTTCAGCTAGATGTACAAATTCACAGCTTTCAGGTAGACACGACCTACAGAAGGCCTTGCCAGGAGGTGAAGCAGCCTGGGAGCATTGCTGCCTAACAGCTCCATTTGAAAGGGAATTGCCTAGTAACATGGTTAAGTATTTTGCAATAGCTGCACAATTCTTTATGCTCTTTTTAACACTTGCATATTTAAAGCCTTACACTAGCTTTAGCAGAACAGCTACAGTGGTTTGTAAGGGAGACAGGTTCTAGGGATACATGGTGCCTCAGCGTGTTCAGAACACTTGGGCTACAACAATACTGCTACGAACTGCTGCTGCTTTGTTTTACCAGTGTGTTTGGGTTAGAAAACAAAAAGATTTCATTACTGGCTGCTGGGAGAGTGGAAGCAGAGGAAATAGAGACGGGATGCACCCTGTGTTTGCCAGCTCCCCAAGAAGGATTTTCACAGAGGAAGCGTGGTCTGCAGGATGTGGATCAGCACGTGCAGGAGCTCAGGTGCCCACGAAGCCTCACAGTTGAGTTTGTGCATCTCCATTCCCAAGCACCATCACCTGTTTTTCTTCCTTAGCCAAACACTTTGAAAGCTGCAGCATGAAAAATGTTTTCAGAAAGCGATTGCAGATGAAGTGTTACAACATGGCATTGCTGATCACTAGGAGCCCTTTTCCTAGCTTGGATCAAGCGACCGTAATTCCATTTCTCCTTTTGCTGATAACAATTGATTTCTGTACATGCAGATCATTGGTTTTGTTGCATTTCTGTTACCATGCCCTCCCTGTTTGTCTACTGGACAGTGCAATGGAGTGCCCAGCATTGCTTAAAGAGTATAGCACCTACCCCTCTGTTGGGAAGCCTTTACCCTAGAACATACGAGAAACGTGTCTAATTCACAAATACTACAGTTTCAAAAAAAACAAGAAAAAAAAAAAAAGAGGCAAAAAAAAAGCTGTTTCACTGAAGAAAAACACCCAGTTTTTAGAACTCAGAAGTTGCTCCATCCCCCAAGGCCTTTTCTAAGACTTTGGTGAATACTTACGCCTTAGTGTAATTTCTAGGTATGTGGAAAACCATAAATGCACAGTGAAAGGGAGCACTTCTTCAAAAATTTACAGCAACAGAATTCAAGATCTCTTTCTCTAGGATTTCAAATAGGAAAATACTGACAAATACTAAGTAAAGAAATTAAACCCCATCTCCTCTTCAAAACTGGACAAAAGTAAAAGTCTTAATGTGCTAAGTGTCAGTAAAGACTCAAATTGCTTTTTTATTGCAGTTGGACTCCTCCATCTGTACCAGTCTCTGAGAAATATGGAGTTCATACATCATCTATATTTTAGGCATTATAGCAACTGAGAGGATTCTGGTGTATTTTCTCCGTAGTGATCCAGGTTCTGAAACAACCGACCCAGCACTGACCCCTCTAACTACTTTCATTTAATTAGTTTCTGTTCTCTTTAAATCCAGATATGGAAGTTTTAAAAATCCTACATTTTAGGTTCTGTATACATGGTATGAACTTTCTCATCTTTTATAAAAAAAGGCCATAAGGCACTGGGAAACTGGGATTTTTTTTTTTTTTTCATGCATCCAAAAACTAAACATACAGCTGCCCTGGGAGCCTATGTACTACCTGTGCTGTGAGCACTTGCCACACCTCACCTTCTTCAGCTTAACTAAAGCTGTTTTTAATAAAATGATTCAGAAAAGGTTTCTCAATTACATAGAGAAGAGAATTGAAAGAATGTAACTAGCTCCTTTCCTGCTTATTCCAGCAATTACTTGCATTTTCCTTTGGCAATCCTGCAGTAGTTTCTTTGTTTTAGATTCTTCAGTTGAGAATACTCCCAACATGAATTTCAGATCTTTTGGCACTATAAACTCAGCCATTTTCGTGTAACCCCACTAATGAACCCTTACAAGTGCTATATTGTCATTCTTAACTACTCATTTGTTGTGATAAAAGTGGAATTAGTCCATAATACCATTTCAAACTCTGAAGAAGTAAGCTGAGTCGACAGGCTAAGGCTTTAAAAATCTGCTTTTGCAACAAAGGAGGTTCAGGAACAAATGAGGCTCAGAAACAACAGTATTGTGAAATTAGAGAATCCTTTCTTTTGAGTGAAGTCCTTACTGAAAAGCAAGGCAGCCTGTTGGCTGATGCAGAAGCGATCTATACCAAATGAAGGCTGAATGTTATGCTGTAAGAAAATAAGATCCATTTTGCTAACATGTATGTAAGGATCACGGGGGTAAAAGTCAGAATTGGAAATTCTGATTGATTGGAAAACAGCAAATAAACCAAGTTGACTAGTAAGACATTTTAGACTTGATTTTTTGTGGGTTTGTTCATGTTGTAGACTGCAAATGGTGGGTATATCCTGCTTGTACGTCACCTCTTCTGTAACTAAAGACTTCATTTAAAAAAACAAAATAGACTGTGAGAAAACAAGTAAAACTAGACTGTGAGAAAACAAGTATCCTGATGAAAACTTTAATTTAATACTAAAAAAATACTAAAAAATCTCAGGCCAACCAGCAACTAAACTCCAGGCAGTGCCCTGTGTCCCTGCCTGCACTCAGCACTGCTGGTTTTGGTCCTTTTCGCTGCTCTAGGTTTCCTGCAGTTCTCTTTGGAATTTCACATCCAGGAGATGAATCTCCCATGCGGTGCAAACAAAGCTGACCTTTGTATAATGATTCCAAACCAGCTACTTCTGACTCCTACTTCTTGTAGAAATAAAATTCTTTTCTCACTGCCAGATCTTGTGCAGTTGGGAAGAGATTTCTAATATGATACCCACGTAGTTCAGCAGATGTGATCTTTCAGCAAATGGATGTTCCTTACTGCTTTTTAACAAATGCTTCACATGGAGAATACTCTAAATTGTCCAGTGTACTTTGTCCTCTGCTGTGGGGCTCAATGAATGGGAGTTGTTGATCCCTTATTCCCAGCTTTTACAGAACCAGCTACTATTGATGTTACTACAAACAGCATATGAATTAGTAGTTTTTCTCAGAAAATAAGAGAAAAATCAAACACTTCTTGTTTAAAGCTTTAACTCCTTGAAAGGAAGGCTGCCTATGCAGGGAACAAAACCAGGCAGATAGGAGCTACAGAATACCTTTGAGCATTTCCATGCTAAGTACACACAGAACATCCATTGTGCTCACACATATTACAGTAGGACCCCTCCCCCAATGCTCTCCTTCAGATCAGAGAAGACTCACTGAGCTGTGTTGAAACTTGTGGATAAACACCCAGTCAGTTGAAATAACTGGTATTCTGCTATGCAAAACCAAATTCTCAGATTTTAGCTCTAGGAATCTAAGCTTCAAAAATCTCGAAGTGCCCAAGCTAATCCAGTCATCACTTACACAATAATTATAGAGAAAATGTTGTGATTATTAGCAGCAATAAAGAGGAAAACTTCAAAAGATTTTCTTTAGCACTGCATTTTAGAGATAATGTGCTTTACTTTAATATACAGTTAAAATGTCAAGGAAATCCGAAGTATGGAAGAGTTTAATTCAATACCAGCTCAACATATTTTGGCAATGTAAAATTCACTGCTGGCACACTGTTCAGCAGAACCATTTTTACAGGAAAACATCTTTCATCTATTTATAAAAAGCCTGAGGTTGATTAAGGGATGGAACATTGCAAGCCTTCCTAAACTTTGTTCTTGTAGGTGAGTATCTATTATAAAAAGCATTCACTATAATAAAAAGGACATGCTGAAATACCCTGCACTGCACAGTAAACTTGTAAGACTGGATACAGCACATCTGCCTTCCCAGTTGAAGTTGCAGAAGTGCTCAGTGGCTCACCTTACTCATTAACTATATGCTACATATTGGAATGCACAGAAACAGGAAAGCGCCATCGCATATTAAGAACAAATGTGCAGTAATAAACGAGTACTCACAGACAGTAAAAGCCACAATCAGCATATAGAATCAATTGGCTCTTAAGAACAGGGCTTAATTCGCACCAGCAGAACTTGGAGCAATACAAGCACGAGTCAAAAAGCAGAGCTGCAGTATTTAAGTGCCCTAAGGAGAGGAAACAGATTCTCACAAAACACAGTGAGGAAAACAATCCAGGGAAAATTTTCAGCATGTGCCATTTCTGGGCCTTCCAAGAAGAATAATTTTTTTTAAAGGCTGGATGTTATAGTAATCAAATCTCTCTGATAGGAATATTCTGTGGGGGAGATGAAAGAAAGTTGGGAATGTATATTTTATATGAAAACACAGTTAAATTACTCACTTTAGAGAAAAAAATGCTAGCAGCAATTTAAAAAACAAAAAGCCAAGAGGCTTTATTTCAAGAAAACCAATTGAGATCATATTAATTAAAAACTTTGTCAAACAAAGTCATTACAAGTTAAGGTCTTCAAAAGAGTCCGGACAGGCAGGATCCATTTTCTGAACTTAGAGCTTAAAACCACTATGCATATGTTTAACATCACATACACATGTGTATAAATGGACACAGCTTTGCGTTTTGTGTGTACGCTTTAAACCAAAACATGCTTAACAAAACGTGGAGCTATACAGACTATACAATTTACACAGCTGGGTGTCATTCCAACCCCAAATATTACCATTTGCTAGAAAACAAACTTTTACTTTGTACAAGACTGTGACATGAATAAGTTTACCCCTTACGCAGGAGGCTGAAACCAAACATTAAGCTCAACACTCAAAAGACTTTATTTCAACTTGTACAAAAGGCATTAAAAAACCCAAAATACGTGCTTTACCAAATATATTACATCATACAAGTCAGTGTGGTGTATTTGATAAACCCTGCTTAACTCCATCCACTTGTAATGGCATATTTAGTCAAAATGTAAAACTGACTACACTGAAAAACATTTATTTTAAAATCAATTTTCAAGTGCATTAATTACCTAAAAAAAAATAAATTGCTCTAGCAAAAAAAATATATATATATATTACTGAGTGAAATAAGGAGCTCCCATTCAGAAAAATGTTCTGTGTAAGCATCATGTGGCATGTAATTTGATTCTCTCAGCCA
Source organism: Podargus strigoides (assembly GCA_028020825.1). NCBI lineage: Eukaryota > Metazoa > Chordata > Aves > Caprimulgiformes > Podargidae > Podargus > Podargus strigoides. The sequence goes on from CM051631.1 coordinate 11,914,788, forward strand.
GGCATGGTACCCTAGGCAGTGTGAGAGGCATTTTCCTGTCTGCTTGGCAGATGGATTCCTTTTTAGGATGGTTGTTAATTGCTCAAAAGAAAGTTTAATTTCACAATTGTTGATTTAGCTAGAGATGTCAAAACACATGTGGGAACTGCCAACAAGAAAATACATCACATCTATTGAAGCTCTTTTTGGCCTCATCATAATATCAGACACAGAATAAGGCATGTAGATCATAGCAATTACAAGTCACTCACAATCCTTTTGTGACGGGAAAAGCATTTCACCCTCCCCTCTGCATTACCTGACACAAATTGTTTCCATGGTGTTTGTTACGCATCACACCGAGGTGTGCACCGGCGTGGCTGAATGGGAAGGAGATGAACCTCTATCAGAGGAGGAAGAAATGGATCGTGTGGCAGCTTCCCGCTGCAAATCTTCAACCTTCTTCTGGAGCTCTGTCCGGATGGCGAGGAGGTCTTTCAGATTTTGATGGATTGGAACCTGCCAGGTGAAGAAAAAAGGCTTACTTTGGCTCTCATAGCGAGTTATCTTCTCAAGTAATGCTTCCACTGTTTCCTTCAGTAACACAAGGAATCCAACACCTAAAAATTTCAGTCTATCAATATTTAGGGCAAATGTTTCTTTAGGTATTTGACGTGAAATTTTTCAGCAAACTGTCCCTTTCTAACAACACAGTTGGCAGGAAACCTATCCAAAAGACTGTTTTTGCAAATGGTCTTGATGAGATACCAAACACATTCCAATAAATGTACCTCTATCACTACCACTTTCAGTTGAACTTAAAATGCCTTTCCCGGGAACTATTTCCCCTGCCATTTGGGACAGAACTTATTACATAAAGAGAATTCACAAAGCTGGCTCCATACAGAGCATCTTGTTACTTGTCACCGGGCATCCTTCCAAGAGTCTGACCCCTTCCAGCTTGTCAGCGAGAAAAGTGCTGCAGCCAAAGCCAACTGAATTGTGTTTGTGGTGGACCTCCCGGAGTGACACTACGATAAACCTTTCATAGAAGCAGGTCATACAGGTTTCTGCTTCAGACAGTACCCAAAAACTACCAGAGACGCACCACTGCATCAGAGTTCTAGGCATTTTTCACGCTCATCCAGAACATCCAACTACATCACGGCCAAAGGAAGATGCAAGCCACACTGGCTTTTGCAGCTGGATCTGTTATCTCAGACAAGCAGAGAGAGACCTCCCCTTCTTCCAAACACCACAGAAAGGCCAAAAAAGTTTGACTGTAAATTGCTTTTAATTTATTTTATCCTGTATAAACTGTAATTGTTTACATCGTTTGGAAAGAGCAAGATGGGAAAACAATTTAACTGGGCTGGCGAGACAATCATGGGGAAATGAAGCAATGGGAAACGTATGGATTGCAGGACGTCCTAAGTAATTTATACTCTGGGCTTCTGGAATGTCAGGCTCTAGGGAACTGCATTCACTCACCATCGCTTCCTACTGCTTAAAAGTGATCACAGGGCTGGGATGCACACCTGAGCATGAAGTTTTCACATGGTGCTATGTGAAGGAGATACCAAAAACCTGAAAGGGTTTCTCTTCTCACCATCAACACACAACTGAATCACAGTTTATGTTTTTGTGAGTTCTGGCTTTTTAAAGAAAGTCTTTCAAAAATCCATGCATTTGGTTTGGATACGTTCAAAATCTAACACTCGTGTTTCTGAAACAGGAAAATATCATTTCATTTCTACCTTTAGGTCTAACTTAAAAGAATAAAATAGTATCAGACAGTCTGGCTTAGGTCAACATTTTCTTTGCCACATACTTTTTTCTTGTTTGTAGCTTAGCCCATGAACAGAAACTTCAGTGTATTCACAAAGTGCTGCTCCCAGTACCCGGGGAATTATCAATTCATCCAGCATGTCATCTACAGTAATTTAAAAGTGTAACTTTTTGAGTCTTCAGCAGAACAATCGCTGCACACAACCAAGCTCCCGATGACGCTGGAGTCCTGCCATCACTATGCAATTAATTCTTTCTCTTCCTGCAATCTTCTCTTGCATCCACCACACAAACTCCTTGGCGAGTGAGGCCACAAGTCTACAGACAACAGCCTCCTTCACCAACCCAACACAAAGCACACCCTCCAGCCAGCCAAAATCATTTTTCTGAGGCAGTCTACAGAAAATGTAAACACCTAAAAACATGGCAGAACTGAGCCTGGTGATGAAGTTTCTCCATGATGTTGTAACACACACTATGGAAAATTCAAATTTCACTGAAGACCAAGACTTTCTGGAATTAGCACTCCTCCATTTCTTCCGCCCCCGCCCCCCCCCCCACCCCCCGCCCTTCCTCAAGTAAAAGATCCCTTCCTCACGCTCTCAACTTTGGATGTCTTCTTTATGAAGACATTTTCCTGAAGCACTTAGGTCTGTAACAAAGTGATTTACCATTGGTATCACTAGTCACGCAAGCCCTGGGGTCACAGGAGATTTGTACACCTGATTTCTGCTTAATCACAAACCAGCATTACAGGCCAATTTCTCTCAGACACCTTTCACACGGGCATTATCCAGTGTGTCCCACTGCACAATGCTCAAACACTCCAAAAAAAGCAGTTCTATACAACTGGCTTTTGGGGACCCCACTCCAAATCCTTTCAGGATACACCACACAAAAGCTGCTGCAGAACTTTGCATGCTGTGTAAAGTGCTTCAAGGAGGAAAAGTGTGGCTGCACATCTCAATCCTCCTTCTGCATTCCCCCCGAACCTATTTCCACAAGGCAAGCTCAAACTTTGATGCAAGTGCTGTTCTCCCCGCACATCCACCTCAAAGAACAGGACCGTGCTTAAATAAATTAGCTAAATAACAATAATGACACTTAAAAAGTGTGTGTGTATTCAAGTCACACAAAAAAGCCTGTTCAACACTAAGGTTGCAAAATTATCCTCTCAAAAAATTCGGTGTCAGAATGAAGACTACTTCTCCAAACTCCATTCAGCCCTCCTGTACATCCGTATAAAATCACTGGTTAAATAAGCATTAAAATACTAGTTTCCCCTCTTGTATTCCTCATTTATTCAGTGCACAGTTTGATGCTAGTCAATTAGTGCACAGTTATTCAATATTTAGTTTTCTTTGCAGTGTCTGATCCCATCCTTTATTTATTCTTCTGAATTTAAAATGCTTAGGTTGCCTTTTCTGTACTTTCATCTCATGTCAAGAAACAAATTTATTTCTCCAGCACCCTAATGAGGTATGGGAGTACTAACCTCCACTTTTATAGACAAGGATCTGAAGCAAGCACCTCCCAGTTTTGGATAGCTTGATCTCAAATTGGTTTAGCAGAGAACTTAGGAATTCTGCAGTTAGGCCTCATGGGCATCAAGCAGGACACCCAGTAAATAAGAAGCACACACACAGTGCCCACTCTGCTCCAGGTGATCTCTCTTATGATAGAGGAATCCTTTGGCAAAGGCAGGGAGAAGCTTCGTTGTCCCAGAGCAGCATCCCTCACCCACAGGCCAATTTTTTCTTTGCCTGTGTGCATGTCCCCTCCAGCCTACTTCCCCAGATTGTGTTCCATGGGCTGAACACAAAGCAAAGACCTCCAGCACCTGGAGCATTATTCACTCCTAGTTCCTATTCCCAGTTCATCACAACTCTCTCGTAGACTCTACATCAAAACCATCTCTCAGTCCTTTTACCCTCATTTATTCTCAGTCCTTGAGAATTCACTGAGATTGTTCCAGCCTCAGACCTTCAAATTGGATTAATTTCTTCCAGGATATGACCAGGCACATTCTGAAACACTATCTGTCTTACTAAAATCTCATGTTTGCCCTAGAGATAGAATATTTACAGAAAAATAGCCCCTCACCCCAACAAAAGAAGTCTACAATACCTATATTTTCATATGGCAAAATATTTTTCTTAGTCACTTTCTCATAAGCAACTGAGCCCTCTTGGATGAAATTTTACAAAACAATTCAGTCGGACACTTCCCTTCTTTGAAAAAAGCAGCAAATCCAAATGTGAAAGAATGAAAAGACAGACAATGGTGCTAGAGGGAAAAAGGGGAAAAATACCCCAAACAAAGCCTCGACCTCAAGTCATGTTTTTTTTGTGTTTGTGGGGTTTTTTTGGTTTCCCCCCCCCCCCCCCCCCAAGAAACTCCAAAGTGAACCAAACAGAAATAGAACTATCCAGATTTCTGGAAGCCTCAGTCCATCTAGGAAGGAGGAAGAGTAAGGGGATGAAGCATCTTTAAGTGAATTCTGTCACCAGTTAAACCCATTAAAATAATAAAAAAAATAAGTTTAGCACATTTCTGTATTTCCTAAAGACTTATTCCCAGGCAGACCTGTTGCTGCCAATGTTTCCTCATACCATCCTGTGCAAACTTGTAGATAACTATCTCCATTTTTGCCACTTCACACCATTGTATTTCAGCGTGTGAGTCCTCCCCCAAACAAAGCCCTCTTCAGAAGGAAATGGATCCAACACCCTTCACAACACCACCTGTAATGGCTTGTTGTGAACGAGGTTCTCCTTTACTTTGCCACTGTTCAGAATAAAAGAAGAGTGACAGATTCTGTAAGAAACAAGAAGTTTGGAGAAGATCACTTATTAAAAGATCTTGTTACCACCTTGACCCTAGAAGTGTACACTTGCACAGCACAAGTAGTGTCTCCATGGCAAGCTTTCATTACAGTTTTGTTAAGAAATCATATAATCAATTTGACTGAGATGAATTTGTTGGGAGCCTGCCAGCAGATGTAGTGTTTTCTACCCTCTCATCCTGCCTCTCAGATTAGGAGTGGAAGCTCAAAAGAGGACTCTGGACTCACCACCTGGTTGCATTCAAGGTATTTTTTGCTGCTCTGCTCCACTGTATCAATACCAGATTTTCAGAAGTGTCTGCATCCTGTCCTTTGTAACGCCAGCTCGCCAGTACATCGCTGCAGTAATGCTGCTAGGCAACACCCTGCCACCACAGCCAGGTCCCCAGCACTGCAGTCCCCACTCCAGGGAAAAGCAAAGACTACTTCTGCTGCACAAGGGGAACCTATACAGACAAAACCTAACCTGGCAGTGATCTGGGGTTTTGCTGGGCTGGAAAATTGGCTGGGCCATTGCTCACTAGGTCTTCAGGATGTTTTTCATGTGTTATTTAAACTATTACCTCCATGTGCTGAAAACCAATAAATTTCATTACCATTATTTAACAAAATATTCTGCCAAAAAATAAAGTAGAAACTTAAAGGTTAATGTACCACATTTTAATAGATTTTGGTGGGTTAACCTCATGAAAAAATTCTGTCATTTGACTATTTCTAAGAAATAAAATTAGATTTCTCTAATCACAGAAAATTTACTAAAACCAGATTAGAAGTTGATCAATCCAAAATAAAACTGGCATTTACATCTAATATAGCTAGCAATATAACCCAAGCAGGGACAAGAGCAAGGAGTTTGCCAGCAGCACTAAGTACACAAGGGCATGGAGTGATAGCACGAAGGGTAATGGCTTTAAACTGAAAGAGGGTAGATTTAGATTAGATATTAGGAAGAAATTCTTTACTGTGAGGGTGGTGAGACACTGTCCCAGGTTGCCCAGGGAAGTTGTGGCTGCCCCCTCCCTGGCAGTGTTCAAGGCCAGGTTGGATGGGGCTTGGAGCAACCTGGTCTGGTGGGAGATGTCCCTGCAGGGACATGGCAGGGGGGTTGGAATGAGATGAGCTTTAAGGTGCCTTCTAACCCAAACCATTCTATGATTCTATGATAAATGGGTAGGGTTTTATTTTCCTGATTAGCTAGCTTGCTGCCTATTTCATTCAAAAGCAGATACTTTTCCTACACTTTAAAGGTACCTACTGCCTACAATGAGCTGAAAAGTAGAGATCACTGCTAAAGAAACATTCTTTATTGCTTAAAATACCATTGATATGAAACCATTTTTTAAACTGAATTATCTACATGTACATCAAAAGCAGCACCTGGTGTACTGTAACACTCAGAGAACACCACTTCAGAGTTATAATAAATTATTCTTGCTGAGTGAAGACTTGAGGAAAGATAAATTTTTTTTTTTTTTAACAATACCCTCACAGAAACTACAATTATACTGTACAATAAACATACCACAACACATATAAAATATCTAGACCTAAGACAGCTTCATTTCCTAAAAAATTCAAACCTTCCTCTTCTCAGAATTACTACAGTTCACTTTCAGTATTGACTTTCAGGTTTTCATTCCTAAGTAATCCTTCAGGATTCTGGAGTGCTTCTGGATAGCAAAATTTGTCAACACAAGGACAGGTATAAAAGAAATTATAATAGCTACTCACTTACAGTACCGCCAAGTCTTAATTGGATGGATATCTACTGTGTATTACTGTACTAGCTCAAGGACAGTCATTCACATGAAAATTGTTCAACAGTGAATGCATTTTGTCTTGTTCAGTGAGCATACTTTATCTATTTTAGCACGAGGGAAGAAAGGCTGCAGAGGAGAATGGTTATTTTAAATTCATTGCTTGACTTAAGACTGTCAGTTTTTCCAAAACCTGCTCCGTGCATTGGAAAGACAATATCCTTCACTTGAGCTTTTTGTTCCTCTTCATGAGCTGGAACTCTGTCAGACTTGCTTTTAAAACCTAGTTAACAGTATATTCATAGAAAAAGGCAAGTTTAAATGATGAAAACAGCAGTTTTCTGTAATAATCAATACTTACACACTTATTGTAGAGGTATGCTCCTGGGAAACCATGCAAAAACCCCTGGCCTCTGGAAAAGCAATGACTAACAAACAGAAATTATGAATCCCATTAAGTGGGAACTGGAACAGAGATTTGCAACAACTGCATAGATTTCCAGACTCAAGAAACACTACAGGCTACAAGCTGATGCCATTGCTCATTAGAACCTACAGCCCATTTAGATTTAGACATCTGACAGATTAGAGCAATGCTTTGTGTGCTTGCTCTTCAAAATACGTTAGAAACTCCCAAAAATGAAGATTATTTGTACAGTTCCAGTTTCTCCCTTTCTGTGTATGTTCTGATGATGTGCTCATTATACGATACCAATCTTTTTTTTTTTTTTTTCCTTTTCTTAAATAACTACAGATTCTTTCAGCAGGATAAGCAGTGAAGTTTTTATTTTATCCCACACTGACTGAATGTTGAGAGTTTCATCTCCAGATGTAAGTTACCTGCAGTAAATCAGACTCTGGAAATCTTGACTTAAGACACCCAGATAGAAACTATCAGGTACTGCAAGAAACTTGCCTTGTCTCACAAGAAACACTGTGGTAAATGCAGGGATGAAATCTCCTTAGCTAAGACAACGCTCAACTATCTAACCCACACGGCGATTCCTTCTCCTGACATCTCCTGCCTTGTTCTTTCACGCAAAAAGATAGACTGAAGACCATAGATTGTAGACCAGCCATGTCAAGCACTTCCAGAGCCACAAAATGGTATTAAATCATATGCATGAATTTTGAAAATATCCTGTTATGTGCAGGATAAAGCATCTCAGTAATTATGCTTTTCCATGTATTCTCAAAAATTTTTCCAGTGATGCTTAGCATCATATTTGTTCTTTTAAATATGCAATACTTTGTGTTTATTGACACTGAAGTTCAACTGTTCAACATATCAAATGCTTCTACAATTCTACACATGGCACACAAAAAAAGCAGCAATCATTGTAACCTATTTATATGCTTTCCAGATCATTTCTGTATATACTGAACAAACAGTTATTTATTCCTACTTTTTCCTTTCCTTTTTTTAAGCCAGCTATTAACCTGTGAACAGACTTTCCCTGGCTTTTCATGGAAGCTCCAAAGACTGCCTTTAGCAGATGATCCCATTTGAGCAGCTGAATTGAATTTCTAGGTTATAGATGGTGCTAGCCTTATATTCTGGATGAAAGTCCACACACACAAAGAAAATAATCAGTCTGAAAAACTTACAGGGATTCCTATGACATTCTCTCTAGCACAGTGGCCAGAACAGAATTTGAAGAAAAATTAGCAGGCATAGAAAATTTTTTTTAAAAAATAAGGAAAAGTTTAATCCCTATACTCCAATGGTTAATATCACTTCCCAGAAGGCATAAAAACAACTAAACTAATGGACTATGTATATTTTGTGACAAAAAACATCCTTTTTCTTGCCTCTCACATAGAAAGGCACAGCTTGAATTGAAAGGACCAGAACTTTTACTCATGCTCTGCATATATGAATGGTAAGAGTATATTAGTTCAAAAATACTGCCCCTGCAGAAGTCTTATTCAGGAAAATCATTTGTTGTGTTCTTCCCACCTTCCAGAGTTGCCCAAGCAGATAACTGACACCTGGCAGCTAGAACTCCTCAAACCAGTGTAAAGAGGAGGTCTGAATGACTACACAGGAAAGAGAAATATATGATATCAACAAAAAAATTCAAAAGCATCATACAATCTTATGTATTCCAGACTAGTAGGGTCATCTGTAAGTCCAGCAGCAGGTACCCACAGAGCACACACCTCTGCAGGAGGGAATGAGCTCATCTTCCATGCTACATACAAATACATGTATCGCCAACCCAAGGAAAGGGCAAATCTGAAAAAAACCACATCTCAGTCAATGAACTCAAATAAGATGGCACTAAAATCTATCTAATTTTCTTGGGACAAGAAGTCAATAATGATGTAATGCCTCCAAACTGAAACCAAGGAGCATTTTATTTCACTTAAGAATTAGAATGACCTTGTTGAAGCAGTTTAGCAAAAAGGGAATCCACAAGAGATGTCCACATTTAACCTAGAATTTTCCATGTTGTTCGCTTCTCAGACTTGAGTTCTGAACCCTATGGAAGGAGACTGTGTGTCATCTAATTGCACAGCATCTATTGCAATACAGCTGTAATCCGAAAACGAGGCTCTTGATGCAAACACACCCCATCAAAACCACCAACTCAGCCTTCCACAGAACTGAGATAGAACTGAAGATGTATCATCGTAAGCAATCTTTTCTTTACAGAACATTAGAATAACTCTGAACTCTATATGTCCTAGTGCAATGAGAAATATCAGACCTTACTGTACTGCTAGAGATATTTGAAGACAGTACAACAAAGCAAAAAAAAAATGCTTATATCCAGTTAGTATGCGGTAATTTTGAAATTAAAAAAAATAAAGGCGATGTATACTCATTTTCAATAGAAAAGTCAATGAAGTGCAATGATTAACTTCTCAGTCCATTTAAAAATTCAAGCTTCACTCACTAATAAAGCAGAAATTGAAAAACCTACAGTGCTGCCTCAAACCAAAACCTGCCCTTTTGCTCTTGCAAGTTTCCTCTCCCATAATATAAAGATTGTTGATAATGAGTATCACACATCCATTCTGATTACATTAGAGGACTATTCTTCACCTTCCCTTAAACTCATGTAATTTTTCCTTTTTGGTGAGCTCCTAGAAAACAATAAACATTTTCTAGTTTCCTAAAGAAGTTTTTGCAGCTGATAAAACAGCACGTGAGGTTGCCTTGAATTCATCAGAGTGTTCTTCATTAACATTAAATATTTAACTTTCTCTTATTCCAGCTGAAAAACAAAAGAACCACATTCAAAGTTATTCAACAAAACCACCTTTTCTCAATAGGCAGAGATGCCCATTCTTTTAATAAATCCACTGATTGTTTAAGAAATCTTTTCACTGAAGATAAGTGAAGACTTGCTGGGCCTTGCAATGGTGGTTGTCTTTTTTGCTGCTACTGAGTGGGTCTGATTGTTACTGAATCAGCTAACAAGGTGTGAAATTAGACAATGCAAATATAAAGCAAGCAAACTCAGTATACTGTGATTACGAAGACTGTTATTTACTTGTTTGCGTGCGTTTGTGCTTTCATAATTAGATTGGAGAATACAATACTGCAACAAAAAACTAATTTCTGTGGCAAATTTATCCAACACACTTCTGGGTATTTGTGACAAATATCACATAAATTCAGGCTGGAGACAAGAGGAATGGTATGGTGTATCTTCACAAGACAAAGCTAATGTGGTACATCTAAAAAGCTGAAACAGTTGTCTTAGTTCTTCAAGAAAAGAAGGTGGTAGCAAAGTTAAGGCAGCTACCAGGATCATCAAATTTTATTACCTCCCCCCTGCTGATCTGAGGGACTTGTTCTCAAAGACCAATGAAGATCAATGACTCACACGTGCTGGAGTGCCTGAGTGTTCTCCAGCAGAAGTGGGCAGAGTGCTCTCCAACAGAGAGGCAGTGAGCAGAGCTTGTCCCTAAGTGTATGACAGTTCTGATATTTTCTCATTATGTCATCTCTTCCCCACCCTCATCTCTTTTGGAGCAGGACTGGCCTTCATGTGTGTTTACAAAGCCTGCTTGTTTTCAGAGCCTATAGATCTCAATTAAATACAAGTAATAAACCAATACTGTTGTCGGTCGATTATACTAAAACGTGCATAAACCACACAAATGTATTTCAGCAAATAGGCTGAGGGAAATATGCTGTTTTGCTTAAAAGCAGTTGGCAATTTTACTTTAAAACCATAAAGATTAAAATACACCACCTTTCAAGTTTTAACACATGCTAATACCTGACAGGTACCTAACAGTCATGGGACTACATCAACTAAAAGGGAACAAGTGAGGGAAACAAATAAGCTCAGAGGAAATATCTCACTGAGAAATCAAGTGATTCAGATATTTCCAGGATCTTAAAAGGTATTTCTCAGTTGCCTGGAATTCTACCAGTGTACTGTCCTTGAAACACCATCTTTTACAACAGCCTCTGACTTGTGGGTGTCTAATAAATTTGAAACTCGCATCTCATTCTAACTGCTAGAAGATGAAAGCAGCTTTTGAGCAGTCACTTAATATAGGTAATTTATCATAATATGCTTAGGGGTACTGTGGAACGTTACCTTAATAAAGAGATGGTGTAGCACCCTCAGATATATTATGGTTGTGACACAAACTGAATGTTCTTTTTAAAGACTTTTAAGCATGACAGCACGTGGAGTATTTGTCTGACGAGATTTAGAGATTTATCTGAAGAGCAGACATAAGAACAAATACTGGATGAATCGAGGAGCATGTACAGGGAGTGTTTAACCTTTAGCATGCCAGCTTGAAACCATAAAGGTCAATTGAAAACAATCATCTATGTGATGCTAAGTTTAGAGAGCCTACTGTAGCCCAATTCTTTCAGAAACTGCTGCTGTATTTTATATCATTGTTGGTAAAGGGCAAAACATGATTAAAAACAAAGGTACACTAAACTCTACAAGAAGGCTAAGGCAATAAAAGTATTAAAAAGTGTTACAAAATACTACAGAAGTGTTACAAAAGTAATCTTTTGACAACGAAGACTGTTAATCTGTTACCTTTCACAAGCCAATAAAGCAATATTGTAACACCCTATTCTCCTGGTGACTTTAATGAAAACATCATTTTACCAAGTTTGAACACATCCCACATCTTTAAGAAAATCACCTTTTTCCCCCATCAGCTGAAATACATGCAACAGATGAGCACTTTTGAAATTAAATGCTATGAAAAATAATGGGGTTTTTTTAATCTCTGTGCCCTTCACTAAAACACACAAGCCATGCGAGAGCTCATACCTGAGGCCGCATCCTTGGGTTCCATCTGACATAGTAGTTCACCCACAGTTCCAAATGGTTCAGACTGGCGACAGGATACAGGACATGGTTTTCATAGTTTACATAGAAAGGATTTGTGAATTCATCTAACTGGCTGTTTATATAGGACCACAGCGATACAGTCTTTGTGCTTACCTCCTGATTGGGAAAAAAAATTAAAAATTATATGGATTGCAAAACCTTAAAATATGAGGTTAATATCTATGCATCAGTAATTTTGTCTGTGTAATTTACCTTAGAAATTAGAAAATTGCACACACATCGAGAACACTTCCAGTAGCGGCGCAGTGAACAGCCTTAAAAATTTAGCAAAACATTTGAACACTTATTCTGGTCCAAGGCTAACTGAGAAAGGAGATTCAGGCACATTATTTTCAGAGACTCTAAGGTCTAGTTGAGCAAAAGAAAGCTGTACTGCTCATAAGTTACAGCAGTGTTTACAGCTACTTAAATATATGGTTACACACTGACCAACTAAAATAAAATAAAATAAAATTAAGTTAGCTTTGACAAGAAAAATCAGTGAAAAGAGATGTAGTTTGGAAGATCCAAAACAGCATCTGTCAAAAATAATTATTCAGTTCTCCCACTCAGACCATTTACACCTATCAACTGCTATTATGCTTTAAAATGCCTATTTTATCTTTATTAGCACTTTTGAAAGTTGTATTATTCTAAATGTAATCAGCATAATCATGGTTAGATCAAAGACTGGAAATGTGAGCTTGCATCAGATTCATCTTGCAATTTTCCACTCTTTCAGTGTTGTAAAGCATGTGTTTCTACTACTGCTGTGCCTTAAATTGCATTTCTTTATTGAGAATTGCATCTGACCATTTAGGAAAGAAAACCAGTCTGGAAACCTTGCATTTGCAGAGAACATGTTATTCAGCTCCATCTTGTGGTATTTACGTGCAACTTTTTCCCTATAGAAGCAGTAGAGATAAACAAAAAACCCAGCAAAGCCAAATATGGAAAGGAATTGTTACTTGCTTTAAAAAATATTAAGTATTACAAACAACAAAGCCAAAAGTAAGCAAAAGTGTATTTGGAATATTAACAAACTTTAATTTCTTTTTTCCCCCAAACTTGAAGTATTTCATTGAGTCCCAGCTTCATTCATTTAGATATTTTACATTTCTCTAGTCTTCAATCATAAATTCCCTCTAATTATGTCTTGAAGTGACCTGCAAAGTCATCCATAGGACTTCCTTTGGAAATAGCGAAATAAACGCTAATATAATTTGATAATGATTATTTAAAATTGTGTATGTTTGCTGGAAACATCTGAAAGAGGATTTTATAAACCCCTGAAACCCCCAAACAGATAATAACTAAAGAAAAATAAGTGCCACCTCATTTAACAGCAGGGCATTCAGTATATATTGCTCATACCATGAAATTTCATATCCGCATTGTTGTTTAAGACTGTGATAAGTGTATCCAAAAACACAGCTCAGATGTTCTTAGGTCTTGTATTCTAAGCATTTTCATATAAAATCAACAAATTAAGAATGTGTATGACACTAATTATTTACCTCTTTTAATCTCTCTTTTTCACAGTTGCATAAGAAAGTCCCAAAGAGACAACTGTAAAGGTGATCCAGAATGGTGATCAAAAATAACTCATTGAATTCAAAGGCTGCAGGAAACTGAAATTAAAAAAAATCGGTAAAATTACTTTAAATTTTATTTTAAGCAGTGTAGAAAGGAAGAAACTCAGACATAAGAAATAACCAAAATACTCAAATAAGACTATTTTTCATATTTAGTGATTATTTTCAGGAAAACTCCGCAATTTCAATAACTCCCCCTGCAATAATACATTTCACCAACATACTTCTACATAAATACTCCTTGGAGACAAACCTTACATTCATTGTGCAAGTATATTAGAATGCAAACATAGAAACATTAGCTGATGTGAAACTGGTGACACAAAGCAATCCATTTTAAGACACACTAACAGTATTCTGTTCCAGCCCACCCCAAACTGTCTTCAACATACGCTTTATTTCTCTTGTTACAGGACAAGAAATCATTTTTTAAAAAAATAATATTACATTTGAGAGTTTTATTTCCTATTCTAACATGAAATGAACTGGATAATGAAGATTGCTGCACATACAATATGCTTCACTTATATTTAAAATGTTTTTTTCACTTTCCACCTGAGTGAGTTATTTTTCTCCATTTCACCCCTTGAGTTTACCATCAGCTATGTACAATAAACCTTTAATCCCTCTGCTTTTATAACAGAAAGGAAATCCTGTACATCTGAAATGAAAGAACCGTTAATTCCACTCAGCACAACTAGGTATTTCATTCACAAGTATGGGTGACCTGATACAGCCTAGAAAAAACAGAAATTTGAAGACACACAAAATGTTTAAGATATATCTTAATAATGCAGTGCTCTAAAAATCATAAAGGAAGAAATTGATGCAAACTGCATGGGCTGCTACCTATTCAGATGGAAAAGGTCCTTCAATCAAATTTTATGATAGGGCTACATATGGCAACTGCTTGATGTGTCAAAATAACTTTGCATTCAGTATGACAAGGGTCTCAAACACAGATACGGAATGATAAACATTTAAGAGAAAAAATATTAGAAGACTAAAGGAAAATTTAAGAAGTCGTACTTCTGTCATTACCATGAAAGAGAATGTTTATAAGAGACTAATTTTCAGGACAAATGAAACAAATTGTGTTCAGTCCCACTGAAGGAATACATCTTTGCAGAAGTCTGAAATCTGAAGTTACAGGAAGAATTTCCTGCTCTCTGCAGAAATCTCCAGTCAGTATTTCAGATCTGAAGAAAGCACCGGACTGGTTTCTGTTATGTGCCACAGAAGAATACTGAACACCTGGGTATGAGTGACTCCAGAGCCACTTTAAATGAAAAAAAAAAAAAACCCACAACACAACAAGTATAGCTAGGAGGACTAACACAGCAACTGGGATGGAGGAGGAACTAGCTGATCCAGAAATTCCTCTTCAGTGTCGTCTGTGATTTATGAAGGGCAAATGTTTATTCATGTTGAAAGAGCTGAACAACACACAATGGGTGTGCTTGTATTAAACCCAGAAAGATCCAAGTTTTAAGCAATGTTCTTTTTAAAATAAGACTGATTTAAGGCAAACATTGCAAAACCACTCTCTTTCCAAGGCTTCTCAAGCTAAGATATACCAACTTTCAACTGGAAACTCTGAGTAAGGGAATTATCAGTATCATGGCTCTCAGAATGGAGCCTTCCTTCTGCTGACTCTGTTATGGATTACATACTGCTCAACAGCAGTGTGCTCACACTGGGGCTTCTCTCTCGAATCACCCATTTGTTTTCAACCACCTTGTCATTTGTTTTCGTAAAACATAGAGGAACTTAAGATTATCAAATTCTCTTTTTCAGTCATGTTCAAAAGTTATCACCAACAGCACTTCCTTCACTCTAGGAAATCATGCCAAAAGTCAATTACAATACAACAATGTTAACAACACAGCTGTGATTTTAGAAAAGTCTGAGCAGAATTGATAAGCAGGCGTGCTGAACCATGACAGGAGAAAATTCAGTGGGTCTCAGACCTCAGTCCCCTGTGTTCAGCCCAATCAGCAATCAGATACAGAGAGCAAAAATAATTTGCAAAGGATCAAAATGATATTTGGAAATATCTTTGAAGACAAAGCCTCTCCTAAAGAGACTCTCTTTAAGTGAAAGCACTTAATGAGCCTTGTCACATTAGGGTTCTGTGTTGTGACAGGTCCATACTAATCAGACAGATGCTGACATGGCTGCTATTCCAATCCAGTGAAGCATATTCAAAATTCCATACATCAGTGGTTGCACTCCAACTAATATATTAATAAGTGATAGCACTTTATTGAAACCCTGTCTTTGGGTACAAGAGTTGTACTGTTGGAGCTGATGTATCAAGACTGTAAAGCTTCTATTACCGCTGCTGAAAAATCACTGACCTAAAAATGCTTTCCTCTGTAGTTCCAAGCCCATTAGCGTCTGTTTGAAGATTCAGGTGGAAAAATTCCCCCAATGAAAATTTACTTCCTGTCAAATCCACTAATTGTGAGAGAACGCATGGGTCATTAAAATCTCCCACTTGATGCTGCTGGAGTTGGTGGGGGTTTTTTTGTAAAGGAGGTATTTAAAAGACCAATTCTCTTTAAGAAGGCTGATGATGGCGAGTGGCATCTGATTCAGAGACAGGCAAAATAAACTTGCTTTTTTATCAGTGAACTCGTTCTGTACTACAGCAACATTTAAAGTTGAAACTCTTCGTGGAATAGTTCTTATGATTGTGGAATTGGACTGAATCATGTTAACTGAGCAGTAGATACCGTAACAGAGTGTACTACTGAAACTAGTGAAAAATGCATCTCTGGCAACAGATGACAGAGATCTGTGTCATACAGGACACATCTTTCTACCAATTCTAAGCACAGCTTCCTCCTATGTGGGTACTGTGCACGAAAGGTAGAAAACTATTACTTGAACTGCAAATGCTACATGCAAATTCTAGAGTTTTGTTTCATTTTTAACAGGACATCAGTATCTCATCAGGTCACATGTGGTCTTTCCAATTTGACATCTGCTATTCAAAATCACCAGAATTTACTAACAGAGGAGGGAAATCACTTCACCATATGTGTTTTTTTAAAAATCTGATATCAATGTACTTCTCTCAAGTTCTCTGTTACTGTACTTGTGTCTCATGAAGACCATAAAAAACACGGTAAAATAAAAGGCTGTCAAGGATTAAGTTTCATTGTCTGAAGCTATCCGGAAATTTGTATCTTAGGGGGAAGTCAAGAGATTCTCTCAGTGTAAGTCGACTATTTTAAGAATGTAATTCTCAGAACTCGAAAATTTGCTTCCTTTGAGCCCATGCCCAAACCCTTACACCCTCCCACAATCATTAACACTTATTTAAGCTCTGGAATGTTTCACATATGTTTCCCATGGATTCTAAAGCATGAAACTAGCACTGTTTTACAAGTAAGTGATCTACACAAGGATAAAATAGAATACTGGTTTTCATAGGTCCATGTCAAGGTAATCACAATCCTCATGTCTATTCCCTAGGTGTTGAAGTCAACTAAAAAATAAAAAGTAGGCAAGAACTCTCCAGGAATGACTTTTTTTTCCTTTTTTTTCCCCCCGGCTTTAACATTAGTGATTTTTCAATGCCACTGCTGTTCATGAATTTCAGAACAGTTTCTGGATCCAGGTTTTGAACAGATGTGGTATTGGCAAAATGTTTCACAGATTTCCCCACCCCCTTTTTTTAAAAAAAATATGACAAAAACTAGAGGGAACCAAACTGTTTATAGCAAGAAACAGGAGGAAGCAAGGGAGATCACAAAAATAGAAGAGGCTGCTCTCAATTAAGGATCTCCCCAGAGGACTTTTGTTCCTACCAGGTGTTTAGAACTGCTTCTCTCTGCTATTGTTATTAGCTTTCCTCCGAGAGAGGGGCAGAATTTTTCATTTATTTTCTCCATCCATGCTAAACAGCACATTAATGCTGAAATACAGATCCACAGAAAGTCTTCAAGGGACTCTGAACAAGGGCCCACTATGATAGCAGGAAACTTTCATAAGGCATTAGAGATGACTGTTTTGAATACAAGTTTCAGAAACCATGATGTAAGTTTTTAAGAACCATGTTTGGAACAAGAAAACTCAAGGTAAGAGATCTGGGAGTGCTAGCACCGTATGGAACCAAACTGTTACCCTCCTCTCTTCAAAACAAACCACATACTATACACACTTCAGTATAATGGCTTTTACCATGAGAGCACAGACCTACGTTAGGCTTCAAGGAGAAAAACAAAAGAGGAAAAAAAAAAGTCAAGCACTTCTAATTTACTTGAGAATAAAGCCTTCATGTGGACAACCTATTTTAGTAACCTCATTAAAGAACAGCAGTATAAACACTCAGAAAAATAAGGAAGATGAAGACTAAAGCTGTTCTATAATTTAAAATATTCAGAAAAAAAACCTGACAATTTTAATATTTTGATGTCATAAATATAACTAATTTTGAAGACCTCCCCTTATCCAGAGGTAAAAGCAGTGTTGGAAATAAGAAAACTTATCTGAAAATAGGCTTCTGTGTAAGAAATGCTGCCCTGTATGGATAACGATGCCAACACCAACTTACATTTCACATTTGTGACACACATGGAACAACCCTCTCCTCCCATCAGATCACGATCAGTATGGATTTTTGCCATTTCTTAAGGACAATATAAATCCATAAAATCATTTACTCCACCAGTGAAAATACAATGCAAGTAATTTATCCCATCAATAACCCTCACTGATGTAATGAGAGAATCCTTTGAAAGCCTATTTTAAACAAAAAAAAGGATTCCTGGTATTTTGGTTTCAAGTCAATACTTCTAGCTCCTTGTACCTCACTCTGAGCAAATTGTTTCCTTATGTGTGCATGGTGCATCCAGAGCACAACCAGCTTCAGGAAAACATGCTACTGCTCTGCAAAGGGATGTGTTCTCCTATGTGAATATGTTTCCAAGAAAAAGTCTGGGACCTCACAGAAATATACTCTTAAGCATCTTACCTGCTTTGTCATTTGCCAAACGCAGTCGATGAACTGAAGGAAAATAGGAGATCTGTCTGCATCAGCATGATCATCATCTCCGTGTCCTACCCGCTGAAAGTCAAAACAAACTGTTAATTTCAGTCTAGTGTATTCACAGTGTCACCCAAACACTTTAATGCTGAGTAACTCTTAAATATGTTCCTTTGGTAAACAAGATAAGCAAATCTTACATAATGCTAACATGCATTTTTCAACTACTAAAAATACGTCCCAATATTCACTTATGAATATTCCAATATTCACTTTGCTTGTGCAGAGCTGGAAATACACTTGGTGACAAAACTGTGTCAGTTTTCCCCCCATCTTTCACTGCACAGCCATGTATTTCTACCAGTGAGTCAAACTGGTAGGTATTTACTGAGACTGTACTGAAACAACGATTATTCCATATCCAACTGCCATAACCACATGTCATTTCTCCTAAACCATCTTAGAGTCAGAGCCCACAAAACGTCATAATAATTTATGTCCTAATTCCCCGCTAGCCCATGTGTTAAATAAACACTTCAACCTAAAACCAGAGTAATGGTTCCAGCAAATTTACCTTCTAGACACCTTAATTGTTTTACGTGTTTCTCCATTCATAATATTGTTAAAGATGAAGCAATGCACTGTAATTCCTCTTCCTCATAAAAAAGCCATGTGTTTTTTTTTTTAACCATTATGTTTAAGCCACTTAATTCTTATTTACTTTCTATTATACCTCACACACAGATTTCCTGTTAAAAAAGAACAGTTCACAATTCTCTGACACACTCACACCATTGTAAGAGGGACGCTAAGAGATAACAACTACAAAGCAGCAGAGTACTGTGAGAAAACATGCCATTCAAAATAAACACCTTGAAGGTGACAAACTGCACACTAAATCCTGCAGCTTACCATTGCAAAGCGGTGTCCAAAACTCAGCCATTCTTTCTCTATAAGAACTTCAAACCCCTTGATCGTTCTGTAATAGCTGTCCAGCATAAGCATAGCAAGTGCAGTAAGCTGAGCAGTTCTGTCCCACCCATCACTGCAATGTACCACGACAGATGTTTTACCAGATTCAATTTTATCTGCAATTCTTACTGCTCCGGCAAGAAGCATCTTAAAGAAACAAAAATAAACAAACAAGCATATTAAATTCTAAACAAAACTCTACCAAAAAATAGTCATAATTTTATACTCTTAAGGTTAATATATTTTAAAATTTCAGATTAATTACATAATTGTCTGGATGGCTTTGGTTTAAATTAGACATTTCCAAACGATGGTATGTGTACTCCTAGAGGTACAAAAACTGTGTGCACTCTGTTGCCCAGGAGAGAGTTCTTACCAGCTCTCCGTTATTAGGAGCACATAGCAAAAGAACCTGGGAATCCCTTCTCTAAATTAAATCTGAAATTCTGTATCATGATGAAAGGACACAAATACTGTAACCCATTCCAAAGGCTGAAGGTTCAATGTTTTCAAACTTCATTTTCACAGTAAACAATCACTCTTTCTCAGCTTTCAGTTATAAACTACTAAGTTTAGAGAAAGGGACAAACTATCCAGCTAATCTAAATCAAAACACAACACAAAGGAACCCAGAAATCCCTGGCTGGGAGCCTGTGTTGATTTGTTGGTGCATGAAGTACATACAGTATTCAACCCATGAGCAGACCATTAATAGCATGGATTCAGAAGCATGTTGGAGAGCAAAGGATAGAGATGGCACAGGATTGAGATCACCTGTGTGAACATTTTATTATCCTCCCCACAAAAAAAATCAAACACCTCTCTTGTTCTCTCACACTGCTCTGTAGTTTTTAAAAAACTTGAATAATCTCTCTCATGTGAAGATTTGTCTTGTAACGTGACCATGACGGGTCTAAAAACCATGTGAAAAAAACAACCACTAGAATAGGACCACAGAAAAAATTCTTATTCTGCATTCCAACATCAGAAAATGGAATCTTGCAAAATACTTGCATTTTTCCTTTCCCAGGCATGTAAAAACATCTTCTGGGAAGCAGAAAAGCCAACATCCACTAGAGAAGCTGTGCACAAGACCAGCCTTCAAAGCCATTTCAAGAATCATGATTTAGAGACAATTTTCACTGATTATAAATTTCA
Organism: Podargus strigoides; assembly: GCA_028020825.1. NCBI lineage: Eukaryota > Metazoa > Chordata > Aves > Caprimulgiformes > Podargidae > Podargus > Podargus strigoides. The sequence continues at coordinate 11,935,205 of CM051631.1, forward strand.
TTGATCGTGTCTTTCGAAAACTGAAGGATGATAAGATGAAAATACCGGGAAACAATACAAAAGCTTGTATGGGAGAACAGAGCTTGTGGTCCGAATGAGTTAATTGCCAATTACTTCAGTTACAAAGCTCTACTGCACTGAAAAACTGCAAACATTAAAAAAGTTTGGTCTTCAATAAAAGCAGAAAACTAATCTATATAACATACAGGTATGCAATAGCTTGCTCTATATTGTCCTAAAGAGAACACAGATGCCTCTGAAGGAGTACAGCTGAAAATAAAAGGATAGAACAGATACAGGCAATAAGCAGAGAACAGGAGACAGAAAACAGAGTTACTGTTAATTCAGTAAATATCTGTGGAGTAGGTGAAGCATTTCATTCTACTTTGGACACAAGTATTTAGAAAAATGAACATTTAATAACAACTATTATTATTCTTTATAGATATTTGAAAACTTAGTAACCATCACAGTATTTCGGTTAGGGCTCCTAATGAATAACCAACTGGGTTTGAATTAGTTTAGATAATGAGAATTGGTTTAAAAACAATTAAAAACACAAGCTCTACCCTGAAAGACAGAAAATACCCTGGACGTCATGAGGAAACATCCCAGGTGTGCAAAAAGCAGCGAGTGACGCTAGTCCTGGTGTTACTACTGTCTTCACACACACAGAACGTTCCTGGTACCTCCCCAGACACTCCTGAACCACCTTCAAAGTGCTGTGGGGGCCCAGTGCCAGGAAGGTGAATTTCCAGTAATGCATCACATTAAACTGAGACACAATCACACTGGTCTGAGCCCAGGAAACAGAAGATGCGTTAGAGTAAAGCTGTGGATTTGTTACTTGCTATTACAAGCCAAATCAACCAGGCAAGGAAGGCAAACAATTCTTGGATAAAAGCACAGAGAGACATTATCAATACTGCTAACGCAGTAATGGCAGGTTTTAAGAAATCAGGCTGCAGTTTGTGCCATGAATACTGTAATGTGCAGATTCGTAAGGAATGCTGCATGTTTGTCAACTCTTTAAAATAATTTAAATGGCATTTCAAATTGCTATGCTATTATCATCTGTGCAACAGTGGTGTCGAGCTCCACTTCTGACACCGACTAAGCCCAGAAACCCCACTGAAGCCAACGTCCACGAAAGGTGACCAGTGGCCCAAATAATTCCACTTTTAAAAATAGACTATTGTATTGAAGGCCAGGCTGGTAGGAAAAGGTTTCCAGACACTCTGATTCCCAAAGCTGTTTGAAATAGTCCAACTTCAAGAGAACAAGAAAATTAAACTGTTCCCAAAAGACCATTAAATTTGTTTAATTCTTAATTTAAGTGTTTGCTCCCTCTACTGGTTCTCCTGCAGCAGTTAGCAAGCACTAGTTAATAGAGGAATAAAACTAATGAACAGTCCCAAACATATTTTGCTTGAGTGACATTCGAGCCAGTTGCTAATAAAACAAATTCCACTCTATCCACATTCATCATAAACAGGGGAGTGAATGTGGTAATGATATAATCTACTGCAAAAGCATTTCAGAGGTTAGTGAAACAGACTGTACAATTGAGTATGGTAGTGATTTATTTTAATATTATGTTAAATAACAGAGGAGATTATAATCCAGTAGAGCACTGACTATAAACAGCCCATGAAAATGTAGGTGTCCAACACATGAACGCTAACATGGCATTGAAGGAGGGAAGGATGAGAAAGGCTGCAGAATTTACAGTCAAGTCCTTCTGGCAGTTGTTCAAATATAATCTGAAGTTCCCAGGGCATTCTTCCAAAACACAGGGATAACCCTGGACTGCTCACAACACTCCCTCTCAAGAAAATAAAACATTGCCCAACACTAAATACGATACTCTGCTGTCAGGAATTAACTCATTACCTACCAGTATGTAAAACTGGAAACACAAAGTTATTATGGAATGCTTAAAATGCTGTTTTCTAAGTGACCATTTAAAAATCAAGCTTTTTTAACAAGATCATCCTGATTAAAGCAACATGCTTAAATCTAGACATTATTTTAGCAATATTTTCAGAAATGCAAGTTAAAAATGTGGTTTAAAAAAACAACTGAGTTTTCACATCAAAAGTATTTTACCCTTATATATTCCAGCCAATGTGTGGAGTCCACATTTGATAACCACCGAGTCTCATCAATAGTAGGATAAACTATTTCTTTAAGTTTACGCAGGGATTCTCTCATTACGTGTATATTATGAATTTCCAGAAAGACCAGCTCTGCATTTGGGTAGGCACTTTCACTTTCATATCCTCCACCTTTTGCCTGTCATTCAAAAAGTAAAAACAGACAAAGAAAAGAACATGCACAGGACTTCAGTATAAGGTTGAGATATTTTATGAGAGAAAGGATTATTTTAGCACTAATAAAAACATATTTTTGGCTTTTGTTTTTCTAAGAAGCACCAGGGTATTTTTTTTAGGTGAAGGAAATTCAAATTGCAATAGGCTACATTTGATAATACATCCATATACCTTCCCCTTTTTATTACTGAAACCTTTAGTTTTCTGTGGGCTTTCCTATGTAATTTCTCATCTATGTCTTCATGCTGCCTTCAATTCCTGCCAGCCTTTCCAAAATGCTACAAGCAACTTACCTTCCTCTCCCTTCATGCTGTCTTTAGAGACCCTTTTTTATCTCTTTGCAACATCAAGTTCTCCTCATCCTCATCTCTTACTCAATCTTCAGCCTTGTAATAAAGATAGAACTACTAATGCTAGTCACGATACCGACCTACCTTGTTTGTATCTGCAACACTATTCTGTCTGGCATCAAAGATGATAAGTTTATGTGACTGAGCATTGGCATCCATTATTGTCTGCAAATATTTTTCATCTTCTTTGCAGCGCTTATCATTTGGCCCTACTGATGGCTGACTGCATCGTGTTATTGTTGCTTGGCTCTCAGGATGAATCCAGGATAACACCTGGAATAGAAGAAAATTATTTTAGTTTACCATCCTACTGTAAAAGCAGCAGGCCAGAGTGCAATTAGACAGCCACACTGCCTACATGGCATTATTTCCTGGCAAATCAATGCAAATTTAAAGACAAGCTGATGTGAAATCATATTGGTACACTAGCACTGCTTATCCCAAATCTGAGCTTGAAATACAAAGTGATTCTAAATGTCTTAGCTTTTATTTCTAATAAAAGCTAAGTCTGCTACTGCATCTTTCTAATTAGGAAAAAAAAAAGAACAATGGAAGAAGAAAAACTGTTTCCATGTGGAAGTCTATGGACCTGTACACTACACCTTGCTAAGCAGATCTATAGCATGAAAACTGTCACCATTTAACATATTTAAAGGGGTTCTTACACTACCTGCAAAACCTTGTCTGTTCTCACGAACACCACTACAGCTGTAACACATTCCACACCAAATAAGAACACAAGCTAATATGTGAATTAGCATCAGATACCATTGTGGTTTAGAAGTGTTAACTCCAAACAAAAATTTATTGCACAGCACAATACCACCAAGCAATTAGACTTTGAGTTGCTCTCTTCAGTTCTAAACTCATCAAGCCTAATTCTTCTTTCTTTACCCACCCCCCCTTTCAGGAAGGAAGCCAGCCCACTGTTAGTCAAAAAAAAAAGCCTAAAAGAACTCCGATAATTTCTTATAAACTACAAATTTGTAGGGCACTTAGATCTCTTTGTAAAAGTTTCACTTACTGGAACTCTGCCTTTTGCTCTAAATGCTGCCACTTTTGAGAGGTCATCATCCTTTACACTGGTTGGCACAACAAGAATAGCAGGGTATGTATCACAAAGCTCGTAGGTGCTGTTAATTTTGGATATTTTCCAACTCTCATTGGGCAAGCCCTGTATGAAAGCAAAAGATTTTTGTATTTTTCAGCTTAGACATTTACGTGTCCGAGTTCAGTGCAATGAAAATTTTTATAGGCTACATATTTTTTTAAAAAAGTGTGCCCACATTTTCCTTTTAAATAAGCTATAAACTTCAGGTCTTCATATTGAACCATAAACCAAAACATTGAAAATTTTTCCTATTTATTATTTTAAATCTGATACACAAAATAACGATTTGAATAGACTGCACACTCAGGTAAAAAGTGATCCTATAGTGAAATAAAAAATACTTTTGCAAGTAGGAAACTGTAGATTTACAATGACAAACTACGGTTGCTCTTCTGTTTAATGCTGTTTATTTAAAACTATATTTTTATAAAGCCTATATTTTCTAGAAACAGCACCTGGAAAATCTGGATTTAAGAATGCACGTTAAGACAGACCAATTTGCTCAAGTTTTCAGCACCTCTTATCTCCATCAACTTTAGCAGCTGCTCAACACTCTCAAAGGCCACTTGCATTTCATTATCTAAACATTAGATCTAGACAGTCTCTATGTAGGTACAGATGAAAACTTTCAGTTTAACATTTTTTCTTCTTTAAATGCCTCTGGGGGACATGGCGAAAAAAATAATACACCAAGTACTTATATAGCTTACCTGCCTCTTATATTCTGCCATTGGATCATACACTTTCCAGCCATTAACAGCAAACTTTTCTTTATAGCTGAACGCAAAAAGAGGCTAAAGACAACAAAGCAAAGGCATAAATTACTGTCTGATAGGCTGTATGCACAATAAGCTACAAAACAGTGAATCTTCTAATATTTGTAATACTTCTAAAACTCTAACAGCAGACAAAACCTTCAGTCAAGACTGGACAACACTGTGCTAGAAAGAAAATGACAGTTTTCTCCTTTAAGTACATGCTATACAATTAACAAAATCAAGATAGGAAACAAAGAGAGCTGAAGTTACTTTCCTGTGAACATACCACACATCAATGGCAAAGCCAGGATGAGAAAACTGGTCTCCTACCTCCCAACCAGTTCCTTACCCATACAAGCAAATGACATAGCATTCTGCGGCTAACTAACAATAAGACTAATTGTACCTATTTGTTGTTTTAGACAGAACTTCTAGACTGAATTATCTACTGCAGAAAATAAAGAGTCAGTACATACATATTTTTATTCAGCAACATCAGGCAGATCTACACCTCGAGGGTTATGTATAAATTAACTAACTTCACCGGTAGCAGGACACAGCAGAATGTTTTACGAATTAATGCAAAAAGGAAACAAGCAGCTTGTCTGCTCTGTAACAGGTTTTATGAATCAACATTTAAATGTTTGTTATACAGCCCTTGTATTTCCCCACCTACACTTTTCAAAAAGAGGAGAGCCAGTGACAGCCTTCTCTGCACCTTCAGACTTACCAGCCCGTTAGAGACAGGAAATGCGCGTGTTACAAGGTTTTCAAAAATCTCCAATCTGTTCTGCTCTTCCTGTTTATAGGCCAGCCGCATATTTCTCATATCCTGTCAAAAATAAGTGACACTCTTTTAATCTATGATAAATTAAAAAACAACAAAAAAAACAGTTATAAGAAATTTGATCGAAGGAAGGCATACATGTAGCACTAAGTCACTGACACCATCTAACCTACATTAGAACAGAGTTCTCCAAGTGTTCCTGTCAGATGACTAGGATCGTCATTAGAGTTGCTAGATATCATAAAAATAGCCAATTTTCCTTTGAATTCACTCTTGAGACAAAAGGCAGAAGTATTTAAGACTGCAAGTATCATAAGAGGAATTGAAATACATTATCTAAATGAAGCAGGGTTCAATACAGGGAACTGATCAGAGAAACAGCACATGTGCATGCAGGTTCCTCTTACAGAAAAATGAAATGAAAATACTTTAATATGAATAAATCTCTGCCATGCCATACCTTGCAAACTATTTCTATACCACATGAGTTGTCTCCATGGCTCTGTACTCCAATTTTTTCAACTCTACTTATGACTCCAAGGGGAACATCAACAACAAAAGGTGGATCCTGAAATTTGTATATAAAACAAATGAATCTTGTTACATTAGGAGGAACACAAACTAATATTATTCATGTATGTTTCATGAGAGTCAACTATAATTCTTGTTTAACAGACTGCTGTGGAACATCATACTCACCTTATACCAAATTTGTCACTTTCTGAAATCTACTTCAGCAACATTCCTACCTGAAACAACATGCAGACAGATAGCGAAGTCTTACCCTTTCAACACTTTTGATATACATTCTGAAGTCCGTCACTGTTAGTGTACCACTGACTGCTCCCATAAATGGACAGATATACATAACATCTTTAGCTGGAAAACAGACCAATTAAAGCTTTGTTTTACTATTACAGACATTCATTCCATAAAAATCTATTTCCATTTAAAAGCAGCAAGATTGTCGCAGTTCCATAAGACTTTGATGCTTGATCTCTACAGGAAAGCCTACTCTTCAAATGCTGTCAGGACTGAAAGAGCTGTCTTTAGCTCAATGATGGAAACAATCAAATTGCTCAGTCCTCCTCCTGCTCATCAACTACTAAGCAACTGGGGCTGGGCTCAGCTAGCATGGGCTGCAGAGCAAGGGCAGGCAGATAACAAAGCACTCTTAGCTGCAGGCGGGCTTTGGTCCCTGCCCTGAGATGTACAGCATCCACACTCACCTCAGAGAGAGCGCATCCAAACGGGCAATTACTGAGGTGTATGCAAATGATCTCTGAGTAATTCAGTTATATGCCTGTATCTTCATTTTCACTTTTATTCAAAAGAGTTAGTATTCTTTTCTAGCCAAGTACTGCTAACACACAGCTTGCCATCACAGGCCAAAGTGAAACAAATTCCATTAAGAACTGGAAACTAATTTTCCATAACTTCATCTTCTTCGCTATCGCAATTTTGAAGCTTTTGAATCTATGAGGTATCCTTGGCATCCCCAAGCAGAACTACAACCCATACACCTGTATGGAACAAACCAACCCATAAAAAAAATATATTTATTTATAAGGAGCAAGTCATCCTCTGGAACCGATTCCTCCTTCTACATTTGGATTTCAAATACAAAGAAAAGAAATCCACGACAAATCAACTAACCTAAAGTGGCATTAAAGTAAAATAACAGAAGTCAACAGGAAATAATATTCTGTTCTAAATAAACAAACTACTGATTCAGTAATATTCAGTGCAGTACTCAACAGCAGTATGCTTACCAATAACTTTGATTGATTCTCCCGGAAAAAGTGGAGCCTCTTCCATCTGTGCCAGTTTGTTACCATCCCGTAGTGCCTGGCAGAAATCCAAAACCATGAGTAAATCTCACTTTCCATCTGCACTACCAATACATTTTGATGCAAAGTGCTTTTACTACCAGATTACTGGAAAACAAGAAGTGTATCATTTATTTTTTTTTTTACAAGGCATAACTGTATTAAACAGTACCATAGTAAAAAAAAAACAACCACAAACACAAAACTCAGTATTATAAATATTACACAGACATAGACATTAATAACATATTAGTAACAAAGCATTTATGCAGCAATTAGTTTCACATGCTAGCTATGTTACATACAAAAATATGAACAGTAAGATCAGCCCAAATTCATAATTAATAATTTGTTAGTCTTTTGCTAAATGCAGGTATTATTTTGGGTATTTTATCTACTTGAGAACATTTTAAAACTCTTTTTTTTTTTTTCTATTCTTATTATTGTTTATTTAATATTTGAGTATTTTCATCTGAGAGAAATGGCAGAAGTATTATTTATTTAATATTTAAAATTCGTATTTTTGATAGCAAGAAGTCAGAAGCACCCCACGATACTCATTTCAATCAGTACTCTACTGAGAGTGCCACAGGCATGAAAGAGGTCAGTTTCCAGAACTTTGGATCCAGAAGGATTAAGAATGAAGTAATAATGAAATACAGAAGAACAATTAGCAATCTTAAAATAAGGGCTAGTTCCATAAATCTTCATTTAGGTAAATGGCTTCATTCCTGAATGATACAAGATTAATCTTTTGGGTCTTTCATTGGCAGCTAAGATTTACAATGTGCTCAAGATTTTAATTAAGAATAAAAGAGTTTGCAGGACTTTAAAGGACCACGTGAGAAAGTGAGCTCTCTCAGGTCAACATGACGAGATAATAAGCTTTCAATTTTTTACATCCTGAAGGGAGAATATAATGGGCTATGTTACAGCAAACAAATTACTCTTCCCTTGTATTACAGCTCTGATCTACATACAAATAATTGGTAGGATCTGTCTGCCTCCAAACAAACTACCCCAAACCTCATTAATAAATAATTTCTAAAGATATATAAATTGATCTCTGGCTTTAGATTTTCTTGGAAACTAAGAGAATTTTATATTCAGCATCCAATCACAAAAGAAGATGATATATAGAGAATTAGTCAATACTTATAAACTTAGAAGGATGGATGTGCTCTGTCAGATAGGGGCTTACGTGCAGTATTACATTTTAGACATTACACAAAAACCCTTCCTAGCACACAAGCAGTTAACACACTAAATGCTTCCTATGAGTTCTCTTGCATGAGAAGTACAAGATTTGTATGTACTGTACAAGTACTAACACCTGTGTACCTTGCTACACAGTAAATGAATGAAGATGAGTAAAACTTGCCACCTGATCAGGTTCTGCTTCAGAATGATAGCCATTGTGTCCATCCTGAATCTCCTGCATTGCATGAGGCAGCAGTAGGGCAAGAGAGAAGTAACAGGAAAAAACATGCAGACAACAGGTGAAAGGACAGAATCTTTTCTTTTTTGTATCCCCTTTTTTTTTCTTTCCTTAAAAAGACAGCATATACTTTAACTCCAGTTCAGCTATTCAAAATCTTCCACTCCTGGCACAAACTATTTTCCACAGAAAAGAATCCAAGCTATTAGCACTATCCTTTTAATGTTATTTGGCACACCACAAAATGAAAACTACTCCCTTTTTCACAAAAGAGTCAGTGCTGGTAGATAAGAACATAAAAGTATGTACTGTCTTTTTAAGACAAACAACCTTACAGTGAAGAAAATTAATTCAAAGTATGCCACATGCTTATCGACAGAAGAAACTGAGTACAGCTTGCAATGGTAGCATTAGGGGAAAATTCATGCAGCCTTTCAAGGGAAAAACAGGTCGACATCAAATAGAAGTATCTAGACAATTTTAAAAATGCTTCACTGTATAAAACATGTTTTAATTGAACTTTCAGTTTTATGGTGTCACATATTTTTTCAGCAGCTTCTGTGTTGTTGCTGGAAACCTAGTCAGTAACTTTGCAGAACCTAGAATTACTCCTCATAGCAAAGTACGCAAACAATTCACATTTTTATGTCAATTTATATTTGAACATATTGGCAGCAAATCCTGAGTATTAATTACATCTCTTTAATAAAAATAAGATGCCTATGCACTCCAGAGAAGCACAAATGTCACAGGGTCATATGAAGTAACTATTTTAATAAGTTCAGCCAAAATTGTTCTTGTGTCTTCTTTCTTTATTAACTGGAGAGAAGTTGTGTTCATGGCAGTCTATTACTCCCAGTTCACATGCAAAGAACTCCTCACTTGAGAGACTGTAAAACCAGCCTCAGTCTAAATTTACAAATATTTGCTAAAGTCAATTTTTATTTTTATACTATTTCTACAGAACCCTCAAAAAAAAAAAAAATAATTAGAAGGACTTCAGATAAATTTAACTCTACCAGAGTTTAAAAAGTTATAATTAAATAAAAAGCCCTTTCAAATTACTAAGGACTCCAAACATTTATGTATTGGTGGAATTCTGTTAAATAGAAATTACTTAAATTTCAGACCATAGAAATGTTGTTTCTGCAATTAAAGCAAAGTAGATATTGTGATCTCTGGAAGAAAACAAGAAGGACCACCAGCAAATACACCAAAAGATTTTAAATAAATGGAAGAGAGAGAAGCAGAGCAGATCATTCAAAGATCAAAGCCTTTACAAAGAACTCTGACAAACTGAATGAAAACAATCAATTTTTGTTACTCAACCAGACCAATTATTTCAAGAGCTATCTATTTAAAAAAAAAGATCAACTTGTGTGCTTGTATGATTGGACTAAACACATCATTTTGAAATATGTAAACAACGGATGAGAAAAAGAAATCATTCAGACTTCATCTCTTGGTTTGTGACTAACAAGAGGCCTTTGTTTGAATAAAAGTGTTAGACACATTTCATGAACAATGTCAGAACACTTTCCAGATCATTTCTCACTCCATAAATGTTACTAAGAGAGAGGGACAAGAAAACAAGGCATGCCCTTCTTATATCACCAATGAACAATGGGACTTAGTCTCAAAATTATCATTAAAAAAATGCAGGTCATTGCACTAGTGTCTAACTTCAAATATAACTTTCAATCCTACTACAGGGTTGCAACAATTAATGTAAAACATGTACAAAGGCAAGCACAAACTCATATCTTATTTAAATAGGATAGACGAAGACGTAACGCTTTCACCACTAATATCCTTTAGCACAGACAACATGTTAGAGCTGCTAATACAGCACTCTGTAGTCCGAAGCATGTAAGCCTCAGTTGCAAGCATCCATTTTATCAAAATTAATGTAATAAAACTGAAGTTAGTACTGCACATTCATAACATAATTTAAAAATACTGCTCTCTTACACACTGACTTTTATTGCTCACAAAAACATTGTAAGGTATACAAAGCATTTCTATGGCAAAGAAGCTGTTGCACTGCATAGCAAAATGGTCTGACTGGTTCGTAAAAACCATTAATGGAGTAAAGAAGAACGCTTGACACACCAAGATCTCACACAGCACAAAAGACAAACAGGTAGGAGGCCGTTGTACTGCTAGCCAAAGGTAATCTTACCCGTATAACAGGCCTCCTGTACACCTGTTAGTTAAAATATAAAATGTTATCCAACTAAACACACAGATTTGGTTTGTTAAAGATATATCTATCTTCATCAGATTTTCATAAGAACTCTACTTCCAAACATTTTAATTATAGATGGATTTTGAAAGAACAAAACTATGCAGATCTAGAAGCTCTCATTTGCAGAACTGTTTTGCCATAAAACTAATCTAGCCACTTCATTTTAGTGATGAAACGAACGCCAAGCTCTTTTGAAACATTCATTCCTAATCGCCCTTTTATTCAGTTACAATGTGCTATTGTGAAAAGAGAAGAAAGAGCCTGGTAATCCTTCCAGGAGGAAGACAATAAACCTGCAGTAAGAGCCATAAAGTATAACCACCGTATCTTTTAGATTCAAATAGCAAAACAAGGATAGTGGCAACTCTTCTCAACTTATTTCTGAAAGTGTTTATATTCAGCTACTATAACCCAAGCAATTTTCATTTATATGAACCCCCCACTCAGGAATACTATCCTGGCAGAGAGTATATCAGAGAAGACACACACAGCAGAGTTCAGACTCAGAGTGAGATCACGTTGCTGTAAGGTTTAGCAAGCCAGAGCTCACCCAGTGCTCTCCAGTTCTGACAATTTCATTTGCAGCCACTTTCCTTCTGCTTGATTCCCACCCCCCTCCCCCCATAAATTACATTCTGGAAAAGTTCCACAGAGTAACATGTGTAACACCATTAGATACAAGAACTGAAATATTTACCTGTTTCTGCAAACATATTGATTGAAACAAAAAACAAACAAAAAAAAAAAAAATGGAAGACTAAAGCAGTGAGTTCCTGGTGAATCCAGCAGAAAGCAACAGAACCACCCGACCAGTTCCAGAAGCACACACACCCATCTGGCCCTACCTGAAGTTTCTGAGTTACTGTCAGTTAGTCTCTAAATGCAGCAATTTGAAGTAACCATAGGTAACAAAGACTGAGAAAAACTGATCAGTGTGCATCAAAAGAGAAAGTTGTCTCAGAGGAAAACTGAGTTTTGAATGGGCATTATCTTTTTACACATGAATTACATAGTAATAATGAACAAACCCAGCCCGTTAGTGGTACTGACTAAGCAGCTAATCCTACCACTGAACTTCTGCAGAACGCAAGTGCAAAGGAAACCTTCTCCTAAATATACTGGTATATATTTTTTATCTTAGAATATCCATGATGTTACACACAAATCCGGGATTTGAGCAACCTGGTCTGGTGGGAGGTGTCCCTGCCCATGGCAGGAGGGTTGGAATGAGATGAGCTTTGAGGTCCCTTCCAACCCAAACCATTCTGTGATTCTGTGATCTCAAATCACAGCAATGCAATGATACCAAATACATTTTTTTCTTTCATTTTTAAGAAGCAGGGAACAAAGTAGAATTTTAATTAGACCTTAAAAGACTTATTCCTGTTAAGCAATATCCAAGACGAGTTTGGTATCAAGAAGAGGTTATTTACAATTAAAGAGTGCTCTTTGTTCCAGAGGAATGTCTTCTAACTCAGAGATAAACTGAACACCAAGCGTACACACTTGGATTTAACTAAAATGAAGTCCTTGATCTACAGAGGAAATACAACATGGACAGCTGCAATGCAAGGTTTCCCACAACGTTTTATCAAGGACGTTAGCCTTGACCTGAAGCAAGTATCTGCAATTCAGCTGCCGTAGGACGGGAGAGCTACACTTTTTTATGAGTATAAGCTGCTGACTGTGCCAATAGTGTGGAACTCTGTGAGGTGAATTTTTAAGTAGACTACAGTCAAAAATATTTTGTGGATTCATCTTCAGGCTTGAGCTGAATCTGACTTGCTGTCACAGAATCTAAAATATGCTGTTTCTGGACAACAAACTTTTTAATCACAGAGCATATTAGAAAATAATTTAAAATACAATTAAAACCCCAAAAAACCAATGACGATAAAATTTTCATTTGGCCATTTTGCACGAAGACCAGGAAACTGTTTCAAAACTACAAAGAAAAAGGATCTAGATAACAGCAGCCTGGGTTTCTTAAAGGCACCTGAAACACGGGTGACTACTGTTGATTTGTGAGGGAAAGAAAACTGCATATGCTCCACTCTGGATAGTTCAGTTGGCTGTCTGCATGTAGGGAACAGCAAATGAGCACAAAAGAATACGGGTGAAATGCATAAGGGAACCTATCACGTAAGTCATGCTGTGCAATCGTTAACTTAATGACAAAATAGTTGCTGGGAGGGAATGAAAAAGGTGAATTTTTTTGTTTGTTTGATGTTAAGTTCTCTGTCTCTGGTGAAACCCCATGAAAAATGATAACGTTGTCTGCACAGGAACAAAGGCATATGCGTTTATGTTTTGTGAAATTTGCAGAGCTCAATTTTGTACTCTGAATGACACACACTAGAAACAATTTCAACCCGTAACTAGTAATTTTCTTTACCAACATTTTTTTATGTAGTAATCAAAAGAAAAGACAACTCACTTTTGGCATCTTATTCAAAACACTGACTTATAATTTTCCAGAACAAAAATAGAGAGGTGAAAGGAGACTTCAGTGCCACACTAAATCTAACACAAAGCAGATTCAAAACATAATGAAATGTTTCTAGTCCTGAAAAATTTAGAGATCACTGAAGTAGTTACCACCTGATAATCAAGATAGCAAGGACCTTCCTGATCATTCACTCTTTTATCTTAAATCAGTGCATTCCTTAAGTCACTACTTACCCTGTAGTCTCTGGACACACCTTCTGATGGGACAGACCCTGAAATCTGACTAGAAATGGTTGCAGCTATCAGCTGTTTACACCATTCCACATGGGATCCTGTGGGGCTACAGAAACAGAATAATTCAAATTATTTAGCATTAATTTAAAATGTGTATTGAGAATAGCATAGCAACTGAGCACATCTAGAAAACAAGACCAGAAATGATCACTACTATAATAAAAATTAGCTTATGTTGTGGGCAGAATGCAACTATTTAGCTGATCCAATTAGGGACAAGAATTTTACTAGATCTTACCAGAGATGTTGAGCTTTCAGGAGGTAAGGAGCAAGGTTAGGTTACCTAGGAACTTATAAAAATGTTAGTTTCCTTATCTGGTGTAATTTTTTTCATCATTCACACATTTTTTTTCTTAAAGCCATCCACAGAATGAATTCGGTCAAGCAACAGGAAACTCCTTTCACTTTCCTTATTATTATTATTTCCTGATTATGCAGTTAATCCTCAAAATTAAATTACTCTATGCTAGTACTTAAAAATCTAAATTACACTAGCGTTGTATTCTATATTAATATTAAATGTAGGAAATATGTTTTCCTAACTTGTATTTAGCCAGATTTTTTTTCTTACTCATAAAATAATCTCTGAACAATCTTCAGGACGGGCCTTCCCATGCCACAGCAAGGAATTCTGAAGTGTAGGTGCACCCACGCAGCAGAATCACACTAAAGCCCAGATGATACATCTTCAGAACAGCCACCTGAACTAGTGCTGCTTACAAATAATGTAGTCCTGAGCGTGAGAAGCAGTTAAACAGTTTGTTGCCAGCCACTTTGAAGCACACTGGGTCTGCTTCAAAACATGCCAGTATCTGAAACTGGGAGTGCCAGAGGGAACTGTTCCCTGCATGCCACAGCAGCCTCAGCTGATGCATTAGGTAACTGCCATTTCTTCAAACAGTTTAGCTGAGCTTTTCTACAGATTTACTGGTTATTCAGAAGCCAAATACAGAAAGTTTTAGTCCATTTTTAGAATTCATTCAGAAACTATCTTTGGATTCTGTGAGTATCCTGTGACACTGAAGTGAGTACACATACACATACCCACCACCCAACAGGTGCACCACAACTTGGACATTAAGAAGTGGGGATATTGGAGTTAATTACTCCTGACTAGAGGTCTTCTTTTACATTAACTCTGCTAGGATAGGTGTTTCACACCTGAAACAAAAGCTATTTAAGAACTTTTAGTAGCTTTCTTCGCACCTGCAAAATTCTACATAGGACTAGATCACAAAATGTTGTTTTGCAACTAAGACACATCCATTATATTCCTGTGTGAATAATTAAGATACTATCTCAGGTTAGTGCTGAACTCGAGCCCAGATTCACTTAGAGAAACTTTTAATCTAAATTCTGCAAAAAAAGTGCACGAGCTAAAGTCCACAGTAATCCTTTTCTGATCTCATTTATTTCTCCCGCCCTCACACGTCTTAATTCCAAGTGTATCTCTCTAGTGTTAGCCTAAGCTTGTTTCCAAATAAGCATTTACTTGTTAATTAAGAAAAGGATTTATTTTTCTGCAGCTTATCTTCACCAGGAATCACTACATCAACAGAGTTAATGCCAGTAGGAAGAGGGATGTGAATGCAGGTCCATCTCCTCCCAGCAATGTCTCGGGGTGTATCAGCACACCGCAGGATGCTGATCGTACCAGTGGGACTTACACCATCTCCCAAGTGGGACACACACCAGTACACCTCTTCCCCTTCCCTCTCAGCCCAGGGCACACACGTTAGTGACACCTGGCACAACCGCACTGGTGAATAAGTCAATTACACGACAAACAGATACTAAAACTTTTCCTGTGTAGAACAAGATTAGGAGAAGATGAAAATTAAGAAAGTACATCAATAAGGAACACAAATATTTCAGTTTTGGTGATGGACGTTTGATTTCCACCTTCACTGGAACGACATGAAACTCCAGGTCGCTGCTGACAGAAAAGGGAGAGAACAGGGAGAACCTGGCACTGGGGCTTCAGTACAATCCTTTTCCTTCATTTTTCATCTGGGTGAAATGTCAGTCAGTTTCTATTCCGTGTTTAAAGGTTTTTAAATCCAGTTCTGCAGTCTGCCTCCAGCTGGGAACTTCCCAGGCAGGGATCACCCCGCCAGCCAGCGCCGAACGAGGTAACGCCGGCCCTGGGGACACCGGGGGGACACAGCGCTGCTCCGGGACACTTACACCTCTCACTGCAGTTTGCACACAAGCTGCGCACTCCCCCCCCCCCCCCCCCAAAAAAAACCGGCCGAGACCCCGGCAGGCAGCCTCAAACCGGAGGCGCGAAGGGTGCAAACCGGCAACCGCGGGCAGGGAGCCCCGGCCAGAGCCCGCTCCCCCGGGACGCCGCCGCCAGCCCGCGCGCTCCCACACAAATCACCCCAGATTTAAAGGGCCGGGCGCCGCCCGGGGCTGCCGGCTCCGCTTCCGTTTCCACGCGGCTGCCGGGGCGCGGGGCGGCGGCCCCAAGGCGGGGGGCTGCACCCCGCCGAGGCGCGGGCCGAGGGGCGCCCGCCGCCGCCTCCCGCCCCCGGTCCCCGCAGGCCGCAGGGCCCCCGCTCGAGCGCGGGAAGCGGAGCCCCCTTCTCCCGCTGCCCCCCGCCCGCCCTTCCTCACCGGCACCGCTCACCTGTCCAGCGTCTCCGTGCTGGCCTGCCGCGACCCGGCCCCCGCCACCGCGGCGCCCCCCGCCCGCACGGCTCTCCGGCTCACGCCGCCGCCCTCCACCGCCGGCCCGGCCGCCGCCGCCCGCTCCATGTTTCCGGCCGCCGCCGCGACGCGCTGCGCCGCCAGGATGGCAGGCTCCCGCCCCCCCCGCCGCCTCAGCCCGGCCCGCTCGGGCCCCGGCGGCGGCCCAGAGCTGTCACCTGGCGGCCGGGCTTACCCACAGGCCTCCGCGCCGCCGGGAGGGCGGGAGCGGCCTCGCGCGGCGGGGGAAGGCCCGGCTGCTGCCGCCTCAGGCCGCTGGCCCCGGGGCACCCCCTCGGTCAGCAGGCGCGGAAACGGGCATGGAAAGGTCTGTGAGAGGCAGAGGGTTTACATCTTTATTTTCCCCTTCCCACACATACAGGGCAGACGGATGTTCAGCTCGCCCCTGCCCCAAAGCTGCTCCACAACCAGCACCCAGCTCCAGAGCGGTCCTGGGGTACCGGCCAGCACCGGGACCGAAGTCCTGGTCAGTTATAAAAACTTCTTTTCCCAAGCATGACACGAAATGCTTGCAGCGAGACAACCAACTCAAGGCAGAGTTTAAAAATACATCAAAAGGAGGTAGTATGCAAACCATTTCCAGGGTACACCCGTAGCAGGGATGCTGGGGTGGGTAAGGCATAAGCAAATAAAGAAGGCATTCAACAAATAAACTTGCTAAATAAGTAACTGAAGGACAGCACAAAAACTGGGTTAACTCCTGGGGCACATGGAAGCACAAATACAGAAAGAAAAAAAAAATAATATAGTGTTCCAAGATAGACACTGGATTTTGGATATCGGGCATTTATAGCTGTTGATGTTCACATCCCAGCCCTGCTTTTCTGCCCCTCCTGGAAAAGGCACACGACACCTCAAAATCTTCCCCACGTTTGTTCTTGGCTGTGACATCTATGACAGGGACTGACAGTGGCTTAGGGGGTCACAGGGAGCTGGGGGTGCACTGCAGAGTGACAGCCTGGGTCACATGTTACACTTAAATGTGTAAAAAGGAGAAAAGTTTTCTGTTAACATCAATTAGTTTGCATGCCTGCCTACATAACAACTTTAAAGCAGGGTTTTCCAGAAAGCACTGGATTAAAACCACCCCTACCTTTGCCTTACACTGCCGTGTAAAAATAGAATTAAACCAGGTATCTTATCTGCTGACTTGAAAATAATCCATGCCCACACAGAGCTGTTAGAGAGCTTCAAAGGCTGAAATTTGACTGAACCAGTAATACGAAGAATGGCATATATGTAATGAAGTGCAAAAAGATCTTTTCCATTATATTACACTTTCCCAAATGCAATAGGTTATCATGTAGTGCTTACACAGTAAAAACTGTTACATTTCCTGAAGTTCTCCACACTGCTCAGAGATGTTACCAATGCATTCAACTCAAATACAGAAACTTGAAGTTTTCTAATAAAAATAGCTTTTTTTTAATAAACCACAAGTAAGTGGAAGGCAAATATACCAGAGTATGCATAGCTTCAAAATGTAAAGTATCATGAGCAACTGAGTATCCTTCTTCATTTGTCTGATGCAATGCATCCTGTTTACCTTAACAAGTCAAGATTTTGGGACAACGTTATTTTGGAAACACATACTGAAGAACATTGACGGGAGAGTGAAATTTAGAGGACAAAATTAAGTCATGTAAATCATGTGCATTTAGAACACACATGCCATATGCTCTGAGCTTCCCTGAAAAAAAAAAAAAAAAAGTGCAATTCAGTGTATATACTGAATTAAAATCAAGAGGCGGTATACTTATTCCTTTGAAAAAATACTGTTCTAAAAATACTCAGATGTCCTCTAAACTTTGACTTACTTTATGGAACTATAGCTTTAGATTTAGTTTTCATATGCAAAATATTTACACTTTATAAACTTGTAGAATTTCTAATAAACTATATTATATATACTTACACAAAACTTAATTTATATATAATCCTATTATATCTTGCAGATCAAAACTCACCACATGTACAATAATTTACAATGACAGAAGCCTCAAGCATCAAAACATCTCATTTAAAATAACAATATTAACAGTCCTCTACAGATTCTGAATTGCAATATTTCCTGGATTGCCTGAATATCATTAAACTTCTGAGAATATGCAAAGTTTCAGTTAAATATCAAGTAGCAAGGTTTGTGCTCTCATAAGAAATGCTTGCAACTATTTAAAAAAAAAAATACCTGAAAGGAAACAAATTAAAGGTTTACAAGAAGCCTCTGAAATGAAGGCTTGAAACTAAAATTCACTGGAAGGTTCAATGTAAGTGCACACGCTATATGCAAAACTCATATATTGAAGTCCCTTAAATACTTAAGAATAAACTTGTTGAAAAAAAGTTAAATTAAACAGTAAGCTAGAAATGTACAAGTTTTCAGCAGTATTCATAGCTGAAAACTTTTGCCTACTTTGGTATAAAAGCTCCTGTAAACAGGCACATTTACCTACAGAAGACAGCACAAGCTTTAATACTATGGCTGTTGCTGGATATTTAAGCAATGTCTCTGTGGGTCTGTTTTTAATTATACAAACCTGCTTTAGAACTATAGTATTCTGTGTTAATGCAAAGAACCAATATGGCCAACAGTGATAATTTGTAACATAGTTTAGTGCTGAACAGTTAGCCAAAACAGGACTTATCAGAATCCAGTAAAATTGTTATTTGTTTAAAAAAAAATAAATCCATTTACAATAAAAAATAGGTTTTTCTTTTATTTTGATATCTACTGAGCTACTTGAACTTTTTAATTGGAAGCATATCAGTGAAATCACTTCCATATTTTTATTTATGATGAAAAAGGAAAATCTGGAATTCTCAGGTAACCAGAAAATTTCAACACTTCTCTCTGAAATCTTACAATAGAATTTATTTTTATCTCATGAACTCCACAAACGCATTCCTGTTAGGAATACACATATACCTAATTTTACACAATGTGAATATTCCTATTGCCATTAATGTAGTTGTTCATGACATGTCAGACAGCATTAATGTTCCTTACAGGAACATGACCTACAATGTAATAAATTAAAGCCTTCTTATGAAAATAATAAATTGATTTAATTTCAGTTCTACCAGGCTTCCCAAAATAACTCTTAAGGCCCTCCATAACTAGAAGTTGATTAGTAATGTTCCCAGTCTGCAGGTTCTGAAAGGCACGTAACTGAAGAGTTGCTTTTGTTTGAAGTCCTCCTCAAATGAAGGGTCTAAAATAATTTGTTAGGACAGTCTAATGTAAGGCATTAAAATATTCCTCTTTATGCTATAGATCTATGTTAAGCACCACTTGCTGTTACAGTATAGAAAGAAGCCAACATTTTCTTCAAAAATGTGTTTGTACTTGGGACATCATTTGTGAGGGAGATGCAGATGAGGCTGATGAATTGGATATCTTAGAATTATTTGTGATCTGTAGTTCTTCAAGTCTCCTCATATAATCATCACGTAACGCAAGGAGCTCCATGTAACGCTGCTCCACTGGGTTTGGCTGCTAGAAAGAGATCTGTATTAGTCTTACCACTTCAGTCCAACTATTTCTACATAGTTAAGCTGCTGTAGTATTTGTGTTTTCCTGGCATTACTCAGTGTTTGTAGTTTCCAAGATATGTAACAAGTTGTAGCTAAGCAAAAATATTTATTTTCGTAACTCAAGAGCCCTCTGCCTTCCAGTTGTTCTCATCCAAAGAAAATTTTTACACAGAACAGTTATTCCTATCTCAAAAAAAATCAGCCAGCACTTCCTGGAGCATATGGATTTTATTTTCTTGTTAGCTAATATTGTGTGGAAGATAGGTGTGAATACCTTTTCCGAAGCTTTTCTTTTCTTGACTTAAAGGTTTTAGATTCCAGAGGTCAGATGTCTTATCTTCCCTAAAACCAGTGTTTAGCCAGACTATTTTAGCTACACTGATCAGATTAAGATGAAATCTGTGTCTTCAGATCAAGTAACTTCCATTACTGATGACATTTACTTCAGTTTTTAATAGTAAATTTGCAATTTTTTGTAATTAAACCAGTGAAATGCAAAACTTCATTAGTGAATTCTATAAGTAAACCTGAATGTGTTTAAAATCAACTGTCCTAGCTCTCAAGAGATTACTCACAGAAAGAGCATTTCAACTGTTTCCATTTTAAGCTTAACTTCCTTTTTCAGATAGAGTCATAAATAAATGGAAAAGTAGTATTACAAACGTGCAAGGCAGATACAAAACCCAAAGTTACCTTCATGTGTATACACCTGTCAAGAAGTTGCTGCTGTTTCAGTTAACTGCCTGTAATTAAAAGCTATTAGCTGTACAGTTTTCAGGAGCAAATGTAAATGCCTCACCAAAGCAGCTGAACCAGCGCTCTTACGTGCACCACTCGCTATGCACCTCAGATGAGGACAGTGATAAATGCTGAAGCAGCCGAGAAAGTTGTATCAATGACTGAATGTAGTTACTAAGATGATTAGAGAAGTTGGGTTAATGAAGTTGCTAGTTACAGACCAGCCTCTCCGTTAGACTGAAGTCTGATGTGGAACATGCTTCTAAGTAATAGCACTAAAGGTCATCAAAAAACTGGTTCAGGCCACATGTCCACTATTTGGTTGCTTAAGTCAAGATGAAGTGTAAGATTCATGTGCAGCAAAAAGAAACAGTTGTATTTTGTATATAATAAATGGCGAAAATGAGAGACCAGCATTAGTAGCAGCATAGAAGATTATCACATGGGTTTGCATTTTCTTATAAGAAAGTCACGTCAAAAACCTTTCTTGAATAATGGCAAAGCGCATTTTTAAGTAGATTCACAGCTAATTTGCATGCTCTATAATCCTTCACTTTTATGAAAAAATCTTTGGATTCACCTTTTGCAAAATGCCCTCATCTTTCACAGCAAGCAACAAAAGCTCTAAAACTAGAACTTCTAATTAAAACTGGCAATGTACTTGTAAGAAAATACAGCAACTAGAGAAAAGAAAAGCCAGACAGTGTGTTGTAAATAATACAGGAGATTGGCTGCAGGAAAGGAAGTGCACTGCTTGAAAACTGATTCATTCCAGGGGCTGGATTGTGAAGACTGCTGCTGTCAAAGAAACTACTCCATTTTCCCCTACTCAAAATTCTGCAACTTGTTAAGAAGGACAAGTAAGTCTCTACACTATCTTTACATGCTACGTTGCTGAGATTTCTAGCAAGATTGTAACAAATACCGAGTGTCCATATATTAAACAGAACTGAACTGTGTGTAATTTGATAAAAGCTTTCCTGGGTTTCCAATCTGATCCACTTGTATGATTTGCAATAATGGCTTTCATCCAAAAGGTAACAAACACAGTGTAAACAATGTTGGGTCATCAAAGTTATATTAAAAAAAAAAATCTTACCATAAGCCATCAATACAGATAGCAGTTTTGAAAGAGAAAGAACGAATAGGTCATCTGAGTTTGTGAAAGACTTCATACACTCTCTCAGAAAAAGGAGAAAGACTAAGCAAATGCAACTAAGCGTGTTTGTGATGCTAATGCTCCAACTCTTCAGGGATGCTAAGCCTTACTTCTAAGCACTGTCATTCACCCTTTAGTAGCATCAAATGCCCTTAGAAAATGCTCCTCCAGCCCTGTCCCCAACAAAAGGGGCTAGAACGAGCTTGAGGATGACTTGATATTAAACAGTGAAATAAGCTCAGTGTTCTGAGAAGAGGCAAGTCAAAAAAAGATAACTGAATAATCATTTTCACCTTGTCTCTCCTTCTTTACAAATGTAATATTAACCTGAACAGATTACAGGTACTGTTCTACAGTTATGACACAAAATCCTATTTCCAAAGCCTCAAAGCATTTTGTACACTCTAGAGAATTTACTTACTTGTTGCCGAATTCTTGGGTTCCACCTGATGTAGTAATGGACCCAGAGCTCCAAGTGGCGCATACTGGCTACCGGATAGAGTGCTCGATTTAGCTCTTTAGTATAAAAAGGATTGGTGTATTTAGATTTTTCACTGTTTATCAAAGACCATAATGATAATGTTTTCTCAGTCACTTTCTAAAATGAAATTGAAATAAGAACAGTAAATATTTGCACAAAATCAGGAAATCCATCACAGAAGCCATGGTTATATTCTAAAATTAATACATTTCTGATTCACTTACAAGCATAATAAGTTACTGTATTAGAAATATTCCAAAACCCGTCCTTGACAAGCATTTTGGTGACTGCAAAGACTTTAAGCTGCCAAACCCAAGGAATTTACCATGCAACTATTCTACAAGAAGAATAAAGCCAGTTCAAAACCACTGTTGTGCAAGGAATACAACCAGATACAATACAGCCAATACTTTTTGTAATCATTTAGAGTCAAGATAGCCATGCAATTAAACACTCAGTTGTTTGACTAACCTCTTTTCCTCTGAGAGACTCACTGTTGTATAAGAAAGTACCAAACCGGCAACTGTACAGGTGATCCAGGATTGTGATCAAGAACTGCTCATTGAATTCAAAGGCTGTAGGAAACTAACAACAGAAAAGACAAATTTGTTCTTTACATCATAAAAGCAGGGAGAGATGCACATGCCCTGGTTAAGAGGATAAAGGCAGCATTTAAAAGCCTGAATACATCTACAAATAATTTTTAAAGTAATTATTTCATATTTTATAGCAGAGTAAGTGTTGAGATGACATGAGGTGTTCAACTTTCTCAAACTGGTCACTGAACTCTCCTCAAAATGTTTTAACTGCCTTTAATTTCTGAAAAGAAGACTACAATGCAGAACAGTTACAGTTACATTTTTACTATCAAGACAGAATAAGATATCTATAGTGCACTCTTTCCAGTGCAGCACCATACAGAAAAATAAGGGTTTAGCTCCTCATCCTTGGCCCTAAATGGACTAAGTTTGCTGCTTTGTTTCATTACTTATTGAAAATACACCATCTAAATCACAGGACTCCCAAGGAATCTCCCAAGCTTCTTTTTCAAGCTTTGATAAAACGATGTTTGTCCCTGTAGTTTAAGGGACAGCTTCACAAAAAATGGTGAAATGAAACCATACACCCTGTTAAGCTCATTGGATGCAATTTCTGCAAAAGCATTCTGCTGGGTCACATCTCTCAGCATGTGTCTGAGAAGCCCATATTCAAGGCACACGAGCCCTGCATGCACAGCCAATGCCATAGCAAGCAACATAGACCACTTCCAGAAACAGGGTAGAGAGATGGTATGGCTTAAAAGTAAATACACACTTTTTGATGGCAGTGTCAGAGCAGAGGAGCATGCTGTCCTCTCCAAATACTGTGGGGTTTTTTTAAACAAAGATCTAAGGTTTGTTTTTTTTTTAATTCATTAATCTTTTAACAATGTTACCTTCTGAAGGATGATATAACATACCTGTTTCGACATCTGCCACACACAATCAATAAACTGGAGAAAGATGGGCGATCTGTCTGCATCAGCATGATTTTTATCACCGTGGCCTATCCTCTGAAATGAAGTAATACAGCCTCCTGTTAACCAAACCTGTCTATTTTATGGCCAAGAGACACTGCTTCTTATTTTGCACTAGAATATTAATGCTTCTGTAATAGAGCAACCTGTTCTTATGATTTCAAAATTAGTTATTGCACCAAGGAGGAGAGATTCAGTTATACAGAAATACTGCAAAAAGTGTTCCAAAGATGTCTGAGAAAAATTCCAACGTGAGAATTGGTCCTGTTAGAAAAACCTGCTAGTAATTGGACAAGCATAACAGTTAAACCATCCATTACTTCACAAATAATCAAGATGTATCTTGAACCATGTTAATGTAATAAGTTTGTCAAAAGCTAAGTTATATACTTTGTTGTAATTTAAGCCACTGGAGAACCTAGATCATCAAACCATCCACACAGATTCTCCTCTTCCTCCACCACACATGAACCTGAAGATTCACCCTGAGGTAGACAGTGAACATGAGTGAGCTCAGAGAAATGTTCATGTTCTTGACAGAAAATTAAGGCACACTTAAAATTTGGGTGAGCGCTTATTCTGAGGAGTCCAAAGTAACAGTCAAAGGAGTTCTCCCCATAGACAAAAAGGAGATTTGGTAAAAACAGTTTCCTTCCTTTTTCATTTGATAGCTGAGAACTGATAAGAGATTCGGGGAAAAGAGATTCTATTAACTTTGTGATTCTGCTTGAATATACTTGCCTGGGGGAGACAAAAGACAAACATGTATGTTGAACTAAGATGTTGTTTATCTGCCTGTAAGATAGCAGGCTTAATATCTTAAGGACATGAAAAATGATAAAACCAGTATACTACTTTGTAAAACTGTTTGCAATATAGTTTAAAATAATAGAATTGAACGGCAGGAAATAGGGATGAAACCATGAAGCTTGCTCTAACCCAGACAACGTAAGAATTCTTTAGAATTAGTCCCATTCGGGACAAATTGTCTGTGGAAATAACTTCTCCTGAAGGTGTGGGTGCTTCTTACTGTGAATTACAAGGCTCAACATTAACACGTAACACTGTTGTAAAGCTCCCAGCTTCTGTTTTATATTCACATATCCCAGCCCACTCTCCCTGGCAACCTTTTCTGCTTGTCCAGGTTCCTCAAACAGATTTCCTGGTTAAATGGTTAGCTGTCAAATTTGAGAGAAGTTCCACTAAAGGCTTGGAAGATCAGTTCCCAAACACAAACACCCCTGACTCCGCATTATACATGGGTAGGATATTATAGCACTTGCTATAGACAATTTCTATCTAACCTTCTAAGTATCTAGAAAACAACCAAACAGAACTAGAACCAGCACTACCAGTGACAGCCTCTTAAGAGGTATTATGACAAGTTTAGAACATCTGGGAAGAAGTGTTCAAAGCATCACTTAAAAGACACTGGCCAGACTCATCTGCCTCTCACGACATTCAAAACAGTGCAAAGGGCAAGTGATGGAGAAGTGTCGTGTCCCAGCCTTATTTGATCTTCTGAAAAGTTTGGGAGGACATAATTTTTCTGCCTGCTCATTTTCTTTGCTCAATAACCACAGCAACCCTAGCAATTCTGTGTTTTTAAGACTGTAAAGGACAAAACATGAGTTCTTAGAGAAAGAATAGCAAAAAAAATATTAACCGAACAAGTCAAAAACCAAAAGTTCTGTTCAGATTCACCTGGCAATGTTTTAAATCCAAATTCCAATCTAACAAGAAGAATTATCAAACCTTGCCATAACGAGCAGTTAACATTCTGAAAAGCTTTCTGTGTAAACATTGCATGATCCTTGCAATTCTCTTCTAATTCTTACCGATGCAAATTTGTGTCCAAAGCTTATCCACTCCTTTTGCACCAGAACTTCAAAGCCTTCAATTGTTCTGTAGTAGCTGTCTAGCATCAACATGGCCAGCGATGTCAGCTGTGCTGTCCGGTCCCAGCCATCGCTGCAGTGAACCAACACAGAGCTCCTTCCTGAGGACACCTTGTCTGCCACTTGAATAGCTCCTGTCAAGACAAGCTAGCAAGGAAGAACAGACACCAAACAACACAGAAGATTAGTGTTATCATCCTAACAAAAAGAAATTGATTCCTTTGTATCTACACAGTATCTAAATTGATACTGTTTCTATTAAAAGACCTGAAAAGCATGGTGTAGTTAATTGGAAAAGAATTTCTAGGAGATCAAGTGAATTTCTTGTATAAAAATAGAGAAACAGATTGGTTCCCTAATCCCTTAGTAAGATCTAATTCATCTCACAGCAAATTCTTAAAAAATGGGGCAGAAAGCAGTAACCTTGATAAACCAAAGAGCATAAGCTTCTTTTTAAAAGAAAGTATTTCCTATGGTAAATCCTCTCTCTAAAAATTCTGTATTTCATTTGGCTCCTTTCTTTGAACTAAATTACTGAATTATCTCAGTTGTTGGAAAAAGGAACTTGTACCCTTTTAATATGCTTATTTTCCCAAAATTAATTTAAAATGAAAATTTTATTAAGTAAAATTCATTACATAATACTCTAAATACTTTTTCACAGCTGTACTTGAGGCAAAAGGTTCAAAGGTCAACTAGTAAGAACACGGTGAATTACCAGTTTAAGTATTTTATTTGTGCTACAAGATGAAAATTACAAAATTTACAAATATATTTACAAGATTTATTTACAAAACCATAATTCACAAAATAAAATCACATTCATACTGACAACAAATAATTACTAATCCTTCACAATGACAGTTATCTGCAGTCCTGTATTGCTAGAAACCAAAATAAATCAGTTCTCACACATGTAAAATCAAGACTAACAATGCATTCCTCTATTAAAGACTGACATTTGACCTGAGGCAGACAATAAATATTGAATTTCACCTACTGTTGTTTAGTAATGATATCTCACAACATACTCCAAGCCTCATTGGCAAAAAGCCAGCATACAGTGACACTGTTTATAAGTCTAAGTAGTTTGATGTGTTCCATATCAAGACTATCTCAAAAATCTAGCAAAAAAAGCAAGTCTGATACGACAGATATGGACAAAAGTTATTTCAAACAAACAGCAAAAAGTTACCTTTATATGTTCTAGCCAATGTGTTGATTCCAGACTCGACAACCAGTGCGATTCTTCTACATTAGGATAAACAATGTCCTTCAACTTCTTCAAAGATTCCCGCATGACGTGAATGTTATGAATGTCCAAGAAGAAAAGCTCTGCATTGGGATATGCATCTTCACCTTCATATCCTCCCCCAGTGGCCTACAAACAAGAGATCCAAAATTAACTTCATAGTCATATGCTACACTGCTGTAGCAGCTTTTCAACAGAGCGAGAAGGGATTGAATTTTATTTAAATTTTATTTTGTAGATGGGCAATGTATAATTTCAGTTGTTTGTTCAAAACATCAGTCTCAGACACAAGCTTTGTAAGGGCAAATGCTGGAGAAGAATACTTGGGGGCTTTCCTTTGTCCAAAAGGACAAAGCATTAAGTATAGCACACAGCCAGAAAGACATTCAAGTTGCTCTAGCTAGCCTAGCTCCTTTAAAAACCTCAAGAGAATAACTCTAAAAGGGGAAATGAATTATTTTATATTAACACTAAAATGTTGTTTGTACTGTTGGGCCTGGAGACCTTTGAATAGCCAGGTAAAAGACAGTGGGCCAGCATGGCATTAGTCAGGACTCAAGACTGCTTCAAGAATAAAAAGACATTTGTACCTTCCCCATTACTTTAGAGATTCATGATGGAAACAGCTTTGCTTTGACCAACTGACATTACAATGTCAATATTTTTTCTTCATTTATGTTCATTTTTCCTACCAAGGATTAAACAAACTCATGATTCTGAGTACAAAAGAAACCAACTTACTTCCCAGATTATAAAGCATAAATTAAAATGTAAAGTACATCACTCAAAACAGCAATTACTTATAACATACTAGATCACCACTTCCAGGGAATAACGTTCATTTCTTTGTTCCTGTACCAATTAGAAAGAAATTCAGTGAAAAGGATTTGTCTGTTTCTTTACAGCACTAATTCAAAAGAGAGCAAATCTCAGGTTTACCAGTGCTAACTCGCTACCAAAACAAAAAATATCTTTCCTGTGCTTATACTGCCTAGTTATTTACTACTGAAATTGAACTGATATTTAAATAAGATAAAAATGATAAAATGTTTGGCCAAATAAAAATAAATTTAAGAATTAAGAATAAGCTATGTATCATTTAAGAATTAAGTTCAAGAATCTTAGATCCTGTCTCTAAGAAGTAAATTAGTAATAACATTTAAAGTTTGCTTTTCAGTAACTTTTCTAACATTAAATTTTATTCCTGAAGACTAAACATTTATTTAGACCATTAAGAAATTAAAAAGCCACATAAGTACAAAGTCTATTCTCCTGCTGCTCTCTCAAAGCATTTAATCACCACCACCACCACAGAGGATGTGCCTGGTCACAAAAGGAAGCGGAAAAACCACACATATTTTAGGACACAGTACCACTGATGAGGTTTTCCAAAGACAGCTGCAAAATCACAGCATTTCCTGCAGACAGCAAAAACATGCCATGCCATGAATTGTGATAAATAAATTTTGCCTTTATAAGCCACTAGAGCCACCAACTACACATCAGACAACAACCTGAAGTACAGTATAGCCTTGCCCCATTAGCACCACCTACATTCCTGTATAGTAGCACTGTATCTCTACTCTGTGCTCTCTATCTCCTTCCTCAGATGCAGGGATACTCTCAGAGGGGCCAGGCTCTGCCCTAAAGAAGTAATGACTGGATTTTTCTCTTTCCTCTGAGTATTATGAAGACCTGGTGAGGAACGATTGCAATTTTAGCATGAGGATTGCTGCAACTCCTACTGACTGTGTGGTCTTGACCTATGTACAAAGAACACAGGAACGCATAAGTAGCACAGCCCAAGATTTTGCTTATACTAATCTTCACATCTGTTCAAGAACATTTTTTTCAGTGCTGATCAACACTGGTTTTCACTCTGTATGTCACTGTCCCTCAGACCCAGAAATGCACCCTACTGCTTTTACTGTTATGATTGACTATTTCATATTTAGACATAACAGGAGTTAATTAAAACACAAGGGTGAAATACATAGAGTAGTTTAAAAAGCTGAAAACTGTGCTTCATACTTCAGGAAGTATGTATGAAGTTTGGCCATAATACATCTTTAACACAAACTGGTTAAAAATTTGAGTTTGTCCAAGAACTGGGGAAAAATTTAAGTTAACGTAAGAACTGACCTTCCTTCCACAAGGCAAAACAGAAGGACAACATGTTTTGTTCACCCATAAAAATTCAGTATGCAGAGGATAATGCAATTTGTAGAATAAAATGCAAGCAATTGAGGCAGACCCTCAAAATACAAACCATCAGATTAAAACGCAGCCAAACAGCCCCTAGGACAGAGTCTCTGAAAGAACGTGCAATACCAAAAAAAAAAAAAAGCCTTATTGCTTGCTTAATAAATTATATTCTCTATAATAGAGAAGAGGGCTGTAAAGGTACAGATGTATGCATTTACATTACACAGAGCAAAACACTAACATTATTGTCCCTCTTGAATTCTCAAGCAACATTTGTTACATATAAATCTCCTAGAGGCAAACAAGTTTTACCATTTCATATCCCTTTCAGCACAAACATTGAAGAGGACTCATTCCACTAAATTAGTGTTCATTTTGTGCCAAAAAACCTATTCAGAAGCTACAATTCCTTCTCTCCCAGATAAGGACACTCATCGTTTCACTAAGATCTCAAACCCTCTTGAGCTCATATTTCTTATGCTCTTTGCTGTGCAGACACACACCTTCACTACTAAGTACTGAAGAGCATGTCCACTTCATTTGTGCCTGAAGTTCAGCAAGTAAGGGACTATTCTAGACATGGAGAGAGTGAAGTTGGTACATTTTCATATGAAGAATACATTAAACCTGTGTCCTTCACGTCCCCTCCCTAACCAGGCTTTTCATTTAAACATGGAACACATGGAACACATGGAACACTGACACACTGCGACTGGCATTATCTGAGTATGCCCAAACAATACAGTCCTCACCAGAATTGAGGGGGG
This sequence comes from Podargus strigoides, assembly GCA_028020825.1. Taxonomy (NCBI): domain Eukaryota; kingdom Metazoa; phylum Chordata; class Aves; order Caprimulgiformes; family Podargidae; genus Podargus; species Podargus strigoides. Next base: position 11,965,063 of record CM051631.1, read on the forward strand.
ACAGGGGAGAAATCAAGGCACAGGGACACCTTTTCTTCTTGAAAAGTTGGACGAGATTATCTTTGTAGGTGCCTTCCAACCTGGGTTGTTCTAAGATTCTGATCTCATTTAGGCTTTGATCGCAGATTAGCAAAGAAATGGTCACTGCCAGATGGAAATACTGCTTCTGTTACTGCACTTACCAACTACAGACACCTAGGGAAGAATAGGTATCTAGGTATCCAAGATCATACTCATCATACTGCTCTTGAGAGTTAACTTACTCATCACTTTATCTGCTGGATGCCTGGATAGGTCTGAAGAGGTTTATGTAATGGTTAGAAAGACCCAAACAAAGGTTTATGCACACAGCCTTTCCAGGATAGAATTTTCCTAGAGGATATGAAGCAGAGTGGTGGCTTGCACAGAGGTGCCATGTCATTCCAACAGAGGACATGTTCTACAGGTCAACCTACATCTATCTCACAGTGCAGACTGCAGTCACATCTGATTGCAATCCCATCTGTGCTTGACTGATAACAGACAGGGTAAAGTGTCTCTGGAAATCCACATGTGGTCCTGAAACTCTGCTTATGACCTCCTTTAGGCACTCATGTCCTTTGATGGCCTTAAACCTCAGTATTTGATCATGTAAATATATATTTGATTATGTAAATTTATCTATGTTAAGATTACTAGTGTTCCCAAAAACATCCTCTCAGAAAAGTTTAAGTCTCCTCCCCCCTCCCCTTCACAAATAAGACCATTAAGCATCTATTTACCTTGTTCGCAACTGCATTGACATTGGGCCTAGCATCATAGATGGTCAGTTTTGAGATCTGCCCGTTAGCCTCCCTGATGATATCAAGATATCTTTCATCATCTTTATTCCGCTTGCCACTCATTCCAACAAGGGGTTGACTGCAGCGCATAATAACAGCTTGAGTCTCTGGATGAATCCATGACAGAACCTAGTCATATGTCAAAAATCACATTATAAGAAACACATTTTATGAAAAATGGTAACTTTAAAATTTAAGTTACATTCTTTAAAATAGATAATATGAAAATTAACACTTTTAATTTTATTTTTTCAAAAGATAATCCCCAGACATCTCAACCGCTTCTCCTTTAGTCTCATAAAATTTAATAACAGTTTTTAGAAGAGAGCGTTCTCTTACATATTTAACTCTTATTGAAATTATAGTTACCTCTATAACCCAGTGTATTTTAATATTTTCCTACAAGGCTTAGGTTGCACAATAATCCTGAAAAGCAAACTGGAAATCAATATAGCAATGCCTGCTGAAACTAAGAAACAACTCAGAAGAATGAACTCATAGTAGAAACAGTGACTAAGATGCTCCAGTTCTACAAAAACAACTTTTCCCTTTTTTGGATAAAGGAGAAAAGTTGAACCTATCTGCAGTATCCTGAATATTTCCCCTTCTCTTGAAAGTACTTTTTGTTCCTCAGCCCTCTTTACAAAGAGGAAGCACTGGAGCAGAGTGCATGCTGCCTTTGTTGTTCTTCTGAGCCAGAGGGGACTTACCACAAACAAGAAACAGTGGGCTACCCAGGGAACAGACTGCAGTGCAAGAGATTAAAGATAAGCACCCCAAGAAGCAGGCAAAAACTCCAACTTCACCGGTGAAGAATATTAAGAAACAGTGTTCTCACCCAGTTTGAAAGTTGTGGGTTACAGAGTAAAAAAAATATCCTCAGAAAGTATTCACTCCTGAAACATAACCCATAGTTGTATATCTAGAAACAAGACCTGTCAGTGTGTGGGGGGGTGAGTATGACTGGTTATTTCCTGACAAAAATAAAATTACTATCACCAAGGAAATGACTCTCACTGTACAGGCATACGACAGCAGTCATGAATTTTGAGATGACAAAGAAGATACAGCTAGATCATAAGAACTACATGAACACACTATATATTTAACATACATATTTCATACACATTATATATTATACATATACACATGTGTGTGTATATATAGTAAATTTATAACTATAAGCCTAACCTGTCAGTAAATACCACATCTAACAAATATTTATCATATTGAATTTTGCATCTGTTTGAAATTAACAGAGATTCAAGGCAGCTTTCTGATACTGGCTAAGAACCTAGCACCTCTTCCGAGTTTGTCAAATAGAAATATTAATTAAAACAGATTGTGATAGAAGTTAATATTTTCTATAGTGCTGTACAGAGCTGATACATAAAAATTCTCCTACCTCAGAGAATTGTAGTTACAGAAATATACCCAAACAGTCAACTTAAAGGACTGAAAAGCCCCAAGAATTCATTACAGAGACTATGCATGTGAGGTCTTATTTTAGGACTGACCATTGGAACTATGTTTAAATGCCATGCAGTTTGCTTACATGAGGAAAACATTTATTATCACTTTTTATGTGCATCCAACAATAGTCAACAAACTAATACAGATGGCAGTCTAAGGCTCATACTTCCTTAAGAAAAGGGAGTCTGCAATGCTGGCAGTTGTTACTAGAAAAGTCAAGTTAAAACCAACAAAGTTGGAATGGGTGATTGTTGTGGGGGAAAAAGGGAAATGCGGCTTGGCCAAGACACGTGTTTCAAGCAGTAAAAACCTCCAGCCAATCAAAACTGTTTTGCTGTAACCATTGCCAAAAAATAAAAAAAGCATCCTCTGTGTTGGGTTCAGCAGAAGGTTGTTTGCACGAGTACTTAAAACTGGCATGTGTGCTTAAAACAGTATATAATACTCACCGGGATTCTATTTCGGGACCTAAAGGCAGCAACTTTCTTGAGATCATCATCTGTTGCATTATATGGTACTACTAAGAGCGATGGATATGTGTCACACAGCCCATAATGTTCATTAATAAAAGTTACTCGCCACCGTTCATTAGGCAGTCCCTAAAATGTAACACAAAGGTTTCCAATGTATTTTAGGCTGTACAAATAATAATTATGCTCTTGAATTTTACATGACATTATGGCCACATGGTGGCAATAACCTATCAATTTAACCTAACTACAGTACTGTTTCAAACCAATAGAAGAAAAAAGATTACAAGACCACACAAACCAGCTCATTGCTGACGGATTCACAACCTTAAACAATTGCATAGCTATTTCATATACCCTTACAGACACAATTGTTTTCTTACAACAAGTTTCAAAACAATGATTAAAACTAGTAGATGTATTTCTTTAACTGTGGACTGAGGAAAGAAAAAAAACCTCTGTCTTTCCATTTTGCCTGCTGAAGAGAGACTATGGTCCTCAGAAGATGGGGAAGGAACTCTCATCTCACCCCTTCCTCTCTGTAGCCCACTACCACCTTCAGGTTAAAAACAAGATTCAGGGTGGCTTTCTTACTGAGAAACAACTTTTAGTTGCAGTCTGCTCAGTAAGACATTTCACAAAATTGCAGCCAGGAAATTGAGAAAGACTGATAAGCCCTCCACACATGCACAGGCACAGTGGGGTTTGTGTGGGCGTTTGTATTTTACCTTTTTTGGATCCTGAGCCTCTAAACCTTGAATAAAAAAAAATCTGGAGGGGAAAAAAAAAAATAAAATCCAAGGAAGTCCTTATTTTTTTGCTATTTTTTTAAAAAACCCCCATCTCAGATTTAAAGCAAAAATAAATTGTCTAAAAGACATTTTAAAATTAAATATATCATCCTCTTTCATTGATGTTTGTCCAAAATCATGTAGAATATTGATAGACATATAAATAACTTCTGGAAAGTAACGCTGAGTCTAAAATAAGCTGCTTTTTTTTCTTCACTTCAGGAAGAAGTAGACAAAAAAAAAATCAAAACCCAAATCAAATCTATATTTAGGACACTGTAGTTAGATATTTGGTACATTCTCCCCACCCCCTGCTCACTTAGCAGTGGTACATTGCAAGAAGTAGCAATAAGTTCCCTCAAAGACTACCTTCCTGTGACATGCTAATTTTTTTTAAAGGTTCCAGTGTTTTATTTCATTTCTTTACTTTTTTCTCCAAGTTGTATTTTCATCTTCTCCCATTCTCAGCTCCCCCTACAAAAGAGCTGGTAAGAGAAATGTACAAACAATAATTCTTTTATGTAAGTTGTCAGATATGAAAGCACCAGGCAACTGCAACTTTAATAACTCACTTGTCTCCTGTATTCGGACATCGGGTTGTACACCATCCACCCATTTTCAGGAAACTTTTCTTCATTTGCAAATGCAAAAAAAAGCTGTAGGATGTAAGAGAAGCTCATTACACCAAACTCACTGCAAGTGGTAAATATGAGGGCTCATCATCAGTTATACTCTAATGCTTGCCACAAAATAGAACTGAATTTTCCATGCCGACCCCCTTCTCTCCATTTAAATCTGATATTTATAAGACTGTAAAGCAATGACTAAAAAGTAATAAACCATCTTCTTACTAAAATTTCTCCAATAGGTACAACTGCAATTACTACATAAAATATTAGATGTTAAAGTGAAAGTGTAAAAAGGTTTTAATTGCTATTCATTGCCATTAGAAAGTACCCTCCTTTCTGCACCCCTTTCTCAATTGCTCACTACTAAAAGAAACTGGGTTTACTGTAAATCTCCATGAAAATTAAAAAGTTGCCATTAAAAATTAAACAAAATATGTTGTAGCAGGTTACTCTATCTACTTTTCTATTGCTTTGTTACTCACTCTCAAGACTCATTTATACAACAGCATCCTCACCCAGGATTTTGACAACTTCCTCATACCTTTTAGCATGCCTTTCCCTCTCCTTTCAACCAATTCCAAGTGGGCTGTATAACCTAACTAACCCCTTTTTTCCTTCATTTGTTTTTAGAGTTTATGAAGAAAGCAAAAGTAATGTTTATCTTAAGAAACTCCTTCATTGAGAAAATGGATTTTGGTGGCTTACGAATTCTTCAGATGCCAACTAGAGCATGAACTATGTTGTTTCAAAAATAAAATAAAATAAAATGCAGAAGCGAATGTGTTGTCCTGAGCTAACTGAGCAACTGCAGTCAGAGCAGAAAGCATCCAAGAGCCCATCATAGCTCACTTGCAACAATAAAGCTGAAAGTCTCCTAGCTATTCAAAGATATTAAAAGAAGAAATTGAATACTAGACTGAACATCCCAAATCCACATTTTCACAGGCATAGACCTGAACTAAGTAGAAATGGAGAAAACCTGGCAAGCAAGGAAAAAAAAAAAAATCATAGTTCTAAGGTGCCATGACTCTGTCTACAGAGGTAAGGTACTGCCTCGTAAGTGCCCCACAGGCCCAGGCAGAGGTTTCATTGGAGGTTAGGAAGGCAGACTGATGGCTCAAGGCAATTCTGTTTAGCCTAATATGTTACAATGGTTTAAACAGCAAACAGCCCCAATCAAAACACAAACTTGAATCCCTCCAAAAGGAGGGATTTTTTTCCTCATGTATTTCAAATCAAAAGTATTTTAAAATGATGTTACTGCTCACACAAGGTGTTTCATTCCACCTAGTTTTAGAAACTGAAATTTTAAATTAAATCAGTATTTTAGAGCAAGTACATTCATTCATTGGTAAGTTTGCAGATGCAAACAATGCATTCCCAAGTTGTGTTTTCTGAATGTCTTCACCAGTTTTAAAGGAGCAGGCCTTCAGTGTAAGTAAACATTACAGATTCTTTTGCCTAAGTAAACTGCTATCAAGTAGGATGGAGGGAGAGATGAAGAATGGAAAAGGAAAGAGGTGGACATCAACTGCATCAGAAAAAAACATTCCATTAGAAGTAGATGCAAGTATCAGAAGTTCAGCAGAAAAACTGTTTTAAATGCAAACCAGCATTAAATAGCAAACCATTAAATACAGCAAAACAAGAATATCTAAAACAGTAGATGCAACCAATTTGCTAAACTATTAATAAAGAGCTACCCACAAGAACCATCCCTTCCTCCCCAAAGGAATTCGTTATATCCTGAAGAGCAACTATGCTAAGAATTCACCAAGGAACCAAAGAGACAAAGAACGACCTCATAACAGGAGGAAACAGCAACACTGGAATCCTAACAGATCACTTAAAAGATGTCTTGAAGGCAGGAATGTGTTATTTAAATTGCTACTTACTCTATGTTTCCTGGTGAGAACTTAAAAATTACCCATCTTAAGCCCTAATAAGTAAAATATATGAGTTTATTGCAGTGCATTGTGATAACTGTTACACAGAAGATTTTACAGATAAAAATAAAGAAGGTGCCGCTCCAAATGAGAAATAAACAAATGGCAGCTATGCTGCTCGTGTCACCCACAAAATAATCCAAAGAAATCAGATTTTTGCAAAAGCAAATTAAAGCTTCTTTGCATAGAATGGAAGTAGAGATTTCATTGCAGATCCCTAGTCTAAAAGCAGAAGACTACTGCTTTACTTGAAGAGAAAGTTACTACTTCACTTTAAAAAAGTCTTTCAAATCTTGTGACATTTTTGGTAAGCTACTTTTTATGCTTCATTATACAAATAATTCTGTTTACTTCCTTGCAGGTGCTAACCTACAATTTCAACACACACAGTCTCTTCTTCAGTCCTCCTACATACCAAGTGCTTGCCTTCAACATTCAATTTATCATTACTATTTTGTCACAAAAATAATACGCAGTACACTGGTTGCTCACAACACAATGTCGTTCTGCAAGATAAAAGAGAGAGCAGCTGCAATCTGACAATAGGGTTTGGCAAGCAGTCTGTTTACAGATGGTTATATATTTACTTTCTTTATGGATTCATAGTACATAAATATATTTTCTACTTTTACATAAGCATATAACATATATGCAATTTATTAAATATTTGACCAATCTTTATGTGTTACAAAAGAAAGCAGCAAAACTAGAAGGTGTTAAACATATGCAAAGAAAGCCAACTGTTTTTTCTGTTTCTAACTTACTGGCTTATGCTTTTCACACATTATAAACCACTAAGCTTTAAGTCAGTGAAAAGGCTGTCAGTTTCTCAGTGTATTTAAAAATAAAGACGTCATTATCCTTGTTTTTAATATGCCATTAGTACAACTCAGCCAGTTACGTCTTAGCAGTTAATCTAAAAACTAAGATCAGACGTTGTAGTACTTACATAATTAACTTCTGATCATTTGCAAATATGGCAACCTTACACCATTATTGCACTGAGACTGACAAAAGTCATTCAGAATGAAGCCCCAACTCAAGGTGGTTTTTGCAAAATCAGGTGCTCCTTTCAGTTCCCTATCTGGTTCATCATGAAGCCACAAAGTCATGCAGGGAAAACCAAGGCAGGAATGAACAACCAGGCAGAAACACCACCTTTGGCTTTTTAAACTGCTTGCTGAAATATGGTGAAAGCACACCAAAAGTGTCATTGCTTAGCTCATTTTAAAGTTACGGGCTCGTCCATATTACAAAATAAGGACAGCTGTAATTTCATGATATAACATAAGCTCACTTTATTTCACTCCAAAGTAGTCATAACTTCTAATGGTTATACCCTGCTCCAGACATAGCTGAGGTACAAAGTACTGCCATTCTCTTCCCAAGTTTTGTGCTTTACTGAATCTGAAGGCAAAATTACCTCTGCCTTGACCAAGCCTTTTGTTATTGAGCATAACTTTTATTGGCAAGTTACATTCAAAATGGGTCAGGCCATGTAATGATGAGCTTTACTAGGTTCAACAGATGCATCAAATAAAGCAGGAAGTGTAGTACTCCACACATTACTCACTACCATCACTACAGAACAACTCCTCACATCTACCCAAATGCAGAAATTGGTTTCATTTCTTAAAACCTATTTGTCAATACTATAAAATATTCCAAGCAAAAGCATTTATTTTTCCTTATACTTTCATTCCACAGACTGTTTGCATACAGAATGCAAAATTTCTGCAAAAAAGTTTTAAAGAATTAAACGTTTAGAGTATAGCCCATTGATTGACACGTATCTTTGATGAAGGAAGTGAGATTCTTGCTACAGCCTCATATACTCAACAGTTCTCTGAACAAAGTTCTTAAAAACTCATAGCAGAACCCTCCAACATTTTGCGAAGAGAGCTCTTATACAACTGTCCTAAATGAAAGCACCTCAATAAACTGTAAACTGAATTTTACAAAAGACAAAATAGAGCATTTAAAGAGATGTCAAAACGACCCACCAAGCACAGATTTCAGCAAAGAAATGGAAGATAATGTTTAGTCAACATCACTGTCTCTCAATTCCTTCCATAAGACGGTATTTTTACCTGAAACAAAGCTGTGTAAATTCATTACTGTATTAGCTGCCTGTTACATTTTTCATCAATAAAACAAGTGTTGTCTTACCATGCCTTCTTTTGCTGAAGTAAAACTCTGGGTGATTCACATCTATCATTGCCTTGGAGACTGCGCAATAGTTTAACATTTTCAAGCAATCAAGTCAGGCATGCACTACTGCATCTCCTAATTAGGGAGGATAACTTGCAGTCTCTAAGCAATGAAATCTGTATTGATCAGACCTGCTTAGTAGTTTACCTGAAGCATAGCATGTAGCATCCATAATTTTACAAATGCATAGATGTAAGTGTTCTAAATGTACAAAATAAAAACATTAATTCTCCTTAGTTTATGCTGACACCAGATTCTGTGGTTATTCTTTTTAAGCAGCCATGATATCCATTAGTAGGTCAAACAGTTAAAGTTAATTGGCAAGAACTCTGCAGTAAGATGACTCAATAGTATAAATGATGTAACTTACCAAGTTATGCGACTGGGGAAAAGCATATTTTGTGAGGACTTCAAATATATCTCTTCTACTGTGACCTTCTTGTTTTAACGCAAACCGTAAATTTCTCATATCCTAAAACAAAGGCATTATCTTTTAAAAGAACCAAACCAGTATCTGATGTACAAATGCTATACTATACACTAAACATGATTTAGAATCTGCTTGCAACACACCTCAAGCCATTGTGAATGTTCAGCTTTATTTCTTATCCCATAAAAAAGAAGAGAGCCTAAGAATTCTACAAATAAAGCAGTACCATTTTCTGTGTGGTGCAAACACTGCTTTGGCATAAAGCCATCAGAAATGACTGTATCTATCTGATTCACTAAAAAGTCTCATGGGCTATTGAATGTTTGCAGAATGGGATTTACTCTATGTTTTAAAAATGAAAATTTGCCAATAATCTGTCTAGACTACATTGTCCCCAGCTGTTTTCTCATCACTAACATCAAAAATAAGCAACCTGTGCATTAAATACTACGAATCAAATGTGTATACATACTCCATCAGTGAGTCAAATAAAGGATCCTGAACTAGGAACTCCCCTATGACCCTATTTTTTCATGGCAACGTAACTTTTTTGAGACTAAGGAAACAGAGATAGCTGTTACATAAGCTTTTCACTGCTTTTGCACCTTAAAAAAATGTTGTTTGAGGTGTTCAAAGATTTTAGGATTATAAAAAAATTACTTTTACAATAAATAAAATAATTAAGCAATGCAGGAATAACATGCTAAAACAAGACTACTGTGCAAAACCTCTTGTCAATCACTGATTTGGCAAGGGAGACCAATCCCTCTCCTCGCATGCAGAGAGGACAGTTAAATAGCCCCTTATACAAAAAAGTATTTCTCTGTTCAGTCCCCAAAAGCTCTTTTTAAATTCAGCTGAGAGGAACATGTGCTTTTCATTCCTATAAATAGGTAAGCAGTGAGAAAAGGAACCTCTAGATTTCATCTCCTATTGAATTACTGGAAAGTCTTACTTTACAGGTTATATCTAGTCCATAAGAGTTCTCTCCTCTGCTTGAAGCTCCTCCCATTTTTTCAATTCTTGAAATTACACCCAATGGAACATTCAGTACCACAACTGGATCCTGCAAGGGAAGTTTGAGTAAAGAAAGGATTAATCTGAAAAGAAGATTCAAGCAAAACATTCTTATGCATTCTAGAACAGAAAGCAGACATGAAATACATACTGGAAGCAAAAGTGTGTTTCTGCATTTGATTGAGTCTCCCCTCCCAACATGTTATGAAGTCTGTACAGTCACTATACAGCCTTAAACATCATCCAATTGAACATGCAACAAAAATACTTCATGTCTAATACAGCAGACAGGGAAAGAAGGTGGCAACATCCTAAAAGATGCCTTCTACTTCTGATTGCCTCTGCTTGCTAAGACTGCTTTACTGATATACGAAGTAGAACGAAATGAAAGAGAGATTACTAGCAGAATTAGCTGCAACCAGAAAGACCTCAATTCAACCGTCTTAAAATCTTATTTTTTAAAAAAAAACCCAAATGAAATGCTTTATGAAACAGATAACAAGTGCATTTTATTCTCTTATCAAATACACTACTACTCCCCCCACCCACATGAGGTTCTATTGATCAAAGTATTTTTCTTTTCCAACAGCAAGGACAATCAAATCTTGGTTTACTGATAGCCATTTTAAGAACTATTGCAGAGCAGTAGTTGCTGCTCTTGATCTATTACAGAATAAATGTAAAGATAAGAACTATCCAAAAAGATCCAACAGACAAAAAAATAAAGGTTCAGTGTGATTAAACTGTAATTTTACCAGGCAAAAAAAAAGTAATAATAAAATCACACTTTTACAACACATTTAACTTTGAAGAACTTCCATTTTTATACGAATTTCTCAGTGGCACAAAGACAAAATTAATAGTTAGTCATTACACAATTAAGATATGGTTATTACAAACATTACAGGCCATTTCAAGTAAAAAGCCTCTCATGCAACTCCATAAGCATACATGTGCCAAAACTAAAACAAATGAACTGGTCACAAAATAAATTAAAGGCAGTGGGGCTGAAGGGAAGGGGGTTTAAAGTCAACTCATCCCATGGAAGTAATTGTGTCATATTACTCACATTTTCCACACTTCTTAGGTACAGCCTGTAGTTTGTGATGTACACTCTTCCTTTAACGGGGCCATTAAATGGACACATATAAATAACATCCTTGTCTGTAAGAAATGTAACATTTCTTGAAGTTTGCAAAAAGAAAGCAATCAGAGCTAAGGACAGCATCAGTTAAGGAGCAGTAAAATAAAGGCAGCTGCACTCATCAGTCTCTGAGAGATGAATTAATTAAAAAAGTAATAAATCTCAATTTTGTCCACTTGAATTAAGAAAATGTGAAAGTTTCATATACTAAACTTGCCCAAATTAAACCAGCAGATCTCAGTAGCCTTCCCTGTTACAGCTGTGTTGTCCTCTTTCTTGACAGTACATGGGAGAGGCCAGGACATAGAACAGCGACTAGATTAAGTCCTCCCTGTGATTACTGAACCAGAACAAATACATTCTTCTGTTGCTACCATTACATCTTTCAGTGCTCTGTAACCAACTCTGCATTGCCTGTGCTGTCCCAAAGCACAGACAATTTCATAAGGATCATATCAAACATTCATCTTAGTCCCGTACCCTCTCCCTCATGCCTTCCCCACAACTTTCCTCATTAAAAACACAGGTACTTCCTGTGAATCACCACTTTGCTTTCACCTCAGCCAATCTTGTTTACAAATCCACCTAACAAATCCTCAGGCAGAGGGGGGAAAGGAAAACCTTCACAAATGAAAGACAGACCACTTTCAGTTGCATTCTGATACCTCAACACAAACTTCCAGATGTGGAAGGCTCTACTGTACATGATATAATAACAATCCTTATGTTATAACATTACTGTATGTAAAAGCAAACAAGTCCATAGCAGTTATGTGCATGCCATGTTGTGTCAAGGAAGCATAAGATTGTACCTAGGATAGTCACAGTTTGGGCTAAGGTTCCAAGCTACTGTACAAAATATCAATACATAGTGGGTGGCATGTAGAATTCTCTTGACTTAGGAAAGCTTGGATGGGCTCTCGCCACTAGACATGTGCTACTTAGTCTGTAGATACAATGACACATCTTGACATGCAATTTCTTTGTATTGGAGGATCTACCTTGTGTGGAAATTACGTAAAAAAATTCATAACATTTTAGCACAACTCACCCCCAGCCCAAACCAGTCCAAATTATGAATCCAGTAAGATAGCTGTATATGCCAGACACCTGAACACACACTGCATTAGGCAGCTATACAGCTTCATACCTGTAACTCTAGTCTCTCCTGGCAGACGAGGTATTTCTTCATTTTGTTCCCAGTTAGTTCCATCTTTTAGAGTCTAAAGAAAGAGAAGTACAACAGCATATTGTATTTTATTTACAATTCCTTCAAGTTCCAGATTAAGACAATTCTTAAAGGTAATTTCTGTATGGGAAAGAAAAGGTTTATCCACAGTAGAAACTGACAGACTGAACCAAAACACAAACACACACCACTATACTAAACAGCAACTAGTAAACTAAAGGTTGAACAGATCTGAAACATAAGTATGTTTTAATCTTCCTCCTAAAACAATAGTTAACTATATTTGCATGAAACAGGAATTAAATTTCTATACCATAAGTTCTCTGAAAATTTTGTGCTTTTAATTTTACAAGTATGCTGAGCTTGAAAGAAGAAATCAACTGAAATCACTGAAGTAACATACTACTATTATACACAATCTACTCATTTGTGACTTTCTCATGTTCAGTAGGTTTTTAAGAATAATTAATAGAAAACAATCTTTGTTTTTGAATAAATGTTTAAGAAGCTAAAAAAAACCCTTAGTTTCTGTTTTCTTGCACACAGGTTACATTTTCTTCAGCCACACATCATCAAAAAGCAAAGGGGAATGCCATTTAGATTGCTTTAATGTATTTCCCACTACAGATGAACATTTAAAAAATGAGCCAGTCACATACAGTTAGGCAAAACTTATCAACTGCGGTACAGAATCTTTCTACAACACTGAAGTGTCAACAATTTTCAGGAATGCCACAGAATATTTCAATGTAGAAAGCAAGTGTAACAGTAAGTATATTAGAATTGATTTTAAGGAGGCTTTCACAACTTGTGATACAGAGAATATTTTACCCATCCACTCAATGATATTTAAATCAACTCAGTTAACTGCATTAGAATTTTAACAATAAAAATAAGTATACAAATTCAAGAAAAAAGTAATTCAGATACTTATTTTTCTACCCAAATATGGAAAATAATGATCTCTGGGACCTCTGACATAAAAACGATGAAAAAAGTTACACTCACCCTTTTACTTGACGAACTCTCCAAGGAGTTTGAATTATATTTAGGTGTTGATGACGAGGCCATACTGAGTATCTGATGAGAAAGCACAAATTGGAAACTTAAACTTCCTCCTGGACTATATGCTATTTACACGAGATTTAGACTTTGGAGGTCCACAAGTAGACATCAAGGGCTTCCAAGAACATTTTGCAAGTTACTGTGAATTTTTTAAAACTACACAATGCCTTGTATTTGAAGGTCACTATTTAAAACCATCCAAATCTAACAAGAAATCCATTACTAGCTCTGGGATTGGTCCTTATTTTAAGGAATATTCTGACTCATGCTGTATTTTGAAATTCAGTTGTTTGGATACTCTCAGATACTCTTAGTTCAGCCAACAGACATTAGAGTGCTTGTTTTAAGTGACAGGATACACATACTATGAAATGCAACCTACTTGGAGCATTTGTACTAAGACTTTTTCATTTAGGAAAACAGGAACAAACTATAAAATTATTGCACAGCTCTTGAAATCTCAAGTATGTCAATACACTCAAGTGTCTTGTGAAATTAAAAGGGAAAAAAAAAAAGAAAAAGAAGGAAAAAGCAGGAGCTCCACAGTACTTCTACATTTAAAAACAATCCCCCATTTCCTAAACTGAAACTTCAGTTGGCACACCAGAAGGGGGAGTGTCCAGCCTTCTGGTCTGAATAGCCTTGGTATGCTTAAAGGAAAAGGATTTTTTTTATTTTATTTTTTTTTTTTAAATTGTATTGATTAAAGACAGAACTGTATGACACAGGATTCATCTTCTTAATCAATTCCTGACATTGTACAAGAGATCTAGAACAAAGACTGTGAAAATGCTTATACTTGAAGTTGCTCCAAACGGTAACTTTGTACCAAATTCTACTTCCTTTTCACCACACACACGCCCTTCACCAAGCTGACCTGACATGGCACAGCAATCTTGTAGAGCTTTTGCTTGTTTGTTTGTTCAGGGGGGTGATTACAGACCACAAAATCTTTGTTTCCATTCCATAAATGAAACATTGTAGCCTTACATAAAGCACTTTCCCTCCCCTCTCAACATTTAAACTTTGCACAGATCTCTCTGCCCCGTGACAAACCAGCCCATGCTCCCGCAAAACAGAGGGCTCACAGTGACACTGCAACAGTCCCACGCACACAACTGATTAAACTACTAGAGCCAAAATGCTCCGAAGTTACTGTAACAATCCAGGAACGTGTCCCTGCAGGAAGAAGGTGGAAAACCATGACCTGAAGTTCTACAGGTTTGTTACCTCCTTACAGTGCTCACGTCTTCCATATCTCATAAAGAAATCACAGGAAACCTGACATTGTGTTTAAAACCCACATGAAGTTGATAAATAAAGAATAATGCTTCTGAATGCCACAGAGCCTGTGTGACCCTGTCACACAGAGGGAGGTACTGCTTCCTCTCTGGCAGTCTCAGCTTTCTCCAGACACCAAAACAGAGGGGTCCTGAACTAATTCTAGAGCAACGCCAACATTTTAAATGAAAAGCTATTAGCATTCAACACTAAATCATTGCTCTTTCAAACTATCCTCCACTATTGCAACTATTGCAACACTGGAAAAACTATTGCAGCACTGGAGACTGACGTTTTGACTATAAAATTTAGAACATTAAGAGAAGAAATTTCAGGTTTTCCTTCCTTGCAATATCTTACATACTATAAAACTTAAAGTTGAAGTTTTTCTATATTGCTATGTTAACCTGTGAACATCCAAAATTTGTTCAGATGACTTTAATTTATACAAGCTTAAGTTTTCTAACAATCAGATATTTATGAAGGTAAAAGGTCTATTTACTCAGAAGCTTTTTTTAAAATGTTTTCCATATGAAGTGGATTTTGTTCATATTTTAAGTGAGAAACACAAGGTGAGACACAGAAACAAAGGCACAGCAGCCCGTTTTTCTATGTCACCACAGAAAGTGGTTTTAACTAGAGCTCACATAAATTTAAATTAAGGCTGCGCCACCCACGAGAGACAAGAGAGCATAAACAAGCCCTAGAAAAGTGACTTTTAAAAGATGTGCCAACCCTGAATAGATCCGCACTGCTAAATGGAAATGTTGACTGCAGCAGGTACACAGGCACACCCCAGCGAGCTGCTGATCCTGCAACCACAGCTACTCCACCAGCAAAGCCACAGAAAGACAAGCTTCAGCAGAGGTCACACGAGCCCACCCAGATCCTGGACACTCACCTCAGTGCCAGCCCACACTGCCATTGCTCCTACTGCCTAAGCTCGTAGAACAAATGCTAGTTTAGAGGTTCCTTGTGCCTTTCAATATGACCTCCAATCGCAGCGTCCTTCTGCTGCTCACACAGGGAACAGTATGAAGTGTTTCAAAAGCTGTTTCCTCCTTTGCTCTCTGTATTATTTCCTTCCTTACTGCACATTCACTAAGTTTTGTCTGAACTGTAGCATTACACGAGGTGAGTTACGATTCTGAAATAATGATCTGACTGCAGAAAACTGACTATAACTTTTCCAAATGTCAGTGTAAATTAGAAGAAATGAGTAGTGATCCTTTCAGATCTCAGAAAAATTTCTCTTCGTAGAACCTGACAATACAGCAGGACAGAGCTCTCTTCCCCTCCATGCTGCCACCCCACTGGGCCACTTCAAACAAATGAGATGCCTGGGCAGCTCTTGCAGCAGACCCTTGTGTGAGTGTTTCTGTGTATGCAACTTCACTTTACGTAAAATTCCCCCCAACTCTCCATGAGCCCGAATTCTTTAACCATCACAGTGAGAAAAAATTCACTCATCTACTTCAATTTCTATAGAATATTTCACTATAGAATTTCAGCCAACTATTCTGTTTCATTTTCAGCACTTCAATGATGCAACTCAGACTTATTCAGAGCTAATTAAGCTTAATAAATATGTACTGAAGGTAAGGTGTTACCTGTCAGACTTTTTAAAAAAATTCATCAAACATTTTCACTAAAATTAACGCAAGTTATTTGATCAGTATATAAGTGGAAGAATTATTTTAATGCTATCTAAATTTTGCTTTGAAATCCAACCACACATTAAAACCCCAAATACTAATAAGCACATTTATAACCACACACATTTCTCTGATTTCTGTAAGTAAGCTATGGTCAAGTACTTAGACTTTACATTATAGAACACCTATTGGACAGCATTTATAAGTGTCCACTTTTGGACCTCAGACCAAGACAGGCACAGATAAACTGCAGCGAGTTCAGCAGAGGGTCACCAAGAGGACCAGTACCTGGAGCGCTTGCCCTGTAATGAAAGGCTGAGGGACCTGGGAACTGTTCAGCCTGGAGACAGCTTCAGTGTGACCTTATAGCTGCCCACCGGTACCTTTGAGGTGGTTACTGCGAAGACAGAGCCAGGGTCCTCAAAGTGGTGAGTGATGAGAGGACAAGACACAAAAGAAACTGTAACAAACTAAATTTCAGCTTGACTTAAGGGGGAAAAAAACACAACCAAAAAAACCCTACCTACTTTTGCACTGTAAGGGCAGCCAGACAGTGAAAACAGGGCCCAGGGAGGTTGCAGTCTCCATCCTCAGGGGTTTTTAAGACCCAACTGAATACAGCTTTGAGCAACTGGGTCTGGTTCTGCTTTGAGCAGGGGGTAGAACTACAGACTTCCTGAAGTCCCTTCCAACCTGAATTACCCTGTGCTTCTGTGATCTTCAGGCAACAGACAAGATTAAGTTCCCATTTAAAAGTATGCATCAAACAAGGACACACCCTTGAAGAAGTACACTCCTCTATATCAAAAGAGCAAACAAGTTTTCAAAAACATTTAAAACGAACACGAAATATTTCCTTTTATAACATTATTTCTTTTTCTTTCAAACTGTAGAAGCAGCTTCTGGCAATCTCCCAAAGTAATATTGCCATGGACAATTCAAAAACATCACAGTCTTAAAATAGCTACAACTTTCTCATTATCATTGAGCAGCAGTAGTCCTTCCACACAGGGGAAAAAAATCTTGCAAAGTAGTTTTCCACTGCAAACACATTTTATTTCCCAGTATCGCCCATATGCACTTCTATACTTGCACAAAAATTGAAAACCATACAAGCCTCATGCCTGTCAGCAGCTGAACAGAAGTACAATTACTGTGCAAATTTAAAACAAATCAGACAACTTTGTTTACCATATTCTGCAGTTACAAATACTTGAACATTCTTCCCTGAATCTGGAATAGCACGGAGACAAAGCAATTTTACTGGATTTAACTTGAACTAATAAACAAAGCTTTGTTAAAGTTACCAGAACTTAATATAGTAACATTACCAAGAAACGTAGGCTCCAATGATCTTACAATAACAATTAAACTACTTGGGATCTGTATTTTTATTAAAGACGATATTTATACTTGTGCTTCCTAGGATTCATGGGAATGGAAGCACAACAACATCTGAAAGGGTGGACACTGAAGGCCAGATTTTAAGAAGTCAATTCAAGGATCCTATCTGCTTTTTATGAATAAATGTCAACAGACACAAGCAAGTGCCCACACAGAAAATCTAAATAAACTTTAAAACATGTAAATAAGCTTTTGAGGGTTAAGAAACCCAAAATGACCAGCTACTCTTTCCTTAAGGTTCTTTACTGCCAGCAGGTTAGAGGACATGTGCAGTGCAGCTTGGAAAGACCACCAAGACTCTTATAAGCCGTGTTTAGATTGACGACAGCCTGGTGAAACTAGTTCTCATTGTTTATGATCCAGGAACAAATTAACGCTCATTTGACATCTTGCTAGTCCTTCTAAGGCTTCACCTTCATACCAGAATCACACCAAATAATTTGTAACTATTGTATAACTGAGCTATGCTTGTGTCAACCTAAAATATTTACGTATACAAAGAACTAGTTTCTGCCCAAACACAACATAATCTGCATCTGCCAAAGGATTACTGCCACAAACTTCTGAAATTAAGTAAACTGCATCAAGTAAATTGTGAACACCACTTTCCAGATATTCAACATTTTTGACCCTTCATCACTGGATTAAAGCTTTGGGGAAAAAAAACCCACTTCTAAACATTTTCTAGAAGCATTCTAATTTCTGTCACACATGAGTAACAACGACACAGATAACGTCAAAGTCCTCATAATCCCACTCCAGGTGATGATCTGTGCAAGAATGAAAAAAGTCTGTGCATCTCCAAGGCCTCTCCTAAAAATAGTTACAAAATTTACTAAGCCACTTCATTTGCTGTCATAGTAATTCAGAAAACAATTAGAGTACTTGTAGAAAGAGTTACAGTTACAAGTGGACAATTACATGACACTTGAAAGCCATCAGGGCACTGGGTTAATCATTCAAGATTTTGCCGGTCCAGATAAAAATGAAGTTGTTTTCATAGTTAGACCTGATACCAAATAAGGAATTATTTAAAAGAGAAGAAAAATATTATATTAGTAAACAATTTTCACTGTGTTTGAGAGGTAAGTGTAAGTTAGTGGGGGTAAACAGAAAAAGCTGCTTGCACCCTTATTTAAACAGAAGATGCAAAAAATGAAAAATCAGATTTATAATGACAATGTAGGCTGGTGTTACACAAACACTGTAGAGTTTTATTTGGTACAGTAACAACCTACAGAGCCAGTATGAATATACTGCCTTGTGCTTCCCATAATAAAATTAAAAGCATAAAATACAAAGTCCTGAAAACAAAACCACACATCAGCACCACTGTACAGAAGAGATAACACACAATACAGAGGTTTTCAGAACTACCATATAGAATAGAGCAGTATTCTAGGAATTTCTCACTAACACAGTAGCAAAACTGAGCCAAGACAACCATGAATGAAAAAGGAAAAAAACAAACAACTTTCTTTCGAAGTACTAAGAAGAAAACAACATAAATCCTTGAGAAAAAAAATATGGAAAAACAACAGTCCTGAAGGGCTAAGCCAACAACAGGACCTAAATTATCATATCACAGCATCAGCAAAATAAGCATCAGCATCTTTTATATTAAATGCTCATTTACTAGTATTATGAATTCAAGAGTAGTCATTCACATCATTAAAGGTTAATAAAATCTTAGAATTAGATACAAGGATATACAGGGATACAAAACAAGTCACCAGAAAGATCTACAGCAATGAAGGCAGTTTTCCAGACATCACCTGTCCCTAACCAAACAGCACCCATCAACCAAAAAGAAATACAGTGAGACCAAAGTGCCACAACCAACTGATCAAGTCCACAGAACTCAATACATCTCTTTCACACTCATTTAACCAGTCATATTTTAGCACAAAGGAACTATACTCAATAACAGAAACATAAATAAGATAGCAGAAGTCTCCAAAGTTTAACAAAGCTATAAAAAATAAATAGCATAAGACAGATCATTCCAGTTTCAAAGTTAAAAAAATTAAAACAAAATGCACACACCAAAAAAATCCCAGAAAGCCCACACCATAGAAATACTTGCTTATATTTCCAGAGAAAAGAAAAAAAACCAACAAACCATAAAAGCTTCCTGCAACAGTGAAAGATACCAATGCAGGGGGGTTTAGAAGCAAAACGCTATTTCTTTTAAATAATTATGTCAGTCATGCTCTCTGACCTGATACATTTATGCTACGTAACTAAAAACCAGATTTCAATAATAAAAGGTCATGGAGTACCGACATCAAAAACATGCCCAGAGCGACGCCAATTCAGATACCATAGTTACATGTGTTTAATTGTGGCCAGTAGCAATTGCCTGTCACTTGTCATGCAACTGATGGCAAACAGAAGGAAAGGAAAACTGACTTATCTGTGAGATCTAAGTATCATTTAAGCAGGAAAAGGAAGAGGCTCTATTAAACCACTTAACAGAGCATTTACGATTTCTTACCATCAAAGTTCAACATACCCATGATCAACACCAACAGATCACATTTGCATATCAAGTCATAAGCTTCTACCTGCACTTACTCCAGAATGGATCTCTGCAGTCAACATGGATTGCTAGATCACAGAATATCCTGTTTCTTCTTTATCATCACAGTTACAAGGTTTAAAATCCTTCCAAGTGTAACCTCTTAGTAAGGGAGTCTGCACCCCTTACCTTTCCTCAAGTGGATTCTCACGATTCTACTGATCCAAGACTGGAGCATGCCACTAGTGTGTCTTCTCCCTTAATGCCTAATTGATATTCCCTGTTCACATGTACTTACTAAATCTACATTTTCCAGGGACACCATATGAGCTTTCAAGTCTCTCTGAAAGCCATCTCAATTCAAGCCATAACTAGAACACAAAAAGCACGCGAGCAGTGCAAGGCTCAATGAGATACTGTGCATGTAGAATGCAGACTAGTATTTGCCCTTCGGCATGGAAGTTTAAGTCAGTTAATCAAATTCACTAGTAATGCATTATAAAATAATTCTGTGTCCTACAAAAAAAAAGTATCACTTCAAAAATAAAGGTGCAATCTGGAGCTACCTGTTTGCTCAATGTCAGTTCCCCACCAGGCCTCCTGCCTTTAAGAAAAACGCACTCCAGAACCCGTCACGTTGCCAGTTGTGTGAACAGCGAGCTGTACAACTCCTCACGGACTGCTAAAGTTGTTTGGGAAGAAACAGAAAACGCTCCCTCTCCCAGAAAAAGCATTCTCTTGTTCCCTAAGGTGCCCTGTATTTGAAAGGGCAAGCCATTGTCCCCAAAGGACTCAATACCAACAAGTGCAAACGTACAAAAGTTCACAACAGTCCAGTGACTGCTAATTCAGCAAACAAATCAGAAGTGCGCCAGCTGCTTGCCCACTCCTATTTCATCGGCTCACTGCACCAGGTAGTTTTGAAGATACTAGTAGGATATTATTTTGTGTTAGTGCAAGGTCTTCCTAACAGTGAAGCTCCACAAACGGCAGCAAGTAGTGACAGCCTGGCAGAAAGTCTGGCAAATATTTTCTCATTGCCACCAGACCCCATGCACTTCTGTGTATATGTTTCTGTAAAAACAAAGTAAAATATTGTAGCTTGTGCATGGAAGTCAGGTGTTGAATAAATAATAGCTGAAGGGAGTAAAACAATCTGCAGTTCTGTCTTGATTGTTATTTCTGTCATCATCTGAAGGTCTTCTTTTACTGTCTTAATGGAATATGGAATTTAACTCCCACCCTATTTTCAAAGTAAATCACAGCTTCCAACAAGACCTAACATAAATGTTTGTAACATTAGTTTTTCCAATTATAAACCCAATTGCTTCCTCCTTTCAAAGTACACTGAAAATACAGCTTGGGGCGATATCCCTGGCTTTTATCCTGTCTAGCTTTCTTGTAAGAGAATTACAAGCTCTCTCACAAAGAGAGATCATACAGCAGGACACGTGCCATCATGGACACTAAGTAACTTACCTGCTGCTGGACTCTGATCTTTTAGTTAGATATTTCTCGTGATTTTTATCACAGTAACAAGGAAAACCAGCAACTACTTTAGTGGTAACAAATATAATTATTTGCTAAGGCCTCTTTTCTAGCAATTGTCACAGGTCTATTCCTTGCAATTTATGCTAACAATTATTTCTGTCCACTTGTACTCACTTATTGTCTCCCCTGTATGTGTTCTGTGCGTAATACCTTTCTCCTGCCACGATTACCTTTTTTCCTGACTTTTTCTTAACGTTTACTCTGCTGAGTTCTAAAGTGGAGGTTCAGTCATGTGAGTGGATCAAAGAAAGTAGCAGCTCTCCCTCTATGCATGTAGCCCTATACAGCAAGTAGCTGTTAAATCCAGCTAGATTAGGTGGCATGACAGAAGCGAGCAATGTTTTTCTAGGAACCACTTGTCACATTACCTCTAGAATCAGCATTACATCTGTAGGAAACCTATGCCTGAAGGCTGATCTGTGGTTTTCTAAACCCACCCAGACTATTTTCTCTGCTCTGCATCGCCTGCAGGGAATCCATACCTCCCACATTGTCAAAAGCTGATGTGGTTGACAGGAAAGCCTATGGGATAGCAAATACAGCTTCAAAGTTTTCTATTAAGAAAGCCTTCAGTTGCTCTCTGCTCATTCTTCTTGAAAGATATTCCCTTAGGCCACTGTAGTTCCACTGCTAAAGATTTAACTGATGATTCCACAAGAGAAATGGAAATTGTATCTGTTATACAATGATATACTGTATAAAAAAAAAAAAACAACACACTGTAATGGTTAAAATTACATCCCCTACTCAGGCTTTCCTCTAACTTTCCTTTGAGAACATGTAAAACCGACACATCGGACTCATCCTCTTTCATCTGCTGTGTTTAGTTCCTTCTTCCACTACATGAATTGCTTCTCTGAATACACGTAATACCATGGAGAAAGTACCATTCTGAGTTTGTATCTGTCTAAAAAGAAGTAGACTAGGGACTAAGACAAAGTCATCTACAAACTGTTCTTTGCTTCAGTCCCTAAGGAGGGGGAGACTGGGACTACCCTGCCTAAGTCATTCCTGAGGCAGCACCTTACTTTTGTTGTGCTCTCTTTAAATAACACGCAGGTACTTTGCTGGGCACAGAAAGTTTGGTACTTCTGTATTCCTCATCTGCCTGTGTATGTTCTGCATTAATGGGTCCAGTCACATCACACAGAGCCTCTGGTATACAGCCTTTCATTATATGCAACCACCCAGGAAAGAGGTTACGCATCAATTACTCAGATATTTTTGAAAAAATCTTACACAAAAGTGCACTCCCATCTACTTGAAAACACTTACTTTTGTTTCCTCTTGCTCAGAAGCCTCCAGGTTTAATAAATCATTTCAGTCGTAGAAAGTATAAAGAGGCCCACTTCAGTGCGAGATGAGAGGACAACAGTGAGTTCATTCCTTCGACTTTCAAACAATGCTTGACTTCTGTGCCGTAGCTGGCCCCTGACAGGAATGGAACAGGTAGGAAGACATTGTTAGCACTGCCAGAATATTTCCATTGACATTACTTTAAAAAAAACCAACTTCATAAAAGAAGCAAAACTCCAGAATAGTCGCTACTAAAAACATTCTGGAAAAAACAAACAAACAGAACTAGTTCTTTTTATGTTTTATCTTGTGTCAGGAGGTTTGGCATCAAGTAATCAGAATTGAGAACTTTCTCTTCTATAAACTTTAAGATACAGTTTTGAAATGTTTCTAATGTGTTAATCTTACACAGACTTTTAACCATGCTTCTGTTCCCCATACGTATTTGGACATCTTACTGCACACAGTTAAGCATTTCCTCTCATCCCTTCCCAAAGAATACTGCCATTTATTTGTTTCTTTTCTGAATACATTCAAGAATGACTTTCAAAGAAAACTGTTCTGTAACCTGGCAAAGCCAGAAGGAAGAGACTGAGAAACAAAACTTATTTTTATATGATTCAAGTTCTTAGAAAAAATAGTATGTTGTCTCCTTTAAAAGACCATAAACAATATTAAAGATTTACAGTTACTTCTCATTAAATTAGTATTGTACTCTAAATTAACTACTGTTAGTTTACACTCGAACTCTACATATCAGGAACATATTAACACTAGAGTTTGTTCAACCTCAATGATGCTACAAGGCCATCTCTTCAGCAAGTGCTTTTTTTTTGGAATTTCCCTTCTGACCAAACACAGAACATTAAAAAAAGGGAAAATCCAGCTTTATCAAAAAGATCTTTATATCTCATCTCTTGTGATGTCTGCCACACAATGAAGCTACATAGAGCCCCCAAACTTCTGTGTGTTAAGGCTCGTTGCACTTACTAACTTTGTTAATAACTTTACAGCCTAACTTTTTTAAACCACCCAAAATACAAATTAACATTAAAAAGAAAACTGTAGCAGGAAAGAGGTTCTGGTTTTGCATAGTGCTAACCCTTTACCATGAGATAGCTGTGCTTCAAATATGGTTAATGCTAAACAAATATATGACTACTAGCAAGCAATGAGCACAATACTGCCCCAAAACAGGTACCGAGCAGTAAAACCAGGGTACTTTTAAAATATACACAGTTTTGATTAGTAGCTATCATGACAAATCAGTCTGCAGGCCAACTGCAAAACACTTAACATCTACACAATTTTAAAACTGAATTTGCCTATGTTGCTTTGGATAGTACCAAGAAAAACTGTTAAAAGTAAAAAAAAAAAGCGCTAATATCCTTCTTATGCTCTTAGTTACATGTACATCTGAAAAAAATCCAACCCTACCAACAAACCACCAATCACACAAAGCAGGAATTATATTTTTTGACTGCCATAGACCAAAGACCAGCAAGCAGAAACAGTCAATCATCTTCAAGAGTCATTTCTTGTTCTAAATCAACTAAAAACGTTTGCTCTGAAATGGAAGGTTTCAGCTTTTCAGCCGTGAACACTGAAAGAAGTCACATGCTGCAGAACAAAATTTAAGTCAGCCAGAAATTAATAGTACAGCGGCTTAAAAGTCTGTGAGCAGATGAAGAGCACTTGGAATATCTTCACATCACAGGAGGTCATTTCTTTTTACAGGAAAAATAAAAACTGCGGTTCAGAGGTGTCTGTGCTGAGCCGTGACGCTGGGCTATGCGCTCCCGCAACTCATCGCTCCCAGACCGATTCCGCACACCGGGCCGTGAGCCAGGAGAGCCCAACAGCAGCGAACGGCCCCGGCCGCCCAGCCCACCCGCGCAGGGCCCCGCCGCGGGCGGCCGCAGGTGCTCCCCGGCACCGCGGGGGTGCGGAGCTCTCAGAGCGCTGGGGGCAGCAAGGGGGCCCTCAGAAAAGCCCCCACCAACCCCCAAACCACTCCCGCGGCGAAGAGTGGAGGGACAGGGGCGCGAGGTGTGCCGTGCCCTGAGGGAAGGCCCGGGCCGGCGGCAGCCCCCGCCTGGGCATACTCGGGGAGGGGGGAACGGGAGGGGAGGATCCCCGGCGCACGGAGAGGCTGGGGGTGCGGGGCAGAGGGGGAGCTCACCGGGGTGGCCCCACTGCCCAGCCCGGGCCCCACGTACACTCACCGCGACGCGGCCGCCCTCACCGTCGCGGGCCCGAGTCCGGCGCCGAGCGCTGCCCGCCCCGCCCCGCGCGGGCCCACCGCGCCCGCTCACGTGACGGGCCCGCGCCCGCCCCACCCCGCTGGGCGGGTCCCCAGCGCCTGCCGGGAGGTGTAGGCCGCGGGGGCTGCCGGGAGGTGTAGGCCGAGAGGGCGGTGCTCGCGGCCGAGGGGCGGAGGCCGGAAACAGCCGGCTCAGGCTGTGAGGGAGGAAGGGCCGCGCAGGGGAAGCCCTTCGCTCGCTGCTCCGCGGGGCGCTGCGCAGCCCCAGGGTGTTACCAGTACCTTCCCTGGGCTGGCAGAGCGTTCCTGAGTGAAACTGCCGGGAAGACCAGGGGAGATGCGCCCTGCATACAGCAGATCAAGTTGATCGATCAATGGCTGTTAATGATGAGAGACATCCCAGTGGCCCAAGCTGCCTTATCAGGCCCACCCTGATAAGAAGTAAAAGAATTGGTGATGCAGATGCCAGGCAGATTATTCATGTAAAATTTTAAAAATTAAAAATAAAATCCTTTATAAAATAGCCTATTGCCACCACACAAAGAGCAGCTGTGTCCATCCAGAGGGCATTTGGGGACCCTTTGCTGTCTGATGCTATGTGCTTTCAGGAGAAGGGGATTTGTGAGATTATAAAACATTTTTGATGTTTTAAAACATCTTTGAGTTACAAAACAACTGTGTCCAGCTTCTCTGGTGGTGTGGCCAGTCCTAACCTGTTTTTGTGTCAGTGGAAGGACAATGCATCTCCCCACTCAGGACCAGATACCACAGAAAAGCTGATAAAAAAAAAAATAAAGAAAAGAAAATAATATAAACCAAAAATGACCTTGGGCTGCTTCATGGTCCCAAGCAATTAGGAGCTTCATACCTGGGTTAACTCGGATCTCACAGCTGCAGCCATGCCCGCCTCATACCAGCACCGTGCCAGCACTAGCTCCTTTGGGAGGAAGATCATCACCTTCCAATTTGCAAGCATCATACCAACAACCATTGCCTCTGCTTTTCCCTATCTTCCTGAAAAAGTCTTTATCCAGTTTAATTTTGCCAGTCGTTTGTTGTCTGCGAACAGAGTTACACCATCTGAAGAGCCGACTCAGCTAAAGGCACTTTGAGGCGAACCATGCATTTGTACGAGACAAGATGTACTTTCAGGAGGAGCCACAAGACAATCTTTTACAATTTTATTCATTACTTTTAGGTGTCTCCTTTACTATCAACAATTTACATCTGGAATTCCAAAAACTTTAGAAAATCAAAGCTGAAAAACCACAAGGGAATTGGGCTGATGCCTCTTATGGAAAAATTGTTTCTGGAGCAAAAAATATTTTTCTATAATAGGCATGGAACTGTGTGTTTTACATTAATAAGCAGGAGAAACAAGCAGTGAGCAAAAGGAGATGAAAAGTTAGCTCACCTCACTCATGCAGGCAATCTTTGTTGTTTTCTAGTATGATACACTTCTGTTTCTGACATCATCCTTTCAGTAAAGACTAGCTAGAAAATTCACTGATGCAATTTTAAAGTCTTGATTTGATTGATTCCAGTGTGGTATTTCCCACTGCAAATCATAAATCAATATATTGGTTTAAATATATACATTTATTTGTATAGGTATACATTTATTGATCTACATACATGTGTGTGTACACACAGCAGATCCCTCTTATTTGATCATTCATTTGAGGTTTCATTCAGATCACATTCTAAAGCTTTTCTCTGACATCATGAAAACTAGAAAGATTTTTTTTCCCCCTTACTCATTTCTGACACTTCATGGCTCAGATCACTCAAAGTACTCTCCACAGATGCTCTCAGAAATTTATTTCCATCAATTTTGTTCTAGATCTTTTCCAGCTTGGCTTATGCCCCTTGCATTTCCTTATAAAGAGAAAGTCTTAAACAGCCTCTTGCTCTTATGACCTTTAATGACTGCAACTATTATTCCACCCTAATCTGTCAAGTGAAATACTCTCCTCCCTTTTTCGGGCACTCTGTCCTCTCCCTTTTATTCCTCCTAAATTTCTAACCCACTAACTGGCACATTTTTGAGGGACTTTTTCTTATGTGCCTTCCAGCTTCCAGTAGACATTAACCAGGGCTTTCCCCTTGGGTCACTTCTCTAGTCACTCTACATTTTATCCCCCAGTAATGTGTACTACAACCACAGTTCAAACAACAATTTCCACTCAGGTTTTTCACAGCTATACTTCTTCTCTGCAGATTGGCATGCTTTCTTCCCAAAACTCCTGGCTTGTGTCTCTATTACCTCTCACAGCTGTTCAGTGGGGCTTCACCTTCTGCTGCATGCAGTCACAAACACCCCACGAGTCCCACACCTGTATGGTCAGGCACCTGAAGATGATGTGAACTGGAAGAAATGTGCTTGGAGTTACCTGACTGGTGATTCACCTGATGGCTGTTTGGCATTATTAAAGTTTTGTGTGTGAGCAGAGTTCTGGGATGTTTCGGCTGTTTCTGTGTTTCTGAGCCTGGTCTTCATTCTTTTGTATCACAGCATATGGTGCCTGGGTCATAATCAGCCCAGACAGCACACAATACTCCAGCCTCCAATCCCTGGACCATCTGGATAAAAACTGGTTAATTGACAACCCTAATATCATTTTAAGATCAGTGTAGTTAAAATAGTGTCTAGTCTTCTCCCACAAGTACTCTCTGCTTTATCTATTACACTATTATCTGCCTGTATGTAATCATCTTTGACTCGAACGTTTCCCTAGTCCTTTATGTTCAGTCTATATCTAAATCTGTCCATATAGCTAAAACTCCCATCTTCTCAAATCTCAATTACTGCAACACCCTTTCCTTTGGCCTTGGAAAATATAACCTTGTCTTGCTTATACTTATTGAGAACGCTGCTACAAAGACCATTTTTCTTAGTCTGTCATTTTCACCATGTTATTCCTCTCTTTCCATCCCTGTGCTGGCTCAGTCTACTCTATCACGTCGATCCTTACCTACGTGTCTTTACTCTGAAAGGCGCTGGTAGCCTGTCTTCACCGTGGTTGCCATTTCCATTCACTGCTGAGATCTAACTGCAGCTCCAGTCAGCTCACAGTGCCAGTTTTCACAGCCCACTTGTAATACATTCTAACAGCTGCTTTTGTGCACTCTTTTGGCTGCCTTTTATTCCCAAGGATCCTATAAACATCCCAAAAGTTACTGATAATTTTTCTACAAAATTCTCTTAAGAACCTCTCTTTCTTGTAATGTCTACAACACCATGTCACATTTCTTTATGCTGCCTCTCCTGCCTGTATTCCTCCGTTCTCTCATTTCACACTTTGTAAAACTCTCAGGGCAGGAGTGTCCTTTGTGTTGATTCCAGTCCTTAACAGGATCTTGTAGCACTGTCGTAATGCAAATAATAAATATACACATGGAACTGACATGCCAGGGAGAACCTATGTATTATGAGACTGATGACAATAAAGTGAAATTTGGGGACACAACTATACCTGATGGTAATATTAACTTGATTTCCTAGTATTCTGAGCAGTAGTGGAGCAAAACCAAGTGGAGGTGGGGAGTCTGCATCTTTAAATCAAGGGCATAGGTCAAGTTAAAGATGATTTATATCCACTCACCTTGCCACAGTTTTTGCTTGGTGATAGGTATGTCTGCATGTTCACATGTGTACATTTTTTTTCCTTTTATGAGTTAGATATTAGAAAAGATATGCTACATCAGTGACTCTTGCTTTTCTAGCACTGTGTTGCTTACACCCTTTGTTCCTGTTATTGTTCTTTCTTTGCTAACTTGATGTTTATTTTTGTCTCTGCTAAATAAAGGCTGCCAGCTTTAATTCTTTTAAGCTGTACTGTAAGACCTCTTTAACCTATTTCTATCTAGCTTTTCCCTCAATTAGCCAAATCATTTCTTTACCAAGTAAGATGTTACCAAATAAAACACCTATAGCACCCAAAAGACCCAATCTGCCCCTGGCTGCTTGACTCACAATAGCAATAAGGTGAGTTATATAAGAGGCTACTTGTATTTCTGGATCCTGCGACTCCCGAGGGCTGGAAATAGCAATTGTATTTTGGGAAACATTTTCAGAAACACTGACTGTACGTACTTGTTATCGTGGAATCAGGCAGATGCTAGCTTTCAGATACCTAGGTTTTGCATGCTGTCACCAAAACCTGGCACATGGCAACTGAAGCAAACATATATTTATATAGGTATATATTTACGTATATATGTATATATGCACATCTGTGACTAGTAGATGGATACCTCCTATTGGATGCTGTTTCTTTGTCTTCAAAGACAGAGAAAATTAATATCAGGTACTTGCTGATTCTATATTTAGGTAGAAAAAAACCACCCTTATTTTCTCCATGCAAGTATTAGAAGCAGTTAGTATGTTTTATTGGAGAAACAGCTGCATTTCACGGGAATGCAAACTCATTCTCACATGTATCTTACCTTATTTGCATATTAAGTAAAAGGTTTTAAGAGAACTGGAATGAATTTGGATGAAAAGAACCAAACAAATAGAAGTTAGTAATATCCACTGAATTACCAGAACTGTTAGTGGAATTAAGTTCAGTACCCTCTGAACAATGCCCCAAATTAAGAGAAATAGAAGAAAATCCTCTTAAATTAAATAGCACACAAAGGAATAAGCTTCCAGTGCATTTAAATGTAAATTGCAATAGAAAGTGACCTGTTAAATGTGTAAATATAGCTCATAAAACAGAAGGACCTTTTAGACTAATACCTGTTAAGTGCTTTACTCTGTGCTCTGAAGTTCTCTGAAGGGCTGAGGTTTCACTAAAATCCAGAAAGAACTCTGGTGACACAGGGCAGCTGAGACTACAGCAGTGCAGTGGTTAAAATACTTGTAAAAGCATAGCACCCTGGCATCAAACTGGTTTATCAGCATAAAAAAACCTGTAAGATGGACCCCCCAGCACCCTCCTTGTATTGTCAGGGTCCACACATGCACAACTTATACTACAGTAGTATCTAAATCACTTGAAGTTCAGCATGTAAGAATTACTTTAAGCATTATTTTCAATATGCCCATGCACAAACCAGAGATGGACTGACGGAACAGAGTTAATACATGCTCTGTTCAGAAATGCTCTTTGGTTCATAGTACAAGAGTTGTGGCAGCTGATCAGGCAGGAAGGGAAACATTTTCACGAGCGTTTACTACTCACAGTGGAGTATTTGTGCATTTTGAAAACACAGCACAGCCCCTCTCAGCTGTCATCCCTCCACGAAGAGGCGTTAGCTTTAAAATTCGGACAAGCTCCAGGCAGCAGACTGCGGTTGCTGAACAGCATAGAATCCCAAGGTCACAGGACTAGCTAGAGAGCCTGCAGAAAGATCAGCACTGGGGAAACCCATCCTCATTCCTCTTTGAAACATGCATCTATTTAGATCAGAGTATATTTTTGCTTGATTTCCATGATGGTATTTGGTGTCACATTGTCAACAGAAGTGACTGCTTATGCAGGACAGGAAATCAATGAGTTGGCAAGCTGTTCTAGGCACCACTGCCCACCAGAGCTTCACTGATTTCTCTCTCTAAAGCCTAGTTGATCCATTAATTCAGAGGAAACTCTGCATTCTCAGGTGCTGGTGATGAACTTCAGGTTCGATTCAAGCCTGTGTCAGCAGAGGCTGCCAGTGCATAGCTGGAAGAATTGAGAATATGGTTTCTTTTGGGTTCTTCATAGCTCATACTTTATTGATTTAGGTTTAATTCAAATTTCCCATTTGTAGGGAAAATGGATCTAATCTTGTTATTCTAAGGTGTTATTTGTTATAATAAAAAAAAGAAAACCCACCACCATAGTCAATTTGCCTAAATATGTCACAGTGGGGAAGAACAGCAACTGGGTTTCAGATGCAATTTTCTTTCTCATTGTGAGAGAAAATTGCCATGTATTGGCAGGATTAAAAACAATTGGCGTTCATGGTGTAAGCAGGAACCTCCGCTGCAGCAGTCAGTGAAGGTTCTTCTCTTAGCTCCTGTGGGACCAAGGAACATTCCCATGGGATTGGAAGAGCCATGCTGTGGATCAGCTAGCTTGGCTCAGCTTTGCACTCAGGTCAGTTGGGGAAAATAATTTTATTATGAAGCAGAATTTCTTTAGTTGATCTAATAAGTGAAACAAAACCCCTCTCAGCTCTGAGAAATCGCTGAGACAAGTGGGGTCTTTGGAAGCACCATCACATCCGATGCTGATATAGGTTTCTTCAGACAATTAGCAAAGCTTCAAGCAGCCACCTGAAAGAAATAATGGCTTTTATTGGAGCTAATGCAGTCATTTCTTCCATGAAGCTTCTTGTGAATTATTCTTGCTGGAAAAATTGTACATGATTTCTTTTCATTTATATTTTAATGCAATTTATTATACAACAGCGACCTCCATTCAGGGTTCAGAAGATCAGAGTACTTACAGTAATCTTCACAGCACTTTGTGTCTCCAGCTAGAGCTTACATTCACAGCATGAAAAGAATAAGAAGTTAATGTACCAAATCAGAAAGTCTCTGTGTGGCAGTGTTAATCTCAGTGTTGAGTTATTATTTATTAGTAGTATTATGGTAGCGTCTAGAGACCAGGGCCTCATTGTGTTGGGCAATGCATAAAATACACAAACAATATATTTGCTCTCTAGAATAGCTCACAGTTTAAGTTTGGGGATGATTTGAGGATATGGACAAGAGGTAGTACAGCTATCATCACTGCCACCGCCAGAGGCAAAATTCTTTTCATGCTTATTGTGGATGCTGACACCAGGAATAAAATTACCTACTGACAGACAATTAAAATGAAAATATTATTCTGAGATCAGACCTCAAGGTGCAAGAAGATGAAAAGAGCCTCCCTGTCTGATTTCATGCCAGGTCAAGCATGGTTGCAGATGGTGTCTCGCTACACTCTTGGGTACATTAGCCATCCATAAGAAGCTCAAGAGGTATCAGGCATTTGAGTTTCTAAACCGATCGATCATGGACATGTCTGCAAGATGAAACAGCGAGGAAAATGGTGGAGCAGTTACATATCCCCGTGAGTTAGGCAGTGCTGGAAAAGCATGCCCCTGTGATAGTAGAGCTACACGTGACTTGTCAGCATAGCAGCTGGAAATGTGGGCATGTTTTCTGGCTTACACACTGGTAATCATTCCAGGATGCAATCACCCTTTTTTGCTGCCTCTAGTAAATGTTTGGCTCCTCTCTGTCGAATGCTGTATTCATATCACGACTCACTTCTAGCCAGTTTCCTCCAAGAATGAGTCTGATGCAGTCATTTCTGTGGGTGTCTGGGCACACACACACCCCCCAAATGATTTTGATCTGTTAATTGTACCAAATTCAAAATACACTAGGGGTCTCGAGATAATTAAGTTTCACAGAGTAGACAGCTAGGGAGAAGGAGGTCATTTTCCAAACACTCACCAGATCACCTCTTAGAGCTTTGTATTCCCATCAGCCACTCTTTGCAGCCAGACGTGGCAGTCCACAGGTTATCGTCACGTGTGTGAAGGACTATGTGAAGAAAATAAAGGAAATTAAAAAACCAACAAAAAAACCTCACAAAAACCCAAACAAAACCCCCAAAAAGCATACCTTATTTTAAAAGTCAGAACAGCTATAAATGCCAGATCTGTAAGAAATCCCTTCCACTGTTCAGGGAAAAGCCGGTCAAGTAACATGTTAAAGCAGAATTGTGAATCCAAGAGCAGATAGATACCCTCTTGGAGTACCCATGTAGCTGAACAGCATGAACTCAGTCGCTGAGTGGCTGCAAATAATTACAAATGCACAACTGCCCACACAAACTGTGAGACACCAACAAAACGCTGATTTTCCAGGTGGGTTCAGAGCATGGCCTGAAATTCATTGCAGTAAAAACTCGTTTCCTTTTTCAACAAGGGATTGGGCTCTCAGCCACTCAAGCAGCAAAGTTCAGCCTGTTGCAGCCAAGCATTTACAAGTATTTAGTTTAAAATTTTCTTTGGATATTCAGTCACCCACCAGAGGCAGCGGGAACTGCTGCTTTTGGCCTGCAAAGGCCAGCTGCAGGCTAATCTGCTTGGTGTGGCCTGTGCTGAGTGGGGAGCGGGTGCTGCAGGAGGCTGCTACGGTACCAGGAGGCTCTTTGATCTGGTTGACACAGTAAAGCAAAGACATGGGACTAATAATAATACTTGGCACTTTTACAGTCCTAGCTGCTCAAAGCACTTTATCGGTGTTAACCAATTACCCCTCAAACTATCGCAGTGGAAGAGGGACTACCTCTGTTTTATGGGTAGGTAGCTGAGGTGCAGAGCTTGGCTGGGGCTCTCGCGGCCTCTGATTTACAGTGACGAGCACACTGCTGAGCTAGGAAGCCTCCCCACATGAAGGAAAGGGCTCGGCAGAGCAGCAAAGGAATAACCCATGGCAAACCGGCTCTGCAGACCCTCCCAACCACCCTCCCAGCTCTTCACTAACAGACACCATTACATTTCTGCATGTGCTGGCCCAAGCACAGGCTCTGAGGGAAGTGACCATGCCACAGGGTTTGGGGAAAGGTCATCCCTGTGCAGAGGGGTCACTTGAGGCTGTAAGTGAATTCCTAGCCATGAAATCTGTCTCTGCTGCATTTGTGTGCCCTCTCTCCCTCCCTCTCCCTCCATCCTTCATTTCAGGCTCACCCCAGGTGATGTTACTTTCACAGCCATCCTGCTTTGGCAACACAGCCACGGCCAGCCTGGTGTTAGACTGCACCCTGCTAGTGAGAGCAGCAACAGTCCCCTAGCTGCAGAGGCTAAAGCCAGGCTGCTCCCCATCTGAACACATGTTCATCGTACCTCCTGCTTCCTCTGGAGATGGATCCATCCCTTTTCTCCTGCTTGATCCCCACAGGTCCTCTTTTCCCTGCTAGCTCTCTGGGTACTTGCTGCACTGCATTGTTTCAACCACGGGTCATAAGCCAAAAACCTTAGTGGAGTGAAGATGTGTAGCTCTGAAGCAGCAGTAGGGCTCTACCTGATCTTCAAGATGCACCGGTGGTTGGCAGCAATATTGGCCAAGAAGAATGAACCACTCATGCTTTCACCGTGCGCCCAACCCCTCTGGCAGGGTGAGGTGTGCCATGTCCCCAAGCTGGGAACAAGGCGCTGAGTAAAGCGAAGAGCCTGCACAGAAGATAGAATCAATGGCTCATCCTCACTGCCTACCTGCATGCTCTTCCTGTCTGGGATGAGCCAGCTGGCTTGTGAGGTTGGAAAATCAAGACACCAAGGCGCCTAACTCATGGTCCCGTTTTGCCCACAGCAGGCCAGCTTGTCCTCCTGGATCGGTAAAACAAAGTCCAAACTGGTGCACAGCAGCCAGTGGTAATACAACCACAAGACATGGCTGCCAGTCCTGCTTAACTACACTTGAAATATCCTACTGGTGCCTGCCTGCCTCATTAGGCACTCAAATGTCTTTGGGATTCGAGTCCTGAGCCTTTAGTGCCTCACGGTGCCCCGCTGCTAATGGACACCATCAACTATCCTGAAAGGGCACAGGAAAATATATATATTTATTAAAGATTGTGAGGCTCAAACAGGGGGTTAATGGGAACCACTTAGGCAAATAGTGCAGCCAGCTAATATGTGAAAGAGAATAATAATTTATGGGCTGAGAAGAGGAAAGGAACACGGGTCCTGGTCTGCCAGGTGATTCTGTTTCCCCGGGTGCCGTTCAAAGCCGGCAGGGCTGACAAGGAGCAGTCTGTAAACTTGAAACAAAGCATGTTTCTGCAGCTGCATGGAGTCAGGCACAGCTCTATATTAGCAAAGAAAAAAACAAATTTCACAACTTTATAGCTTCAGGCTGGTTTCCCCTCAGGGAGTGGAAATAGGCCAGTCTCACCACCTCCTGCCACTGCTCCGGGTCCATTCATCAAACGCAGCACAGCTCCAGGATGTGAAACCAAGCAGGGACAGCACTGGAGCAGTGATTAGGACAACATCAGAGTAATTAAAATGCCCTTTTTTGATCTGACAAATCTGACTTTGATCTTAAAAGGTAATTTCTTTTTCCTTCTCCAACCGAATCATTTAAATCTCAGACATTAAATTGCAGCGTCATAAACCTCGATAAGGACAAAACCAACATGATGCACGATGCACGAAAGCCAGAAGTTCCTCAC
Source organism: Podargus strigoides (assembly GCA_028020825.1). Taxonomy (NCBI): domain Eukaryota; kingdom Metazoa; phylum Chordata; class Aves; order Caprimulgiformes; family Podargidae; genus Podargus; species Podargus strigoides. Next base: position 12,000,386 of record CM051631.1, read on the forward strand.
TGATTTCTGGCTCTGACACACGTGGGACGGGCAGCAGGGTTCAGCCGTGCAGTAAAGGGCCCTTTGGGCTGTGGGGATAAATCCTTGCTGTAGCTGTGGGATGTTTTAATTGACACATAGCCGTCATGTGACCCAGACCACTGTCATGCCAACCTCCAGAAAAAGAAAAATAAATCCAACCATCTCTGCTTCCTGAGCTCGGGAAAGCAAAGAGATTGGGCTCTGTGTCCCCACTATGTGCATGTCATGTTCCTGGCTACCCAGAGGGCACACAGCCCATCGCAGACAGCCCAACACCAACATGCCCAGCCCGGCACAGGCAGCGCGAGCCCTTGTGGGCACATGGCTGCCTCGGGCAGAGCGGGGATGAGAGCCAAGTCCCAGACCTGCCGCCTAACGGGAAATGGATTAAGATGTGTGTAAAACAGCGTATTTGTTCTGCCCAGCGCTACAAAACCATCGAGTGAGTGGGGAGGGAGCAAAGAAAATGGCTGCGATTAACTACAGCTCTCCTGGTTTCAGCCTGGCTGCTTTAATAAGGCGCCTTTCCCCTGTTTTATGCAGGATTGTACACAGGAGGCCTCTTGGCCAGCCAGAGTCTTAACTTCTCAGTAATTCCTGCAGCTGCCAACCAGTACTTGTGTTTTAGCTTGCCCAGGAGAGACCCTTATTGGTATTTAAAACACCTCACTCTCTTCCAGACTCTTTTCTTTTTTTTTAAAAAAAAAATTGCTATATATACAGTAGGGAATAGAAGGTGAAACAGGCATTCATTTGGCATTAGGCACCAAAACCTGAGCTCAGCCTGAATAGATGGCTGGGCAGATGCGCCAGGGCCAAGTGTCCCCTGGGGAGCGTATGCCACCTGCCCTTCAGTGCAGACACGTGGCAGGAGAGGAGGCAGAGCTGGCGCAGCGGCCGGCTGCTTGCCCTCACACCTTCCCTCGTCCTTGCCTGCCCTGCAGCCAGGTGCCAGCACGGAACGGGTGCTCTCCCGGGGCCACCCTCCACATCTGCAGTGTCTCTCCCGCCGCACGGGGCCATCAGGGCAGGACCATGAGGCCAGTGCCAGCCTCTCACCAGGTGCTCTCTCCTGCTGCATGACTGGTGTAAATCAGGGGTTACCCTGCTGCAGGCAGTGGAACAGCTCCTGATTTACAACATCCTACACAAGAGGAGAACTTGACCTTACACTTCAACATCAGTGCCACTTCCTTTGTTGAAAGCTTCTTAAGAAAGACATGTAATCAATCCTGGAGAGCCACCGAGCAGCAGAGCTCAGGTTCTGCATAAGTCAGGGCTTGGCTTCCTGGGGACATTGCCTGATCCCGGCTCCTGTGACATCTATTCCTGGGCACTCCCTGCATGCTTTCTGATAGGGATGAGTGTTTTTCTGTTTTGCCTTTGTCAAAAATGGGCTGCTTTATAATATAATAGAATATATTTTTTAATCTAATCCAGAAAGAGAATTTTTCTGTAACAAGTCTGACTTACCCATGCTACTAACCTTTCAGACAGACAGGCTTTTAATAAGCTCAGGTCTTTGGAAATTCTGGTCTTTATAGGCATTTGATGTTATTTTAGAATCTAAGAGGAAAAAGCTTACTGCCTTGCCTCTGTTTTCATGGCTGTAATTATGAGGGCAGTCTGGTGACGTAACTTGTTTGGGAAATAAATGATAGCTTTCAACAGTGAGTGTTGTCACACTTCGTTCCTTGTAACTATTTTCGAAATCCAAATTCATTTTGTACTTCCACAGCACCAGATGCTACTCTTATTTATGCTTGTGTAAGTCCTGTGCTACACCACTGCCGTCAGGAGACCTGTTCCATGTTTACACTGCCTGCGAGGCAGCAGAATTTGGCTTGTGGCGTAAGTCTACACGCGCCTCATGGTGTGATCTGCCCGTCCAGTAAACGCAATGGAGAGCCATGCAGACATATTCAGTCTTACTCCCTCACTAGTTGTAACTATTCACCTTAGTGATACGGACCATGACAGCAAACGCAGGATCAGACTTTGGGCCTTTTCACACATTAAACAGAGAGAAGGGGAAGGCAAAGTACAGACAAAGGTATTTTTTGCAGAACAAAACGGACAATTTATTGTGATAGAGGCATTACCTATTACAGCCTGACACCAACCAGACCTGCACTGCAAGGAAGGATCCTCATTCCCTCTTGAGACGTGAGGAACTGGGACATGGAGGGGTGAAAAGCTCTACCTTGAAAAAGCTTGACAAAAGCTTTTCTTCCTAGCTCAAAAGCTAGACAAAAAACCAGAGTGAAAACAAGTGGGTGTACCACAGAGGTACAAGATAAACTGTTTTCCACAAATTCTGCGGGAAACAGTTGGCTTTTGAAAGACATCCCCTTGCAGTGTTCACAACCCAAATCCTGCAGAACGGAAAAGCTGAAAGGTGCACTGACACAAACAAAATGAAGGATGAAAAGAGGGCATTTTGGTTATTTTTGTTAATATCCTAAAGAAGAGCGTGTGGGCAGCAGCCTTCCCTGCCATCTGTGACTGCCGTGCTGTGGGCCCGGAGGGGGTCAGGCGCTGCTGGCTCCCAGACCTGTGGTCAGAGCCGCTGCTCCATACGGCAGCGAAGGGCCGGCCGCAGCCAACGCTGCTCCCCGCCAGGACACAGCTCACGACACAAAACCTGCTGAAACGCTGCCAGTTTTCACAGCCAGACAAACTCACCTTTGTCCTCGCCACAGACACTCACGGGCACTTCTCCTCTCTGCTGTCTGGAGGCGAGTCGGCTTTTCTGTCTCATTCAGGCACTTGCTGAGTTTTACAGCCTGTTTTGGGCAATTGTTTGGGCTGATTTCCTTTGCTGGAAAAACTGGCTCCTTTCCTCCTTGCCCTCGACTCACAGTACGTGCCATTCCTGAGGTGCAGCCAGCTGGGGGTCGTTCCCCTCAGAGCCTCTTTCATCGCGAGGAGCTGCCGTTGCCATCACAAAGCCACACGGATCTCCCACAAGGCCCGGGGTGGCTGTGCCCAGGAGAGGTCTCCTGCCCACCTGAGCACCGCAGCACAGCATGTACACCACAGCTCTAAGCCCTGACTGTCCCCTCTCGTTTTTGACTTCAGGAGCTGTTTTCTGCCATCTGGCTCTGGAGAAAAGGCCAGCTCCAGGGTGGGGAGGACCTTGCCAATCCCCTCGCTCCAGCATGGACCAATTTGAGGGAGATCCCCCAGATTTCCTCAGGCTCACCATGCCCAGTGTGACCAGGACAAAGGGCAGCACCAACACATCTTCTCCACCAGCCCCAGGAAGGTGGGGTGGCATCTGGCCCTGTTTAAACAAGGCAATGTTAGCTACAGATTCTATTTGTACATTTATTTAAGATTGCTAAAATTTTCTTTTTTCTTCCTACACGCCCCCCCACGCCCGGGGCAGGCACCAGCTCTGCTGTCAGACAATTTCTGTGTCAAAGGACTGAAATGCTGTACCCACCATCACCCTTGCAGACACTGCTGAAGGAGCAAGGTGGGACTGCCCCGCGGCCCCCCAGCCCTCCTCATGGCTTCATTTTCTGATGGGCCAACTGATAAGGGCATTTAGAAACAAGAACTGTCACTTAAATAAATGTGGTGCTATGTAAAAAAGAAAACCAGCAAAGATTAACTTCACGTTCATCTATAATTACACTGGAAAAGGAGAGCAGACCTATGGAATCCCATCTTAAAATAAAATTAAAGCCTGTTTCACTTCTTTGTCTAGCCCATTTCTTCTACTAACAGCACACACACATTTGTACATGCTATTATATTGACGTTGTAGCATCCTGGACAAATCAAATTAATTCAAATATCTGCAGGTATGAAACCCTGTAGCTGAGAAATGAGCACATAAAGTATATGCAATTTTCCCCTGGCAGTTTATTATGGTATGAAGAAAAAAACATTCTGTGCTTGAAGCTGATGTTATATTACAAATGTATTGCGAAGTATGATGTGACTATTAAAATATGATTACACAAAGTATGAACATTTTAAGAAGTTTACAGTACAGTGAATCTTTTATAAACAGACTCTTAAATATACATAGGACAATAGTAGCTGACAGAAAAACATCAAAAATTAACTATTAATGTTTATAGACTTTTCCCCTGAAAAAAAGTCTCACATTAAAACAGAAATTATGAAAAGCCTTAAAACCAGGAACAAATCACCTGTACACTACAAATATACATGGCAGAGGTGCGCAAACCAGAGCTGCTGTGTCACTGAAGGGTACAGTCACCGGAGGGGCCGGGCAGAGCCTGCCCTGTGCCCGCCCTCGGGCAGCGCCGTGCCTCGTGCCTGCGACGCCCTGGCACACGTACGCCGGGCAGCAGCTGTAATGCCACAAGCACACACTCACTGCAGGACAATGGGCAACGCGTTGTCAGCATCAAATCGACCTGCTGGAATGTATCACGTTGAGAACTTGCCCGGGATCTTGCAAATGGATCTCTGTGAGCAGAGCCCTGAATGCACTGGGAGCCCGGATGGGACCTACATACCAGGATGGGGCTGCAAGACAGAGCTACGAGGCAACCAGCAGCTCCTTTTATGGATTTCAGCTTTTTTAATGCAACTTTTCAATCTTTCCTCTTGATATGAGAGAAGAGATGCCACATTTGATTTCTGCTTAGTCTGGTTGCAATGACACCCCTAGTTCATGTGTTAAGTTATGTCAAAAACATAAGTATTTTATGCTGTAATACACAGTATTACTGAAACTAACAATATTATTTGCATATTTATAACAAGGTATAATGAAATCCCTATAATAAAACCAAAAGTTATGCTATAGATTTATTTACAAACAGTCCAGCAAAGAAGTATAAATACTTCCACATTTAAGGTTTAGGAAAACATAATTTACAAAATATTCAAATATATACAGTCGTCTGAAAAACTGCCAATATTAAACTTCGATGCAGGCAAAGAATTGGCTGAGTCTGTTCATTCTGTATTGAAAGAGGCGGCGGCTTTCACGGGTTGTCTGTTATTTTCAAAAGCCATACGTACGTTATTTACAACGAGGCTGCTCCTCTCCGAGCTAAACATGTCCGGAGCTTTGAGCGTGCTGTCCCAAAATGTCGTCTATCATTGTCAGATTGTTCAACCACTCTTCGTCGTTGCTGCTGCTGTTCTTCATGAGGGAGTCGAGGAAGTCGGTGTCACTGCAGTTGGCGGGCATGACGGAACCGCCGTGCTGGGACACAAAGTCATACTGCGGCAGCTCGGCGGCCGCGCTCATCCTGCTGAAGGCGTCGGGCGGCTGCCCCGTGGCAGGATAGCTCGGCGGGCCAAGGCCCGAGGCAGGATTGAGCTGGTTAAAACTGGACACTCCTTGTGGCATTGATTTCATAACATTCATAGCTGGCAACGGTCCTCTGGTTAAATTGTGTCTCAAGTTCTGATTACTCATTGAGCTCAAGCCCTGGCCAGACTGCCCCATGCTCAGTTTTTGCATCTGTCTGACCTGGACGCCGGGGGCGATCTGATTAGGTGGCACTACGGCCTGCTGGGAGAACTGCTGGCCCGGGGCGCTGGGTCTCGCGCTCTGTTTGGAGAAGAGAGCGTTACCGGAGAACTGCTGCATGCTGGCATCCATTTGGCTTTGATTTGGCATTCTTGGCACAGCAGCTGGCGTCCACATCTGGGCAGATGAGTTGGGGTAGACGTTAGGGATTCTTGGCACGCTCGGCTGCCTCAAGTGTTGCTGAGTTGCGGAGTGATTTGCTAAGGAACCAGAACTGAAGCCTGCCATGGGCATTCCTGGCCGCACAGCAGAGTGGCTGTGTACTGTTTGGCACCCTGAGTTCATGCCCAGCGAGTTCTGGCTCGGCCGCAACGGGATGTTAAAGTCAGAATTAGGTGGAAAAATCCCCTGCTGCTTGCCAGGATTGTGTGGAATCATCACCATTGTCCCGCTGCTCTGGCTGGCAGTGACTGGGGCCATGCCAGAGCCCAAGGTGCTCTGGATCATGGCTGGGTTAGATGGCAGCATGCGGTGGTTGGGCGGAGGAGCTGGCATCACCTGGCTGCAGTCAGCGGGAACGGGCTGCTGCACGGCTGCGTACAGAGAGACACGTTAGCTGGTGAGCACACATTCACCCTGGAAACATGGCACAGCCTTAAAGGGCTGCTGCTCCGTCTTTCTCTTTCATTACATGGGCCTCTCCTCTCTGTAACAGAGTTATTACTGGAGCCATAAGGAAATGGGTGAATTTCACGATATGTGATAAAATGTGAAATGCTTTTATTTCAGGGTAGAGAATCATTGAGTGCCCCGTATTTAAACAGCCCCCAGGCCCTGCCTCCTCGAGGCTTTTCGTAGCATGCCTTTTCCTTCCTTACCTTGAAACTGATTTATCTGCTGAGCTGCAAACAAACTCCTCTGCTCAGATGTTACTCCCAGCATGTTTTGTCTCTGCTTTTCCTGAAAAACAAAGGGTGTAACAGTCAAGTTGCAGCCTCTTGACAAACCAGAATAGCAGCAGACACATTGAAGTGTAGCCACTGTCATCATTAACAACCTCTCCCGTACACACACACCTCTGACAAGACTCAGCCCAGACAGTTCATTTCAGACCAGATCTTAATTGCTAACATGCCCCTCCTTGCAAGGGTGTCCTGACAACAGCCCAGCATCAGAGGCGCAGCCTGCAGCAGACGCTGTGCAGGCGGCCCAGGGAGAGCTGGCCCAAGTGTTCACCAGGTTATGAGTGAAGCGCAGCCCAGCTGGAGGCTGCAGGAGTCCTGGTGCCTCCCCAGCACCTCTTGTGCTGTTTGGACGTGTTCCCTGAAGTACCAGATCCGGGGACAAAAGGTGCCCAAATGTCTATCAGTGAACAGAATCTGTGGCAACACTGCAGAGACAGTACTTTGTTGTGAGGGTTTTACTGAGCTACTTATCATCCCATTTCCCATCCAAAGAAATGAGCCTCCTTGACCCAAATCCAGCAGCACCCTCAGAAAGTCAGAGGGGCATGTTCAGTGCTGCCTCACCCAATTAATCTGTGGGATTTCCCCATCCCTGCTCCTTCACACAGCACATTACAAACCTTGTTACAGGGCCTTCTGTTGCTAGAGAGACCAGTCAAGTCCAGGACAAACTGGAGTCTAACAGCTGCTCTGGTAAATCCCCAGGGAACCAGAGAGAAAGGCAAGCATGGAGACTATGCCTCCTGGGGCTGACTCACTCTCCAAGCCTCCCTTTCTCTGCATCTTCCCTCCCAACTTTGTGGCTGGCCAAGGATGACGGCAATGATAGGGAGGTGACTGAATCCTTCCCTTGCATACGAGTGGGCAGATCTGCACTCGGACTTGCCGAGCAGCACTTGGCCTCTCCTGGGCATGACATCCTGGACTCACCACAGCCCTGCTCTGACTCAACCCAGCAGTCCCTGGGTCACTCCTCAGTGTTTGCTGGCTGGTGATTTCCCCATTCCAGTTAGTCCTGTCCTTCCCGGTGAGGTGGACAGTACAGAAACCCACCAAGGCACTCGGCAGCGTACCTGCATCAGCTGTCGTTTCATTATTTGCTGCTTCAGTAAATGGTTCCTCATCGTGTACCCATTCACCGTGGCTGGTGCCGGCACAGAGCCTCCGCTTGGGATGGAGCTCGGCTCCTGAAGTCTGGCAACAATTCCAGTGTTTTGATCCTGCCAAGAAAGATGAAAAAAAAGAATATTAATCTCATCAGGGAGATAACAACAGAAGCCCTCATCCTCTCTGCTGGTGCCCTCTCTCTAGTCTTCAGCTGTTCCAAGGCCAAAACACCATGTGGATTCACATGGACCTGTGTGTCACGGTGGGGACAGCAAGGGGCAGGGGACTGCTCTGATTTCTGAGCATCAGCACAAGAAGAAGTGAGAGAAGCAAAAAGTTAATCCAAAATTCTTTGTGACTAGCCCAAGGCTACAGGACTGATTCACTACCATTACTGGAGTCACATGGCTGCCTGGCTGGCAGAAGGGATGTGAGTAAAGCGTCACATTTCCCACCAGTTCCCCAACTGTTACACTGAAAGACATAAGGAAAGGAAAGTTGCATCAGGGTAGGATTTGGCAATGGGATATAAAGGAGAAGCCTGCAGTAAAAGAAAACAGCAAACTAAAGGCAGAAGAGGGGACAAAGTACCATCAGACCAGAAACCTGGAAAGATCAGGAAGACGTGGGCTTGGGACTGAAGTAGTTCTTGTGGGTTCCACGATCGGACAAATGAAGAGAACTAATTGTGGAAGGAGAGGAGAATATGTGAAAACGCAGGGTCAGATGGTGGCCGGGCACAAATCAGTAAAGGAGTGGGCCTGGCTCCTGGCTGGTGCAAACTGGTCTCGCTGTAAGTCCCCAGCGAAAGATCTGAGTTGACTTTCACCAGCTGAGGATTCGCCTCCAAAAAAAGAGCATTGTCGGGAGAAGAGAAAAAAACCTCACAAGAATACCATGAAGACACATCCCAAAAGGGAAAAAACCTTTTAAAAATACTGAATTCTAAACATCTTAGGAGCTGGCAGGTAGTCAGGGAAGTACAAGAGAAAAACGAGGGAAGAAGTCAAGGCCTCACTGAGGACAAGGAGGGAAGTGATCCTGTAAATGCTGTACCCAGGCACAGCAGAACCCGTGTATTCCCCTTTCTCTATTTTCACATCCAGCTTCTACATTATTTATGATGTTTTGTTATTATTGGCAGGGAGAAGTATGTATATTATATCCAGCATCCTTAGCCAGGCCATGCTTCCTTTGTTTTCAGAATGGAAGCCCACATCCTTTGTTTGAGAATCAATGTTATCAGGAGATAAGCAAGAAGAAAATGGTTGTTCCCTTTTGACATCTGACAATTAGAAGCATGCTCAGATGGGGAAAACAGGATACGAGCCATGTTTCAGAGTGGCCAGAAGAAAGCCTTGGAAGGCATTTGTCACCAGAAAGGCTTCTCGGGCCTGGGGCGCCTTTCCACAGCAGCTTCACCATGAGGAATCACCCAACTCCTTCCAAGATACTCTTTGTAAGAGCGATTACTAGGAAGGTCACTGAAATTACTCATTTTTATGGTGCCTCCTTTTGTTGTAGCACTTTGGTCTATTATGCAAAAGCACAATTGATGAAATGTAAATGCCTGCTAGATAATTTACTAAAAGACCCAAACCTGCAGCTCATCACTGCTCTCATTATCATTCCTATTCATGGGCAGTCTCATAAGACTAGACTTTATTACTAGTGCTTTGCTTACAATTCCGTTGGACATCTCTCCTCCTCCCCCTTTCCTCCTACCCATTTTACTCCCTCTCTCCCACAGAAAAAGAGGAAGGGGAGGAAAAAAGTAAATATGATTTACTACAGATGTAAATATGAAAGTTCATGTAAAGCTAGCACTCTGCTTTCATGTCAGACAGGATTCTGCAGCCATAGTTAAGCTTTGAATAATGCAGATTGCCTCTAGGGGAATATTTGAAAGTGCAGGGATTCAGTTTGTGTACTCTGCACATGAAAGACACTGAAATGTTCATACCACCAAAATCCCTGCCATCTATCCAATTTCCTCCAAACTTGTCTTGTTGCGTGCAGAGGGTCTGTGCTTACTGAAGCAAATGAGTTTAGTGCAAGGACAATCATTCTGATGTCTCGCTCAGGGCTATTGCATTAACAAGTCATAACATTAAAGTCTCTTTTCCTAATCATGTCTACCCCATTCTAATTTCTCCTAAACATCATCAAGAAAATAATGTTGATTTTTCCATGTTATTAATGGTAAAGAAGTGTAAATCACATTACTAATTGCAGTTCTTGTGCTGTGGTAGTACAACAGCTTAATTGTATGGGATTTTCTGCAGGCACCCTATAGCAATAATGACAATCAGTGAAGTTCATTTGCAAATACACAGAATGGGTTGCTGAGTTTTTCAGAGCAAAGTTGTATAACACGTAATTAGCCAGTAAAGAAACAATCTATAGATTTAAATTTTGCTTTTGGGGAAATAAGGACAAAATAGCATAGACGGGAAGACAAGGAATGAATTCAAATTCTTGTCTCCTACAGTTCACGTTTAGGTTAAGCCAAAAAAGAAGAGGAAAAAAAAAAAAAAAAGAAAAGTTCTCGCTTTTCACCACTAGTGGGAACTACTGTATTCCCTTACAATAAAAAAATAGCCACCTAAACGTCATGACTAAGAATAGCTCTGGTGTAGTCTAAAGGACACTGCTATCTGTACCAAAGGTTAACGAACTTTAAACATTTTTCCTTTTCATCACTCCCCAAGAAAAATCACTTTCCTTCCCATAGTAAAGCCAAGCCAAACAAGCCACAATCTTAACTTGTCTATAGTTCGGACTATCCCATTTTAAAATCCAGGAAGACAGCAAAGAGAGAGGGATTCTAGTGTCAAAGTCAGGAACGATGGACCCCGAGGGTTGTACAGCTGAGCCAGCTGTAAGCTACACCGGGGATACAGATTGCTACGGGGGATTCTTATTCTTCAACTTTAAAAAAAAAGTTTGCATGTAGGTATCACTGGTTTTGCCAATTTTCCCTCCAAAAACTCATTTTATAACATCAAATGGGGTGAATCCCCAGCCAAATGGGATGCTATGCAGACCTGGAATTGGAGAGCATGTGTTTCTGTTGCTGGGCAAACTGTCGCCCTGCAGGTCCAGAGCTCCTGCAGCACAACCTGGGCTTTCTGACATAGCCAGTTCTGCTCAGCAGGCACTGGGGACAGCTTCACAGTTTTGACTTAGTGTCTCATGCACTAGTTTCGAGAGCAAGGAGAAAAGAACCACGTTCCAGGTTTGCAGGGATGCACACATACTGTTTGTGTCAGTATTCAGCCACTGACTGTGATGGTGAAAGCTGCTGCAGAGCCCAGTGAAACCAGTCCCTCCCAGCCTTGCCACGGCACACAGGCTGGGCAAATGCATCAGCAAATCATTGCGTGTGGTGGTAGTGAGCGTGGGTCTGGTCCAACAAAACACACAATGCAAAGTGTGCAAACAGTCCCACTGAGACCTACCATGTATATTTATGAATCTACATCCTTCTAAAAACCCACCGACGAGCTGGATCTGCCCAGCCCCATCAGCTGATTATGTGTGAGATGCACAACTGCAGTAAATAAAGGCAGAGATGAATTGTTCTGTGTGAACACGGTTGATAAACTCCAGTCCTCAGCACTTAGTTATATATCCAGTAATCACTTTGTGGCTTCACTTAGGCGAGAATGAAGAAATTTATGGCCCCTAATTCCTCTGAATCCTCATTAACAAACAGTCCAAAAAGAATTTAAAAGCAAGACTTTCTGAGGATCTGAGCTAGAACTTTAATTGCTCTCTGGCAAATATGTAAAAACCCCTCTAATCTTTAATAAAGAGCATTCATTGTTTTTTAGGACTATGTGAAAACACTAAACTCATTTATCATTATTAAACTTTCCCATCTGCTCTTACGGTGTAACTCCAAAGAATGTAACAAAGAAACGTACATGTTAAATTGTATTGACTTAAGCCCAGAGCTATTGGAGATGTACAATTTATTTCAGTGAGGGCATGAAGGGGACTGCAGGCTGCTAGACAGAGTCATTTGTCCAATGCTGAAAAGACAGTTATCTGCACCAAAATGGCTTTGGAAAGGCACATTTGCTTTATAAGAAATAAGCTGCCAGGTGAGACCATTCAGCATTATGTTACAGACCCAGACAATAAAACTAAGCCATGAATTTCAATAGTTAACAGATGGACTAATTAGAGACTGAATTCTTTGTGGTTCTAACAGATAACCAGGTCACAGCAAGGTTACTGAGAGAGACAGGCAGCTTTGCAGATTTCGGTAGATATTTGCAGAGTCGAGAAAGAACTGCACTTCCTAACTGAAAACGTTAGCACCAGCGGAAGGACAGAAACATGTATAATTAACAATGCATTTAGTACCTGCATTTAAAAAGTTTATTCCATTTCAAAAGACACTGCTGATTTGAGAAATATTCCTTCCACTTTCAATGGGGCATCTAGCTGAATCCAGTGATTACAGAGCTTAAAACAGAAGGGTTGTTGAGATGAGCCACAGCACTCCAGAATAAAAGGAAAAGACCAAAGGAAATGGGTCACTCAGGGTAGATGTTTGCTGTAAATACAAGGAAGGGACAAACTGCTTTTTCCACTAGGTTTTTTTTTTGTAACCAAAGATAGCTTGAAGTCTTTACCGAGACATCACATAGTAAAAAACCCAAAAAACCCTCAAAACAAAAACCAAAGAGGAAAACCATGGCTATGGGACCTGACTTGAGGTGGGTCCGTATTCACAGCAGGGACAGCTGTTCTCTAGGGGTGGGGTGGTTTCATTAACTGAGTTTTGTTCTGTATTTTGAGAACATCTGTTACGTATGGGGAGTTCTGTACTCTGCTGAGGAAATGCAAACACTAGTTTCACACTAATGCCACTGCATGTCCTCGTGCTGCTGCCTGCCCACCAGCGCATTGTCCCCTGTCCTGTAGGTGTGCTGTGTCATCTTGGTGGGGCTGTCACACCAGGGTAGCACCTCACTCAGAAGACCAGGACTGAGACTCCTAGGCACAACCACTCTACAAATACTACAAACTAGGCAATTAAAACACTCATAGTATTAAATTTACCTCACCCATAGAATTTCATGATTGTAAGAGTTTCATGTTGAGATCTACAGAGAAGCCACACATAGACTCCCAGTGTGTAGTAACCTTCTGTGGACCCATAGAAAACCTTGATGCCACCTTTGCAAAGGAGGATCATTGCCTCCAGAGCTGTTAATCCAAGCAGATACTAAGATGTCGAATCTGCTTGGCCAACACATAAAAATGAAGCAAACAAAATCCAGGGTCACGGTTTGGCAAAATGATCGTGTCAGCCCACTCAGGAGTGTGATGTCTGTGAGATGCCATGATCATCTGCTTCATGCAGAAGTCAGAGGTTATGTATGCTCCTTGCCTTGAAAAAACTCTCCATTTGCTCTTTGGAAATTTTCTGTCTTTTTTCTCTCTTCTGTTCTGCTCACAATTCAGAGATGCTCTTCAAGATCAAACAGCCTCTCAGTTCAGAAATGCTCCAAAGCCTTTTGTTTGTTTGTTTGCTTGTTTGTTTTAACACAATGTATGAACACTGATAAACTGTGCAGCTCACTGGATCTTTTTTTCACCCATCTTTCACCCATTTACTTGATATACAAGCATGTGAAATACTACCAGACTCAAGTTTCTAAGCTTATCTTGGGGGCTGTCAGTCAGGAAAAGGCTTTGTTTGAAGACTGTAAGTGATCCATGGGTATACGGTTTTGCTTAAAAAAAAGTTCAAAAGTTCTTTTAAGTTTTTCTTTCTTTTCATATGGCACGAGCACGCACAGCTTCCTTCAAAGGCAGTCCTCCTTCTTTGCTAGGAGCAATGACAAGATCACCACACCTGGCTAGGAATCATATCAGGATCTCCTCCCTTTAAGCAAAGCAAATGAAACGCTGATTTCCCTATAGCTGCTCTGACACTGCGTGCTGTTCAAAACAAAATCCCATCAAAGTATCCAAAGTGCTTTTAAAAATGCACCCAGAATTTTAATAAGATGGAAACTGAGCCCATTTCCCCTCTTAAAAACAAATGAATTAGTTAAAGCTTTTGTGAAAAGACTCTACCGGTATTTTCAGAGCTAGTTTTATCCATCAAAACATGCCATTGAAGAGCAGCAGCAATCAGACCAACAAAAAGACAGAAAATCCAGAGTGAATTATTGCAACTGTGATTTTTCTCTTAGATGAAAATGCATCCTTTAGCAGGCAAGTTAAAATCAAGCTGTGATGCTGTTACCAGCACCGTGTTGTTAGAAAGAACACGGGAAACGGCTCTGGGAGCAGCCAAGAGCCTGAGGCACAACATGGATGGGAGAGCTGGTGTATCACAGACACACACAACCTCGCAGGGACTGCCATGCTTGTAAGGAGGCACCATCAAGACTCCAGCAACAGCAGCTTCCTTGCAAATAGATCCTTTGGCCTAGACAAACTGTTGGGCCATGGGTGAGGGCAGCCCAGAGAGCAGCAAAAGGCCAACCTTTCAGCAGGACTAGAGACCCACAGAGGCTCTGCCCAACCCCTGATGGCAATGGCACCTTGGTACCCACAGTGTTAACACACATCTCTTCAACCTGAGAGCAACGCTGCAGGGCTGGACTCATCCCCACCAGTTTTTCTACCATCAAACTTTCATAGAAACTGTCTGTTATTGGTTTTACGTGTATACAGCCAGAGATGCGGAGATGGGTGTTTTGTACCTGTCCACATAACAAATAGTCAAGATCCAAAATTGAATTCTCTGTAAGGAACAAAATATTTATATTTGACTTGTACAGCTATCATGATTCTCCAACCCTTGACACCACGATCTTGTTCCCATGGAGGGCAGCTTGCCCATAAATTCAATGAGATAATCTAAAACTGTATTTATCTCACCCAATTTCAGCTGGTAGTCCTTCTGCCTGTCTCTACAAGGTTGCACTAGCTGTGATGACAAACTACAACATCTCGTATCTATAAAGCGGTTTGACTCGAGTAATCCTTGTGTTATGTCAAGGCACACTCTCAGAGGTGTCGATGAGATTCAAAAGGAGCCCGGCTAGCTCAGCACCCAGCAGAAGCTGCTACAGAGAAATGCAATGACTGGCTGGTGAATTTATGCGTAAGGGAGAGCAGAAAATATCTGATTAAAAAAAAAAAAAAGGTGAAGATTTCACTCTAACAAAGTGAAAGTGAGGAAATCTTGAGCTAATGGGAGCAATCAGTTCTGTACCTGCCCGTTTCTGAACAGCTCTGAGAACTGCAGTGGGGTGGTCTGGATCACAGAGATTTACGAATCCCTTGATTTCTCTAAGTTAATGCTTCCATGAATTTCTTTTTTCTTTTCATGCAAAGGTTCAATCTGCAGAGGCAGACGCCCGAGTCTCGTTCACTTTCAATAGCAGTTGGCTGCCTAACCACTTCTGAGCAGCCCTTTGCATGAACACCTGCCCACATGCAAAACCCAACAGTATATACTCATGTAAGTGCACAAACAAAGCATCCTCTGGCACAAAGCATCACAACACTTTTTCTGTATTAAGCCTGTCACAAGCTTACTCCTCCCTGACAGATGAAACTATTCAAACACCTAAAATGGTTACATCGGATCACCTACCCAATCAGATGCCAAAAATCACCACCACAACTTATAAAACAAAATCCAGTAATAAATAACGTGCTAAAATAATGGATAAAAAGTAGGCTGTAGGCTGTGACTAGGTAGTCCTCATGATCAAATCTTTAAAACCAAGATATTGACATGTTAAAAAAAGAAAAAATTATTAAGGTGACCTTGAGTATGGGGAACAAGGAGCGATTCCATTATTTTTTTAAATAGAAATTATTATTAAAACACCCGAAGCTGAACTGCTGTAACAAAGTCAATCTCCCCTTAAAAATTCCTTTTCTCCAATTCTTCTATTCAGATTGTATTTACAAACTGTAGATGTCTCATTTTTTTCTTGTGTCATTTCATTATTACAGAGTTGAGATCACTAGCCATCTGCAGCTTCATTTCATCAAGCTCTGATTTGTCCTTGGAGCAAGGTCATGCGGGACAAGAACATAAAATGCTGCTTTCCTCAACTGACAGTTCTTTATGCCTTCCTGTAAATATTCCCCACTAATTTTAAATAATTTTGCCACTTCATACTCCCCCTCACACACAGCAAAAAGGCTGATATACACGCATATTAATAAGGATCTTGTCATTTAACCACTGCATGACATATTAGAAGCAATTAATGGTGTTTATTTGCTGATAACATAGGCATTTCAAACTCCAGCTCAAGAATCCTCAGTAGCTTCATGTGACTTGTAGGATATTAGCTATGGGTCAGAAGTTGGGACCCCCCCATTCAGCATTAGCATACGCTTGGAGCGACTCTGTTTTCCATCAAGCAGAAAAAAAATACAGTCAATGCACAAAAATTACCAGCTGCTATATACCCTATGGTGGGTGAGTGATAATAAAACATCACTAGGTGTATGTGGGTTCATTCATCGAAATCAATGGACCAGTGAGGAAAGATTTTCAGGCACATCATACAACATTCCAAGCTAAAAACAAAGAAAACAGAACATGGAATTGCTACTCAGAGCAGATTTGACTTGCCATAAATTCTGGAGCGTCTTCTCCAAAGCAGAGAAGAGACTGCTGCTCTGGATTATGGCAAAACCAACCAACCAACAAAGAAAAAAAAAAAAAAAAAAAAAAGCAGGGTAAATTAATTTGAGAGCCTTTATTAGCACAATCATAAAGCAACAGGGAATAGCTGAGTGATTGAGAATAATCAGCACTAGCTCTGGGGGTCAGTCTACCCCCTGGTCTCTGGCTGCAGATGCTGGCAACAGCAGACTGACGGTCCCAGCTCTAATCTCCAGCTCGAGGTGCATATCTTTTGACACCTGGAAAATTCACTACTGGGCTGATGTAGTGGATTCTGAGATATGCTTTGCTGTATGCAGCCATCTGGCTCACAAATAACCATGTGAGAGTTTTTACCTGCGTGTTTTTAATAGACCCAACAGTCCTAGACATGAAGATGTGCACATCATAGAGGTCTGTTTGCAAACACACCTGGATATACGCTGTGCAGATGGGCACACAAGCGTCCCACGGGTTTACCTGCACAAGCAAGTGTCCCTTTGGACATACAGGGGAGGGCTGGCTCCTGACACTGAGCGGGCAACGTGTCAGAAAATGGGATCATTAAAGGTGAATTCCCAAGCCACCCCTAAAGGAGATGATCTTGAAAGGTGAGTTTGTTTCATGACTGAGTGACAAGATAAAAACTGTCCATATGGATGCGGGCTCACATGGCCAGGTTCAGTTTCCAGTTCCACCATACACAGTTTCTTCAGGTGACTACAGAAAAGTAGAGACTTCATTTCTCTCTCTGTCTCAGTTTCCCCCCAAAAGGAATTAAAGTTTCTTGCTGAATAGGAGGATGAGGTTCAGTTCCTGTAGCAGAGTGGAGATTATGTCTTCAGCCTCCCGAAATGGTGCTTCTCCCATGCCCTCGGGTTATGACCCCAAAGACCTGTGCAGAACTATGCTCCATCCCACTCACCAGTGAAAGGTGGAAGGGCTTCTTCTGATTCACTCCGCATACTAGATTTTGTCGTGTCGTGTCCTCCTCTCTACATCTCTCCTCCGGGGCCAGCCACAGCTGGTTGCACCTCAGAACAGCACTAAACTATGCCAACTCGTAATGGTCCCCTGGGGCCTCTAACCTGGCTGCACAGACCAGTGGAGCGCAGCACGTCGCGGCCACACGCCCCACGATCCCATGACTCGCTCTTACGTGCCAGCAAAAGAAGCACCTGCAACAACTATGGACATCGCTGCGCCCAGAGAATCCCTCGGTGCCCAGCTGGGAGCTGTGTAAAGAGTGCTGCGTGCTAGGAGAAGTCAGCCCTATGTTTGGACTGGTAAGAAAAAGAAGATGCTGGCTGAGGTAGTTATGGGTGAGAATCCTAGGATTTTCTTGCAAGTCCTGCCTGATGTCTTATTGTGAGAGCTTTTACTGTGCTGAGAACAGTTCTGCTTCACTTCACATCCTCTCCTGCATCCCTGCCTTCTGCCTCCTTCCATCCCCATCATATATCCTGCTTTCATTTACATGGCAGGAGATACTTTCATTCAAAATTTATCCACGATGAAAAAACCATCCAAGTGCCTCCAAATACCATCTTCTCAAGTCAGCCAATGTTTCCCTGAAATTCTGTGGGATTTTGGTGCCTCTGTCACTTAAGATAAGAGGAATCTAGGAAACACGTGCCTTTGAACATTTGGCCAGCCACACTTTTGCCGTAAGGGAAGAGGGAAGCATATAAAAGAAGGAAGGAGGCTGGAGCTAGTCCACGTTCCCTGCGAGGCAGAGATGCTGCAGAGCACTCACAAGCATTTCTTCCACGGAGACACTGCATGTCAACAGTTAACTTCCCTTTGTTCCCATCCAAATGATTAAGGTTAGAAGCTTGCCTGGTGACATCACCAGAGTTTAAACATGCTGGATATGGTCCAGGGAGCCAAAGTTATTGCTGACCCCATGGTTACTGATCCGCTCCGCAAGTAGCTGATGTCTGCTCTCACTTTATGAATTATTTAATGGGTTAAAGATTGGTCAGATCTTCTTTATGCAACGTACAGCTATACAGTAGGCAGGAGGACATAAACATGCATTAACAAGGTTAAAGTCATATACTGTAACTACACTGTCTGTTTTCAGCTTGCAGCTTTATTGACTTAATCATGCCGGCACCGCAGCCAACAAATCATTAAATCCATTCCATTCTTTTGCTGGTTACCAACCACAAAAACAGAGGCAGGCAAACACGGAGCAAATCTCGGAGGGGGTGGGGAGCAGCGGCGGGGTGCGGGGCAGAGGGAGAACAGTGGGATCACTATGGAGCACTGCGCTGGCCTGTCACTGCCAGCACAAAGACGCCAAATCTGTCTTTACGGACTAAGTGGTTTCATGGTTTAAAGTGACACAGTCATTTGTTCCTGTTTTGCAATGATTATGGAAAAGAAGAAAGGGAGGGGGAGGAATAAAAAGTAAACTGAGCTCCTTCATACCATAACAGTGTGCGTGTGCATCCTCGCAGAGCCACAGATCTTGTCTGTAAATACACCCCAGGGCAGAGGAGATCTGGGCACTCACTGCACCCCGGGGCTCTCGGGCTCCGCACCGCACTCCCCGCTGATGGGCAGTGAAATGCAGGCATGATTAAGAGTTCAGCGTCAAAGAAAAAAGACATGGAGCGTTAAATCAGTCTGCTATTGCCCTCCAAGAACAACGCTGAGCACTACGAGCAATGGGAGAAGTCCTTGTTTTCAGACCGAAGTAACAACTGCACTTTCAGACACAGGCTTTAATTTTTGACCTGGCACTCACCGTCACTTTTCATACCCACGTCCGGGTCCCCCCGCCAGAAGCCCCCTGACTGTCAGCAGTGAGGAGAACGCAGGTGCCC
This sequence comes from Podargus strigoides, assembly GCA_028020825.1. Classification (NCBI taxonomy): domain Eukaryota; kingdom Metazoa; phylum Chordata; class Aves; order Caprimulgiformes; family Podargidae; genus Podargus; species Podargus strigoides. The sequence goes on from CM051631.1 coordinate 12,019,445, forward strand.
ACCGCAGTCAGCAGATTGCCAAAATACTGTTTCTAGGTGGTTAGCTCAAGACAACCAGGTTTGAGAACAGAGCTGTCAAGTTTTGAACCTGTAAGATCTTTATTTGTCATTGCTGTCGTCCCCATTCATTTGTTCATTCATTTCAGCTTCTCTGTCACCATAAATACAAGTAGCTTGTTCTGCGCTAGGGGAGCATCCCATCAGGACACAGCTCCTCTGTGTTACAGGCAGGCTACAGAGGAAGAATTCAGCATGAACTCTTGGAAACCTTCAGACATCAGAGTGTTTTGCTTCTTTTACGGATGCTAGACACAGCCTATTTGCGAGCTTTCCTCTGCTGAGAAAACATGAAATAAGTCCCCCCCTTCTTTCTGGGGAAGACTCAGTTGCACCAGGAGAGATTCCTGGCCCATTTCTATCTATGATGAAAAGAAGGAGTGGACAACAAGCTCCCTTTCTTTCACCTTCTGGGTACAGGCTGCTTAGAGCTCCCTGTAAGAATAACCCAGATTTTGGCATCCTACCAGCGCAGGGGCTTGGCAGATACATTCGCACCTTGTCCTGAGATACACCACTGCAGACCTTTTCCAACACCGACATTATTTGGTTTTATAGTTGTTTTCTTTAGACCCAAATAAGCCTTCTTACAGTTTGAGTTCCAACCTTGCATTCTTTTGTTTACTAGTCTCCAGAACCCTATCACCCAGAGACATCTCCTGGCTCCATATATTGCAAATAAACATATCATTACTCGGTGCAGGAGTCAGCCAGAATTCCTCTCGGAAAGAGCCGCCAGAAAAGAGCCTGTCCCCCAGCCCGCGGTCCTGAGGCGGTGGAACACCATCAAAGGTACTTCTTTCCAGCCACCGCACTGGAAAAACAGAAACAAAAATGCTTTTTGAGGCAGAAGTCAGCTATTTAAGGTATCCATGTGACGTCCAACTTTGCAGACTTGTATATTGGATCACCACAGCTGCTGTTGCCTCTCGGATGGAGAACAAAGATACCTCCAGCAGACAGGGGCCAAGCCTACGTGTGCTGTCCAGGCTTCCCTCGCCGCAGACAGAACGCGTCTCTCCGTCGCATCGTGGAGGTGCACGTTAGGAAGAGGTGAAATTACCCTCTAAAGACCTTTTGCTCCACTGGCCACAGAAGGACCCTAAATGGGAGCAGGAAATGAACCCCAAAACCAGTCAGTGAGGAACGCTGACAGCAGAGTGCTAAACACACCTCAAGTCCCAAACCAGCGCTTAACCACGCAACTATTTTGCTTTTTGTCCGGGGCTCAACTGCCCCAGCTCCACAGCTTGTGCTCAGCAAAGCGAGTTTACCCTGCTAACACTGCCTCCCCCCACGGACCCCAGCCCCGCAGTGCTCTGCCAGCCCGCACCCGCCAGCCCGCACCCGCGTTTCCAGCCGTGTGCGCTCGCAGGCCTGAGCCGGCAAAGTGAGGGCTGGAGTGATGGACGTGTCAGCCTGCAGAGCACCTTATCACTGACCTCTGCTTATCAAGAGAACATGGAAATGCAGAGGAGGCTCCACCGTCGCCGTCATTAGCCGACAAGCTGCTTCAAAGGGAAGTGACAGTTGTGGTGAGGTTTTAGGACCGACACACCCAGCTAGGAGTAACACACCAGGCGAGCTATTTATAATCCTTGATTCTAGAGTCTTAAAATAGCACTGCTTTTATTTTTACATTTTTAGGCACGCTTGTATATTTAAGCAACTCCGTTAGCAGGCTCCACATCAAACACATCACAGCCAGTCCTGGTAGTGAGAGGCAGCACTCCATGCCTCCCCACTGAAAGCAGAGGCCAATTCCCCTCTCCCCATGTCCCCTATCTCCTCAGCTGATGTGATTAGAGTCCCCAGGCCTATTTCCACGTGTTTTTATGTATAGGCTGGCTCTTCCAAATGCATAAAGCAAGGGACATGTAGCATCTGCCTGCAAACATCCAAACGCAGTGGAGCGGCAGAGGTGTTTCACAGACTGCAGTACATGGCCACACACGTGCTGCTCTTATCAACAGACACTGCAAAGTCTCTGAAGGAGTTAATGGGTCCCACAATAAAGCAATCCTGATTGTGTTTTTTTTTTAAAAAACAAAGGTCAACATACAGAAGCAGTCAAACAAACCATAGGTGCACTTCCAAAATGAGAGCTCTCTCCTGCCTCAGCACAGGCATTTGTTCTCTGCTCCCGGTGCCACAATGTACCTTGGTTGGCATTTCTTAATGACTGGAGTGTCCATGTGCTCTTTGTAAAACAATTATAAAATATTCAGGGCAGGAGAAAAAATTCCTTGCACAGCCAAGGTTCTGGTAGACTGCATAGGTGTCAAATGGTAAATTGTTAGGTGTTTTGTTTTAATTGCAGAGTTATTTATACCCTGGAACTTGTTATTAACAAAGGAAAAACCAGAACTTATTGTTACCCATAATTAAAGAGACTATTATTGGACTGCAAAAGCATGGATGGCCCCAGCCAGACCACCCCTTCTTTGGCAGCAGCGACTGGCATGGGGAGGAACATTAAATAGAGGCCCCATCTATTTAATGGGGCCAAGAGCCCCATTCAGCCAAGAGCTTCAGAGGTCCCAACACATGAACCCCAATTCCTGTGCTGAGCCTCATCCCCCAGCACCCTTCCTCCTGCCTCTGGCCACAGACCTGGCACAAAGCAGGGTTGCTTTTGGGAGAGGGTACTGCAGGGGTGCAATCCCACCCTTCCCTAGCAGCAAATCCTTTCTGACCAAGGGGCACATGGATAGGACACATCCGGGATTTGGTCTGGAGTTGCATAACCACCCTTGTTAAAATTCAGGATTAACAGGTTATATTTTCATTTGCGAGATTGTTATCTGCCCTGAGAAAGGTTTCTGATTTCACCAGCACTAATCAGGATGCCACAATGGATTTCCCATCCCGGCAGTGAGGCTCAAGAGCCTTTGTAGCTTGTGGAGCCAGTTTTAATTCAAATCTAACTAGCAGAGCTATTGTAGGCTGCGTGTTGAACAGATCTAAAAAAAAAAAAAAAAGTCACTTACATGCTACTGTACCTTATTTTTAAATCCATTTCTTACAGACACAAATCCCTCTGACCACCAAAGCATCTGGTAGCTGTGCTGCCTTTCCAGGAATGACACCCTCCATTCTCTGCAATGGCCCTGAGCACAGATCCCCATCACAGTTCTGTGCCCTACAAGAAATGCACCAAAAACCTGCTCTGGTGCCTACCTCAAGTTCTGGTTTATGCTGTTAAAGATATCATAAAAAAAATAAGCAGCAGCTATGTCCCATCTAAAGAGATCAGTGTGCCATGACAGCCCACGGTCCCGAACAACGCGGGGCTGCACGCCCTGCATCGGAATGTCGGCTCACCAGGCACTTCATGTTTTACTGCTGTCCCCCAGACACGACAGCCGAGCAGAGGAAAAGCAGTCGGCCTAGGAGGACAGTCAAGTACGAAACTACTGATGCTGTAATTATAACTGGGAGGCCAAACAGGCTCCCGAGAGGGACTATCTTTGTGGACAGAGAGGGGAAAGGCTTATTGACGACTGGCTTTACCAGATGAGTAAATTAGACCTGGGTTACAGCCCTCTTGTTCTCCCCCTGCCTCCACCCCCAAGGACTGTGTGAGTCAGTGGAACTGGAGGGAAAATATACACTAAATTCTACAAGTGCAGGAATTAAAGAGACATCTACAGAGCTTGCCTTTGGCGCTCGATACCAGCTGCAAAATTGGGTTAGCTTGACATTGCTGCTGGAGGTGAACAGACCCGGGAAGGCTGGCTGAGCAGCCGGCGAGCAAAGCCCCCTCTGCGAAGCAGGTGAGCTGAAAGCTGACTGCAGTCTCACTGCTAAGGCACGAAAACGCATTTTTAAATGTTTAAATCTGGGAGTGGAGTGAGAGCAATTAAGAAAACAATCTCTGTTTCCTGCACAAACAGTTTGGGATTATGAGATGCATGCAAATCTGGAAATCTGGTCTGAGCCAGTTTTTGAGGGCTGGAGACCCCTGCAAGTTCTCCGAGGTTCAAAAAAGCTTTTCCCTTAACAGTCAGGTCAAGAACATTGCAGAGCCAAGGCTCTTTTACCAGTGAGAGCACCACCAAATCAACCCCAAGTGACATGCAGGCTGCCAGGCAGCAGCCTGGGAGATCTCTGTAAACGGCATCGCAGCTCGGAGAGGAAATCTCCGATGTCCTGTAAATCCTGCTGCGGGCAGTGCCACATCGCAGGGGGCTCCTCCGAAAGCTCTCCCGGTTTGTCTGCTCCAATAGGATGCCAGGACCTGCCAGCGCTGACACCCAGCTGCCTCTCCCGAAAGGATGCCACTGCCCCATCCCCTGTCCCAGCCTGCCCCTTGCCATAAGCAGCATTCAGAAACCAGCGCACAAACTAGCCCAGGAAAAGAGTGACAGATGACTATATATGCCAAAGAGTCCTTCTTTTTCCTTCATACTTTCCTTTCTCTTCCCGTTTGCTGCTGGACTCGAAGGAAGGGTATAAAGGCTGATAAAAATGAGCCCAGAAACCTTTGATCCTTCTCCCTGTGTTTGGGAGGTTTCCTTGGGGCTGGAGCTGCAGCGGCCACTGGGGTCAGCGGGGAGGAGGGAGAGGAGGGCAGGGGAGGGAGAAGGGGAAAAAATGAACAGCTGCAGAGCAATTAAGCCTGCCTCTGCCTTACTGTCCAAAGCAGGAGGCAATCTAATGCAGCCTGGTGCCTCTTCCTTCAGCCGTCTGGTGCCTGCCTGGGATTCAGGAAAGGGGCTGTCTGACTGCCCACTTTGTCTGCCGAGCCAAAGGGGCCCTTCCCAGCCACAATTTCCAAAGGAAAGAGATCTTGGCTGGCGGTGTCTCTTCTTTTCTGAGAAAAACACGCGCTGAATGTAGCGGCAGCAGCTTTATAACCCTCTCCTGCCCTTCCTCAGCAAACAACCAAAGTGGAGTTGGAGTAAGAAAATGACCCCGCTGGCTCCTCTGCGCAGCGCCTGTCTCCCCGCACAATGCATCAATTAGCATCCCATCATTATTGTGGTAACTGTATCTTTCACAAGTAAGATTTTATATAGAGATAGAATAGGATGTTTTCTGCTCATTTCCTTCCTGTCATTCCAATCACGAACTACTGTTAAAAATACAATGCATTTAAAGTCTGTACTATTAGCAAGCATGTGTTCCAGTCTCCCAGCTGAACGGCTGGTCTTTTGTTTTCTGTGCAGTAAAGGTATGGAGGAACAGCGATAAAGGGCAGCCTCCAGTGCAGCTGGGTTAGAAACTCACCCAGGGCAGATACAGAAGGTCATCTCATTTTCATGTTCCTAATATCAGGGATTACTTTAATTCCTTATTCTGGCCAACTGTTTCAGTTTATAATCCATGGCACTGAACGCCTTCTAGCACGTTTAAGGTGGTACGTGTTCTATTTCTTCAGAAATTGGCAAAAACGTTTTATTTGGAAAATGTTAGTGCAGTAGTAAAAGTCTTTTAGTACCCACTCAGAAGGAGAAAAGAGGCTCTGTTAGGAGAACAGAGTGCAAATTAACTTTACTTTCGGTTAAATTTGGCAGTAATCTAGACAGCAGGTAGGTACCCTCCCTCTATCTTAATCACAACAGAAACAGGCAAAAATGTGTATTTTAAATGCAGCTAGACAGCATTTCATCTTACAAAAAGCCTCAATATTGTTATCATAAGCAGAAAAAATAAGAAATCACAGAGAGAGCAAGTTTTTAGCTCAACATACTGACAAATGCTGTATCAAGTACAAACCTCCATAAGCTAAAGCACAGTAGTTTTATATATTTTGTCAATCTAGAATGGAGCAGCACACCCAAGTGAGGGATCCCGTTCTAGTCTTAATCCACATAGGGTCCCTGGTGAAGGTTACAGTTATTTTTAAAATTAAAATTTACAGACATATAGATATATGCCATCTGTGTAGGAAAAAGGTCAGACTCTGGACTGGGCATGAAGTGGATTTGTCCATTTCTCCCCTAATTGCCATTATTTTTTCATAATTAAAAAAAGTTCTTACTAAATGGTCAGGTTTTTTGTTTGTTTGTTTGGGGTTTTTTTAAGTAAAATACAACATAAATAAATGCTGGTGATTTTAGACAAAGTCCTAAATGATGGGAAAACACCAATATGTCTAGAAAAACTTTTTCCAGTTAAGGATTTACTCACATTTCAGGACCATCACACAGTCTATGGTGGTATTATCAGCATTTCTCTGTTCTTGCTGACCTTAAGCACTCTTAAACCATTAAATACATAATATTTTCTGATAATAGAATGCCATTCACATTTCAGTAACAATAATTCACTTTAATGAGAGAAGAACTTACACATCAAATTACTTTATCTCTGTTTGAGAAATATTAGCACACTTTGGGGAACTGTAGAATCACGAATAATGACATCAAGCGCCCAGCACTGTTCCTGGAGAACTTGTAACTCCTGGTTACATCAAGAGGAATTTGAGATGTGTAAGGATTGCAAAATCAGATGCTTATCTGCAGCGAACAACACAGGTATGGGCAGTCTGCATTTTTGCCTTAAGCAAACAAGAACCAACAAGACTATTAATGAGAGAAAACAGCACCAGTTTCTAACTGCACGTATAAACAGGCATTAAAAAAACCTGTATTCCTTAAGTGAGTCATTACATCATAAAGAAAACTTTTACCAGAAACTTAATGTTATTTACAAATTTCCCGTTTACATATTTTTTTAATTCTTTCCTTCCCACTCAAAACACGCACGCCGACCTCAGTAAAGAGAGCTGCAAGAGACTGAAACCTGATGCTGAAATTAAAAAACACAGAATCATCAATATTTACTCCGGCACCTTCAGTTAACAGATTCTCCACTTTTTCTGCAGTCAAATAGCTAATGCAATGGAAACACAAACCTTCTTATCCAACTAAGACAAGATTACTCAGCTGTCTCCTGGCATGGGGAGATTCAGCTCTTGAGATGCTGGAGGCTGCTCTTGGGTCCAGGCGGTGGGATCGGCCACGCTGCCTTCAGCGCTCCCCGGCACGGCGCTGGGCACAGCTCTACTGCCGAGCCAAGGCCAAAAAATACAGCAGGAATAGCTTAATTCCAGCTCTAAATGAGCTCAGCGGGGAATCTAAACAGTGAAGTCAATTGCCAGAATCTGCACTTTTCAACCTCGTTCTGCTCCTTTGATCAGACTGAATTTTGAGCTACGGCGATTAATGGGCTAAAACAAGAAGTCTCAGGGTATCTCTTGGGAGAAGAGGGAAAGGAGAAAAAAGTATCTCCTCCTCGTTAGGCATCTATTCTGCTAAATGCACATTTCCACATAGAAAACTAAAGTGTGCTGACCAAGCTGGAAAGGAGGAGAAAAAGGGGGTTGTGCAAAACTAAATAATAATGCTGGTACGGTCATTCATTCATTGCTGAAACACGCCCTGCAGAGTGATGGGAACAGAAAACAGACCATCCAAACGCACGTGCCCTGTAAACTACTCCTCAGTCCAGTGCTGTAACAATTCGTACTTAATAATGCTGAAGAGGAAAGGAAATACTAAGCACATTTATTATGCAAAGAGAAGCTTCCAAAAGCCCTGAGTATATAAGCATTGAGAGAAATGGATTTGTTTATGACAGGGTTACATACTACTGCTATCCCAGGACAGCATGTCCTCATCTTTCTGGAAAGGGAAGAAACACATTAATATGAGCAGCCTGCAATCACGGAAGAAAAAGAGAGGGGGAAAAAGTCTTTGTAAGAATTATTTTTTTTCATTTGCTGTTCTCATCACTGTGCCTGAGAGGAGGGGACAGCTTTTCTTCCTCCAAGGGGCAAATTTTGCTTCTGCAATTCATGACTGTAAAAAACAAACTCCAGAGGACTGCAAATAATCACTGGACTGTTTAAAACATAAATGTATTCAAAGTTTGGCATGTTTACAAAATGCTGGTACTAACCCTCAGAAAAACAAACAAACAAAAAATCCCAGAAAAGTCACAAATAATTCAAATGTGAACTTGGGCTGAGGTAGGAACAAATGCATCAAAGCTTCCAGCTCTGTTTCTGCTGTAGCACTAATATGCCATTGCCAATGATTACTGTGCCCTTTGCTGCATCCTTCTCCTCCACCTTTGGTCTTTCTTGAGCATACAAAAACTATATACATAACATGATTCACTCTGCTCTCAGAAATAATCCTGTCGTCGTCCTGGAATGACCTCCCACTGCGTAAATTTAGGTGTGTGTGTTTGAATCTTTACAAGATCAAGCTGTTAATATCATGTCTTAGACTGGGATATCATATTATTTTGTCTATATTACAGGGCTTACTCGCCTTGTGGATCTCTTATCAATTCTGTAATGGGGAAAAATAGCTCAGCACAGCTTGTCTGTAACCTGCATTTACATCTGCATCGGTCTGACACTGATGTAAGCTATTGCATTTTCATTACTTCAGTGAGAAATGTGAAATAATTTTGCTGGTTATATAGAGAATATTATTTATGCTAAATCCTATCATCTTCTTTTAACATTCCCATATGCAAAGGGTTAAATTGTAAGATAGAATTACTTTTTGTTAACAGTAGTGCTTTTAAGAATTATGTACTGATAATAATATTTGCCTTTAAATACGCTATTAAAAATTTAACTTTAAAACGTACATGTGATAGAGTGATTAGCCTTCAAAGACCTAAGAAGAGCTGCTACATTCTGATTGTGGATTTCTATCAATTATTAGTGCCAGCTGCTTGAAATAGTCCAAAGTGCTTGAGACAGAAATATTACACAGCCAGCACGGCAGACTGATATGCTTCCTAAATGTACAGTTTTTGAAGACAGCTCATAATAGTGTTTGGCTTTCAAACCTTAATGTTAACAGCTTTGATGGGACTGCTGCTAATTTGTATTTAAGACCCATTACCTCTTCCTCTAAGCAATCTTCGCAAAACATCATTATTTCTAGGGGGATATTTGCCATCCAGCCCAGCTCTGTAATGGCCGTTAATTCAGACCATTTTGCTTGCTCCTGTATTAATCAGCAAACTGTGAATCATCCCAGTGTTCCCAGACTTGCAGATGTACGAGAGAACCACCGAGGCCAGTTCAGTTTCTCTCCCCATTCAGACGTGCAGACAATATCAGTTCCTGTTTACAGCCACGGCTTTGTTTTCCCCCACCCACACACTGAAATTTCTCCAAAATGCCCAAAGAAGAAAAAAAAAAAAAAAGAGACTGAGTTCATTTTACCAGGAAAGTTATTTCTAGGTATTGCATCTGAAACAAAACATGTTTGTACTTTTTATTTTGTGTGCAGCGTTTACTGCAGGGAGGCAGAACTGAGAGAGGAGCAGAGCAGAAGGACAGAGGAGGCTGCTCCAGGCACCCCACCCTGCTGAACCGCCGGCCGGCGCCAGGCACGCCACTTAACTGCATCTCTGAGACGCTCTTCTTCATTTGTTTGCTTTTTATTCTAATCGTTAAATTAGGCTTCGGTCCTGGAAGTATTTCTGCCTCGTGGAATACAGATGTTAATTTCAAGACTACTACAAGACGATACTAGGTAGAAACCACCCCAAAAATCAAGGGTACAAACCATGCTCTCACAGCACCACCGCAAAAAGTATGAAAATTAATTATTAATTTAGGCATCGAATTTGAGGTAGTAAGAAGGGCATGGTTTTAGGGAAGTGAGCAGCCAGGCTGCTTTTAGTTCAAAATAAGCTCCCCAAACTGCCATTTACTAAGAAAGATACAGAAAATACAGACAATGAACAAACCCATCTTCCACAATGTGGGGGAAAATGGAATGAAGATGTTCTGATATTAATGGGAATTTACAGTACAGATGAAACTAGTTGGGTGTACAATAGGGTCATGGAAACCATTTCTTCATGGCTATTCATCAGCATGCCATGCCATGAACACACCTTTTCAATGTAAGACTTATGGGTGCACTGACTTGTAAGTGAGGATGCAAGTAGTGTGTCTTACCCATCACTGGTCACTACTCACAGTGTTATTTTTAAGAATGATACACAGAAGGAAGTTGTGGCATTCATTATGAAGCCAAACAGTGAGAAGGTCGCTCCCTGGATCCCTGGGATGTTTATAACTTCATTGCATCGAAGGGCACAGTTGAGAAAAAATATATGCTCAAAACCTTTTGCTCGACTGCTTATAAATTAAATATTTCTGCATGTGGATGGGGGGTTTTGGTGGGAATAAAGAAAACAAAATGAGTTATTGGAAAAAAAATGAAAGCAAGAAAATCTGCTGTTGGGGCCTGATTCAGCCGATGTAAAGCCCAGAAAAACCTGTGAGTACTGCTCTGGAGCTGCCTAGAAAAGCCAAGAGGAACTGCTGCCAACCAGAGTGGGGTTGGTACAAATGGCCATCAGAATATGGTTTCACATTAAATGAATCAGACACTTTTTAGCATGATACAACACTTCCCCTACACCTTTGAGACAACAGGATCTCTCCTACTCCGCTCTGCAGAGCAGAAGGAAACAACTGTTCCTTAAAGCTCAAAACCACAAAAGCAAGGGGTTTTTTTAGAGTCAATGCAGAACCTCTGTGCCATGGCACACTCTCCTCCGCTCACCCTGCTGGGGGGGACACAGCCCCGACATACAGTCTGTGTCCTGCGCACCAGGAAGCTCATTAAAAGCAGCCTGCCAGGCTGAAATTCAGCGCCTTGCCCTAAATTTCTCTGGGATAAGTTGCATTTCCATCAACATGTTCACAGTACAGGCACACTACTTCTTGTCTTTCTCCACTAAAACCCTGGACAACGCCACGTCAGCCCCCACACGCATCGCTTCAGCGTCCTGGAGGGAACAAAGAGACAGACTTCCTTGAATACCTCCCAGCACCTCCTGCTGGTGTTTCTAGTACCTCCCAAGCCTCTTTTTTTTTTGTTTCCAAGTGGATTTTAATTTCTCCAGCACGAGATTCCCCTAGAGTTGTCTGTGTCCTAAGTGCTAATTTGCTGGCAGAACTTATTCCATTTTATTAAGCAGGTTGCAACTATGGGAAAGACCTGTCTGGACTGAGGAAAGTGCTGCAGCTTTGAGGTAATGTCTACACTAATTTCAGATCCAAAAGGAGGGCGATGGTGAGGGTGGGTGTGGATGCTCCCCACATGGTGTTCAGAAGGATCTGGTCTATTTACAAGCTTCTCCTCTGCAGATGATGTGCTATGTGGTGTCCAAAAGTGCTTTCAGCACAACAGTCAGCTAACTGGAAGGAATGATGAGTGCATTAGGCAGAGTTGCTAGAAACATCAATGCCTGTAAACATCTTAAAATACAAGCCAAAGAACTGGGAAAGTTAAGGCATGGCTACAAGGGTTCCACTACAACAGGGAAATGCTCTGAAATATCTGTAATCTAACAGAAGACAACAGATGTGATATAAAGAACACTATGAAAGAGCAGTGGATGAAGATGATCAGGTGTGAACAAAGTTTTTTATCTTGATTGCTGCACTTCTGAAAGTGTTGTATTACTGTTGGCACATTGAGGCCAAACAGCCCATTTCTTTCCACAAGTTTACTCCTTACTTTCTAAAACTTATCTTACATGGTGTATTCACAGGGGAGGGAGGGGAAGAAGGAAGATGGCAGCCCGATAGTTTAAGTCACACTCCTTTCAGACTCTCTAGAAAGAACAGAGAGGAGAATCTCCCAAGTTTGGAAAAAAAATCAACTCAGTTGCAAGCGCACAGATAAATATAAATTCAGAAATGACCACTCAAGAAGATGTTTTTACATCTGTGGAGAGGTCAACCTCCAGGCTCAGCCTTATTGCTCTCCGTAATCCAGATTCATCACCAGCTTCCTTTATTCACCTATTCAAAGGCACTTAATTAGCTGAAGGGCTCGTTGCTTTGCCTTCAAAAGCTCTCCACTCCCTCAAAGGCCTTGCTTCGGGATTGTGCCACCATTGCCCTTTGAAATCAAATCTGGTTTTCTTCTCTGTACCATTAGTAAAAGAAAAAAAAATGTTGATATTTTAAAAACTTTTTCCATAGAAAAAAAGAAGGGAAAGGGAAAGAAAAGGGAAGAGGAAAGAAAAGGGAAGAGGAAAGAAAAGGGAAAAGGAAAGAAAAGGGAAAAGGAAAGAAAAGGGAAAAGAAAAGGGAAAAGAAAAGGGAAAAGGAAAGAAAAGGGAAAAGGAAAGAAAAGGGAAAAGGGAAAAGAAAAAATAAAAAGAAAAAAGAAATAGAAAGAAAAAGAGAAAGGAAACGAAAAAGAGAAAAAGGAAAAAGAAAAAAGAAAGAAAAAAGAGGGGGAAATAGCAGCAGAACTTGATTCAAAATGGCTTTAAAGATAAGTTTGACACTTGAAGAAAAAAGGGGGGCAGGTTGAAACTGCAGATGAAATCTGGCCGGCACTTTTGATGTTATTAACAAAACACGATACCAAAGTTGTTTTATGTGTTAGGAATACTTGTGATATCTCTGAAATCCCAAATAAAACACGATTTTTCCTTGTACTTCCACAAGGACTCTGTGCACTCAGATACTGTGGGCTGCGTTCTCTGCCTTTCCAAACTCTTCATCAATCTGCATCAGAGCTTATAAACCCGCAGTGCTGCTCAATTGGAACAGTCTCACTGAACAGTCACGGTGCACTGACTTTTCACGGGCAGAAATAACTTCACATAGCATAGGACACCCAGGAATCAGTCCATGGTATTAACATTTCTGTTTATATTAATAAAAGCTGTATTTTGTATTCCATTATATTTATTTAACCTTTGACATCTAAGCTCCGGGTCAGTTTGCTCTTTATAACAGTGCATTTCTTCTTCAGTATTGTTTCTATATTTAGAGAACTCAAGCTCAGAAACAAGATTTTTTTGTTTAATTTTTTTCCCTCTGGTATATTTAATCTAGCTCAGGGGTTTTGATGTTTCTCTGCAACCTATAATTTGTTCTGCCAATTCAGATACTGTATTGCTGCTTTTAACACAGTTAAAGAAACACTGTCAAGTCCTTTTCAAAGTTTTTTTAGTCTTCAGCATGTTTTCACTAACGTATATGCACTCCATGTGTAGTAAAATATAGCCATTTTTACTGTAAATAATATTATTTTTCTCTCTGCCTCTTCTCCTGTCATTTCTCCTCTACCATCATTTTTGGCAATGGAGCTGAAACAAATGTACAAGTATACAACTATCGGGATGTCAGCAGGAATGTGGACAGCTCTAAGAATAGCACATTTGGTTCCTACAGTGCAAGTGGAGCTCAGAAATGCCCAGTGTGTCCCACCCAAACAATGGCTATTAGCTACGTCCCCCCACAAAACAACCTTTTAAGTTGGATTTTGGTTTTCCCCATTTCACAGGCAGAGCAGTGGGCAATACCACCCTCCTTCAAGAGACTCTCACATTTTAACTCTGACAAACGTGGGCTTGGAAAAGTAATGGCCACCCAAAGGGTCTCTTTTAAACTGCAAAGATCACGGCTCATTTTCCTGCCTTCAGGGGAACCCTCCTTCCCGTTCACAGAGACCTGTGTCTGTTCTTATCTTGGCGGGGGTAAAAGAAGAGCTGTTTGGGAAGTGGTGATGTTGTATCAGCATTGCTGAAGGCAGAATTGGGCCCAATATATCTGACATGCCAGAATAGGAGATCTGCAAGTACGAACTGTATTTAGACATGAAAATCAGGGAGATGCCCAACTATTCAACCTGCCTGGGCAAATGCAGCTTTTTATGCACCCAGAAACAGCCAATAAAGTCAAGTGGTTAAGCTTAAGCCGAGAAAACAGTGTGTGATAGTTTTGGAGACTATCTTTGACTCTCTGGCATTTACCACCATCTTTATACTGTGGATTTATGAGCCCAGACCTTTGAGTATAATTTCCCTCAGGAAGTACCAGTCCTACATGATTAAAATGAAAACCTACACATATCCACAAGAGCAATGTTAGCACCACCAGGCTTTGCAATATCGCACAATGCAAACTGTCAGTGCCTCAATCAATATCCGTCAGTGCTCAACAATAAAGACATAGTGCTTCAGATGGGAAAAGATTAGCCCTTATCAGATTTACCAGTTGTCCAGGCAATACGGGATCGGGGATGCAGACTGATTACGCTTAAGGGATATATCATGAAGTATAAAAATGGTAGAGCTGTGAGGCACTACTGGTAACCCAGCTCTTGGAATGTGGAGTCTTTACTCTAAAACGCAACAAAACAACAGCAAAGAGCTTGCTCTGGGTCCATGCCCCAGCGCTGCTCTCCTCCCCCTGTTGCTCTGCCTGCTACAAGGATCAAATTTCATGGTTTATTGTTCTCCCTCCAACTGGCCACCATCCACATTCTTCTTCTGCACAAAGCTGCACCTCTTGTTCAAAAGAAGAAAGTACTATGCCTTCTCTTTAGAAATTTTAGTCACATTTACCAACACACACACACAGAGCAAGGAGATGACTTTTAAACACTAAACAACATTCCAGGGAATGCTGTTATTTTTCTTCAAGCAAATTTCTGTGAACGAGGCTAAAAAAAGGCAATTTCCTGCCAGAAGGTTACTAATTTTTGAAGATGCAGAAGTTGTCTCCCTTGTCTTCTGACTCTTTAACATTTTGCCTTTTAATGACACAACTGCTCTATGCCTAAGAAGTCCTACTCATCACCTGCCTCGGGAGAGAACTGGCACTGAGATTCTGCAAAGCTCAAATTCAGGTCTGGGTACACGGCTGGAAATCAATCACACTCACTGGAGCTACCTCGCTATAATGGAGTAAAATTGGTACACAGCAGGTCGGGTCCAAAGTTTCAGTATCAACATCTCAATGTACGTGAGAAATCTACTGCAGACAAATAACAGATCTACATGCTAGATTCAAATAAACATAGCAAGTACCACAGAATATTAAGGTTTCCTACCTTGAATATTTTTTCTGTGTCACTTTTCTTTTAATTCAACACTCAGGATCCATTTTCTTCTATGAGATCTGCAGTAAAGTTATCAAAACCTAACAAAATGTTCTACTCCTGAACATCCACCATCTTTCTCCAGCAGCTCTGTAAAACTGAAGCACTGTCATCTGGTGTATAATTATTGTAATAAGTCTTACTTGTAAAATGAGGGAGGCAGCATAAGCTTACCTAACTAGTCTGAAAATGTAAAATGCTCATCACCTGTAATGCTTGTCTTAGCTGTCCTTGATCTTCAGTGATAGCCACCAAATTATAATAGCGCTCTCTGACAGTGAGAATCAGCTAAAAATGCAGCCCAGGCAGAGCACTAGGACAGTTGCTGGAAAAGGGGCTATTTTGGCCAATTAAAGAGACTCACTGCAGAAATTTTTCTCTCCCCTCCGTCCTTTTTTTTTTTTTTTTTGGCTAACCAGTGATGTAGGGGCTTCAGAGGTGCAAAACAAAAATGCAAAGCAGGGAAAAGTGGGGCACAGGAAACCTCAGGAATGCAACAGGGCTGTGGCAATTCCACACACCCAGCAGGGGAGCCAGCAAAAACAAAAAAATGCTTAAAGGTTATGGACATACGATCAAAAGCAATCATATAACTGCAGTTAACAACTCCCTGGCCATCATCTGAGATGCAGTAAAACACCGTGAAGGTATTCTTCACCCACACTGCCTCCAGAGTAAAACAGCTGATGGGCAGTAATTCATGAAGCTGCAACAACTTACTCGCTTCCAATCATGTGTCCATCCATACTCCTAGGTCCCGAGCCAGCAAGACCCTCTACTTGGTGTTTAATTTGGGTCCCACTGAACACAAACAGGGTCCTCATGTGCTTAATGCAACACAGTTGCTTCAGGTCTTTGTTGAATTAGGGGCCTTACATTGGTAACCATTTAAAGTGAACTATAGATGCCATACCATTACATGTGATATATTTAGATAAGCAAATCCTGTCAGTCACAAGCCCTTCCCAGCAGTCTGCTTTAAGTTGCTGTATTGAAGCAAGGGAGCACTGAGTGCACAACTTGGAAAAGAGTGAGTCAATCCTAAAGTGGCACAGTGGAAATGCACCTCATTGATTTACCACTAAGAAGCTGACATTTAGTAACTATCCCCTTATTTCTCATTGCTATCATAGGACAAGGTTACACCAAGTCACCTACAATGAAGAAATACACTTCCATAAGTACTAGTCACTTTGCAGGGAAGAAGAGCAAAAAAACCCAGGCTCTGGAGTGTATTCCCCAGCTAAGCACCACAGTGGAGCAGATCCTA
Source organism: Podargus strigoides (assembly GCA_028020825.1). Taxonomy (NCBI): domain Eukaryota; kingdom Metazoa; phylum Chordata; class Aves; order Caprimulgiformes; family Podargidae; genus Podargus; species Podargus strigoides. Next base: position 12,035,675 of record CM051631.1, read on the forward strand.
GCAGAGCTTGAGAGATCAGACTCTGGTTTTCTGGGTGAGAAGTGTTCCGATCCTTCATGAAGAGCTGATGGAGCTAAGCTGCAGGAAGGATTCTGCTTCCAATGTGTTGGTGCAGCCTGACAAGGTACTTGGCTTTGGTGGTGAGGTTCAATCTATTTCCTACTGTTCTTCCTAACAAAAAGATAGCTATCTATTCCTCACACCCAGGCTGCTCTCCGACTGAGTCCCCAAGCCCTTCCTCACTCTCAAGTCCCCATTCACAGTAAATCTTATCTGGGGTAGTAGTGGACAGTGCTTCACACTGCTCCTTGAGTCTCAGGAAGAAGAGTGCTGGAGAGAAATCAGAGCTGTCTCTCACTCCTGCCAGCTGCGTTTTTGCATTTACCAGTTCCTTTGTATCAACAAAGGGTGGGGAATGGCCCTCATCCAAAGCAGGGCATTGCTTCTGGCAAACACTGGTAACAGGTATTTCAAGTCTGCCTCTTTGCTATTTGGCAGCTGTACTGCTTGACCTGCTGTCCATGAAAAGGACATATTTTAACTTCACTTCTCACCCCACCTGATCTTTTCTAGCCTCAGAAGCATAACACAGAGATGAATTTGTTGAAGGGCATTAAGAAAAATATAAATATTCCCACTAAAAAGATGACAGGAAACATGTCATGGTAACATCTCTACAGCTTACAATACAAGCGAAATAGGAATACCATCTATACACTTAAAAATAACTTATTTTAGTGGCCTGAAATGTATAATAGCATAAAGTTCTCCACTGGGCTAGAAGAGACAATGCATGATGGAATCATAGCACATTTCATCGAAGAAATAAATTAATTAATTCTGATAACACCAGGATGTTGTTATGGCTTTGTCCTTGTATACACTGCACACACCCCAGAAGTTTAGTGACGTCAGATTTGAAATGCAAATGACAGCAAAAATAAGAAAATAAATGACTCTATATTTTCACATAAGCCCTATAAGACAGAAGAGACGTTCTCACCTGTCTGCTTTGAGATGGCAACGTGGCAGGCTGCATTTGTCTCTGCATCCGATGCGGCTGCATCAGCTGTCGAAACTGCTGCTGGAGAAACTGGCTGTTGTTAGCCTGCTGGGACTGCTGCGTGGCTGGAGACTGCTGCTGCTGCTGCTGGAGATAGTGAATGAGGGACTGCTGCCCTTGTCCTGCTGTCAGAGGTGACATCTTTTGAGTAGCTGACTCTGAGGCAAAGTGAGACAGTGGTTTGGTGTTACTGAAAGAAAACTGGTCTTGGCTAACAGGGCTCTCATTCACCAGACCAGGCTGTAAGCTACTGGATGGCTGTTGCATAATTATGTTCATATTTTTGGACTGGTTTGTAGTCATTGATTTAAAAAGTGAGCTCTGCATACTTGTGGGGTTGCTGGTGGGAGTGATGTTAGAGATTAATGTACCTTGCGGACTGAAGGGCTGCTGATGCAGAGCTGGGCTTGACAGCTTTTCTGGCCTGTATGGTGGAGAAGGTCCAGTATTTGTGGAGGCCATGCTGGCAACCAGGTTGTTCTGTGGACTTTTAATGTTGTTGGCTGGTAAGCTGGCTGCCGTCAGGGTGGGCAGCATGGAGCTCTGCGGGCTGAAGGGCTGCTGGTTCAGAGCTGGACTGGAGAGCTTCTCAGACCCATAAGGAGGAGAGGGGCCGTTGGATGGGGTGCTGCTGGAGGTCATGCTTGAAAGCAGAGTGTTTTGAGGACTCTGAATGTTGTTTCCTGATAAATTATTAGCAGGCATGCCAGATACCATAACATTTTGAGGACTGAAAGGTTGATGGTGTGGGGATGATCCTGCCCTGTAAGGTGGAGAGAGACCAGGAGGAGACATAGTTGGCCAGCTAGGAGTCTGTACTTGTTGCTTATTAGTAGACACCTGCTTGCTAGCTGCGAGCTGCTTTAGCTGCTGAGCATGCCAGTTGGAGCCAGGTATGTTGGGTAAGGGTACTGGAAGCATAGGTGGCGGCTGGTTCTTGCTCTGAGCTGCTGTAGAGATGGGTGATGCAGCAGGTTTGTTTGCAGGAGGAACCTGGAAGTTAGCTCCAGCAGATGATGGTCTCATCTGAGGAGATCCTCCACTGGTTGGATTGCAGCCTGGAGAAAAATCTTTGTTAGCAACATGGTTCTCCAAGTGGGAATTCTGTGGGGAGGACTTTGGAGTGGTACTTATGCTTGGTTGAGAATGACTCAGCCCAAGTGGCTCTTCAGCCTTGCTGCACAAAATCTTCTCCAGATCCAGGTCATTGGGAGAAGGATCGGGCATTTTCGTCAGCTCTTCCAATAGATCTTGCAGCTCTTGGTCCACAGACTGTAAGCTGTTTCCTTTCTCATCATAGTGGACAATGTTATTGTTCTGTCCTCCTATCGACCCCTTCTGATTTATTTCCGTGTTGGGTGGCACTGAAAACGGGGAACCAATGCCACCACCATTCATGTGGTTGTTTTCGAGGAGCACTGAATGACCGGCGACTCCCAGGGAAGAAGCGCTGTGACTGGTGGAGAACGGAGAACTTTGCATTTCTGGACATGCCACATTGGGATTGGCACCCTGGCCCATGGCAAGGTTTATGTCATCAAGACAAAGTCTTTTACTGTCATTAGGGAAAATGACATCAGGCACACCACTGGAGGCAGGAGAGCTATCATCTTCCAGTTTTCTTTTAATGGATCCCTGTAACTGGAAAAATAGAAAAGGAAGAAGAAAGGATCAGTTATCGACCTTACTCTAGCATGCTCTGAAGCTCCATACTGTAACACTGGGTTGGAGATAAAGAAAATTAAATCATACAATTAAAATCCCAATCATTCAGACAAATTCAAACAGGATGTAAGTGGTGTAACTTCACTGAAATCCAAAGAGTTTTAGTCAGATAAAGACTAAATCTCACATGTTGGCCTTAAAACAGATGTTAAAGCTATAAAATACTGTCTGTCATGTCAGCTGTAATACAAGTTTTTTGAATAGTTTCTGGTGCTATTTCAATTAAGACATTATACCCCCTGAATGACAAACATGCCAACATTTTTATGGTAACATTTTTTAGGTCTAAACAATGGCAGATCTGAATGAAACCCTGGACTGAATTTAGTGACCTTCTGCCAGTGACTGGGATTAAATTCAGACCTGAGACAACTAAATTGTTTTACATTCTTTACAGGCAGAACATCTGAAATAACTGGCATACCTTCTAAACAAACCAAAACAAAACAAATTCTCATCTATCTAAACAGACTTTCAAGCTTCCTAATCACAGATGTTTTAGATTTCAGAAACCAGTAAATAGCAGCTAAACCTCTTAATTTTTGTTTATTCTTCTAAGTCTAAGGCAGTATGGGTTTTGTTCTTTTGAAGGACTGCAACTCATTCATAAAAACTGAAGTGTTTTCAAAACACAATTATATAAATATCCTGATCTACAAGAAATAGTGTAAATCCACAAATCTTAGGGACAAAAACCCTGTCTTATACATATAAAATAAGTGAAACTGGAAACAATGCTTCTAACACTAATTCAGCGTGATATGGCAATCTCTTCCAAATATAATCATCTGTGGCTTTCAATTTTAACAAGCATGACCTGTATGTCATAGGATTAATCAGACATTAACACTGCTGCTTCAAGTTAAGGGAAATAAGCATTATGTCCTTGGTTATCGATAGAGGGAGGTAGCATTTAGAAAAGTATCTAACCAGTCATCTGCCAGTCATCTAGTACCATGAAAACAATTCCCATCTAACAGCAGCTCCTATCACCAGAACAGCCTCATCACTGAATCCCAGCGTAACCAGAGTCACTCTAAGGCTGTGGCGGGTATGACTAACTTCTGAATTTTACACTAAGTATTAAACACATCACAGTTTTGCCTGAGAGTGATGACGCAACGGCCAGCACCTTTGGTGCTCTCCAACAACTGTCACGGGACGATCACGGTAGGGTGTGTGAAGGCTGCAGGGCATGAGCTGGGCACACCTTGTGCAGCTCCTTCTGCAATGTGCAGGTGAAGGTCACTGTGCAAACAGCCTGTGTTCAGGCAATCAATCAACCACAAACATGCATTGTCCTGGGAACATGGGAGAGCTGCTCGGTGGCTCACTCAGCTGGACTCACACAAGCGCTCTCCCATCACTTATTTCTAAATTGGTGGGCAGAGAGAAGACTGCAGATTTGTGCCTACAGTTGCTTAGGCAATAGATGCAGTTTAGGATTAGTATTGGACATTGCCATGCTAGGATCCAGCTTACACAGGCATTTGGATCTTCATGGCAGATGGAAAAGCAGATCTGCATACTATGGAGAGCTGCTGATCAGGGAGGAGTTCACCTGCCCTCCTTCAACAGACACAGCAGTTTTGAATGGCACTGTGGCAAAGAGACCTTTTCACACAGAGGTTTTCCCCCTACCCTCTAAGAGTTATCCCTTACTAGAGCAATCAGTGCTTCTCTCCTGTCACCTCCAGTTGCATTGCTTTAACATGGGTTGCACTCAAAAACCACTGGCAAGTGACAACCGCCGCTGAATGGGGCGAGCTGCTTGCAGTGCACCATTCATGGGTTACCTGACAGCCCCCTCCGGTCAGCAGTGCTATGTGTGGTTTGAACCATCGCTCTGAGAGACCGCCTTTACATCACAGCTGAAGTGTCAGTGATTTGATTGCTCCTCTGGGCTGATGAGGTCAAAATTTGCTTAGCTTTAGGAAATAGAACAAGGCCTAAATCTTCTCCCAAGTGTTGGTCTAATGATGGATGAAATTGTTTTCCTTCATTTTCTTTGCTAAAACTAAGCCAGAGTTGCATGTTTCAACAGATGTTGCCCTGTGTAGGCTGAAACATGTTGGTAGAGCATAAATACATATATTAAAACCCAGACATGTATAGAGAATCTTTACAGGGGCTTCACACATCCAAAACAAACACAGTGTATTCCCAAGTTGGACCCTGGGAACCTTCAGGCAGGAAGTGGTGGGGGATCTCCCATATTTGGCCAGCTGACATGCTGGCATGCATGTCCTTGCCAGTGCTTCGCTTGCCATAGGACATTCCTATGCTCTGAGTTACTGGGGAAAAATTTGGGCTTTCTAAACACTTTGAAAAACATTTTTTTAACTGTTGCACTGGGGAGTAAATGTGATGGGCAAACAAAACTCCATTTCCCCAAGACTATTACAGATACAGAGAGATAAAATAAGGCCATCGCTTTTAGATGGCATGGGCACTCCTAAACTGGGACAGGATTTTTAAATAGGATGCTGTTGCTCAGCCCTTGTGAGAAGCCTGGCTGTGAGAGAGGCAGTGAAATTAGCTGTGTGTCATGGTCTCTTGAAAAGCAAGACTCCTGTTTCCCAGGTGAATATTTGCACAAAGCCCATAAAATCTGGAAGACCAATTTCCCCCAGTGTAGGCAGGCATAGCTCCACACAATGTCGTAGCATTACTTTTACCTAAGATAGATTTGACTACAGCCCCAAATTTGAGAGAGATTTCATCCTTGCAGCAACTACACAAATCATAGAATAATTATGGTTAGAGGGGACGCCAGGGTATCATCAGCCCTCTGCTTCAAGCACATCACAAATGAAACAAAATAGACATCAGTATTTCACCAGACACTTGAGCATGAAGTTTCAACTATGTACAGAAATCCCTTCTTGGGTTGGACGGGCGAGCTGAAGGGTTTGCTTCAGTATTCCCCACTGAAATCCATGTGGTCATTATTCTCAAGCAGCATGCTCTGTGCTGGTGCTGGCTGTGAGGAACCAGCATTTTTCTCCCCAGCTCCAAGCGACTGCTCTCCATGAATGTGCCACTGTGGCAGCCCTGACCCATGCAGGGGACAGTAATGCCATTTCAGATTATGGGGACGCTGGCTGGCTCAGACATGCTAACAACAGTGGTGGCAGGAGATCATCACCAAAGCCCCATGACTTTAAGGACCAGGAGCTCCTGACCTAACTCATTCAAGAAGCTGCTTGTTGCAGATCATTCATCCAGTACTCTGATACATCTCAAGACCATCTCTTTAAAATCTAGCTATCCTTTTCTAGACTCTTCCCTTACTGAAAACATTTTTACTGCCCATTTCCTTCATCTGGCCCTGGATTCCCCAGGACGGAGATGATTTATTCCAACTCTCTCCCCTTCTTCAAGAGGGCTATTAGACAAAATCAACAGAAAAAAGAAGAGCACCAAAATATGTTCTTCCCCTTTCTCTCCTGAGTAGTGTACTGGGCAGCTCTGTTTCAAACTGAATACCTGACGAGTGAGTAGAAATATTTTAAGACATAAATACACACTCACTTAAGCTGACCGGAGGTTGTATATGGCTAAGTATGGGAAAGCTTCATTCATGTGTGCAAGCAAGGGCAACGTAGACAAGCAACAAATGGGCTCCTGTGACCTTGTCAAAATTCATTAAAATGCATTAGCATGCACAGGCTAACTTCTGTTTGGGAATACCTGGGAAACAAAGGCAGGCCCTCTGATTTGGGGAGTATCCAATTATGAGATCTCCACTATCTTAGGTTTGGTTTTAGGGGTGAGAGTGCTGTGATGCCAGCACTGCTATCCTCTCAAAACCATCAGGCTGTCTTTCTGGGAAAGACTCAAGTTACAAATGAGTAGTGCTGCTGGCTCGCAATGGCAGTATAACAAGAATAAATAATAACTGTTTACTCTGCTCACTCCAAGGAAGCTATACAGCTGTGGTTACAAACATCTAATTTGTCACACGCTACCTCTTTGCACAGAACCGATTCCCTCTGTGTGGGCAGAGTGCTCTGCGGGCTCCTCTTGTGCAAGGAAGAAAAGACAGACTCGGCAAGCGAAACTAGTCCTTGGCTGCACCCTCTCCTGGACTGAGCTCCCAGAAGGTGCCTGCTCAGGTACCTTTTGGCATCAGGCACTTTCCAAATTCAGAAAGTGGTGCTGGCCTTGAGTAACTTACTGTTGCTCAACCAAGGGAGAAAGGAAGGATGGAAGTGGCAAAAAATGAAGCAGAGAGATCAAACTGTTAATAAGTATACACTGGGGTGGTTCAGTTGGACTTTAACAACCAACCAAACAGGCACCTCTGGATGGGCTCCCTCCCTCACTGTCACTCAGCCTTCCTCCTTCCTTTAACACATCAGCTGTCCTCAGTGGCCGCTCCAGCTCTCCACGTGAGCCAGGCTGCCCCGTGGCCCCGCTGCCACCCCCTGTTCATCCTCCACCCATCACATGCTCCTGTGCCTGCAGAGCATCCGGGAGGTTGGAGCCACCATGGCCCGCTCGGGAGAGCCTCCTTTCTCCAGCCTTGCAACGATCCCCCTTCCAACAGAGAGAAGCCAAATCTAACCAGAGATTCCTATTTAGGTCAACGTAATGCAGAAATATGAGAGAGGAAAAATGTTAGGTGAGGTATTTCTTTGCCTCTTCCTGGCTTCTGCAGTCTGTCAGAGATTCAAGCCTTGATTCACAGCAACTGCAGGGTGGTGATTATTGATCTGCAACCACCCCACCCCACCCCACACTGAGGGATCCAACCTACAGCAGCGATTCCCACACCTATGCAGCTTCTTCAAGCAAGAACCAAACCTGATAGGACACTGCCATTTTGAACTGATGTCTGTAGAGTGTGCGCTGCGTTCTGCTTCAGCGCCCAGTCCAGCTCCCTCGGTCTCCAGCATGCACCATTGCTGCTGGAGACTCTTGATTTAACAGCATGAAATCTCTGGATCCATGACTGGGATATCCAGAATGGACGTGAGATAACCTTCTTTCACTGGGATAACTCCTGGGATATCCCAAGTGTTGTATTTTCTGTTTGTTTGATTGAAGAAAAGAGAAAAATGACAGTAAAAGGAGACAGGGCAGGTGAGGACCATTTCAGTCTCACCACAGATACTGGGATTTGCGAGTATTGTGGCAGCTTTGCACAAAGCCTTTCAGAGCAAGACAGAGGTGCCTCAGAAACCTGGAGAATCCAGGTCAACAACAGGCTGCTAAGATCTGGGTATCTGAATTATTTTGACAGAGAGAGACCGTTAAATTTTTGGTGGAAGGGCTGAGCAACGCAGCAGCCTGAGATGAGAAGAAGTCTTTTTTTCCAGTATTTTTCAAGGTATATTGCGAACTGTTTTTTCCCTCTGCAAAGTATAAAACCTGAATCTAAGGTTTGCTCAACTGAGCTGACCAGGGAATCTATCACTCTCTGTCTTTCTCAAACACTAGACACTGCCAAAACTGGAAGCATGTATTTGCCAGAGGCAAACTGTTTGCAGCATTCAGCGATCAAGACTTCAGTCTCTGTGGCTTCAACAAGCTTCAGCGAGAGCTATCTGCCCATCAGCCCAAAATGTTCCTATCTGTTCTGACAAAAACAGTCATGTAATGAGAAAATGAAACTGGCAATTTTCCATATAAAACAAGAAAACTTCACAAATTTTTCTCCTGTGTCTTAAATGCACAATTTGGAAAGGTTTGTGCTCTCTATCACTCATTTATCCACACTCCAGATAGATTTTAATAACCTACTAATCTTTGAGGACACTTAATGAAAAAGGGTGAGAATTTGACTGTGTGTTTGAAGACTGGAAAGCAGATCTGATATAATAGTCTCTTTTAAATGGCAGCAGTTACTTGCAGCCCTGTTTGAACCATCAGACGTGCTGCTTTCGGTAGCAGGATGGCTTGCACATGAGCAACAAAACCCAAATGCTCATGGGCAAAGATCCCATTTAACTCCAGCAGAACTGGCACTGCACTAAGTGTGTTTAGCACATCTGCAAGTTTCCGTTCGTGCATGCTGGCTGCAGTCTGGCAACAGAAACTCACATTATATATCTGAATCCAAGAAAAAATGCCTCCTGCTGACCGGTGAGCAACCAAAGCAGTCCATGACTATGAGGAACATAAACCATGCTTTATCAAAGCACATCTCAGCCTACAAGGAGAACTCAAGGAGGCTCAAGCAATTAAAAGCACCATTCACTTTCTTCATACTAAGATTAAACATAAGCTAAAATCACATTATTCCTACTGCTTTAGGCTGTTTGTTCTGGTTTCAAGCTATTTCAGCACGGATGGACATAAAGTTGTCATTTCACATTGTCAGGAATGAGATCACATTGCAGTTCCAAGCTACCAGAGATGTGCTTCACTATGCTTAAAACCAGCAGTACCCCAGCTCCTCAGCTAAGGAGTACCAGAGTAACGTCTGCTTTGGGGTCTGCTGGGTATTTGTAGGCTGGAAAGGTGGCAGGGCCATGTGTAATGAGGTGTGGTAGTGGAGAAAGGATTATGAATAGGGAAAATTCACGGGGTGGATTCCCTTCTATTCGTCATGCTCATGGAAACAGGCAACTGGAAGGGAGGATGTAGGAAGAGGAACTGGGGATGTGAGCAGTCATTTTAACCACGAAAGGACATTGGTTATTAGCTAGCTTGTATACATTATGTGGATTATTTTTACCTGGAACAACGGCTTCTCCCAATTTATAATTTGCAGTGGCAATGTGAAATCTGCCATCTTTAAAACAAACATATTAACATACATTGGAAGTTGCTAGTTAGGCTATGCACATGTAAAATGCCTCCTAAACATTGCTTCTATATTTGTAGAATTTACTTCCATTAGTACAACAAATATCAGTTGACTTGATGGGAGCATGCTATGATCCTTTGCCCCATTACTGTCACCACTCATTGTGATCTTCTCCAGTTATTCCCTCAGTAAATCAGGAACCTCAAGCTGTGTTAAAAGAGAAAGGAGAAAGCAAGATATGTGGTTTCCCTTAATAAAAGCGGCATGAGCACAAAAATATAGGAACTAGCAGGGCAGTTGCTCCCATGCCTGTATGCATCACCTGTCTCTGGGCTGACAGACACACCTCATGCACATCACCAGAGTCCATGACAAGAGGTTTTGCTGGCTTGCACTGTTGCTCCAGAGCTACAATCAGTTCCCCTTCTCTGTTATGTTGCTGTCATACAGCAGGTCTCGTTTGGCAGTTGAATATATGTGAACTTTTAAACAGTGACTGCCAACCTGGCACTTTCTTTCATCTATGTGGCCTTCTTCCCCAAGTCACCATGCAGCGTAGGAAGTCATCCTGGCTGCAAATACTCAGAACTGCAGCATTTTGCTGGTAAGCACAAAAATCCAATACATCATGACTATACAAAACCAGAAAGATGCGATCTTACAATAAGCTTAAACCACAGAGACTAACAGGAAATGCAGCCTGGACTACCAAGAGCCTAAGGTATTAGGTTTTTTCCCTGAATCTTAACCAAAAATTAAAGGGAAGAAAATACTATAAATACAATTTTCTCATGCTGATTTGTGTGAACGCAGTTATGCTCATAATGACAGAAATATATACGATCCATATCCCACTTTAAACTGGAACATCTTACAGGCTACACAGCAGCAAGTTTGTGAACAAAGTTTTTCAGATTACCCTTGTGTAAAATGACAGGCAACATCACTACAGTCCATGTGAAGATATCAATGTCGAATCAATTCCAAGGAGAAAAAAAACATAGCCAAGAATATACCTATTTTTGCCATCCCACACAAGCCAGCTGCATGCAGCAGACCAAGTGACATTCACTGTAATGGAAAGGAAAAAGAAAAAAACCCTGAACTGATAGCTTTTCTCCTTGTCAGGTCAGACAGAATTACCAGTCTCATTTGAAAGGCACCAACAGAGATCTGCCCTATCAAAACAAATGTTCAGAGCCTCCCCATCTTGTCTTTCCTTAGCAATTCATCTGCCTTCTGTATTAACGGCACTGTTAAAATGGAAATTTTTCCACGGGAAAAATTGCTGTTGACAAATGGATCTGGAGGAACAGGACTACTGCTTGCTCCTGCGTTGTACTGCTAGCAGGAGATCTCTATACAGATGCCTCTTAATTAGTCATCTGAAGACTTACAGCAATCACGTCACGCATATTGTTTGGCTGTAACTTCCACATTCCATTTAATGACAAGTGTTATTAACTAGACAGCTGAAGACAGAACAAGTTCTCTGCCTCTCGGTTTTTAAGCTGTAGTACAAGAGCATTTCTCTCATATCTGGCTGTAAATCAAGATCAATCTTAGACTCAACGCCTTTCCATCAGTATTACCTCATCTTACCTCAGTTTTAATACCAGCAGTATTGTTTTATATCTTTTTTTTATAGTCCATTAATTTCAAAGTCCTGTGGAACACTTTGCAGTAATTTTGTAGACTACATTAATTTCTCACAGCAATAGCTAGGCTGGAGAATGGCAGATCTTCTCCACTGAGCAAAAAGTGATGTTTTCGCTACTTGGATCTACTGGGATTTGAAAGATACTTTTCTCTCTTCTTTTTCAGCCTCTAACACCAGCACAGTTATGCAGTGATCACAAGTTAACAGGAGCTAACTATAAGAAACAGGCTGAACACATTCCTAAATTATGAGGTAGGTTTACCATTTACTAGATAACAAGATAAAACCCAGTCTGACACTTCTTTTCTGCTACATATTGCATTATTTTTCAAAATCCCAGAAGACTTCTTCCTGCAGATTTATCAAACTACAGGTTCCATTTTGTCAAAAGGTACGATTGGGAAATTAACAGCCTGGAGGCACAGCCTTCAATTAGGTCAAACCTGCGGCCCAAAAGCTCTCAGATTCTCAGTAAAATAAGAAACAGTGGGATTTCAGTCTGAAAAAGATTGTTTCAACAGCTGAAGTTCTCCCGCTTACTTCCCCAAAGAACAGTGGCTCCAACCTCACCTGCATGGCTGCACCTGAACGCCAAACAATGAAACAGGATATTGATTAATACAGAACCATAAAAACAAGCCTGACTTGGAGTAAAAAGATCATGAATCTAGTGAGACTCTCACTGAACCTGGGTGTAGAGAGAAGTCTTTAAACAGCCAGAAGCAGAAATGTTTTGTAAAGCAGAAGAGTCTGGTAGTGAATATTTAATTTGTGTCTGACTACTAACTATCTGTTACTTACCCAGGGACCTTTAAAGAGATTCTGCAAAACAGTGGTACTAAAAACCCCAAGCCAAACACAGACCATCACCCCACCCCTGAAGTCCTCATCCTGTGTAAAGCCGTTGAAATCCTGGCCTCAATGAAATAAATATTCTGGGACACTGACTTCAGCAGGGATGGGATTTCACTCTTTGCTCTTATTATTATCTAAAGGAGTGAATTAAAAATACATAGGATTTGGAGAAATTCTCTCCAGCAGAAAACACAATGTTTACGTCACTCAGTTCTTGACGAGAGAACCTCTCAACTTGCTATAGGTACCAGTTCCCTCTGTCCTAGAAGCAATGTTAATCACACATTCATCACTGCAAATTGACAACATAAACGCTGACTTGTGCAAACAATGTTAGAGAAAATGGTGTTCTTGCTGCAGAAGGGAATTACACAGCCTTTCAAGCTTTCCGCACTTCTCAGCTTTATGTAAACTCTAATTTCCAAGCCTTTGTTCTGCCTTTAAAGGTCACACAGTTGAAAGCTATGAAGCGTAGCATGTGTTCCTACTGATATTAAAATACTGTTTATTAAATCATGCATATAAATGTAAAGAAGAAACAGTTTGTAACCTACTGCGTTAATAAGAGATGATTTATTAGACAACACGGTTCCATGTATCAACATGTGGAATGTAAAAAACTGATCTTAATCATGCAACGTGATTTTTTTTGTTGTTTTCTGAAGTAAAGTCTCCTCCACGATGCCATGCAATCACACTAACTTCTGATGACACCATATTTGACTGATTAAACTCTTAATCTTGCCAATGCTTAACTTCAGGAATACAAGCGGTCTTTTTAGATTTGAGCATATGATTGCACATTTGCAAGATCAGGATTTCATTTGCATATTCAAATTGAAAAACTGCATCTTCCCTTTGTCTGCGTAAGGCCAACTATAGCGCTCCAAATGCTAAACAACCACCGTAGAGTTGGACACTATTTTTAGCATCTCTGTGGTGCACTTCTATCTTTAGCTGCTGCATTCACAAACAATCCCACAGGACACTGCATAGCTAACGCAGCTTGGGCTCTTCACCACATTCAATTTTTGCTCCCAAAGCATGGTGAAAACAGACTATACAACAGGCCAGTTCAGGACCTACCAAAGGTTCCTTAGCTGCAGTGTCTTGAGCAGAGCAGAACTATATCAAAGTAATAAAACATTAAAATGCTAGAGCATTCTGCTCTGGTGTGGTGATGGAGGTTGCTGTGACTTCCTCCGGGCAACATACAGCCTAACACTTTGAGTTTGCACATAAATCAAGGAGGACAGTGAAGGATTTCTGCATGTTGTTTCCTAGCAGGATGTGCCCATGGGTTCATGGCAAATTTCTGGTCAAAGCTTAACCCTGCAAGAGAAGTTAATAATTGAACTTGCCAAATCATCACAATCCAACTGCGTCTTGTTTTTACAAAGAGGCATCTTAAACCAGTGAGCCATTTTATTAGACTCATGTAACAAAAACATGTGTTAGCTCTTGAGTGCCAAGTATCATCCTGGAGGGTTACCAATCCCTGTTACAGATTTTGTAGCCAGACTGCAGTTATCTGTCATAACAGAGGAGGCAGTTTTGAATACACAGAATGAAGCGTGCTGCTCGGTTCGGGAATACTTTACGTGGTCCTGATCTCTTTGTAAAACTCTAGGAAGGAGATGTACTGCAGGGGGAAGAAAAGAGCTTGAAACTTACTGCTGACTGCAGTGGGACTATCTCACAGAAGCCTCCTGGATGGCTGGGGCATGGCCCCAAGCTTGCACTTTCATTCCCTAGTGCAACTTTTGAAAACGGCTGCAGTACCACCAGTCCCAACACACAACCACAGTGGCTGGGTCAAGTCTGAGTGCACAGGAAACGTTTTGAAAGTCATCTGTGAGGGGCGTTTCAAAACTACAGGTTTACCACAAAGAGAGAAAAAAACCTCATCATGGGAATGGCAGTATTAATCAGATGACTGACCTTTGAAGCTTCAAATCTGAAATAGTTTCCACACCAAGCTGGAGCTGGATATGGAGACAATTGCCTCCAATATCTTAATTTACAGAGGAAGTACTGATGGAATCCCATATATCCTGTTAATGGTGAAGGGAAGGGAATTATATAACGGAACTATTTTTTTCATTAAGTGCCACAGCTGAGGTTTGCAGATGAACCTAGACACTTGGCTCCAATTTAATTTCAAGGGGATAAGATAGCCTGAAAAGCCTCAGAAAACCTTAGCCACTGTCAGTGCTTCACAAATGGGCTCCTCATTTCCCCATTTACACTTACCTCCTCTCCCATCACTACATGCTATCAAACACTCTGTTATTAAAATTATTTAAATGCTAATGGGACTTTACAAAAAACCTGTGTTCATTAGATTCCTCTGCCCTACCACAGGTATAGGTGTATGTCTGGGAGGTGTGAGAACACTGGGGCTTGGAAGGTATCCCTTGGCTCTGCAGCAGCACCAGAGCAAGGCTGAGATGCACAGGAGGCAGTGGCCAGGCAGCAGCACAGACTGTGCATTGGGTCTACAATACATAATGGTGGTTTTCTTTTTTTTTTTTTTTTTTTTGGTCAGAGGCTTTTTTTCCCCCCTTTTAAGCACAGCACGTGTTCAATCAAGAATATCACAGCTATTCATTTGAAGCATTCGCATTACGTAACACAAGCATCAGGTTTAGGAGAAGAGAAAAAAGCCCCACAAGTACTTTGTATTTTCTGAGCCCTTTCTTACAGAACTTAATTTTTAAATGAGTAGAGGCTTCCCCTCCACCCCGGATGTGAGGTTGACATCCTGGGGTCTGGTTCTCATCCTACTACAGGCTCCTCAACTGAAAACTGTGGGCTGCAAGACATGGCCTTTACTAAGAAACAATGATATTACAGGAAAACTCACTGCATACCTTTGAACATCAACAGTAAATTACCCTTCCATTTTCTAATACAGACACAATGTCTGGAGTTGAGCAAACACATTCTTGAAAGGTCAAAACACTTAAACTGTATGTACCTAGTTCAGGATGAAAAAAACTGTTGTTGCCTTTTAGTTATGACATTTCAGTTTACCCACAAGAATTACACTACTTCCCCTAAAAGTTTTCAAGCCCAAGAACATGCTTTTCTCACAGTGTTGGAAAGTGAAGGTAAAACTCTTCATTTACTTATCACAGCCATCAACGAATCCTGTGTTTTGTCAAGAAGACAACCATTCATCCCCAAAGGGCTTCAGCCACCATCAGATGTGTGTGAGGGGATGCTGTGTCCACCTTCAAGGAGAAGGGGCTGGAGGAACCCCACTTGCCCAGACAGCAGCTGATGGCGAGTCACTGCCCAGGCGAGCCACACACAACCATTCACACTGAACTCTGCAAACCAGCAAGAACTACGAATGTCCTAAAATACAGAGCTGGAGGATGGGGAGCTCTTCATTTTCTCTGAAAGAATGGGAGGAACTTCCTCTTTCAGTTACAGTTACATGGTCTAGTAAGGATATAACTGCTGTAACGATCAGGAAACGACTGTCACGTTGGATGGCACTATGGAGTGCTACTGGGGAGCTGCAAGGACCTTGCAAACTATAGACAAAAGTTTGGATCTGCTGGAAGTGCTCTGATCTGTCACTAAACACAGTGTTGTGTCCAACTTCAAGTTTCAGGGCGCTAAGGGAAATGAAGGAGCACCAGTTTAACCCCAGCCCAAAGAGGTGAGGTTCATTTCATTTCAATGGAGCTGCTTGAGGTCACTTCATCACTTTAGTCCGTGTCTGTTCCCTGGGGCTCAGACATCCCACAGCCAAGGCTGCACTGAGCTAGCTCTGGGACTAATTAGCACAGGTGAGCACAGTGTTAATGTGACTCACTGCCCTGGGCCACGCTGGGACCTCAGCAGGACATTGGGTGTGCTGTGCCCCAGTAGTCTCAGCAATCTCAAGCTGAATTGCTCTGAGAGAAACTCCCCTTCACTTATTCAGTGCTGGTGAACAGGGACACCTTAAGCATGGTAAGATGACTGTCCTCTGCACTATGAAATGACAGCCCCCAAGGTGGGAGATGCTGAACTCCAGCTGAGCAGCACTGACTGATGGCAAATGCAATGGAGATTGAAACAGGTTAACCACCGAGAAGTGGTTGGAGGTAACCATTTTATTCATACTGGCAGAGGCTGTCAGGGACTGCTTTGTAGAAGGGAACACAACTTCTTCAAATGGACTAACATGAGCACTTCCATGTGCTTACTAGGACTGCAACCCCTCACCTCCATCCTGACCGCTATGCAAAGCTCCTACCAGCTTAGCTTTGGTCCTTGACAGTATTTCCAGCATGCATTGTCAGCATCGATCTGCATTTCACAAGTCTCCCATTCCAAAGTTCCTAACGGAGAGCCAACTTATCTTCTGAACTAAACTTTCAGCAGAGTCCCTCTACTGCATGGTGCCCACCAGCACCATTGGTACCACACCGTAGCATGGCACTTACCCAGCCCTGTAGACCTCATCCTACTGCTGTGGTTGTTATGGAGGAAGAGAGCTCCAGTTCTTCAAAACACTGATTTCCTACTGAAGTTGCTTGTGGGGACTGCAGAGAAACTGTACCTGGTTTCCTGTGCTTCAGTCACTAGAGTTAACAGACATGATATAGGAAATGGGCAGGAAATGTCAACTTTACATATAGCAGCAATTTTTCCCCTTCCCTCCACACCAAGACCTGACCTTGCACTTTTTACTGCAGCATTTCTTACACAAACATTTGACTCAGATCTAGAGCCAAAAACAAATAAAAAGCCAAACACATTGCCTATTTTTTTTTTTAAATAAAATAGGCTGACACCCACTTTCATACCTATTTGTACTCAAATCTAAAACACATAGTGCATTTTTAACTGTATGAATTTTCTAAGATCACCAAAATTTTAAAAACTCAACCTATTTTTTACTCCTTCTGGTACCTGTGTAAAGATTGTTAAAGAAATGATATTCCTGGAGCTCTGCACAGACGTGAAAGGTGCTGATGGAGAAAAAAAGAAGTGTGGTATGATTAAGCACATGAGTTAGGAGGTTTCAGCTGTTATATTTCTCCCTCTTTCTTTTACAGTCATCTTAATTTTGCTTCCATTAAAAAATCCAAGGCAGAAAACCAACACGACCTAGCCCTTCACCTTGCTTCTCTGCAAAATCATTTGGATAATAGATGTAAAATAGTACTTTTCTAACCTGGCAGCATTTTATATTCACTTTATCCAGATGTAAATGACAGCATAAGGAGTAAGGAAGTGGAATCAGATACAGCATGTATTTCTCTAATAGAACTACCCCTTCTTTAACACCTTAAATTGAAAGACAATTTTCCTCTTTTGTTTCCCCATTAATTATATACAAACATGGAAATATAAGTGTCAAGTGTATCTTTAAAGGAAAAATGCACCACAATTGATCAGTCCTCCAATTAAAAAAAAATTAAAATCTCCTACTTCCTGGATTAGTAGTTTCTTTTTACAGCAGGTGTCTTACCTTTTTGTAGTTTCTATTCACTGCCAAGAAAACATGCCTTATATCACTGGAAAACCTACAGGTCCTAATTATCATCCAGTATCTTCCAGATCACATCATTTGTACTGCTGATTATTTTTGAAAAAATCAAGTCTACATTACATTAATTCACAACCAAGTAAGAATTAACTCACAGTACTGGACCCAATTTGAAGTACTTTGTGTTAGTACACAAGACAACACCAAAAATAACGCATGGGAGAAACGGGGTGACATTGGGGTAGACTGTTGATCTAAGGAAGTTCCTTCTCCAGCGGCACACGGTGTGTTCCCTGACACAGCACTTCCTGATATTCACAAGACAAATCTGTTCTGTAACATGACAGACACTAAGCCAGAAGTGTCAATATGAGTAACTCCCTGAAAATAAACTTTGCTCATTCAAGGTACAGCGTTTCTAATGCGGGACGTGAAACAAAACTGCGGGAAGCAGCTTCTCAGGTTGCTGCATGCGAACTGCCCCGACAGCAAAGCACAAGGCCCAGCTCCTCTGCCCAGCGAGGAAAACGTGATTCCCTGCGAGAACTGCAGCATGAGCCCATCAGGTGCCACGTGCCCACGTTTGTTCACCACGTGGTTGTGCAAGATGCGATTCTGCCCGGCCGTAAGGCCCTGCCACCGCACGGGCGCCCAGTGGGATGGGGCTCTGCCTCGGGCAGCTCTTGCACAACCCCTCTGAAAGCCACCAGCTCACTGGGACTGCCCATTTAATTATGCCAAAATGGAGCTGGATCTCTCATGGCTACATATTAGTCCTGGGTTTGTGAAAGACGATGAACTTTATTTTTTTCCCTAAAATGTGTGGAAGCTCATGGATTGAATGGGAGGGAAGGAGAATTAACCTCAAGTCCATTTCACTGATTCACAGAATAGTTTCTGCTGGAAGAGACCTTCAAGGTCATCAAGTCCAACCTTGTTCCCAGTCCTATCAACACCACTAAACCATTTCCTTTACTTTCTAATGGTTTGTCCTTAGCTCTGAGTGTAATCCAAGAACAAGAAGGAATTTTTGCTACCCCTTAAAAACGTGTTTATGTTTATCTCCATATGAGAACGCAGCAGCGGCCTTCCCCAGCACATAATACATTCCTGGCTTCTGAAGCACAGTGCTGTCAAACAACTAAATACTTTTAATAGAAACCTGGTGCATTACCGAGCTGAACCATCAAATAGTCACGTGGGAACAGCAAACAACCCCGGGAAGAGCTGCTGTCTTTCCATGCTGAACAAAAACCTATTTACAGGAAGAGAAATAACACAACCTCTAATGCTGCTTTGTGCAGTGCTGGTCAGTAATATTTTTTAAAATAAAAGCAAACTTGGGTCTTTTCTTCTCTGAAATCTCTTTGCAATATTCTATACACAGAATAAGCTCTATTCTGTTTTATAACTGGACCTGGGCTGCTGAAACAACTGGAAACTTTTCAGCTGATTTCAGTGGGTGTTTCTCTGCGTACCTACTCACAGTCAGCTCCTGTGAGAATGAAACGATCACCACATCTTTGTAACAACACCTATTCTCACCTTCCCCACACCTGTGCATATAAAGAGATTTTATTGTTCCTGCACTCACCATATTTGACTTGTTTCAAACCCCACATGCAATACAAAGAACTGCACTACACGCAAGGGAAAGTATGTGTCTAATACAAACATTTGTAATTCCAAAGCTTTAGACAACAATCAAGATAAACCTAGCATCAACTGCAGGGCAAGCTGTGCTGTGCAATGCAAAGGGGGTCCTGAATGTGCAATTTGCATTTAATGTTTTTGCTGTTAGCTTAAGCTTTAGGTGAAACAACAAAAAACCCTCATTAGACAGGTGGAATAAACTGAAGGTGGAGTCTGTGGCATCCTACACGTGACAGGTGAGGTGATACTACATCCCGTGATAAAGATTAAATTTCTGTAATTTTTATTTCTGAAAAAAGGATCAATCTCCCACATTTTAAGTATGTTCATCAAGGAACTCCTAACAACAGTAAATCTGCATGCAACGCTTTCCTCAAATCTGCTTTCTACAAACAGGACAGCTGCTTCCCAGCCGAAGCTCTGGGCTATCGAAATGGGCTGCTCTGATTTATAACCAAGGTGTTTAAAGTCAGGCAATCTAATCATTGACTTGATAGTCCACAATGTCTGCAGTCAGCAAAATTTTAAAAATGCAAAATATTGACAAGATCAGACAAATACATAATGAGGGAGTTATTAAAATGCAAATTGCCTGCCTTCTGGGTACTGCTGTGGTGTACAGCACAGGACCCCAGAGCCTGCACCTAGCCCCAGCCCCCCTCTAACTCCATGCTGATTATGGCAGGGGGAGGGAAGGAGCTGGGGAAATGAATGGGCAGAGCTATCCCAGGCCAGTTGGATGGGCCCCACATCATGGGGGGCCCCAGAGAGAGACAGTGACTGCATGGGAACAGGAGGCATTGAGTTGTATAAGGAAGAGGTGGCCCTGCACATACTGGATCCCAGACCTTCAGGGGATTTCAGAGACGCCCTGGCCACAGAGGGAAGCCCAGTAGCAGCAGTTCAGGGCCAGGACTGGCTTGGGAGAACAGCCAGAAGTGGAAACTTTTTGCAAGTTGGTGAAACTTGACATCAGCATTCATGAAATGCACTGCCGTAAGTTTTAGTAACCAAAAAAGAAGTCCAAAGAACAGATGTGATGGAAATGAACCAGGCTTTAAGAAGAGAAAGCCCAGTGCCCTGATCTGCTGTGAGAAGTTCTAGCTGGAAGGTGAAAGCTTTACAAGCTAATTCCCTCCTTTCTCATCTCTGCCCCTAACTTTTTCCTTCTCATTTAAATAGCCTTATAATCCTGGGGACTGTCTAGTATACGCTTATTATTTCATTTTGCAGACACATTCTTGTAAGTCTGAGGGCTGCATATGTGTCTGGATGTCTATAATAGAACAAGTAAAATAACACCATTCCCAGCTGTGGGCTGGATGATCTAAGCCCCCACTAGGAGAAAACTTTTGATGGATATTGTAATTTTATTCACTGCATTTCAATCATGTTAATATTGCTGTAACAATCTCTAAAAACTATGCCAATATAGATGGTGACACCCTATTAACAGGCAAACACTAAGGGGGAGGTTAAGTGCTAATTTTACCTTGGCATTTAGCTGAAGAACTTCATTATGCCATCTTCTATTTTAAACTGGAGCCATCCCACCTTGTGCTGTGCTGCTGTCCGTTCTTAGTATTATGTGAATCACAGTAATGCCTTGCAAGACAGACAGGGTCACAACCATTGGTGCTAGACACCTGCCCAAAACCAGAAGAAAAGAGGGTCCCTGCCACCAAGAGCTTGCAGTAATGCTGAAGTGAAGCTTTATCAACACTTCAAAGGGAGATCTGGTGCAGGGCATTAAAGTGATGGTTCAGACTGACAGATGTAGTTACTCAGTGCTCCTGAAATCGCATCAAGTGAGAGGAAAAGGACACTGCAGCAACACAGCCTCCATCGAATATGGGCCCTTTGCAGTATCTGGTAAGGAGCGTGCATGGGCAGTGTGAGTCAGGCACTCAAAAGGTTGCTGAGCCGCCCTGGCCGTTACTGAGCAGCACTGATACAAAGCCAGTTCTTTATCTCATCTTTCAGATAAATAAAACCTGAAATAGATGGAGCTTAACATACACAAAGAACAGCGAAGGTGCAGAAACAAATTGAAAAATACAACAGCATACTTGAAGCTACAGCCAGGACTGTGGTAAAGCTGTATTGAATTTGCAGAGAAATTAGATGCCTCGTTAACTGTGGATAGATGCACAACTGCCCAAATTTAAACTTCCTCCTTTCCTCAGCTCACAACAGTCATTACAAATCATGCAGCTGAATGAAAGCTGAAAAAGCACTTGGAGCTTGGCAATTTTGCCGCGGTGAGTCCAATAATAAATGAGGGAAGAAGGGTGGCAGCACTGATAATCTTCATATCAAAAACACATTTTCTGCAAAGCAACCTACTATTGTTCATATGTAAAATACATCATGCTGCTAGTGAGGAACGAACTGTCCTGCATTTTATAGATAGTAATTTTATTACAGATTCCCCCTGATTGTGACTCAGAAAACAAACATTTCATGCATCCTTTATTTTTAATAAATGCACAAGATACACAACATGGCTGGATTATGTTATGCTGCTCTAGACAGTGCTTTGAAATGCAGTGTAGGAGGGATATTTCTACGGCACAGTATCACACATAAATTATTAACAAAAGTTAAGGAATGAAAGCAGAGCAAAGCTTCATCTGTCCAACTAAAGTCAGCTCCTGAAACATGCTGAGCATCATCCCCCTGTTCCCAACTCAAATGGGCTGGAGGCAGCACAGTACCCAGGAGCCCTGGTCCCAATGGTATCGCTTCCTGCTCTTCCCATCTTTCCTCCTGAAGCAATTAGAAAAACCTCAAGGCTCCTTGGCAAGCCAATCTTTTCTCTCCTCTCACTCCCTCCAAAGCAACAATACTTAGGTGGGGTTTAGTTTTTTAAGTGCTAGGTCTTTTTCCTAAAGCTAAAAATGTTTGGATAGATGTGAGCAGCCTTGACCACGTGCAGGAAAATCTAGTCCATTGCTTATCAGTCGATTTGGCTTCACACCAAGAGTAACACACTGCTATAAAGGGCCAACACAGTGTGAAAAAGGAGCTGTTCTACTAGAATACACTTGGTTAATTCTGGTTGAGCTGACATTCTCCTAGGACAACGGCTCAAAATGCGTTTAGACTATTGCACTAAGGGTGGCTGGGAATGGAGCAGCAGGCTGGTTTCCCTCTGATGGCACTAAACAAGAAGCAGACACACACGCACACAAAAAAATCTCATGAAAATCAAATGTGGGCCAAACTCTCACAGCATCATCTTTCACCAAAATAATATGTCAGGTTTGAAACAAAAATCCCCACCATGCAGGAAAAAAACCACTGAGAAGTCAAAAATTCCAGACTCGCTACACTTACTGTAATTGTACTTTATAAGAAGAGCCCTCTAGTTATGTGAAATGACATTACCTCACAGCCCCAGGCTCCCCGCGCTACGCACAGGAAGGAAGCAGACACACATCTCTTTAAGAGCCGTTTTCTCTCTGCTCTATTAATTTCGGAGATTAAGCAAGCCACTCCTTTGTGGCATAATAGAGCGAGATAGAGCCATTGTGTTTGCGGAGAGCCCTGCTCACTGTTTTTCTACCTTTGAGCAGAGGGGATGCCTTAGCACTTTATTCTCAGATGGAAAGCCGGAAAACTTCTAGCAGCCCCGAAACCCTCCCTTCTGTTTAAATTATGGTTTCAGCACATCAGAAGCCAGCAGCCCCCTTCTCCCCCACCACTGATGAGGATTTCAGGGTCTCACTGACACAGTTCAGGATGGGTAGAAACCCTCAGTCGCATCAGAGGAAGGACCCTGAATGAACAGGACTTATCAGGATTTATTTTGCCTGGACACACATATCCCACCTTCCAGTTCCTCCCTGCAGCGTTGAAACCGAAGTACTAAATTTACCAGCATTTTTTTCTTTTCTTCTTTTAAAAATTTATACATCCTTTTTGCTCTTTTTCCTTCACAGCACAAAGTCCCTTCAGCTCGTACCAGATGCCCGATGACCTTTAATAATACAGAGGCCACCGCCTCTCCGTTTCAAAGACTATCAACACATCTGCTGTTGGAGCCTGGGATTACACGGGCTACCAAAGTGACCACCAGCCGACCAGAGCCTCCACTGTTCCTAGAGTTGTTGTGAAGGAAGAAGAGAGAAGCAGGAGAAGATTCAGCCGATGCCAGAGCAGGTCAGGATCTCCACTCCAAGCCTGGGCTTTTAAATTTCCTTCTAAAGCTCACACAGATGATTTATCCTCAACTTTGCAGTTTTCTTTCCAGACTGTTAAGCAAACGAGGTTGGAAACACAGGACCTTTCTGGAGTCAACTGCCATAGGAAATACCACTTTGCGGGGGCGCACAAAGCTGCAGAATCCTTGAGCCTCGTTCACATTTTTTACAGTGTGTAAACACGGCCGTTACTAAATAGAAATGCCATCAGCAGAAAATGGATTTCTTTAGCAGGAGGAGGAAAAAGATAACACACGCTCAGGGCTTTTGAGCATCAGAAGCAGCAGGAGAAAGGGCGATCTCCTGGCTGGAGCAGGAGTGCATGAGCCAGAACACTGTTTCTACTGTACCTTCCCTTGCAACAGAGTCAGGAACACAAAACCCATCCAGATAAAACAATTTGCCTATTCAGCAGCTTTCTTTTCATGAGCTGCTTCATCTTTGCAGGCTGCTCCCCCCCCTTGCCTTCCTAGTCACCAACTGAAAACTTCAGAAAGAAAAGGAGAAAGGAGTTGTTCAGACAAAGGCCTGATTCTCTGCGAGAGGAGGGCACACACACCAGAAAACACGGTCACGGTGCTCTGGGCATGGTGCTGGCGAGCACCTTCTCCCAGCAGCTACGTGGGGCAGGTTCCTCACAAAGGTTTCCCTGCCTATTGCAAATGGAAATCTTAACCCCTTCCAGAAATTTTTCTTCCAGGGTGGCATCTTGCAAAAGTGTTTTTAAAATTATTATTATTATTATTTTAATATTAAGTGGAGATACTTTTCTGATGTATGAATGTAAACCACCAGTTCATATTGCAGAAGTGACTCAACAGCATTTAGATGCCAACACGTAGTTACTTCTGGATGGAGCAGGATATGATTCAGCAACTACAGGCAAGTAGCAGTGTATCCCTTGCATCCTCTAGACTTCTTTTTTCTTGATAAATTAAACTAAAATTCAGTTCAGTCATTTTTACTTTGGTCTTTTTTTTTTTTTATTACAGTCACTATTGGTCTAACATCATACACACCTCTTACCCCTCTCCTCCAGTATTCAGAAGACCTACGAGGAACATAGCGTTGCCACACATCAATGACACTAAATAAATCCTGTGCTCGGCATCACATCAAGTCTTAGCCTCCAAAAAGCTTTCTTCCCCTTATTATCAAAATTTCTCCCAAAACACAGCCCCCACCACAGCTGTCTCACACCAGCAGCTGGAAGCTGCTTCTCTGTTGCTCTGTCCTGTTCTGACCACGCCAGAGCAGGGCACAGCAGCCGCCTCCGGCCGGTGGACCCTGCTCCATGGGCAGAGCTTGGAAGAATATGACCATCTTCCACCCACAAACATGGACTGGTGGGGAAAAGCAGAGATAAGGCGATTGCAAAACACAGGTGAAACATTTGTTTTTTACTGTGTGAAGTACAGAAGGTAACCAACTGCACTTGAAAATATCAACCTATGAAGTTGAGCAAGCAGAAGCCAGAGTGGGCAGTGATGAAGCAGAGGGTGCAGAAGGATGCTGGTGGGGATGTGCCTGGCACCTGGACAAGCTCCTTAGCATCTTCTGTAGAGCAGTTTTGATTGTCTTCATGGAACTGCATGAAAGCAGAAGTGTTTATCTTTACATAGTGCTTTGCATCAAGGCTGGCGGGGGGAAGCAAACTACCTGAGCAGTCTTGGAAGATCTAACAGGCAGGATTTATTAGTTTTAATATTAAAATATTAAAAAATCTACCCTGATCATAAACTCAGGGGCTTTGAGTCACTGGAGAAAGAGACATGGAATTATTTTTTTTAATGTAATTTCGGAGTTTAGAAGCCCAGAATAAGTGGCAATATTAAAATCATCAGTCAAAGCAACCCTGTCTCCAACATACCAACCTTTTCTCACATCTCCTATAAAGGCAAATTTTATTCTCATATTGCCTTTATGCCAAATCTGACAAAGGAAACCAGCATGCTCCTTGCCACCCACTTTGCCAAGGGGTTACCAGAGGTGCCTTCCCACAAGGTTATCCTTGTGTGTGGGTATAGTTCCCTGTACTGAAGAGACTCTGCACTACTTCAGGGATTAAGTGGAATTTGGCAAGAGAGGATGTCTGGACCTTCTTAGTTCTAGAGAAAATACCATGCTTATTGGAAGGTGTTTTGGCTCCCAACTCTGGAAAACAGCTAGCCATCTACTTACACCTTACCTGCACAACAGACCTGCATCGGATCAGATAAAAGTGTGAATTAAGCTGTTTGTATAAGAACAGTTTATCTAAAGTATAATAATGGCCTATTAGCTTTCACTTAAATTGGTTCCTAGTGGAGGTAAGTAAAATGAAAAGGAGTGGGTTTACCCAGCCTGTCTAAACCACAGCACACACCAGCTGATAATCAGTGTAACTGCCTTGTTCAGACAAGACCCAAGTCCTCCTGATTTAAATTCTGCCCTCAACATCAACAGTTTACCTTTCAGATGTGTTAAATCTCATCTCTGCTATGCAATAGTTACCTTCAAACAGGGCAAAAGCAAAACACAATAGAAATAAACTGCATAAACGGTGCTCAGTGCTCTGTAGGCATTTGGAGAAAAAAAGAAAAAAAACCCCTTAAATGAATCAGAGCACAATCTCTTCAAAACTAGGTAGTTCAGAAAAAAATACCAGCCTTTCTTTGCACAAATAAATACCCTAATGCTTTGCAAGAAACAAAAAGAGGCACAAGGAATTACAGCAATAAGCTAAAAATTGTTCAACTCTAAAACCAGATTGCAACGCGAAGGGGAAAACTCCTAGGGAAAGCTGAGGAAGGTTTCTTAATCTTACACTGAAGGGCTGTAAATGTGTGAGCTCAATACCTCACAACCCTTTTTGAGTAAATAAAGGTTTAAAACGTTCTTTCTTTAGCGTGACTGAATTCCTTTCCAATGTGACCTCAACATGCCATTCCTCTATCTTTATCTGCCGACACAGCAGAGCTGTTGACCTTTCACCAATGACCTGCGCAATCAATAAACAGCCGACAAACTATCTCAACAGCAATGCTCCACGGACAAGTTTCTCCCTCGCTCTCTATGCTGCCAAGCTCTGCCGTTCCTGAACTTTTCCTCAGGCCCTCGCCTGTGCGTCAGCGTGACTGAACAAACACCACGCGGCTCAGAAATACATTTTCTTGGCCATTCCCTATCCAAACATATTAAACCTCTGAGTGGGTTTGCTGCTGTTTGCAGTCCCATGAACTGCCTTCGTGTTACGCGTAGGATCTACAAGATCTCCACCTCATGCTAAGCACTTCATGTTGACTTCCAAGAACAGAATCCAAACTCATGTAAGTCAAATACGCACAAACTGTTGGACAGTGAGACAATAACTTTATAAAATAAAGTATCTTGTTCAAGTCTTGCCCAAACGCCAACTGGCAAAGTCTCATCTCAAAGAACTTCATTAAATAAAATAATTAACACAATTAGGATGCCTGGAATAAGAAAAGAAACTAAGGCAGGTCAGAAAATACTAGAGTTATTATGGATGTCTTTCAGATGACTTCCAATGCTATACATGCTGTGGTATTTACACTACACGAAAGAGACTCTAACGCAGCACTCCTATCAATATGATTTAAGAAAGCACTGTATGAATTTTGACTTAAAACAGGTCCATATTTTACAGGTGTCAGAAAAAGGGGAACCACTGAACTGCTGCAATGTGTTTTCCTGGGTACAGAAAAAAGAACAACCATTCCCTGCAGTGCTTACAGCAAACATACTGAAGCATTGATCAAGATCTGAGAAGCCAAAAGAATGCAAACTATTAGAGACTAGCCATAAGGAGAAATGAAACCAATTAGTCCTCAGTCTTTATCAAACAGCAGAGGTGCAAGTACTAAAAAGGAACTTCAGATTACTAAAACAGAAAGAGCAACAGCTTAGAGAGTTTATTCCCATGATGTCTAAAATACTTAACTGAGATGAAGTGTCTAAGTTTCTCTCTATAGATATACACACACATATATATTAACTTTCCTTAGTGTATGTATATTTTTATAGATATAAAATCTAAAGAATACTTGCAATGGGTCTTAAAATGTTAATAATATTTGATGATGCAAGATAGCTGAAGTTTCAAAACCCAGTAAGCCTGATAAAATTTGTTCAAAATACTTTCTCATATGCTCCACATACTCCAGGAAATCAATTTATTGTTTCTCTCCCCACCATTTAAAAAAAAAAAAAAAAGAAAAAAGTAGCATGATTACAACTGTGTTTTGAATTGTTCTGTTAAATTAATAATGTAAATCAGTACTAAGTGGAGCATAACATGACATTCTTTTATATAGATTTTTTTCGGTCTTTCTGTTCACTGTGCATTTTTAGGACCCACTAACGACAAAGATTAGCTCTTCAAAGGGCAGTGGCAGCAAAATTTTAGTGAAAGTGATCAAGTGATTAACCTGCTCATTACTGAAGTGAAAGTGTTTGCATTATTACCTGCACAGCAGAGAGCTGAAATGCATGTAAGCAGCTCGGATTTATTTATTTGTTCTTAATACACACAAGCAAGCATGTTCAAATTGCAGTATTTAACAGCTTGCATTGATGGGTCAATACAATATTCCACTGAACTTAAACTTTAAGCAGACAAGAGCTATCACAGCTTTTGATTAATAAAACCTTGGTCTTTCTCATTTGAGTCCAGATCTCACAGTCTGACCCTCCAAGCAGGATTTCATAGGCAGGAGTCCCTGCATTTCACCAGCACTCAGGCTGCTTTCAGCCATGGTCAGGGTGCCTGAAAGAGCCACCATGGCTCTCTGGAAGCACAGGAGAGTCACCCACACCACCCCCCAGGTATTTCTGAGGCATCTGCTAATAACCTGGTGCAGTGAAAGAATATACACTCAGATTTCTGTGTGTTCCATATACTTCTCAGTGTGAGAGTGGGAGTCAAACCCACAAGTTTGGGATGGCTTAAATCAACTGGCACAGATTTCCAGCCATGGGTGTCTGCACCCCAGGACAAGCAAAAATAGCTCATGGAGAAGCTG
Organism: Podargus strigoides; assembly: GCA_028020825.1. Taxonomy (NCBI): domain Eukaryota; kingdom Metazoa; phylum Chordata; class Aves; order Caprimulgiformes; family Podargidae; genus Podargus; species Podargus strigoides. The sequence continues at coordinate 12,064,111 of CM051631.1, forward strand.
GGCATCCCTCCTATCTGGTTTGTAAGTGCAGGACACAGGCAACAAGGCAGGATGAGGGTCAGGAAAAGAAGTGGTGCGACTGCCAGACGAGGCAGAGATGCAACCAGGAGCCCTTGGCTACCAGCCACCGTCCTCACCTGACTCATGCTGTGACTGAAGCTGCATCAACCCACCATGCTGCATGGTCACAGTGCTCTGACGAGGGGGACCAGCAGTGACTACTATCAGTGGAAGAAAATGCAAATCCACCTTCCTAGTTATTTTTTTCCCCTCCCACTACGTGCAGAAAACCCTTCAGATCCCAGCACTCTCCAGGTCAAAGCTGTGTGGGAATATCTGAGCTGTGATGGGTGTTTGGGTGGGGTTTTTTTCTTTTTCTTTTTTGTTTTCCTTTTAATCTAGATGGAATGAATTGAAAGTGCTCCTTAAGAAGAAAATAAGAATGCAAAACTGAAGAAGCACTGTAAGTAAGTATATTAATAAACAGGCTCCTAATTTTTTATCTTTGATGGTATTCAGTACTATTTTAAATATTCTCAAAAGAATCACAAACATACAGAAGGTCGTATGTAAAATCCCCGATGAGGCAATTTAATGCTAAATTAATGCTGTAACTAGGTAAGCCCAACTCTTGGGATCTTGGGTATTTTCAAAGACTAGAATAGAATCAACACTACCCAAGAACACCGTGCATTTTTCAGAGTTTTAAATATTTATTTCCTAAATTAAATAGAGTAGGTTTAGCTGGTTCTTACAGCTTAGCAGGAAACAATTTAATTTCCAAGTCAATTGTATATTGACAGTTGGCAACAATGGTTTTACTTTATAAAAAGAGAATGGCAAAATAGTTGTGCATTTCTGAAACGCTTCCAGAAAATTTCCTTTGAGAACACGTTCAGTGAAAAGTATACAAACAGGCATTAAACATGAATGTAATTTAATAAACATCCACTCAGCTATACGGTGTGATAAATAGGTAATAAGAATGTAATACAGGCATTTAGCTTTCAGCTTCCAAAGGAGCTGGAAGCTAAAACAATAATACTTTCATTAGACTCTCTTGCCTGGCATCAAGAGCCAATTTCCACCTATTAATATGGATTTCTATTACCTGCCTTGTGAATACTGTTAACCCATTTATCAAGCAAGGAGCCGTACTTTTGTCACTTATTACAAGCAGAAGGGGAGCAGAAGGATTGCTAAACCATGTAACATTAGAGCATCAGATTAAATCATTTGACCTAGAAGATAAAAACATTCCACTTACATTTAAAATGGGGGGGGGAAAAAACCCGAGCCCTGCTCATATTACAGCTCATACGACCTCTTACAGGATCAAATCTTTCCTCGCTGCGTCAGAAGAAAAAAAAAAATATAAAAAACCCACTGTCTGCAGACTAATTGTAAACTCGGTGCATGTGTAATTAAACATGCCTCATTGGTTCTCTTGATATGTCAATAGTGGGTAGGAGGAGGTTGATTTAAGTTAAACGACTCAAGTCTTACCAAACATTTGTCCCTTTCTGTGTCCTCCGAGTAAAGCATCATTTAACAGAACAACCTCAGCCAAATATGAGGAGCTCGGAATTAAGTGTTTATTATTCAGATTACAGCGGTGCTCCAAACACTCCAGGCACTTTTCTAAGCGCAGAGAGAGGCGCTGGGACAGATCTCTTTCTTGGCCCTTGATTTACACCAAGAGCAGAGGTGCCCTCTGAGCACAGAGCCGCCCTCCCGCTCCCCTGCCCACACGGGCAGGGAGAAGGATGGAGGGAGGTGGTGCTATCACAGAGATAACAGGCACGCATCTATTAATCATGTGTTTGTTGCTAAACATGCTAAATTCCCACTTTCCCACAGCGCCGAAGTTTCCTTGTCCTCACACCCAGTTCTCAGCTGCAGCGAGCTGCACTCAGCAGCTAATGGGTCCAAATGAGCATTTAGCTTTACCCGCCTCGTTATCTCACTGCTCCACCACTCATCTTCCTGCTAGGGTACTGAGACTGTAACGTTTTTCTTGCTCTTCACACTGGATCAGATTATAAAACATGTCTGCTTCCATGCCTATGATAAAAGCTCCACGATATCCACCTCACCCACTTTCTCTGGAGCGATGACCCAGGAGAAGTACTCGTATTCCTCCCACTCCACACATCGCAGCTACAGATGCCAAAAATACTTCAGACCTCAATGCACAAGGGAGAGGCAGGATCCGGTAAAGCAGCAGAATGTGAGCAAAGTTTCTGAAGTTACAATACTTGAAATTTCCTGGTCTCCATTCAGTGGGGTCATTGAAGATACATGAATTCTTCAGCTTGGATGTCTCAGCTTTCCTTGCCTCACTCCCCACTGCTGTAACTCAGCAAACCTAGTTCACTCAACTCAAGAGCTCAGTGCTGGTTTACCCACTCACCTGGCTGTTCCTGTTTTGATTCAGTTTCATCAAACCACTGAAGCCTCCCAGTGTGTTTCTTTCGGTAAGACTTTCTTGGGACTCCCACTCCTGGCAGGGCAGAGAGCTTCCTGAGCCACACGCTCCAGGGGAGCCAAGGGACCCCCAAAACTCCTCCTGAGGAAAGATGTCTCTTTCCCTTCTCTGAAGTCTCACAGTGATCAGTAAGTTAGCGAGTTAGAGAAGCCATTGAGCAATCAGGCTGCTCATTACACTCCTCAGTGAAATTATAACCACGAGCAATTCTCAGTGCAGTACTATAGGCTGGCCAATCCTGCGTCCTTTTCAAAGCAGTGGAAGAAGCACTGCAGCTTTGTGAAACAGATTTTGAATTCCCCTCATACTCTCAGGGAGTCATTTTATCCTGCATTTTACCTTTTTGCACACTGCAAATTCATCCATACCCATTTCTTTCTCAGTGGTCCCTTAATCCTTTTCTGTTCGTGCCACAGCTCAGCACAAGGACAGGTGTATTTCTGTAAGCCCTGTACTCAGGAGGCTCTATGACTATGCATCATGGGGCAAGGAAAAAACATATTTCTGCTGAAAAAGAATTAGAACTTGGGGTCAGACATTTTATATTTTAGCCAGATTTTGATAAGACATATTAGGAATTCATAGGACTTTTATCATTTTCAACAGCAAGAGGATTAGACCCTACGCTGACAAGAGCAAGAACATCAATTGTTAAAAGAAATATGTGCCACACTGAAATACAGTGAAGCACCTGAAAGACATAACATACTGTCTGATAAAAACACCATAAGCACTTTCAAATTCAGCCCAGTGATGACTTGCCGAGTCAGTGCTTCATTTGTCTGGCAGAGCCAAAACTGCAATGACTTCTGTTCTAATGCTCAAAAATGCAACAGAAGTGCAAAGGGAAACCGTGATTTAAACCAGGACCTCACACAGCAGCAGGAATTCAAACTATGGATAATATACTGATGCTCAGGCCACAGGACAGAAAGAAACAGTATCTTTATTTGGATTCAAAAATTTTATCCAGCAAGCTTGCAATATTGATGAAAAGGCTCAAGTCTTAATTAAAAAAACCCAGTGATTATTTTTCAAATTCAAGGAAAGGTAAAGATATTAACTCAATAACGACAACAACCTCTCTCCTGTCTGAAGAAAGACTCCAAAACCAAAAAGCATCTCAAATTCATCCTTCTTCCCCCTAAAATATTCAGAGTGCTGCAAATGTGTTACAAACTAAATGACTTTTTGTACTGAACTTCTAAAATCCTTGACTTTCAATAAGGTCGTGCATCATTTGATTTTAATTACAGATTTTTTTATCCCTTAAATTTGACTAAAAATGATGTGATTTACAAAGCAAACAAGCCAGTTAAACAAAGCTAATTAAATTCACTAGAGACAGCCTTGCTTTTCCCCTCAGTGAGTGTTTATTTCAGCTCCCAGTGCTCTGATAGCTCCTGACAGCTTGCTGGGACACAAGAAAGAAGTAGGTCAGGGTAAGCTGGAATCAGCAACAGAGGATCCCATTAGACAGGCTTGTAGGGTAATACGGAGATCGAGGAAGTGTGTGATGTAGTGACAGTGTTAGAGACACATAACAAACAGCCCGAGGACAGCCTCCAGCAGAACTGGTACATTTATCTTCTCTGTGTTATAATGACCCCTTATACAGCTTATCCAGTTTGTGATTTCTCGTACAAGAGGCGCTGTATAAACCTAACACCACAAACACGCTGATGGTTTGCAAGAGGACGCGGAGCCAGCGGCAGCCCCAGCCCTCCCCTGAGCCCCTGCCCTTCAGGTCAGGGACCCGGCCAGCTCCGGGGCCAGGCAGCCCAGCACACAGGCAGGATACGTCCCCCTCGCTCCAGCTGGGAACGCAGTGAGGCATCTCGCTGCGCACAGAGATCAAAGGAGAGTAAGTCTGGTTTCTCCTAACCAGTTTCTAAAACATTATACTGATGATTATGGTTGCAGTGCCTACACTGGATCTGAAAATATCGAGTATCCCGTAGCAGGAAAAGCCGCCGTGGCAGCAAAACCACGTTACGGGGCACAAAAGATGCTTGCTTCTCCCTGAGCTGTCATTGGGGGGCTCCTGGAGATCCACCCCCCAGGTTCCTACATACCATCTGAACTGGCAGGAGGGCTCCAGTATGGCTTCTCATACCACAGCACCACTGCCTTTGGGAGCAGCCACTGGCAGACAAGAGAGGCTGAGAAACCTGTGGTTTCTGCTGGCTTTCCCAGCTGGGATCACTGTGCAATGAAGAAACATCAGTGGAACCAGGGAGGAGAACAAAAACAAAAAGACCAAAGTGATCAATGCAAACTATAAATGCTTTATGTTTCTATCACTGTGTTAGATTATTGAATGTAAAGTGTATTTTTACTGGATATGTGTATATACCTGGACGCTTGCTAATGCAACTCTTCCCTCCTGAAGAAAAGGATGAGAAAAGATAAGAGGGGTTTGAGGGTTTTTTTTCCACTGCCTTGGCAATAAGAGCAGAAAAAATAGTGCCAAAACCTCTGCAGCGTAACATTAAGTCAGAGGCAAGTGGGAAAGCACAGTTTTACTCTCCTTGTTCTCATAACCACTACTTACACCATCAAAAGTTCAAAGTTGCTCCCACCATCTCTGGCAGCGCCGCGCAGACCCCAAACACTGCCATTAGGAGAGTCCATGTCTCAGGGTTACACACACAGCCAGAGATTCTCCTCAACTCCAAACTGTGCAGCTCACATTAAAGAGAGCGCGAGCGTGCGCTCCCTCAGAAAATAGGTACGTTTGACAGGAACAATTTGAAGCGCCATGGGCATAAACAAACACAAACGGAGAAGGTTGTTTTTGTTCAGAGCTCAATACCTTGCTTAGAGATGTCTCCAGCATCCCCTTCAGTTGAAGTGCCCGAGTGACTCCATTTTCAGACACCACAGAGGCCGTACTGATAAAACAGCTTGCCTTATTTCAGAAGCTTAATTTTTGTTGCCCCGACTTCACTTTCATGTTTATTCAACAAGAGTGAGTCATGTTCAGCATTTATCCCCTTCTTTGTTTCTAGTTACAATCTTTCCGCAGCACAATTCATCTCCCATGCCTGCTGTGCTTCCTGCTCTTCAGGGGGTCACACTACACACTCACTTGCACCCACCCATTTTACACCACCACACATCCCTTTCCTGCAATTTTTACTTAACCAGACAGTTCCACTGATCTCACAGAGGTCTGATCCCAGTGACGCCGATTTACTCCAACCCTGAGCATCGAGGTAAAATCCTTACCCAGTTCCATGTCCCAAATAAAAACATGCGTGTCCTAACAAAAATATGCATTAAGATAAAAGCATTAAAATAAAGGAAGACAATAAGAATGATCAGAGCAGCAATGCCTGCGAGGAAGGAAGGAAGCTTTTAACAGCACTAAAATATAAAATTGATTTGTACACATATTTGATAAAAATCAATACAATTAGCAAGTAACTGAATACTAGAAAGGGAAATTGATTGCTCGAGGGCCCAGAGGACTCGGGGTAATCAGTCCATTCTTCTAGCTCCTCCACTCTTAATAAAAATTTACTTTTTCATAATCCTGCCTGAACTCTTTGCCCATTAATAATGCCACTAAATAGCTCTTCTTTTAGCACTATTATTGCAGACCTGCTTGAATTACATTTAGAGGCAGTTTCTAGTGGCATGTCCTGGCCATTTTGCTATCTGCAGCACAAACCTCCAAGCAATAGCATAAAAGAGTACCGGCTAATGAACGGGAGCACAGGAACACTTGAGAAGAGCTTATAAAATTAAGTACCAAAGTTTAAATAAACGGATTACCATAGAATTGATTTGCTACATCAATTTGGTCAGCTTTTAGCCGATACATCACTCCTTCCTCAAAGGAGAAGAGCCACCGTTTTGAAACAACTAATTAAACATTTTGAACCCTGGCCTTACAAGGAGAGCAGGGCCGCACTGCTGGGCTCTCCTGTCTCCCTGCGCTCGCCGAGCCATTCCTCCCTGCAGCTACTGCACATGGAACAGGACATGGAATTTATAGTCAAATCTGGACTAAATGAAGTGGCTTCTACAGCCACCACCTGAGCAGATTCCAGTTTCAGGCAAGGGCATCTTCTCTTCCTTCACCACGTTGGGACACGAGGAACCACATGCAATCCCCCGCAGAGGGAGAGAGGCTCCCGCCCAGCCGGCGCTGCCTCCCCAGCTGAGGATTTTCATTACAGTGTACAACCTGATAGAGGGTGAACATGAGGTACACATCTACAAAGGAGGTTTCTCTTTCAAAAGGTCAGATGCCTTCTCAGATAAGAACTTTCTCAGATGTCAAGCTTTGTCCACCGACTCATCTTGATAGGAAGCTCTTTAAACCAAAAACTACCTTTGGGCCCTCACTAACTTCTCTGCCAGTCTGCAGAGTGACGCAGCCTTCGCTGGTAACGAGGGCCCCCATTCAGCAATGCACTTGAGCATATACTTACATCAAGCTCTATGAGTAGCCCTATCCAAGCCAAAGGCAAATATTTTTTCTTTCCATATTAATAAGACCACTTGCACACTTAAAATTCAGCAATATAATTTAAGCACTTTCTAGTGCATCTCCAAAGGAACAAGAAGTCACTGAGTTGAATAAAATCATGTATGTACCTCATCCTGTTAGCTCCAGCAGAAACTCTTCTACTCCAGAAATCTCAACACATACTTATGTCTCCAGTGGTCCAGCTGGACCAGTAACTAAACTGAGCCATTGTATCAGCCTAAGAAAAGGTCCACAGATGCTTTGCAACTCAAGCAGCAACCTGTGTGATGCTTCCATGAGGGTGGATGAGAGCCTGCAGTGCCAAGGGAAGAGGACGGTGCATCACTCAGCAGGGCACCAGCCTAAGTGCCACAGGTGCAGCTGCAACATCTGCCAAGGTGCCCCGCTAAATTCTTATGATGTTCTTACTCGAAAGTTTGCCTGCTGCTTCTTCTTTCAGACATTAGTCTGGACACAGAAACAGAAACCAAAAATTACACAGTTTCAGCACTGGCCTTCTTTGTAACCATGAGCAAACTACTTTCATCTCTTGGCTTCAGTTTCCCTGCCTTTATTAGTAAAGCAGAGACAGGAAAACTTACTTCACCTAACTCATACATCTTTTGTGAAGATGAAATGCTTGTTCTGTGTAAAGTACTTGGAAGATGAAAGGCATGGAGTAAATATTAATCATAGTCACCACACCTACCAACAGGATCTCCAGTACGCTGATTTGGATCCGTGTTTGAAGAGCCTGTCTTTGTGCAATTCAGGAACTATGCTTTCCCGGAATAGTAGAGCTGAATTAAAGCTAATCAACAATTCCCACGTTATTCAGCCTTCTAGCCTTCAGAAGATCATAAGAAGGATGATGCTTCCATTTCAAAAGACAGCACAGTGCCACAGAATGAATTACATGAAACTGGCTGAAGCCCACTTACAGCATGGTCACGGAGGAAACTAGAGGAGTTCATCCACCAACATTCATCTTAGAGCATACACACTTGTAAATCAGCTCCTATTCAATAATGAAATGTCGAGTGACTCATTCTTTCTACGTGTGAAAAAGCTCTCAGAGAGAACCAAAGAATCTTTTACTTTCCAGTCTGCTTTTACAAACACTGAATTACGTCTCCTTTCTTCAGAGAAGCTACAATGCTCCAGGGCCAGCTGTAAAAGAGAACATTACTGTCTCGGGTGGACAGAATCCAGGGCCACCCTAAGATCCCAAATCTCTGTTGAAGGAGATTTGGGAAGATGACTTGTTAGCAAGCTCAATCTTTTGAGCCCACTTCCCATGCAGAGCGAGGCACACTAGTCTCACACAGACGTGCCTGTCAGGCTGGCCCGGGGAAGGCTTGCGATGCTGCTCCCAGCACTTGTGCTGTTCCATGTGGGTCAAGTGCCAGATTATTTACTTAATGTCTTGAGCAACTTCTGCAGCTCAGTCTTAACTCATGCAGCCATAGCTGTCCTGCCATGGTTGCAGGTTAGGCAGGTGAAAGCGGTCTTTGCTCCTTCTGTCTGAACCAGTGAGTTTACACAAGGACAGCAGTGCAGACATACCTTGACTTTTGTCCCAGGGTTAGCGCCGGCTCAAAGCCAGCCGGTGTGTACCGCAGCTGCACGCGGAACAGCCCCTGCGTGCTGCGGCCAGCTCTTCAGTCGCTGGGCTGCACAAGCACAGTGCTCGCCCAAAGGGAATTCCAAACCAAACCAGCACCTGCCCGTGATCCCAGGGCAATCAAAGGTGTGCAGCCCCGGCGCTGTGCCTGCTCCCTGCCACAGCTCTGCCTGCCTCTGAAGAGGTAACGCAGGGTTAGCTCCCTGGAGCATCTCTTCACTGCTGCTAAGAGAGTCCAATTTCTCCAGCGGAGCAATCACAACAGAGGTATAAAAGCAAGAGTACAAGGAAAAAAAACCCCAAGAGTCACAAACTTAAAAAAGACCACGGAGATAAAGGAAAGCACTGTCTGTAAATCAGTCAGTGTTGAAGGAGCACAGAATGAGTTCACACATAGAAAACACTTACTGCTTGAGTGGAAGCATTAGGAGATGCTGGACCTAATGGCACATGAGGGATCACAGCCCTCCTGAGCTGAGCCTGGATCTGCTGTGCTTCCATGCTCCCCACAGATACCTGCCCAGCTTCCTCAGCCCTCCCTCTGTCTCTTGGCTTTGCCCTCCCTTCAGTCCCAGCCCGTCCCTGCTCTCTCTCCCCTACCATTGCCTCCCCGTACTTTGGAACTCTTCACCTCTGTGCCCTGAGGTCTCTGGCTCTCCATCGGTGGCTCGGGCAGCACCAGCCCACGCAGCCGGGCCAGCCAGGGCCGCAGAGCAGCTCAGCTCACACCCGCAGTGCTGGGCCACCTCCACGCCAGGATCCAGCACTATGCATAAACAAACAAATTACACTACAGACACAGAGCTATGCTCCAAAAGGAAATGACCACTGGGTGTTATTGCTTAACCTTTCTTAATAATGGACATGCATTTCTTGAAAATATATGCCACCTAATCCCCTTGGCATTGCAAACATACAACAGGAGGGTAATTTAAGTTAATCAAGCCCTGAGCTCCACATGAAGTCTAACAGTTTGCTTCACTAGGTTTTGGGTAGCAGATGGCAAAGCACCTCATGGTACATGTTCTGCAGCCCTCATACAAAGGCCTGTGCCTGTTTCTGTTCCAGGTGAGAACATCAACAAAGGGATGTTCACTGGACTAGCTGAAGGCTGCAGAGTGGGTGACCATTTTAAATCCTGAAATAATAGACATGTAGTTACCAATACAGATGCTCCAAAGGGAGGACTTGTGGGGAGCCAGAATCAGTCATTTACCCACCAGTTTGCCATTATTGCCATTCTTAGATATGATAAAATTAAAGCTACAGGCTAGCATAAGACTTCTGGTAATTAATCCATGCCTTCTCTGTACAAGTACCAACATCCAAAATCAGTTCCATGCAGGCGAGTAGTATGGGGTTTGTCACACAACAGCACTTGACACTGTTGCTGTAGCTCACAATATTTCTAGACACGCTTTCCTTACAAATGACTCCAGTCTGTACGTAGGCTGGCACGTGGGCATCAGAAACCAGCCCGAGTAGGTAATTTGTATTTCAAACTGTGGACAGTCACTCAAACACTCTATTTCTGGCTAGGTTTTTGGGGGCTGGGGTAGGGGGAGAGCCGACAAGGGGAAAAAAGAATTTGTAGATGATGTGTAGAACCAGAACAATTTTAAAGAAAGGGTAATTAAGACTGCCCAAGCCAAGCTTTTTCCAGGTATGTTGGAGTGATTGGGAAGCAAGAAACAGTTCAGCCTGCGACATTCAAGATTTTCATAATTTATAATCAAACAGAAGACACCCACTTCTCCTTCAAAACAGAGCGCACCCCCCAGCATCCAATTAATGGTGGTGTGTACAATGAACATACTTACACTAATTGACTGCTCCACCAGTCATGGCTGCCCCCAAGCATTTCTGGAAGGAGCATTTCTGCAGCAGCACCGTGTAGAAATGCTTCACATTTATTAACTTGTTTGGTTTTGATTGTTGGATTGGTTCCCCATTCCCAAGGCACTTAGATTTATTCTTTTAGCTTAACACTACAAAGTAATCAAATCGCTCCCGTACAGCTGACAGACCATAGCAGCCCTGCAGGGGAGGGGAGAGAAGCATCAGAAGAAACATCTACATTTTCCCTTACATCCTTCACACTTGCCCTAAACTTTAGATTTGACTAATCTGTATCTCTGGAATTCAAGAATATTGAACTTTAACTGACATGAGAAGTTATTTGAAGATGCAGGACCTTCACTTGAAATTAAGGCTGATCTACCTTCTGGGATCAGGGACCAAGATTCACTTCACATAAAGACTGAAAAGCCTGAACGCACTTTCCTTCTGCTTCAAGTCAAACACAAGTGTTGCCGCAACCAAGAAAACATCCTTCTAATGTTATGTAAAGCTCAAACCAACCAATCCATAAATAAGAAGAGGAGATGAGATGGAGGATTCAAACATGCCTTTGTGCCCTTGCATTGAACGTGTAGAATAGGTAAGAAGAGGAAGACAAAGGAGGTGGCTCAGAGAGTCAAGATTAATATGGAAATGGAGAAAAAGGGCATGCCTTTGGTTGGATTTTGACCATGCCTCTTCAGTACAATTTATTTTCAGCTTTACACAATGTAATATTAGAAAATGCTTAGCACACAACCCTCAATGTGGAAGACAAAGAGATTTTTTTTTTTATTTAGACAAATTCCCATGTCCTCATCTAATGTTACCCAACGCAAAATTAGAAAGACATCAGTGCTTGCATGGTCCTGTGTGTTTAAACATTAACACAAATGACCCACTGCTTAAAGTATGGAAAGGGTCCTCTGTTATTAAAATCCAAACATATTTCATTTTAGACTGTACTCAGACTGACAGGGTAAAACTTGGAAGAAAATCCCCCAACAGTTTTTTTTAATCGAGAAAACCAACAAAACAAAACTTTGTGGAGCCTATGATCAAATAATCTTAGAGTTTGGACTTAATACACCAACAATGTCAGGCATTTCAATGCAGTAGCATCAAAACTAGATATTTACTGCTTGGTAGTGAGTAACCCTTTGAAAAGGGAGGAACAAAAATTCCTTTCTAATGAGTCACTGCTTGGCAGCCAGAGATCAAAACCTTTTGCCTGTATTTCTGCCTGCAAGATTGTATATACTGGGTGTTTTCAGTCTGTATGACTTTATTTAAATCAACATAGTTAATTAAGAAAATAAGTAATTTAAAGGAACAGGAAAAGTGAAGTCCTTAAAAGCACCTGACCATCAGCTTGATTTACTGGGTTACTGAAATACCGGACGAATTCAGAAGTGATTTTTATGTATAAATTTGAAATTGTGAACATCCTAGTAAGATTTAAAGTAACTAGTCAAAGCAAAATGAAATTATACTCAGTATCTATTCTCACAACCACATGCAATGAGTGTTGCTTCATTATTCTTAAACTAAGGACAATGTTTACACACTAAGTGTTACATACTATAATGTATGGGGAAAAGCTTCTCGCGTGTGAGTGGAACTGTGTATGACAAATGTTTTTGTAAAATATTAATTTGTTTACCTTGTGTTCAAAACACAACCTATGAAGACCTGTGATGGAGAATGAAGCATTGAAATACATGTCTGACAGTAGATGCCATTTTTGTCTTTAAATATTTTCTTTCCCCCTGTATCAAATTCTGAAGTTTCAGCAAAAAGTAAGATACTATGATGTGATGTCAGGGAAAAAAATTAAAAATCCACCTGTGCTGGTATTATAGTCCAAGCAAAGAAATAGAACTATTATTCCCACTGAGGGGGTCTTAGAGTAAGATGTACCTGCTTTTATTTTGAATGTAAGTTCCAACTACGTGAAAAGTCCCTAAAGACCTCAGCTAGCAACAAGCCCTTATGATTTACAAAATATTTAACTAGTTAGGGATGCTTAATATGAAGGTTAAGGTAAAGCACCATTATTCTCATTTTACAATGGACAAGTAAGAGCCTGAGAACTCTTGACTCTGAAAATTGCCTCCACCTCTGGAGAACTGTGGGGCTACAGATATTCAGACGCTTTGAAAAAAAATCTTGACAGTTTTGTAATTAGAGCCATTATTCCAGTTTGGCTTCTACCTTAGGAAATCTCCAAATTGTTATATGAAAACTCATACCCACAAAAATTAGAGCAGGGACTTACCACTCGCTCCACACATCTATCAAACAGCCATCCCATCTAACTCCTGATGAGCAAAAGCATCTCTGTATGTACCTTACTGTCAGCTCACTGAACCATCCTGTCCCTTACATCAGTTGATCTTAATTTATGTTCAATTTATGTGTAGATTGGAATTTATTAGAGTAAATAATTACAGTAACTGGTTACAGTTTGGGAATTGAGAGAACTGAAGAAAGGATTCAGAGAAATAACCTGATCTACTACTGTAAAGAGAATCAATCATCCATCTCCTTCCATTAGTCTTTTTGGCAATCCTATGTCACTGTTGTCACAAGCCTGGATAACGATGCTGCATTAATTCTGCTTTTGAGAAAGGGACTACAGGATCTGACTCCGTAACTGTGTCCTCTCTGACCTTGGGGAATCTTTGGGGGAAGTTTCCCATCAAACGCAGTTACAGTTTTACTGAAGGAGAATTACTGAGTTGGGCTCATGCTTTGTAACTTGAATGCATGACACAAAAATATACAAACAATCTTTTGTTTCCACTAGAAATAAATCATTAGTATATAACCAATGATTCTGCAGATCCAACCCTATGTGAGAAATTACATTTTCCACGTCATTTCAACAAGCCTGCTCAGAGGTGATGGACACAGGGCAGAACGAAGTGACAGCTACCAGAAATTCCTTATGGAACAACAACAGTTCTTTTAACTACATTTCCCTAAACTGGAGGTAGGCTGCATTTTCCAACCCAAACCTTCCCAAAGGAAAAAAAACCACCTTTGTTGTAAATATTAAAGAAGACAGAACTGGAAAAGTAGAAAGTGATCCTACATTTCATAACAGAAACAGACTCAGTCAAGACTACACACTGCTCTCAATGCAACATGAACTGCAGCACTGCTGATGTCGGTGTGGGCAGGCAGAAGAGGACATATGGCCTTTTGTACTGTTCCCAAGACATCACAAAAAAAAAAAAAAAAAAGGAAAAAGAATTTTCAAAAAAACATTATGCAGGCTGGAAGAAACTCAAGCCATCGTAAATGTTTGTTTATTGCAATTTGGAAAACCTTTTTAGAAAAAACAAGAAACTATTCTTAGACTTGTAATCCTAAACTCAAATGGGGGGTGGGAATCAAGCAGAAATCATGCATCATTTTGTGGAAACCGTGAATTATTTTGGGGAAACTTTTGCTGCTGTGCTTATCTGAGTATTTCTCTGTACCAAGATATCATTTCTATTACTGTGGCTATGACTAACGAGTTAACAACACTATTTACACTAGTACTGTTGTATCATTAGAAACAACAAGATTATGTACTTTAATTCTAATGCCAGCACAATTATTTTAACACCAAGTGTGTCAGATCTGACTCTATACCCCCTAAATTAATTTCAGAGTAGTGGCTAAATAAAATGACATACTTCTTTGTGCTTTTGTTACAACACGCTCATGTGCAGCAAACTGTGAAGAAAATGTAGTAATTAGAGGTTAAATTAATCCCTGACAGACAGGCAGCTTAGTAAAGCTGGGCCCTCTTCAGAAAACATAGCATAAAGCTTGCCAGTCTTTCAGAATTAGGCACAAAGAACAGGCGAGATTGGCAAATCCCTCACCACTGCAATCCAAAGGGTAATGCTGAAAAGTCGAAGTCTTCGAGCAGCCAATACTACCGGGCAGATCTTGTGACAAATGTGATTTAGAGCTCCAAGCAATTGTTGCTGCAGCCGCTCTAACTGCCTGATCAGGATCAACCACTTGAAATTAAAGAGAGCCTTTTGCACAGCAGAACAGGCTGCTAACCGCCGTATAATCAACCTCGAGACGTTAATAAAAGCGAACAATGGCATTATATTTCACAACATAACTAGAAAGTTACCTTGCTGCTTCTGATTTTAATGCAGGTAATGGATTTCATTGCCCACAACAGAGTAAAAACGCACTGTGTTATTCTGGAAACAATAAATAGGTACGTCTCGGGTAGGGGTAACTCCCGAACCTGCTTGGAGTTTTGAGGCGCTTAATTCTAGAGAAAAAGAAACTTCCACAGAATGCAAAAGGAAAACAACGCAAGACAAAAGAGGCAGCCAGATCACGTTGATGATATCCAGTATTTCTTTTCTGTGTGTGTCAGGAGAAGTACATGTTTTTTCTGATCTCTCTAGCTGTTGTGTGGCAAAAGTTGCCAGTTTTCAAATCCATGCAAACACAGCCCGTTATCAGAAGGGGAGGAACTGAATGGTGCTTGCTCTGTGCTGCGCACAACGCGCCCCGGCTTCCCCACGCTGACAAATCCTGGTGCAGAAATTGCGGACGAGCCACGGAGTCCGGACTTACCCCTTCCCTCCCAAGGTGGAAGGTGCAAAAAAACTGCCTTCCCCCTGGGCTAACACTGATGTCACTCAATTGATTGCCTGACATGGGGTGAAACAATAACGCAGTTAACACCCTCCCCTGCAGAGGTAATCTATATGATGTCTGCACCAGGCTGAGCCCCCAGCTGGCCCTGCCCGGCCGAGAAAGCACAGCAGGTACGGCCAAAAGAAAACAGACAAAAAAAAAAAAAAAAGGAAAAAGTCTGTATTACAATGACAGTAAAAGGAAAACAGGTCTTGTGGAGATTGTGGATCAGGATGGGAGGGCATTAAGACTACCAGTATTTCTGTACTACCCAGATCATCAATTATTAACAAATTAGGACATGCCTGATGGGGTACTTATGTAACACTTGGTTATCAATACAACTGCCAAGTCCCTTGAAGGGAAAAGCAGAGTAGATTTCAACAAGTCATAATACGATGCCTCGCTTTGGACAGGGTATGATGATGGAGCCTGGGTCCCCCCTCCTCAGCCTGGCCACCCCAAGAGCAGTTTTGGTCAAAGCCCAGGGCGCACCCCAGCACCCCTTTAACCGGGACAGCGCTTGTCAATGGCTCATTCTAGCGATGAGGCAGTGCACGGAGTGAAGGGCCATAGGAAACCCCACCCCCCCCCCGTGCATCTCCTGCGTTTGGGCCCTGCTGGCACTTCGCTAGCCCCACAGAAGGAGCCACCAGCCACGTGCTCCCTGGGCACAGCCCATGTCCCCCAGCCGGTCCAGCTGGCCGGGCTGCATGGCCAGGAGAGGAGGAAGGAAACCCACAGCTCTTTTCCCTGCTCTGTCCTTTGGGCACAACTGTTCCTCCAGAGGAGCAAAGGGCCAGCTAAAATTCAGCCTGCAGAGACAACATCCTTCCCCCTCCTTCGTTTCCATTTTTCTTCCTCCAACAGGTGAGAGTGAACAGGGTGCAGGCACATAACAATCCTCCTTCCCTACTCCAGGGCCTTAGGTCCTTAATTCTAGGATCAAATTCAAGTGTCATCTACTGTAACATGGAAGAGGACTGGTGGGCCCTGATAGGAGCAAGCCTGGTGTCCTCTCCCACCGCCTGGCCTAACAAACACCTTTCAGTTCATCCGAGACACACACCAAATCAACAGCTCGAAAAAGAGCTACTGCAGCTTTGAAAGTAAATTCTGCACAAAATAAGTATTTACTTCTTGAAGGAAAGTAATGACTTAGTAATACATTTTCTTCCATTTAAAAAATTAAAATTATTATCAGTGAGGAGGCTTCCCAAGAGGGATAAAGACTCTTCATAGCTCATTTGCATTTGCTGGTTACCCCTCTCTGGTAGTGCAACTGGTGACTTTGAAAACGATGGAGTCATATCCCAAGAGCCATGAGCCCTGCTTACTGTCACCCTGAGATATACTTTCATTTTGAACAGATCTAACAGGCCAGACCACAGCAACTGCAATGAAAAATATCTACCAGTAGAGAAGGACATCAAGTGAAACCTTTAACTGACAAAGACTTCAATTCTCTGTGCAAAGTGCTAGCAGTAATAAGAAAGAACATGGGAAGGAGATCATGATGCAAGCACAGTGTGTTTTGCAAAGTTTTCCTTCAGCTGCTGGAAGCCTTGGAGTGGGTTACAGAAAGTTAAAACTGAGTTATTGATCACTGCCTATTGTGCAGGGTTTTTTTTTTTTCAAAAAAAAAAATAAACCAGCGTTGTTCTTTTGCTATTTTCCCCTAAAAGAATACTCTAGTACCTTCCAATATCTGGTCCAAACTGAAAGAGCACTAACAAGGGTAGTACTAAATGCCTAAATAGTTTCTTCACATGTTTGTCAAGCAATTGCCTGTTTGAGTGCACCCCTTTCACGGGTGCAGAAAGCAAAACTTGCTATGAGTACACAAGGGTACCATGCACATTTGGCATTTTACAGCAATGCTCTAAAGTTCCCCTTCAAAATAACTGGCAAGGAAGGAAGTTCTGCATAATTTTAGCACTCAACATCTGAAAAAATTAGAACAGTCCTAACTGTTCTTTGAGATGTATAAAAGAACAGTTGAAAAACTTACAGTTGACTGGTGCTACCTAGGTTACCCGTCAATGGCATTGAAACTGGTATATTATTAAGAGAGGTGTATGATGGGAATTGGTTTATTGTGCTGATCCATAGTAACCAACTCCTGTTCGTCCATCATTTATCTCTCTCACCAGCGACATATGGGTTTGTCTATTCACACTCTCAGCATTCTCTCTGCTCCAACAAACAGTCAGCCTTTTCTGCTGGGATAAGGAGATTTTTTAGTTACATCCATTATGTGCGTATCAACATTTATGGCAGGAAGATAATTGCCAAAGAGCTCAGGGGGATAAAAGCTCCCTCTTTATAACACAAACCCCCTTAAAAAATCAATATTGATATAAAACAGTTCAACGCAAAGCCTTGGTGTGTCTTCTGCTTCCTTCAGTTCAAAATACTTATTTTTTTTTTTTTTTTAATATAGCAAGTCAAACTGGAACATCAAGTAGACAGCCTTCGTAATGAGTTACACTACTGCTCTTGCTGTAGAGGAAAAAATAGCAGTGTACAATATTAATTGTTCCTTAAAGAAGTGAGTGGCAAATGTGTCAGATATAAAGAGGGTTCCTCGGAGAGGCGCCAGCATCGTTTAAACTGATGTAGCTATCTTTACTCAGAGACCATACCAATTACTAATGAATTGTAACTTCTAGCCACCTTCTCCTAAATGTTGAAAAATGCTGACAATCAGAAACAGCCAGGACGAGGGAACAATGAAAACCCGGGGACCCTGTCTTTTCCCCTATTTAAGGAGCTCAGACAACCACCTACTACTCCATCCCCCAGTTTGGATAAATCCGTTTGTCACAGCTTCTGCAAGATTTACTTCACTTTCCCATGGCTACGTACTCATAAAAGTTATTTTAAGGCGACTTTCATCAGAGTAGCCAGTAACATAGAACATTTATTGATTAAATGACTGGGAACCAGTGAGTTGCACTGTACTTAACCTACAGGACGACTCTGGGATTTTACTTACTGTTATTCTTGCCCTTGTGTTACCTTCTGCCTTCCTAACTTTTGTCTCTCTGCTGAAGCCAGTTCCTAGGTCGATCCTTGTTCTACAGTCGCATCCAGGCAGGTTAGGAACCATGTAAGTCAGGGCGAGAGTGTCAGCCTGACACCTTGGATCATGAACTCTTGCAGTAAATCTTCCTGTATGTTCAGAAGGCTTCTAGCACAATAGCTCCCTAATCCCATTTTAAATCTCCGAATGCTACTACACTGTAACATTTGTAACGAGGTCAGTAAAAAGCAAAACCAAACACTCTGTATTTATAAAACACTTCTACCTGTGTAAAAGGAAGCCATACAAAAGCATTTTTTTTAAATATAACTGCCTCCTGTAATTACTAATCCCCTCTCAAACCCTTTAACAACTACCTTAGCTTCAAAAAAAAAAATCCAAGAGGCTTTGCAGGTTCGAACTTCTTAGTTACAAGGGACTAAAAGTGAAGCCCTGTCAATATTTGCTTTTCTGATTCTGAAGTATTAGTCAAAAAGGATTAAAAATAGAGACGAAAAACCTCAAGTTTTTTTTTTAAAAAGCAACCCTCTGAAAATAAAAAGCTAAAGGAAATTTGAGCTGCTCAATTCTAAACATTTAACAGCTTTTCACTCCCTGAGAGGAGCTGTTAGCTGCGTGTTACCTGCCCTACAATATACCCTATTTGTCTTTTATCCCCGAGCAACAGACTATTTCCTGGTTGAGTTTAAAAACTCAGTGACGTTCCAATTGCAACCCACACATGTGTGTCACTGTCAACGTCAGTGGCAGGAAAACATTAGAAGTCACCCCTTGCTAATGCTTTCCTAACATGGAATTTCCTTCTATCTCGCTCCCCCAGCCCACCCCCTCCCTTCGGCTGAGAGCATCTTGCCCAAATCGCTGCTTTCCCCCCTTCCCCCCCTTCCAAACATATGGCAGGGAGAGAGAACTGAAAATGGTCAGTGCCAGAACTACATCGCTGCTTTTTTAGGTGTTCGCGTATAACTTACTCCAACTGCTCTTGCCTGCCTTTAACCGGCCGCAGGCAGTGCCCCGAGCCGGGGGGGCTGCTCCCACCGAGCCGGGTGTTTGTCCTCCCCCCACCTCCCACCCCCGCGGTCCCCGCACTCAGCTTCGCGCAGGGGAATACACAAAAATACGTTCCGGCGGTTTGGGGGTGCCAGGGAGAACCCGGTACCGCGGGGCCCCCGCTTCTCCGGGGGATGCCCTGCCGCCGACCCGGGGGGAGTGGGGGGGAGCAAACAGCTGCTGGGTCCGGCAGGTTCAAGGCCGTTCCGGCTCCCTCTCTCCTGGAGGCACCATATGGTCCATCTCGCACATCAGCAGCTTTATTTCCCCATCAGCTCGGCCCGGAGGGGGAGCTCCGGGAGGGGCAGCCCCCCTGTGCGCCCCCCCCCCCCAGCCCCGGGGCACGGGCATTAGGCATTACCCGGGGATTACAGGGCTAAGCAGGGAAACACTCCCATTATACAACTGGGCGAGGGAGCATTTCGCCCCTCCCGGTGCTCCCACCGCCCCCCCCCCAGCCGGGACGGCCGCAGGGCAGCGGGGGAGAGCGGCGCCCCCGCCCCCGGCTCGGGGAAGGGGCCAGGCGCAGTTCACCGCCGCGCTGGCGGGGCGGGGGGGGTCCCCCCGGTGCCGGAGGGGGGCGGGCAGGCTCTTCCTGCGGCGGGGCCCCCACATTGGCCGGTGCCCGAGCGGCTCCTCTGGTGCGGAGGGGAGGAGGAGAGACCGCCCCGGGGAAACCGCCTCCCGGCCCCGCTCCCCAGCGCCGGCTCCGCCGCCCCCCCCGCCGGCAGCACCGCGGAAAACAAAAGCGGCCTTTTAATTTATTGTTCCGGGAGGGGGGGCGGTGTGAAAGGAAACCAAAGCCCGTTTTCTTCCAAGAAACGGCCGTTCTCCCCGGGATCCCTCCGAGTCACCCTGGTGACAGCCCCCCCGCCAGCCGAACCCGAACAAAAGGAGCGCTGCCCCCGGCCCCGCCGCTGCCCCGGGCCGAGCAACAGGCCGGGGGGGGGGGGCGGCGGAGGGACCGGGACCGGGAGGACGGGTCGCCCCCTGCCCGGGGAATAGGGCAGCCCCCGCCTCGGCGGGGACGCGGGACCGAGCCCCGCAACTGCTCTAAGCCCCGACCTTCATCGCAGGGTGAGGAACCAAAACAGTTCCCGGCGTGAGTCAGCAGCGGTTTGTTTCGCACACCCGCACAGCCGGGGGGAGCGCAGTCGCGGCGGTCCGCACCATCCCCTCACTTTCGGGCTGTTCCCGGTCGGACCGGCGCACCCCCCCCACCCCCGCCGGGAAGGGCTGAGCCGTGCCGGGCTCCGCACTCTCTCCAGGAATCACCAGGGGCTCGGCGGAGCCTTTTGTTCGAAATCCTGCCTCTATACCGTGCGCTTCGCCCCCCCGGATAACCGAGCGCGCCGCTGCCAACGCCAGTACCAGGCGCTATCAAAAATAATAGCGCCACCGCAGAGCAGCGCTAGCGCCTCCCGGTGCGACACCCCCCGAGGAGTCCCCGTGCGCGGATGGGTTCCTCCGTGCCCGTCTGACCCCAGTTGCAATGCAGAGCCCCGCGGTGGCTGAGCGTGCCCGGCTGTGGTGACACGGGGACAAGCAGGCGCACCGGCACCTCCCGCATCCCCCGGGCGCTTCACCCGCCGACACCGGCAGCACCCACCTCCTCCTCCTCCCCACACGAGCAATGACACCAACCCCACGGAGCGGGGTGGCCGTCCCCTCCGCCGCCACGCACCGGCTGCCCCGCACATCACCACCATTTTAAAGCCCACGGACCCCCTCCCTCCCCGACTGCCATCAGCTCCCAGCAGAAAGCAGGGCGCAATCTTTACCCCAAGTTTCTGGTTCCCTCTCTCTCCCAGCCCCCAGGAACCCCCACCGGCCAGGCACTGCCTCCAACCGCGTCCCCAAACTTTCCGCCCCGGCTGCCGCCGCCCCGAGTCGGGGCAGGAACTCTTCCCAAGGTGTTAAAGTCCTTTTAAATCAACTCCTACTTTTCCAGTCCGTATCGATTTCAAATGCTACTTACTGGAATATGTGGCTCCATGCGTGGTGCTTCTACCCGCTGGGAAACCAGCAGCATCTTGGACTGGGGAGCAGCCGGCTTTTACATCCACTTTGGCTGTATTCGGGAAAACCCAGCGCCGCCGAAGACTCCCCGACTCTTTTCTCCTGTTAGGTTCCAGACAAGTTCATCCTGGCGTTGCAGTTTGCTAATGATTCACTGTCTGTCTCAATCTGCTCACTACATTTCCATCAACCCACAGCTTCCTCACTTAGAAGGTGGAGTTTGTGGGGTTTAAGTTACTGATAGGCATATCTAAGTGCTGTGTCACTCAAAGAGGAGGAGACACACACACACTCTCACACACACACACGAACGGCTCCAGGCTTAAAGGGGAAGTCACACGTTCTTCTCTTTAGAAACTGGAAGCCTCACTGATTCAAGGATATATATATATATATATATATATATATTTTTTTTTTTTTTTTTCTTCTGTGCGTGAAGGCGAAGCTCCTGCAGCCTATGGACAGTATTTTAACACGCAAAAAACTGCTTAGCATGTTTAGTGCCGCCTTTGTAGAGCTTCAAGTTCATTTAGTACAAAAGTAGGGTAGCTCAGAAATATACTGGCAATTAATGGATAATATTATTTTTTTTTCCCAAATCAAAGTGTGCAAATCATTGAAAAGACAGCCCGAGGCGTGAAGGGTAAAGGTTTGAGTTATTCTGAAGAATAAGTGTCGTTTCCCTTCTCTTTATGCCATTAGGATACAATATTCAGCGCTCCTACCGCTCATAAAAGGGTTAAACTCATCTCACACAGGTGAACCCAGGTTACCGAGAAGGAAACAGTGGAGTTGTTTCATATTCCCCCTTTGTGCTATGTGTGTATTTTTGAAGACGGATACAATTCTGCAGAGAGAGTTCCCATAAAACCACACTCTTCTCATATGACTACAAATGTGCTTGTTACAAGCTGCAATCTCTGAATATTAATTTTGACAGACCATCAACTGAAAGCTGAGAACCTGTTCAGACCCCCTCTTGGATTGTGCAGAAAAGACTGGGAAGAGCAAGCTGCAGGCAGCTAGGAGAGCACACTGGGTCCACAAATAATCGCCAGTGTAATTTAATTTCATTACCTTGCTAAATCAGTACGACTGTCACTCCTGTCCTGATATACTGGAGGTACTAGAAATCCTGTCCCAGTACACTGACTCAAGGGATGAGATGTGGAAAACATAGCACCATTTCTAATAAAATGTCTATTTTTTTAAAAAATATTCCTAAAATAGTAATATTAGTAAATCATGCTCTACAAAATTAAGAAGTTATTTGAATAAAACTCAATTACTGTCACCAAATACATACAAGCAGAGCCAAAATCTGACCTCACTCTCCTGAAAGTTTCCCACACAGCAATCATCTTCAACTTGTAGTTAATTTATAGGCCATACCTATCTTCGTACCCAGAGTTAACATATATCAAGGAATATCAGTTCAACAGAGGAAAAACTTGTTTTCACCTTCGCTGAAGCCTCTAGCGTTCCCCATGCCTGCTATAACAACTCCCACTCCCCTGAGCAGTTACTGTGTTACTTCAGTTTGGATTGTTTGGAAGTTTATTGGCTTGCTTTTCTAATGATTTTGCCTTCTATATTATTTAAAATTACTTTCATGTATTCTGTCTATTGAAAAAAAAGAAGCACAAAAATAATAAACTTGTGTGGGTGTGAGCACTGTGAATTGTACAGACTCTGAGGACCAGATCTCAGAAGGTTTCAGCATCTAAGGGGAGCTGTATTGACACCTGATGTTTGGGTTTGTTGGGCTGCCCAGATCTAATCTACCATCCTGTGGTTCCAAACCAGTGTTAGGGCATCAGCATAGGATCTAAAAGAGCCAGCATGCTGAGCAGGAGTCAGTAGAGACACGCGTTCATCATGCATGAATTAAGCTCCACCTGCAAGGAGGTGCTGCTGTCTGCCCAGTATGCAATGTCTGGAACCCTTCCCTGAAGGTAAATGTGTGTGTGTAAGGACTCCCTTCTATCTGCCTGGAGTTTTTTGAACTAAAATATGCATGTAAGAAATGTGTGGGACGCGTGTTCTGTGCATATACAGGACCTACTGACAACACCATGATCAGATGACGAATGCATGGTAGGTCCATGTCAGTTTTTCTATGCAGCACCTACAGAGCACGCTAGTCATTTGTCCAGAAGTTCTGCACAAACCATGTCATTCATGACTCTTAACAGACATCTGAAGTTGCTGACAAATGGCAAAAGTCCTAAGGACTATCATTTGCTTTGTTCACTTCATAAAACTAGACCAAAGGACTTCCCCAAAAGGAAGACGATGCGAGTAGGGTGTATAGGAGTCCAGCCTGTACCTGCTCATGCAGCAGGAATGATGCTGTTGTCTCTAGTCATCAAGGGGATCTGCTCACCAGATAGTGGTTTGTGCTCTCTGTAACGTGGGACACACTCTCACACAGGAATCAAATTGAGACAAGTACTTTTATCAGTTGATTACTTCACAGCAGAATTGTGGCAACATTTTCCTTTTTTGAACCTACAGGCTCAAGCTGCACAAGTTCTGGAGGTCTGGCTTTCATTGGCAGCCTGGTGCCAAGTGTGCCCATGCTGCCAAGTGTGGTGCTCTGGCCTGATCAGGAAAAGCTGTAAGGAAAGTGCCAGGATGCTCAACAGCATCATAAGGAAGACAGGTCTGGTTGGACACAAAAGCCTAATTCCAGGCAGTGTGAGCACTGAACAAAAAAGTAACACCCTTGCAGAGATCACTCATTTTCAGTGATGGGTAATGGCTAAGCAGGGGATTTCAGGGTTGCAATTTTGGTCTTTGGTGATTAAATTATGAGCCCTTTCTTTAGGCATATTTACTATAGCTGACCTGGGGAAATCCCTGGCTGCTCTGGGAATCAATGACAAAACTTTCCCTGGCTTCTTCAGGGCAGCATTTTATCTTCCTTAGGTTAGGCCTACCCTAAGCAAATTGCAAACTGTCTTATTATTGTGCTTCTGTCTTATTTTGAAAAGGTGAGCTGTGGGATTCTGCAGAAACAAGACAATTTGAAGGGCATCAAGGCTGTTGTTATGGCCACAGGCTGAGGCTTGCCAGAATGTATCCCAGTACCTCAAATGCTTCCCCTAAGGCTGGGCATCAAACCCAGGCCTGACTGGCTGGGATTAATCCTGTTTTTTATCAATTTTGCAGTTGTTTGCCATATTTTACTTAGCATCTTTAATATCCATAGAAGATATATTTTGCTTTATTCACTTATTAAAACTAGTGTCATTTATTTCCAAATCGAGATGTCTTATTCAAAAGCCAGGGAATGACAGCTGAGAAGTTGAAACTGTACCAAAAAATAACAAACTGATGAAAGGAGTGCACTGAATTGTATCTTTTCTGAAAAAAGAAACAACAAACAAAACCAAACAAACAGGACCAATGCTTGTCCTCTACTCCATACTTTTTGAAAAAGCGATCTCTTTTTACCTATCTAAGGAGAACTGTTAGCTGGAAGCTGCAATGTGCTAAATAACTGCCCAATGAAGTGAAGTGAACAAATCCTTTCACCAAGTGAAAGGATGATGTGCTCAGAGACAAACTTTATGAGTTGTGTGAGCAACGGGCACTGCCAATACGAGGTGGCCAAGGGCTAGAGAAAAGATTTGCATCTTTCAGGTTGGTGTAAACCAAACATGCTAAAAACAGAGTGCCCAGGTTACCTTAATGCTGGGACTCTGTTCTGCCAGGAGAACTGTGCCCAGCTCCCAGTCGGCCTCTGGGTGTTCCTGACATCAGTAAGGACAAAGCAAGTCCGAGCAGACAAGGGCTGCTCCGTGGCACATGTATGCTGAAGGGAAGCATTGACTGAGCAGGGCGAGGATCCACCACAGATTCACTGAAGGATTCACAAATTTGTCAGTGACCCAGAATCAGATGGGTGGAAATCATGTGATGCTTGCTAGTTGCATGGTTTTGACATGAAATCAGGTAAAATCAATGGCTTTGGCTGAAATACACTTTGAGTGTGTGTTTATTGGCAGCTAAAACACAAAGCAAAGCTCCCACAGAGTAAAACCACATGAACTGCAACAGATATACACAAGTCTTCATAAGCTAAAACAAGATTTTGTCCTAATTCTACCCAAAACACAAAACCTTAGCATGTGAGAACGAGGTGCAAAATTCAAGGGAGCGATGTATGAATTGGGATGTGGGTAACTCCATCCCACAGCAAAGATATTTATTAGGCCGAACATAAACAGGATGATAAGGATTAATATAAAAAAAAAAAAAAGGATGAAATTATTCCTCTGATGGAAAATTACAGAAAACCCCCCCACAAATGCAACTGTGTTTGCTTTTAAGGAATGAAAACAACCATGGCGTAACTGCAAGTCAGTGTAATAAGAACATAAGAATTCCCATCAGATCAAAGGTGCACCTAACCAGTATTTGTCTTCTGGATATCAGTGATACCCATTTTCAAGAAGTACTTAATTAAACTGTGGAGATCATTACCATGGATGGACATTTTAGAATAAATGGGTTCAAAAGGGATTGGAAGTACTTATGGAGGGCAAATTCATCAGCAGCTATTTAACACGGAGGTCTGAATGTGACCTCTGGTTCTGAACCACTAAATGCTGGGAGGATATTAGGGGAGGAAGGACCCTTCCTGCTCATGCCTTGTGTACAAACCAGATTCTTTCTTAAGGGTCCAGTAGCAGCTACTTCAAGGCACAATACCGGTCCTGATGAACCTTGGGTTTGACTGGTCTGTATTGCATTTCTTATGCTAGATTAGATCAGTGACCTAGCTAATCTGGTGTCTTGTCTTTGATCACGGGCAACAGCTGATGCTTCAGAAAAGAAACCTTTACTGAACAATTGCAGGAGAGATTGCACGTAGCAGTGCAAGTTTCTTAGCAAGTTTCTTCCTAAGAATGGACAATTTATAACTGGCTGATGCTGAGGACCATGAGGGCTCGTGTCCTTTGTGTACTTCCCCCATAGTACACTCTAATACATTGGGGATGAGATTTCTAATGCATGCAAAATTTCTGTTCATTTCTGAAACCCATTACACTATTAATATCAGTAACATCATGTGTTGAGTAAAACAGGATCTCAGGTCATTTCTGAATGTGTTTAATGGGATGTCCTGTTTTTGCTAGTAAAACTGTATGGGAAATACCTGAAAATAGAGAAATTGTATCAATAGACAATTTTAGTTTCCTCAGTAATGCTTGCTACATTAAGAAATTTAATAAGTCATGTAGAAAAATATGTACAATTGTTAATGTATCAATTATAATTTTTTAAAGAAACATTGCTTTTAGAAAAATAGGAAGCTTCAAGGAAAAAGCTTTTGTTTGTGAGCAGTTAACTAAAAGGTTTCAGCATGGCCTTTGTCAATTTGGACATGAAAAAAGAATACAGCTGATCAACTCTTCCTTCAGTAGGTCATTATTTACATGAGTGTCCATGGAAGAGTGTATAGGTAAAAATCATCAAAGGATGGACTGGCATGCTAACATTTCAGTGGGTACAACGAAATAGTTTAGGAAATTACATAAATCAAAGTGAATGGTGATTCTGTCTTTTGTACAGAAAACCAGATGCAGATTAACCAGAATCTCTGTGCTTAAGAGTTAAGAGATGAGAAAGCTACTGGTAATTTCTTCATATTTTTGTAGAAAGGTATACATAGCATGAAGTATATAGCTGCTACTAAAGTATAGGTTAAAATCATGTTGTTAATGTCTGCTTGTTTGCCAAATGCTTGTTCCAAATTGATCTACTTTAAACTTATAGTTTAAATACAGAAATCAATTATTTGTATAGCCCAGAGATACACTTAAGCACGTGCTTAACATAATGTATGACTCTCTCAGAAATGGAAGGGATTACTTGAGTGCTGAGGTACCTGCACCATCAGCACTGGTGTGATCACATTTTGCATGTGGCAAAATCCCAGCCCTACTGACATTCCAAACTCCAGACCACTACGCAGAATCTTTTAGTGTAAGAAGTCTGTTGATCTCATCCAGGCATTTCATTTTTACTTGAGTGAAATCTGGCCTGCAGGACTTAGCTCTGCAGTATTTTACCTCTCTTCATCTCTACTTGCAATCAGGCCATGCAAAGTTGCAAAGCACTCTGAGTGCAGATCTCCATCATGACTGAGGCTAGGAAACAGTGCTAGAAGAGTATCAAATACATGATGCACCTTTGTCAAGGCCAAAGTATTCTATAGGAATGCTGAATTATGACCAACATGTTTAATTGTCTTTGTACAGGACTTTGTGCAGGGGCGTGGGATGGCAAGGCTGAGGCCACTGCATGTTTCAGCTACATCGAAGTATAAAAGCCATCATACGCTCAACCAAAAGAGTACATGCAAATCCACAGACATCATTTAAATGAGCCTGTGTCGGCAATGCCTGTCACTACCTCGGAGATGCTTTTTCTCTAAGTGTTACATTCAGTAATGTTCTCCCATTTGTCAGTTGCTGCAGAGCTCCAGCAGCCAAGCGGGCACAAAAGCAGCTTCCAGCCCATGGAAGGGGTACGGGTCGGGAGCAAACACTGACAGGTGTCACTTGACAAATTTCCAAGTTTACAGTAGGCCTGAGCAATAGGACACTCTTATTTCACTCCTGTACCTGACTGCAAGTAAAGCACTGCTCAGACTATAAAATAATGCAAAAAAGGCTTAGTAATAATTCTAGCTTTGCGGTTTTCTCACTGCTGGATCATACAGTTCATGCACACATGCAGTGATAAGGAACATACGGACCCACCTCAACTCCCCTAGAAGTCAACAGAAAGGCAGGTTCTGGCCCATACCTAATCCAAGAGACTCCAAATTGCTTTAAATACCTAAAGTCTGCAAAAAAAGGTTCTATATTCATTGTTTTTAAGACAGGATCACATAATTTTGCATCCCTCGGGAAACGCACACCTTTTTTCCTTAATTTTCCCTTTCGTTCTTAGAGTTGTCCTCTCTTTGCTAGAGCTGACACTATTTTTTAAAGCATTCTCTATTTCGTGACTGTCAAACTCCTCTTTCCATGCCAGATAGATGGCAAAGTTACATATTCTTCAACTCAAAACAATTTACATGAATATTCATAAACTACCTGATGGCAGAATTGGCCCTGAGATATAAAACCATAAAGCCCACAGGAACAAATGTTACCCTCTTCCCTTTGTCAGAGATCCCTTGGATCAAGCATAGAAATTACACTTTTATGCAGTTGTCAAGAAGATGCAAAACCAATGCATGAAACATCGTATGTTCTGTTTATTAAAGAGGAGTGTCTCTGAGGATACAGACATTCAGCCAGACTAGGATGTTGCCAGCGTCAGTGTGTGATTTACTAGAAATTATTGATTTCAAATCTTGGTTTCCCAGGGCTACTGAGCATATCCTGTCATATAAATATGCATCCATTGGCTAGTGGCTGCAGCCTTGTATAAAAATGTGTGTTGTCTCAACTAGTGTCAGATTTCTTGAGCCAAAAAATAAAGCTTCTGCTTCTCTTCAGTGCCGAAACAAATATCAGCTATTAAGATACATTTTTATGTCCAATCCAATATCAGTACAACTTGCACAACTATGGCATCCATCCAGAATGATTCATTTAGTTATTAAAATTAATAAAAGGCACCATCCTGCAAAACTGTACCACCTTCCTCTTCCACCCCACTCCCCAAAGGAAATAACTCAAAAGATTTCACAGAGCAGCTTTAAACTACGAGACAGGTACAGCCTCAGACTTCTCACATAGCTCAAGAAACAGCTTGAATTTAACTACTTTTAGGTACAGATCTGTCATGAGCAAGTTACACAACACGCAAGTGCAAAAGGACGAGGGGATAGTAACTCTCTGTTCATTTGGGCCAAGAGTGATAGCTGAATTGCCAGCACATGTGAAGAACAGAAAGAAAGCAGAACACCATTGTGAGCCGTGGGGAGTTTGGGCATGCATGTCCTCTCAGCCTGTCCCCCCAGGTCCTGCTGTTCTCCTGCCCATCTGACAAATTCCTGTACAGTATGTTTTTCATTTGGCCCTACTACTCCTGAAGAGTTTCTCTTGGTCCTTTAGCTGTGCTCACACCTCCAATCCCAGCTACCCACTCTGCTGCCTTCCCTTCCCCAAGGGTCTGTCTCTGACTTACCACTTGCTGACCGCTGCTGCTGCCAGAGATGTGCCATACCATGCTGCAGACTCAGCAGCAGGCTGCCTGTCCACTGAGTGCACTTCACAGACCAACAAAAGAGTCCATGAGGTTTTGGACCTTTATGGTCAGTCATCACAGAGCAGCCTTGGTTGGAAGAGATCTCTAAGATCATCAAGTCCAACCATTAACCTAACACTGCCAACTCCCCACTAAACAATGTCCCTTAGCACCTCATCTACATGGTTCTTAAATACCTCCAGGGATGGGGACTCCACCACTGCCCTGGGCAGCCTGTTCTAATGCCTGACAACCCTTTTGGTGAAAAATTTTTGGCTAATATCTAATCTAAACCTCCCCTGGCACAACTTGAGGCCATTACCCCCCCACCCCATCCCTCGTCTAGCTGCTTAGAAAAGCTCAATGGCATTTGGGGGATTTGGTGAAAGATGCAGACAATTCTGCTGCATGCTCTCTTTGGTGCATACCCATCTCAATGCTCAGAGCATATTTTTGGTTTAATATTTTTCTCCAAAAAATAAATCTCTGTTTTACCATCACTTTTCTCAAGTCACTTGCATGTCATAATCAGTTCTCTGTTTACTGCAATACAAAATCTTCAGGGCTGACAGCGGTGGCAGAAACGACAGAATCAACAGGATTGCATTTTCTTTTGTCTTGTCACTTCACCCTCACTTGTTTTTGTACAGTGCAGAATAGATTAATTTTGGGAACAGCAGAAAAGGGCTCACACGACCAGCCAGTCTAACCTTCACAGGTAAAGACTTCAAGAGGTACATGAACCAGCTTCCCTCCATACCTTTTGCCATGGCTGGTGCAGGTGGGAATGGGACAAGGAAGGCATTTCCCCTGTCAGTAAGGTGACAGTGATCACCCCACTGTGCTCCACAGCTCTTGGGCACCCATTGCTGTTTGGAGCAGCATCAATCTCAGCTTACATATTAAATTGAGGGGAGTTGCATTCTGCAGTGGGAGGATGGCAAAGGTGGGTGGATGGCAGAGCATGCTGCCTGGCTGATGTAAACCACAGCCACATGGTGATTTACACCAGCTCAGGATCAGGCCTGCTCATTCAAAGACAATTTTCAGCTGGCTTGAAAATGAACCTCTAAATTCCTTTTGAGCACTCTCTTCCTAAAGTGTCTGAAAACAAAGTATTCCCAGATTAGGGTGAGATGTTCTTGCTCTTGCAGGAAAAAGAAAGGAGAGAGAGAGAGATAAAAGGAAGCACTGCAACTTCCCAGGCCACTTCAGCACCAACATGATCCTGAACCAGCGCAGAGGGGCTGACAGCAACAATAAGTGTTAACGGCTGCACCGAAGGGGGCTATTTAACCTGGCTACTAAAAGTTATTTCTGCCACAGCCATTTGAACAAAACATTTGGCAATTAAATTAATTAAAGCATATCCTCTCTTTTCATGGGAAAAATGCGGGAAAAATGCAGGCAGAGAATGAATGGCATCAAGATTAACGAGGAACTCCGCAAGAAGAGAAAAATAATGCTTTTCTAAAATATATTAGTATTACATTCCGTGGTAGCACCATATGCTAGTTTCCTAGATGCTGGTAATCCTGGTGTATTTTTATCTTGGCTAGTACCAAGGAGGGAGCTATACAAGGCCAAGTTCTTCCCACATATCTATGTTGAATGCAGTTTACCTTCACTCTGTGTTGTGCATCTGAACCATCAGGCAGCCATGCAACTGGTTAAGATCATGCCTTTATTTTCTAGCTGTATCTGCCTTTGACATTTAAATATCATAACACTCCATATCTTGAGTCTTTGATTAAGCCTTTTTTTTCCTCAATGATGGAGCCTAGAAATGTTGGACTTTAAAAATCACAAGCCTCTACTGCTTCAATTTAAGGATCAGATCCACTAATTAGATGCAGCAGCAGACTATAAATTGCTCACGTTCCAGACAGAGTAGAACAACAAAAAGCCATTCTGTGTTAGTGGGGATGTATTAACATATATGTAGGACTTTATTCTTCCCCAAGTTGGACAAATATTCCTTAATCAGTCCTTAGAAATCACTTTTGAAGCTGATGGCATTCTTCCATTATTAGACAAGGAAGAACACCTATGACTATTCTAGAAAAAAGAACCACTGCTAATTAACACTGTTTAATTGGATGGATTTGAAATACCTATAGCACAGGTGACCCTAACCCTAGCCTGCTAGCTAAATTATCGTACCCCTTTCCCTGTATGCTGTAGTTGTGCCACTCTGCTCTAGGTGCATTGCCCTCTGGAGACATTACAGATCTTGATACTATTTCTGGTGCAATGATCCTGAGGCTTTTGGGGAGTCTGCAGTCCCAGAGGGAAGGCAATCACAGGTTCAAAATTCACCAAAATTCACACTATTTCAAAGGCTTTTTGTAATACACTAGTATGAACATGTATCTCAGTTTCTGTAGGAGCTATGGGAAAGCATTTCCAAGACAGCTGAATTGAAGTCAGTGGCAATGAAACAGAGCAGCATGGAGCTAAGAGCAGTTTTCTCAGTTGGGCCTCACCTCTGATACAGAGATGATGCCAGCTAAGCTGTGACACAAACACAGTGGGTACAATGTTCAATTATCAGGTTTCTTTCCATAGAGTTCTATCTTTGAATGTGATAGTTCACATCTTCAATGTTAATGATCCCTGTTTGACAGCCATTTTGAACCTGTCCATACAACTTGGCCAACTAATCCTCTGGGTACCTCCACCCCAAGCTGGGACTGCCCAAGCAGTCTGGAAAGCAGGAGAAACAGGCAAGCACAACTTTGGGCGTAATGCATACAAGGGAAGCAAGGCATGGTATGTCCCAGTTATGCAAGGAGAGCCAAACAATTTCTAGTAAAGAGAAAAAAAAAGAGGTTTGCCTTTGTCAGTTAGGGAGTCTGGGCTGAGAACTGAAGTGTCCCTGACTGTCTAATTAGCAATTCACATTATGCTCATCATTATGGTATGCGACTCCTTGTGACCACATTGCCTCTTGGTAACTTTTAGCCACTCTAAAGATAGGTGTGGTAGCACCTCAGAGTCACTCTGGAAACCAGGAATACACGTTTGGGAGGCATCTTTTATAATTGGCATGGCTGAGCTGCAGCTCTGCCTCAGGCAGAAGGTAAGCTCTGTCTAGCTGGGGGTGGTGAAAGGAAATTTCTTAGCACAGAAAGAACGTGGAGCTGCTTGGAAGCCTGCAGGAAGGGGCTGGCACCTGGGGTTGCACAGAACCTCCCTGCAAAGCAACGGGAAGGAATTTTTTCCCCCCAAGTGAGGAGCCTGGGCAAAGGGTGTTGTTGCCCAAGTCACCACTGAAGTGGTAGGAAAACTGAAATCATAGGCTGCAGGAATCCTCCTGCATTTTGGCGAGTTCTGAATTCACAGCTGTTTATAAAAACATAATTAGTGGCCTGCCAAGCACTTCAAAGATGTTCTGAGTGCTAGAAAATTGTGATAAACTTCTCTTTCTGTGCCCCTGTGTCTTGTGAGTGATTATTCAGTGAGTTGTTGACTGGAAGACTCAGCCAAACAATGATCGGGCTTCTAAACTATTCAATTACCTCTAATAAAGAAGGATCAGGGAAACAACCCTTAAACACCTTAAACAGAACAGCAGCATAAACAGACAAAATGACTCTCAAGAGAAACCCCCAGACACTTGCCAAGGTTGGCTTTGGAGCCAACTGTGATACAAATGCATAAAATATTAGTTGCTTAATGGTTGTGAAGTGTTGCTCTTTAAAGGTTACTGTCTTCCTGTCCAGGCAAGGCTGCAGCTGAATGATGAATGAAGCGATCCATGTATCTGAGAGGTTTTCAAGCACCTGCAGCTCCCATTGGTGTCAACAGGAATTTTGGATAACCAGGAAAATTTGGGGCCAGTAAAACCTGACTCTGCACGATATTAAGAATCCCCAGGGTTATTGGCCTCCTCGGCCCCAGTGTTTAGTTGATAGAGCCTTCACTCCGAGTACTCCAAAACCACTGGCTATTTGGATGCCTGTCTGTGATGGGAGACCTGATCTCTAAATCACAGGGACCAGGCGTCCGTGCCAAGCAGCTAGGCTGCCGAGAGACGGAATTGGGAAGAAGCACAGCGATCACTGCAAAAAGTGCAGCAAGACAGGATTTTGCTTCTGAGCGAATTTCTCTCTCTTCTCCATTACAAGTCTCACCATATACAAATAGCTGACTTGTTATTGCAGCTCAAAGGAATGAATGAGCTCAAAAGAATGTGATGAGGAGAGAATGCTACAATTCCACTGGGAAGAGCTGCTTCTTTTTATTTAACTTTTCTGTTCAGTTAATATTTTACTATGGCCTTCACGAGCAGTCTCCTCAGAATGCCTCTGTCCTGCACTTTAAAACTGGATGGTCATCTGAAGCGTAAACCCTGCACCTGCCTGTAGCTGTCTAGAAGTGTTTTGTGTGTCTGCATTTTTGAAAGTATCTCACGGTTTTGTTTCCTGTGAATGTGCATTCAGCCCTGCACACTCACAAAATGCTTAGCTGGGTTTGGGAGCATGTACATAGGCTGTGGCTGGGGGATGGGGACAGGGGAAAGAAAGAAGGGGCTGTAAGGCAGCTTGAGAACTGATACGATGCTGGTGTGAAACTTCTTTGTGAAGGGAACAACGTTGTCAGGTTTTGGCTTAGAGTCTCAAACACTCCAGCAGCTTTAGAAACCTGAACATGCAGTAGACTCAGCTGCGCGCAGATAAAACACCAAAGAGTAGCTTCAGTTTAAAATGGTGCCAAGTGCTCCAATAGCTTCTGAAATTCCAGGATCAGGCCCTAAAAATAACGTGTTTGACCCAACATCGGCAGCAGAGCCAGATAAGATCATAAACTCCACAGTGTAGTTTTAAGCCTGCTTTCCTAAACTGCAAAACCATTAAATATTTAGGTGGCCATATGCAAATCATTTAAATTCTGTTTCTCAGAAGCACACCATGTCGTACAGACATGCTTTGTGCTGAGATCCTCTTCCTAAGCTTTCATCAACTATTTATTTTAAACCTGTAAAGGATTTAATGGCTAATTGTGGGCTACCTTTTTTTCCCAGGGTATTTCTGTATGAGAAAGGAGGGGGGAGAAGCAGAAATGCAAAGACCTGAGTTTCTGTCAGAGAAAACTAACATAGAAGCAAACACATTTTTGTGAACGTACCAAAGAAAACCCCAGGACTGGTCAGATATTTTCAACCTCCTCCACGGGTAACAATTTGATAATTCAACAAATAAACAGCCTTTTATGTAGGGGCTGTCTTGTGGACACTGTGAACACTTTAGAGACTAGGGCCCCAGATCTTCTTTTCTTAATGTCACTGTGAATTTGCTTGTGGAAGTGTATGACACCATGCATGGAGCCCGCACAGCTGAGCTCATGCTTCAGGCATTCTCCCAGGACCCGAGGGGGAGGGGGCTCTCCGCCAGCTTTCGGCCGCCTCTCCCCTTGCATTTACACACACACAAATCATGTTATCATAGTGAAAATATGTAAGAATTCCAGGAAGCAGAGGAAGTTTGTGTGTTGACCTTAATTTATTTTTTTTCCAGAGGAAGATCACTCCAAATGTTAAAAGGACGGTGGATGCTAGCTAAATTAATTTGCAGATATTTTAATTCTTATTGCAGCTTTCTCCTGCTGTACTTTGTCTTTTAGGATTAATGCTGTTTGTATTTTATCCCACATGGGTACTTTGAGAGAAGCAAAATCACTTGGTGAAAAGCTCTATGGGACCTATTTGGACACACACACAAAAAAAAAGGGGTATTAGAGGCCCAAGTGCGTTCCTATTTTCCATTACAGTACAGTAAAATTGGGTGAGACTGTTTCTGGAGGGGAGGGAAGGAAAGGGTGGATGAAAGAGTGGACTAACACATTAGGCTCTTGCACATGGAGGCCTGGGTTTATTCTGCTTTACAGTTCTGGGCTTGAACTCTTTGAATGCTGATCAAGTTGGCCCCAAACCCAACTGCAGTTTTAAAAACACACTTAACTTTAAACCTGCAAGTGTCTTTGTGAAAACTAAAGGACCTTAGAAGTTAGCCATGTACCTAAAAGCTTAGTCACCTGGCACTGGCTGGTGTTCAGCACCTTGCACCATCAGACAGGAGCTTATAGAGCAGCCGAGCCCTTGCCTCTCGCTGCCACGTACCATCAGCCTCCACCTTTTGTCAGTGCTCACACTCGTAAGGGTTTGCACACATCCAAACACAGCCATTCCACCACGGCTAGCACACACCTCTGTGTGTATGCACAGAGCCAGGAAAATAGTACTCGAGTTCTTAAATACTTGTCTCTCCCTTAATCCCAAATACTGTGAACATGGTCACACATACACTTGTAAAACAGCAAGTAAAAATACCCCATGCTTCTTGACTGGCCAACAAGAAATCACATCAGTGAAAATATTCCTGTTTAATTGCCTGGGTCAGACTTCCCTCAGCCTCGTAACCTCTGTTGGGAGCACAGGCTATGCCTTGTGCCTCCCAGCACACTGGAGCCTGATGGTTATTCCAGCAGAACCCCATACCGTGTTGTGTGCTATGGCTCGTGGGACAAATCAGAGCTGCTTTTGGTTTTTGTAAAATGTGCTATGGCTGGCATGCATTTAAATTGCAAGATGACTGGACATTAATCCTAGACAAATCTTCAAGAGTTTGGTTTGAGAATCTCTCAGATTGCTTAAGATTTTTTTTGCAAACTATTCCTTATGCTTCGCTATTGCAAACATAAGCTCAAAGCCTGATTCAATTTTAAATGAGCAAGCCTGTTCTTCTAGCTAGCAGGCAGCCTGTGATGTATATTAGGGCCAGGCATCCCCACCCAACAGCGATGCTGAAACAAGTAAAGCCATCAACACGAAACAGCCTGAGCAGCTTACAGTGTCAGAGACCTGATTGGAATCGGGGGATCTGTGACAGCAGCCATCAGTGTAGGACTTGTCCCACAGAATGCATTTCTCTATTCAAGTTTTTTCTTTCTATAGGTTTTCTGAACTCACTTGTCTCTCCCCCTCCTCTTGCCCCCCATTTGTCACACATTTCAAATACATACTTGCCTTTTCCTGCCTCACCTCTGTGGGGCTCAGGCAGAAGGTGGCAGAAAAAAATACTACTTGAATTATATTTTGGTTTTCAGACTGTTCAGACTTAGAAGCAGGCAACACAAGCTTGCTACTTTGAATGTTTTGGTGCTGAGATTTTTTTTTTTTTTTTTTTTTTTTGAGCATACAACCTCCTACCAGCTGCAGTCTAGATTTATACCATAGGGAAGAAGAACACAGTAGAACCAGATTGAAGATTAATTAAAGCAAATTCTGGCCCGCTGTTCCATGCGTCTCGAAGATTTTAAAAGTAAAAATAAAAAATGAGGGGGCTTTGCTTTGGTAATAAACATTACAACAAAAAGGCACAACTTTCCCAAATACGTTGTGAAGACAAGACATGCTTTCCAAGGTTTCTTGGTGTCTCTGGCCGTTGTTGTGGATTTGTGGCTGTGAGCTGAGAACACGGGGGCTGCTCACAGCACAGGGAGAGCATCTGAGTGTCCCATTTTGGCTGCCCCAGCAGGGTCCATCCTTCCTGGCTCCTGCACATGCTGTAAATGTGTAGTAAGTTCTGTGGTGTCTCTGAAGTCAATTGCAGAACCCAGTTTGCCTGCATCCCCAGCCATTGAGCAAATTAATTATCCAGAGGTTTTGATCTAATATAACCACACTGCCTGGGAGAGAAACAGAAAAACACCTGGGATCTTTTCTACACAGAAATCCTTTGTATCCACCCATTTCTTATTCTAAATTATGTAGCTTGTGAATAAAATAAAGTCATCATATACAATGATGACTTTTAAGTTACCCTGAAACGTGATATACTCTTCAGCTTTTGGCGATGGTATTATTCTATAGGGATTAGAATAAGGTGCAATCAGTAGAATAACACAGCTAGTTGTCATTAAGAAAGTCTACTTAAATAAACTTTTGGGGTGCAATTCTCAATTGGCATAAGTTGACATAGCTCCATTTAAGTTAATGCAGCTACACCTGCTGGGGAGGCAGCCTTTGCTCTCTCATGGAGAGAAAAAAAAGGATTAGTGGAGTCAATATTTTGGAAGAAAAATATATACACAGAGGTAACACGTAAATCATTGCATTTCGATGCAAGAACTGAGGAGATGCCAGGACTGGTGCAAGCCTATCTATATCTAGCAGAAGTGCAGGTTCCGTCTTTAATGGCCTGTATGAGGTATTTTAAAGACATCACTGATTCTTTTAGACATCTTTCTCAGTAAAGACATGGCTGAATTGAACAATGCGTGTAGTCAGGGCAGTGGTTATACAGTAAGGCCCCAATTCAGCAACGTGCTGAAATACACCTTCAGCTTTTAGTGCAAGAGCGGCCTCATTGAAGTCCTTAGCAATTATGTGTTTTGCTGAATCAGGACCTGAATTTATTTGGGGCAGGGGGGCCTTAATATCTTCCAAGGAATTATACTTATTAAAGGGGGCAGTGTATAAATTAGTGTTTAAGTTAAAATCAATTTCTAGATAATACATATCCCTAAAAGACAGATTGTTAGTTTGTATGAGATTTGTAACAAAATTTTAATTAAACCCATTTTAAATAAAACCTGTCGTACATTATACTGCTAATTGACTTGACCTGGTACAAAGAGGACTCTGCCAGCTAGAGGAGACTAAAGGAGATTATTCTGTCTGGTGCTGCAGTGATTGTGTGTTAATAAAATTTATTTCTGCAGTCTTGCCCAACTCCCTATTGTGTATTCAAGAAATGTGTGGGCTCGAAGCCAGTCATCACAAAGCAAAAAGTAATAAAACCTCAAAAGCCGACTTTTTCTACCTCACGTTCTGCTGCTTTGCTGTGTAGCACAAACTACGTTGTATATTCTGCTTGCATGCATACCTCAGCTAGAGTTCTTTTTTTTAAAAAAAAAATAAATTTATTTTCCCAATTATGTAAAGCCCTGCACCTCATTAATGTAAGCACAGTAACAAGGGAAGGACAATTATAGGATCCAAAAAGCTCGATGATGAAATATTCTGGGTGTGGCAATCATATTTTATTGCCACTACACTGATTACATACAGTATAACACATCTAGCAATTAAAGAAACATGCTTAATCCTCCTGACCTAGACCTATTTCGCACAGAATTAATTTGAGTGGGCCAAATTCTTCCTCTACCCTCATGCAAGTAAATCTGAAATGACTTCTTGCCAATCAATAGAATCGTTTGGATTGACATTCATGTAAACGACAGCAAAACACGACCTGCTGACTTCACAGAGCTACTCCTGATATATGCTGGGTGCAATCACAAAAAAGTAATCACAGGAACTTATGCAAGAAATACAGGGAATAAACAGGAGGACTTGGAAGTTTTAATGCGTGCTCAAAATTATGAATTAATTGGCACGAGAAACTTGTTGGGATAATTCACATGACTAGAATATTAATATAGATAGTACAGTTTGTTCAGGGAGAAGGATGAAATGCTGTCCATAGACACATTCACTCCACAGTGTAGAATGCAGAGAGACATGAACCAGTTGAAAATCCCTAGTTAATAATAACAGGGAGAATAAACGCAGGTGCTGTCACGATGGGGGGGTGGGGGGTGTCTAGAGTAAAGCCATAAAGAACAGATGGACAGAGCTACTTCTTTTGTAGGGCAACAAGATGAATCATACATACAATGCACTGGGCTTGAAGACGATGGAGGCACATGGGAGGGAGGCTCATGGAGATACCTGCTGGGACACAGGGTATCACAGGACACAAACTCCATGCTGCCAATCTCTTGCTACCAAGGCTGGAGGAGCAACTGAAGGAAAGGCTCCCTACTCTTGATTTTAAGAGTCAGGAGAAACAGGTTTAGAAATATGAAAATAGAAGGCAAATTTGGGTGACAGTTATCACTGAATGAGAAAACTCACTGCTCCTGGAAGGGAAAAAGAACAGCAAAATACAAACAACAGACTTGAAGAAAGCCAGCTTAAATAAACTCAGAGAATTGGCAAGTAATATCTCATGGGGAACAAGCTTGGAGCAGTTGACAGTTCCTTAAAATAGTTCTGTTAAGGGCACAAGTGCAAATTATCCCAAAGCAGCAAAACCATTAGAAGTGTCGTAAGAAACCACCTTGGCTAAACCATGAACTCTTTGCTGACCTCAAGCACCAGAAGTGTGTAGAAAGTTGAACCTAGGTCAGATTTCTTTCATTCTGGTCTTCAATAAAGAGAGGGAATGTAGGGCCCAAATCAGGAAGGTCAAGTGAGAACAGGGAACACATTGGTGCAGAAAGGATGTCAAGAAAACATGCTGCAAACATACTTCATTGTAATAGAAAGATGAGAAAAAAGTGTTGGTCTGCTATTGAACAAGACAGGGAAAGTTATTGACAGGTGATGCTGAAAAGGTTGAGTGCTTAAAGCTTTTTTGCTGCAATCTTTACTAAAAAGGTCAAATGAGATCAGGCAGGAAACAGCACTAGTGACAGAGGGGTAGAAACAAGTGAAAACAAAGAAAGAACAGATTAAACAGTACTTAGATAAATTAGATCTTTCAAATTGGCTGGGTCACATGCAATTCATCCTAAGGTATCCTACTGGACTGTCTGAAGCAATCTCAGAGCCATTAGTGATTTATCTTTGAGAGCTTATACAAGATGGGTGAATATCCAGAAGACAGAAAAATGGCACACAGTCCATTTCCTTACAGGGAGGGGAAGGATGGTAATGGGGAATTAAAGAGCAGTGAGTGAAGGTCAGTTTTTGGAAAAATACGGAAACAATCAAATTATTTGTAACCACTCAGGAAATAACAAGGAGATGAGTAACAGCTAGCATGGCTTTGTCAAAAACACAGATTTGTTAAACCAATTTAATTTCCTTCAGTAGGAATAGGGGAGAGGCAGTAGATACATCTCAACTTTATTAAAGCTTTCCAATATCAGCCTCCTCATGGTCATAAGTGAGCTAGGAAAAATATGGTCTCCCTCCACCTACAAAATTCTCTGTCAACTGGAAGGATGTTGTTAAGTACATTTATGCAGGCATCTGCCCTGGATTTGCTTCTGTGAAATACTTGTGCTGCAGTCTTGTTTGTCAGAACAGAGTGACTTACTTTCTGCACGCAGTAAAACTGAGAAGGGCCGCATGGGAGATAGCAGGCTACTCTGAGGATGTTTGCTCTGAATACAATGCGATTTTGACAGCTGGAACAGTGTATCCAGTTTGGGGCAACACATTTCAGCTTCAAAAAAAGATACCAAACAGAAAAGATCTAGCAGAGAGCACTGAGAGGTCTAGGAAACACAAGCTGCAAGGAGAACTGCAAAGAATGTTCTCATATAGTCTGCAGAAAAGGTCGAGAAGGACTACTGTGTAATACATATGCACATGAAGAGGCAAGGGGTAAGTAGTCTTCCTAATCCACTGTGGACAGGATAAGAAGTATTGGGCTACACAGGAGCACAGGAAATTTAGGTTAAACGTTAGGAAACACTTGGTAGTAACATGGCTACTTAAGCACGGGAAAAGATCTCCCAGGGAGGCTGCAGACCCTACCCCCTTGGAAGCTTTCAAGAGTATGGAAAAGCCTTACACTCATCAGAAATTATGCTTTTAAAGTTGCAGATGGACTTGGATGACCTCTCAAAATACACTTCACTTTACTAGGACTATTTTTCCCCCAGTTTGAAAGGATAACTCAGCTCTGGTGAAATGGAGCCCTTGCCTGGATGCTGGTGTGGCACAACGCTACAGCAATCCCCGTCCCAGCCCTCTTGCAAATTCTGAAGTGCTCCAGAAGGCCACAAAGGGACTTTACACATAGTTCTGCTCCACATTTCCACAGGAGATTTAACTGCTAGGAGAAAACATAACCTGCACGCCATGCTCTACCAAAGAATTAATTTCAGAGGGAAACAAAGGACCGAACACTG
This sequence comes from Podargus strigoides, assembly GCA_028020825.1. Taxonomy (NCBI): domain Eukaryota; kingdom Metazoa; phylum Chordata; class Aves; order Caprimulgiformes; family Podargidae; genus Podargus; species Podargus strigoides. The sequence goes on from CM051631.1 coordinate 12,105,470, forward strand.
TCATTAAAATCCAGAAATGCTGAAGCCCGAGTTAGCAGCAGATCATGTCCTACCCAGCACGCCTCCCGCCCTGCTGGGGAGCGCCTGCACGACCTGTAGGTAATGCACAGGCAAAGTGGAGACATTGCATGACTGGCCACTAGCCAAGAATTTATCCCTGTGACAAATGTCTCAAAACCCAGACCTAACCACGCATAGAACACACTGAACAATACAGTTGTTGAGTCTTTCCATTAAAATTACCTCTAGAATCTTGATCACTTTTTGAGTCACAAAGATATTTACGTTACTATCACCCACAGAAGTCCCAGGCAAACCTTACTCTGTCTCTGCCCAGTGAAGCTACAGTGCTGCAGAAAGCCAATAAATAAGTTAATGTATCTGAACTTACACAGTGTGAGCTGACACTGCTGTAGTAACAACAGAATTGGGGGGATCAGAAGAAGGCAGAGCTCGTCTGTTGGTAAATGAAAAGTGTACAAGAACTCTTGCATTCCCCTCCTGTGCAAGCACTGATAGGTTTCTTAGGGTGGCAGTTATAAAGGAGGCGTGTTCTGTTATGCAATATATTTCATTCAATTAAGAACACTTAGGTACATGCTAATAAAACTAGTATTAAGAATATGCTAAACTAATTATTTAATCACAAATCCTTCCCCCATTCTGCTTTAGCCTGGACTAGATTTAAGGCATAAAGAGGATGCATTACACGTTTTGTTATTTCAGTAGATGACTTTTTCTAGCATATTGGGCCAAGCTTCTCAAACTTGTAGCAGGAAAGAGAAAAGCCACAACACATGTGCATGCACACAGATAGACACAGCAGGGAAGGAGGAGCCGATGTAGCCACTGGCAGGATGTGCCTGCTCTCTGTTTCACAGTGCCACCCAGCCCTGCACTGGGTTACAGAGTGAGGTTTTTTTCCATGTTATTTTTGTGTCTCTGTGCCAGCACTGATTGTGGTGATTGATTGACTTAGCTAGTGCTGCAGGATTCAAAACAACACCACTGGCAGCAGCAGCTCTGGGAAATAGAGAGAGCTGGCTGGGTTAGTCCAAGGAGAGAAGAAACGTCAGTGACCTGCCGGCTCCGAGAATCCTATGGTAAATTAGGAATAACTATATTCATTGTTTTAAAATGAAAGATGCAAGCAGAGCCTGGCAGAAACATTTTAAACACTCTGGGTTCTCCTTCAGCCCAGGGCCCAGAGCAAAAGCCCTTTTTCCTCCCTGCTGAGCTGTTCCTCACACACGTCAGCTCACCAGCGTCAGCACACAGGCTCACGGAAGCCATTCCCTGCCTTTGGGGGAAAGGGGTTCTCTACCTGCCTCTCTCCACCCTGAAAATTTACTATTATTCACCTACATTGAAATGTTAAAAGTGTTCCTCACACAAAGCCTCTCCTCCGCTCCAACAGACAAGTCCCTTTCCCCAGGGACCCCCCTCTTGCTGGCGATCAATGAAACCATCTCAGACTTCCCTCCTCCAGCTCCTGCCTCCTACCAGCACGGCTGCTGAAGTATCACACAGATTCTTTTCCAGAGGTAACATTTCTTCTTGTCAAAAAACCTACAGAATTAGAAGACGACCCTTGAGCTTTTTGACTTTGTTACTTTCCCACATAAGTCCTTTATCTCATGTGATCTTCTGTCCCCCTTTCTCCTCCCCTGCTCACTCCACTGCTGCTGCCTCTTAATTAACCATCCTCATGTTGACACTGACCCTGTTGTCATTGTGTCTAACTCCCCTCTCACTCCCCACAGGAGAGTCCCAGTGACCTGCTCCCCATTCTCCTTCTCCCACCCAGCTTGTAGGAGTAGCTACTCATCCGTTTTCGTGATAGTAATTCAGACTTCCCCTGGCTGCTCGATGAAGATAAGCTGCTCTTTCTACTGACAAAGGAATTGCTAACAGACATGCCTCCTTCCTCATCCTGGGGACAGCGACTGCTTCTGTCAGTAACTTTCTCCCCAGTGCAAGTAGTTTTCAGCATGCCCCATAAAACAGATCACATTTATGATTGTTGGCGTACTAACAGGGTTACTGGGCAGCTTTTTTCAGGACAGACTTAACAACTCGCATATAGATGGACCCAGGCATGGCTCTGGTTAGAAACAATGGGAGATTTACTATAGCATGTATTTGCACCAAGATTTGGTGGCTTTGTATGAACAAAATAGAAACAGAAAATAATTATTTGTTTGCCAACCCACTGAATGTCGGGGAGAAGCACAAAGTTTTATTCATCTGCAAGCTCAGCAGATGTCAGTGTATGAATGGCCTGATTTCAGTCTCATTTTTGGACTAATGAAGATTTAATATAGCTAACAGAACCATGAGGTAATTCTGGTTTTGAACAAAAAGTGATTCCATATCATCCCATAACTTGTCACAATTAAACATTAACTAACTCCATGAATTTTGTTGGCGGTGTTTTGTTAGAACAGCTTCTGAGGGAACTGATAGTTCAGTCATTATTTGAATGTCTGCTATAGTGGAGTCTATCACCACTGAAAGCCTAGAATAATGGCCTGTGTTATTCTTTTGCATCTTTTTCTATACAGCTTTTGAGGGAGCTGTAATTGAAGAGAAATGAAAGGGCAGCCAACCAAGAGACAATACTGCAAGGATCAGTACTGGAATGTGAGACAACATACTTTAAAAGCTGAAACTTTAAAACTCCTACTATGTGTGTACTTTTGAAAAGGGTAACATCAATAGCAAAAAAAAAAAAGAAAAAAAGAAACCCCAGCTATTTTTTTTACCCCTGATTAAGAAATAATCAACCCCATTTTTTTCCAACTTCATGTTTATAATGTGATGGCCTCCTATGAAAGCATGAAAAAGAGGATTAATCCCTTCATTGGATATCTATTTTTAACTGCTGTTTGCTGTTTTATTTAGAAAATATGATTAAAAAGGTGAAAAAGAGAGCAGTGGAATAGAGACATGAGAACACTGAGGCAGGGTGTTAAGAGGAAGGGACCCTGCAGCAATTTACAGAAAGGTCACATAATATGATGCTATTTAGCATCAGGTCCTGTGTCCAGTGGTCCCCAGTTATGTCAGTGTTGTACGTCCTCGCTCCTAGTGTTTACAGAGAGCTGAAATACTGCAGACAGCGTTTTCCATACTGGAGTTTCAAACTCCAATACTTACAGGATTGCCAGAGGCTTACCATTGTGTGCTGACTGATGCGCCAAGCTTGAAGTTTCCTCCTGTTTCTACAAATATTAACAAGTAGAAGGTCTCTAAGGGCCTGATGTAAAGCTACTGAAGCCATTTTAAAGCCATTAAAGTCAGTGGGAATCTTTACATCTGTCTCTTGCACTCTTGGATTCTCCAAGTACTTATGTGCATGCTTCATACTCCAAAGAACAATCCCATTGAAGAAGTTGTCTTAACTGCAAAAAAAAAAAAGGCTGTTTAAGATGGGTTTAGCTAAACCTGGCTAGGCTAAGCCTGAACTCAAGCTTTTCCCTATCCCAAACAATTCAACAAGACCACCCATTTCTGAAGTTATCTGTGCCTGTGAAGATATTTGAGATATGTTTGTGATCAAGACTTAAAATGATAGTCAGTCAAGGACTGAGCTTATTCAAAATAAGCTGGATCTTAAATACAGGAGTCATTGGATCACAAACATAAGAATACTGCAGCTGTTTCAAGCTGCAATAGGCAATGTTTTCTCCAGTGTACACCCCAAAAAGATGAAGTAAGTTTATGTTGCTTTTAATGATGGAGAATTGAACAAAGCATAATTTGGAACCAGTTTTCAGTACTCCTGCCAAACTCCGCGTAAAACATCATTTACCTCCTAAGCGAACATTTTTCTGGCAGTTTTGTATGAATTAAACATTTTGGTCATTTAAAGGAAAAATGTTAAAAATCTGGAGTGTTCTTAAAATAGCAGATCAGTATACTTGAAACATCTTTTCTGATTTCAGGGAACTCCCCCTATGCATGTAACTTGCTACGAAAAACACAGCCATTTTGCACTAATTTCAGAGTAAGCTTATGAAAATAATATAATGAGGCAAAGCACTCAGCAATGCCAGAGCATGGGGACCACGATGCTGTAATAGATGATATCAAGATGATGGCAAAATAATGTCACTGCAGTCACTGGAGACTACATTACTATGTCAAGATGATGGCAAAATGATTTTGACGCAAGTCTATTGAAACTCTGTTAAAATATCCAGATGATTGCAACATATCAAGCAAATACCCCTGAGGCAGTGACTGGTAAATTTGTGTTAAAGTATTTCAAATATGCCACTCTAACCTTTGTTTTGTGGACAAGATCCTGGCTTGCTAATGCATTAGCCTGACCCCACCAACATCAGCCGAGGCACTAAAAGGGAAGCTCTGCCTCTTGCGTGTCAAGTTCTGATGGTCCTTGGCATTTCGGGAGACGTAGCTGATTTTGTCTTCTGTGCATGCACAGCTATAGTTTGAGATTGCAGTGGCACGATGATACAGCTGAGAAAACAAACTCACTTGCAAATGTGGCCTCATCTGAGGCTGAGCAGTTCTAGGAATTTATGCCACGGAGAGGCAAACTGTGCCCTGGTGCTCCAGAAGTGGAAATATCAGGTGGTAATTGAGATGCACGGACAAAGTAAGGCATGAGCTTTCCCATCCTGGAGAAGGGCTAACATGTCAAAGGTAACAGAGTTAAGGTAGCTGTAGCAGCCTCTCCCCATATGAAGTAGTGAGCTAATCAGCAAAGGGATGCCATCTTAGATGAACTCATCATTTACCCAAGGGGGCTTATTTTTTTTGCAGTACAGAAAGACTGCTCCTGAAAGTCACAGCTGAGCTCATGAACATTGATACAAGTTAGCTGTGGAGATCCTGATGGAAGCAAATGCATTTCTCTGAGCAGATTACAGTGAAGAAGTGTATCAATAAAAAGTGATAATGTCTTTTCTATCTCTTAGGCAAGAAAAACTTGCAGAACATCAGCCAGCACCGCTCCCTATTCTTGCCAGGGCTGACAGTCTCTTAGTTTCAAGAGCAGCATGCTCAGCAGGAACTGTACGTACTAACTGCAGGACTGAGCCTTCAGAAGATTGTTAGAGCAATTAGTGCAGAAGCAGCAACATTCCTGTTATCAGAACTAACAAGAAGCTGCAAGAGCTGTTTCAACAGAAATAGTCGAGGCTGCTCTAATTATATGTTCTTTGCATAGGCTGGCGAGTACGACGGTTTTAGAAACTGGGTTATTCAAGCTTCTGAGGTTACAAATGCTGCTGTGCCAGCTCCACCCACTAAGTAAAAGGTTGTACGCAGCAGCCAGCCAGCTGATTCGTTCAGTGTGGCCACAACTGTAGGCAGCTTGGAAGGTAAAATAAGGTTGTCCAAAGGATAGCCAGTCATATTTAGAAGGTGGCCTTGCTAGACTTTTGGTTCTACTGCAGGTATATTTTAACAGTGGTGAAAGGTGTTTTCTGCTCTTTTCTGGAGCAAGCAGCCTTTACTGTCTGTTTTCTTATCTTGCTGCTCTGACCCACTTGTTCTTCACCTCCAGCTGACAGTGCTGGGTTAGCCATCGCATTCAGCTGTGCCCTGGATCTTGGGCTCATCAAGTCTATTGTGAACAGATGGAGCTTGGGGTTCCTACAAATCCCATCTGCTCCTGCAGCAGCTAATATTAGTACTCCTTTAGGAAGAAGCCTGGGTCCCCCCAGAAATCCCACTCATCTTTGTTGCTTTGCATTGTTGGTTATGAGGGCAGATGGACCAGTGGAAGATGGCAGAACACATCAGCAGCACTCCCAGAACTGGGCACACCTGAGCTTTCTAAAGGAATACAAGCAAGATCCTTCAGGCCTTACTCTGCCAATGTGGCCTTGTGGCTACTTCTTCCAGAAAGCCACCTCACTGCAGCATGAATTCAGCTAGAGTCAGTATCTTACTGGTTAAGTGTGCAGAGAAGGCAGTTGAAAACACGTAATTTTGCAAAACATGATTCACATCCTTAGTTGGCTTCTGAGTAATTTTTGGATCAGATTTAAAGTCCTAATCCTAATTTACAAAACCTTTATTGGTCCAGGACTAAGTTACATCAGGGCTTACATTCAGGTACACCTCTCCAGGCAGCTGCACCCGCAAGAGAAGCTGCTTTTAAGCAAGATGAATTCTGTCCAGACTCTGAGAAACAGAGGGCAGCACAATACCCTGTGGGAGATGTCACTACACCGGAATCCAGCCTGCTTCAGCTCAGCATTTGTGCTCCGAGAAGATAGGTGAGAAATGAATGAAGAGAATGGGAGCGGGGAGAGCATGCACTTTGCATGCAACTCTTCAGTTTAGATGTTACCCAATGCTTACACCACAGGCTCAGGCTCAACTGGAAGGTACAGGAGCATGTTCCCATTTCAGATTCCTGACTCAGCTGTCTTACTAGCCCGTGTGAAGGGAGACCCAGTGACCCACCATTGGCCCTCCTGGTTTCTCAGGAAGGAGCCTGGCTGTCTGGGCAGAAGGGAACTGACCTGGGTGCCTGGAGGACTCGGGCCCACTGCAAACTCTCCTAAACCATTCAGTCTAGACACAGCCCCCCCCAGGTGACTTACAAATCCTGTTAGAAAGCCAGATCCTGCACAAGTGGCACAAAGGAACAGATTTTGCTTTAAGTGACCAGAAAAAAACTCCCTCAGTACAGGGATAAAACCAATTGCCTTTCCAATCTCATTAAGGATTTAAACTGGGAACAAAGGGGTATTTGGGATGCTCTGCTCCAGTGATTCTCCATTTTGTGTAAACTCATTCCAGTAGTAAAGACTGGAGTGATCTCATAATCATTTTTAAGTCATCCAGGGTCAGTCAGTATAGACTGATCAGCATATAAGAGGTTATAGTTGCATCTTTTGCATCTTTTACATCTTTCCCATTCTACAGTGCTGAGTAGAATTGTGCTACTAGAGAGAATTGAGAATCTGGTAAAAATATAGATTTTTTTTTTTTTTTTTTTTGGTTTGTTTCCTATTAAGACAAAATTCTGCTTCCACTTGCACTAGCTGAATACAGAGTAATGCCATTAAATTCAGTGTTGACAGCTATTAAAATTAAATTATTTGGCCCTCAAAGCTCAAAGAGGCAAACCAGTGGTTAAAATACAGGCATCTCTACTGTAGTCACCCTGACACCCAGTAGCAGCAAGCAATTGGAACATGAACACTGCTCTTTTAACATGAAACTAGCTGTACTAGCTCAATTATTTCCTTTATTTTTCTACGGTCACTAATACAAATCAATACTTTTTCATCTGCTGCCATTTCTAGACTTGAACTGTGAATTTGAACCATGTATCGCTTCTCTAACCATTATGCAACCTTTTGACAGAAACCCATTATAAACCTTTCAATTTATTCTGCAGCGCAGCTCTGCTAGTGATATTTACATCTGTAACACACACATCTCATGCTCTTTTCTTTCTTGAAGCCTCTTTTATTGCATCACACTTGCACACTGTACTCACTTCAGCCTCTAGCCAAGGAAAACACAGACAAAAGTATACTTCTTAAACATATTTCCGTTTTAACTGCAGACTTCAGTATTTCCAGTGAGAGGATCATAAAGATCTGACAACTGAAAAGGGAGTTGATTTCAACTTTGAATGCCTTCATGGTACAGGAGACCTGTTATAGACCATGCTACTGCCTGTGGATGTTGAGCTGTTTCAATCTGAGTGTACAAAGCTGCTCCTTAGATGTGCCAGCTGTAGGCACCCACAGCAGTTGCTGATCCCCTGCTACTTGCTGATATCAGACAACCCTACGTTTCCCTTTAAATGCATCCATAGATTAGTTTCACAGCATAGAAGCAGCCGCCTGACAGAATCCCTCTATTTTGCAGCAGGAGATGGGTTTCACTGCTGATCTAACAGGACCATATTCCTGCCAGTCCCACCTGCCGCCTCTGCAGTTCTTGAAGTAAGGCAGGTGCCTACTACAGAAGCAAGACCCTGCCCCAAGTAGACCGTACTAAATAATTTCCCAATACAGCTGAGAAAAGATTGTTTTTCAGGGTAACTGGGAACTCCTCTTGAAGTTATATTCTGCAGAGTCCACAGTGCTGTCTTTAATAGCAACACACACGTACACAAACACTTCTTGCTCACACCAGTCCCTGGCTAATCGGGTGTAACGTCAGATCAACAATCAATCCACACAGTTATTCTGGAAGTTTTTCAGTGAGGTCACCTGGGCAGGAGCTTAAAATGGGGAAAAAGAAATAAGTGGAAAAACCCATACTGCCAGATGAAACCCCAAAAGGGACTTTACTGGAGCAGCAGGCATGTCTCTGAGAACAGGGACTGCTGGCCACAGACTTCACCTTGCAGGAAGATGGGAACTACCATCCGGGATCACACTAGCTGTCCCTGTAGTCTGGTATCCTGGACCAGGGGAAGTGTGCCTGTAATGGCTGATTATGGAAAAGTCTGCCCTAAAGGGAAATATTTCCTTAAGTCTCATCAGTCAGTACTTACATACGCTGTGAATCATAAGCATTTAATTCTCTTAAGATTTTTATCCCAGTTAATATCACAGTAGATAAGCTCATGACCTGTTTCTGAGCATTTAATTGTCCTTTCTTGAATACTAGTAAGGTCTCAATATTTTGTTCCACCCATTATACATGAGCTGAAAAAATCCACTTTGTGAGTATCAAGTCTGAGCAACTTTACTCACTGGTAAAGTCTTGTGCAAGCAAGACCCAGCATTGCAGGCAGATGGAGGAGAGGCTCCCACTCCTCTGACTGGGAACAACATGCCAGAAAAAGAGAAGAAAAATCCATAGCTTGAAAGAAAAATAATCTTTCCTTATCTTGCATGGCTTTTGGCTTTGCTATGATGAAGTGTCTGAGAATTCCCCACGCACCTTTTGTTTTACAATCATTATTTTACATATCACTATTCTGTCAGATCTAATTTGCCCATTTCCTAAAGTATTCTAAAAATCAGTATTTTAAAAAAAATCAGGTATTTCCCTGTGTTCTTACCAAAAGAGGAATTATCATTTTCAAACAAAATACAGCACTGCTCACTGTACTCACTGCTGCTTAGCAGTTCAGCTACATCTTTAGCCAACTTGTCTATGTTAGTTAGGACACAGCTAAGAATAGCCTCTCCTCTTGTGTGCTCTGCAGCCAGTTATTTCAATTGTGATTACTGAAGGGCTTAAGAACTTGTTTCACTCTGTCCCATTTGACCAGTTTATAAGAGGGAAGCTGGACTCATCAATTATTACTGTTTTATTTTTGCATCTTTGATCTCCCTCAATGTTTTAGTCACAATATTTTCTTGAGCCAAAGAAATAAATATTACTTTATTTATGTAACTGTTCTCATTGACTTGGGATTTTTCTCTTGTGTGTTTATAGTGTAGTTCAGTCCACACAAAAATGTAATCTGTACACAGACTCTTGGCTATAGTAGTAGTTGCTGTGCTGATGAGCTAGTCTGCTCTTCAGATGTACTTTATACCTTGGCACCTGGTTGTATTCCCATATCATGTCCAGAAAGGAAATAGGACTCTACATAAAAAGATACCAGAGCTACTCAAGGAGTATTAGGGATGAGGTATCTAACTGCAAGCAGGAACATGACTAAGAAGTGAAATCATCTAATTTTGGTGTAGATGTGACTGTGCTGCTGAGAGCGTCCTATGTCTACCAAAAAGGTGAAATCCTAGTTCTACTGAAGTAAAACTTCAGAAGTTTCTAAATGCCAGAGCAGAATTAGAGAGCTGACTGCTCATGCACTTAATAATAGGTAGTGTGCCTTCTCTCCTGAAAAACCTGCCTCTTTAGTATTTATGAAACATTACATGGTGTCAGAAGTTATCTTGAGCCAAAGACGGAGCAATTACTTCCTCCAAGTCTGCTGGATTTATGAGGAAAGTTTGCAGAAAAATTGTGTCAGCTTAGCAACACTTCGAAATACTCTTCTTTGCCATGGGGGCTGCAGAGGAATCACCTGAAGGGTGAGCTGCAACACTCCTTGGGGTGGGGGGTGCTGAGCAGCCTCCCAAGTATAGGGTGTATGTGGAAGGGAAAAGATAAAATGAATTTGACACAGTGACGGGTGCTCAATAAAAGCCTTACAGTGATCAGGAAGAGCAGTCAGATAAATAGAAATCTCAGAACAGGAGGAAATTAAGCTTCAGAATCACTGGGAGATACTGGGGTGTGCCACCCATACGTAAGCATCAGAGAAGTACATTCAGTGAAAGTAGTCACAGTCACATATACGTTAATTTCAATTCCCATCCTCCTGACAGCCAAAATACAGTGCCAGAGTGGCAAACACATGATGAGGTTTTCAGTCACAATCGGGTTGCTTTGTGCCTTTACACTAGGAAAAAGGGGCTACAGCAGCCAGTGTAACCCCATAAACAGCAGTTTTACCTAGCTCTGCTTTGGAAAGGGCTGACAGGTTTGGCTCTGCCTCCTTCTTTAAGTTCTCCCCGTCATATTTTGCCAGTCAAACGAGCCCCACTAGCTACTGTTGACAGAAGCCCCGCAGAGACTCCCAGCTTGGCTGGAGCCACCGTGAACTTTCCTCACTGGGTGTGCCCTGTCCTGCTGGGGATAAAACAGAGCATTCAGCTGGTGCTCACCACAAGGAATAAATAAAACCAGGAAGGAACTCCAAGCTAGTAGAAGAGCAGTCAGTAACGGTGACGTCCGCAGCATGTGTTTGACCCTGCTCTGTGCTGGCCCTGTGCCCTGCCGCAGTCACTGTGCACATTGTTAAAGTGTCAGCCCCTGGTGCCCGCTGCGCTGGGAGCCCCATTGCACAAGCAAGTACTGCTCTTCACCTCTGCCATGGGGACATGCTGGTGGTGGCCCCTGCCAGCTGGATGTGGTGCTTGGTGGAGCCTCATAGGAGGACAGCCCCAAGCTCCAGCCCTGCCTGGGAAGCAGCTGTGCCACCCTGGTGCCACATTACTGCTGTGCCACTACCTAATCCAGGCCTGAGAAACCACTGTTGGAGAGAGAACCCTAAGTAGTTTGCTTTTTATTTAAAAGGGAAAAAAAAAACCCCAACCATGCATGTTTCACAGAGCCAGGCTAGCATGCCAGCACTTTACTCCTGAATTAGCACCACTTGAGCAGGGCAACTCCCAGTATCAGCTGGGAAAGAGCAGGAGCAAGTGAGTGAATGCAGGTGGAGGGGAACATTTGAGTGAGTACATCGTGTTATTGCCAGGAGTCCCAGCTATCAACACTGCCTTTCACCTGAGACTGGTGCCCCCAGGCCAGCTGGAGCAAGAAGTGTGTAGACAGCTTCTGGTCAGGGAGCAGAGGACCATTGGCTGCTGCCTCCCACAAAGTGCTCAGTGGCCAGGAGCCAGCAGCTCCTCTCCTGGGGGGAATACAGCAGCCCTGAGAAGGAAGGGGCTGAGGGGGGAAATGTTGTGGTAACAGAAATCTGTGTTGGCTTTCATGAGTGGTCCCCCCCCACACATACTGCTTCACTTCTGCTTACAGCCGAGCAACTTGAGGTGTCACCCAAGGTAAGGGACAATGAATACCAAGCTCAGCTTACTGGCCATGGGTGCTTTTGACAGTTCAGAGCTGCACACTCTCAGCCTGGCTGTGCCCAGGTGTGAGCATAGCCCACGGGTCCTCTGATTGCTGGGTCAAAGCCCAACAGCAAAGGCACAAAGCAGACACAGCCTGTGGAACCACCCCAGCCAGGCACAGCTTTCCTGTGTCTTTGAAGTGAGATTTCAAAATGACTCAACAAAAGTTACAATTCCCAGTATTGAAAAAGATGGCTTAAGGAAGGCAGTTTTAGATAATCCAACCTGTGACTGTACTGGTCTTCCCTGGGGAAAAAAATGAAATTACCGTAGAGGAAAATGGATATATTAAAAACATGGCAGAAGCTTTTTTCCAAACAAATTGAGGAAGGAATTGATCACTAATACTTGGATTCAGCACCTGATTTCCTACTTGATAAATTCTAGATTTCATTGTGTCCTTAAACAAACACCTAACTCTGATTCAATATTCTAGTTCGTATTCCAAAAACCACACAGAACTAGATATGATGTGAAACAACGCTTATAGGCACTTCCAGACCTTCAAAAAATTTGGCATGCAGTTTTCTGTGACACAGTTCAAACCAGTGTTTTATGTAATTGCTGTATTTCAAAGGCATATGAAACTGAAAACGTGATAAGAAAATGAGAAATGGAGCGTTTAACTTCAAAGAGAAATAGAAACTCACTTCCTACTTCTGTCCCACTGTTCTACATTGCAACAGAATGACGAGTTTTATACACATTACTGTGATTTATTGTTAGTTAGAATGTAAAAGCTAGCTTGTACTCTAGTAGAAAAGGCTGCCCAGTTTATAGAATTGTGATGCCCAACTGTCAATGTATTTGACTAATAAACTAAGTCCACTCAAGAAAAAAGACAAGAAGGAAACTTCAAGATGGAAATAAGGACTGGGCATTAAGAAGTAGCAGACTAAAACAGCTCAAGAATGAATATATTAATTGAAGACTACATCAAACTTCCATTTCTTATAATGCTAAACTAAAGAATGAAAGTAAAACTCCAAGGCCAGAGCAAAGGTACCAGTAGGGAAAGACACATCAGTAATCAGCAATATAGGAACTACTCTACAGAGTTAAATTGATATTTTCAGGAATCAGCATCCCTGTGCTCTCCTGTTTCAAGTTACAAACAAAAAAACCCCACACTGGAAAAATAATCTTTTTTTGCCCCTGCTACTTCCAGCCCCATTGAGGATGGGAGGGAAGCAGGCAAGCAATGGGCTCCCCTGCTCAGGGCACCCAGCCCAGCTCAGCCAGAACAGCCTCACCAGGGTCTGGTACCCAGCGGGTGGGAATTACACCAAGGAGCAAGGGGCAGCAGGAACCCAGCTGTGATCTGGATTCCCTGGCTTCTTCAGTGCACGCTGCCTTTTATCCAGGGCTTCTGGCAACTCCACAATTAAGAGCTTAATGCACGTAAGATATACTTTCCAAGCGAAACATTATTCATTAACAAATCTGATTAAACTGCTAATGCAGTGAGCACTAGCACAAGTTCAGAAAGACAAATAGTCTCAGTGGTGCAGTGTTTGTGAGATATGTTACCCATAAATGGATTTTAACTATTTAAATTGGCTTCTGTTCAGAAACTATGAAGAGACACAATGGGGCACAGAACACTTCATTTAGCTTACTGTGCTTAATGTGAGCGGAAAGCCCCTCCAGATTAAGACTTCAGAACAGTAATGTACATAATTCTGCAAAAACACTTGCATTGTAATCCCAATTTTTTTTTTTTTTAAAAAAAAGACACTATTTTTTCCCCCCAGCAGCACTTCACTGATGATTAAAGATTTGTTGGTAACTGGTATTTCTTACTATGTGTAGAGCATTTAAAACTCATTCCATATAGACTAAGTCATGTTTAAATCCTGGATTCCACAAATGTACGCTGTGGCTTTGCTGCTGTCCCAGTAAGACTGTTATGCTTTCATCCTTTTATAAGCATTGTGATATTTCAGATTGTGGAGGCAAGTTGTAACAGGAGAATTTTAGCTTTTATCTTTTTACTAAAGGTATATTTTCATCATTTTGGCAGGGCTAAAAAAAAGTTCCCGCTGGCCACGATAAGACATCTGATGGCTTTCCCTCCTTGCACATGCCTACTTTTCACAAATTTTTCAGAAGCCTGGTATCAAATCCTGCAAGCAAGTAATTCTGAGGCTGACACATGCAAATAAACCAGTCTTCTCTAAGCCAATAGCTGCTCCTGCTAGATTATGCCCCTGCTAAATATAGGTCCATTTTGAGCCCTCTGAGAGGAACTCGTTTCTTTGCATTCAGACAACGAGGCCTTATCTCCAGCTCTTCCATTCCACAGTGAACAGCCGGGGAAGGCTGTGACAGCCCATAGTGTGGGCTGTCTTGGAAAGATTGCCAGCACTGTGTTTTATTGCCTTCTTTGATCCCTATTTGTGCAGTAGTAGGTGCACAGCACTGACCTACTGAGCTGAGCTATGCTAATATGGTCAGAACATTTCATTAATTATTTCACTGTATGACTGAGAGGTTCTTTTATGACCGAGAGCTCCAATTGCTTCTGTACAGCATCAGCCCACTGAAATGCATATTCCTGTATAACCTGAAAAATGAGTAGTTCAAAACCCTCCAGGTGGGTTTTTTTTGCTCTTCCCATTGATCTTTAAAACTCAAGATGAGCCTCAAACCAAAAGTCCTGAGATCAATAGGGGTTTTGACTAAATCAAACTATTAAGATTTTTGCCTGTGATTTCTACAACTATTCTTGCAGCCTGAGAAATATTGCCAGTTAAATCTCCCAGTGATAATGACCTGCGTAAACACCCTGTTTACAGTGGCCAGATATAAGCGTTCCAATGTAAATTAGGCATCTTTTCCTCTTATACAAGCCCTCATACATTCAGAACTTGTTTGATGGCAGACATGGAACCAAGCAGTTTAGAATTTCTGAAACATCTAGGGAGATAAAAATCAAATGGTGCTCAAGCTAGTTAATTAAAACATTTCAGAATGTTTCACCTGCAGTGTCAAGCTGTTTTCTTAAGTGAAGAATTGAGAGACTAACAGAGCAGGTGCTGCTGCAAGCACAGATTGCTGTAGAAAATCACTTTATAGAAGCCTATCAGAAGTAGTCTGACTACAGGATCTAATAGAGAGGGCAGCGTATGCTCATTGCTTCTCATTACCTGATTGTGAAATCTTTAGTTAAGGAGAGCTCTCATTGAAGTCAACGGGGATTTTCCCAGAGTAAGACTGCAGGATTGGGACCACACTGTGCCATTATGGTAGATATCACAAAGACCAGGCTTCTTATATTATGGTTTTCAATGGCAGCATATGATCTGAAGCCAAATGAATTTAACAGAACACATCCCATTGATTTCACTGCAGACCAGATCAGGAGAAGAGTCACCACTTGGCTGGTTCAGGATGAAATAGGAGAACGAAGTATCCTTGAAGTTGTTTAACAGGTTGTTTGTGTGTGTGTATACATATTCCACCCCCACCCCACCCCCCACAGAAAAAGAGAAAAGAATAGTAACTATTTACTTAAGAAATACCAAGTGATAGTACGGAAGGGAAAAATCTAACCTGCAGTCAGCTAGAATAATGTGAATGGACTGTTTGGTATTTCAGGGCATCATTTATTTATTTTTAATGGAAAAGAATGTTAGTGAGGTCAGAAGCAAACATCTGCACACCACTGCACATCTGAGCAACACCAATTAAGTCAATGATGCTCGATCCATTTGTGCAGAAAGACTAAGGCCAATGCTTATGATACCAATTCTCCAAGACCTGTTCTTCTGGAAGGTCTCTTGAGCCTTGTGCTCTGGAGGACCCCCTTCAAATCATTGCCAGTGTATGTGAGCAAGAGTATTTGCCTCAGCCAGCGATTTCCAGGGCAGAAGCCTTAGTCTGGATGATCCTTGGGGCAGAGAGTGTAATTTACCTGTATTTATATGGTTCATATGTATACAAGAATGCCTCAGTCCTATCTGGGATTATATGTAACAACTTAAGCAATCACAGAATCATCTTAAGGCTAACGAGCAGATTATTTAAATAGTCACACATCACTCCTTTCCAGGTAAACTAAGAAGAGAGAAACTGGAGAACATTTTAAATAACGTTTCAAAAAACATTTACTTTAGGAAGAAACCTTCCCAAACGTTTACTTTCTCACTGTGCTCTTCAAGTGCAATTCTACTTTCCTATTCACCCTAATAAAAGGGATAACCAAGACAAAGCATTTCACTATGCTGAACCTTGTTTCTCCCAGTGAACTATCCTCCTTCTGGAAGTTCATCTTTACTAGGATGGATGTGCCACCTCTTCCCCACTGGTGCAGCTTTGTGTTAGGAGTTATTTTACATGCTGTCCCAGAAGGCGCTAGTTTTACATGGGCAGAAGAGAGAGAGTTACTAAGAAAGAAGGAGTGGCAGAAAGATGAACAACAATGAAGCTTCTTTTTCTAACTTATCTGTGTGTTACCATAAATGAACCAAAACCACATCTAGTAAAGTATACATCTAGTCTCAACCGTATTGCTTGATAGACATGTGTGAATCAAATGCAGATATAGCTGCAATTTACAAGAGTTGCCTTGTAATGTGGAAGATTTTTTTTCCCCTTAAAAACAACATGAAAAGATAATTCTACCTCAATACATATTCTGTGTTTGCAACTGCACTATTGTTTGATGTGTTAACTTCTGAGGCTCCCTCGTATGCATTACTGCCAGTTACCATCTCCCTCAGATGAGCACACCAGTCAAGATGTGGCTTTACAGATGAGCTTCTTTGTTTTTCAGAGGGGATCTGTCCTTCTAGTCCCCCCTTCCCCCTCTCAGGCTTTTTCTGTCTCCAAAAGAACATGTTTCTCAGAACTGGTTTCCTTTCCATCTCAGTTCCTTTCTAATAGGAGATGGTTCAGTTGCAGAAGACTTCAGGAAGGATACGGAACCAGAATCAGAAACTTGAGATTCCCTGTGCCTCTCTTTCCCCACTTGAGAACCACTACAACACTGAACCATCTTCCAGGCTTAGTTCATTAAGCTCTCTTCATTATATGGAAGTATTTTTATGAAAAGTAGTAGAGGCACAGATATTATTCTGTTATCATCGTTGTTTTAAGACAACTCTTCGTGCAAGTTTTCCTTCCCTCTCCTGAAGAGGGAATGAGTAAATATATCTACCCTTCTAGACAGATTTTCCTCAGGCAGTAAACTTAGACTTTCTACACCAAAATGTCTAAGCACTACTATCTCATATAAAAGCACCAAAAGTATTAGATAAGTGAGAAGCAATAGCAGATTCAAGCATCTATGCACATATAATTGGGACAATGAGCCACACGAGTAAGGATTACACATGTATGCATAATAATATGTTCACCCAGCAATTACTGTGGAGAAAGCACTGCCCATCTAGATCTGTAACAGCTACCGTGCATGCACACAAAGCATTTACACTCTGCCTTATTGATGAGCAGGAATGGAAAAATCTTTTTTTTTTTAAAAAAAAAAATATCACTGAAGAGGACAAAAAAAAAGCATATGCTAAGGTATGATTGACAGCCGCCATAATGGACTGTCATGTCAAAAGAACTGCCTTGCTAATTCTCTTACATAATGAGCTAGATGCTAGGCTCTCCTTGCAAGTTTGATTGTGCACCCTTCCATCAATCTTACCGACATCTTGGCATCTAAAATACAGCAAAACCACTTAACAAGGGCTCTTTAAACAGGCAAGAGGAGGGATGTCTCTGTGTATTAAATGTGATGTGGAGGTTGCTATGGTAAATTTGAGCATGTGAACATTGCAGTGCAAAATTCCACACTGGTGGCTAGAGCCGAGGCTAGCCATGCCTCCAGGTTCTTTAAGTGTACTTGGACTGCATTATTTAAAGAATGGAAAGGATATGGTTCTGATGCCACTTTCATGGTAGGGGGAAAAAAAATAAAAAAGCCTTTGTCTAATCCGCTTTTTGTGTGCGCACAGATCCCTGGGGTGTTGATGAGGAGTATCCAAAATGGATTGTAGTATGCTCTCTCTGCAGCTTTCAAGTATGGGGCTCCATCCCCCAGACTCCTTCAGTAACTAAGACTGGAAATATACATGCATTTCTCTCTCTCATTTTTTTTCCGCTTCGTCTGGTTGTCACAGTTACATAATGCTGCCAGTTGTACTCGCAGCTCAATGGCGTTGTTAGGCAACTCGGTTAGCTTTATTTATTGAATTGAAAATTGCCATATAGGTGTCGATTATCTGCCCTAGAGTTCTGATAATTATAGCTTTAACTATTGGCACTTCCTTTATTACCAGTGCTCTGACTTCTCATTTTGGTTGCTAAATTTATAATCCACAGAGCCCCTTCAGCTGTGAACTGCTCCCTCCCAAGCAATTGTAGATTAATTGCCAGCTCCACCCCAGGGCCCTGTAGTGGAAAGGGATTGAACTGCACATCAGAGAGTGAAGTTTAGTGTGTAAACATTTACTAGGATTTACTGTTCTCTGGGTTATTTCACGTTTTCTTTTTAGAAGAAGTTCCATGAGAAACCCAGTGGTTCCCCAGCTCCATAGTCACATTTCTTAGATCTATTTTGTTGTTACTTATTTATGATCACGAAGGCACCAAAATGAGTAAAGTACTACAAGCTAACTAATATCTCCATGGTGGCCTAGCACATCAGCAACATATAGAAGACACCACCATTATGCCTGCTATTTCATCCAGTGGCTTTGGAACTTTTTAGTCACGGATGTTATTGTTTTGGCTTGTACTTTCTCAATTTCTTCCTATTTCTTCTTGCTCACATATATCAACTCTAAGCATCAGTTTAGATCATACTCCCTACATCCACCTTTCCCTTTTGGTAAAGGGACTACAACATTCCCCCCCCCAACGAATCATCTTTTGCATGTGTGATTCTATTGTTTTCACTTTGCAAAAATCAAACTTCCTGGCAGACAAGTCCTGAGCACAAATGCTGATCTGACTGTTTGGTATGATCCTCACAACCAGAGTTATTTTCAGTCTCTCTCAAACTTCCCTTTTTCTAGCACTCGGTTGGTTTTGACTTCCCAAGTTTTTGTGCAACTGCCACCCAACACCAGAGCTTTCTCTCTGGTTTTGTTTAAACATTTAACAGGACTCTTAACTTACTGCAACTTGGAAACATTTTCCTAAGGCACCTCAGTGGCTCCAAAGATCAACCCCCTTCCATGTATCACAGCTCTGCTAATACCAGCACCAGCTCTGTCTCCTCCAGCCAGCCTCTCCAGGCTTCACTGTCAAATGCCAGCCCACAGAGAAACAATCTGATACCTGAAGCATCATTCCCCTGCTCAAACAACTTTCAGCACCATACTTGTTTTGCTAGGGTTTCTCACTCACCTCATGTTCCCCATCTTTCCTCTCTGCAGCTCCAGGCTCCTCCAGCGCTCTGGGGTGCTTCCCTCTCATCCAGCCTTTCCCTGTTGCAGACTTCCAGCCCCTTTCCCACACAGCACCCAGGAGGCCTCAAAAGCTTTGCCTCCCTGCAGGGCCCTCCCTTATTCACCACAGCTGTTGCTAAATTAATGCCTTGAATGTTCAATTAGTAGAATTGCACCAAGGTATTTAAAACCTTGTGGCTGATGCTTGTAAGTTTGTGGGGGTAGAGATGACTTTCTGAAAGCATAAACAGAAGTGGGGAATTTATCAAGTCCATTTTTTTTAAACATAAAACTTTGTTAGCTGTCCATTGTTTCCTTGAGAGCTTACTTTTTTCCAGTATTTCTGTATAGATTTTTCAAAGCTGTATGTCTGTTCTGGCCACACACCTGTTTAGTTCACACCTGAACACTCACTTTATCAGCAAATTGCCATCTTCTTCGGTAACAAGTTCCTCCTCTGGGATCCTGAATCCTGCTCCAGACAGTCTAATACACAACAGAAGTCTTGCCCATCCTGCCCATATCAGCTCCATATGGGTGAGGTATTTGCATAGGCACTGGGAGTGGAATTTGGGGTGGGGAGAACACGTATGTGATGAAAGCATGTGTCAAAGGCTCTGTTCAGCTCCTGATTCTATCTATCACAGGCTTTCTCGGTGATCTTGGACCTTGCTTTATTCCTATACGACTCAACTTCCTAGGTGTAAAATAATGAGGATAATAATCCGTTTGGAATGGCCAGTGCTCATGGGGTTGTGAGGAAAGAGCTATAGACAGGTAAGTAAGTAGAAAGATAAAAAGATTTTTGCTCTCATAGGTTAGAGTAGGTTTTTTCCCACCTACCCCGCTTCAGAGTACTTGAAAGTGAGAAAAAGATTATGTTTCTCAGTGGGCCAGACAGTCTCAGAGAGAGCATTTCTCCATTTATTTAAAAGTATTGCTCATTTCAGTTGTCATTCAGGGAATATTATTTTTTTTACCCACTTGTGTATCTGTTCTACTTCTAGCTTTGTTATCCTGAGTTCAAAAACATTTCCACTCTCACTATTCAGGCAGTTTTGTGTTTCAGAACTCCAGACATCAGCCGTATATGACTTGTAACATGACATTTAATATATTTTTACATGTAAGTTTGCTCTGAGGGGCTTTTAAAATTGCTTCTAGGAAGGGCAATCTCTTAAGAGAAAAAAACTTTCATGGCTATCTTGCTTTGTATTGGCATGTAAAACCACCTCTCTACTTTCTTGCAATTCTGTGGTTTCTTCAGATTAATACATACATACAGATTAATGGTGTATTTTTGCTTCTCGGAAAGATCCAATCATAGCATGGGAAGAGAAGAGAAGCCAGTGAGAATTCTCTGATCAGCCAACTCTCCCTAGACCAAATGGGAACATCTGCCTTAGAAGATACCACCTGTTCATAAAACAATACAACTAATAAAGTGCTCATATGTCAAATATTGCAAGGAATATTAAAAAATTCATAACAATCCTTCCTTGTAAAGTAACTAGGTTGTAGGTTTAAACAGAAAATAACACTCAAAAGCTAATGCTAGTGCATCTGCTTCTGTGGTTGGTATGACAGGATGGTGCATGTACAGCCATGAGCACATTATAACATTTGATATTTTTAATCAAATCCCATTTTAAGGCGTGATGTGTTTTACTCTGCTAAAGGTCATTTTAGTTACAGTAGCATTAAGGGTTTTCAATAAAACATTTTAAATGCCAGTTATATAACTGCTTTTAAAACATTTAACAGCCACATTGGTTACATGACCTGAGACAAAGGATATTTTCTCAGCACTTTGATATATTGTGGCTACATTATCCTTATGGGAATGTTCAGTTCCATAATGGTTTCAGGTCATCCCTTAATATGTGGTGCAGGATTTTTTTTCACCAAAACAATAATTGCTAATGAAGCCATTGGTGATGGAAGTTCAATGACATAGCAGAGGATAGAAACTGTAGTCAATAATAGCAGCAGACACCGGCCAGTACAAGAAGTTCATCAGCACTATTCAAGGACAAGAAGATGTCGCAATAAGGAATGAACACATGCTGATCTGTGTCTTAGTGCTGCACTGGACATTAAAGTAAAATAACTCAGGTAGACAGAAGTTGTTTCCTCCCCTGTATCTCCAAGAGCATTGCAACATTACAATATGATCTATAATAGGATATAAGATATATAGAATATATATAGGATATATAGTATATAGTTTCAGGATCTCAAACCCAGGTGTACCTGGGCACATACAGTTATACTGCTCCATACCTCTCCTTTAATCTTGGGACAAGGGGATGCTGTGAGAAGAGCAAGCTTCATTTGATGTACAGGAGGCTCACACCAGATCTGATTATTGAGGGTAGATGGCTATTTCCTGTCTCTACAGAAAAATATCACTGGAGCAGCATTTTCAGCTGTGGCATCTCCCCTGCCAGCACTCCCAGATTCTGCATCTCACTCCCAGACCCAGCAAACTTTTTGACTCAGGAGCAAGACTCCACATGCCAGATCATCATGAGGTCAACGCTCCTCTCTGCTTCTCTCATTTGTTTCTTACTTATCTCTTGTGGGTAAAGCCACCTATTCATGTGTGATCCTGGACTGTGTAGCATGGCTGGGGCTGGCAGGTGGTTCTAGCCATGGTTCTAAACTTCTGCCTTCTCAAACCAAAGCAAGTGGCTCTTGTCTGGCAAACTATTACCAAAAGCAAAAAAAAAAAAAAAGTATTTAAAAAGCAAGCTTTTGTAAGCCTCTTTAAAACAAAAATAAAAT
This sequence comes from Podargus strigoides, assembly GCA_028020825.1. Classification (NCBI taxonomy): domain Eukaryota; kingdom Metazoa; phylum Chordata; class Aves; order Caprimulgiformes; family Podargidae; genus Podargus; species Podargus strigoides. Next base: position 12,127,260 of record CM051631.1, read on the forward strand.
ATTTATTCCAAAAATGAAATAAAAATTGTGTATCATGTATTTTCCCTTGCTTTGAGCAGGAGATACTTCCAAGGACCTGTCCAGTCTGAATTATTCTAAGAAAATATGTGTACTTATTGAAAAGCAATACAAACAAAAGACACAGTGACAACCCTTTTTCACAGCTCCTAGGCATCATGTCTTTCTCAGTGACTTCAGGTTGTAATGAAATTAAGAAGTCGCTGTGTTTCAGAATAATATCTTCCACAGCCAATTTTATAATGAGCCAATGAAATAAATGTTTCCAAAGTGAACAGCTGGCATCTCTTTTCATAAAAGATTCCCTTTTAGAACGCTATTTCCAAACAATATTACAGTGGCTCCATTCACATGGCTATAGTTAAGACTTTGTCAATACTTCTCTTATAAACCTTGTTTTTCAAGGGTTTATAACTTTACAGCTGAGCCATAATTAGCTGGGATTTGAGTTACAGCACAAGAGTCCAGTCTGTCTGTGAGGACATTTTTGCTAATATTAATAAAATCAGTTTTAAATCATAGAAGAGTAAAACATAGTACTTTATATGCATAAAAAGCATTCTTGAACATTGAACAGCATTGATTTTTAAAAAAAGGAGTTTTGACAAGTGATTATAATATGATCTCCATCTTTTTTTTTTTTGTCCTTTTAAAAGAAAAAGAGCAAAAATCTTGCTTTAGAAACTCAGTTTGACAAACATACGGAAACTCAAAATTAAAGTTGATGGTCTCTCCTTAATGTATGTTGTTATAAAGAACAGAAGGCACAGAATCAACTAAAGCTCATCTTCTGTGGATTTTCTCAGCTCTTGCTTTAGTCTTGCTGCCATGTGAGCATAGGTTTTAGTACCTGATATCATTTTGTTTGAGTATTTTATGACAACACCAATTTGCACCCTGCCTGTGGTTTTATGGTCACTTCAGCCCATCTTTCTGCACTCCTTGTTTCCAATGCTATCCTTAATTACAATGCAAAACGAACACCTCCTGTTTTCCATTCCAGTCATACTAAACTGTACTCGCTTGTGAGCCCAGCTCACCCTTTTCGTGTGAGTCAGCTCTTGTTTCTGTTCATGTTGCTCTCCTGACTGCATGAGGATTTCATGCCAAGGAGAGCCATGTCCAAGGAGAGCCATGTTTGGTTCACTCGCTGTATGTCTTAATGGCAACGTCTCCTGGATATCCCAAAAGACTGAATGAAGTCCCATGATACAAGGCCAAGTAAGTGATGTCTTGATGCAAAAATTAATTTGTTTGTAAAAACTTGCCCTTTGTATCATAAATTATTCTGAAAAAACATATGCAATGAGAAAATGGAAAAGATATGCCAAAGTTAGTTACTCAAAACGTCTTTTTCTAGTAGGTATAAATTGTTAACAGAAGAAATAAATATGGCAATGCGATAAGCCAGTAGCTCAACACTGCCCTAGGATGGCTGCTTTCCAGGAACTTTATTCCTGCACTTTACCCCTCCCCAGCTCTTCTCCTCTGTTTTTGTTTTGGACTTCAGTCTCCTCCCCTGTGACAGTATCCATGTCAGAGTCCCGTGACCCCCCTTAAAACCTTGCTCCTTCTAACCTTTAAGTTTCTAGATTTACCCCTCCCACAATGACCATATTTGAATCATTCTTTTTCATGCAGACCTTAGGCTCCTGTGCAAAATTGCTGGGGGCTCATTTTAAAGTCAAACCAAAGAATCATCCAGAAGGGCAAACACTGCAAGTGACAGACTCACCTGAGACCAGCACAGATTCAGAGAACCATATCTTGACATCAAAACCTTCACCATTGCCAGCAAAATAATGGTTCAAGAAAACCTATGATCTGGTTCTCTGCAGTGCAACTGGTTCTGTTTCTAACTGGTCCTGTTCCAGTTGCCACCCCTCTGAGACTTCTCATCATAAGAATGCCTCACTAGATTTCAAGCTCAAAGGGAAGTCTAGCTCATGGCTTTTATCATTTTTTTCTGTCTTCCTTTCTTCTGACACTCAACTGAGCTAGTGTGCTCCCAAAGACTTTATGGTCCTGAAAGACCAAGAAAGAAACAGGGAGAGAACAAATAGTGAGAAAATACTTCAGTCACATACAGGATGGGTGTAACCAAGGACCTCATTCATAGACATTCAGAACTGACCCTCTGCATTAGTAAAACTACGTCACACTCCTTCCTTTTCTTCCCTGTGTTACAAAGGCACTGTCAGTATTTTCCTCCTTCTTCCCTTACCAGTTAGTTCTTCATGCACCCTGAGTTTGGTAACATAATCATTGTTAAGCTAGGAGACTTTTCCTAAATAGAAGGATAATTGGGCTGATTTGGAAAGGTGCCTATTTTAGCTTAATAAGTTATCTCCAATGATGCTAAATAGAGAAAAAAGGATAGAATTTCACCTCGGCGTTACAACGTTGTGGAAACAAACATGAATCTTGTTAGAGTGCAAACAGCAACCACAGAGCTCTCCTTCTTATCCTTGCTGACTGATCTGTATGATAATTGCAGGCTCGGATGACTGTATCCCTCTCAGGCCAGAGCTAACCGAACTATACAGTCAGAAGCTTTACTGCATTCTGTGGCCATCTCCCTGCACAAAAACATGAAGTTAAAATTGTTTCTTCGAATTCAAATGGGATCAATACCTCTCAGGAGACAGATGGGGTTTTCTTTTCTACACTGAAAAAAGAATCAGTGTCTGGAGTTCTGGCTCGAAGTATTCATTCAGCTACAGAATAACACCAGGAAAAATCAGCAGAGAGTGGGCACCTGCTCTTTTCCTTGATGAGCCCTGGATCTTAGAATTTGATGTTTTATATAAAGGGAGCTTGCTGTTGCTCTTGCATGCTGCTTTTAAAACTACACAGTCTGGCTTAGGCAAGAAGGGCATGTTTATTCCTTTTTGGAGCTTTTTCATTTTTACTTGTAGCTGAATCCTCTAGGTCAATTGTATCTGCAGGGGTGGGAGAAGAATTTAATTGCTTTTACTTCCTACCTTCATCTCAGGGTGACCGGTCCATTAATAATGCACAGGAAGCAACTAGGAAATGCATGGTAGATTAGGGATTAATTGATATTTGGAAAGATTTCAATCCACATTTGAAGGAAAAGGTTACACACTGTAGTCCAGCTCTAGTTACTATTTGCATTTGATTATTTTATTATTTCTTACAGCCCTGCTTCTTCTGGTTTTAGATCTGTTTTCCCCTTTCCTTAGCCAACCAGGCTTTTACAAAAATGTCCTTATTTGTTTCTTGCTAGAGATAGTTGTCACATTTCTGATACATGCCACCCCAGATCAAACAAATACATACATTTCTCTGTATTTTCCAGTAAATGTTTTTTTCCTCCACTGACACCACCCACAGATTGTTTATGAACAATTTGACTTTCCAAAACATTATTGGTTTCTGTGCTTGGAAGTTACAAGATTAATAGCTTTAGAGGCAAAAGTCCTTCAGTTCTTTCACTGAATAGGTGCTGCAATCTTGCTTCAATGCCTGCTGATGTGCTGCAGCACATCACTTTTAGTAAGAAACATGAGCAAGGCACTCCTCAAATCAACAAGGCACTAAAATACAGGAAACAGATGGGTAATTCCAATGATGTCAGGGCAGGAAGGTATGATTTAGTTGGTTTGAAAATGACGAGCTTGACACCTTGACTTGTTTTGCCTCTGTTGCCCCAGAGAACTGACAATGGCTTCAGTAAATTCTTTAGCAGTTTTAAAGGCTGCAGAACAGCTAATATTGACACCCATAAAACCAGTAACTACTGGTAGCAGAACTTGACTCTAGCTATCAGGAGCAAGAAACAATGTGAAAGAAGAGAAGACCCAATAGAAAAGATATATTAGATTCTTTTAAGACCTTGAGAAATTCACCATCTTTTCCCAATGCCAATGACATTAAAAATAGACTAAAGTTAGGAATATAACATAAATGTCTAGTTACAAGCACTTTGATAATGTTAGGTGAATTGGACAAAGACCTTTTCAGGACCTCTGGTGTTACAGCAGCTTTTATGACGGTATTTGAATTTGAGAGTAATGGAATCTTCTTAGCAGCTAAAGCCAGACAATTTTAGAAGAGTTTCAAGGCTTCTAAATGCACACCTCAGAGAGACAGTGATGACTGTAAAATTTGAGTGGCCATCTCAATTTAGTATTAAAATGTCAAAGGAGAGGTGGACCTGCATTTCATAAGTTGCACCATGAAGTATTTGGAATACCCATCATGGAAACACTTCAGATCTTTTCTAATAACCTGCCACTCGGGAAGCAGAGCTAGACTGGTTACAAAAGTGTGTCTAGATACAGTATGTGAATAAAGAAACAGTGATGATGACTCCTTTGCAGTAATCAATTTGGGATGGGAGCAGATCACCTCCCCATCACTCAGAGGCAGCAAAGGTCACATCGTAAGTGACTTTCATAGTCCTAACAGTGAGTGCTATGCACCCCAAATTCTGTTCTTATTTCGCTGTTTGACAGACCGAGATGCCCCGGAGGAATCTTTGCTCACCTCACCACATCATGGTGATAACAGCTGCTAAAAATGCCACCTTTTTACCACTGCAGGGTATTTCAGTCTATGCCTGAATTTTATTCAAATATCCACTGTCTAATGAGTAAGAACAGGAAGCAGCATATCCTGTATTACAGTATTAAATAAAAAATATATGCTATTTAATAATATTGTTAAGTTCTGTTTTCAAATCCCTTTAGTATGTTTCATCCATAGAGGTATTTGGGGAATTTTGCTAATTCTGGTTTTATTAACATATTTGGTGAAGGTTATCTGAGTTTCATGTTTTAATCTAGGAGACTTTGCAAGCACTATTTGCTGATTTATCTGCTTTGACTGATTAAATAAATGAAGACAGAATTGTAAACTGTAGCAGTGTCACAATGGGGTAGTTATGCTTTATTTTAATTAAAATCAGGGTCTAAAAAATATTTTATTCAGTGGCTATCTACCTGGGCATGCTTGGCCTAGTTTCTTCAAGTACCTAGAGATTCTGCTGAAGTCTTCATCTGATCAACCTGACAAATTCACAGACCTGCATTCTGCACGCAGCTTAGGCTGCAGGCATATTCAGCCAAACAAATCTGAATTCACTGGTCACATGCATTTGTGTAAGACCTGTATTGCTTTTATACAAATCTGCTCTTTCTACCTCTGCTCTACTTTCCACAACTTCCAGGCTTTGCAACTCACTTAAATAGCATTAACTTACCTTTGGTGAAATGCCCAGCTACATGGTTTATGGCTGTGCCTCTGTTCTTGGCTGTGCCCAATGTATCCTGGGTTCTGCTGAAGGTAGTGAGGCTTCTTGTAATTACCAATCAAATAAATATGAGTTTCCATCACAGCTTATTTTCCATTTTAGTTGGCAACGATCTCATCACTCTCAAAACAGTTACATATTGCCTTGGAGACCACCAGGTTACCTGGATGTTGCTAGGATGCACCATTTGCCTGATTCTTTCTCCTTTTTCTCAGCCACATTGCCCACTCCCTGTGCTGTTAAACCATTTGGACATTGCCCAGGGTACCCTTATGCTGCGAAGTCCTTAAGTTGCCATCTGGAAAATCAGTTTGAGGCAGTGGGACACAGACAGTAACGGAGGTCAACCTCTAATTATCAATATAGAATTTGGAAGAGATTTTTAACATGCTATTCTAATATATGTTCATTTGCAAAGGGCAGGGACACCATAACACCATCCTATCTATCTTACAACCATTCCTTCTCATCATGTGTTGTGTTTATCTTGAAATGCTGAACAGTTAATATATGCATATGCATTTATTTTCCCTAAATGGCCTGTGTTGGCCTTTTGTGGGAAATGTTGCAAATGGACCACAAATGAAGTTGATGTGAAGCTGAGGACAGCAGGCATTTAGGGTTATATATGGATAAATTGAGAGGGGAGGTGAAAGACAGAAAATATCTACTAACTCAGCTTCCAGTCAATGCAGCTCATGTGATGGAACTGTGTTAATGTCAGTGGTGAACAGCTGCAGCTGGGAAGCCCTCGATGGTACTGAGCAGCAAAGGGAAACGGAGTGAAGAAACTTGAATGAACTGGGTTGAAAAAAAAAAAAAAAAAGTAGCCCAACTACCCTTTCCTTCCTAATCATAATGTTTTAATACAACAGAATAAAGTGGCATATAAAAAGGTAATGTGCATTTTCTTCAAGGACTTGTTGAAAACTGTAACACAGTATCTTTGCAATTTACTGGTAATATGTACACAATGTAAAAGATCAGGAGCAGAGAGTACTATCACTATATTTAGAGATAATGGTGCTTTTCTTTCATAGGCTTGATATAAACTTTGATTACATAGCATTTCTTTAATTTGCTGCTATTCAAGAAAACCCTTAGAGCACTGCAGCGAGCAATGCCTCTCTTTTACATTTGCATTTTTTAATTTGCATTTTTTAATTTCCCAGACTACAGCTCCACACCTACACAGGCTTCCCCTGTGGGAGGGAAGAGAATATTTTTCAGTATGAATGATACTGTTTCTCTTCTCAAATAGCTGTAGTTATTAATTCCAGAGATTTACAAAAATCACTTTGCTACTTACTGTATCACTTAAGTGTTGAGTTTTTTTCTAACTAACATCAGATGCCAATCTACTGCTCCACTGGTACCCATTTTAAATAGGGCAGCCAAGCAAAAAGTTCAGACTGCTGAAATGTCTAGCTGCCATTCCCAGCAGCCTGCTCTTGCATTCCTTGCATACCCCAAAATGCCACCGAGTTCAGGAGGAGTTTGGTGCTCTTAAAGGAAGAGCCATTCTGCCCATAACATATCAAGTCCCCCATGGCACACTGATGACAAGAATCTAGACCAGGTTACTCAGCACAGCAGACCTTAGGATCTCCTATTTACTAACCAGCAGGGACCAGTTTTGTAGATACCTTTAAAACATGTATTAAAAACCACGTTCTAGGAGTAAGGGTATTTGCCTGTGATCTGGGTAATGAGCATATTAAACCCTACTATGCCTCACTTGGATGGGGATGGCAGGGCAATGGCTTTGTTCTAGAATTTTAGCCAAGCAGTAATGCCTGTCTGCCGGGGAGTGACTGTCTCCAGAACAACTCCATCCAGAGGCTGAGGCAACAAAACACATTATTTATTTGACTTTTTCTGTCCAGGACCTTGCAAAACAAAATTTACAAACACAGCATGTCTTCCCAAGACTGAATGTTTGCTCACATAATAAGGTGGAAAAAAAGAAAATAACTTGGAAGACTTTATATAACAGCACCAGCTCATGACACCTGCCATAACAATATTTTATTTGTCAGTTTCTTCTCACCCGATGTCTCTTGAAGCTTGACTAGGTTACTGCATCAAAGGGAAGGAGTAATAGTATCATTTCAGATCAAAGAAAGAGAGAAGTATGCTGTACACAATCTGCCCATCATGTCACCTCTCAGTTACATTAACCAAACAGGCAACACATCTACAAAAAATCATACACAGCCATATAATATGGCAATCCACATAAACTAGAGATTCTTCTCAGGTATGGTAAAAAATGCTCCATTCTTATATAGTACCTATAATTCAAAATGCTTTACATGGATTAATTAATGTAACGTACTTTATGCACAACAATACACCGTGGCAGAGAAAGATTAAATAAATCACAAAGCACAAAATTTAATAGACGCAGGAAGTGGCAGAGCCATAAACAACACAGAACTCCTGGATTCCTGAATTAAGAAACAAAAAAGACCTAATGCAACTATTTCCCTTTCTTAAAGTATGTGTTTCAGGCAGCAAGTTTTGCTCTGCAGAGCATTGAGCACATCATCAGATCTTTGCAAGTACTGAACTGAATAAATAATATTAACTATAACCCCACTACCATGTCCTAAACCACTAAATCTATTGAAATTTTAAACCTTCATATTTAACTGACTTTGGTAAAGATAATTCTAAAAGCTGCACTCTCTTGGTACTACTAATTAATATATAATAATAATAATAATCATTACTAATAATGCTGCTCTAATAAGGATTTAATCCTACAGATAATTTTTATGAAAGCACTTTGATAATAATGATTATTTATTCTTACAGTGCATTTTTCATGCTAGCAACTTCCAAGTACCATGACGATTAATAAAGCTAAAGAAATTGAGAGATACATAAAATAACAAGCTTATGAGACTGCCAATGTGCTGATCTTATTAAATAAACATTAACAAAAATAAAGCTGTAAAGGAGATTCCCTCGGGAGAGAGGAAAATAGAAAAAAATAAACACCCCCCCCCTCCCTTGAGGCTATGTCAGCAGGATTGAATTGACTGTGTATCAATGTCATTTCTATTGTCACTCTAGCAAACAAAATAAAATAATAAATAGCACTTTGTGAACTGTGGACTAGGTTATCGGCTGGTATAAACAGGTGCATTGGCATTAACCAAAAGCAGCTGTGCATCTGGCCCTACCATTTCAAAGGGCTGCATAAACACAAGAAAATACCTAATGTGTCTTGTCCATGGTGACTTCAATGCGCAGCAGCAGAAGGATATGTTCTGTCAATGTTCAGGTACTCTGGTGATAGCTGAGATACCTATGTGCGGTACTTAGCTGGATTAAGCATACTGAGATCTGCTGAGGGCTTTTTTTGTCTGCAGTGCCTAGGATTTAAGTTCAGTAGAGGTGCCTCTTGCCTTCCTCCTCTCATCTTCCCACTCCTGCAGGTTAAACCAAAGGCTTGTGTACGACCCAAGTTAGTTTTCCATTGATATTCACAGCAGGCCAATAGAAAGAATTCACCCAGTTCAAGAAGAAGTCCCCATAAGGGATCAGTTTAGCATACAAAGCATTGCATAGGCAGCATTTTGCCAAGATAGCTGAGAAAGAAAATCACCTGGCCTGGCACCATTTACAGCAGCAAAAGAAATATTTTGCAGGATGGCTTACATAATTAGAGCAGCCTGGTTAGCAATAGAGGCAGATTTAATACACAGAACTTGATCCTTCTCAAAAAGCTTTTACTGGTTTGACTTCCCTGGCAACATCTTGGTAGTACAGACTAAGCTTAAGAGATATATTCAACAGCAAAGACCTCTCCTGGAAGTAGAAATTTCTATGGGGTGAGTAATTTTCTGCTTAAAAGAGTCCCCTGACTTTGTTCCTGTCTGGCACAGATCACTCCAGTAGCAATGTGAAACCAGAAAGAAATAGATTATGGGATACACAAGAGAAGAGAGAAATTCCCAGGAGGAGGTTTATCGAGACATCAGATATAAATGGAAATCATCCACAGTGACTTGCTCATGGGCTCCACAGCAATGTCCACATGCTGGGGAGCACTGGGTCTTGTGAGGAGTTACATGGCAGTATCTAAACCTGAGGTGTGAGAAACAGGGACAAGCCAAAGGAAACTTACTGCAGGGGAATTCTGCAGTTCTTCCTCTTCATAATCATATTTACTAAGGCAGTTTAGGAAATGATTGCACAGAGAAAGATGTAAAAGAACAAAAAAAGATGCCAGGTAAACAGAAGCCCTGTGATAAAACAGCAGCCCAGCCCATGGTCAGAGAAACTACATGATGGTAAGAAATAGCTGACGTGTTTTGAATACACACTATATAAACACTGTCTGAGGTTCATGGAAGTACTGAATGGAACCAACTCTCTCTTTGTTAAGGGGATGAACAATATTTCATTCCAAATAAATATCAAGAGTAGCCTCCAGCAACAGAAAGCAAATCTGAATAGGAGGAGATCTGAGCAGATCTAATACAGGCTTTCTACACTACCGGTCGATCCTTCTCCAAACTAATTTGTGAACAAAGAGAACAAAGGGCTGGATGTTTCTCTGGGGACAGTCATATTTTCTAACTCAAGAGTAAATTATGTTGAATGAGAATACAAAGTCATAAAATATAATCAGGCTATTAGCTAGGTAAGAACTGTGGGGAAGATACAGTGCTCCACAATGAATTCCTAGTGTTACATATGATAAGTAGAGACAACAGAAATCAGTGGGAACATTTGGCATGCAGTGATTTCCTTCCCTGGGCCTCTTGCAATTTGCAGAACTCTGCAGAATTTCTTGGGCTGCATGGTCAGCTTTCTCTTTTGCTGAAATGTACTTGGATTTCAATGCTAACTACCCCTGCTACAAAAGGAGGTTAGTTATAAAAGGTTGCTTTGCAAAAATATTTATAAATTCTGTAGCTTTCTATTTTTATCTGTTCAATTTAAGGCTTCTGGTGGCCAAGACATCTGTCTTGTCAGAGATTTCTCCATGGTGCTAACAGAAGTGAAGCTGAACTGAAGACTTAGATTCATCATGAAGTGGGAACTGGGACTTCGATCTTAGAGAAAATAGAACCCAGAGGAGAATCATAAACACACACATTTTCTTTGCATGTAGATGTTTCTATTATTCCTAGGATTATCAAATAAATCTTGAAATAATCACATGAGCCAATTTGTGCAGCCATGTAAATAAACAGGAGTTTTGTTACGGACACCTCTCCTATGAGGACAGGCTGAGAGAGTTAGGCTTGTTCAGCCTGGAAAAGAGAAGGCTCTGGGGAGACCTCATAGTGGCCTTCCAGTGCCTGAAGGGGGCCTACAAGAAGGCTGGGGAGGGACTTTTTACAAGGGCCTGTAGTGATAGAACGAGGGGTAATGGGTGGAAGCTGAGAGAGGGTAGGTTTAGACTAGATATAAGGAAGAAGTTCTTTACCCTGAGGGTGGTGAGGCACTGGAACAGGTTGCCCAGGGAAGCTGTGGATGCTCCATCCCTGGAAGTTCAAGGCCAGGCTGGACGGAGCCTTGAGCAACCTGATCTAGTGGGAGGTTTCCCTGCCATGGCAGGGGGGTTGGAACTAGATGATCTTTAGGTTCCCTTACAACCCAAACCATTCTATGATTCTATGACTTCCAGTGGAATCAAGATAGAGCTTGGCTGGAGTCAGTAAGAACTCTCAGGACACCAGTAAGCTTGTCTGTCTGTTGGTGTTCAGCCTAATGTGAACTTCTGAGGCTTGTGTTCCCTTCCACTTTGCCCATGCTTCACCAATATAGAGCCTGCTATCCATGCTTCACCATATGGTCTTGGTTAATGATCCTGTTCAGTGTGTCAGTGCGCTCTCTCCTCATTCTTCTTCATTTCAATATATATCAGAATATAATCTGAAGTAAAATTAAAGTTATCAGAAGCCCATTTACTCAATGTTTGTGCAAGGAGACCAAAGTCCCAGGCTTGAAAGGGAAACTTTTTCCTTGAAGGATTACCCCAAATAACATTTTCACAAAGGCTGGAGAGTATATCATGCACAAAGCAGAGATCATGCAAGACTTCTGGAGTCTCACCAACACCATATTTGAACAACAGACTGAAATCCAGAAGAGGGAGGAAAAACCTGCATGCATGTCAGTGGGATGATGGGCATGGAACATGTGATAGGTGTGTGGTGTGTTAGTTATGAAAATTCGGATAGCTAGGAGAAGGCTTTAGAACAGCAGAGTCTAAAAATGTGATTATTCACCCTGTGAAGCATGGGAGGTGCTGGAAAGTTCTGGATTACATGGAAAGATACTAAGGAACAACAACTAGCAACTGGTTTTGTTCAGTCAACTCAAAAAATAAAGCAATTGGCCAAATTAGTTAGTTTGTACATGCTGGCACTGCCCAAAGGATCAGGGAATTAATTTTCAGTAACAACAGGTGTACTTTGACTGAAAATACCAACACAGAGGTAATTCATGGGTTAGAGTTTGGAATGCTTAACGGGGTGAAACAAATGCTGCAATGGACTAACAGCAGTTAGTTTCATGGGGTAAGCAGTGTGCTTCTGCCATCAGCAAGGTGCAGGGCAGCCCAGGCTTGCATGGAAGACAAAATTAAGCTCAAGAATGAGTTGGTAAAAACTGGGAGAACAGCTTCTCGTCTTGGATCCAACCACATGGTTGATTTTGATCAATTTGATTTGTATGCTGCAGTTTCTGTTAAACAGAAAATCCATCACAGGATATAAAATATTTTGTTTGTTCTTAACGGTTCTATTTTTCCTTTTCTATAAGGTTCAAAGGAATCTTTTGCTCATGCTATTTTGCTCATACCATACTTGAAAGCACTAAAAAGTAAACTGTTTGTTTATCCTCGGGGCAGGTGCTCTGTAGATTATCACAGTCAAGCTTTGTTGTTCTGCATTATGAAGTCCTCAACCTTGACCTAAGAGTACAATTCTTTCCTGTTTCCCCACCCCTCTAAAAAAAAGGGAAAAATAAAGGGTAGACAGAGAAATCATTCTTTATTCTAAGCTAGTGCTTTGCCTTGCTTTAGCAAAGCCTTTGCTGCACAGACACATATACAAGTTTTCTAGTTTCCTGTACTTGACTGATACTCAATACTGAAGCTAGTCTGGGGTTGAAATCACTGTCTTAGCACAGGTAGAAAATTAGAAGCATAGACTCTCATGGGGAATTCAGCAGTGTTAATTGCATGACTTGGCAATACTCAGGGGAAACCTTCCAGGTGCCACACAAGGAAGTAACACACATATATCTCACTTTAATATGAAGCAAACCAGAGTGCTCATCTCCCTGCACAATCTGCTGACAACTTTACCCTTACAATGAGTGATGACACACAGGTGGAATTATCTTGTTCCATTAAGGATCTTTAGAAAAGCATATATAACAGCAAAATCCTGCAAAGGTGTTCTCTTCCCAGACAAATAGTGTACAAATCCTAAATTCTGGAGTTATTTCAAAAGAATAAATCTCTAAAAGATACAAAATGTTTTCTATTTATTGGTGTGTAGGGAAAAGTAATACAGTAAATTACTGCTCCAGTCACCTTCCCTGGTATGGTCTGGGATACATGATAAAAATGCACACTGCAGCTCAAAACAGGAGGTGCAAAGGTGACTTTTGAAATCCCCTGATCCCAAGCTAATTGCTAGACAGTCCCCAAGCATAAGTTAGAGCAGCCTTCAGCATCAGCATCTAAACATGCCTTTTGTTCCAGCCCAAAGCCCATTAGGAACCATGCCCTAATACCACAGGAGTATTCTCTGGGAAAAGAATTAATAGGTTCCAGAGCCACTTGCTTCATCAGCCTGGAGAAAGCCTTATTTAACTCTTTGCATAACATCAGTAATGATAGTTTTGACCACCTCCTGTGAGAATATACCATACCGCTGTTATTCATAATTTAACAATCTTTCTATACTATCTAGTTAAAATATCCTCCTGACAATCAGATGAGTGGCTCTTGCAACATCTGAGTCTGTGAAATTTTCTGCTTTTTTTGTTGCTCTGCAGAAATTTAAAAGCTATAACCATCCATTAATCTCAGGAGGTGGTCTATAGACCTCAAGCGGTATCCAGTAATCTTGGAAAAATTTTCTCAGGCCCAGATGGACACTTCCTTGAAACTTCTGACTAGGTTGGTTAAATGGCTAAAGCATAAATATATCCCAGATGTTATCATGGATGTTTGTCTTGACTAGTCATTAAGCTTTGATATGCAAAGATACTTGCGATCAAATTACATTTTCTTAAAATTGTTACCAGTGGAAATCTGATATTTATGAAAAACCTCTTTCCTATAAATGTTGAAACGTGGCAGTTATCAGTACACAGGGCCACCAGGTCTATACAGAAGATTCACATGAACAAGGGTGATATTTATTGACCATGAAAGCCAAAAATACCTCCCCGATTTTCCTGCAATATCAGAGTGGCAGACGGGCACAATGGGTTTGATCCAGACCACATGAGGTCACAGCTTGCAGGAATGAGTACCTGGGTGTAAAAATGACATAGGGCTAAAAGCAGTCTGCAGTAGATCTTGTTCTAAAACAAGACTTTTGTGGATCCTTGGATTTTCAAAGGAGTCAAAGACAGTTGGAAACTCTGTTCCTACAAAATGTGTAAGTTAGATGTTTCATGCTTGTAGGTTCTGTTGATAAAACCTGTGTTTTGTCGCAGTTGCAATTTAAAAAAAAAAAAATAATAAAAAAACCCCCAACCCTCTCTCTGTTTATACTTTGGCTATTCCATGTCCTTCTCCAGCAGGAACAATATTGCAGCACCACATCATCAGGTGGCTGGCAACTGGGCACCACTGTGCTCAATATTCAAATCCAGATATTGTAAGTGAAAAGAGAGAAATTGTGTCAAGGAAATCTCCATCATCTGTACCCTGTAACTTAAAATCAGAGTCCCCAAGCCTGTTACTTTTGAATTCTTGCAGGGCTACAGGCCTCCAACATAACTCACCTCTGCCAGCTGTGAAACACCCTAGAGCATATATTGGAAACATTCACTATCTTTTAAAGTGACAGATTAAAATCTCTAACAACAAAATTCTGCTCCTTTCCCTAAGCAATCTGTAAGCAATTCCACTCACACTTTCAGTGAGGGATTTGGGTATTCTGAGAATCTCCCAGTGAGCCACACCAGTCTGCTTCAGACTGATTCTGATCTTACTTGAACCAGCAAAAAATAAATGTCAGTATAGTGTATCAGAGATACTTTGGTTCATGTCCAAAATTAGGCTCCAGCTGCAGACCTGTATATTTTTATGCTAAGAAATTCTAAGTTTGGCATGCAGAAGAGCTCTGCTGGAGGGTACCAGGGAAGACTGGTACTTGGGTATAGAAACTCAGCCACACAATCCAGTTTCTGCTGACTCTCCCACTAATGCATCCAATGTTTTGTCTCAAATGTTATCAGCATGCCAAGGCACCACTGGGGACACAGAATCAGGAATACAATAAAGGCAGCTGTAATGTCTCACTAAACCATTTACAGAAGGATAGTAGATACCTGCCTCCAAAAAATCTGAAATCTGTTTAGATAGAGCTGCCTCTTCGCGTGGCCACGTAGAGTCCTCTCCCCTGAAGTGAGTGAAAGGTCCTTCCTGACCTTTCAGTGTATTAGACCATTTCCAGAGAAAAGTTCCAATTGTTTCTAGTGCTCTCTACAGAAAACACCTAAGAAAAATCCTCAGCATCTGCGGTGGCCACAGGCTGCACGGTCAGTTCACAGCAGTGCCTGGCACAGCAATGTGTGCACTGACCTCACCCGAGACAACAAACACGGCTCATGCCCGTGGTACTGGCCCAGCACCAAGCTGCTAAAAGAACGAAAGAACTGTGGAAAGAACGAATCTGGGGGAAATTATTCTTCAGTATAATTTCAGTTGATAGAAAATATTTCTCAAGCTGGGCAAACACTAACTTCAAATCAGGAGTTGAAGGCACCATGATTAATTCTGTCTTTCTGAGTCTGCAAACGACTGGTCCAGGAAGTACAAATGACTGTCTTATTTGTAATGGGCTAACTCTGAAACCTAATGATGACAGTTAAAAAAAAAAAAAAAGTTTAGTATTTCATTACCTGGTAGCACTAGCAAAAATATATGTCTACCCATATTCCACACAGTCTCCCTCCACATGTGAAATCCACACGCGCCATAGACCTCAACTGTGTCCTTCACTGACTTTCTACATGACATTTTGTATGACACAGTTATGCACTTTCGACCCAAAACCCAGTTGAATTTGCAGTACAACACTGCAGATGGAAAACGGGGAGGGCAGGCAGGATATTATGAGATACACTGAATATCACACCAGAAGAAAAAACATGGCTCTGAGTACATTATTCATTTTAACATTTAATGCATAAAAACCAACTTCTAATTTCCACAACATTTCCAGCCTCTTGCAAAATACAGCCCCAGAATCTTGATATTCTCCTGCAAAATTCTGGTTAGGCCAGGTACTCGAAAGTAAAATTACTAATGTTAAAAACAAAGCCCAAAGCCCTGATTAAACGACCTTTAATGTTTAAAGCTATTGTAAACAATTTTGGACAACAGTTTTGAAAAAGGAAGTGGCTCTCTTTTCTTCAAACATCTTTTGAAAAGGGCCAGATTCTAACCGATATGTAATACTAATGTAAATCAGAAGCAATCTCCTTGAAGTTAATAGAGATCAGATTCCAGGCTCATAAGCTTTTGCACACTGAATTTAACCACCTGTCATGCCTGCGAGGTTACAGCACAGACCTAAAAGAAGGTATGTTGCAAGATCAATGTTAAGGAAAGAGTTTCATTTAAAAGACCATCTTTTCCCATCAGACATGATAGGAGATTTATTAGTCCAATATTATTGTTGAAACTAGAAGAGAGAGAAAAAATAAGCAGGAACATATATTTTCATTTTATGACTGTGAACAACATTTCAGACTGTAAACATATCTTGGTCTATAACATTTACCCAGTAAAAAAAAAAATAATAATTTCAATACAGTCCTTATTGCTAGCTCGGCAGAGCCTCCCCAGAACATTGTGTTAATGATTAATATGAAGTCAGTGGAATTCCACAGTTGCTGAGAGTCTTGTGCCCAAGAATGAACTGCATTGCTAAATCAGCAAAGACAGTTGTCAAGGTAACCTCTATGTAATCTATTTAACTGGCTCCCAAAACACCAATCAAGGTCAGATAACGCACTCAAGCACCATATGAACACACTCATACGGCATAAAGCTTTGTATCAAGACAGCAGGGAGAAAAAAACCTCATTAGGAAGTAGAGGGAAAAAAATAAATTCAGTTTTGAGAAGTGTTAATTGGGATTGCAGTTAGCTTTGTGGGGAAAGCATGCCGCTCGTCTGAATATGTTTTTATCTAGAGTAGAAGTAATTTCACTCCAGTTCAGTTTGAATGGAAATATCTTTCTACTAATGCTTAAAACAAAAACAAAACCAAAAACCAAACCACCCAAAAAGTAAAACCAGCCATGGATAAATTATTAATTTCATTTATTGTTTTATTAATGCAAGACTAGCATCTACACGCTGATACAGAATTCTCATTTTGTTTTGCTCTGCAATAGATTTCTGTGTTACTTAACAACAAATGAAATGCCAGCAGTATCTCAGGGCTGGTGATACAGCTCCCTGCACAAGCACAGTGCCACAGGTCCTCCTCCCCTGCTGCCTCTCCCCTCCCATGGAAACTTTCCAGTCATTTCTGGAAAAGAGAATGATCTCTTTTGAGTTCCAATCTGATAGGTAGCTTGAATTTTAAGTTGTATTGCAAGTATTTATTTACTTTCTGTGCATTCACATCTCTACAGCCATAACAAGGGCTGGCAAGAGCAGCTGGGGTCTGAACTGATTTTTATTCCAACAATTGCTGTGCATACAAATCCACATCCTTTGCTGAATACTTACTGCTTTGCTCATCCTGGAAGCAAAGGAGACTCAGCATTATGATAATTAAAAAGGTTGTCTGTTTCCCTTGGAACCTCCATACCCTTGTCCTCTGCTGGAGAGCTCCAGTACTCTGAAACTTCTTACAGCCTCTACTCCTCAATGAATCTCAACAAATATCCCTATGCCTCTTACAGTAAAAGTACATACCAAGGGAGCTATTTCCTTCCTTCAGTTATACAATGTCAGTATTATGGAGCTGCGCTAAATCAGGACACTGCTCTTGATCCACAAAGATGCCAAAAGGTCTTGCTGTAGAAACGAAGAGCCAAAAATAACAGCTCAAAAATTGCAGAAGGCAATTACAGTAAAGACTACATAAACATCTCTCTGTTTAGACAATATTTTTCCACCAGTACCATCCATATCAAAAAAATCAGAATTCTTCAAGTGCAAAATGGCTGCATACATCATACTTGAATGAAAGAAGAGATGCAGTTCGCTGAGCTGAGATTCACTAGCAACTCTGCTTCAGTTGTAAACATTTAGCATTTCTCAGGGTTTCCTCCTTTGCAGCAGTGTGTGAGATCTGTATGCCTGTCTGGGATCAGAGCAGGATCCAAGGGCTATAAAATCACCTACTAGTTTAGGAAACAAGGAAGACAACTGCACATTCTAGTCATCCCCAGAGTGGGAGGGTGAAATGGTGCACAAGCTGCTGCTTATCATGAAGGCAACCACATAGGCAGAACCCCCAGCCTTCACAGAATCACCCCAAGGACCGCTTTGGATCCACTAAGGCTCAGAATAACAAAGCTGCTAAAGTGCCTCCAACCTACCTGAGAAAATCAAACTTCAGGAGAAGACAAACTGTTGCATATCTTGGAGAGCCAGCACAGCATCTCACCTTGCAACTGTAGGGCAGATGTGCTCCGTGGTACACCCACATACACCAAACATCATGGTTGTACTCCAACATGCCAAGGGGAGCACAGCACTCCACTAACATTGTCCCTCCACACCTTTCTAAGATGGGACAGCTATGGGGCAGGTGACCTCAAAAATCAGCTGCCAGGTCCTATTAGGGTTTGGGTTAGGGGTAATGGACTTAAACTAGAAAAGGGTAGATTTAGATTAGATGTAAGGAAAAAGTTTTTCAATATGAGGGTGATGGATCAGTGGAATGGGTTGCCCAGGGAGGTGGTGGAGGCCCAGACCCCGGAGACATTCAAGGTCAGGCTTGATGGGGCTCTGAGCAACCTGATCTAGTAAAGATGTCTCTGCTCACTGCAGGGGGGTTGGCTAGATGACCCTTGAAGGTCCCTTCCAACCCAATACATTCTATGATTCCATGATTCTATGTGCTCTTGAATTTCCATCTTGGGGAAATAAAACTATGGGCTGGGTAGGACCCAAGTCTAGTCTGGATGTGGAGTCAGGATAGATGCAGTGTGAACAGCTCAATATGAATAGCTTAAAGATCCAAATATTATTCATGACATTATTCTGTAAAATAACCACCCCCATAAAACCCGAACACATTACCGATATTCTGGAATTAATCTTCACCACGGACCTGTTAGCTACAAAAAGCTATGGGCTCCATTCTAAGGTCAAGAAGCTGAAGACGAGGCAGACTAAGTGACTTGCTCAAGGTCAAACAGGATGCACATGGCAGAGTCACAGATGGATGCCACAACCCCCCCAAAACCCAGCCCAGCTGAAGCACCATGGTCTCTATCTTTAAAAGAGCCACTTGAGAGCTCTGAGCACCCACAAAACCTATTGATTTCAAATTTGCCTGACAGGTAAGAGCACTTGGCACTTGTCAGGTGTGTTAGCATAAAAGGAAGGAGCTTGTATATCTTTTCAAGCTCTAGAGACTGTGGCTTCTTTCAACAAGAAATTAGCAGCTTGTCTCTGGGTTTTGACATGTCAGACACAGAGGGGAGGACTGACAGCTAATGAAGCTCTGAGACAATTACATTAACTCTCCCATGATGAACTGAAATCCACCCCTGCATCACTGGGTGCCAGTATAATGAAAGTTGGACTATCCGTAGCATATCCCTTTTTGTGCCACTGCAAGTACTGACCTGACAGCGCAGATAAAAAGGAAACAGTATGAAAACTGAAGGAACACTCATTTCTAAGAGAGGCTATGTCAGAAGATGTTGTATACAGTCAATCAATGTAAGAGTGCTTCTTGTCCCAGCAAATATGTGATAAGCCAAGTTTCAAACCAAACAGGACTGTAAATATAAATATTTATTGCAGTGCTTGAAGTAATCTGATATTTCAGATCTCAGAAGGCAGTTCGGGATTCACAATGACTTGGGCTTTTACATGCCTTTGAATATGGACCTAGGTTACTTTTGAGATAGTTTGGTTACATGAACAGAATTAAATTTATTTCGATCAGTACTCTGCTACTGTACCTCCTCTTTTTGTGTGTATAGTCTGTCTGTTGTCTTCATTATTATTTCTAATTGCAGACATGGTCTGTACCCAAACACTCCTCTATGCACCCCTAAAATTGTTCTTGTATTTCTAGGAAGTTTGATGCAGGCAGAGACAGCAGGTAACATCAGTTCCTCTGTGAGGGTGTAGCACAGCCAGTGTAGGCAATGCTGGCAGGAGATACCATTCACTTCCCACGCAGAGACAGGATAATATAGTTCTTGTGGATGGCCAAATATAAATATACATATGGAAGATAAAGCAGGTTGGTCCTACTATCTAGGCACAAAAGTAATTTTAAAAGCTATGAGTAAATGTATATGAAATCATCACACTTCTTGCACCATCTCTGCTCTGCAAGTTATTACAGTAAAATCATGGTTACAATCAATTCAGTCAGCACTCCCTTTATGGAAGTAATTTCTGGAAGCCACAACCTGAAAGCATATTTACATCTGAGGGAAAACATCATGCTTGCAGGTTTTTGAGACTTAAAAAAAACCAAAACAAAATATCCCACAACAACAAAACCTATCTTGAACAATACTATTTATTTACTTAAATAAATACAGTTTTTAAAAGAGGTTTCTGATTTTTTTCTACTAAATTTTAAAAATAAAATTTAAAGGCTTAATTTTCTTGTTCCTAATGCCAGCCAAATACAACGGCAAACACTGAAGTAGTTCAAAATTGCAGGTGTGTTTTTTCTGTGTGTGTCTCCCCTCCCACATGAGCATACACTTCAATGTACTGTTAGAACTGCCTTCCAAAACCTCAAAATCTGGAGGGGAAGGGATCCCTACAGAGCTGACCCCCATGCATGGCATCAGGATTGACACTGTAGATTCTCACATCGCCAAAGGAGCATCAACTAATCCATGCACTAAGACAGGATTTACAAGATGGACTGGAACAGCTCCTAAGATAGCTGTTACTGTCTCTGTGTTGTTAATGTGTTTGTAAGATTAGTATTAACCACCCAATAAGGGATATATCTGTTTTGAGAGCTTGTAATGAGTCCTTACTTAATATTGGGTAAATAACATACAACAGGAAGAACATACTGTATAAGCACCAAAATGTTTAATTATTTGTATGTATTTTAAGGGTCTATAATAAATAAACCTGTCTTTGCAGGATCTATTATAGATACATATTTGTATATGTATATCTATGAATAGTGATTATATAAAGGATACATTTGATACAGACACTCAAGGTTAAATAAATAATGCAAAGGTGATATGAACTAACAACTGCCAATACACTCGAACTTAGATACCTTTGATTCATGCTGTTTATCCTTAATATAAAGGATGGTGAGTGCCTGCCTGCCTGCCCATCCATCCCTTGTGACTTTACAGCTCCTGTCCTTTCCTGTTGTAGTGCCATATTCTGAACCTTCTTTAAACACCCTGCTTGTTATATGATAATTTGAACATTTTTATGAAGTAAAGAAGGGACAAAAAAAATAGGTGACATTTAAAACCTGTCTGGACGTGTTCCTGTGTGATCCACTCTAGGGTCCTGCTCTAGCAGGGGGGTTGGACTAGATGAGCTTCGGAGGTCCCTTCCAACCCCTACCACTCTGTGATTATGTAATAAATCCAGTGTAAAGTAGCATCATTTCACTGAAGCCCACCAAGCAATCCTGGCTTTTATCAGCTGTGACTCCACTCGGGATCCTGACCCTCCCAGCCAGGCACACGATAAACTGCCACCCAACCTACCACCCAGCAGGAAAAAGCTGCTTTTCCTCCTACCATGTATCATGTTCCCCAAGTACTTTTAAAGTAGCAGGAGGAGGTGGGGGAGAGGAGCCGGAGCTGATCAGGCCAGGCTTTGCTAAGCCCTCGGTGGCGGGACAGCAGTGCCACTCCGTGCGGGGCTGCAGCGGGGTGTGACTAATCAGCCCCCGCAAGGCTCACGCTTCTTTATTCCACTTAGATTCTTCTGGTTCATATCAAAACACAACAGCCACTTATACTAATTCATCTTCATTTTCTGAAGTAAAAAGACAACATGGCAACTCAGGCAAATGTTTAGATAAAAATGCTTGGTTTATCTCTTGATACCTCCGTGACTGAATTTTCCTTCAAGAATAACAGATGGCTTAACTGTACCAGGTAAAGACTCTGCACGAGTTGGTGACCAAAAAAAGGGCTGCAGGGTTTTTTTGTAACATAAATTTCCCCCAAACCCACCCCTGTAAACAGTAATAAGAACATGCAGGGCTTTTTAATTGAGCATTAAACTCAAAAGTCCCATTACATTCACAGTACAGTATCCAGTTAATATATCCTTTGGGTTGTTTTTTTTTTTTTTTTACTTTGTCCCACCCACAGAGATGTTACAAATTGGATTTAAATTAAATTTCATTCTAAACACATATATTCAATCATAACAAAACAGTGACAAATTAGCTTATTCCATTTAAACTCACTGTATGCTGAGCACCCCCTGCTCCAACCCAGGGCCTATTTCCCAAAGGTCAGGTATTTAAAGAACTGACGCACAAATGTGTGTGGAGCTATTAGCAGGGGAATCGGTTTGATTATTGCATGAAATATCAGATTGAACTGCAGAGTGTGTTTTAGAGTGTGAATATGGAAAAGGTTTGGGTTTATTATTGCATGAGTAAAGGGCTGTAAACAGATGGGTACAAACAGAGTGGTGCAGAGGTAGGTACAGCTCTTCTAGAAACACCCACATTTATTTTTTCCTCTTTCTTAAATATGATCTGATATAAAAAGAAACCTGACTAGTAACTTCCCTTTTAATATAGTCCGTCATACATCCATTGAAACACCATTCCCCATTAGCTACCTTTACTGTACAGGGATAACATGGAATGAGATTTTCTTGGTTGTATGTTTCCCACCAGGGCTGGGCCCTTGCTAGTTTTAGCATTTAAAGGAAGCCAGAATGGGTCAGGTGTGGAGAGAACAGAGCGAATTTGATACCACTCCTGAGAGAACTTGGATAGTTTCCAAATCAATCTGTCTCGGGGGGCAGAAGGGGGGGGGTAGAAAAGCAACAGGCATGAAAAAAAGATCCTAAGTGTTACCATGGCTAAACATCAACTGTGGTTAGATCAAACACTTGTGAAGCAACGGATATTGAAACTGTTATTTGTAAAGGAAAAAAGCCATCATCGCAAAATTACAGTGGAATGTGTTTAGAAAATAAACACTCTCAATTTGCCCTAAAATTTGTTAGCAGTAAACAAACTCGCGTCTTTTACCAGGTTTATGCAGTCTTTGTGCACTGTGGATATTTTGGAGATAATTCAGGACTCACTGTTACTAATTTCCAAAACTAGTAGGGAGAGGGTGTCCCTACATGGGGATGTGCATTAGCTGTCTGTTGGCCTAGGGTAGTTAATCACAACTGCTAACAAACAGAAAAAAAAAAAAAAAAAAAAAAAGAAACAATTAAAAATCTAATTGGTTTGAAGCCTTAAATCCCATCCCAGCATGCACACTGATTCCTCTATATACTACCCAAATCCTACAAACCCTCTTCCCATCTCCCTGTGGGCCATCCAATGGCAGCTACAGCCACACAGAAACTTGCAGCTTCCGAAACTCAGGCTCCAAGTTTAACTCTGGATTTAATCCCACAACATACCCAGCTATCATGACCTCCCCTGAAGATGCTAACAGCCTCACAAGAAGGGCTCAGCACCTCATTGAACTGGCTATGAAGGAACATTTCTCTCTCTCTTGGCATCAAAATGCTGAAATCACGGCCAACAGGATCAGTTAGCAGTCTTTCCTAACACGTGCGTATTTTCTAATTGGATCAGAAGTAGACTTGGGTCTGCTGGTGAATTCCTTCACCAGCTTACCTGTCCCTCAGCAAATGACCAGCGCAAATAGAAGAACGCAAAGTCAGAAGTCCGTAAGATGCAGTTCATTGTATATACTTTGGCTGATCAAAGCTTTCACATTCAGCCATCACCTGAAAACCAAAGGGGCAACTTTTCCCAGCCTTTCATTCTGCAGCTTCAGTGGGATGTAAGCCGATGGATATCTGCTGAGAATCTAGTCCCCAAACTCCTCTCCAACATCCATCCACCAGATGCAGAATAAATCCCTAAACCAGGGCTTTGTGGTAACTAACAGCTGAATTTGTTCCCCCAATGCCAATGGACGTGACTCTTGTGAAGGTCTTTTGTACCTTCACAGCTGTACCAGACTCACTGCCCAGGTGTAACAACTCCTTGCATTTGCAGTCTTTCCTTTTTCAAACTAAGGAGAGCTACAGAAGTGCAGAATACTTCTTCACCTCTAACTGTTCACAGCTACACTATCTCAAAGCACGTTCCCTGTTCTGCACAAGGCCTACTGACTGGTGTGAGAGGCTGTACCATCTGCACAAAAAATACTTCCATGTTATTACACCCTATAAATCAAATACAACTGTAGGAAAGCAGGTGGTCATAAACTAACAGAAAAATCAGATCTTTAGTGCACATGTTAGACTAGATCCACTCATCACGTTACCCTGGGGCTGAATGCAGGCAACAGGACAATTTATTCGGCTTGCCTGTGGCTGACAGGTAACGAGTGTGCATGGGGCGCTGGAAGAACACGCACACGTTCTGGATAACAAGGCCTGCATGTTCTGACTGGTTTGACATGGAAATGCCTTCCCTCAGACCTCACTGCTATGTACCTGCTGGGGTGCCAGAAAAAAAAAACACCAGTAAGGACACCCAGGAGGGTTAGGGAAGAGAGAAGTGGGGCACCCAGGGAAGATAACGATGCTGAGGCAGGCAAGGAACTGCAGCCAGAGATGACTGCAGGGAAGGGTTGACTCAAAGAGGTAGAGGAATTGATGTGGGATGGGAATCGCAAGTGGGGAGGAAGGGACTCGAGTGGAGTGAAAAAGGAAAGGTTGATCCCAGCAGTGATAAGCTGGAGTCTTCAATAGCCCATCCACTGTTTGAGGCCAGGTGTGCTGGAGAAACATCAGGCTCGGTGGGAGCTCTGCCTCAGCGAGGATCTCAAGCTCAGACCTGTAGTAAGGAATCTGTGCAAACAGTTTTGTTTTTTTTAGCTGGGGTTTGTTTGTTTGGGGTATTTTTTTAATAATCAGGGAGCTTGAGCACCACCAGCAAGATAAGGACAAGAGGCAGTGCTACATCCTACCGAGAATGGTAAATCTCTTCGTAGGATAAATGACCTTTCAGAAGTTAATGGCTGTTGCAAAAACTATTAATACATTCTTCTCCTTTTGGTTTCCCTCAAGCTGTGAAACACAAACCATAACACTTTTTCCAGGCAGCTCCCTGACTCTTACTGTCAGGGAGCAGCACAAGTGGGGCTGCTCACTGAGGGCCGGCCAGCCAGGAGCCACGAGACCACAGCACAGGCTGGGTGCTGAGCACCAGGGTGCAGTCCCGCAGCACTGGAGCCCAGCGAGCAGAGCAGGGCACTGACAGCAACAGGTGCTGGTGACAGCCCAGTGAGCCACAGGTGAACAGTAGGTTACACACAGAGTCCAAGGTCAACTGAGGAAATCTCAGGGACAATTCAGGAGCAGGGCAGGGACTGAAGCTCCAGTGCTGAGCTGCCATGGAGTTGGTGGGCCACGGGCAGGGGTGTCAGGGAGGCTGGGCAGGGCCATTGAGGGGTGCTGACAACTATGGAGGGTGTTGGCCCCTATGTCAAATCTACCAACAGACGTGTTTCATATACTTAAGCAGCAATACCAACAGCATGTCATATCCTAACACTGAAAGAAGGGCTTAATCCAGCAAAGCTTAACTGACACAAGTGACCCTTATTCCAAACCATTGGAGCTGCTCCGGTGAGCACCGGTTACACCGGTAAGAGCCAGTGAGACCTGGCCTCTCTCGATTCTGAGGTCAGATCCGTGCATATTTTAATTAAAGGACAGAAAAAGAAGCAGAATGGTACAAGTTAAAAACTATTCCAAGCAAAAGCCTCATCTTTTAAATATTCTTTAAGACTCCTTAAGTATTCCTGCCCCAAGGAATAAATGAGATTATTCATTTAAGTAAAAACTACTTACACAAGCTATGGTTTGCAAGACAGTTTACCAATTACAGAGACAGATTTCTGCAACAAAATCTTAGGAAATACACAGGAACTTTCAACTCAATTTTTTCACTCTCAAAATAATAAAAAAATAACACTGACTATCCAAAATTGCAAACTGGGCGGAAGAAAGGGAAAACTGCAACAATAACCCCCCTGCCAATGCTGTTGATCCAAAAATTTGTTTCCTTTTAAAAATCCTATATTCACTCCTTACTTTCAGTTTTTAGAGAATGATTTCAAATAAAAAGAGACACTTCAAACAAGCACCAGGAGTTCCTCAGACACATAGAAATGTGTCTGATTACAAAACTACTTACAATGTTAATGATAAAAACCCTTCCTGTTTGTCGTGGCCACAAAAACCACCCTGATTTTGGAAAGGATAAGGTCCTTTATGATGTTGATAAAGCACTCTTCTTGGAGAAACACAGGGTACCATCAATCAACAGCATTTGTCTTTGGCTTCTTTTGTTGACATCCCAATATTACAACAGCAAATCATAATCCTAGCAAAGTAAATAGGCACTGGGGAGAAGCAGCTATAAATTGGGCCTGCCTGGTTCAAATGAACTCTATCATGAAGGTCTGTTGAGCACCGAGTGCTTTACTTTCTAGCAGAACACTCAAATTGAAAATACATAGGTGGATTGAAAGGAAGAAGCAGAGTTAGGAAAGAGAGCCAAAGTAATTTGGTTCTTCAGTTAATTAGTGGCAGATCACCCTGATAATCACTGTTGTGCCTTGTTTTCCTTTAGCAGTTATTGATTTCAGTTTACCTCAATATGTTTACATTTTTTCCTCCTCAATTTGGAAGATTTCCTTAAGCACAAAATTCAGGCTCAATCTGGGCAGACATCACTCCATTGCTTTAATGAGCACTAAGGGCCTGTCTACATAAAAAGGCTGCTCCAGATTAAACAAAGCCTGTTATGTAAAACAATTGAACTACATCACTGAAAGTGGCAGTACTTTTATTATGGTTTAAAGTGGGTTCATTGTGGTTTAACTCAAGGTGACCATGCATCAGCCTAAATGAAACCGAAAGTTTCCCTGGCACTGGAAGAGGCAGGCAAATAGAACCTTGCACCAAAATACTCAAGTTCATCTGATGTAACTTTATCACGTAGATAAAACTATGATCTTTTTGTTGACTGCTCGTGTATAACTACTAACCCACCTTTTTTTTTTTTTTTTTTTTTTTGGCTTAGTAGTAACTAATACCATAAAACAACTCTAATTTCCATAAACAGATTAAGTGGTGTTTTGTTATCATAAGAAATTACTACAATTATTCCCCTTCAGTACCCCGAAGCATGCTGTGTAGTTCAGTGTCAAGGTTCAGTTTTGATCTGGGTTACACCTGTATCAGAAGGAACAAGCTTAAGTACATTAGTACTGAGCTGCCACTTCCCTTCCACCTAGGACAAGCACACAAGAAATCTGTCAATACATGAAGGGCAGCAAGACCTCAAAATGGGGAGGGGGCTCATCGCAGAGAAGATTTTACGGAGGTTACTGATGCCAAGGCGACGCAAGAGTTCCTGCTGAACCCCAGGACACAATATAAACCTTGATTTTAGCTAAAATGCAATGATAAAATGGGGGAAAATAATTTAAAAAAGGAGCTAATGTTGCTACATTGACATGCTGCATAGATACTCCCATGGTGACATGACATCTCTCTGCAGTTCTGCAGTACAAAGTTCTGCTTCGTGCATACTCCTACAGGTGCATTTGTTTGACTTTCAGATGCACTTTGGTATACACAGGCAGTATATTCAAAACCCAAACTTCAAATGACATTTTCATTATTATTAGTTATCAATTCCAAATGAAGTAAAAAATACTGCTGTGGACTGCTGAGATGTATTTTTGACACGGGGAACAGGATCTAAAGGCAGAGACAGCTTACCTTCTGACTCAAGTTTTCACACTATTTACAATAGCTTTCCCAACTGCACAGGTGTCAAAAATAAAGCAAACTGCATTGTGCAGAAAAAGTAACTTTGACAGGTCTAATTTACTGAGACTGATTCATGTGACAGCATAAACAAATCATTCTTGTCAAAGTCTATATTGAAAATGGAGTAAATTGATCATAGAATCAAGTGCACTAGTAATTTCAGGGAGTATTGTGATTTCATTTGTAAAACTGTTGCAAAGAGGGGGAAAAACCTGTCTTTCAGAGCTGGCTTCAGTTTTTGCACTCGTCAGAGTAGTAGAAAAATACGCTGTTTAAGAGAATGCTGTTACTACCAGCATTTTTCCTGTGCAATCCTGTTACTGTGTGTGTACTCAGGGAAGTAACATGAGAAATCCCCTGAGAGCTTTTGTACAAATATACAGTGGAGATCAACAAGAAATCCTCCCAGCGAACAAAACATTCTGTATGTGTTTTCTTACTGCTTCTGTAGGAGCAGAATGTTGTGACTGATCAAAACACCAGCATAACATTCAGTTTCTTACTGGAATTGTTTTTTATGCTTAGGAGGCGTTAGAGCAACAACATTATCAGAACGGGTTTTTTTCAATGTAGGTTCAAATTATATAATCTCTGAAGTCATTGTTTTCTCCCTCTCCAGGGGAGAGGGCGAGTTCCTGGGAGTACGCTTTCACTGACAGAGCCTGAGTTTCTTATCTAGGAATAAAAACCAGGGAGATGTAAACTTTGTGAAGATAAGCAATAGCAAAACTCCTGTGTAATGTACCCAGTGAAGCTAACGAGCCTCAGAGCAGAGCAAGTGAAGCCAATAAGTTATGCTAGACAGGCACTTACAGAGGTCTTCTGGGGTCATGTTTACTAATCTCTCTCTCACTCTCTGTCAGAGTGTTAGGAAGGAGCACAAAGCATGCAAACGACGAGGTAGATGAACAGTGAATTATTCAAAACAATACCTTCACACTTTATATAAAAATAACGAATGTTAAATCAAGAATGCATTTAACCAAAGGGTGAATTTTAATAACCCACATCCGCAGTATGCCAAGATGACAACTGGGACGTGTCTTGCAAGAATGGTTTTGTCCGTTTCGCAACAAATGGATTTAATAACGTGCCCCTGTTTTCTCCAGTCCCTTGACTTGGTACAGCCCTTTGGCTTAAATTCCACATGACCCCCTCTCTCTTGTGTTGTTTTTTTCTTCCATCCACAGAAGGTACAAAATCTTTTGTTCATATTTCCAGGGGAAAAACAATTCTGTCTAGAGAATATTCACCTTCTGTGTTCATCTTTAAGCTTTGTAAGGTCAACATAAAATAGGGAAACAGAGCATTAAATTTCTAAAAATCAATAGCATGTACATAAATTGACATTCATTACTTTGCAGCGATTTCCAGTTTCTCCTTGATTGATTAAAGCTAGGGGTTGAAAATAAGTGCTTTTCCCCTGCCTGGAGAAATTCCCAATTGTCCATGCTGTGAACCTTCCATTATGAGACATGAGACAGCAGTAGCAGTACATGGTTCATTTCACACTGCCACAAAATAGACTTGTCATTCCACAATCGAACGTAAGGAACCTGATGGAAG
Organism: Podargus strigoides; assembly: GCA_028020825.1. Classification (NCBI taxonomy): domain Eukaryota; kingdom Metazoa; phylum Chordata; class Aves; order Caprimulgiformes; family Podargidae; genus Podargus; species Podargus strigoides. Next base: position 12,156,553 of record CM051631.1, read on the forward strand.
AGCAATGTGTCAAAAACTTGTCAAAAGAGGCCGGCGCTTAATGACAACTGAGAACAAGGAAACCATATCTTGAGGTTTACACCGGCTAGTTTTCACATGCAGAGAGCAGAACAGAAAAATTATCCTGTTAATTTGTTATGTGTTTAAATGTGATATTGAATGGCAATTCATATTTCTCAACCTAATTAGTTTTGATTCCACATTAATTTATGGAAGATAAATATTTACAATACAATTAAATTAGTTAATTTATAAAAGCAGAGGAGAAAAAAAAATTGAGTAAGAGCAGCTGAGAAAAAAAATATATTTTCTCAGCACTAAAAATGCCGGAAAGCTAATGCCGCATAAAATGGCCTGTTATTAAGGGTGCTCTATACTAACATAAGTATAACAAATTGATCTTTTGTATGAATTATGTTAGACCCTGAGAAATGATAATGTCAAATTCTGTGGCACAGTGGAGCTGAACCAATTAGATGACTAGATAATTTGGCCCATCACACTAGTAGCACATCATTAGTAGGAACATCTTCAAAGAAAAGCATGTATTTGGGGAATACTTTGCAACTAGGTGATGCTTTTAAAATGTTTATGCAATGGAGATGGGGAGCTAATTTCTTAAACCTCAAATACTAGGAAGGCAATTCCATAAGGTGTGGATTATAATCATATTGAGATGACAATATTGCTGGTTTTATTAATAGTTACAGAAGCACATGCATGTACATATGGTGCATATGTCTGGAATATTTTTTCATGGATAGGCTGATTAATGATGGGCAAAGCTTCAAAGATTCACAAGGATTCATGAGGATTCATTAGGATTCAGGAGTTTGGCTGCTCGCATCTGAAGGTCTTCAGCTAAAGAGTCAGGCCAGAAATACCACTAAAAAGGACTTAATGTTAGATTTACAGTACATCTTGGTCTAGCGTAGACTGAAAATTGTGGAAAGACTTCCTTTCCTCACAGTGTATTTTTGCATTTATTCAATGAGCACATGGAAAACTTTTCAAAAGTTTATCTTAGACCCTCAAAAAGGCTTAAGTTCACTTCCTCAAAGCAAAGTTTAGCTCAAATCATCAGCACGCCAAATCACTTGACCCCACAGGAACCTGCACAGATCAGGCTGCCTTGAGAGATCACCAGCCCCACAAGTGACAGAACAGGTTCCCCCCTGTCTCCTGTTTGGTCACAAACTTCCACGTGTTTGTAGTTTCCCTGAATTCATTGCGTTAGTAGAGTTGTAATACCTCCCAAGAGCAAACTCACCCACGCAATTTGTATAATTCCATTTTCATTTCTTGACCAACAAAGATTCCAAGGAAGACAGGCACTGAGCCGTATGACATTACACACAATTCTAGAGTAGCCCACTGTCACATACAGCAGAAATCCACAGGGACAGGGGAGATCTCTCAATGCCATGAGGTTTATTTTGCCTGTGTACTACATTGCCAGAGTGGTCCCTTCATCCTCATCTGTCTCCCACAGAGCTCAAGCTGTGGAGCTGGGTTTTCATTCACTGGCCATTTGCAATTTGTGGACTTTGTGACACTTTTCTGGAGCTCAGAAAGTGAAGAACAGAAATTAATTTTACTCCTAATGACCCAATTACTGGGGGTTCAGGTTCATGGAAACCTTCAGGAGAGTTTACTGCATTCATGGGGAAGGAGGGAGTTTGTGTGGAAGGAGCAGCTTGGGCAGGAAAGGGAGTACATCACCAATTCTCAAACTGGCCAGCTCTAAGCTTTGTTCAAAAGTGGAAGGATGAATAAGGTTTATATGTATACAAGTGAGGTGTTGCTCCACTACAGTACTCAAGGAAAAATAATTAAATTAATTAATAAAATCTATGTTAAGGTAGCAAGTAACCTGAAACTGTTGTCTTAAGTTATGTCATAACAAAAAAATGTAATTTTAGGGTGAACTGAATCCAAAAGCCAAGGCCAAAAGAGGTCTTGGACTAAAACAAGCAAGCACGTCATGCTTTCTAGCATTCTCTGCTACCTCTCTTTCTGGGAAAGATTTTACCACCTCCCATCTGTGTTAGGTTAGTATGAGCCTTCAACATGCAGATCCACTGCGAATACACCATGAGATTGTTCCTGTTACTGAGCACCATGGGATTTGATAGGAAAACCCACGCACACTCACACAGAAAAAAATAATTGGAAAATGTAACATGGGGGGAAATTAGGAAAGCAGCTGTTTAATTCGGGACCTTTTATGCCAAGAAAAATTCACAGACTCACAAGAAATCTTGAACTTGGAGGCAAAAATCATAATTTAATTTTAATAATACTAGAAAATACCTTGACTCAAAGGTGGAAGGCCATTCTATCCCCTGTTTAATACCCAACAAACTGCAGCTGCAGAGTGCTAAGAAAGTGTGCGTGTGTCTGTGTGTGGCAGAGGGAGGGCAGTGGTAACATTCGCTCTCAGCCTCACCCTCCCCAGAGCATTTACTCTGTCCCTGTTCTGAGAGCCATCTCTTTCTTTATTTCCTCCTGCTACAGAGACTAAACAGCATATTTGACAAAAAAAAATAAAATAAAAAATCCGTCCATATTTAAAGGAGAATTTTCTAACTCAATAAACTGATTATTTTAAGGGTATTTACAAATCCATTCAAAACCCATTCACCCTATCATGAAAAAAACCCTCCTATTGGTGTCGGGAGTCGTCCTTAGGGATATACCACTATAAGCCTCTCAGCATTGCGCTGCCAATGTCTTTGTTCTTGACCTGACCTAAAAAAGCGCTCTCTTTATGAGTCACAGAGGATTTATTTTCTGCCTTAGCTTAGCCTCAGCTTCTTTTAGGCAGAAAATGACAGTTTTTGCTCAGTTGTGGCAAATGACCTGCACTTTTTATGATGTACGTGATTGTCCACCAGGATCTACGCTGAAGCCACCAATGTAATTGAATTTAGGAGAACAACTGCCTGGAAATATTTACTACAAACATCACTCTTGTGGGTGGCAGTAGGTTTTGGAGTTCCCTCCCATATTCCTAGAGATATATAAGCCTAAAAATGCAATTTATCAGAATATTTTATAATGTACCCCTTCATTCTGCAATGAAATATTTAAATTGTGAATCAGATCCTTAGCTTCCATAAGTCACTTGAGTTCCTATGAAACGTACAGGTTTGTGTTAATTTACACCAACTGAGAGTTTGGTTTGAAAACTCTCTCCTCTCCCCAGTTTTACATGTTAATTTGTCCCTTGAACCAGCTCAGAACAAAATCCTACAGTCTATATACTCAGTTCTGTATCTTGGAAGAGATTTCTGTACATCTGCAGGGAAACATCTTATGATATGGTCATTAAAGCTTATCGCTATGTGCTTTACGGCTTATAGAAAACTGTGAAAACACGTTTCAAGATAATGTTTATTTGAATAAAAAAAAAACATGTCCAGAGAGGAGACATAAACACCATCTACTTCTACAAATTCAGATTAGTTACTTAAGAATTGCCTCTCCTAGATTACCTAAGCCGACTCTTTCCTTAAAATGATCCCTCTTTGCAGCCCGAGTCCAGGTTATAGTTCTGTTTTAAGACACAGGACCTTGGTCAGAGACACCTCTCAGAGCCTTCCAGCAGCACAGAGTAGGTGTGATGGTGCACGTCCACATCCATAGAGGGACTGAACACAGCAACTGCAATGAGACCAGCGTCACTTCACATGTCATACAGCTATTCCAGGTGTGCGCAGTGTGCTCTGACATCCAAAACCTTTACAATAATCCTAATAAAGTACTATCATTTTCCTAGGATTCCTTCTGCAAAGCACAAACACAGTTCAAATATTCCACTGGCTCAAGACTGGCTGATGATCACTGGGCCAGGATCTTCAGCTAATGAAAGCTTCGCTACTCTATGGCAGTTTATATCAGCTGAGGAACTGGGGCTACGTTTTTTGAGCTTTTTGAAGATTGCATGTGCCCTCCCTCTGATTTACTGAGGATTTTTGGTTTTATTCTCACTTAATTATTTGCACTGAAAATTTTTATTTTCAGCTCTTTGTATTTAAATCAAAACTGCACTATCTAAACAGTACTGGCAGCTCTCAAAAAAATGTAACCCTAATCTCAGAGTGTTGTAGTAGATGATTTTAATTGTTTTTTTTTTCCTTTAAAAATCTGATTTGGTTTGAGCTTCTAGTGACAAAGAAAAGCCTGAAAATAAGACAAAAATCATCTTAAAATAATCAAGAGCTAGAAGAATAGAAAAACTGAAGTATATTATTTTTAAATCCTTGTGATTTTAAGGTCAACTTTCAATTTGAGGAAACTAAGCAATTAATTTTGTGGATGTGGCAATTTATTTAAATTTTATTCCCATAACTAGCAGAGATTAGACTCCTACCAAGGTTTTACAGGGCCATGTTTTATACAGTAAATGAACAATGATGCCAATAAACATATGCCAATCCTTTTTCCCCCCTCTTTCAACCTTCCCATTAGTTTTACATCCTGACATTTTAAAAAATGTAAATGTTAAATGCTACCTATTTATATATGGAGACCATGTACTCTACCATTCAAGGTAAAAGCACACCATTACCATCTAAAAGATTAAATTACTTTCCAATTCATACCATGTGGGAGTTAAGTTTTGTACAGCAAATGGATTTCTCATTGATTGTCAATGATACTTCCAAAAAAAAGTGTGTGAGGCAAGTGGAGGACCAGACTGTGGAACCTGCAGTATAGCAAGAGGCTTGGAGCTTCAGTCTTGCAGATGCAGAATCATCATCCACCGTATCTTCACTAAAAGATGGAAAGATAGAGTTTAGCATGATGGGGCCTGTGGTGTGCACATTTTCTACCTGTGTTGTCAGCTAATAGCTCAGTTGTACCCATCTTCCCTGTCCTTCAGAATACCTGATGGCAGGGTGTGTGCTGCTGGCCAGGGCTGTAGGGAGCAGACATTGCTTCCCCTGGCTGTATCCAATCCATCCTGCCAGCACTAAAAAGCTCCGTTCCCTGTGAAGGAGCTGAGCACAGTTGGGCTGTTGCCCTTGGGTGTGCTCTGGAGCTTTGCCTAAGTCCACACTTTAGCATAGGCTTGTGCATAAACAACACTGATGATGAACAAGTTGGGACTTGAGAATAGGCTCGGCTCTACATTTAAGCAGTGCTGCAGACTGCAGAATACTCAGCTCGAGAATTCAATTCAATCTTGTCTGGCAGCAAGGGGTGTGCACAGATGCACAAGGAACCTACTGACTCAAAAGATACTGAAACCCAAGCCTCACAGAAGTCAACAGAAGCTTTGGATTTAAAGTTGTTTCTGTTCCTTAACTACAGGAATTTTTTATACATGCAAACCAAAGAAGCCCACAAACTTTCCATAAACAGGTATGAGAAAGTTATAATAGTACTCTAACCACACTTTCTTAATTCTGTGTAGTAAGTATTACTGCAGGAGGAGTCCCACTAGATGTTATTGATGTCTAAGAGTAGTTCCATAGACTTCTCTGACTGAAGAGGTCTGTATGCCCGTTGCTCTTTGTGAGTGCTGTTTGCTCAGCTGGGCTCTGAACAGCTATCTGCCTCCTTTTTTTGTTCTCATACACCCCTTCCAAGTGCATGCAGCATCAGACACCATCTAGTCTTTGGACATTTCTACAAAAATCACGTAACAATCTTTCTGTTTGTTGGATACCTGTGCTCAATATGACATATACCAAAGCTCTACAAAGTCAGCTGTTTGATGGATTTCTTGTCCCTTCAAAATAAGTTCATGAATACCCCTGAGATGTTACTTTCCTCTGGATTCATACATTAGGAGACATGCCTGATAAATTAATTGTAAAGTAAATCTTCCTTAACTAACAACATCAGAAATAATTTACAAGAAGATCTTCCAGGAAAAGTCCAATTCATTGTGCAAGGATTCATTTTTATCTCTATATTATACCGCCGATGTGCCAAACAGGAGCAGAATTGTTTGCACTGATAGACTAACATGCTCTACCCTTCTTATGCGAGCCATTTGCTTTATTTTTCTTTCGTGCTCCCTGGGCAGATAAAGGGCGTGATATTAAACTATTCTGCCATCTTGTCAGACTTGGTTGGTTGCTGTTTAAAATATAGCAGATGTAGTTTCAAAGTGATATGAGAATGCGGTCTAAGAACTAAGCACAATACACATACCTTACTGAAGGCTATTTATTTAGGAGAAAACATTTCACACATTTGTGTGTTACACAGAAGATGTTGTAATTAGGTTATTGTATTTGCCTGTCATATTGTACTAGCTCTGTACTGGAAATAGTCTTATTAAAGAGAAAGACTGTCTTTTCTATGACCAAGGGTTTTGATATTTAGAGAAAGATAAAACAAAAAGAACAAACTGCCTGAGCATTTCTTTGACATTCTGACACACTATTTCCTAAGCTGATGCTCTCGAGGTGAAAGCTAAGAAAAGCAGAGGATGAAATGCTTTGCCTTTTCTACTCCCTAGCCAATAATAAGCCCTTTCATAATCAGCAATAGTCAAAGATATTCCACTCCATCAAAACCAAACACAAGTCATCCCCTGTGGAGCCAACAAGAATTTTCAATTTTCCACCCTTTTAGTACAGGTGCTTTTTAAGAGTGACTTAGAAGAAGACTACTCAGTGCTCAGCCATCTGGTTATATCCAAACCCCTAGATACTTTGCCTCAAAGGCTCTAAAATGAATAGGTTTAAGGCAAATTAAAAAAAAAAAAAAAAAAAAAAAAAAAAAAAAAAAAATTTAGGTGCAGCATTCTTTATTGTGAACTGTACTGTGACATGCGGCTCTCTCACTAACTCAGGGACATCCCCTCCTGAATTCTAAAACAAGTTTCATCCAAGTACTTCATTTTCCAGGATGGTGGCCACCAAGGGACTGAAGCGGAAAAAATGTGAGGATCTTCAAGGCACCATTAGCAGCCCCATTTTCTGCTCACACACATGCACATTTCACCACAGGAAGAGAGATTTTTGACTAGAAAAGACATTCTTTCTTATATTCAAAATGAAGCTTCTTGCAAAAGGTGGTTGTAGTTCCTCCAGCTTGAATTAATGTTCCACTTCCTCCAATATTTCTCTCCATTCACTGTTCTTATTTGTCCCCAGTTAATTCTATTTTCACAGTTTTCGCCTCATTTTCTCTTTTACCGTCTTTCTCATTTTTACGTCTTTTACTATTGATTTTCAACCCTAATTACAACCACAACTGTGCATTTTATTTTCTCTCACACAGCAGGTGAAATTTCATCACTGACTACAATGAACTTGCACTGATGATAAACACAATGGACCACAACTGAAAGCAGATCATATATCAGCTTCTACAATCAACCCATTTGAAATAAATATAAATGCACGAGAGTGAAGCAAGCAAAAAGTTCATATAGCAAGTTGATAATAACTTCTATTCTGACTTTCACCAATCTTTCTGGTTTTTATTTTCTATTAACAAAACACTAGGATTTCATTAATGCTTCTGACCAGTCACTTTGGATTTGAAGGAAAGTACCTGATGGCACCTATTTTCTCATGCTTATACTTTTGTCATCTTTCAGTTGTGGAGTTGGGCTAACTTCTGCTTTGACTTCACCTTTCAAATGAACTTTTCTTCCAAATTATTCCCTTTCTTTTTATGGTTTGTTTTTGTTTGTGGGTTGTTTTTTGTGTGGGTTTTTTGGTTTTGTTTTTTAAAGTACAGAAAAGGTAACAAAAACGGCATCAACGCTGCTTACAGGTATAGAATAACCTTCTTACACTGAGAGAATTAGGATTTTTCAGACTGGAAAAGTGATAACAATGAGTGGATAAGCTGCAGGGCTATAAAACAGAGAAACTGCATATGAATATTTTTTCCCTCACATCTCAATAATTTGATAGTGTACTCATTAGGTAGGAAGCTTAAATCAAAGAATAAAAAGAAGTACTTTTTCACTCAGTCCACAGTTAAATTGTGGAGACTCACTATGACAGACTGTTGTAGAGGTCATATGTAAATAGGTTCAAAGACAAAGTCACAGAGTAACTCCAGTGGCTGCTCCAACCACAATGGAGCAAATACTCCCTCCACTCAAGAAACCTTCAAACTAGTTTTGGAGTAGGACGGTCTCTATTTGTCCTCATTCTTGCTCTCTTTCCCCAAGTATAAGATACTTGGAATATAAGATTAAATGGACCTTTAATTTGACCCAGGTCTCTTCTTGTGTTAGCAATAAAAAGGCAATGTAAACCTTTTGATTTGACACTGTTTACTGGGGAGTGGGGGAAGATGTTTTCCCACATTCTGCACACATACTCCACTGGCCTTACATGATCCAGATCCACCCCCACTGCTGTACCTAGAGTCACTTGCACATGAATCTGCCTTGTGAATCATGCCTACAAAGCATACACTACTTGTTACGCACTGAAGCGTACAGCTAGAGAGAAAATGTGGTTTTGGGCTAGGTTAGGTTTGGGTGGGTTTTTGGGTGTTTTTTGTTGTTTTTTTTCAAGTCTATGAGTGGATGCCTAGGTGGTTTTGTTTTCTCTCTTGATGGTTTTATATCTCTAGAATATAGCTAAGTTTCTCATTTTTTTCCCTACCCACTTGCATAGCTCGATACATCTTAGTCATACTGTAGACACAGCAATGAATATAAAGGACTTATTGAAATGATTTTTTAATTTAAAACCAACAGAAGTGTCATATAACTGTCTGATCTCAAAGTCAATAGCACAGGTCCATGTGCTTTGCCTGATGAAACCAAACTTCAGGTAACAAAAATACATTAATTCCCTTTCTTGTAAACATTTACAATGAGATCTCGTGTACATCATGGTATTAAATGTAATGACAAATTACACTAATGGCCACATTACACTAACCTACATATTGTGTTGAATGTCTCTGCCAGGTACAGAGATGTACCCATTTTTTCCAGTACCATTCAGGTTGTTTCAAATTGTGACCAAGTTCAGCCTCATTTCAGCAGCTGTCTCTTGAAACTGCAAAATATATAAACCTGTATCTAAACAGTCCAGTGTATGAGCAAATTAAGTTTAATTATGCTTAAGATACACCACTTACTCTTTGAGATGTCTTGTTCTTATAGAGAAGTAGCTTTAAGTCTACCACTTGTTACTCTGGACTCACAATTAAAAAAGCACTGAAAAGTGCATGCTATTTATCTTTCACAAATACAAGGGATACACAGGAAAGATTCTGAAATGCTGTAAAATATGTGCTGTCTCAGGCTGGCTTAGCAGAAATAAAACCTATTAGTTTAGTATGTATACACATATGCACAGAAAAGAGCACCTTTTCTTCACAAAACACACATTTTCAGGTGCTGTGCAAGTGACTGCCTGTCTAATAACAAGATAGGTTATGCAGTACCCTTATTTTATGATCTCCATTTAACCTATGTTTTGCACTGCACACTTGTAGACACATGCTTCAATTAGGGTGAAACAAATGGCATAATTCCAGATCCACTAAACCTCGGAGACCTACATTGTCATGCATACACAGCATGCATTTACCACTATGTTGGAAGCTGTATCTCTGCACCTTCTCTTTTTCCAAAAAAAAAAGCCACTTCTGAATAAATGGGGTAAATAACCCCCAGGCAGTATTACAGCAGAGACTTAGAAATCACAGCTGAAATAGACCCTTATTTATTTGTAGGCAACCTTAGTGAAGCGAGCAGTTGTAAGTGCAGACAAAACTTGCTCTCACAAACTGTGACCCACCTGAACAGCGTGCAAAGCTGCCCACTAGATAGTGTTTATGCTAGAAAGAGTCTCCCTCTTCCCACAGGTTTATGTGACAAGGTGAAGAAAGACTTTCCAAACTGATCAATACCAAGCAACATGTAAAACAATCACGCCACAGAAATGCTCTGAAGTTCCTTGGGACGCTCTTCAGTGGTGGCAGCAGCATGCCCTGCATAGGCCTCATCCTACCAGGCTTTACTCCAACCTGTTTTTTTTGTTGGTTTGGGCTTTTTGGTTTTTTTTTTTAATGTGCTTGTTTACTTCTAAGCAAGACTGCAAAACCTCCCTACAGTACAGTACTCCTCTGCAGCACTGTGTGCCTATAAACGTGCTCATAAAACATATGACAGAGACCTACATAGCAGGACACAGCCTCTTCTGTGTCTGGGAAATGAGGCCAATTACCACCTCCTCAGTGGGGCAGGGGGCAGTTCTGTACCATGCTCTGCATAGATTAATGTAGGAACTGCTCTGAAAAAGTAATGATTCTACTGTATTAGTTAAAGGCATGCTAGAGACTTCCCCATTATGGTAGCTACGCCCACAGAGCATCCTCTTCACTTTGCCCTCAGAAAGAGAATTCTCCAGGCATGCTGAAATCACTCCCAGGTTGCAGTACATTTGAGAAGAGCAGTTGTAAGGAGCTTAATGGTTTATAGTTTGGAGCTGCATCATCTGAAATAATAGCTGCAAGGAGCAAACGTGAGACCTTCAGGAACCTCAAGCCAGAGAAGACTGTAGCAGAACCCTTCTTTGTCCTAAAGCCTGCTCCAGGAAGGGGGCACCTGGCTACTGGTGGGTATGGCTGGAGGACTCTGTCCTGCAGGAAGAATGCACTGCTGTCCATGTTAGGGCTGCTTTGCCTAAGCTGACTGGAGAACTAAGGCCTGCATACTGAAGAACTGTAAAGTTTCCAAATAACTTATTTAAAGCTCACTGTGATGCTGACACTTGCCGCCTTAACAATGTGGCACGTGTTTTAATATTAAAATTTGCTTGATAAAATGAAGGAAAAAAAAAAAAAAGAGGAATGCCAAATAAAGTGATCTCTAGGAGCTGAGCACTGAATAAACCCCGTATGTTTTAAGTTAAGTGGTAATTTTACAATTAAAGCTTTTGATTTTCATAAAGCTGTTGCAGCATGTCAGAGGAGTAGAGGAAAAGGTTTGGGGGTGGGAAATCACAGAAGAAGGCACAGTACTTCTCCCTGCAGAAGTCTAACGTTCACTTTACAATTGATTCATTGAACAGAAGTGTCTTGCCACAGCAGCCACCCACTTAATGATGACAAAGCAGAGACACCTCAGTCATCATGGCACAGTACAGTCAGGCATGACATCTCGCATTAGGTATGGGTGGCTAACGTTACTACCCTGACATGTACACCCTGAGCTTTGCCCACCCTCCTACCATGTGAAAAGAAGTCACTTCAAATCTCAAGGCAAGGAGTATAATAAACTCCTATGTATCCAAACAGGAGATTTATGTTCCTGTATGGATTGTTAGGGAAATGCTTCCTGGCACAATGCAAAGTGGGTTATGCAAAAAGAAAACATTGACATTTCATCTCAAATAAGTAAATCAGGAGTTTATCATAAATATATCATTTCATTCTTTAAAACCCCTAAAATTCAACACAATGACTGACATTATTCCAAGGAATTCAAGTAATCTTAAGGAAACTGTTCAGCTTTCCTGTTGCTTTTAAAAGATGCAAGAGGTTAGGTTTGTTTAGGGCAGAGATGGACATGTCAAGTTATGGCACAGGGTGATCTTGAGGGAAACGTTAATTCATTAACTAACTCTAATGTGTTTTTATATTACTGAAGCTCTTTCCCCAGCCCCCTTCCCCAAGTACGTAAACTGGCAATAAATGACTGGCATTCACAAATGTGCCTTCAAGCAGGTTAGGGATAATTAGTAAAGCATGTAGACACCCTGTCCTAAGAGCCAATTGTGACAAATTCACAAAATAATGAATCTCTATTAATAGTTAATGATGTATGTCAAGGAGAGCCTGGTCTTTGGGCTCTTCCCCTTTAAGAGTATGTGTTATCCTCTTGTGTTTCAGCTGGTCAAGCTGAATGCCTTCCTCCCCTTCTGCTGGCCTGCTTTGAATCTCAGCCAAGATGAAGTAATTGAAAACTACCAGCCTGAATACTTCAGAAGTCTATCATGGAACAAGATTCAACAAGCCTCTTCTCAATTTGTAAATATGCTGGAATATAAGTAGTAAAAAGGCTCCAATGTCAAACAAGTTTAAGCATTAGCCATGGTGTTTTACGAGTGTTACAGCAGTGCTTAATACTTTATATATTAAGCACTATTAACACTGTAAAGTTACTTCACCCCTGTGTTCCTCACACTGATTTGCTCATAGGTTTTTAAAGAATAAATTATATGTATATATTTTTAACCATTCAAAGCATTCAGTTTCTGCAGTGGTGTATACATATTGATAGTTAAAGTCATATTTAAAGGCCTAGGATCACAAAACAATGTATTTCTAAAAATTGCCTTCCTATTCTGCCCTATAAGTTAACAACAAAAAAATCAAAGTAGTTTTAGAAAGAACCTGTATTTTGTGTATTTTGTTTCTAACACAGTAAGTTACCTATGATGGGTATATACATATTCAGTAATGATGACCCACTTCTGGGTTCTTGGAACATATCAAAATACCAAAGTAAAACGTAAGCAAAACAAAACTTTGCCACATGTAGAGAGACTGAGAGTAATTGTGAGGATTCAGATGACATTACAATTTAATGATGAATGTTCTTAAGTCCTCCTTGTTGTTTGCAACATACTGCCTCTTGATGTCCAAACATTACTGACAGGACATGTGCTGTTAATTGGACTGAAAAAATGACCTGCTCCAAAATTCATCACTGTTAATAGCTTAGCCTCTTTATTGTCTTCACAATTAATCTTCTTGTAGCAGAAAAGTTGAAACAGTTAACTCTACATACAGCAGGGTTGTAGTCAGAGGTGTTACAAACCTGAACTAAAACATCTTGGACTATATAAGGAAGACATTTTTTACAATGAGGATGGTGAAACACTGGCACGGGTCGCCCAGAGAGGCGGTAGATGCCCCATCCGTGGAAACATTCAGGGTCAGGTTGGATGGGGCTCTGAGCAACCTGACCTAGTTAAAGATGTCCCTGCTCACTGTAGGGGGGTTGGACTAGATGACTTTTAAAGGTCCTTTCCAACCCAAACCATTCTGTGATTTTATGATACTCATACTTCTGGGAGGTATTGATCCAGATCAAAGTGTAGCACCTCCCTAATTATTTAGAAGGACAGAGTATTTCTGGCAGAGTATTTCTAATACTTGATTCCTTGTGGCTTACACAGGAAAGATGTTTTTTAATTTAATCTCATTGCAAAGGCATAGTTTTAAAAGAGAATTCAGGTGATTCTCTGAGTGGAAGAGCAGTGCAGAGCACAGTGATAAGGAAGAACTTTTAAATTATCAGATTTTAACATGACAGGGTCCCTCTTAGAAGCTTTTACACGCTCTGTTTAATAAAACTAAGAAGCCTATACAACCTAAGCAAATGTTTCTGAGTATGGTCCCTACCTTTGTCAGACAAGGTTAGTGAATCCCCATCCTTTATTTGCCTTTCTTTGTTGTCTCTTCAGAGACACATCACTGCAAGTCATCAAACCCTGTGGAACCATCAGCGATAAAGAGAAGCTAAGGGTTTGAAAAGTGCCAGAGCATTAATTAGCTCAGAATTCCTGAATCTCCACTGATCTAATGAAAGTTACTCAATCACAGGATGATGTGGTTAGTGTAATAGTGGCTTTATAGTTAAAGCACAGAAGTGGGAGGCAAGAAGAGCAGGTTCCATTCTTAATGCCAGCACCCGTGTGCAACCTTGAACAAACCATCAGTTTTCATTGCTCATTTTCTCTGTATGTAAAATAGAAATAATTGTGCTCATAGGACTATTCTTAAGCTAACTTCATCTCCATCTGAGAAGCACTTTGGGATCTTCAGGTTAGAGAAACCACTGAACTGTAAAATATCATTTAAAATATGTATTTCACTGGATGTGCTTAAAATAAGTATTCCCTGTACTGGTGTAAAGTAGAATTTTGAGTGTGGTATACCAAGTCTAGATAATTTAACTGTTACCTTGAAATGTAAAACTGTTGCTTGTAAAAGATTTTTCAACTCAATAGATGACTGTAAAGCAGCACTTCAAACAGCTTTGCCTAGAATATCTATTATTAGTAAACAAGTATGCTTTACAGGATTATTTAGCAACATTTTGCATTAGGTATACTTGAAGTAGGCCTCTGAAGATAGAGCTTCAAACACATGAAAAGATAGTATGTGTGTGCATGTATATATTTTTACATTTTATACCAACTTGCATTTCTGTTTTAACAGGAAAAAAAAGTAATTCAGCAATGACATTCGCTATCTGACTCACTTTTATGCTCAGTAAAGGTGACACATTGCAGAAGAACAAAGGACGGAGCCAGTCTGGCTTTGGCTATTTCCTGTTTAGCCAGAAATAGCTGCTGGAGCTGTGTTTATCCCTAGCATCACATCAGCCAACAGCAATCCTCCCTAAAGACATCTGTCCAGTTGGTCCTGCATGTAAACTCTGAAAAGTTTTGGTTTGTGTGACTCCTATCAGTTTCAGGAAGTTTTATGCAAGAAAGAGTAGGAGAATATTTATTGTACTAGGACTGGATGACTATTTTAAGATTTTTCCTTTCAAACAGACACCACAGATTTGTCTACTAAAATAGTTCTGCTTAGTCTTCATTCAGTATTGACTTTTGCACTCATCTCAGTGTTTTCTTCTAGGGCCTTTCTACCCCCACAAATGGAGAACATTTAGTAAATATTTGTTGAAGGCTTCCGATATAATTTACTTCTCATTGCATTATAAAACTCAAATTCAGATTGTTAGCTAAAATAAAAAGGCATAGGCTGTATGCAATCATCAGCTCGACTCTGAGTAAACAGGGGCTGAGAGCAGGTCAAAGTCATAAATAAATTCACAGCCTCAACCTAAAACTAAGCCTCAGTCCTTAACAAGAGCAGAGTAACACTTTCTTTCAAACCTGAAGAAACAGGATTATTTGAGTTTTAGTTCCTCAAATGAAAGTTGCCACATGAACTCATCTGCATCAATGGGAAGAAAAAACCAACAACAATCCTCACCCACAACAGCATCCTCCTTATCTCACGACTTAGAGAGCTCTCCTCTCTTGATCTGGTTTCCCCACTCAAAAGGAGACTGAACCATGCTAGGGAGTATAACAGAAAAGATATGGCAGCCCTATTTTAGTGAACTAAAAATATTAAAACCACTGCTCAGCAGTTTGACTTTACCACCTTTTCAGGAATGTGATCGTCTGTTACTAGTGTTTGGCTCAAAAACATTCATACTGCTAGCAAAAGTGCTAGTATTAGACAGAGACCCAAATCAATATAAGTAAAGGTAAATATAAAAGTAAGTAAAGGTCAATATATCAGATAATTTAAATTTTTTTATCTGAAGAGTTATATTTTTTCTAAAACTATGCTTTCCAAGTCCTAGTCTATAATGACTCTCACACGTGCACTTCCACCTGAAATCAAGGAAGCTTGGTATGCTCCAGGATTTCCCTTATTTCTTTTCTTTTCAAAGAAAGGGAGGGACAAATCACTGCACGGGGAAGACCTGCAGCACTGCGTGCAGGGGCAATAGGCTACGGTGAAAGTCTGTAAGGGTTTTCTCCATTTTTGCAATGCAAAAAGCTCCAAAGACATTTTTTCCTATGCCAGCAAAGATTTAAGAAAGCACCTGAATTTTTGCTTTTGCAGATAAAGAATGACAAAGCTACCCAAAGAGAGGGTACAATCAGGTTAGCATCAATAACAAGAATGCCTTTCCCTTGCACATTAGGTGCAGGCAGCATCACACATGAGGTCATCAGGCCAGGTGACAGCTACCAGCATTCTGGTGTAAAAAAACCCCAGAATACGCTGTTATTTTCAGTCCAAGAATAGGACACAACTGCCAACAACACCTATCTTCTGCAAGTTAGGAAGCAATATTCAGCTCCTTACAGCAACTCCAAAATCCCTAGCCACAGAGCCTTTCCGTACCTCCTCTTCTGCAAAAGCTCCCACTACACAACCCACTCTGCCCCAGCAGGAAGCCTATTTGATCTGCCAGCTGGGACTGAGACTGTAACTGGTTCCCAGCACCTGTGCCATTGCACAGCCTTGGCCAGCTGTTCTTCCAGGGCTTTAAAGATCAGGAAACTCTGCTATCCTGCTCATCATACAAAAAGAGGATATGCTTTCACAGAATAGGAATTACCATCTTTTGTAGTACTTGGTCAAGCAGTATGCTTAGAGAACACATAACCCAAACCACTGATAAGTCATTTGCTTTATACCAAACAAGCTGAGAGGAGAGAAATGGAAACTGTCAGAAATTACCTGAATCAGGCATACAGCATTATCTTTATGCAATGTGACTTTGTCTCAGACTGAAATAGGGCACAGCTGAATTTGTAAATAGCCTAGTATTCACCCCTCTGTCCTTGTGTAAATTAAAACATAAACCTTTTGAACGACAATTCTGGTGTCATCTGCAATCTTTTCTGGAGGCTCCATGTGGAGCCACCTTGGCAGGTGACTGAGATCTTATCTACTCCCTATTTTAGGTCAACTTCTATCCTATCATTTTACATCTTCCCTCCCCCTCTTTATTCCCTAGCAAAATGACACCTGCCTTCAGCCAGATGGACAAAAATGAACTGCCTACCCCAAACCAACAATAATATCATACATGTTATACACCAGTTTAGGAATAGCTGAGTTTAATTAATCTTTTAAAGCTCGATGTCATCACTAAGACAATACAATATTGTTACATAGTACTAAAAATCTACTACATATATTCTCTATAAGGTGAAGGAAAAGCTGAATTAAAAAAAAACTAGAAGAGAGAATGCCTGGAAAGTATCAAAATATGGTAAGCCCACGTGCTCATAAACTCTGCTAATTTGCACACATGATGAAAATCCACATGTAAATATGCTTCTACTAAGAAGGTGACATTGCTGTTGTAAAACATTCCATAATGTGCTATTGGGATTTTTTTAATGACTTTTTTTTTTTTTTTTCCCCATGGATACGTACCAAAAATGTATTTTAAAATTGACGCTTATTTTAAATTGATACTTATTACTAAGGCGTTCCAAAATTAGACATGGACAAGACTGCTGAGGAGTAGTATATAATATTTGATTTAACAGATTTTTGCCATGAAACATGTTGGAGATGAAGGCAACTAGTAGTCAGTGATGAGATATGGTGACATTGAAATAAGGATGTATCTACTGAAAAGATTTTTGTAGATACTTGTATGAGGTTTCTGCAAGACAAGTGTATGGTGATTCAAAAATCAAACTAGATGGAAAATCTTTATTTTCTTTGCTACCTTTTAGAATGCTTTCCTTTTAGATGGAATGCTACACTACTTCTAGGTTCAGTGGTGACATTAACTAATCTAGGCATCTGCAGTATTCACTAGTAGCTGCTTTTACGATCTTGTGGATGTTTTTTGAGTTAAGCATTAACTACAAAACATTGCAGTATAAATATGTATGTATTTCTTGAAAAATTGATGCACTCACCATTATTATTTGTGTTGCTGTCCATGTTCCAGCCATGTTCAAGATCCCATTTGCACCCACAAAGAAGAAAGTATGTGTCTCTAGCAGCTTCCCATCCAGGAGAGTCATTTTGGGGAGAAAATAAGGCCCAAGCTTCTCTGCTAAACTTTATTTATTTTATTGTTATTTGATTTTCCTATGCCACTCATGTCCTTGTTTTGCCACCTTCTCTATCTCTTTCAGCATATAATTTATAAAACTCTGGAAGAAGGATGGAGACAGTCTTCTTGTTACTGTTCTGTACAATATGAAGACCAAGTCATCCTGGGTATAGATAGGAATGAAGCCATGGTATACTATCAGTTATGGTATTCCTCATCCTAATTTCAAATTAGATCTAGAGAAAAATCTGAATAATTTGGTAACATTGAGATTCCTGGGTATTTTAAAATGTGCCCATTTGTATTTGCAGTGTAAATAGTCACTGCCAAGAACAAATGGTGTCTTGTAGTTAGCGAAACAGGGGGGATCAGAAGGCTGCTGCTCCTATTTAAGTCATTTGGAATTTTGCCACTGTTACAACATGGCTGAGATTTCATGCTGGGCTCTAAATGTGAATGACCAACTCTGTGCCAGAGGGGAAGCCATGTCTCCTTTTCTGTCTTGACGATGGTACAAAACTCACACTGCCTCAAAGGTGAGATTTCCTGGAAAAAAATGGGTCTGACTCTCCATTTGCTACATAGCCACCTAACAGTGCTGTGCTATGACTGATTTTGGTACAGATGCAAAAGAGGACAGAGAAATAGATCTTATTAATATTTCAGAAAATCAGGACTTCCAAGCTTCCACCCAGATACTGCGATGCCATGTTTCTGCTGACCATGCTTAACAAACATGTTCTGTTTGCAATTCTCTGTGCCAAACTGTGAACACTTTAAGCAATTCTAAAGTATATCTTAATAGTTAGTTTTCTTTTTCTAATTCAGAGTATGACTTATGTATGATTTATAATATTTCCACTGGGAAAGCTTCATGGGCGAGTAAGCTTTCCCTTGTGAGGTTTTGTACATTACCATTTGGAGGCATCTTTTTACTTTTACTATAGTAATATTTCCTACATCG
Organism: Podargus strigoides; assembly: GCA_028020825.1. Lineage (NCBI taxonomy): Eukaryota > Metazoa > Chordata > Aves > Caprimulgiformes > Podargidae > Podargus > Podargus strigoides. Next base: position 12,175,089 of record CM051631.1, read on the forward strand.
ATTTTCAACTTCATCATTACTGGAAATTGTCTAGGTAATAATTTTAAAGATATTAAAGAGCTGCTGGTATTTCATGGAAAAGCCTGACAAACATTCCATTAAAAATTGTGCTGGTGATAATTCAAAAAGCGCACTTCTCTAATTCCCTTCCTTTATTACAGACTTTGCCACCTGAAGTTACACGCTTAATTTCTAAATATATGATTGGATCCAGTTCCTCTTGTTTGTATTCTCCCCAGGAGAAGATGCCGAGTCGGACAGAGATAAAGAAAAAGAAACTTCTAACATAACCAGTCATTTATCATGTTCAACCCAAGATAAAGAGGCCTGAGTTCCAACAATCTTTCAAGTTTTCTTTTTATCAGGATCATATAAAAAGCTCACACTGAGACTTCCCGCAAATGGAAAAGAAATAGCAGTTCTATTGGTATGAATGCAAAATTATCAGGCCCAGTTTATGTAATGCAATGAGTAAAAATGAGATGGCAAAAATTAGGAACATAATTTCCAGTTCATTGAAGAACTTTCTTCAGACATTTTCCACTCGTATTTACCCTCATTATTTGTTTTCAGTCACCATTCACACACCAGGCTTTACTTGAATAAAGTGTTCAAGTTTTTATCTTTATATATTTTTTACCTAGCTATTACTTTAATAGGTACAACAAATTGGCTACATTTTCCTTCAGTTCTTTTCATTAGCACATTGAGTTTAAACAGAAAGTATTCAGATTACATGGATTAATTAGATGTTTTATTAAAAAAAAAACAGGAAAATGAGTTGCAGGGTATAATATAAAACACAGCAGGCTTTGACTTTCTGCCTGGAAGCTGTTTAAAAAAATAATAATAATTAAGAAGGAAATGAAGAGTACACTGTATTCTATGCATAAATCAGAGATATTAAAGGCAAATATTTGCTTTTAGATTATGATGAACTCAGATTTATACAAAAAAATGGACTTGAGATGTTAATTTAGCTAAATATGAGCTCTAATCAGTCATTCCTCCTGCATCATCTTCCATGGCCATGCATAATAATAGTAGAGGTGTTCATACTGTAATGCAACCTTTCACTGTAAGCTAGAGCCTGAGGATGTTTTCTCCCCTTATCCTTGAATCCCCTTTGCACAGCCCTAAGCCCCATCACACATTTAGAAGGAACAGTTCAAAAACTAGATGGAGTATAATAAATTAATCTGGACTTAGTGGGTGGATAAAAGGTCCAGCAGGGGTTTGTTACAGACCCTGGGGACAAGAAGAGAGAGGAAAATGGAATATTGCACAATGACATTAGTAAGGCAAACAGAGATCATACTTTGTGTGCATGTGTCTGTGTGTGCCTGCGGGCGGGGCGGGGGAGGAGGTGGCATCAGTATTCTTAGCCTTGAATCATCTTAATGTAATAACGACTGAGTACTGCTAGCCTACTTCCAGAGATCCAAGGAAGGAGTGTTTCTACATCTGTCCTTAAATTATCACACAAAACCAAGTCATATACACAGGAGCTCCCACAGCAAAAAGAAAACAGCATTAGCAAGTCACCATTCTGAACACCCTCACTGAGGAATTTGAAAACATCTTTCTCTGACCAGACCACCTAGAGAAGGAAGGTGTAAGCAGTCTGGATTAAGTTAGTATGATACAAGTTTTTAATAGGAAATGCAAGACTTAATTATTGCCCTTTTGAAAAACAGATAAACACAAGTGTTAAAAGCCAGAAACCAGGTTTGTTCTCATATGTACTCTTAAATATACTACTAGTGCCATTTCAGTGTTGCGAGCCAAGGTGGCAGCTGCACTGAGTTTAGCCACTGTTATCACCTTTCCGAGGCAAGATTAAATGACAGGCAATAAAAATGCTTTTGTCCTGCCCACAAGCTGTGGAATGGGTTCTCCCTTTCACACAGACTTGGCCTTGTTACATGCTACAGACCACCTTCAGACTGGACATCAATGCAAAAGTGTACAATTTTATAGAGGATACATCGCAGAATGCTGAGAAGCACACAGCAATATGGAGTACAAGGAAAAGAAAAGGTGGGTTTGAATGGATTGAGAACTGATTGTCAGGAGGCTACAAACTGACAGCTTTGGAAAAGTCATTTCTGGTAATCCATTTGACATTTGTACCTAAAATACTAAAGGTATGAATGAAATGTTCCTGTCTTGAATATATATTCATCAAGACCTGACATACAATATGCACTTCGAAATGGAAATGAAACAAAACTTTAATGTCATTCTAAAATGTGCCTAAGTACCAGTTGCTCCTCATTCCCTTTTTACACACCTACTGTAAGGAAGGGCTTGCCATAGCTCATGCAACAGAGCTGGGCCTTTACATGTTATATCAAGGAATATAGATGTCAGTGCTTCCCACTTTACTTTCTTCAGCAGGACTCTGGGTGGAGTCTTTAGAGGTCAGGGAGATATACATTGGGAGCTTCACCCTCTGCTGCACAGGGGCCTGAGAAAATGTAAGTTAAAGTGCCCTCTACCACTGCTTGCAATGGGCAGAACCATCCCTCCCTCAGCTCTCCTAGAGCTGTTCAGGAAAAGTGGGACTTGAAGGAGACAGCCTGTCGGCACAGCTGGAGCTCCTCTTGGACATCACTCACATTTGTCCTTTTTTTTTCCTAGCACAACTCCACCAACATAAGAGACCTTTTTTTTTTTAAAAAAACAAGTTTCCAAGTATGACCCTAGCTTTAGTTTGAAAACATCTTTTTTTTTTTTTTTTTTAAAAACATTCTCTCAAAAAGTGCATCTGCAATGAAATCTTTGGAGTGCAAGAATTAAGAATTATGTGTGGTTACTGGCTTAAATCCGTGCTGGATTCCTAATGGTCTATTTTTACCTCATGATCTCAGAGCAGTTTGGGATGTTGCACAACATCTAACAGTACTGATGCAAAGAAATGGTAGGAATACACTTTTTAAAGTTAAAAATCTACATGTGATGCTGGACTGGCAACATCTGACTGGTTAAAGATTTGTGAAAGAAACAGCTAAATAACAGTAAAGTATGTTACCCAGAAAGGTATATTAGCAAAAGAACAAAATTAACACCTGAATTTAGAGGAGAGAGCTAAAAGTTAAAACAAGCCTACTGTTATCAAGTCTTTAGCCAATATCCTAGATATCATCCAAAATCTGAAGATATGTAATTAACTGGACAGTGAAGAACATTTTCAGGACTTGCAGAGTTCATTTCAAAGTCATGACAACTTCCTTCACCTGCTGGGGCTGCATCTGACTATTGCCAGAATGTACTCAGTGCTTAATACCTCTATTCCTGCATAACTCTTATTCACAAAACACAAAAAGAACACAAATTACATTTTTTCCTTTTGTTTGTAAGTATGTTTTAGATAAAGTTATTCTGATAGCTTAAAACTCTTTGTTCAGATTGCACTAGCTATTCAAGGACAGAGTTATTTAGATCCTGAGAAGAGGTATTACAATAGATAGAAATGATGTATAAACAGGACATAGATAATGATAATGGAAGGGCTGATTTAATAAATGGAAACTTTAAGCTGAAAGCATGAATGAGAAGGCACTGATCTACAGCTGCTGAAGAAATGCTGTATGCTGCCCTGCCAGGATTTATCCCTGTGCTCTGGAAACTGGACACACTGTTGGGTAAGCTACCAGAGCTGCCAACTTGCAGATGATACCTAAAGCTGACAACCTAATCATCTGTGGCATTAAAGATCCTGTGGCACTATTTGTAAAAGACAAGGAATTAGCTATAGTGAACTGGCCTAATTTCAGTCTGCACAATTACATTCTGCACACCTATGATTCCTTTGCAGTTTCTTAGGGGGAAAAAAGGACATATTCTTCCCCTGCTGTAAACCCTTTTTCCCTAGAAAATCTCAGATACAGCTGTAGTCATCTTGTGCTTAAGTCTGATATCAAACTGTTAAATTTGCAATGCACTTTGAGATCATTTATTCTAAACCATAAGGTTATTACTGCAGACATCTCAAAGGACTATATAATGCATGCTATATGTTCCAGTAACTAGGCACAAAAGAGTAAACTGAGAATTTGGTTTCTGATTCCTCCCCCTTCTTTTCCCTGCCCATTTCTATGCTTTTGAAACCAAAGTCATAATGCTGTCGGAACATTTTTTTTAGTGGTTTAATAAACATGACATGCTTGCACTTGTTTTGCATTTTAATAGCAATGCAGTGGCAATAAGACACTTCCACAAACATAATGCATGCAATTATATAGGTTTTTAAGTGCTGTCTTTTTGTCAGGCATGTATATACATATATAAAACCCCTTTTGTTCAAAACCTAAACATTCTCTTTCATTTTTCACTCTTCCCCATAATGGCTGTCTGACTGTTTGCCTTTCAGGTGGAGCTGGACAGGCACACACCACCTTTGCAATTGGAGCTATGAGGAGCTGAATCTTGGTGGCTGTATCACTGTAGTTAGCTCTGGTGGCAAGCTGTTAATGGCACCTGAGGAGTGCCTATGGAACGGGTCATGTTGATCTAATAGTTTTTAATTTTACTTTTTCCTTCTTAAAGACAGTTTCAATATGAGGGATCTGATCCCTAATTTGCATATATACTACTTCAGAGTACTGCAGCAGTACTACTACTACTACTACTACTACTACTAAAGTTCTGTTTGCATATATTTGTATTTTTCCTCTTCTACCTTTTCTTACTACTTCTGTGCTGTTTTAAATTCCAGTATACACACAGAAATATAACTTAACTATGAACAATGTGTGTTAATCCACTGGAGTACTCTTTCTTTCAATATGATGTATCTGGTGCTTGTGACCAGCAGATGGATGTGACAGAACACTGTATCACTCAGTAGTGACCACTGATAGCATCAGTTCTAAGAGCAAGAATGGCCAAGTGTTGCTAACACATGGTTTAGGTTCAGGATTTTAAAGTCCCAAAGTACTGCAATGGTCTGTCTAGGGTTTTGGTTTGACCCATTTTAAATACCTTGTGTCTATTACAGGAGTAGACCTTCATTAACCTGCCCTGAAGTTCTTAAAAATTAAATTAAATCTCACTAGAAAAGATTCAAGTAATAAAGTGGTGGGTTTAGTTCTAAGGGATATAACTTGTACCTTGTTAGTGCTTTTGATTTTGGACCATCACCTCTCTCTTTCTCTCTTTCCAGGCTCAGGGCAACATTTCATTCATTTTTTATTTTTATTGCATGACCAGGAATGAAATTAATTCCAGAGTCTGTCTCAAAGTGCATTCTAACAAACAAAAAGGGCTCATGTTAACCTAAGTAGAGTACCTACAGTGTTTAGTAAAGTACTAAAGTTAATACAAGCCATAATGTGCACATATTTTTTAAGGAAAAGCTGTAACATTCCATACTGTACTGACAATATTGAATTGGTCTATTTTTATGCTAAACAGCATAACTTTCTTTTATGTTTTAGATGTTAATATTCATAACTTTACAGTATAACATTGTATTTGGCTTCTGCATTAGGTTCAGCTAGAGAGTTAACCTGACAAAAATTGTTAAAGATCTTCTACTTACAACCTAAAGATACCATAATCAGAAGCTTTCTCCTACATACCTTCACTGGTGTAGGAATTATAGGCTTGAGCAATGTACCTTGTATAAGAGACTGCCAAATGGCATGAGGTAAAACAGTAACTCCACAGAAGGATCTAATTCTGTGTACTTACGGTGTGTTAGTATTAGTCAGTTATTAGGTTATTAAATTGTCTCTAATTATTATCTGGAGCTTTTCATAAACAGTTTTTTGCAAAATTGATCTTATCTAAAAATTGAATTTATTGGATGTTTACAGGCTTAAAAAAGCGCGATTTTATGATATAAAACCAGAATGACTTCCTTTTTAAATAAACCCAATTGGTGCTGTAATAGAGATGAGCAGGCTATTTTTTTCACACAATAATCTGATATGGGACTTCCTTTTCTCAAGAGATTTGCTTGATCTGCTCTTTATAGACATTCAGTCTCTGTAAATATGCTTTTGGTTTCTTTATCAGTAATAGTATTAGACCTGAATGCTTTAGTATACAGTATAATGGGATATTAAAGGGCTTTCTGTATATGTTTCAGACAAGCTAGTCTAGTAGAAATGAACACACATTGAAGGATATTCTTTACAAGCAGGCAGCACCATTTATAAGGATTTTCTTCTACCACTTAGTTCTTATATTTTTAGAGAAAATCACATTGTTTTCTTTGCCTGTTTTTCTCTCTGTCATTGTTTGCCTTTTCTTCCTGCTTGTACTTTGCTACCTAACCATCTGACTATCTGCGTTGCCATGGGAAGGACTGTAATGCCATAAATTCAGAGAAGAGAAGTTCCTGTGTTCGTTTTTTTCCATTTTATTCTTACACAACCATTAGCACAGATTAGCCCCTTTCATAAGGGTGTACTGGCACTAGAGCAGGATTGTAAAATATTCCATTTTGGAAAAGATACAGCAAAAACATTTTACATGTTTCACAGGAAGGCAGCAACCTACACAGGCGAAAGCCGATGCTTCCCAACTTGTAGATACCTGACTGTTTGAGAACTGAGCCAAATTATGAGCAGCTATCCATCTAGTCTTACAGCAGCTAATGTGAATTCTGGCAATGCTAAAAAATAGAGGAAAAAAACCCATGTTAAATCACAAAAATCCTGCTGGATGCCTTAGGGGATTTGTAATACAATACAGAGATTTTCATTTTTAAACCACTGGTTAAATCCACCACAGGCTAGTAGTGACTGAAATGTGCTGCCTTCTACAATCTGTAAAGTGTGGTCTATCTAGAAGGAGCCAGTGGTCTCAGCTCAGTTGCCAGTGCCAGCTCTTTCCATCAGAAAAAAGAGAGCTTCCTTAATTGGTACTAGCATACAGACACTCCCTTAGGTGAACAAACTAGCTACTGAGAGCAGTAACTCTGAGTACCACAGTGTAAATAATGGACCCAGGTTTGTTCTATAGACACCTTTTCCAGCCACAAACTAAATGCCTCTGGAAAATGGCCTTCAAAAGTCACATCCACTGAAGTAAAAAGGAATGTACCACTTGAGTATGGGAGAGGCAGAATCACACACTGTAATGCGATCAAACTTCCCCAAGAATACCTAAACAATTGCCTCTACTTATCAGACCAGGGTCCCCTACATGCTGTTCACTGCAAGTTCTTGTTGGCATCATCAGGCTGTATCCCCACCTTATCGGCATTTACAGTTCAGAATCAGGACTGAGAGCTCAGGCTCAGTTCATCTGAGTTCCAAAGCTTCAACAGTTCAAAATCAAGTCCCTAGCTGGTCATTTGCACTGAACATAATCTAGCTCTGCTTCTGCAGTGGTATTAATCATCCAGTGTTGACATGGTTAACAACTCATTTTGACCAGTAAACAACAGAAAATGATTCAGAAGATACAGGGAGCAGACGTGCAGAGCTTAGAAAGCCAAGTGTAAAGAGTCACTGTCCTGACTGCAACCACGTTAATCTCACATTTGGCTGATGGCTGTGTGCTCAGCCACTCTGTTCAATATTTTGCATGTTGATTGGCTTGTTATTCACTTTTGCCTCTGCTGGAAGCCAGACTAACCTGTGGGGGAAGTGCTGGAAAACAATTACAGCATGTTGAAATGGTCTGAATGGGTCTGAAAATCTCCGCAACTGTAATACAGTGAGATATTATTTTTACGTAAATATTCTACTTCAGTAAGTATTCTAGTAAATGCACTATTTCTTAGATTAAAATCAGTAAGTAGAAGCTGGGTTGCAGATTTCAGAACTTGCTTTATTTGCATCTTGAAAATGGAATGGAACTGAAAGCTTTCAAGCTTTATTGTTCAACTCTGCAATTCTGTTGCTCTTTGTAAATGAAACAGAAAAGCGATGTATGTGAATATATCACACATTTCAGCTTAAACGAGCTTTTCAAATTGTAAATGAATATCATTGTTTGTAGTCACCTTCACAGTATTCCTGAAGTTGAAGCTGTGAGCTGAATTCTGACAGAATTTTGTGAAGGATTTGGGAAAACATGACTCACAAGATTTCAGTACTGGCAGACAAAGACTCCTTTCTGATTTTATTTTTGATTCCCAGGGTCTCTTTAAATAAAGAAGATATTCAAGACTGAGGGACAATAGAGAACAGCTGTAAGGATGATTTCTTTTAAAAGGAGAAATCAAAGGGCAGCGCTTCTAATGTGCTTTATACAAGGCAATATCTCTTTGTCTGAATATTGCAGAACTGGTTGGTACTAGCATGCTGTGCTGAAACTGAGTGGCTGCAGAGGTTTTCCTAGACGTATTTCTTGATGACAACTGCATGCTGTTGGATTTGTTTCAGTGACTCTGTGAGCCATGCATATTGTGTTCCATTTGCCTCTTCACGAGAAAAAATATTTAGTGAGTTTATGGCAAGAAGAACACCTCATCTGTGCTGATTGTGCTATATGGGGTGATCTGTAGGTTCACGCGTGCTGAGCTTCAGGCACGCTGGCTTTCAGGCACTTTGAAAAAACTACACTGGGCGAATTTGAGATTTATCCCCCAGCTCCAATACAATTCATGTGCTGGGGTGCTCCTACTGAGACCTACCAATGGGAGCCGACAGCTGCATACAGTGCACTGGAAACATTTTAAAGCTTGCTGTAAAGAAAACAGAGCAGTCTACGCCTAGCAGGGAGGAAAATCGATGACTCGGCACTTGGCAGTGGTGACCAGCAGGATGCTTCTGATGAATGCTGAGTCATTGATTTCCCTCCCTGATCAGCAGCAGCTGCTCCATTCACACTGCAAAAAGCTGCCTCGCCACCACCACACGTGCCAGCAGGCTTAAAGCAAGAGGTATTAGCTGACAAGAGATCCAATTTATGTATTTCTGGTTTTGATACCTCTACTTACAATTTCAAAGTTGCTTCTCAGCTAGGGCACCTACGAGGACACACATATCAAGGCAGGAGATCCAATAGCACAAGCAGCTTCACAGGTACAAGCAATATTTGTGTGATGGATGTATGAATGTTGCCCAAGCCTTCAGTTTCTTTTCTCACCAGGATGTATGTATTTCACAAACTCAGAGCACAGTCAAGCAGAGGTGTTAAGATATCTTAACCTGAAGAAGGCAGGCTTTAAGTCAGCACAATGCTTATGGTAGGAAAGCTTACGTGTTTAAAGTTAGACGTACGTGTAAATATTCGGATGAACTGGGCTCTTCTCATGTGCCATGCACTCAATGTATTTTGTGATGTAATAAGGTATGGCTGAAGACCAAAGCATAATTGTAGTTTATCATTTTATGAAAATAAAAAGGCAACAGGTAAAACAGGTGAGACTACACTGAATGACTGCAATAAAAGTACAGTCGAAGCAGGTTATTACAAATCTCAGCATTTGCTGAGTACGTATATATTTCTCAACATGTTCTACCATTTGTTATGTTGTTTACATTACCATAATAATTACTCAATAAGTTAATGTGTTTGTATATCTGTTTGAACTGTTCTTTGAGGAAGCAGTTTACAGAAATTGACAAAAGACTAGAAAAGGCTGTCATGAGATAAAAGCTGTTTCTCAGGATTAAAATTGACTGAAATACCCTATTTATAGTCAGGCACTTCACTGCTAGTAGCAATGCTGAGCTTCTTCATTTCAGGTTCCATTCATTGCAGAATATGCATGACTCTGCCTCAGAAACACTCACAGAAAAAGTCACAGGTCAGGCTTCTGTGCTTGAACTGGTATTTCAGCAAAACCTCACATGGCTAGCCACAAAAACCATTTTCCCTCTACTCTGTGGGTGTTTGTCCTTCAAAAAAAGGCCTCTTCACTGCAGTGACAGGCTTGGATTCAGGAGAGCCCATAAATGGTAAACTGCATTTTCCTAGTTAATTCAGCTGCAGATTAGTAATTCCTCTTTTATAGTTGGCTCCCCTCTTTCAGCACAGACAAGTCCACTTAAATTAATTTGCTTTTTGAAGTGACCTTATCTTCTGGCTTCAGTGAGTCCTTTTTAGAGCTGCATCAAGCTCACCGGTTTTGGTTTACATAGATTTGAAAAGTGCACCTACAACATCCACTCAGGTTGTAGCGTTTGTGAGTTTATGAACTCTGAAATTTAAGATAAAGATCACTGCTAGCACCTTTCCTTTGCCTTATCTCCCTAAATTTCTAAAAGCCCTCCTCTGTTCTGCTATGCCTAGGGGCAGCTGAGTAGGCTCCTCCTCGTACTAGCAGTTGCATTAGCACAGAAGCTTTCAAGGATAACTGCTGCTCCTCGGGGAGCCCCAGGAATAGGAGCAGGCAAGAGTGCTCTCATTCTTTTATTCCTTCGCACATCTGGGGTCTGAAGTATCTTAGGCTGTGCTAAAAATCTGCTAACTTAAGAAACAAGTCTTTGAAATCAGATTGTCAGCTATATTGCTGCTAATGAGCCATGTAACTTCTTAAATCATACACGTATCACTTTCTCTAAAATTGTTGACCAAGGGTATAAAGAATACAAAACAGAAATAGCACATGAACTCAAAAGTATAATGTGACCCCTGTCTCATGTCTGAATTTCTCTGGTATGATCCACACAGATAGAAATGAATCTCTTACATTAACAGCTGCAACTGACCCAAGCAGCAGTGTCCTTGAAATTCTCTAATTTAATGGTGATTTTAGTAAAATACTAACTTTGCAAACTGAAGGCCAGATCCTGGTACTGACTGATGGCAAGGTGGCAGGGAGTAGAAGAGAGATCAAATGAAAAATAAAAAATATGATAGATCCTACATAATTTCATTACTGACTGAAAGCTAAGGAATACTGACCTGGGCTCAGGACAGAATTCAGAGACTAGAATACTTCATGTGTAAAATATTTTAAACTCCTATAAAACTGATCGCTACTCATAAATAATGGATTTTTAATACAAATGATGCACCTTGGGACACATACTCCAAGTTTTGGATAACAAGAAGTTTCATTAAAGAGACATTCCAGTGAACAAGATCCTACTCTCTTTAGATCATATCTACCTAATAAAATTATAGATTTAGTCATAATTAATATAGATCCATACATTTACCTAATTAAAATTAACTGGGTAGAAAGAATTGATTATACATTTCCTTATGAATGAAAATAAACATACAAATTAGTGCTCTTCAAATGCTGGTGTATAACTCTAATGCTTTGATGATAGTAATCTCACATTATTTTTAATGTAAGATTGCTACTGATTAGAAAAAATGTATAAGATTACAATTAGTAAGTCAGATGATTGTCTAAATCAGCAGGAGTTGATGGAACTATGACAACTTACAATATCTGAGAATCTACTCCTTATCTTCAACCAATGAGGAGCACAGAATCAGCATTTGTAAAGAGAAACACTTCCTTAGAGCCACTATCAAACAAAATCTTTTTCAGATGAAAAATGAAAACAAATGACAACACTGCAAAGACTGTCACCATAACCAGGACTCAGAAAGCCTCAGTACATATAAAAGAAGAAAATTTATCTGAAAATAATAAATAACAACAAGGCTTTCCGTAATGATGTGAAATTCTCAAAAAAGGTTTAAAATTTTTTTCTTGAGCTCTGAAATGAGATAAAATCATTGAAAAAAGACTTTATTTCAAGACTGTCAATAGTTTTTAAGGCATTTTCTACAAGGAATATTACAAAGCTGTCTCTTTCTTGGTGTCCTGCATGGTGATGGAAAGCCTAGCTGTGATGGAACTTTTCCAGCATTACAGCTTTAATAAGCAACATACTCCAGTATGTTGTCTATTTAGCAAAAGGACCTGAAGTATCATAGATACGGCTGTGTGGCAAAAAAAAAAGAAACAAAGCATCAGTTTAGTATTTTCCAAATCTTATTAAAGGCTTTTTTGAATCTGAGGGAGAAGACTGAGGTACTTTATTCCCAACAGGAATAAAAGGATACAGCGATAACTTTTGCATCTAGCAATGGTCAAATTCCAAATTGAGAAAAGGATAAATTAGTTCACAAAATTCCTGTCATCCTAATTGATCTGGAATGGCAAACATGAGAAGATGATGCACAAGACCTATGAAAAGTAAATATTACATTTATTGCTGTACCTTTGCTATAGTATGGACTTTCGTAAGTAGAAGCAGCAGAAGAGAAAATGGAAAAATATATATGTACCAGAGTAAGTATACCAGGCTGCCCCTTGATGGAATAACATTTGGAGTTGTTGTATTGTATTGTGTTACAAACAAGAGTATTCAAGAACAGCACCAAATAGGCTGCCTTCTGGGCACAGAAGACATCCTTAAAAGATATTCCACTAGCTCTCAAACATCCAGAGAAACAGCTGTTTGATTTGATGTCATATCACTACACCATTCTTATTGCAAAAGATAGAGACCTTGCATAATCAACGTATTTTCCTGGCTTGTCCTCCTATTGCTCCCATTCTCACACTGCTAACCTAACTGCTGCACTGGCAGCACTTCTGTTTTTACCAAATATGCTGCAGATTATTTTCTAGAATAAACTTCCACTGTCTGAGCTTCATGAATACTGCTGGCCAGAGCTGTCTGGCTCCTTCTTTATCAAAGACATAGTTTTACTTTTAACTAAAGACATCTTGTCAATATTTGTTAAAGCTAGTAGATTGGTTTGATGATACAGGGCTGGAAATTTAGCTGATGTGAACCTGGTATGGGTGTAAGATATTCAGCAGAGATGTGTTGGATTAACATCAGTACAAAATCTGTTCCTAAAAACTGCAGGATAGCAAGACACTAAGTAGGTATGCATCTTTTGAAAACTGATTTGAACCTGAAATCTTCATTTTCTCTAGATGTAACCTGGGAATATTCTGGCCCTTAAGCAAAGCTATTTGAAGCTAATATCCTAGCGCAGATAAGAACTGAATTTAGCTCAATGTGCATTCACCGGATTTGTTCCATCCTGTAGAAACACTTCTCCCCATCCAGACAACAAATATGTAGGACAGACAGTATACAGTGCTATTTCATTTTCTCTCTCTTTTTAAAGCCTTCTTCTCAAGCATTTCTTCTCTCTATAGGTGTGTGCATGCATATGTTTCTACCCCTCCTCTTTCATTTCTTTTCTCTGTAGGGCACCGAAAGTGCTTTTCAGGTGGGAGGGCAGCAGTGCAAAATCGACTACCATTCTAGTCAATTTGCTTCAGCAGCCATTCCATGTGTAAAGCACTTTATACAAAAGGAAGCTTTTTAGACCTTAAGACCAAAAAATCTATTCTTTTACAGCCATGAGGTCCCTGTGAAATCAGAGAGGTTTCAAGAACTCATGCAAGGATAGAATTTGGCATGGAACCCACTAGAAAAAAAAAAAAAAAGCCTATTAAGATCTTGCAATCTGTTTCCCCTTGTTTTTCTTATTAACACGAGAGACTCTCTCAGGAGGAAAGTAATTTTTTCTAGAGAAGAACGTCTTTACCTAAGAACTTCAAGCAGGTTGTACACAGAAGCACTGAAGCACTTCTCACTGCCTCCTACTGTCTGAAACCCAATTGTTGTATTATTTTAAGATCAAATGGAACCTAGAGAAATAAAATTATCTGGCTGCATCCAGCAGTGCTGTAGGTGCTGTACCTTTAAATCTTTAAGGATGTCTCAGAGCAGGAAGTAATTTTTACTTTATTTGTTGAAGATTGGTGTTGAGGACAAACATACTGGTTATTGTTGCTGTTAATCTAGAATGAAGGTCATTCTCACTGAAAACATGCTGTTGCTGCTTACACTTAGGAAAACCCAGCAGCCTTCCATGCAGCCAAGACAACATCAGACTGGTCGAATATTCAGTGTAATAAATAAGTCTTTTTAAGACACACAGTCTCACTGGATACCTTCACAAAGGCTTCAAGGCCATCATTTAAAAAAAATAAAATTCAGGACAATGAAAGATTAGAATTAATTTACAATTAATTTCTAATATCATCAGAGAGGTTACCTGCCTGCCAGTTGCTACCCATACTAAGTTGCCTCCTATTCACATACTAGGACGAGATACCTGTATTTTCCATGTTGCTTTCAATAGTCCTTTTTATAAAATTGTCTGACTCTCATGACAGATTTCAGACCTCACAAGCCCCTAGCCTTGGAAGAGTTTTTAGATATCATTTTTAATGGAAACTTTTTCATTAAGAGAAAAAAAAAAACAACACACTCTGAATTTGGATGCCTACACCCACCCACCCACTAGTTTTTGTTTTGTTTTTATTGGAATAAGAGAACTAAAATGTCATTTTGGGACTACCCATCTCTTTGACCATGCATCTTGTTAAGATCGCAGGAAATAGCTGTCTGAGATGCCCAGTGAGGCAACTAGTCAGGAAACCAAAATGCAGCCAATTGCTAAGTCAATCAGGTAATCACTAAGTAACGTATAAAGGAGATGAGTTGTATAGTTGTGTAGCACGTCATTCAGGAGGGAAGTCACCCTGCTCCTAAATAACCCAGAAAGTTGGCCAAATAAAGAGAGGGCCATCCTGTATCTGCAGAATATGGATCAGGCCTTGGGAGGATATAAGAGTGTGAGTGAAAGCTACCAGTCAGGGACAACCCAGGGGTGAGAAATGAGTCTACTGGAGAGATTCTTAACGCCTCTAGTAACAGAACAGAGAATATTACAAAACAGGATAGGAAGGAACTTCAAGAAGTCTTTTGCCTTCCCCAAGATGTGCTGAACTATACCCCTCTCATTCCAGAGAGGCCTTTTTTCTATCTCAACAAAAAAAAAGTAAGAGTTCTGCAGTAATTTGTGTTTAACTATATGGTGAAAAAAAGGTTTTGCCTAAAGCCTAGCCAAACTTTTTGTGTTGCACTTGAATCACTTACTCTCTGTCCTATCCACAGGGTTATTCTCTTTGGCTTTGCATCAGATTTTTACATATTTGAAGACCATTATCATATTTCTTCTCAGTGTTTTATTCTCTAGTCTAAACCACCCCAAATTTTGTAATCTTTTCTCATAGATTGCTATATTCTGTTCTGGTCCACATGAGACAAACCTGAACGTATCTTAGACCTTTCCACAGCTGTAAACCAGAAGAAATACTTCATGCATTTTGCAGACTCTGCTCCTGTTTGTACAACTTAACATTACTTCCCCTCTCCCTTTTTTTTTTTTGGCTAAGTCCAGAATTGCCCATTCATGTTCGAGCTGCAGTCAGCTACAACCCTTAATACCTTTCCTGTAAGACTGTAAATTCATGGAATTATAGAATCCTAGAATGGTTTGGGTTGGAAGGGACCTTAAAGATCACCTAGTTCCAACTCCCTTGCCATGGCAGGGACACCTCCCACCAGACCAGCTTGCTCCAAGCCCCATCCAACTTGGCCTGGAACACTGCCAGGGAGGGGGCAGCCACAACTTCTCTGGGCAACCTGGGACAGTGTCTTATCACCCTCAGAGTGAAGAATTTCTTCCTAATATCTAATCCAAATCTACCTTCTTTCAGTTTAAAGCTGTTACCCCTCATCCTATCAATACAAGCCCTTGTAAAAAGTCCCTCCCCAGCTTTCTTGTAGTCCCCTTCAGGTACTGGAATTAGTCAGTTGTTTCTCATTTAGTTGATTCTATAAATGATACTTCTCGCCCAAGCATAGAAACTGAATTTGTCTTTAATTGCATCCTGTTTTTTTTCATACCGCCTTTCTAATATGTCAAGATCCCTTGGAATTCTAATCATGTCCTCCATACCTGGAGCCTTCAAAACTTTGTGGCATCTGCAAATTTAATAAGAACATACTTTATCCTATAATTGAAGTCACTAATGAAAATATTTAACAGCATCTGGCTCAGGACAGATCCCCATGAAACCACATTTGATATATCCTTCCCTGTTTCCAGTAAACCATTAACTATTCTTTGACTTTGGTTTTCCAGCTCATTTTGCTAAGACTCCACAGTAGATCTTCTTCTAGATCCTGTTTTTCCAACTTGTTTACGACAATGTTATGTGAAACAAGAATGTTTTAAAGCATCTCTTAAGGTAAGATCTGTAGCTTCGAGAGATACAGGGTAGAAACACTCTTCCTAGACTTCTAGTACCTTCATGCCTTCAAAGAACTCTCCCTGAGTAGTTTACACCCACAGGGTGTCATCTCTTCACCTGATCTGACTTTCTTACAGCATAAAGAAAGCACTGAGCTGATACAGAAATTCATGGAGTTTGGAGTAGTATGAAGTATGGAGATCAACGAGTTATAGAGGTATGCTGTTTCTGAGTTTATTCCTTCACACCCTGGAAAAAACTCCTTTTAACTAAAGATCCCTGTTCCCACCTTATAATTGTGGAAGGACTCTGCAGCTATGTGCAACAAAAATTACCTCCCAACCAGTTCTTCCAATCTAGCCAGTTCCATCAGTTTTAACTCCTTCACGTCCACCAATGCTTGAGAAAGGGAGTATCCAGACCCATACCTTGTGTACTAGCTTGGCCCAGTCGGGTGATCAAAGGAAGGAATGTTGGCCTGAATTTCCTCAGTTGTGTGCATTACATTAGGCCCTTATCGTTACTTTGATGTCAGTTTTTGTGGTTTAATTATATACTAAGAAGTATTCTTAGGTAAGCCAGGAAGATCTGTCCTTATGACTCAACCATCCACTTTTTGGCCAGCTGACTGTACATTTAATTAACATCCTAGGCATCACTTCTGCAGTCCTACCCCAGGCAAACCTCCCATCAAAGTGAATGGGAATTACCATCTGTGTAGGGCTGAACACAGAGTCAATAGTACAGCACTACAAGTTTGGGCAAAGAGTCAATCATTATGAATTTTTTAGTAATGCTGTTACAGTGTTCTTAGATTAAAATATTCCTTTCAGTTTAAAGAGATTAGCTCTCTCCTTAACTAGCGTATTTGAGTCATTTGTAAGCAGGATAATCATGAAGACATTAAGAGGGGTCATTTTTATTCAATCTTTTAATTTGTATTCCTTCCTCTGTGTGGGGAGATTTGAGCATGTTGGAGGAATCCAATAGATGCAGTGTATACATACCACATCAACTACACAGAAAAAAGTTACTCCTTTGACATAGATAACTGTACATTAAAAACTCCAGGTTGAAAGATACATTATGGTTAATGTCTAGAGGCATCAAATGTGAGGGTTTTTTTAATGCTTGGCAGTAGGCTAACACTTTACCCACTGAAGTCAATGACAAGTCTGCTCTTAGTAAAAATTCACAATACTTTTGAAACACTGTCTTAAAGTTTTGGAAGAAACTCACTGAAATTTGAGGGAGCTGAATCCCATGCTAACCTCCACCTTTCCTGAGTCAAGCTGATTTTGCCATTACCAAGGATGCAGCTTCCACAACAGTGCTGGATCCCTTCTTAAACTCTTCTCACCTCAATACAATGTCATCCCGCAAAGAATCATAGACTTCCCACACCAGCTACAGCTGATTCACTTCTGAGTTGTCTTGGAGACAAAGAGGTGCCTTGCTGGCTGAGAGGAACAGAGTAGCAGCACAGCTTGCTTCGAGCACGCAGTCACCCTATGGCTGGAGCGGTAAGGCTGTAACAGCAGGTAGCACTAATGGTATAGGGGAGCATAAATGGGTTGAATACCAGAGAACAGGATACCAGGCTAATATTGCAGCATCAGGACAGCATGATAATGCTGTGTCACCCATTACTAATGCACACCTAAGTATGAGAATTGTTTGATGTTTTTTTTTTTAAGAAGCCAGTGAAATCAGACTGCATGTCCTGCCATACTCAGAATTGTAATTTGGATTGACAGAAGTTTTCATGCTTTGCCTAGGAAGGCAATGAGCTTACTTTAGTCCCCAGCCACAATGGCCACAAGAAGCAGCAGTAAACTGCTTCTGTGATTCAGGGGAGAGTAAAAACTACAGAAATGAAAAGCAGTGATGGACCACAAAAAATTTGCAGAAGAAACATACAAAAATTGTATCTAGAATGCCTCACAGAAAACCAGCTTTTAGGCAGAAAACAAGGTAAAGACATTGGTTTATTTTCTGCAGCAATAGACATAAAATATTTTTTTCATGCTGAAATGATCAAAGAATAAATTCAAATTTTAGTTTAAAGTTTTCTCTGTATTGTGTTTAATTGGAGGGCAGTGGTGATAGGGGAGAACTTAAGAATCTGGTTATCTTTAAAGGAGGTTTTCAACCTAATACTTTCAGCAGTGAACTGTGCTGGGTAGAAATCTATCTTGTACTTGTCACATCTATATTAAATTATCCACTTTTTTTCATTTTACAAGGGAAGATGTGAGCAGAACATTACTCAGCTGTCAGGATACAGGACTGTGCTGCTGAGCAGAGTACAAGGGAATCTATTCTACAAAGCTGCAAATCTAGCACAAAGGTACCAGAGGAGGGATTTGTGTCACCAGTTTTCCCTGCTGTGGTTCCTGGAAGGCAGTTTTCAGTAGGCTTTGTTTTGACTGCTTTTTGCTATGATGATACTTAAACCTGACCAGTGGCCCTGTCTTCTGCGAAAATAGCATCTCCTGACTACAACATTACAGATAAGGACTGGGAAAATATTTTTAGCTTTCAGCAAATACAAACTGACCAATGCAAAGACACTATGATGACTTGTGTAGAAGGTCCTTACATTACTGCCCAAAGGATAGCAAAGAACAATCCCTGCAACTCGGTTTTTAGTATGTTTTCAAGGTGTTCTGGCTTACCAACTTAAAACATAGTAGGTTATAAAAGCATTAAGACACATCCTGAGAACATCATATCAAATTCATTCTTCCCTAGACTATACATGTCAAAAAGAAGCCCACACAATTTCCTGATAGTTCTCCATTTTTGTTTTACAGGCTGACCTTGTGGGTCTTCGACGTTGCTGTCATGAATTTTCCCACTTAAAGGAATAAACTTGTAAAAGAATATCTTATATTCCTTGTAAGGATAATTTTAAACCATAGAGTGGATCTAAACTTATAGGATTCAAAAAATGCCAGAAAGCCATGCCTGAATGACTGAACTGTGACCATAGTGGGTAGGCAGGGAATATGCTTGGGGATGGCTAAAAGTTGGATTGTAGAAAAACAAATGCTGAAAACCAAATTCCTGTGCCTACCACTTCCTTCCAGAATATTTGCATGTCAGCAGTGCTTCTTACTGGATTTCCCTGACTGTCAGGGTAGTAACCGGTGCCTCTGTGTATAACAAGAAGTTGAATGACAGCTTTTTTTACATGAGAAAGTTATTGTACAATAAAAATATGATGACATATTACAGTGCAGTAGCAACTTTGCAATATGTGCATGTACTCAGTATACTGCAAAGTAACTTCCCCTTGTGTTTGCTACTCACTGAGAATATCAGAATGGGATGATAATACTATTCAGCTAGTGCTGTCTACATTTGTAGCCTCATATATCATACAGTTCATCGTACAGAAAAACCCCAGGACACAAACAGAAGAATAAAAGAAGAGAAAAAGCAGAATTATTCCACTAAATAAGCAAGCAATCACAAAGGAAAAATATCAAATACCAACCCTGAGACACTTTACATAAAAATACAACTCTTAAGTATTCCTGACTTCCACCCTGGTGAGTCACTATGTGCGAAGAGCTGGACGTTAGCTGTTTGCCAAGAACATGTTTAATCTAGAATCTGCAGACTCTGTCACCAAAGGTGCAAGAGATGCACACAATGCACTTCCCCAGCTCATTTTCAATAGGGGAAAACACCAAATCAGATGCCAAAATGAGTGCAATCTCCAGTGCCATCAGAAAGTGCTGAACTTAGACTATGTCATTGTCTGCTTGTCTGCTCAGTTTCATTTCCCCTCTCACATAATCCTTTCAGCAGTTGCATTTCATGTGGCATTCGGTTACAAAGAAGCCTGCTCAGCTTGTTTGATCTTGTTTGTTTACCTGAGTCATGTTATACGCACTAAATCTATTTTCCAGCTTATGACAAGTGCTTCCATTATTCTTTCTTCCCAGCATTCTAAGCATCTCAAATGCTGGCCACAGAAATGCTGCTGTTTTCTAGTTTCCATTTTCTCATTTGACAGAAACATATACACGGGTTTATGTGTAATTTGAGTTTTAAAGTTCACCAAGCTTTTGCAGTTCCTTACTGATATGCTGAATACAGGAACACATACATTTTTTAGCTTATTTGAACTACTTCTGAGGAGTGAAAAGGCAAACTGACAGTATGAACCCATGTATGCAATTTAACTCTGCTAGGGGTAAGTTGTAGCAAAATACCTTGAGAAGGGAAAATAGGAGGCAATGCATCTCTTCCTCAGACAGATGTCCTTGGGAGGTAAAAATAAAGTTTCATCTTAGCATCAAATGACCTGCCAGTCAGAAGGGTCCATGCTGATACCCACTCCCTCAAGCCTGCTGGGCTAAGGATGCTGCTGAGCCCCCTCTGAATGTGATGAATTCCTCCTCTTCTGGAATGACTCTAACATTCTCCCTGCACCAACCCCAGCTTTCACATGTGAGAGTGGTATCTCTCATGGTTACCTGCCTTTCAACATTTCTCATTATCTGTATTCCAAAAGGGAAGAGCAGGATTTTCCCTTAAAACAAAGACAGAGTGACTTACAAGAACTTACCAGAAGTCTGTCTGATAAAAAGCACATTCTTTTGTACTGCTGAACATCCTGCACTACTAATAAATTCATAATGAGAATAAAAGGTGCTCAACTCAGCAGGGAAAGGATAGATCCTTGTACTTCTTATAAATATAGATGCATAGTTCACAAAAATAATTTCTAAGTCAGACCTAATATCTCTTTGCACCTTCTGTAGCAGAATTTTGGAAACACAAGTAGGATGTAACTGGTCCTTGTGCCATACTAGGGACCTCCATGGCAAACACCTACACTCATTTACTGTGTGACTGCTAAACTGCTAATAATCAGTACTCTAAAGCAGCATCTTTATCTACTTCAGAGTATATTTCCGTATATTAGGGTATTTCAAAGTACATTTCAGAACCATCTCATTCAGACACTGACTTTGACTTATGTGGCAGCAGGAACTGGACTCCAAGACACTGCACAGTTTGCAGAAGCAGAACAACTTGTCAACAACTTTTCTCTGAAACTTATGAATTCAGTTCTTTCTAGTCCCTTGTACCCCGGCTTGGCAGAGCCACTGGATAGCAGGAATGCTATGGATCTTCTGCATTATTGGCCTTTTGGTGAAGATGGTTTGCTTACTATTTAATTTTTTTCCTTTCCATGTTTAGCTTTAGCAGCTCTGTATCAGCTGCTGAAATATGAAGTGCCAGAACCCACTCTGGCTTCATGAAGTGTTGCGCTGAAGCTCTGTAGGCTCATGTGACACTAATCCCCCCATGCACATACAGTGCATGTATCTGTCTTGACATCCACCCTAAAATTACCCACAGCTTGCCTTCAAGACTTCAGGTGGGATTTCTTACAGTTCGTGAGCCTTTTCACTATTATTTTCAAACAATGTGGTACAGGAAAGCCCTCACACGAGTGAGACAAGCAATAAAAAACAGAGCACCATTATATGAATTAAGAGAAAAATGAAAAATATTGAGATAGCATTGTTAAACAGAGCATCTGACAAAACACAGTACTCTCCCTAAAAAAAACCCTCATCAGATACTGATTCTTTAAATCACCTTTCAGTAAATAAAACTGACACATGCAATTACTAAAACTGATAAACAATAAAAATTAAATAACATGATACTGCTGAACTACAAGTGATATGGCTTACTCTTTATATTCTGTCCTACTGACATTTTTGCTTGTGGTTTTATAGCTCAATGTTATTTTTTTAGGTCACTTAAGTTGTTTTGGAAAAGGACTGTATTTTTACTCATTTAAATATCATATACACCTACTTATTTACCCAATAAATAATGGGAAGAGTTCTGATAATTTGTGAAATCTGATAACATACTGTTTATGAACACTACCTAAAATTGAGGAGGGACCAAGAAAAACACTGAAAAGGACAAGTTTTGTATGAGTAAAAAAGTATTTTTTTATCTGTAAAACACCTGACACTGAAAGATGCTGACTGAAAAGGTCAGAGAGATGCTCCATGTTTGAAGGAGAGGGCCTTAACTAAAGAGGTGTTTAAACAGAAGTAACTCACAAATTCTGGCAGGACATTACCCAAATCCTAAAGAATAACTGTAAGCACTGACAAGGGACATGGAGAACATCAAGAGAAGAGCTGACTGTTCTATCTGAATACATCCATTTTTTGTGCTAAAGCAAAGCAGGTTTACACTTAAAATCCCTCTGCACAATGTGTTGATTTCATTGTTTGTGTTTGTGACCATATAGCTGAAACTAGTCCACCAGATGGAGGGCACAAAAAAGAGATAATTAACCTTATTAAGCGCCCTGGCAGGCTAATACTGCTCCTGGAAATCAAGGGAAGGGTAGCTGAAAGACCCTTCTTTTAAATAATGGTGCCAGATAGAAAATCTGTGCCAGGACGTGTGCCAGAGACAGTGTCTGCAGCCTGGCCAGTGATTTTGGAGAAGTTTAGAAGCATGCAGTCAGTATGTCTATAGATCCAGTTACAACCTAGTAAATGCTGAACTTCAGGAACGTTAGCAGAGCTGTGAAACAGTCCTCACCTGCAGTGCTGCTTGTATATGTCCACAAAATTACTGTCCAGATATGGAACAACACTTCGAAATAGCTGCTTGGTGTCTCCAAAAAGACCTGATTAACTTGAGCTGCTCCACCTTCCTGTAATTACAAATTATTCATGAAGTTCAAACCCCACAGAAAAGTATGGATCTGAACATTCACGGATACTTGGGAATTTCTAGAAAGTTTAAAGTGTAATCTAAATTAACTGCGTTTACACTATGACTCATCCAATTGTTTCATAATATATAATCGCCAGGCATCCATCTCATTTGTTTAACAAAACAGATGAATTTTCTAGTGCAGGAAGAAAACTGAGTAAAAATGTTAATGTTTGCATACTAATCTAACATCAAGAAGCCACTGCACTTCTCAGTGCTCCTACACAGCCCCTCTACCTGCACAGCACTGTTTGTATTTCTCTGGGCCAGCCTCCACATATGGAGCTCTTCACCAAACACACGGCTGTTCTGGATACTCACTGTCATATCCTTCAGTTGCAAACTCAGCCAAATTCAGCCCCAAAACTTCATAAACAGAGTTACATTAGGTAATGCTTGTGCACAGCACTGCTGGTATCGAGATGTTTGATATTGAAATCTCACATATGCCCTTCGTTCTAAAATAATTAGCGATTGTAATTCCGTCCCAGGCTGTGCACTGTCTACTCAGACACCACACAGAACCCATGACTGTGCCATCTGCAAATACATTTGAACAAGGAAGTTTTGAGCATCTGCCAGAAAGCAGAATATCAGCAGAAGAATACATTTACTCAAAGAGAATCAAAATCTGCATGGCAGCAAAAATAAACCCAACATCACCATCATGCTAGTGAAGTGGTATTGTAAATGTGTGTTGATTGTTTGTAAGAAACTGGCTGCTTGTGTGTGAGCAGGATACAGCCTCTTCAAAAAAGAAAAAGGATCTTCTAAAATATCAAGTCAATCTGCTAGGAAATGCATCTGTCCATTAGTATTTTTTAGGTGAGAATGATAAGTGGTTTTGATAATTAAAAAAACCAAAACAAACCAACAAACAAACCAAATCACATTTACAGGCTTTTTCCTGGAAGTTCCTGAGAAAAAGCTATATTCCCCTTTAAGCTTCATTTCTTCTATTACCATCTATAATTGTTTCCCAGGTTTTAATCACTCACATGTATCTGCAACAGTACTGCCTGGAGAATGTCTCCTATATAGGCTTTATTTATTTTTTTCCAGAGGAGGGAGACAGAGGCCTGAAGCCATGATTTTGTCTTCATTCTGTGGTGCAACATATCTCAAGGACAGAGCACTGGACTGTAAACAAAAGGGACAGCTGTAAGGTCATGAACATTCCTGGAAGCCTATTATACACAAATACAATGTGGAAAGAATATGGAAATCGGACAGAGCTTTAGCAATACTCATTTTATGCAGTTTTACATGTTTCTAAGAACCCAAGCTATTTCAGATTCTATTAGATCTTTTGTGTTGTATCATTTTAATGTATTACAAAGCAGCTTTATCTAACAGGAAAGGTGTAGGAGAAGTACAAATCTCATGGCACTGCATGATACAACCTCCTTGATTCAAATGCTTTTGTCTTTATTGGAACAAAAAAATAACCCTATATAAAAATAGGATTTTCAGTGCTAACTATAAAGTACCACACGGAGACAACTGAGGAGGTATGAATGAGAAAAAGAAATGTTACCTATGTGTTTTGTAGGGTATTTTAGTCCTACAATCTTCCATTCTGCTTCTAGGCTGATGCTTTTCTACTCATTCTCTAAATAAATAAATAAAGGATCAGTCTGCATAGCTCTGATATTAACAAAGTGTCATGACTCCAGGAAAGGACAGAAATCCTTTGCAGTATACTGGCATTTTTTTGTTTTTCCCCACAGGATAATATTTTCAAGATATGTTTTTCCCTGCATATTGTGCTTACACAGACTTTTTGGTGGTGCTCCAATAGAAAAATGGCTGCATGTGCAGTTCTAAAAAGCTTTTCAGCGATGTAAATGATTAAAGACGCAGGGACTCAAAGCCATATAGATGCAGTGAAAAGCAAACTCCCTGTTGGCTGCTGTACATGACATGAGTTATGCATTGCTTTCTCCTTATCTTCATTAAAGTTTGCA
The DNA here is from genome assembly GCA_028020825.1 of Podargus strigoides. Classification (NCBI taxonomy): domain Eukaryota; kingdom Metazoa; phylum Chordata; class Aves; order Caprimulgiformes; family Podargidae; genus Podargus; species Podargus strigoides. The sequence continues at coordinate 12,199,839 of CM051631.1, forward strand.
CAGGAAAATCATTCTCTGTGGTCCCCCTTCTATATGAAATGCTCAATGCTTGTGTCCACAGCACTGCCTCCCCATGCAACAGGCCAGTATGGTGACTGAAGTAAAATTAAATGGATCCTTCAAAATTCTCAGCTTTTGGATTATCACACGTGGATTTCGGCACTGCAATTGCATGAACAAAATATATAATCCTTACCCATTATTTTACTGGATACTATGTGCCACGAACGACACAATGTCAACTTAAAAAAAAAAAACAAACCAACAAAACTCTCACCTGCTCCTAATAACTCCCCCTCCCTAGCTAACCCCTTTTTGCCCCAGAGAAAAGCCAGGCCTCACAGTAAGCCCCGAAGGTCAAAAAACTTGAATTACACTGGAGCAGCAAGGGCAGCAAATTCCACAATTAAGAACTAATGTAGGAATGTCAGAGTCCCAAGTGATTGCAGTGGTTGTAGTGGAGGTTCAACTTAAGAGCATGAAAGCCCTGCTCGTTAAAAATCAACACCTCAAATTATCCCTACAAAGAAACTGGAGACCAGTGCCTCTTATAGACAGAAGTATAATATTCCTGAACATTAAGCTAATATTTCATTGTTGCTGCAGCATCACAGCTATATGACAAACATATGACAAAGTGCCAAGAACCTCCAAAGCCAGCACCTCTTCTGTTCTGGTTCTCCACAACTAACAATTGGCATACGGAATACAATATTGTTTCTGTAAGAGCCGAACCGTCAGAAGTGACCTGAGGTAGTCTTTGACAGACGGAAAATCAAGAGCAGAAAATGCACTTCTCACTGAAGCACACCACTTTTTTCCTTTGATACCATTATAATGAAATCTTTTCTATTTTAAAGAGGTCTCCTGAAGGAATCCAGACATCACAGGCAGAGGCTAAGTATTTTATTGCCACTTTCTCCTTTAGCATCTGCTCAGTCTGATGAACCTATTCTACTCAACCTGCTCTGCATCATTCCCAATAAAATGTGATCAGCAGGCAAAGGGAGGAAGCAGCAGAGATGGCCTGAGTACCAACAGCTATCACCCCTGCCAGGCAGGGTTGCGTGCCATTAGGAGAAAGAAATACAAAGTGCTCTATTTGTATGCTCTTGTTTGTATTACAGTAGAAGCTCCAGAGAGTAACTTACAGTCTGACATGGCACAGTGAATCTGAATAGTTACGAGCAGTTTTAAGACTGCTGGGGGAGGGGAGGCACACAGGTGCAGAGCGAGAGAGGAGAAGTAGAAGACATGGATCCGGAAAGAAAGTTGAGCAGTGAAGTATAAATCCACCTCACCCCTTCAGCTTGTTCCAGCAGATGTTGGCAAACAGTTATAGAGAACACAACCAATCTTGGCACCACCACAGGGGTAGAATTTTAGCTAACTTTAGTCCTTTTAGAGTTTTTCTGAACTCTATTGAGATGCAAACATGCTTTACGTCTGTCAGAGACACGTGGTTTATCTCTTTATTTTTTCTCTCTCTTTTTTTTTTTTTTTTTTTTAATTGTGCAAATATATTTAATGAAGCCAAGATAAATCGGCATTCTCCTCCATCCCTTTTGGAACTCTCTGCTAATACACCAAAGTGTTGAGGCAATCTGAGTGGATCTACCTGCAGGAACTGTTTTATTTGCTTTCCATGTTAAGAGTCCAGTGCCACAGAGGACTTGACAAGCCTACAGTGTTCAGAATTTACCAGGAGGAGCTGGCTTTTTATTGCTTTCCAGGACACAACGTTGATACAGAGCGTGAGCCTCTCTCTTCTCAGATTCAGTACTAAAACAATGTCTCAGGATGACATTACCAGGCACTGCTGTGGCATATGAAATCTTTCAATATTTATTCTGATCATATCCCTGGCAGTAACAATGTAGTTAATAAATTCACCTGAAGTCTCCACTAGAATTTTTCATTTCCCATTTTAAGCTGTTTTGAAGTGCTCCTGTGCAGTTTACAATAGTTGCTGTCTTTCATCACAACTGTGATTTCATTTTAAGAGTGGAAGAGTATGATCTCTGTAGATCCCACAAATACTGTATACTACATATTAATCAAAGTTTGGAAATCTACTTAAGATCATCAGATGAAAGTAAATTACAAATTTAAAGTATCTGTATATCTATATTTATCTTTAAAAAGAGCTAGAACATGTTGGCAGGCAATTTATCTTAGAATTCACACTGTTTTCTTGTTGGGTCAATAGAAAAGGATTTTCTCTGCTGATATTTGAAACAGACTGCTGCTAAATCCTATGCAAAATCTGGAATGCATTATGCCTACATGTGCTTACATTTTTTTATATCACAAAGATAGCTAATTACACAACATTGTTTATTTCTTTATGACTTTGATGCTCCTGATGCCTATGAGATTCCAAAATCAAGTTTGTTGTTTTTATAAACTGAACAGATTCAACACAAGCACCTGCTTGTTAATGTAGGAACTTGAACAGCAGGGACCTGGACCATCTCAACTCATTTCATCTATGGAATATGGCAGGTCTTACTTTGTATCATACTCCAGTTTATTATAAAAATTAAAAGCATAGGCTAAAATCTTCTAGTGTTATAAATGTCGTACCTCCACTAGCTTCAGTGGAGCAGTGCTAATTTACACCAGCTGAAGAACTGGACACATTTTTAAATTTCTCATGAAAATTCACTTAAGTTTTCAACACTGGGATCATTGAATGCTGCGTCATTGTGTGGGCTGTATGTGGAACAAAAGGGTTTTCTTTAATACATGCTGAAAATGGAAACTATCATTAGCAATGATGTTCTGACTGTGAGGTATTTTTCAGTGACAACTTTTACAGAGAGAAGTGATCTGGACTATTGTTGAATACAGGGCTTTTTTTAAGCAGAAGTGCCATAAGAAATCCAATGACTGTTACTCAGCATTCTACTCACACCTCAAAGAAACACATATCGAGGAGAGATGCTCACCTCATGTTTTCTTATTGCAGTATTTATCCTCAAATAAGGCACTTAAGCACACATATATGTGGCTATATGTATTTGTATTACATTTACAGATATATACACCTGGATCACTTCACTCAAGACTAAACTAAAATCAACCCTGAAACTCAACAAAACAATTTAAATGCTTTAGTCTAGAATTTCACTGGAGTTTTAAAAACTGAGGAATACTACAGCTAATTTAAATTGCAGCCTGGCAAAAGGTAATTATCCTTGAGGAGACAGTTCCTCTAAAAGCAGTTCCTTTCTTAAAAATAATTTTGTTCTATAATAGTCTCTAAAATATACATACCTACAAATGTAAAAAAGACTGTTCAGTAAGAACTTCATGTGCTCTGTTCTGATTCTTAATTTATAATGCAAATGGATAAAAGAGGGTGCATTGTGAATTAAACTCAGAACAAAAAGAACGTAAACATGAAAGGGATATTGTCTATTTAAAGTACAGACTACTGTCTGAAAAACTTCTAGTGGTTCTTATTAAACTTATATTTTACCTACTTCTTCCATTTGTTTTATATTTTTTTGAATTTGAGTACACTCAAAATCCCATTTGTACAGATCTTTCATATCACCGGGCAAAAGACAAAATGTTATTAAAAATGGGTTTAAAACCACAGAAAGATCAGTGGCTTTAAGAGCAGCTGCAAAACAATTTACTATTAAACTCTTATCATACTAAACTTCAAATAACTTAGATCCCACTTAGGTAAGTGCAGATTTATTTGAAAGGTACGTAATAATGTGAAAATATTCAAAGTACCTATTCCAACACACGTCTCTAAAAAGAAGTTCTGTGGTACAGAAAACATTTGTCTGTTGTGCAATTGTTTTTTTCTGTTCCTATTTAGACACTTGTTACAGGGGTGCACCAAAGTGACAGCTAATGTATAAGAATCCACACTATTTCCAGCAGTGCCCATGTGATCGGTCCTCCTATAGCTGAAATGGGGTGTTTCCCCAGCCAGGATTTGACTTTCACATAAAAATACCAACTCAGATAAATTCTGAACATGTGCTGATCTGGGTCTGTTTATATCTTCTCTTTGTTAACCAGGTACACAAAGCTATTGTCTTATTCTAACAAATAGGATTTTTAACTATAGGCTATTGTACTGGTTAACTTTGAATCTAAATACAGATTTCTTCAGCAAATCTTCTATATCTATCAGCAGGAATAGAATGTATGCATGCTTCACATGTGACTTTCCACTCACACTTTCAATTTAATAAAAATAGAATCCCTAAGTGTTTGAATGTACAGTTCCCACTTTGTTTCTAAATTTGGGACATTACTTTAAATTATTGTTGGAAGCATCTCTCACTTAAAGGAGATTAGAAGGAAAAAGGACAATGTCTAACTGTAAAGTCGTGATTGTGGAGGAGTTTTCTTCTACTCAGTGTTCTGCAAAAAGCTGTTTTGTGGCACTGCAGAATGCCGTGATTTGTTGCGTGTTACTGCAAGGTGAAAGAAAACCTCATCATCTGATCACCACTGTATCTTTACAAGCCCTGAAGATAAAGTATGGAAAATCTATAACTGCAATGTTATGTCTGTTGCTGCTGTGCTCTTTATTAATCAATCAATGCCTCTCAACAAAGCTCTTTCAGCCTCCTCCTATAGCAGTTAGACCTATTATCAGCTCTACAAAAACAGTTCAGAGATGCATCCTTTGTGCTTCCGTGTAATTTACACATACTAAAAAAATCACTCAGCGTGCTATTCATAACATGTTATGTAGTATAGAATGCACTGTGTTAGTGTACTATAATCACAGCCATTAGTTAAATAGGCTAAAACGTTTTTTACATTCTAGAGTAAATTTCACTATTAAGACCAAATGGATTAGATCATTGTTTCCCTATTTCCTTCATAAGTAAAACACAATTGTTAAATAACTCACTGACCTTCCTGTGTATGTATGGTAGGACTTGTGTTCTGTAACATAAATGAGACTTCTAACAATTTGTGAACACTTGTACCTGGTGTACAGAGACCTTCTGGCTAATTTTTAATCATGAAAGAAAACTTTCTGTATTTTCTGAAATTGAACAACAGTCATCAGTGGAGCAAAAAGCATTTCCTGCTGCATCAATACAAGCTTCAGCTGCTGCCATTATCATGCCATTTCAGACACTATGCTATCCCATGGCACATATTGATTTACTTGCCTTTGCTTTACTATAGTTCTCAAGGGGCTTGTCTCACCTGCATTTAGCCCAGTCATTTTCACCCCCTACTGTTTTAATAAAAATTCACATTTGAAAGAGTTAGCATTGTAGCTTGTGAGTGCACATAGGATTTTACTTTGCTCTATTGTAGGTGAAGAGTCTAGAGGGGAAGGGGCAAGGAGCCTTCATTTCACCAGCTTGTCCACCTTTTGCATCTAATGCAGCCCCTGCATAGGAGGGTCAGCAGATCTGCAGTTATCAAAACTCTGGGTCAGCTGCACAAAGGCTCTCAAAGAAAGTCATCTGTTAAGTACTCAAGCGAAGATTTATTTAGAAAACCTTCCATGGGAGGCCAGTGAGGTGGATACAAAGGATAAGAGCACTGGTGAGGAGGTCAAGTCCCAGGTGCTCTACTTGCTTTTAGGGCAGGAACAAGGCTTACAGTGAGCTGGGTTGCACCGTGCTCTAGAAAAGACATAGGTAGAAGCTTGGTGGCAGATACATTGTCTGACTCAGAAATGTTGGGAACTAATGAAGTTTTACTGTTAGTTAATCTTACACTTCTATAAGCTTTTCTGAAGATATCAGCATGGTAAGAGATTATTTCTGTCCCATAAACAACTCAATCAAACTTCTGCCTGCTAGAGAAGATGATAGTTCCTCAATTACTAAAAGATGTTAATGCATTGAGATGTGTATTTTACAGAAACCAAGCTATAATATAAAAATAGCTATGGTCACAACATGCATTATGATCTCTACAGATAGCTGTTGGTTAGGCATTTTGGTAACAAAAGTAACATACAGGACTTGCCTAAATTTAGATCTCTTTTTGCATAAATATCTGGTTCCTACCAATCTCCACTTTCAACACCTTAAAACAAGTCTTGATGAAATAAAAAGAAAAAAAAGCTAAAACAGTACAAAAATTATGATAAGAGTAGAGAGAGTTTCTCCCTCTGTATTTTCATATCACATCTATCATGACAGTAGTATCTGAGAATATGAGTTTGGTTGGTCAGAGGATGATACTCAGGGACTTACTTTCCCTTTGAGAAATTCATGGTGGAACATACTCTTACCTAGAATATGAATTCTTAGGAACTATCATTGGCTACAAATGGAAAACTACACTTTGATTTTTCCATCATAACAGTAATGCTATTAACTATCTTAGTTCAAATCCATGTATTCTATGAACTGACAGTAAAAGCATGAGTTACAAAGCTAGAATCTATTCCTCCAGAAACTTACCTTCCCTGTATCACTGATTAGCAGGTACAATGCCAACAAAAAAATTCACTAATTCCAGTTTTCAAATGCCATCTATGATCATTTTGATCTTCAGTGACACAGACAATTTGAAGGCCTACCCCCATGGAACATTCTACCACAGGAGAATGGCCAGAAATTCAGAAAGTGGGCAAATAGGGACAACATTCTCTCTAAACCTTTGCTAAACTTGCCTGCATTACTGTCAAGTCTTAATTTCAGTTCTGATCTGAATAGACCAGAATTTTGTGAAAATCTAAATCCAACTCTATATTTTGTAGTTAAGATCCATATTTAGTGATGTAAATACAGTATCTGAGTTTTGATTCAACTTCATCTACACATCCATGTTATCTTCACAATACATCTTGGGCTGTATAAAGGGAAGTGTGGCAACAAGACTCTCCCTGAGGGTGAGCTATATTGGATGTAGCATGCTCCATATATTTGCATTCAGTAGCATGGCATCAAATACACAACTGTATTAGCAAATCTCATTGGACAAGTCTGGAAACCACAACAGATGCTGGCAATCACAGAGACAGTGTTGAAGTGCAGCCTCACATATTATCCTCACCCTCTGTACTGCTATGTTGAATTTTGACAGGAAACTGACCTTTAAGCATCTTTGGATAAAACAGTCAAAAGACCTTTTCTGTTTGTCTGCTATCAAATAAATATGTCTTAATGCTTGTACAATATTTTAACAAAGATATCTTTATGTAGATCCAATTTTGTTGGAACCTTTGTTAATTTAGAGCTAATAAGTTTGTAGCAGTTTAAACTGCTCACTTTTGAAAAAGGTAATAAACTGTTCAGGTATATGGAGGTTTAAATGTGTCTACAGCCCTTTTGTCTCCTGACAGGCAGAAGCAGAACAACTTCTGCTTAGGAGAAGGTTCTCAAACACCAGCAAGGTCAGTTCTCCATATGTGCAAAACATCTCCCCCCAAAATAAGGTAGCAGAATTGAATGAAGATCACCTCCCTCAGTTATGGGACTAACAAAACAGATACAGCCTTCGGTGCAGAAAATAAACAGAATGTGCTGCAGGTCTCTGAAGTCTGTGTTGGATATGATCCTGCAGAAGTTAGCTGGGAATTTTAGATTTAAATTTTTCTATAATCTTCTTCTGCAAATTATCAGTCTATTTGTGCAGCCAATACAGGAAACAGGTTGATTTGACAACATACCTGAATACGGCATGACAAATTTGCCTCTTCACTGCTTTTACTTACTTACCAATTTGAAATTGTGGTATACTTCTGCAGGTGTTTATATGACCTCTGCAGCTGGAGAGCAAGCTGACTGCCTTGCTATATTTTACTACCAACTAACTAAGCTGGTTAGAACTCTCTTTTTGGCTTGATGTTTTTAGAAGTAGCTAACATTCTTCCTTTCTTCTTTTTCAAACCTCTAAATCCCTGTTTCTTCTTCACCCCCTCCCCAGCCCTCACCTTTTCTCTCTCTCAGGAACAAATGCTAACAGAATTTATATTCAGCAGCTTGTCACATGACAGACATCTATTTTTCACTTGTCAGACTGGCCAAAATTGAAGTGAAAGCGTGTTAGTATGACAATCAACTAATGCAGATTCTCTGGGTCAAATCTTCATCAAAAGATGGGATGTAACAAACATGCTTGAAAGTTATCTAATTAAAAATATTCAGGCTCAGATAACAAGAGACAAAATTTCTGCATATCCATTATGGATATTTTTTAAACAACTAGAACAAGGCACAGGATGGGCACAACTACAAGTGCACTGGAAAAATCAATAGCCATATAACAATGTATCTCTTTTTAAACAAATCTGTCTGTAAAAAGAAAACTGAAAGTAGCTAATCCTTTATCCCACAATAAAGAGCTAAAAATTTACACGTGCTGCCAGTTTGAATAGCACCTACCATGTTTAATATATTCTGGCTTATATTTTTTCCTAGATAAATCAATAACAGGCAGCTATGCCCAAAGGTGAAAATATGCATTAAAAAGGAAGATACCAGGCCAAACAATCTTTCACTTATTTAAGAAGTAGTAGTAGTTGTAGTAGTGGTTTTCCCTTGCTTGCAATGAATATACGTGGATTTTATCTTGAATGAAACATCAGGATACAATGTAATACTGTTAAAGAAACCAAATGACACTCCTCCCTGTTTGATAACACAATACTTACCTTTCCATTATTGATTCTTCCGCATAAGTGCCCTGTACAGAACATAACATGCTGTTTAGATTAGCTCCACAATGCTTGAGACAGAGTGAACCCAGTAAGCAAAAGGTTCCCAGCTGCATAAACAATCATACCCTGCTTACTGCCTGATATGATATAAGAATGAAACAGCTGTATTAGCCTTGGCAGAGAATTATTTCAGACACAACTGCACTTGATTTATGTAGGGGATCCATGAACATAAAGCTAGACATGAATTTCTAGAAGCTGAGACGGTCAGACTCACTTTATCTATTGCTGCTGCTATGTGAAACCGAGGTAATGGATGGTAAAACAGCAGCAGCCTGGGACTGGTTGCTTTTGCCCAGTATCATACAGTATAGTAACTTCATTTAAGAGAAGAAGGTTATTTTTCCCCTTTTACCAAAGGCATGGAGTGCAGTAAGGACTCTTCTCGGTAATGAAGAGATCAGGAGGGTTAATTATATTTTAAGATATGCGAATGACAAACACAACTACTCCAGTTTTAGTTAGACTGAACCAGATTTGGGTGGACAAGTTCTGACAACCTATAGCCCTCTAAGGACACACTCCTCTCTATATTCCACTACACCAGTTCCTTGCAACTCCCCTCCAGCCACTTTGCTTTCTGTCCCCGCAGCTGTACAATCATCTATAAATGACACAGCACTCTAATTTCAGAAATGGCCAATAAAACCATGAAGCCAAACTTTCTAGCTTGTCTAGCCATCTCTTCAGTTTTATGAATGCTGGTTTTCAGAGTTGACAGTTCTCTTTGCTATTACTAATGTCTCCAGGAGCACAGGGAAACAAGTGATTAATTTCAGAGAACATTCCTTACATAACAAGGTATTTAAGAACACACTTCTAATGAAGAAAAGTAGTGGTATTTACTCTCTTATAGGACTATATACTAAAGCTAAAATGACATAAAGCAGTTTACAGGTTGTAATTTTTGCAGCTTCTCTAAAGGCTGTAAAAGCAACAGAGCCAGGAATCTTTTAAAATTTTAAACAAACTATAAAGATAAGTGTTTCAAAGCTCAAAGATTGTAGTAACACAAAGGGATTCCAATTCTACTGCATGCTGCCTGCATGCACAAAATGTGTATATGTCTGAAAACAAAACTGAGTTATAATAGTTAATATTGGGGGGTGGGAGAAGAATTTTTAAAAGGGATTTTAATCCCTGTATTTGGAGGACTAAGGCGAATTCCAGGAACGAATTAACCATTAAAAAAACACCATAGGGCGAGTGAAGCATTTAGAAGTATTAGCTGCTCCCAGAGAGAGTACACTGAACTCAGTGGATCCGTAAACCTGTCCCACAAGGCAACTTCTTTGTTCCCTTACACAAAGCACATTTAAGCACATTTTTATGCAGGATTCAGGATTTGGTTCCGGTATTTTAAAAGTGGTAAACTGTGTGTAACATCTCAAATGCCATCCTGAGAGTCAGGAGTCCTGAGTTCTGTTCTGTTCCCACGTTGGACTCCCTTTTGCCATGTGATCTTGGGCAGGTCACCCAATCTTGAAGTCTTTCAGTTTACCACCCTGCAATATGGGTATAATAATATTTGTCTGCATGAATAAGATACTTGAAGACTGAGCGTTTGCAGCATGATTTGAGAGTCTCAGATGAAAAGTATTACATGAATCCAAAGGACTTAATGCTTAGGATGATGACATGTGAAGAATTCTTTTCAGTTATTTTAAACTATTGACAAGAACAGCTTTAAAAACCCATTTTGTCAAATTTGAACATAGCTTTTAGGGTAAAGTTTGTAATTCCTTTTTGATTATCTGTTTCTATCAAGTTTGCTTCATTTGCAAGAATGGGAGAGCAACTGAAATGAAATTGTAAACCAACAAGTCATAGGATATTGTAGATGTGTACAAAACCCACCAGTTTACAAGCTGCAAAAGCTTCCATTCAAAAAGGAAGGCAACCTGCCACACACTGCAAAAGCAATCCATTTTGATAAAATGCATGCCTTTGTGAATCATAAGCAGACTTTCTACAAAACTGTCTCTCTTTTTCTCCTGATTCCCTGCAGACGTGTGCAATTTTCACTGCCTGTCAGTTTATCAAAAAGACCAGAGCATCAAATTTCAGCTCTGGATTGTCAAGTCTGATCCCTATTTCCTTTCAAATTCCAAAATACTGACACATTGATTGGAGTTCATAGTGTCAGACAACAGCACTTAAGAGACATTTTTGCTAAAATATAGCTTCTGATCTATCTTTTATGTTTTGTTTTTTTTTTCCTTTTGCAGCCTCAAGAGTATTGATCTGGGACTCATTTATATATGATTTTCACAAAGTAGAAGGCACTTTGCTCAAACAAAACAGTTCTTTTGTATAACCTTTTAAAAGGGGGCCCATCAAAGGGGATTGATCTAGCTTACTTAGTTTGCCAAGACATCCCCCTAGCACTTCCATGAATTGCCTGTATCTTTAAGTTTCCAGATGCTATGAAAGACCTAAAAACAAGCGCTCAAGGCTACACAGAGTGCTCAGTGTATTAGAAAGTTTGGGTCTGTTCCCATCATGTAAAAGTTGTGACTCCATAGCAAAAACATTTTTATACACACACATACTCTGATAATACTGAGTATTATCTGTAAAAAATCTTTAGTAAATACATTATCACAGCAGATCTTCTCTATCAGATATTATCTGAGAATGTTATCAATATAGTGTTTTGATTCTGACATGGACTCCTCTAAATTATAAATCTCTTAGCCACCCAGACAGTCATCCTGTCTCCTCAACAGTTGTAATTTTTCACGAGAGATCATGAGACTGTGTTGGAAAGTGCATATATTTCAGGGGCAGTAGCAGTGTTTGGGGGTACTGCAGTAGTTCCACTAATTGCATAAAAATAGATTTTTTTGTGTACATTGTAATTTAATGTAAATGGTTCATTTGATTCTCCCTCAAGCCTGGAAGTCAGAGAATGCGACAACGTTTCTCCAATTACACTCTAAATAAACCTCCCTTATTTTCCAAAAGTGTAAGGTGGTGGGGTTTTTACCTCCTCCCCCCTCCCCCCAGTATATTTAGCAATGTGTCTAGACTGTATGTATTTAGCTGTGATGTAGAGTGGAAGATTTGCCGCTACCTTGCCCTTCAGGGAGCACACTTGAAAAAAAATCTTTCATCTTTAAAGCAAGCACCCCAGAAGGTAACTTTGCCATGTATAAATATACAAGTATGTGTTTTTTTAGTGTGTATATATATATATTTATATATGCACATACACAAACATTTTTATAGAATAATCACCTATTTCTTGGATGGCCACTAAAGGAGCAGAAAATGAAACATCTGTTCTACCATACTCTCAACTAGGGCTCTTCCTTTCAGAGACAAAAATTCTCAAGGCTACTTTCAAACTGATCACACAGGGGAGAGAGATGGACAGGGTAAACAGTGCCTGTACTAATTGGATGAAAACTTTCAGAAGTTTCTCAATAAAATTTGAAAGGACAGAGGATTAAGAGTAAATGGGAAATTTTACAGTGTTTGAACTGGGATCAGAGGTCAATAAATAAGCAATCCTTAGAACTTCAAAGAAGAATCATTAGCTAAAATAATATAAAATATATCAGCTAAATTCCTGATGATAAAGCAAAAATTGATTTCTCTAAACGTCTGTACAAGTTACCCCTCTTCAAGTAAGCTGTATGAAAGTTACATGAATTTTATCATGTTCACTCTTAAACCTTCTCATAGCTGAGCAGTGATACGAGAAGCTTTCACACTATCCTTATAATTTATTCTCTATTTGTATTGACTTCAGATAACTTCAAGACATATATGTTATTTTTAAAATGATACTTGTAAGACATTTGGGGTGGGGGTGTGGGGGAGAAAACAAAAATGCAACAATACATCTGTTCTAGCTGGTAAAATCCTAAATTTCCAAAAGCAGAAATACCTTTGTCAACCACCTGAACTAAGAATGGAGAAAGATATTCCATATGTAACCCAAACACATCATACAGCTAAGGAAAAAGGCACACAATTACCTGAAGAGAAGCTTTAGAAGTTGTTGTGCTGGCAACAAATAGAGTTTGTGGGACCCAGGACTGCGCACACAGTGCACTGCAGTTTGAAGCACAAATTTCCTTCTGCAGGAATTGACCTACATTTACAGAGAGTTGAAGCTGCCATTTGCTTATCTTCCTGAAGGGGATGTCTGTTTTTAGGCTTCCATATGACACTGGTTACATCCAGAACAGTCATGTACATAACAATGAACCCATGAAAAGTTAATATTTAACTACGAGCATATATGAAACCTTTTTAATACACCATATTTGTATATTGTATATACATTATAACACACATACACAGCTACAGCCACATATACTAACTAAAAGAGCTGTTTTTCATTTTTAGGCATGAAGGAAATTGTAAAAGCTATCATGGATGGAACAAATCCCTTTTGCTTTTTGTTATGTGCTTTGTTTTATATTTTGCTTCTATTTGAAAATGGAATAGAAGGAAAAACATATGAGTGACAATACAGGACATGTGTCATATGATGTTCTCTCTTTAGTACAGAACCCTATTTGTATGCAAGTAAATCAGCACTTTCCCAAAAACATAAGAATAAGTTTGGCTAAATGAAAAATCGGTTATGAAGTTTTCAACATTATTTCTTTTGATCCATGAGCACCTGAATCCCATGCCAAGATCAGGGTAGGAGTCTTGTTTCTGAATCATTTACAATTTAGTTAATTAATACCAAAACAAAACCAAGGCACAGAGAAGTTGAGTGACTTGCTAAGGGTCATAAAGTAGCTCAACAGCAGAGGCAATAAAAGAGCCCTGGTTGACTTTCAGCCCCTTTTCCTTCCCACTGTGCCTTTTTCACTGCAACACACAGGGCCCAATTTTCTGTATGTGTTACTCTGTCAGGTAAAAATATGAACTGGTAAAAACTACATAGAATTCTTTTTACTGGAATTAACTGACATTAGTATCTCATTTGGAGAGGATTCCATCATTTATCTTTCATAGAACAAAGCAGAATTTGTAGAAGCCCACACTACAAAAAAAATCAAATAAAAAAAATCGTTTATGATGATCCAGAACATTCTCAATGGCTTTAAAAAAAATGGAGCAGCAGGCTACCCTTCACAATTTCTTAATTCTTGATGTCAGTTTTTCTAGAATCAGAACCCATTACTGCTAAGTTTTGTGAAAACAGTTATGTGGAAGCTATGAAACCTCTCAGACTATGAATGCCTCAAAACAGAAGAATCTTCTGTCAGTGTGGATGCATATACATGGGTTGGGAACCTTCACAGAGGCACAGACTGCTGGGTGAGCTGGTCAGGAAGTCAGATACTCTTACTTTCAGGGAGATGGATCAACATACGACTCAAATATTGTGCAGAAACAAAAACATTAAGTAAAAGCACATCCCAAACTCCCCTGGAATCAGCATGGTGAGCCAGCTCTTCCTTGCCTCAGCAGTTGTCATGAATTACTGTTTATGTCCAGGTCTTCTATGTCATCTATAAAGCACCTACACAGCAAAGTGTTGGACTTGATATCAGCTAGCAGACCTATTTTTTTTTTTTTTTTTCCCTTGTTTCTTTCCTCCAGTGCAGAGAAGACATAATTCAGATCTCTTTCCAGTCAGGTCATTGGTAAGGCTGCCACAGCTGCAATAGGATTAGGATTTTGCCTATACAGCTCTAAGTACAGCAGGACCAAATACACCAGTAACACAGGCTTCTATACTGTTAGAAAAGAAAGACTTGCTAGCAGAAGAGCAGGCAGTAATGCTATGTCAGCTGTCCATTTAAACCCATGATCATTTGGCAGTAATGCCTTACTGAGAATGGCCAGTGAGCAGGGGAAGTGGGCACAATGCCACTCCAACAGATGGGCAGGGGTCTCAGGCAGCCAAGAGACCGTGTATGCGTGTCAAGTGAGGGTACTTAGGGCAGGATTCCCAGCTGGGAATATCCACATGGCTATCCAGTCTAAGCTTGCACTTCGACAAAGAAACGTGCCATTGCTAATCCAGATCAGGGTTGGATTAAGTGGGAAGGAAAAAGAACAGCTTCCATCACCACTCTGGACTCAGGATGGCTGGGTGGCTGGAACAGAGGAAGGCCTGTTTCTGCATTGTCTTTTGTCTTTTGCTGCAACGCCTGCATAGAAAACTATGTTCTGACCGGATACGATAGGAAATACAGCAGCAAGTGTCTTCAACAGAGGAAAAGCATTACATATTCTTTTTCATATACATACACGTAAATATGTATGTATTACTTAACTAAGTAACTTTTTGGAGTGTCAGTAATTGTGTCTCTGTTTCTGCCATAACTTTGGTTATACAATATTTGGAATAACTGCTATCCAACACACACTCCAGACATTCCACTTACAACATCAGGTTTTCTGAGTCCCTACATGGAATTCACGAGGTATTGCAAGGCAGAGGTGTGGAATAAAATTTCCATTAATGCTAAAACCTAAATTACATTAGAAGTGAACATTTTGGGTCCAACTCTACCCTATTTTAAGCTCCGAGTAAATCGCAAAACAATCAAGAAGACCACAGAGGGGTAAGTGAGGCTGAATGTGTACCTTTAGTAATTAAAATAGAGAAGTGATTAGTAACATTTAATTTGGTGGAAGTCCTTGTGTTAGCCCACCGAAAAGAATACCATAAACAACCAGATATTTATCATTTCACACAATACAAAATCCATAATCAGGACTAGTTATACTTCCATGATAACATTTAGTATTTCTAAGTCATTCAGGACCATGATTTAAGGACTTGATACTTTGGATGAAACAAGTGGCAACGGTTATGGAATTACAAGGAAGCTTCTGGTTCCTAATTTTGTGGCCCAAATGCTACATCTTAAGTTTTTGGGGCCAGCAGAAATGATTGCTAGGACTGTAGCTAATACAATTTCTGCTGTGAAGAAAAGCTGTCATTTTGGAAGTTTAGAAACTACAAGATTTGATTCACAATGGCATTTGTAGGGTTTAGAAGGAGATTTGGGTAAGAGAGGTTGGAGGTTGCAGAGAGAGACAGGGAGAAGAACAGAAAAAGTGACTGCACATCTTTTGCAGACCTTTGTGGTCTTTTGAGTTCATGGAACACATACAGCTTTGCAACTAAGGTTGTTGTGAATAGGTTTGAGCTTGAATGCAAGTATTTAAAATACCTTTAGTAGTTATTATCTTCATGAGACAATGCTATATTTTGTATTATACTGTTCTATTAGGGGGTAGAAAAAAATTATATTCGTATTCTCACCAGTAGGTAAATCATCACATTTGTGTGAAGAGTTCCCCAAGATTTCTCTGAGCTTTAGTTTCATGCTGTTAAGAAAGCAATGTGCATTTCAATAACAAATTATATTCCAGACTTCCATCTAATTACTAAAAATCATCCTAAATTTGACATGCTGACCTTTCACTTGCATCTCCTTCAGACAGAAAAAAAAAACAGACAAAGAAACTTGGTGTTACTTAATGAAAAAGGTGTGGTGTAGGAATCTTCAGTCTTATTAAAAGTGAAACTCAACAATCAGGCTGTATTTTAGCTGCAATCTTTTTTTGTGAACGATACCATTAGTCCAGTACAGCTAAAGGTATTCTTCTGTACCTTTGCTCTTGTATTTCTATAGCCTACAAATTCACACCATGATGATCAATTACATTTTCAATGATATGCCAAAGGAATATTTTCTATTTTTAGCACACCTGAATTTTTTTCATCAGTGCCAGTCAGTCTGCAGAACCAGTTTTCAGACAAAATATTACGCCAGGAGAAGTAACAGAATGCCAGCATCTAACACAAGGACAATCTCATCTTCTTTAAACATGGATTGAGGAGCTAGGGAATGCAGAATGCTTTTGGATTTGCCTGTTGGTAAGTGGTTCTGCGAACAGAACGTAACAACATAAGCTTTGTGAAGCTCCCAAAAATGAAAAAAGCATGTTGTGCTGTATCTCATTTCTATGTAAAATTAATGAAAATAAAGCAATGCACTTCCCATGCATAATGAATAACCATGCCAAACTGTATCAGCTTTTTCAGACTTTTCCTCTAGAGGGCTTTTAAATGAGGTCAACAGCAAACATATCTTTACATTTGATCTGAGAGTGAGCAGCGCAGAGTAACAGAGCTTGTCCATGCAAAGTGCAGTAACAAGCTCTCCTTGATTTTGATGATGAAAAATAGAATACTAAACACTACCCTTGTATATGTACCAGATACGGTTACAGAGAGAAGACAGAACTGTGAGTAGAGATACACAGTCCCCATTAACAATGCTGAAAAGATCAATACTAGCTAAGCACAAGAATGACAACCCCATATGTCAGATTCGGTAGGACCAAGAGCACGTGCCTCCTGAGGGAGAATATTATTCCATAGAGGAGTTTCAAAGAATCAGGTAAAATGCTCACATTCTACCTTAGAAACTGATAATTAACATCCTAAGCAGCACCAGCATGGCCACAATAAGAAAAAAACAGCTAACATTTTAGGGCACTATTAAGTGAAACTACCATAACAGCCATGTTCTGTTTTTCTGGTGGGAAGCAGACCAGATTAGCATAGCTCAATTGAATATCATACATTTTTTCCTGGTCCACACAAAGACACTATTTCTTGGCTACGACAGACAGACCACGCTCTGGAAGTACAATAATATACAGCAAATGCGTCGCATAACTCACAGCTCATTCTTCCTGTGCTTAAAACAAATCAGCTACTGTTTTTGTTACTTTTATAAATGTGCTTTTATTATAGAAGACAAACAAATTCTATTAAAGGAATTATTGGTAGCATTGTGGAGATGTACGTTAGCCCTGGCATCTCCTGCTTGACTTCTCATTGACTCTTTATGTCCTGTGGCCTCACCTTGGTACATCCCAGGGAAATAATATACATAGGAGTATCACGGATCCTTCCCAGACAGTCCTAGAATGTTTTCCCTGTATTGCCTTGGATTTCTAACAAACACAGATTGGCCTGGCCATTTCATAACCTCCATGTAGGATGTCTTGTGGTATCTTTTCTACTGAGAGGCTGCCATGTAGCAGACATACACCTAAACTAGCTACTCAGTCTACTAGCTGCAGGTTTGCTGTGCATGGGTAAGTTTAGAACACGTTGCCATTCACATCCCCGAAGCAAGATAACACTGGAGCAGGAAAGCCTTGAGTCACTAGGCTTAGCAGCTCCCTCTCCTGGAAGGATGTTCTCTTTGGTCAAGAAGTAAGATCCTACGCTGCCGCTTGGGAGAGGGCAAGTTTTTTCTGGGGAGTCATATATAAACGATTTTGTTGTAGACATTTTATTAACAGAACTAATGTAATTAAGAATCAGTCTTCTACACCAGTGAGGCGAAAATTAAAAGATAACATCCTTACTTATAATTTTCCATATTAAGGTTCTATTTTTATTTTGTTTTAATTTTTTTTACAAATTCTACTATTACTATTTAAATTATCATTAAATAAATTTTCAGTAAAACTTACAATATCCAATTGCAATTGAAACCATACTGTGCTGGGCACTGTAAAACATATTCTAAGCCCTTTGTCCTGGAGATTTTGTCATCAGTATAGATTTTCATTTATTATATTTTTTTAAATGTAGGACATAATCACTGACAGAGTGGTCTTAACAGGAAGTCTCACAGAAAATGTCACGAATCAAATCCTCATCTCCAAAGTGCTACTCTAAAATTTTAAAACCAAGGCAATTACTTATTTATAAATACATTTAACAATTTTTTTTTTTTTTTAATTTAAAATGTTTCCTTTTTAAAATATTCTCTGCTTCTAGAACTTTCTAACTCTGTAGCTGGGATGCTTTTAGATTTAACTGGCAATCAACCAGGAGTTTTCAATCAATCGGTACATTTTGCAAAGTTAGAAGTAAAAAGTCTATGCTTACTCTCAAAGAAGTTCATTATTTCTTTTTGTCTTCTAGGAAGAGACACTGTTGGAGTGTTTCTCTGCAGCACCTTTTGCATGTCTCATAGGACAAATCAAACCAGGAATCATGATTACAGAGCCAGGCCACCAAAGACAGCTTGATTACAAACACAAATATTGTTGTTTGCCTCTCAACATAAGCACCCATAAATCATAAATCACTTCATAGTTACCTCTTACCAAAGATTAATCTCCACTTAAAATGGTAATAAAAAGAAAGAGGCACCATTCCTCCCCTGTAATGCTGAATCCCGTAATGGGAACATGACAGAGCTAGTCAAACCTCTTTTTTTTTTTTTTTGCATTTTCTCAGATAATTTAAGACTTGCTGGGGAAAAAGTGAAACTCAAGCACTTATTAAAATTATGAGAAAAACCTAACAAATACAAACATAAAAGAAACCTTTTTCCTTTATCCCAGCTCTTGTAACACTGCATCTATTCAGCTAGACTATTCACAGCCAAGACAGTGGGAATGCAAAATTTTTATGTTCCTGTTCAGACTGATCATTCAAAATGGGTGTTTCAATGTCCTCTTTATCAATGAATTGAAAATTTGGAATGTATTGAAGTTGTTTGTTGATATACAACTTGTTAAATACATTTATTTGTATAGTAAGTTTTAATGTATTCAGGCCAGTCGTTAAAAGCAAATAGAATCCACAGAACAATTCCTGCTTAGGAATGTGAATTGCAATGCCATACCCCCTGCCAGCCCTGATATTTTCATCTGTATGTCAGCATTTCTGCCCATAATCAGTTAACATAGTTGATTCTGTCATTTTCTTTATACATATTATTTAAGACAAAACTTAGTAAGCAGTGATACTTCCAGCGATCCACCTGTATAAACAGTTGCACAAAAGGGGCAGAAAGGGATTTGGAAGGAAAAAGACATCCTGGAGAAGAAGCTGCAACTATGCAAATTGTTCACAATATCAGCAGTCTGGATAGAATTTAGGGAATTTGGGTTAAGCCCCCAAAGTGAGCAGAACCTACTGGGAAGGTGGAATGGCTAGGCTAAGTGATCGCTAATTTGGGCTCCCTAAGGTAATTTACATTATAGTAATTAAAGTTTAGATTCCCTTGCTGTTCTATTTACGAACTCTATTAACCTATGACCTTTCTCTGAAGTTTACACCCAACTGTTTTCAATTTTTTTTTTTCATGAGCAAAAAGAAAGCAGTTCCTGTGGAAGTTATTTCTCATAATAATTAATTGTATTTGGAGCCTGAGAGGTAGATACCTACTTTAAGACAATCTGGCTGTAGTGTTGTGCTGTGTAATTATACTGGAGATCTGCCTTTGTGATCCTTCAGCTAAGCCATTGATAATACCCTTGGTTTTGCTTGTATTGATTTTGCTTTAAGCACAGCCTGCCACATGTTTTTCATTTAGTTGAATATAAAATGATGGGTAAAATTCTGCTGCAAAACATAGTGATGCAAACAGAGAACATGCTTTGGCCCTACATTTATATTTGACTTTTAACAACTCAATTTTAATGACATTTTAATAAGCAAGTGCAATAACTTTTATACTATGCACAGGCATATTATAAAGGCAAACAGAAAAAAAAAAACAAAAAACAAAACCACAAAAAACCCTGTCTGGAGCTCTCTGCTGTAGCTGAAACGATGTGATATTTGCTTATCTGAGCACATATGAACACACATGAACACACATCCTTACATATCCTTGTCAGTGAGTCACAAACAAGTTCATGCTGAGCCGCAGCTGAATGACTCTGGAATAAACTTCATTGTTTCTTACTGTGTCTTAAGATTTGTATTGCATGCTGTTACATTCAGAGAGTGCTGCTTTTGGAGGACAGATCTTTAAAGCTGAGAGCAATCATTCACGTCCAGGATGCTCATCATGTGTAATACAATGGCTTAAGAACATAAAGTAACATGAGTAGCATGTTCAATAGTGTGGGGGAAAAAAATCTTCCCAAAGAAAGAGAAGTGAGTTAATCTGAGAGCTTTCTGCTTTGGGGAGCTGAAAATGGGCAACATGGATGTTAATTTCTGGAGAAAGGGGCAGGTGCTAGACTACATAAAGAGCACACTCCTTTTCACAACAGGGGGAAACACTGCACAGGGAGAATTAATGAGTATGTTGGGCACCAGGGAATACAATAGCATCATAAACTTCAGTAAACAACAAAGCTCCAGAGCTGGTCTTAATTTGTAATAGACTAGAGCAACTTGTAATAGAAGGGCCTTCTGCGGGACCAGCCCTCGAGACAGCTGCTTTGCATCAGACATTGCTACAGCTACATCTATAGATTAATACATTTATAGATATAATGTGAAGAGCAGAGAGAGATGCACACATTCATGGAGACATTGCCTTTCTGCTGTGGGATGTATGACAGAGTATGCTACACGTGACTCCAGAATTTCATTCATGTAGATATCTCAGGAATTTTATTCAGAAATAAGAAATAACTTATTTTATATAGAGATCTTGTAATAAAGATTTAATAAAAATAGGTTTTCCAGTATCACAAGATAACTGTCCTTCAAGTTTATATTTTCCCTGAGAACCTGGATATGCTTTTTTGCATTTACATCACTAAAAATAAACAGCATGTTCGTTTGTATCACTGATACAAAAACCTGACCATCTGTCGTCCTCAAGACACCTACATGAGACTGATGCTTTTCTAACTAATCTTGGATATGATATATTCATATCACTTTTAATGTCGCATGGAAAAGACATCAGCAGCTGAGCCATCAGAACTTGAGACAGAAAGTAGCATGCACCTATTCCTTTAATAAATTAGAAATGTTGTCTCCTCCAAATCACAAGTAAACTTGGAGTTTGTGCATTAGATATGTTAATCAGATAATTAATTTGTCATGCTGTTAGTTCTGTCCTACCACTAACATTTTAAAGGATGTAAAATAATCCATAAGCAGAGATGCATTTTCAACCAAACACCTGAGTTAATTGAATTTCACCAAAATTACTGTCCCTAGTCCAGTTCCTGATCCACTCAGTTGGTCACCAGTATGTAAATACATGCAATGATGGCTGAGAGCATCTTATTTAAATGCTGATTAAATAATAATCGCTTCCAGTAATTTTCCAGGATGTAGATGCTGTTCCTTGGGATTGGTTTGAGATTATGATCAGTAAAAGAGCAAAAGTTTGTTTAATTAAAGTAATTTCAAATTATGATTAAAGCACTTCTTTTTTGACTAGTGCAGATACAACACATGCCAGAATACATGTGGTCATCTATCTGTTGTTCTATTCTATTACAGAGTTTGTCATCACAGAGGACAAATTTCTGAAGAGTGAGTGATACTCAGGAAAGATACAGATAGTATACATGTCCTGAGGTAAGAAGTCAAAGTGATCTTATGTGAAATCCGAAGCATCAGCCTCTGTGAAGAGGAACACTTATACTGTGTCCAGGAGTATGGGGGAGAAAACATACGTCTGATAAACTCAGCAACAAGCTATCTCCTAGGCTAAGCTTTTCTCTCGGCTAAAGCACAAGGCATTGCTGTTAACAGAACAAAAACCATCTCTACCTATGATTTGAAACAACACAGAACTTCCAGTTCTCACATCAGTCTTGCTATTTTTCTCACACAAAGTCATGACAAAAATCATTGCACAAAGAAAACCTCTCCTGTAAAAATTTTGAACTTGCATATTAGTCTTGGGCACATTGCAGCAAGCCCCAGAATGATACAAAACAGGATTTCCAGTTTTGCACAGTTTTGTTAAAACTAACAAACTAATTATGCTTCTTTCTGAACCTTATAAAACCAAAATCTATTCATAGATACAAACAATTCTGACTTGCAAGAAATTACATTTTATAGCATGTAAACATTTAACTTTTGATTAGAAAACAGAAGTTTGCAAAGCCATTAGGTAAAAAATTAATCTGTAAATTATTGAACTAGCTGACTTACCTATTTGCCAAACAACTGCATGGGTAATAATTTTGACATTTCATCCGAGAAAAAAACCCCAACAACTAGATTCTCCCACACGCACTGATGAAAGGAGTAGTCCACGGAGAATTCCTTTCCCTGACCCAGGAGATGGTAACATGCTACGAGTCTCCTGCAGTGACAAATTGCAGTGGCAGTAGCTATGCGCAGTGTTGGCAGAGCTAAGTCTCTACCTATTGCCTCTCCTTTTTCTCTCACCTAGGAGCAGTAACTCATATCATACCTATGTATGTATAGTATGTATATATTGTATAAATGGACAGCATGTCGTACACATGCAATTATCAAGAAATAAAATAGCTAAACTGTCAAAGCTTTTATTAAAAGCATTTCTATTAAAATGTGTCTTCTCTTCACAGGCTGTTATGTCACTTTCTCTTTATTAATAACATGAAAATCCTCCAACACTCAGGGTTGTAGTTTACAAGTACTTCAGCCAGCACAGCATAAGCCATGTCTCAGTGACAGTACCAGCTGAGGCTATGGAAACATCTACTCTGTAGACTATGCTGTATTCTAAAATGATTCCAGCATTTGACTCCATTCTTAAAGATGTTTCAGAAATGTGTATAAATCACATGGGTCCCATTGGGTGGCAGGAAACCTATCTTTTTTCTCTGCTTGATTTCAGACTGTGCATACTGTGCAGTATCATTATTAGATATCAAGAACAAGTGCGATTTTCTTCCTTGGTGTGAAAAGAACATACAATCACTTCATCTCCAAACCTGTAATATAGGCCAGAGCATGAACCTTTCTGTTAGGGTAGCTTCAAATGTGTAATTTTCATTCATTCCCTGCTGGCATTGTTACTTATCTCCTCTCTGCTGCCCCAGTAACATATAAGAGGGTATTAAGGAAAACAAATAAGTAAATGGACAGATGAATGAAGCATTCCTCACTTTTAAACATATTTACTAAAGCCCAAAACTAAACCTGTTAGCCCTCAGTATTTCAGGAATCACTTGCTAATATCCACTACAACACAATTTTTGAACATACTCAGAAGTATTTGTAGTAACTATACTGTACTTCTGATGAACATTTTACAGATAACCATTCTGCCTTAAAGGCCACAGACAGCACAGCAAATTCACTATTCTCTGTTTCTTCATTTGTAGCTAGTTACATGCAAGAAAAAGAATTATACAAAACGCCAGCCTATATTCATCTCTACATTTAGCACTACTTTTTTAGCAGAGCTACAGCTTGATTTGCAATACATTAAGGACAAATCTTGTCTTAAATACCATGTATGAAAACTTTTCCTCCCTTGTTTATCTGCTCTCCTGAGAGAATAGTTCAAATATTTTTATATTCAAAATAAAAACTTTGTGTCAACAAAAGTGGCTGTTGATATCAAAACAGTTAAAGAATCAGTGAGCAGTTACTAATAACATGCACATTAAAATCTAAATTACTACCTGAATCTAAAGTACACTGTTAACCACATTGATTCTAGGATGTTTCCCACCTGACCAAACCCACACGCACAGTTTTCACCCAGATCTGCAGAGTGCTGTGTGTGGCATCTGACCCCACTCACTTCAGAGTGATCTAGACAGTGAAGGATAATGAAACAACTTAATTGTAAAATGCCTCATTTTGCATTCAAATGAAAGTGTGAGAGATGAGCCAGCACAATCTCTTTCTACAATTTTACTTAACAGTCTGCCCTTGAAAGTGTCTCAAAATCACTTAGTGCTCTAAAATCTTGAAATCTGAAGACCAAGTGCCCCATTTTTCCATCACTAATTAGTCCACACATCCTGCAATGCAAAAATATAATTGTGTGTAAAACTATATGGGGGGAGCCAATGTATTTGCATGCTAATACAAGGAACTGTTTGTAAAGATAGACCACTCCATTATAAATGGGATATCAAAAAGGTGCCAATTATGAAGAAGGGGTGTACTGCATTATAAACCAACTGCCTTGTGCAACTAACTAATTGCTCTACACGTTGTACAATACAAAAATATAATTGACCCTGTCTGTAAAGCTATTTGGGGGAACAAGAAATCATTAGCATGCCAAAACCAAGTGCCAGTTACAAAGCGGGGAGTATGACCACTGTGACCATCTGCCTCCTAGACGAGTGATCCATGCTTTCTGGGGGGAAAAAAAAAGAAAAACAAAGAAGAAAACCAACCCCACCCCAATCCCCTCTTTCTTATCGCTGTCCAAAATAAAAACGAGGCTCATGGGATTTTATGTATAGGACATTTGCAGAACTTTGAAGAAGAGAAATATCTTTCAAAGGAGTCTTCTGTTCAGACTGAAATCCTGCCGGCAGTGAGCGCTGTCAATTGGAGTACTGTGTCTTTGTATACTGTTTGGGGTTGGCAGTGATTCTCTTCCAGGGTTGTTCCTTATTTCCACCTGGAGAATGGGTTCCACACAAACATGTGCAGAAAGCCCTTCAGTCAAGCAACATGCTAACTTTTTCCATTACTAAACAATAAACATTAGTGAATTAAAGACATAGGGTAAAGGCTGGCTGTGTACTCAAGAATAGCAACAATGGGACAGATGCTGCAGTTTATATGTTCCCAACCCATTGTGAATAATCAGCTGTACCACATAAATATCCAAGATTTTAAAATTATGTTTTTGTCTTCAGCATGCATAAAATAGTTCAAAAACACCTGCATTTTTCATATATATAGCACTTACGTATTTCCATGACACAGAAATACTGATGTTGACACTGATCTTCTTTGTCCAACTGTCTTCTGTATTGAGATATTACTGAGAAAAAGCTCATTTATCACAACTTTATTACCCTTGGGAAAAACTGCAGAGAAGTTTCCATTAGGTGGTACCATTTTAAGCAGCTCCTGGCAAATGCTTCTGTTTCCTTTCCTGGTACCATATCTTCTGGTGGCAAAAGAATCCAAATGTGTTTTTATAAATGAGCACTGTCTATAGCCACTAAAAGACAATGGAATTATAAATGGAAATGAATCAGATCATGCACTCTATTCAGAGATTCAGATGGGGCCTGGTAAGAACATGAGTCTTCTCCTATGTACATCTCATAATAGAGCAGGTAAGTGGAAGAAAGTTTATGAAATGTGCACAATTTCTTCTCTGGCTTCAGGGATTTCCTAACACACATTGCTCGTGAAATAAATTCTACAGTCTGCATCAGGAAATTGTGACTCTTGGGCTTTGATCCACAGGCTTCAATCTGTGTAGGGTACGTGCCAGTAAAATCCTTGGTGAAAAGCAAATGAATAAACTTCTTGTAAAAGGGTTTACATGTGTATACAGAGGTAAGTTTCTATCTGTAAATATTATTTCACTAAACCCAAACATCTGTCCTACTGTGGAGTAAAAGTAATTTCATTCCATCACATTCTGCCTGGTCATATTTATTTACTCTTTGTAACACTTGCTTTTACAGACATGTACTCTAGCTTTAATACAGTTTAGCTATCTTCTTCTAGAATGTGTATAACAGCATAATTTCCTCATTCTTTAGTAAGGCTTACTTTGAATATATAATAGATTAATTTAATATCAGAATATTTCAGAAGAGGCAGGTATCTCTGTACTATTCTTAGAATGTTTCCTTGAATTTTCTGCCTAGCTAAATGGAAACTAATAGACTGAGTCAGCAAGAATAAAAGAAAGGAGGGAAGGAAAAAAAGGAGGGAAGGAAAAGAAAACTAGCACAGAAATGCAGCCAGCAAATATGTTTTTCAAAGAATGTTTACAATCTAAAAAAAAATAAAATTAATGATTAAACAAAGGGTCAGAGAAAACACCTTCTGGCTACCAATCTGAACAGTGGAGCTTTCTTTTCTGTCACTATCCCCGCTCTCTCCAACGTGCCTGTATATACTTCCTCGATTCTTCACATTAGGAGAAACAGTAGAGGAAGCTGAAGCTTGCCCTTAAATTATATTACAATAATTAATTATATTGCAATAATTAAACTATCAACCTTATTTACCAGGATAATTGTCTACTTCCACCCACCATACTATATTAATAAAATAAAGCAGGATTCTACAAATGACATAAATGTGACTGTCATCAGAACTTCATGGTAAATGATTTTTTTTCCTTAATTCACTTTCTGTCCAAGTCTGTTGGGAGGCACTGGAACATAATGCTTTCCTACCTTGTATTTTTTTTATAGTCAATAAAAGTAAGTGTAATCCCCAGTCATTTCTATTCATAACTGTATCAAGTAAGTACACAACTGCAGCAGTAAAGACAACTTCATTTGCACTACCACACCTGGCATAGAATCTGTAAGTACTGAGAACAATGAATATGATCTTTCACCCTAAAGACTAAGCGGATATAGTGACATAATGCAACACGATCTCTTTTGTGGTTATTAAGACACACTGCTTTTCTTTCTTTCTTTTCTGGTTTCTGTTCTTTACTGGTAATAGAAATATCTTAACAAGATATCAGGGAAAATCCAGCATCTGAAGCAGCAGAATAAATGTGAGGCTCCAGATGATGTAAGCATTATTCATCTGAAAACCATGCAGGTTCCTTGTTAGCAGTTACAACTTGCAGTTTGAGAGATCACCGAAAAGAGGAAGTAGCTGGACCAGAATATAGAGAACTCTGCTGCTTTTCCTTCAGTAAGGTATTTTTCTGTTTCCTCTAACTGCAACAGTATCTGTATCTGATACTTCTCCACAGTCAATATTTTGTGGTGCCATCAGTTTCAGCTTCAAGAGTTCATAGATACTATCAGAGCTCACATCTCACACAGACATCACACTCAATTATTTGCTCTGATATAAAACTCACCTTAAAATTCAGTTTTCTTCCTAACAAGCATTATCAACAGCTTTAAAATTTCAGTTACTGGGTTCTAAAATACAACTACTATTTTATAGTCCCATTTAAAAAACACCTGCAGGAGCTGTAACATTTTAAACAAAGTTTCAAATTCAAAAAAGTAAATGTTTGTAATAAGCAATTCTAGTTCAGACTGAAGAGCTAATGTGCTCGCACTGGTCATAACAAGCTATCAGCATTGAAGTGCATTCTCAAATCCCCTTAAATAATGCCAAACAAATTAGTGTAGTTTGCAATTTATAAAACATTTGAGTGATTTAGGAAATAATAATAGAAGAATAATAACTGACAAAAATATCCTTTTTTTCTTGCCTTTACCTCACTGCCCCACTGAGATGAACACTACTATTTGACTTCTACCATGCAATTAAAACAATGTCAAAATTCTTTTCAGTGTTTCTGCAGCATCTGCTTCACTGACTGTGTCAGCTGAGGTAAAATTTTAGTCTTTATTTTGTAGGATTTTGCAGTGACTAGCAGATGCTTGGCCATTGTCTCGCGCAAGTGGAATCTAAGCAGTGAAGACAACCATATCACAAACAAATGTTTGTTAGAATAATCATGTAGTATGAGTATTCAATGCACTTCCTCATTCTGCATTTCTAAGATCTTTCAAACTATAAGGAGGACAAGAACTTTGTGATATTATCCTTCTCTTTTGTTTTTACATGGGAAATGCAATCTGTTAGTGCTCTAGAGGCATAAAATCAGGATCCACTGTAATAATTACATGCAATTAGATCAGTTGAACCACATATGGAAATAAGCTCCTCAAATTTATAAAGACATCTATTTAATTATCTAAGTTTCAAAGCTTAAAAGACCAAATACTTAAGTCAATGGCCACACATTATACATCCTGGTTTTGTAAATTTGACAAATGTCTTCTTGGAATCGAACTGAGTAGATGAAGCTCATTTCACCTGTCCTAAACTGTTCTGAAGTCTCCAGTGGTGGAAGGTTATGAAATGAATTGATATATTCATTCCAAAACTTGACCTATTCCTTCCTCCCTTTTGCTTTTGCTTCTCTCTTTTTACAGGCTATTTACACTCATTTATCTGAGTAATTTTATTTTTTAAAACGCTTGGTAGCCAAACGGGGGGTGGGGGGGAAGAGAGATTGGTAGACCAAAGCTAGAGTTTTAAAGGAAACAAAGCCTAACAATGGTACCTTGAATTTATTCTCTCCTTCATAGGATATGAAAAATCAAGAAAGAAAAGACAGCAGTAACAACTATCATACTGTCTTAATGCAGGTCTGAAAAAGATGCAAAGAAAACTCAAAGAAATAAGTTTATGATAGCAGATTAAAAAAAAAAAACAACTATGATATGTAGGTTACTTCTTTGCTAGAGGAAACACTAGTATCTATATTCTGGATTAACTGGAAAACACATGAAAGACCCTTGCTGAACTTGTTTCATGAGTTTCACCGGACCTTGATTCTAATGTTCCAAGATCAGTAGGAGTTTCCTGACTGACAAGATCTGGATTTTGATCAGATACCTGCAGAAGGCACCTGCACAATGTCCGGCTGCCGTGAATACATCCTGCTGCAGCTGGGCTTTTGATATGTATGCCCTGGTGGACAGGTAGTCAGCATACTGCTAAATGTCATCATGATTTAGATAATTATACCACATGGTGATGAACTTTGTTATTGGCTGGGCTGTTATATACATTGTAATAAAGTTCTTTTTTGACATTCTTCATGTGATAAATTAGAGGCTGAAGCCTCTCTCCTCCAAAGGTTTTCTTCGGTGATTGAATCAGTCTTGTGACAAAAATTCTTGTAAAATTACAGAAACCAGAACTGCCATCACAGTGGTCTCAATGTTGCAATACATACACATTTACATATATATAAAATCTTTTCCCTCACTCCTTTGCATTAGTCTGCAGTGTTACTATTCAAGGCTTATTAGTGGGAGCTCCTGCTGAATTGTGTGTTGACAGGGTTTGCTTTCATAATCAATTATGAATTCCACTGAAAAAAGGCAATCCAATTATTCCCCAGCTCCCGACTATGCCAAGCACAAGAGCTTATAAGGCCACACATTCAGCCAGATAAGGGAACTGATCCAGCTTAAAACTGACCTACCAAAGATAATACTTAGCTGTCATTTGGGTGACCACATGGCCATGTGCCAATGGAAACAGCAGGGAAGTATCTTCCTTCAAGAATAAGGACTTACAGTGTCTTAACACCATCGTTAAAATTCACCTATGGATTGTTTTCAATTTTAATTTCTCGGAATACAGATCCCATTTTTGTACAGATTCCATTGCTTGTTCCTAACAATCCTGCTTTATAACTCTGCATTTGGCTATACTAACTATAATGAATAGGTAGATTTGTTTGCATGAGCTGAGGTCACAGACTAACCCAAACTCCTCTTCATGGGTGCCCTAACCAGGTCACGACCTGCCACCCCCACAATTTTTATGTCACCCTTAGATACTAGCAATGATTTTATATCTATCATTTACATGCAAAAATGCAGGGAGTCAGGCCTCCTTCCATTCCCACACAAACATGGTAAAACCACTGCCATTTAACATGATGCCCCATTAACAACTACGTTTTGATATGTCAGTTAACTAGCACTTAATCCATTTAAGATGGGCTTTGCTGATATTGTAGAGTGTTAATTTTTTATCAGAATGTCACACAGAGTAAGTCAAACGCAGTACAAAAGCCTAAGTATATCACATCTACATACACAATAAAGCCCACCATTTTATCACCACAGTTTTACAACCTGGTCTTCCAAAGCTGCTAAATTCTTTTCTATTTTTTAACATTCCATGTCTAAGTTTTCAACCTTGACCAGTAACTGAAAAAAAAAAATGGAAATTAAATAATTTACCAGTTTCAGATTCTAACCAGTAAATTGCTGTGAATTTGTAACCGCACTATCATTTTCATTGTACTACATTGGCCATTTAGGTGAATGATAACCCAGGAGACAGCACCATGCAGGGCTAGCAAACAAGTAAATCATTTAGATTGCACACTGCTTTCAACTGAAAAAGGAGCAGTAAATCTGTCCTGCCATTGCCTTCTCTTTTGTTGAATTTTCAGGATGGTGCAGTCTTTTCATTGAAACAAACAAAAAATTTCTACAGATTTAATTTATTGTCTGGGTTTTGCGCATAATGACTAAGGCTGACCAATACAAGTCAATGCGCTAGAAGAATAGGTTTAGTCATTTAAGATCGTGCCAGATATAACACACAGCTTTAAGCATATGAAGAGAAAATTCTGGTTACAGCATGGCACCATCTAATGGCTTTTGCTTTAACTGCAAGAACTCTAAATAAACAGCTCTAAGTGGTGGCAGTACAAACTGCCCTTACATAATTATTTTGCTCCCCTGCATCACAATGTATCATAGCCATATAGAAAAAAAAAAGAAAGAATGTAAGTTTAAAATATAAAACTGGACTGGCAACATAACGTGGTACTAGGAACTGCAACCTATCTTCAAACCATGGCTGAATATTTTAGCTCCAAGGTAAGTACTTTAACACAAACAAAATTTAGGTACACAAGCAGTACAGTGTTGTGTACACATATAAATAAAAGAATACTGTATTTTCAGAGCTTCTAACTTATTTTTCAATGATTTTTGCCACGACAAAAGTATGCCTTCATTTTCTGTTGAAATATATACACAGAAAGACAGAATGAAGTACAATTCATTGGCAACTTTGGCTCTGATTGTGTTTGTCAGCAAGTTTGAGGTAGGTAAGAGATAATCAAGGCTCTTGTATTGCGTTCCCATCTGTTGGTGACTTGCTGTCTCATACTAAGCAGATGACTAGTTTGCCTGTGTGAAAATTGTTTTCATTACAAGCATGGAAATGCCAATATTAAAATTCCTTCTAAGGTTGCCAAAGATTTATTAATCTTTTAAGTATATTAAGAACTAAAAACATGCATTGTCATGAGAAAAACTGTTACAGAAAATTCTTAGTAAGAGATGGAATGGCCAGCGTTTATGCACAGAATAGCCACAACATAGGCAGAAATCTTCATTTGAATATTAAGTGCAGTTTAAGAACACATGATTGCCATTTAGATGTTCACAAAAAACAAGCTGTACGTATGAGACTTAAAAGTGAAAGGCTCCTTAATTTCACTATTCCATCAATTCCATTCAACACAGTTAAAACACTGTTAAAAGGGTGACTGAGCACAGGAATAGGTTGCCCAGAGAGGCTGTGTAGTCTCCACTCTTGGAGATATTCAAAACCCAACTAGGCACAGCCTTGGGCATCCTGCTTGTTCTGAGCAGGGTTGGACTGGCTGTTCTCCAGAAGTGCCTGCCCACCTTGGCCATCCTGGGGTTCTATGATTCTCTCAAATGTTTGTTGCTGTTTTTGAAATAAAACCCAAAACCTCAACACAGAATTACATTGTGTTCATCTACAAATCTCGTGCTTATTCTCCAAATCTCCTAAGATTCAGAAAAGTTCCCTTTCTTGTAAATATTTAGGATAATATCTGAGGCTAGCCAGGGAGTGAACTACTGGAAAGACTTAATACTGAATATGGAGCTAACTCAGTGGCCCCAGAGACAAACTAAACATAATGAAAATGTTTCAAGTCACTACAGTGGAATTTGGTCACAGTTGGTATAATCCATATTACACAGATTTTTTTTAATCTACAAAAATAGCCCCATGAATAAACCAGCAAGAATTTAAAGGCAGATTTATAAAGTAATTCAACTGTTCTCACATTCTGAAAATACATTTTTACAAAATTTCTCAGAAATGAGAGAATAATTTTTGAGAAGAGTGAATAAAGTACAAAATCAAGTGATAGAGAAATAGACCTGATTAATGCACATACCCCAGACCTTCTCTTTCCTATCCCTTAGAGATACATTCAAAATAGCTCCTTGCTACTTTTTCCTCCATACAGACTTTCACATGCTCCACTCACGTACAAATAATCAGTTATTTTTATGATTACTGCTGGCTTGGAGCCTATTCATATCACTCATGCAAAAGTATTTGCTGACTCAGCTATAATTTGGCTGTCCCCTTTTATGATTACAGCGTGAATCTGTTGAGAAGTACAGCTGGTTCTGAGGCGCGTTCTAAGAAGCAGGATGTGTATGAATACATACGCTTTGGCACAGCCTAAAGCATCATGATAACACATTTCTATTAGATCCCTCTTGTAAAAGTGGATCCTGAATACAGTTTTGAGGCCTATGCTTCAGGGATGTGACAATGCGTTTGTGCAACTCACAGAGAACAGACAGGAATAGGGAGACACTGTTGCTCCTGTCTGACACTTTGAACAGTTGTGATCACAGTCACTTGGACAGTAGTGTAGTGAATACCACAACCTGCACAGAAAAAAAAAAATCTAACAAAAGAGATAGCCTAAAATATACTGTTGTAAGAGTAGATACATTATTCAAACATAAAGCACTTCTAAAAAAAACAAAAATAAAAATTCTTTTAGTGTACTAGAAGTACCTGCCTCTGGAAAAAAAACCAAACATAAAATAATTAAACATTCAATCACAGAATCATATATTATAATATATGCATTTATATAATGTATTTAGAGGTCGGTTCCAACTACAGATTCTTGCAATTGGAAAACAAAAGCCCCCTGGCAAAACCTAAATGTAGACATAGTTCTTGTTTACAAGGATAGTTGTAAAAACAAGAAACAGAAACAGCCTGAGGCACAGACAACAAGTTCTTTCCAGCTGGAAACCCTGTCCACATAAAGTAAGCTACTTTACAAGGTAAGCAGAGTGATACATTTGTACAAACATATAACCAAAGACTACCATAGGATATACATTGGGGAAACAAGTGAAGACAGTTGAAGTTCAGACTGAAGAATGTCACAAAGAATAAAGAGCAGCAGTTTAAGGATCACGCTGAAACAAAGCAATACAAGACAGACTAGGCCACAGTAAGATTTCTGGAGAAATGAATTATGTTATTCAACTGTATAAAGAAACATAGTCTAGTTAAAGCATGGAAGAAATCACCAAGTCTACTGAAAGAAGTTGATTTTTCTACTGAAAAAAGTTGTCTTTCAGTAGTTTTTATACTTACAGTTTAATATATCCCAAAAAATTTATCTCGCCATATGTTTTAAAATATTCATACCAATTTTTCCCATCATTACCCATGATAATGTTATCATACCCTTTCTGTAAAAAACAAATAAAGGTAAAATAACAATGAATTATGTATTTTTCAAGCTGTGAGCTCTGCAGAGATACCACTGCGTCTGTCAACTATTCAAAAATCTTGGAGCTTCAACACTGCTTATGTAGTATCAAAGTCCTACATCTGCAGAGATGGAGCAAGAGAAAGTACTGTCTTCCTGCATTTTAACTTCACTCCCCTACATCCTATGCCTTTGTTCAATAAAGGTAAATCATGGTGAGAAACTTACTGTTCCTCTTTAAACTAACCACCCACAGCTCAGAGTATTTTTTTACTCCCTCTGTGAGAACAGCAGCATTGTGGCCATTTACTGTACCCTGATTCTTAAACTTCTGTCTCCATAGAACATCACAGTGCTGCAGGTCAAGCATAGTTTCCTGGTGGAATACCATGGGTGGTTCAACACTTCAGCAGGACAGAGCTGCTACAGGTCACAGCTTCGGCACACCAATAAAACAGTACATGAAAAAGCAGACCGCACTTGTCATTGAGAGGCTGCCTTACAGTCCTTCTCAGATTAGGAACATTAACATACACAAAAAATAGAAGATCCACTGCTCGAGGTTTAGCTCCCTTTCTTAGCTGTCTTCTTAAAATGTTAAATACACATTCCTGGGTTCTTTTCAACTCAAGTCTGCAAGAAAAAAAAAATGTCTCAATTTCTCTTCCTATCTACCTGATAGCAGTATGTTTAGCCTTTACATGCCTTTCCCTTCCTAAATCACTGATATGTAACATGATAAAAAATGGTGCCATTTAGCAACCTGATAGGTGGTTGTTAAAGAAAAGGAAACTAAGCAACGGAAGGTGTTATTATTACACAGTTGCATTACAGTGATATCCTGAAGCTACAAAAAGGTGCTATGGTAGAAATATGGAATGAAATGTGTCAGACTGGCAACAGAGCCTCTGTTCGCATTCCTCCAGATTGGAATTTCCTTCTCTGTACTACATATTCCCCAAATAGTCTATCATTGCATGCTTTTATTTCTGTGATCCTGTATGACTGAGGAAGAGAGGGATGGAATGCAGATTGCAAAAACAGGGTACTACAGAGGACCAGCATAAAAACAGTAGTGGGAGAAAGGCAGCAGTCCTGAAAGAACTTCAGCTATCTTCGTTCCTTTTAAAGAAAGATGATAGTAAATCACCTACCAGTCCCTAACAAAAATGCTTGAGTAGTAATTCTTTGTATTAGAAGGAAGGACACCATTCTACTGAAGTCATGCAAGAAAAAAAAGGCTGATGACAAACTTGTCTTCAGAATGCTTAGGACTACTGTACACAGTAATGAGAGTAAGAGCATAAATGGATAAGTGTATTTTTTGTAGGAGGGGAAATAGCGATTGGCAATAGCAAGTCTATCAGGCTAGTGCTAAAACAAGGGAAGAAGATTCAACATCTTCGTACATGTAGGAGAAAACAGAATTCAGATCCAGGCTCTGTGTCATTATAGGTTGCCTCCTGTTCAATGCAAGTATTTGTAGTGACGTATCTCTTATGCTGACTTTGAAATGTGCCTTTAATGAAATTCTTCTTTTTCCTTTAATCCATCCAGCAAGCTTGATAGCAAGAAGAAACCTCTCAACAAACAGCACATGTTCCTTTCTGCATAGATCATCTGACTGGACGCTCTTCATCTGGGGGTTGAATAACCTGGTTTTGTAAATATTACCCACTCCACTCTTTCAATTATAATCTCTACTCTTCCCAGTTCTTTACAAACATGTCACATCCTATTGAAGTGTTAAGTAGAGAGACAGAAAAATGCAAATTGCTGTTCACATTGAAAAGAATTCACAGTTTAGAGGGGTATTTGGAGTACACGATTCTGAGTGCTGCTCCCTCCTGACTTGCTAACTGGCTTAATGATAAATGATTCAGCTTGCTCAGCATCCCAGTTCACGAGTCATGGAAATGACCAAAATCATCTTCACAAGCCTAGCGATACCTACCCAAATGAAGACAAAGTCCTTGTTTCATCAAGCTTATTCTGAGACTTAATGTGTGGAAAACATTTTTATTGCTTAGTTCTAAGTCAGTAGCTAAATGAAAAGCTATTTTGTTTTATTTAACAGTAACAACAACAATAATCTCTGTGAGCAGATACATAAGCAGAAAAATTGTTTCTCTCACCAGCTAGCTTCACTTTGGTAGCATCAGAAAAAACAGCATGCCTTTTAATCAAGTCTGGTTAGCACTCCTTGGTCAGAAAAACTGTCAGTGATCACATTTTTTTCATAGAGCTCCTTGGAACTATAGAGTTTTCCAGACACAGTTTCTTCTGGTGCTACTAAGCCATGCTCTGGAATAAGGCAGGGATGCGAAAACACTTTGTTCTTCCTCTTGTCACAGATTAAAGCCAGCTATTCTGGCAAGTCAGACAGGGGGGTTCTCTGTGCCACTGAAGTGCTATGATACTTATCTAATCAATCAATACCATGGCATCCTCATGAGGTTCCAGGAGCAACGAGAACTGCACAGACCTGTATAGACAGAGAACATCTCGTTCAAAGGACAGAGGTTTGCTGCTACCTAGCCCTGTTCCTTTCAACAGAGTCAGCCCTCCTAAAAGCATTTACTCCTAGCTTGACAGCTTACCCTGAAATCTCCTCTAGATCCATACAGCCTTCTGGATTCATCAGATGCTCACAAGCATGGAAGAGCCAGGCACTAGAAAATGGTGGCAACCTGAGATAAGAACAAACAACCTACTGCCAGCAGTCCCTACTTGATCATAACATTCTCAAGAGTAATGACAGCAGTGGCAACCACCACACTTCTGACTAGGTTCTGCAAAACTCTTTTTGTACAGCATATTGCTTTGAAGATCCCGGTGTACTGTTAGTTGTTCGTGTAGCACAATTCAGGGACTCTACACTATTTTACTGCCTGCACGTATATCCTCTGCTACTGACTGCCCCAAGTAACTACAGTGACAGATGACCCTTCTCAGAAAAAAAGCCTCAAAGTCATAATTTTTTACTTGAACTTTTTTTTTCAGCAGAGTATTTCCACAAATTTTCTCCCATCAAGTTCCTCTAATAAAGAAACTATTTCCCTTTTAAATTTTGGCCTTTTGTCTTTATATATACAAATATTATATGATTGTCTATATGGGGCTAAAAGTGTAGCAGTTGTTGTACCACCCGATGCTCCCTCCCCAGCTGAGAAGGGGAACTGGGAAAAAAAGGGAAAAGCCCCGCAGGTTGAAGTAGAAAGAGGTTTAATGAAATAACAAAACTAATACAATCATCAACATAAAGTGCACAAGGTTCTACTCAGATTGGATCTCCCAGCTGACTCAGGGTTACTCATGGCCTGCTTACATGGCTGGCCAATGGGTCTGCTCCTGGGGAACCAGGACAATGATATTCTGTGAATTTAACATTAATCATTTGACCACTTAAACAAGGAAAAATACTTTTTTCCCTTTACAGAAAAAAAATGCCATTCTAATGAATGTCTGTACAGATCTGATAATCCTCCTAGAACAGAAAACACATCTACAGAGCAAGAGCAACAACAGTTTCTCAGCAGCCATTATCTGTTCTTCCCCCTCTTGCTATATCATGCATTATGGTGACCCACTGCTGATACTGTATGCTTTCTCTAGAGTACCATCTGTGTTACCCTGACTGACTTCCCTTTTTCTCTATCTGCTCTTTCCCCACAAAGCTCTCCAGATCATCTTCATCCTGGTCTTGTTATGATGATGTCATGCAATTCTGTCCCTCTACATCCAACATATTCTCCAGCTTACATTTAGCTATGCTGTTTATCTCTCTACCGTACAGACTGAATATCTTACATTACAAAAGGTAACTCAGTCTAAGTACTTTATGTATGATTCTCTGTATTTTCTCGCTGATTTACCCTGAGACTGCTAGACTAAAGATTAGTTCAGACTATGCCTGCACTACCAACTGAAAACCTTTTCTCTGAATTATTTTTTCTTTTTAGGAAACAAAGGATCAGAATAACATTAAAGTTGTGACACTATACTTCAACAAACACAACTGTATCAGTTAGCATCAAATGTAGATGAATGGTTTGAAATTGATGCTGAA
Source organism: Podargus strigoides (assembly GCA_028020825.1). Classification (NCBI taxonomy): domain Eukaryota; kingdom Metazoa; phylum Chordata; class Aves; order Caprimulgiformes; family Podargidae; genus Podargus; species Podargus strigoides. The sequence goes on from CM051631.1 coordinate 12,237,562, forward strand.
CTGCAAGTATATATTATGTATCAGCTTTAAGTTACACAAACCAATTAAGTATTTTCAGCTATTAGTCTCTTTACAGCAGAATTGAGTTTTAGTTCAACTGCTTCAGATAGTCAGAGGCCAATACACATGCCAAACTCCTATCTATTTATTCCAGCTGGATGGCCTCACAGGGGAGTAAGCAGATACTGCCAGATGCCAGCACAGCCATGCTTTGCAGTAAGTCTTCACAGCTCAAATGCTATTTCTTCAGTCTATCTGTTCTGACTAAGACTAGGCCAATTTAAGTGGATTTAACATGGGTTAATACTACAATGAACACAACAAAGCTGAAAGACTTGCAGAAACTATCAAAGCTCTGCTGCCTATGAATAAAATACAATATAAGGCACTACGTTTATTCACTGGTTACCAAATTCAGGTTCTTAAGACTCATTTCTAGTGTCTAATTTTCAGAGAGTTGATATAACATTCAAGGAAGCGATTAGATGGAATTAGAGTAGTTTTACATTGAATATCTAGGAACAGTGTACAAAGTTTTGTCTTAAAGTCTCATTAATGAAACAAAAATCTTGGGAGAAGGGCTGACATATGTACTTGTAAATAAATCATCTGTGACTGTTAGCATTTTATAAGGGGGGGGGAGGGGAGAAAGTACAAATTCTGGGAAGATCATACTTCTAGACCTTTTCCAGTAGTATCCCATGACACACCAGACACTCCTAAAAAACCCACAGTTACTATATTTTACTTTAATTTCTATAGTTCTTAGCAGAATTAGAAAGACAGTGCAAAAATCAGCACACAGGATGGTAATCCACTGTTGTTGAGCAGCTCAGAGGCTCCCTAAAGAGGCAGCTCTTCCACCCTTCCACCCTGCATTTTAATCACTCAGGAATGTATGAAGAAGGAAGAATCCTCTATGTAAAATATGTGTGTGTGTGTATATATATATATATATATATATATATATATATATATATATAAAAGTAACTTGGATACATTACAATGGTGTCTGCCTAAGATGGTTCTACACTTCTCCACCTCTAAATTTCCCTCTAACTCTACTCTGGCATTATTAGCAAAGCTGAAGGGGGCAGATAAAGCAGTGGAGAGAAGCACAAAGGTGGCCATACCATTAACTTGGATATAATGAAAAGTCACTTATGGCACTTTAAATAGTTCTTGAAATTCACGAAAACTTCGCTTATGCAAAGTTTCACTCCTACACAGTCTTCACTGAATTATACTTCAGTGGGATTTCTTCTGCCATCAGCAGCTCTAATAATCAGGCACTACAAAAAGGTTCCGCTCTACTTGTGCTGGGATGATTATGCAGATGCCTGACAGCCTGTGTACAGATGACTCTATGTATGTAATACTGCAAAAGGGGCAGGGGTTTATTAATCTATTTTCCATAACCTTTTTGTCCTTTTGCTCCCAATGGGATGATTTTGCAGTGGCGTAATGCAGGGTTTGTACACCCCATTATATGAGTCTGGAAGGAGCTAATGGGCTGTTGGGTACCTAATCAGTCTCTCCCAGAGGCGAACAACAGACTTCAAAGGAGGAACCCTGCTTAATTAGTGCTTAGCTAAGAAGAGGAGCAGACTTGGGGGAAGACACAAGGATAACTGCTCCCTGTCAGAGTCCCTTGGTAGAGGTAGGCCTGGCAAAAGATGTTTGTTTCTTTGGCTGTCAACGTTCAACTTAAGCTTGCCTGAGTCATGGAAGCGTGGACGTTTTTCATGTATTGGTCATTAACGGAAAAGAACAAAGAATGTGCTGTCAATACAACCCAGAAGCAAAACAAAAATGGAACTGTTCTGTATGTTTAGGTCTAATTTTACATACACCAAAAGAAACAGAGGTTGCAACATATCTTAAGCAGAGGATTATATCCTCTCAGTCCTTCAGGTGTCTGAGGGCTGGGTGGAGCAGTGGAATGACGAGGAGGGGACGCAGGCAGAGGTACGGGTTGCTGCACACTGTGGGAAGCTAAGGAGGGCACAGTCCCAGGTACACTCATGGCCTGGTGTTGCAGAACTGCAACAATTCAAGAGGCATTTTTATAAATTAACTGTAAGTTTTAAAGGGCTTTTAAACATTAACCTTGTATAACTTTTGTGGTTTTTATTATAAAAGGCATGAAAAGATTGGGTTTTGTCATGATAGGTGTTTTTAGTTTTTTTCCTTTCTTATTACCTAAGAAATATCAGAAACTAAATCTGGTCTTCAGAGATTCACCTGTGAGAGCTGGACAGCAACTGAGGACAATGTTCTAAGACAAATATATGTCCATAATAAGCTCACGAATAAATACTTAATAAAGGACAGACAAATGAAACCTGAATTTCTCTTACAGAATTCACACTTAACAGAACTGTGAACCACGTAGATACTTCGTCTGACTCTTGGTGGATTATCATTGTATTATTCAAAACAATAAACTTAAAAAAAGTACTAAGTAAAAAGATAACCAAGATAAGTTTTCATGGATATAGGAAACTATACTCTCATCTCAACTGTCTTTAGCAGAAAGAGATTATGAGAAAATATTGTTCCAGAAGAAATTCGTAATAAAGAATTTCACTATCAAACTAGTTACATAGTTTCTCCTTAACTATTTTATGTACTCATGTGTACAAATACATATGTTTAAATAAAAATATTTCATCCTCTTTTTTGTTACAATCAACTTTAATTTCAATTGTTCCTTTTCAATTTCATTTTTCTCTCTCCAACTGTACCTCAGATCAAGGTTGGGATAACTCAGTACACTGATATTAACAGAATATACTATTTGAGTAGAGGGACCTCCAACATGAATATTTTCTCTTGGAAACCTTTTGATTTCTTGCTTGCATCTTGCTGTATTGGAAACAAAGTAGATTGATTCCTCATAATGCTCAGGAGAATACAAGGCATCGACAGCTGAGGAAAGGGGCACAGAAGCTTTGGAGACATTGAAATAACAGAAACAAGAGCTTAAGAACAGCATCTATACAGACTCCTTCACATCCTGTATTAGGAAACCTACTCACGTCTAGAGGATACCACTTTGTTTTCAAAGACCAAATGAAGTGCAGTCAGATTTATTATATGCTTCAAGAAAAGAGAGATATGGCCTCTGAATAAGGAATCCATGCTCAAATGCACAGCAAAACAAATGTACAATTTTTCTATTTCACATCTTTCATACTGAGTATCATAGAGGTGCACAAAGCCTTTCTATGCTGGTTAATTCATAGATAAGAAAATAAAACTCATGTTAACAAGAGAAATCTATAAAAGCTCAGAACAGGGGCTTTAAAAGCAAGCAGAATTAAGAGCGGCTGTTCACCACAGGGTAATTGAGGAAAAAAAATAATGTTAAAGATGAATAAACCATGGTGACAGTGTCTTCTTATTCTTTACCTTACAGCTAACCAAGTAGGGCATAAGCAAAGTATTATAAAGAAATAAAGAATGTGATAGACAAAGAAGTCCTAAAATGGAAAGATTAACTGCTCTCTCCTAATATTTACAATAAGCTTTTGACAATCAAGGACCTTCTGTAGAAATACCCAACTCTTGGGTTTTAAAACTTAGGGAAATAAAATCTTTCAGGTATCAAGTCCAAAAGTCTCAGAACATTTAGTCCAATAGCTCACCAGGTTGCATTTTACGAGAAGTTAGTGAGAACAAAGGGAACAAAAGGCATCATTAGCCCCCTGTTGCTCTACGAGTATAATCTTACCTAACTAAATGCAACTCAGTAACAAATTGACAGCCCCACAACTTTTTTGCAGGGAAAATTATTATTCAGCTATTTCTTTTGCTTGCTTTCTCCACACAATGGGTATTTCTTCAGACTTCTCTAGGTTGAAGCTCAGTCAATTAGCTCTCCTCCAAATCTTGTTATAATTCAGAGGACTGTTAATCTGTTAGGCTGGCTAACAGGAAGACATAGATGTGAACAACAGTTTACTGGGGATATTATAAGACTTATCCCTTGGTTTCTTGTTACTAACCTATGCATAGAGAGGGAGGGGTAGTAGAGGTGGTACAGTGCCCACACCACCTACAAACTGACTGGGATGAAAGAAATATGAAGACTCCAGGTATTGCCATCTACTCACAAAATCGTAATGTCACTCCCATGCATGCCACTGCCCAGAGACAATAATCAAAGAAATCCTCCATTACCAACCACCAGGGGAAAGCTCTCCAGGATTGTATAATCACCTATGCAAAGCAGTGTGTGCAGGTGTCTGTCACAGCTGCCCTCCACTGATCACAGGTTTCATTTTTGCTTTTACTCTATTGCAAATCTTAATGCAGTATCTTCAACATAGTCTCAGATCCTAGCAACCATTCTCCATCTGCTTGACAAAATTCAATAGCTTTTTGTGACCTTACTTCCCTATTACCCTACCTTTACCAGAAAGTCAAGAAAATTAGTTGAAATACAACTTTCCAAGTGATCAAAATGAGGAAGGCAATTGGGGAACTCATTACGTGCCAATGCAATTACTACTGGAGCTGGGTGAACACAAGTAAAATGAAAATGGGCTGTCAAGGGACATCATTTTTATAACGTAACAACTTAAATAGCTGTCCAAAGTGTGAAAGATGACAGCAGTTTACTACTGTAGGACAGTGTGTGGTCTAAAGGCGTGCACAATGGCTCTACCACTTGGGCAAAGATATTTTTTTGTGTCTATGTGTCTCAGTTTCCACTGCTGCAAAACTAAGAGCACTTATAAATTTGCCTTGCAGAGGTTCCTGAGAATTTAGTGGTAAGGGATGATATTACACAACAGTAGTACAGACACTAAATGCATCATTCTGTGAAAGTTAATATTTACTTAAGAAGCACTGTATGGTAAACACAGATCAATAAGCAAAGATGTGAAATATTACTATAATATTTCCTCATTATGTGTCAGAAACCATCTCCCCTCCACATTCAGAGTAACCCATATTTTCCAAAGATAACCAGAATTCTTAATTATGAAATGATGACTTGGTCAGCACACCTGCCCTTTAAGCATAAAATATCTTCTTTACTCTTTTGTAATTTCAAAGAAACTGTAAATGTAGAAGAGTGTAAAGATAAACAGCCAGAACAGTCAGAAAGTTTTCTGATGATGAATAACCACTTTTGAAGTGGTCTACTTCAATATTGTTATTTCTGGAATTTCAAGCATGAACTCTGCAAGCTGCCAGACTACACATTTCTATTCAGTGACACTAAAAGTCAGCTAATTTGGTACCAAGTATGACAGGATATTATTGTTTATGAATGGTCTTTATCTCATAGTTAAGGGAACATCTGCCAAATTCCACGTTATTTCCTTATTAAAGGGAATTTTAGAAACAGAGGGAGGCACAGTGTTAGTGTACAGTTCTCTAATTTTTTTCCATTGAAAAAGTCAGTACTGAACGTATTCATTAGCCTTTTGCATTTGATCTTAATTTGATGACAAAGACATTAAATGGATGTCATATTATACTGAATGCAGTTTTGACAATGGGTTCATTCATCCATTGTAGTAAGAAAAGGTCCTCGTGTTAAAGTGGCTTAAAATTTTGAAAGAATCATCTCAAAAGGTGATTATTTTACATGTTAACTTAAAAAAAAATCCTGTCACATTCATTTGAAGTTTTTTCCTCAAAAAGTAATCAAAACACATTTGCACATCGCAACATTATTGGGTGCCCTCTGCAAAATCACAGTGCATAAATTACAAGGCAAGCTTTTTCACAGTAAACACAGAGCAGTGCACAAATTATAATGATGTCCTCTTAATCCCTAAAGCAGAGTGGAGCCAAATGCATCTTTAAAATGTCCAAGAGCTGTTGCTTTTTTTTTTTTTTTTTTTTTTAAACCATTCTGCAGTATTATGAGCTTAAATTTCTATCATCATGTTGCTCCCTGGCAGTGGATCTCTGAACATACATGCTTTTATCCTGTAAATATAGGCAAGAGGATTTTTATATATATATATATATTATTTTTTTTCCCCATAAGCCAGTGCCTGCTTTCCAGTCTTCAAAATAATGGCATTTGTAGTTTGGTTCTAACTGTAGTTACACAACAACCTTTGAGACATCAAACAAGGTAATGAAAACTGACTGCTCTAAAAGGGATTGGCTGAGAGCTTGGCATTCATTTGCTAAAAAAGCAGTTGAAGTGTTCAGCTCTGGGGCCCCTCGACATAAGAAAGACATGGACCTGCTGTAGTGAGTCCAGAGGAGGGCCACAAAAATGATCAGAGGGCTGGAGCACCTCTCCTATGAAGACCAGCTGAGAGAGTTGGGGTTCTTCAACCTCAAGAAGTGAAAGCTCCGGGGAGACCTTATAGCACCTTCCAGTACCTGAGGGGGCTACAAGAAAGCTGGAGAGGGACTTTCTACAAGGGCGTGGAGTGATATGATATGACGAGGTGTAATGGCTTTAAACAGAGAGTGTAGATTTAGATTAGATATTAGGAAGAAATTCTTTACTGTGAGGGTGGTGAGACACTGGAACAGGTTGCCCAGGAAACCTATGGCTGCCCCCTCCCTGGCAGTGTTCCAGGCCAGGTTGGATGGGGCTTCGAGCAACCTGGTCTGGTGGGAGGTGTCCCTGCCATGGCAGGGGGGTTGGAACGAGATGAGCTTTAAAGTCCCTTTCAACCCAAACCATTCCAAGATTCTATGAAGTTATCTACTGCACATACTTTCACTTGGGGTCCAATAGTAACTTTCTTGCTCTAAGACTAGTATTTCAAGTAATACCACCAATGCGTTATATGTTAACCGAGTCATAGTACTTGACTGCCGTAACTATATTGATTTCCAAAACTTTTAGGCATAGAATATAAGCTTCTATAAATCCAATCACAAAATACAGGAAGAATTCAGAGTCTGAATAAGATCTCCTAATAGTTGTTTCAATTTCCTACCGTATGGTCTAACTAGAAACCGATTATTAGCAATAAGAAATATCTTTTACTCCTTGTTATAGTATGTAACTATCTTTTTGTGAGAATTGAGGTGGATTAGAAAATAGTAAAATAATGAAGTGATATTAATGAGAAAAATACTGGTTAAAAATAAAGTTATTTGGGAGGAAAAAAAAAAAAAAAGTGTTGATTATACCCACATCCACTGTTTTTTTTAAACTGAATTAGTCCCAGTCTGAGTGTCTGAACTATATGCTATAGGCCTATATGCTATAGACCAGTAGGCACCAAATTAATTCTTCTTTTGAATACTTTGAGCTAGAGTTATGTTTTTGCAGTCTACTGTATTTCAAAAGAATGAAATACGGTCATCAAAATGGCTTTGATAATTAAGCTTGATTTGAGTGAAATGATCCGTCATTGCTTTTCCAAGTAATATATTCATAATTTGTCATATTTGTAATATATACAAGGTGTTCATAACTTGCAATTAAAGCCCTCGAAGTAAGGTTTGTATTGCATTCCAGCACAATTTTAAGGTAAGACTGTCCTGCATCTCTTAGATCTATAGCTTGCCTCTTTCAGAAAAGATTGACATTCTTTGTACCTGCTCTACATGCTGTATTGATATGGCAGTCAGCTCCCAAAATAGATGGCACCATTAAAATCAAAACAGCTGCTTGTCACAGTATGCAAAGGGAATTTTCTTTTCTGTACATACACTACTTTGAGGCTGTCCTATAAGAAGTTAAGTATCAATTAAATATCACTATTTCCCCCCTCTCCTCCCCTAAAAGGCTGCAAACCTTGTATGTGATTTTTATCACGCCTAAGGGAATGGATGAAAAATTACAAACATTGCCAAATGTGTAACTAGAAAAACTGCCTTGAAGTGGGTGGGGGGAGCTTAGATCTTGGCAGCTGCTGTGTAATCAAAAGCTTTTACAAAAGCTAAAATAAATTAGAGTCTTGCTACAGAGTCTTGCTGATTCTGGGAGTTATTTTCCTGCAGACATGATAAGATGCTCAGCTTTTCAGACAGCATTCACTGGGGTAGCTGTCCAGAGTGAGTGCACTGTATGTCCCCTGAACAGGAATAACTCATAAAACCACACAATTTTTGAAACAATGCAGAATCCATGCTTTTGAAAGCATGAAATATAGCTAAGAACTGAAACTCTAGCCATTTGTGGATTCTGTTTGCCAATTTCTTTAAACTTAAGTCCTGTTAACCAAAGAAATCAGTAGGGTCTTTCTAGACTTCCATGGCTGACATGGATATCCAGTGCATCTTTACTGATATTTGTAATGGCAAGCCATAGGCACTGAACTGAATCTTCATATAAATTTAATTTAAATTAATTTTGTCAACTGTATTTTGCTTAAGATATTGTTGAAGTCTAAGGAAAAAGGTAAAAAACTCACTAGAAAAAAACAAAACAGGATTAAATGATGTCCTGTGAGGCACGGTTCACAGCACGTGATCGAACAGTTATCAAGAGGTGACTGCAATACTTTGCATACCATTATTTGCTTCACTGACGTCAATAAGGAGAGAAAGTTGAACCTTCATCTAAATTCCCGTCTCTCAAATATCCTTCCTCACTTTTGAGGAACTACCATTCCAAGATGTTATCCTTGCTATTAAGCATCACACAATATAATAATGCAGAGCTACTTCTTTAGACACACTAGCATCTGACTAGATTGGAAAAAATCACTCAGCACTCCTAATAGCTTTAGCATATGTTTATAGCATCAGTAAGGTTTCATTGTAGAATAGGATTTTGAAAACTTTTGTTTTCAACCCATAGTTGAATAGAACTACAGCATCTGGAAGTGATCTGCACCTGGACAATTGGACAGAATTTGGACAGAACACCTGTATACACAGCAGGTGAAAAATTGCTAAGCATCAAGCAGACTCAAGCTTCTTGTTTCTATTTTGGGATTAAAGCCAAACAGCAAACAAATAAGTTGAGCACAATCAAGAATAAGTGCTTTTTTAAAAAAAGAACATAAATTTTTCCTGAATAATGGATTATAATTTTGTATTTATAAATCATATATTTAATTTTCAGGTGTTTCCTGAGGTTCATATTGAGTAACATACCAACACACATTCAAACAATGCTTAAAAAAAAAATCTTACTTTTAAATATGATATGAAATTAATAACAACACCCATGCAGAATTCCACAATATAAGTGGAACACCCACATAACTCCTTTTTTTCCCATGTAAACAGAGACCTATGATTAAAGTCTGAGCTCCCATGGTTTTGATGCATACAAGTATGCATTACACCCACTGTCTCAGCAGGCACTCATTATGCAGTCACAGCAAAGAAAAAGTAAATGCCTCCCTGAACAAGGCGGAAGGAGGAGATTTTTCACTGGTTCTGTCAAAAGGCAACAACAACTTCGAGAAGAGAGGAATTACTGCATACTCTTTTTGCACCTGGGATCTGGGATAAAATTATTTACTGATAATAAATAGCTAAAATAGTACTTCAGCTAAAAATTGTTTCTGGAAGCTTTAAGCCTCAAGAATTCCTTACCATTCAAAGAGTAACTACACAAGTATATAAGATTAACTAGGTAATGTAAAACCTGAGTAAATTATTAATTCAAGTTAAACCAGAAATAACAATCTGCCCTTTAATATTTTGGGGGTAAATGATACATGTTTGATTACTCCAGACACACAGTTGCTGAAAGCTAGAATTAATCCAGGAGACATGGTCTAGTTCTTTATAGTATTTTTGTGCTACAGAGGATGTAAATTAACCCATTGGTTTCAGGTATCATAAATAATACAGATTATGTCAATATGCACACTTAAAAGAAGGTTACTTCCACATTATGTTCTCCATTCTTTCTCCAAAGCCCACTGCATACGTTACCTTTAAGACAGTGTCCCAGTCACGTAGAATAATACAGGCTATACGCATCATGTATGCTGCTGCATTCAACTTCAGAGTAACTGTGTTTGCCTCATTCGCCTTACTACAGGAGACACGGGGAAAACTCCACTCAGTATGCCAACAAAATCACAGGAATCACATCACACAAATGAACATGAAGTTTCTACACTCCTCCTGTGTAACTAACTCGTCTTGGGGCATGTTCTCCAATCCCATAAATAAACAAATATCAATTAGTTTCTACTGAACGTTTTCAGAAAATAGTAATCCTTTTTATAATGTCAGTCAGTCCAAGACATCTTCATGGAAGTAGTTTAAAAAAGACATTATAGTACCTTACCATGGTAAGGACTGTACATCACACTTTGGTATCTACATGCAATCCCTATTGATATAAGTGAATGTCATTTATCTATACCTGAGGGAAGAATTTTTTTAAGAATGCAAATACAGATTACAGATGTAAATTAATGAAGCATGTAATGTATGTCAAGGACAAATTGTACAGATTATTTTTTTACTAGTTTTAATGCCATCTGTAGCAGTTTTCACACATTCTTAAATTAGTCTGCAGGCATTTTGAAGGTTAAAGAACAGTGAACTTTGAGAACATAATCATGAAGTTCAATGTGAAGAACAACATAAATCATATGCTGGAAGGGTGGCATTTTGCCTTGCCTCTGGCAAAATTGAAAAGCATAAAAACAACTGTGTTAAATGGAAACTTGTTACATTAAAAGTAAAGGTAAGAAAGAAATAGTAAGACTAAAGCTGAGACTGAAAATTACACATTTATCATAGTTGTTTTCTGCAATGTCTCTCCTATTCATGCTTTACAACCTAAGGAGTCAAAGACAAAAGGTGCAGTGTAAATTAAAGAAGCATCTCGCAATAAGGCAAACAACCTTAAACTTTGGAGGTGTGTTCTGAAAGTATATATCTGGAAATCCTGCCCAGCACACCAGGAATGTCCTCTACACTTATTATTATACACTGACTATTCAATAAATTCTTCCATTTCCACCTTAACACTACTAAAGGCTTGTGGGTGAGACTAAGACAAAACCTCTCTGAGAAAAATAGCAGCTGGAATTGCACTACTGTGTCATTGAGCCAAATTCTGTTATGAATCTCCAACTATTAAGTTTCAGACTGGTATATGACCAGGCTTCAGTCCATCCATATGAAAGAGGCCCTACATTCAGCGTAGAGCCAGTCTGATACCACACGTACCAAAACTTACACAAAGTATGTACTCTAAACATGGGCAGTGTGTCAAGCATTTAAATAACTTCACTGTCAGTTTCAGGATAACATTTTTAACAGACGCAGCTGGTTAGAAAATATCTAGCACATCTCTTTCCCCTCTAGCCTTTTCTTCCTTGTAGTGGTTGAAATTTTACCACTTTGTTGCTAGCAGTATTTGCATAGCCACTGTTGAACAAAAGATCTAAGGCAAAAAAAACCCCCAGCCATCAGAAGTATGTTTTTTTTGCTGACTGTTGATGGCTTTAATTTTCTGTTGAACAGCAAACCCAAGACTTCCTCTTAAAAGCATAACTGCAGAATTACTCCTGGCTACTACTGATCCCTCTTGCTAAACATATTCTTTTCTGCACCTTTACCCTTCCCTAGTGCAGTAATAACTGTGCTACAATTGTGGAGCACCTTGAGCTGGAAAGAACCTTTGGAGGTGTTTTGCCAATTACTAGGCCTAGTACAAAAGACACAGCCAGCAGAAAAACAATCCAGTAAGTAGATTCTATTTCACATAGAGGAGTCAGTATATAGGGGATTGCTGGGGGTTACAAACAAGTCAGATCACAAATAATAGACATCAACCCCAGCGACCCCAAGAATGACATAGTAAGACCCATAATAGATGGAATAAACAAAGATACAAGGTATCCCATAGAAAAAATGGGAGACAACCAAGTCAATAGGGTGATCGCATACAATAGAAGTAGCCCCATGTTGCCTCCCCACAAAGCCCGCATTTGTAAGTGTCAGACCTGACTGGGGTCCAGTTGTATGAAGAGTCAGGAGGTCCTTCCCCAACAGGAAACTCTGCAAAGTGCATCCACCACACAGACAGACACTCCAGCCTTCCTGCAAGTGGTCCCAGCTTTTATGCCCAAAGCAGGACACCTGGCACTCATTTACCCAATGCAGGGATCCACCCATATGTCAACCTTAATTCAGGGCTTGGGGTTCAGACCCCAGCACTTCAGGAGGTCATTTAGTCTGAACACCCTGCTCCAAACAGGGCTGGGCAGGGCTGCCCAGGGCCTGTCCAGGCAAGATTTGGATAACTCAAAGAGCAGAGAACCCACCACCTCTCTGGAAAATCAGTTCCAGTGCTGGAGTTCCCTGCTCTGAAGTTTTGGGGTTTTTTCCACCACATTTAATGAGAACCTTCCTTGTTACAATTTGTGATGTTTGGTTCTTTTGTTTTTCTTAACAACCAGAACCATTTTTCACCTTCTTTAATTCTTCCATGTGTTAGAATTCAATGAAGAGTTCATGATTATAGCCTCTAATAGATAAAACTTCATCCACTGTCCTCAAAACATACACTTGAGCAGTTGTGTTTACTGTAAGAACACTGTTATAAAACACAGATGAAAAGTCCATATGTTTAAATTTATTAGCTAAAAACATCAGATCAACTCTTGAAGTGTACTGCATGTTACAGCCTCGCAAAATTCTACAGCATGCACATAGTCTTAAACACTTGAGTAGTTGCACTGATCTTCAAAGGGGCTATTCAAATACTTAAGTTAAGCACTTTATTAAATGTTTTGATGGATCACAGTCACAGCCTAGATCACAGTTTCAGTATAAACTTGGGTCCTGCCTATATAACAACACAACATCAGAAAGTATTTTTTTCAGACCACACAGCACCTAGAGTCGAATGTTAGTGTGTATAAAGACAAGGAATATTCTTCAAAACAGGGATTTGTTCTACTAGTTCTTCAGCATTATAGATATGTAACATATATGGATTTTTTCCACATTGTGACTACAGTAATTTGATTATGATATGTATACAGATATACAAAATAAATTTAGCTAGCATTGGACTAAGTACTGTAGAGCTTGCTCATTTAGACTATTTGCAAGAATAAATCAAGGAAGACTCAGCTCATTATTTGTAAAAATATTCAGTACCTACTGTAGGCAGAGACCAGAAATACTGAATATTCTAAAGCAAATCTATCCTAGTTCTGTAATGAAATTTTAAATTTCTAACCAGCTAAGGACTGTCAAATGGAAAGGACATAAAATTATTAGTTTGTTGCAAGGTGATTAAATTTACATCAAGACTGTAACTTTGATTAAATGCTAGGGGGTAGGGAAGAATCCTGTATAATACAGAATCCCCCAAGTCTCACATCTTACACTGTTTTATACTTCATGCTTACAGATTCAGTTACAGTAGCAGTACAACCTAGGATTTCTTTGTCACTGAAAATATGGAATAGCTGTAAATCAAATATATTTGGATTCCGACTGTATACCTCAAGTTTAATTTTGAAAATTAAATTTAGAAAAAATGTAAATAGAAACAGTAGCTTTAGAAGTGCATTTTTTGTCTATTCTTTTGTATGTGGTTTGCTCAAATAACATCAGTACTATCAACAGACAAAATTCCTAGAACTGAAAGGTTTCTTCCATGGTCCTACAACATTAAAATGTTGTAGGCTTTCTTACGAAATATGTTTCTCAGAATTTCAGTTTACAAATTGCAGGAGAACTCTTAAATCCCTGAATCAAAGTGAGTAAAAAGGAAGGAGCAGAATACAATATAAGAAAAATGCACCAATAATACATGGGATATATAATACCATGAAATCAAGGCAATCTGAAATCTGAAAATCTTGTTTTGATTAAACATAGCAAAAACTTCTGAATGATTTAACTTGAGTAGGAGTCTAGGTTGCTTTATTCACTGTGAAAGTAATAATTACAGTGCTATATTTGAAGAACATTGCTTTACTATATGTATTTTTACAAGTATGTAGCCTAAATACCACCAAAATATGAGCCCTGTTAATACTCTGCAGGTTTTGCAAGGTAACATCACATCCATTTGCCTTCCCTAAGACATGCTCCTGGGCAGTTTCTGACATTCAAAATTTACTGCTCTAGATTCAGTTTTTCTTTTCATTGAAACATCTCAACTTCTAATTTTGAATTTAATGCTAGACTTACCAACTCATGACCTGCAAATCACAATGAAGGAGATGCTTTAAAATAGCCTGCTTTGATTTGTGAGATAGCTAACCTAAAAAGTGATTTTTATGTTTCCAAAGGATGTAAAACAAAAGCTTCATTCTTCCATGCTGCCACAGTTAAATGAAAAAAAAATACCAACAAAATATTAATTAAATTAAACAAATATGAGCAAGTAAATCTCAACAGTGACTCATAGAAAACACAGTATTTCCTTGTTGCTGCAGTTACAGGTTCTAGCAAGGTGACAATTCATCAACTCAAGGCCTCTCCAACAGAAATCTCAGCTAACAAATCCATTAAAACACTGTACCTTGTTTTCTGGCAGTATGAGGATAATGAAAGCAGTACTAGTCACTTTTCCTTTTTTCCCTTCACAGACACAAACAGCATTGGAAGCACCAGTCAGAGTCAGACCACATGTTGGTTCCACAACTGCCACCAATAAATACTTGCTTCTAAATCCCCTGATACTAACTTGCTGGTGTGAGCAGCTCCAGGTCTTCAACTGGGGGCCATATGTGCAGGATGTGTTAATACTAAAAAAAAAGCCACCAGAGTCTGTTGAACCAGCAAGTTTTGATTACTATTACAGATGGATTTTTATGTGCTAATTAGTTTCACAAATTCAACATTTGCACATTTCAAGAGATTTTTACATTTTTACTGCTGGACTCCTCACAATCTCTTGTTCTTCAGAGCAGTCTACAAATAGACTTTTTAAAACTTGGTAAATAATTTTAACAATTTGATAAAACTTGATTAATTTGACAAAGCGCTTCCTGTTACAAATGTTACACACAACATTGGTAGATGGCTGCACACATCTCCACTTAATGCATTGTACATTCAACAGGCAGAACCACTGATGGTATCTCAAGGGCATGTCACTTGAGGTAGTCAGCTCAGATGGACCCACTGTGCCTGCCTAGGAGGGAGCTCTTCTCATCTAGGTATGTTACTCCCACATCTCAGTTCCAGCAACACCACTTTCTAAATTGACTAGACACAAGGCAGAAGCACAGAACCCTACAGTTTTGCTTGCTTGGAAACACACCTAACTAGCAAACCTTGCTAAAAAACCAACTCAAAACTTACATGACTAAGGCACTGAATTAGAAGTAAGTACCATGAGACCTTATTTTCCCCAAGGATTCATACCTCCTTTGGGATAAAAGGCAGGTAGAGGTCCATTTCTGGGATAAAGCCACTTGTCTTCTAGTGTACCCCCCTTTCTATCTGTATATTAGGATAGGACATCTCAGACAAATAGAAGTGTTAAAAATACATTCATTAATGCTTATTTGACAGTTTCATAATTGGGTTTTGGAGGATATCTAAAGATTGTGAAAGACACCATTATCATTTTTTAGTTCGATCTAATTTCTATCTTCTTTCTTGTGGTTAGTCACCAGGTTTATCCCCAAAACTGTTCTGCTGAGCACTGCTATATACTCTTTTTGCTCTGTGTTTTAAATTAATCCACTTCAGCTCAGGTCTAGACTGCCATCATCAGCATTGCTACATATCCCATTAGGCAGCTAGAGCAATGATTTATTATTTAATGACAACAATGTGGCAGAAGTGCTGGCGTGCTGTTTCTTAATATCTATTAAGAGTTCAATAAAACAATCTGCTGAAGGTCTTTTTGTTTCTCTTATGTAAAGACATTTTCTACAGATAATACAGACCACACAGTAGTAAGTACGAATCTCAGTAGGAAACTTGTACGCTTTATTTAAAATCTGTCGACATTTTTCATGTATCTCCAAATAAACTATTCATTGTACTTTCCTCCCCACAAATCCCCCAAATTAAATATGTTTAATAAAGGAAAATACATTCTAAAAGACTTAGAATGGGAAAAAATGCAATCATTAACAAAGTGAGAAAAACATGTTAAGTTTTTCATGCGTCTCACTGCATCTTCTTTCACTTTGCATAAAATAGTGTGCTAAGCTCAAGGACAAAATTCCAAAGGAGGTACATAAACATGTGCATATCAGTTTGCATTCTGTATGCAGCTCATATACCTGTAAATGTGCCTGGGAGGCCTCTACCCTCAGTGTATAGATTCATAGTTTGCAGCAGCATAAAACGTACTGATCAGGTACTACAGACATACTTCAATCTAGAACAGAACTAGCCATGAGGAAACACATTTCTGTCATCTAGGCAGTAAGTGTAAAAGATTAAATTACCATTCAGCAGCAGGGAAATTCATGATTACGAACTTAGGACTTCACAAGAGTAAGAACTATGCAGCTGAACTCATTGCCAGAAGGATTAAAGCTGACCACCAGTTTACTACATTCAGAAGAAGGTGCAAGAAATGCAAAAAAGCCATTGAAAATCAAAAACTTAAGCTCCAAAGTCTATCCTTTTTAGGTCCAGCTATAACTCTCATGCATCCCAGTCACCCATATGAAATGAACCCACAACAGTCCCAGGAATGAGAATTTTTCTTTGAATATTCATCAGATGTTTTTCATCATAGCAAGTGTCTGCACTTTCTCTTTAGAGGAACATCTTTTTACTTAGATATATCTTCAAAATGAAGGGAAGTTTCCAGGTACAAGTGACTTGTAATGTAGTGCTGCTACTGTGTTTTGTGACTTGTAGAGTCACTAGTTTTCTGTATCTCAATTTTCCCATCTGTAAAATGAAACCAATAAAAGATAGCAGAACTGCTATTTTGCAAATAACCTGTAATTTAGAACTCTCTCATTCAGAATTCTAAACACAGCTTAAGCTCTTGGACAAGGACTGCAATCTAAATAAAAGAGCAGTAGACTATTCTAATTTTTAGCAATGACCAGTCAACCCACATACATGACAGTTACTGTGCAAGTTTTGTTTAGAAAACAAGAGTAAAAATTCCCCTTCAGGTATGGGAGCATCATTAAAGACTACCAGCAGTTTACTGGGGAATCGTGCACAATACAAATGCAGCTACATCAAGTGTTTCAAATCATTAAACTCTCAAGATTTTTACTGAATTAATCACAATATTTTATTCTTCAGCTATTTTAACACAATAAATTTCAAAGTGTTTTAGTAATGTGTTTCTTTCTGGTTATCTATTCTGACTGCCCTATCCATTAGCTCATGCATCTTCCAAGAGGGGTATGCACTGGTTTGTACTTATAACTTACAAATTAAAGTGTATTGTGACAGCTGAAACTTGGTGGGAACTGGGAGATTGTCCCTCTCACACAGGAAAGATACTGCTGATCCCCAGAATCTTGCCTATGTGCAAGGCAGGAGCTTCCAGCTCTGGGTGAGATCAGACCTCAGTGGGACCTGGCAGCAACTGCTTCTCCCAGATGCCTGTTCTCAAGATGCCAGGGCTCCTGGCTATGAACTCCTGGACCTCTGCTGGCTCTGCTCTGTGCCACTCACAAGGCACCTGCTCACACATCAGCTTTCACACCTGTGTGGTAGGTTGCTAATCCATGCTTTAGTGTTTCACAGTTTAAATCATATTTCTAACTTAATTTCCTTGTGACAAAGCAAATATGGTTAAGAGCCTAAAGATAAGCAGACATGTCTGGTGCGCTCACTCTTTCACTCCAGGATTTAGCAACCCAGATTGATCAAACGATCACAGCTCCCCATCCTGCAACCTTTTCACCTTCTTCAATGTAATACCTTTAATGTAGTGAAGAATCATCCGCTTCCTTCTCTTCCTATTCCTAATCTGTTCCAGGAACTGCAATGCATTATTTTTACATGAGGTACCTACAGCTGCATAGGCAACACACAAATGACCTGTGGAACTCTGACAATCAGGAATTTTCAGCTAAGAGACTGTGGATAAAGTACAAGATGCCATCAGCTAAGCCATTTTTCTTTACTTGAAAATCACGTTTACCAGTAACAGCCAATTTGGCACTAAACAAATAAACTACCCATGACTTGAGCTCTGCAGTGACTGAAGTGATGTTCCTAATGCAGAAACAGGGAGTCCCTTGAACTGCAGTATATTTTCCAGTTGAAACTCTTACTTATATACTTGTTAAAATTATTATTTTGCACTTTTCTTGACTTCAATTACATAAGGAATAGCTCAGTGCAGTAGCTGGTCCATGAGTTGTTTAGCTTAATACATTGATTTGGGGTATTTCTATCTCTTTCACATATACACAGATAATGAGAAGATTTGAGGATGATGATTGGGTGGGGAAAGAAAACATTTGAAAAGGGCTCAATCCTTTCTTTTTTTTTTTTTTTGCCTTAATTTGCACTTATTTTCAGAAAGAGCATAGTATATCAGGATCTTTAAAAAAGCATCCATCATTGTTATACAGTTCAGTGGATTCATGATGTGAAATGGAACTGAACAGCTCGCACTAAAGCTGACTTAGATGCCTTAGATATACTGAGCACAGTATTTTACAGTTTTATAGACTGTGATACAAACACATGTACAAGATGTGCTTTTAAAACCTTCTGTTGGCAGCTTTCTTTTAACGACCATCAGGTTTTTCTTTCTTTCCATTTTCAATAACAACTCTTTAACTATCCAAGGCCAGTTACGTTATACCAAATAGATATCCAGATGAGTATGAGAGCAAAGTGAGAGCAAAAATTTGCATGGAGAATGTAACACAAGTTGCACAAAGCTGTCATAGACAAAGCTAAACAGCACACAGACTGATCACTGGATAGTGTCTTCCATCTTCAGCTTACAGAGTAAGTTCAGTTCAGGTTGCTAGAATCACATGCCTGCCACAATTACAATTTGCAAAATGCATTTAAGAAAACCCAGACTTTACATATGCTGTATTTTTCATGCTTGCTCTATTTCATGTTGATGAATAATACATATAAAAGGCAAGGTAAAGGCCCGTGATAGGAATGAAAAAGCTGGCATTTCCTAGAACAGTACAGATACTTATCAAGATGGATGTCTCTGTGACAAAAATTTTAAAAGGTCACCTCAACAAGGTTTCAGTGGGAGCACCAAGCTGAAGAACAAATCTTATTCTGAAGTCATGTTGACATCATTGACTCAGTGCAGTGCAGAGTAAGTACAACCTAAAGCCAAATATGCCAATGGCATTAAAGAGGTGAAGAAATGGTGCACGTCAAAAGGCAGAGAGCAAAATAAAGTTAGAAATAAATTGTGTTTAAAAGTTTCATATTCAGAGCTTAAAACAGAAAAAATGATAACTTTAAAAAAAGGTATCAAGTTTTTTAAGTACCACCAAATCTTGTGGTAAAAGTTAAATGGTTCTTGGAATGCAATCCATATTTTTTTTTTTACTAACAGCCTTCTGCAAAGAATCACAATAAACTTTTTTTGAAGTCTTCTAAGATGTGTTCATAAGATGTACAGCAACTCTGAATTTGTCTAGATGATAATTCATTATACTGACTCGATTTCTAAATATACTACCAAAGAAGACTTTCTGAAAAGTTAGAGTTCTTATCTTTACAATACATCTTGACTGTAGCAGTCTAGTCTCTTAGGAGAGTATCTTTGAAAAAAAAAAAAGGCAAATGACATTTTGTTTCCCACATTGAAACAACATAAATATCAATATTTTCAAAGAAGCAACAGTAGGTAATTGTTAGATTTAGTATAACTTTGTTTGAACAGGATCTTTCAGAGGCTCACTTTGCTTACTTACCTGGTTGTATAAGGCATTACCCACTCCTTGAAAGCAAGTTAGCTATATAAATGAGAGTTATCAAGCTCTGTAACCCTACTATTTTTTTCTAAATTTAGAACCATACAAAGAAATGTATGGAAGTCTTAGTTCTTATTCTGAATGTTCTGAAAAATTATTACACTTCCTAGCTAGGATTAATGGATAGAAACTCTTAAAACAAATTGTGACATTCTGATAGCAAATCAGAGGTCCAGACAATGCTTTATAGTGCACTAATAACCATCTCACAATAGAAAATAGAGATCAGATTAAACAGTTGTAATAATTACCTCTCAACAATGTCAAAGAGACAGCTATGAAAAATGAACATTTGCACCCAAAAAGAATGAATGTAAAGTTAAAAAGCTGAACCAGAACTCAGTATCTCTAGACTTATTTAATACTTCTGAATAGATTTCCTCTGTGACCTTGGTTAGATGATTATCTTTTGCTGTTTCATTTCTCTATGTCAGTTTGGTCAAAAGCTGTCTTCTTCGTGTGTGTCTGAAATTTTAAGAACTGATAAGAAACATTAAGACACACGTCCAATTGAAATTAATAGGAGTTTTCTGAGGAAAAAAAATAAATCAGCTTGGAATATGCTTACAAAAACAAGAGTACATAAGCCCAAGATTTTCTGCATTTCAGACAACTGGATAACTGCATTAGCATAGCACAATGTCCAATCTAGTGTGACTAGTATGGCTCGCATCCAATCCAGAGAGCAGACCAAAGAGCCTAGCTGTATTTCTAGCCACCCACATGATTCTAAAAATTTCCATATGCACTGCTATTGCAAAAGGGGCTCTAATATAATTTTGGATTTCTAGTCCTAGTGAATATAAAACTATTTCAGTGGTTCCTCTATGTAGATAATTTTGAAAATGCTAATACATAAAATTGTTTTGTAAGGCTAGCTCCCTATATGCTGCATATTTACCAGGAAGATCACCTTTTGATCTTCAGCTTTGGGTTCTTTTGACTTGAGGCACCAGCAGAAATAAGTAGAATCACTTACTTATGTGAATAAACTACATAAGATTCAGTCATTAGCATTTCTAACTCTTAAGTATCATTTGCAGACAAACTCAACCATGACAGAGGTTGAAAAACTACTAGAGAGTGAGACATATTTTAATAAAGATGTTAGGACTCACTCAGATAAAGAACTGAAGAATCACCCTAGCCTAAAGAAGAAATGTATACGACCCTATAATAGTGAAGTAAAAACATTTTCCCAATGATTTAAAAAAAACCCAACAAAACCAAACCTAACCACCATGAAATGGCTCATTATTAACAAGCTGAAGAGTACTAATTCATAATTTTCCTTGCAAAGAAGAATCTTATAAAGCATACAGCTACATTCGTAAGTAGTACAAACCAAAAGCATAATAATGAATCAATGGCTTGTTGTTCCTATAGATTGCCTAAGAACGGTGGTGCTGTGGAATTACAGTTTGGAGCGGGGAAGAGTCCACTGTGTGAAAACACACCGATACTTAGCAGCTATCTGTTTATTCTCATTCCTGAAGCTGCATAGGAAATTACTACCTGTCTATGGTAACTGGCAATTACAAGCAAAAAAAATTAAGTAAATATTACCTTACTAAAATGAAAGCAGGCATTTAACAAAACAAATATAATACAACTCTAGCATGCAAGTTACTAAGGATGTTCAGTTTCTTTAAGCAGAACAAACAGCATAGGTGAAAATGTTTCTAGTAATTTGTGATATATGGTACAATCATTTTAAACAGCGACAGAACATGTAATAGATGATATACAAGTAAATACTGTAGTGGCTTCACAGTCCTGCTCTTCCACATCAACATGATTCCATAGCTCCTGAGGTTAAAAACTTGCAGTTTTAGATTTGAGGCACTGGGCATAGAAATAATTTACATGTGAGGATCTAAAGCTGCAAAACTTTGTTATATTGCATTTGCCCTGTGCCATTTTCACAGGCACTAACAACACTGGAGGCTGCAGTGCCTTCAACACTGCCAAAATTGATATATCAGACTTCAAGTAGGTTTAAATATTTATATCTAGAACTGCTATTTTCAGGCTCTGCACAGATTTAACTGCATTTAGTTTTAACTCTGGTAACTCCTGTGCACACTTTAAACTCAAGTATGCCAGATGTTTAAATGCCACAGAGGATTATTATTACTTATTTAGTTATATGGTTCCATGCCTCATGTATGCAGATGCTTAACAAGAAAGTAAAGAAGACATCTTGCAGAGTGGGTAACACCTTCTGAGAAGACTCGTAGCGGGAGACTTGTCAATTCTGAGTTCTAGATATGACCGACTTACTCATTTCACAAACTTCTGTCTGCATTCTCAGCAGTGAACATATAAATTAAGAATGTACATATATTAAAAAGCTAAACTTACACAACCATGTTCTAGAGCATTGGCCTTCCTTCTAACTAATACTTGCAAAAGGAATAAAAATCTTTAAGGGAACTATACTGTAAAATGTTGGTTATTAAACAAAGGTAAAAATACAGAACTAAGTAAAACTCCCCAAATAAGGTGATAAAACAAAAAATGATAGCAAAACCCACTACTCATACAGCACTGAAAAGCAAACGTGCACAGATTAATCACAAAGTTTGAATTTGAGTATAAACATGAACTTATTCCTATAAAATATCAAACTTAATAAACTTAGGTTGAAAGAAAACCCCTAACACTCAAAAGAAACATGAACTTTAAGAAATGACAGGATAATGTGATAAAATGAAAAAAAAAAAAGATTAAATAAAGGAAGCAGAGATAGTGAACTTACTACTACTGCAGCACTTGAGCTTACATTTTATAGAAACGTTAAGAAATCGCATCACAGGGCACCACAGGCACTAGGTTTCTGGACACCCTTAAGTTAGTACCAACAATGACAGACTTCAGAGCAGTACAATTCATAATTATTTCATTATTTGCTGCTTACTGTCATTTCTAAGTCACATTTCTATATGGCAAAAATAACCTGCCTGCACAATGAACCTTCTTTTATGTTCAGTTAGGCTGTGATAAGTCTCAAAGACAAGTGTTCTAGGACACAGTTCTGATCTCATTAGGATAGCCACACTAACTCCAACAAAACTGGTTCTTCTTTATTCTAAAAATCATTAAGAAACAGAATCAAGCTCCAAATAGAAGACTGCAAAAACTTCTCATAATATCAACTTTTCATTAGACACCATCTTATACAGAGACAATTATACCATCATCATACTTTTTATTATGTGAAAATTCTCAAATAACCTGTAGGACTGGGCAGTGGATATCATGTTGCCTTTCAACATAAGCTCTACTGCCAATAAAACACTAACTGCAAAAGATTCACAACTCAGCTTTATCCAACACATCTGCTCCTATTTTGCTGTCAGATATCTCAGAACACATAAGACTTCTTCCACCTGTAACAAAACTATGGGCTAGGACTAGCTTTTCTCTTTCTTCCTTATTAAAACTCTAATGCCCTCTATTCCAAAGAAGAACTAGTATGCTTTCTTGACATTGAGTATGAAGACAAAACATGTATCTAATGATCACAGAGTGTAGTCCTCCCACAGAAGTTAATTATGTGGCTTTTCAGACCACCAGATTAAATTCCTTTTGCTTAATCTTAGTATGCTTGAGAAGGAGGACTTCCATTTACCCCATAGGTACTCGTACTTAGGGGCTAAAGAAACAATGTATAAGGTGCAGAAGAACTGGTAATACTGGCAGTAAAGCAGGACTAGGATTGGAGCTGGGAGTAAGAAACTGAGTTAGATCTAAATGAAGCATGTAGTAACACAAATGTGTTTGCATCACTCAGCAGACACAGCTGTAGTTGTAAGCTACTTGCTTCTGAAGTATACAGGAGCTGTTCTGTGTCATGGTGCCACCTAGGGGAACACTGGAAAAGGCTAAGAAACAGGTACTGAGAAGATGGCAACATTAAATGAAAATTCTTAAAATTTGGTTCAGCTCACCTAACTATAAAAATGAAGAACGCATATTAAACTTGAAGAGAAAAAAAAAATCTTCTTTAAGAGCTCAGCTGTATGTTGTGCTGTTTTTGTGATAGGTTACAAGGTATTTTTTATATATTATATTTATATATATTTTTTATTTACAACGAAGGGGATACAAGTCTTCCCAGTAACATAACAATCCATTTATTGGTATCTCCTCTAACATAGCCTATATTGACACCAATATTCCAAACCAAAACCAAAGAAAAACTACTCAACAAACCAATCCCACCAAAAAACCCCAGCCAAAGAGACAAGAAGAAACAGACCTGGACTGACCCCTGATGTGGAGGCACTTCTCTCAGGGAAGATAATGTCTGCTAGTTAGTTTGCTAGTTTGAATTCAGAGAGGAAAACTGCATTTTCCATTTTTATTAGTGTTTTATCAATATCCAAAAAGTAATGGTTTAGTTACAAAAGAACATACAGGACCAGTTTGAAACTGCATTTGCTTCTGCACATGAATTATTTTTCTTGCAGTTCTTCCAGGAATATCTTTTGTGATTAATTCAAAAATGGTGAGACAATGCATTTTCTCCTCTAAGAGTCTCCTGATGAGACAGAATCAAAAGGCACTTAGCCAAACACAGTAGAAATTGTTCAAGAATTCCTAAGCGTTAAGGTAGATGTTACTAAGGAAAAAGAGGAAGACATACATATTTTTGCTGCCACAGGTAATGTGAACTTCCCATCTATTAGAAATAGCTCTAAAAGATCTTTCAAAATTTCCAGTAGCACCTTGCATCTGAAAACAGATTAAAAACTGAAATAATTATAAAGCTGGACAGACAGTCTCAATCAGATGAAGTAAGAATATCTATTCCTTTTATAGCAGGAGTGAAGATTCATTAAAAAAAAAAGTTTTCAGCATTTTAAAGGGCATGAACCCTGGCTGTGGACTCATGGCCATACAAAGGTGTTGATCAGTCTTATCTTTAAAAATGTTTTATGCAGCCACATACTGCATTCAGAGTTGCCTGTGGATTGAACATAATCAGCAGAGGAAGGAGAGCTCATTACTACAAGCTCTTCTTCCCCTGCAGATTACCTCAGCATGAAGCCACATATCTCAACCCCCAAAAAATTGCTAAGGAGAGCTACACAAGATGTTTCTAAATTAGCTAGCTTATTGTTCAGCCTATAGTTACAACCTTTTTTCAATCTTCAGAAGGACCAGGACAGTTTCTGAATATTAGCAACCTTAAAGTTTAGAAATAAATCACTAAGCAGATGAAACTCAATCAGCAGATCTGGCCTGTCTCATGCTCACACAAGTGATGCCCAGTTCAAATATATGGAAGATTCAGGAGCAAAATCTGATGTAAAAGGGTCAAGGCAGGACATTGCACATGCTGGGGGGAGTGAGGGGTTTAGGGGTGTCTAGTACATTGTATGAGCACTGAGAAGAAAGAACAACCTTTAATTCAGAAAAAAAAAAAAAAAAAGTGGTGCCTTATATACATATTAGCCGCTTTAAGTAACACAGAAAAATAAGCATAGCTGCAGAAAGCAAAGACATTTGCATATCAGAAATCTTTGGACCCCACTTACATAAGAGCTCCAAATTGTAACACCAGTTTTTGGAAACTTATCATTCTGGAGAGAAATAACAATGTTTCCCTTGTTGTCCCAGGTAAGTAAGAATATCAGGCACTTTGGGCAACTTTTCAGGACTAAGTGTGCCATAAAGTCAGAGACTGGAATGCAACACGAATATCACTGAAATAATATTCTAAGTACACAGAGACTCATCTAGGTATTATGCATGTCCTATTTTTTTCTGAAATAAATTATCATCCAGTCAAAAAGCCCAGACATTTGCAATGAAATGGCAGGTAAAAAACTCATCTAGGATGGAAGCTTAGGCGTTCAACTCCCATGTCAATGAGATCCCTGTTACTGTTCTGTATTACAACTAGTCTGTCTCAGTATCTGTGAACTGCTGGCTCTTTCTTCCACTGCATACCCTGCGAAGCTACGTAAGCAATCTGCACAGTGTCAGGTGCATCTTCAGTAGGAATTATGCAGTCTTTATTCTATTGAAATTAGAGACACCCTAAGGAAAGCTAATTTAGAGGCATTGAAAATGAGCATACTTTACAGAAGTATTCTTGGCATCTGGAAAAGAACACCTACCACAGTCAAAGTACATTGTCAGAAATTAAAAATAAATCTAATATACTAGAAAGTTTCCTTGAACTCTTTGTCCTGTAAGTGTATTTGTTCTTTATAAAAGAAATAAGGTTTTTAAACTTGATTTATGGAGCTAATTCCAAATCAAGAAAGTGAGGCTTTCTACATCACAGCAACACACACAATTTTCAAATGACACTACTTCCATTAATACTAATGAACAAAGGACAAAGTTTTCCAGTGACTTCTTTTCTGTACAGAAAACATGATATGGACAATAAGTTACATTCATTAAATCAGAAAAAGCTTCTAGTATATCAGCTACTGCATACCACTATACAGTTACTACAACATAGCATTACGAAAGGCAGTATGTTTAACTGCAAACAAATACCAGAGGCTAATGCTCACACTCTACCTTATGCTTTCATGTTGGGTGTTTAAAACAAGAACAGTGCATACGTTCTTACGTAAGATCTGTCATATACACACAATCTGTTATGAAAACATACCAAAATCTGCATAAGAGAAAATTTAGTATGTATGCATGAATAGCAACCTGAAACACAACTGCATTTTTATCACCAAGCTACACACACTGAGAAGCCTCATTAAAATATTTCTCAGACACAAGAAAACTCTGCTGTAAGTAACCAACAAACTATGACTACTGATTATTCATAATACAAAAAATTTTGACAACAATAGTAAAGTTAGTGATGTGTTACAAACCAGAAATCTACTCATGGGGGGCATGAGAGGGGTGCAAAAAGAAGAGGGAATCACAGATTTACATTTTCAGATACTTATTCAGAAAACACAGTGCTGCAACAAAACTCGAAATGAGAGAATCACCTAAAGAAATTGGAGATATGTTCACAAAAACACTTCAGACAGTAATCATTTCTCACAATATAGACATTTTACCATGCTGTTCTATATTTCTTTGTAAGTGTTTTCACCCTAAAACTATAAGTTCTTTATTTGGGTGTAAGAATAACATGAACCCGACTTTCCAGCATGTACTGAGGCTTCGTAAACTACAATATTAGAATGAGAGACAGAGTAAAATTAAGGGAAAGAAGGTAAAATGTAGAAGGTTGGTACAAGTCCTTAAGATGGAATTGCTGCCACAAGAATACAGAATCACAGCACCACAATTCACATCAATGTTCTAAAATGCAGGAAAATGCAGTGGATGTTCATATGTCAACATATCCCAGCCTCTCATGAATTCTGACCATTCAATAGTGACCACTCGATACAAATAACTGTATTGTATTTCACAGGTTATTAACAGCTGAAATTTCAGTTTCGACCTCCAATATCCTAGAACATACTACACCGTATCTTTACCCACTTCTGAAATGAACTGTATCTGATCAAGTACCTTGACCCGATTTTGACCCAAGATATCCCAGCACCTACTGCTGTGTACTGAATCATGTAAAACCAGCTACTAAGCAGATTTGACAAAACACACAGCAATGCTTGCCTATCTAGATGAGATCAGACCTGACTCCTTGTAAATTATGTACTAGGCATTGTTTTAGCTCCACAGAAAGCAGTAACACATTCTGTAATAGGAATTATGCAGTCTTTATTCTATTGAAATTAGAGACACCCCAAGGAAAGCTAATTTAGAGACATTGAAATTGAGCATACTTTACAGAAGTACAGACTAAATTTGTAGAACTTCCTGTTGTTGATATTATCATCACGTGAGGTATTGTGCCAAGACAAGACAATTTGGGATTGGTATTAGCATGTGAAAGCCACAGTGACCAAAAAGCAATTGCATGCATCTAAGATGCCAAGCATAAGCTGATCATCTGCTAAGATCAGAATAAAGTTTCTTTTTCATATTCACCACTGTACACTTTAAATCATTATCTTATCTCCTGAAGAAACCCACTAAAGACAGTTTACCACCCATCACACACAAGGCTGAACACATACACAAAATTTGATAATTGCAGGGCCTTATTTAGGTGCTGCTATAAATTGTTTTTAAGTCTTACAGTGAATGCCACACTATGTCAGACAAAGTTTCTACAAATCAAGTCAGCTAGTTTTCTGACAGGAGATTTTCAAGACAATACTTATTCATCTTTGGTAGCAGCACACCATTCTTGTGCTGTTTACATTTTATTTAGGACTGTTGAGATTTTAAGTACCTTGGAGATTTTTTGCTTAAATCAAGAAAAAACGTACTTTATTTATGTGATGAAACACACAATATAAATTCTGCTATAAGTTAAATGAGCGTAAAACAAAGCTAACAGGCAACAAAAAAACTTTGGCTTATATTTCCCTCAAAATAAGGAACCCTCACATAAACTGTAATCATGTAGTGGAAAAACACCAAAAGCAAACACCCAAAAAGCATGAAAACTCATTACTTACTTGCAACTCTAAACAGATTCAACATGTTTTTCAAATAACCATGCACATCTAGTAAGATGGAAAAAGCTTACAGTCAAAGAACATCTAAAATAATAAGCCTGTAAAAACTACAATGACCTTAAATTCACATCATCTATTACTTTCTCTGTTATTATGGCATTGTATAAAGAGTAGAATGACTCAATCTGGAACATTTTGAACAAGATACTGGAAATATCCAGGGGGAAAAAGGATAATGAGAACAGTAGGAATTTCAGAAAGCAGTAATAACTAAAACCAGGTCTCAACAGTTAAAGTCTATCAGCCATAAAATACTTTAAATATACCTTCAGTGAATGTTGTGTATTCTGAAGTGTACACCAAAACCAGCTATCATAAAAGCTATTTGAAGAGCTTATCATCAGAAGAGAATCATCTAATCATGCCGTCCAGTGTGGTTACAGAATACTAAGGTTACAGGCAAAGTTTCACGGATAAATACCTGTTATTCACAAAGTGGCAGACAAAAAAAAATAAATTAAAGAAAAACCCTTACCTTTTGCCATATGAAGTTCCTCTGCCTTTAAGTAAAGGAACAGCTCATCTCCCTTTCTGTGGAACTTTGACAGACCACTTTTTCCACCTCTGAGTTCCTGCAATTGTTAAAACAACTTTGAGATTTCTCATGGTTGAAAAATGTGGTTCAATAGAGCAGAGGAGAAATTCTAAATCAGTGAAACCAATACCCAAAATCAGGATTGGATGTTGGTGATCACTCTCACCTCTGTAAATATGACTAATTTTTCTTTTCCATCTCTCCCAGTTTGCCTCCTTTGTTCTCTTGCCTGTCTCTCCTTACTTCTACTGCAAACTCATTCCTTTTTGCAAATGTTCTCTCCTCCTTTCTCTCCTCCGTGCTTTCTTTCTCTAAGATGCTGCATGCATAGAAAAACTCCCCCAATACTTCTCATAGTTCTAAACCTCGACTCATAGATGTGGCTGTACAAGAAAGATGACTCTCCTGTGATTTCTGTTTGAATACAGCTGCATGTGCATTTTTTAACCTTCTACACCTGCAGAAAAGCAGGCAGGATCTCAGCTGTTCAGATTGCTGCATCAAAGGGCCATTTTCACAGCCCCTCCCTATTCACAATTAGGGGCTGCCTTAACAAGGTCTCTATTTGTTCATGTTGGAAATAAACTCTGTTAAAAGATGTGTTCTCTGACATAAAATATATATGGCTTATCCCGTTAAAATGGAACAAATACATCTACTTTGCCCCTCTTCTTTTCCAAGTTACCGTTCCCCACGAGGTCTCTGGTTTTTATTGCGTTCAGTAGGGGACATATTGGTCCCCATTACCAGGGATCATGAAATTAGCACAGATAAAACCTCTGTTGTCAAACAGTAACTGTGTTACTGAAAACAGTTGTATTAGAAAGGCAAGACATTGATGCGAAACAGACATTTCCAATGGCAACAGTGTATAAATGAGGTTCTCAAGGAGCAGGGTTGAGTGAAAACACTTTGGGAAACTCTGTACAAAACGAGCGATTGGCCAAAGCAAGCAGGGAGGCAAGAGACCACCATGATTTTATGTGGGGTTTTCGTCTCTTCTGGAGGCCCTCGGCCCTCAGCACACACCTCCAGCTGTGGGCCCAAGGCCCTGCTGCAGTGGGGATGACAGGGCCAAGAGCTCCTGCAGCCAGTTCGCTGCCAGGGGCTTCGATGGTGGGCACGGGCAGAACGGCAGTCCTAGCAGCGCACGCTCCTGTGGCACAGCCAGGGGACACGCCAGTCCCCTTCTCCCCTCAGCACCCACCAAAACACACCCCGTGTGCCACGCTCCTCCGCGGAGCCTCTGCCGCCACCACCTCCCCGCGGCAGGCCGGGGGTAACACAGCCATGGGGCCACCAACCCCACACGACGGCAGCGAACACGCGCGGCCGGCCCCGCCCAGCGCACGCGCCGCGAGAGAGGCGGGAACCGCCCCCCGCCACCCACCTTCCCCTGCCGCACCCCGCGCAGGGGGGGGGGCGCGGAGCTGGCGCGCACAGGTAGGAGGCGGCCCCGGGGCCTGCACGGCTGTGAGGCGGCGGAGCGCTCGCCATGGGAGGGAGGGGGACGCAGCCCCTACCGCCGGCAGTGGCGGCGAAAACTTGTGGCCCTGTGGGGCCGAGGCTGCCTGCCGAGGAGCGGCTTTAAATCCCTTCCGGCCCCGGGAGCGCGGCCTGCGGGGCGGGGCGGGCAGCGCCGCGGTGCCCCGTCATCTCTCGCCCGCGGAGGCAGTGCCTGGGCTCGGGGGATGCCCGCTCGCCGCTGCAGCGGCCCCTTGGAGGCCGAGGTGGCTTCTCGCGGTGCTGAGACGGGAGCAGGGCCCGGAGCGCGGCGGCGTTTGTAGCCCGGGGCCCCGCAGAGCGGGAGATCCGCCCCGGGGCGCAGGGCCCATCTTCGGCCGCGGCTCTGGGACATCGGTCGGTCTGTCGCTGTCACAGGCACGTCTGTAAAGACTCATCTCGGGGAATCTCTTTGTAGGAAATAACGGACTCCGAGGGAAGGAAAACGATGAGATTTGGTTGCCTTTCCTTCCGACAGCCCTACGCAGGATTAGTTTTAAACAAAGTCAAAACAGTAGAGACTCGCTGGCGTCCTTTGCTAGCAGGCTACAAGAACTGCACTGTTGCTATTCATATAGCTATTAATGACTGGGAAGATGAAACATGGAGAGCAATCCTTCTGGATAGGTTGGGTATGACACCAGTACAAGTGCAAGATTTGTTGGATAAAGGGGAAAAATTTGGCAGAGGAGTTATTGCAGGTAAGCAACCTTGGATTGTGTGTTCCAAGCAAGCTTTCAGTCCCTTAATTTGTTTCAGTCAAATACACATCTGCTTTGACAGAGTGGTGTTGGAGCTGTGGCTGTGGGGCTACTTCGGTTCCTTACCACTGTTAGCTGAGGTCGGTGAGGGAAGTGTAAAAAAAATGTATTCTTTTCCATTGTGTTGGAAATGTGAAGTGTCTTTGACCTTTAGAATAAAGATGTGTGTGATAATAAATGTCAGTTCCATGATTTTTGCGTGTTGAGCTCAGGAACTCTTTCTGAAATGATTTTACAGCACTCTTAGTCAAGTAAAGTCATGTCAGTGCTTTGCATGTCATGTTGTATGACATGAATAAATCCCATTTCAGTTCTATAAATGCTGCATTGCTTTTGCTATTTGGACAGTGAAGTTTGTTTCTGTAACATAAAGCGGGCAGAGTGGTGTTTGTTTGCTTATATTGTGGTGAAATACAATGTATGTTGTTGCACTGCATACTTACAAAGTTATTATCCAACACTTTTGCTCTCTTTTCTTGTAGGTATCTGTTGTTAGACCGTCTATCTTGCATTCTCATTTGAATATTTTTAGCTGTTCCTGCACGACAGTTTAGTTCTATCACATACGTCGAAAAATTGTTCCAGTTTTACAGTGCTGAAAATTGTTAGGTGCTACGTAATACGCAGATTTGTAACCTTGCACGCTAAATTGCGGAGTAGGTGTCAAAGCTGCTTTGATCTTTATTTTCATGTTTTTAATCATGAAGCAAGATAGAAATTTCCTTTCATGACATTAAAAGTATTCCAGAGAGCTGGAATTTCCATATAGTGTAATGATTTTAAAATGTTAATAGAAAGCGTCCTGATAGGAGCAGAGTTTTCTTTGTAATGCAGCTGTTTCAAGGCCAAATGTACCTTAGTAGTTTTGGTAGCAGCTCTCTCTTCTTAGATCCAGGCTGCTTTTAACAGAATTCTGTGTCACTGGGTTGTGAATATTATAACTGCATGCTTCACCTGTTCTTCAGCAACCTAAGTTCAGTCACATAGGCCATCTTCTGCAGGAAATAACACTAGTTTGAGGTGTGCGTGCTTTGTACTGTGTTCTTCTGGTAAGAAATTAGCTGTTTTGTACATCATCTGGGAGGTTTACTTTTGGAAAACTTTCCTCTAGAAGATCAAACTGCCAACTAATTTTATATTTTAACTTTATAATATAGGGTTAATTGACATTGGAGAGACATCACTATGTCCCGAAAACTTGCCTGCTGAAAAGATTCTGGAGTTGGAAAACAAAGCTGTCCTCAGTAATCTAGAACAGAAATACTTGACTGTTGTTTCAAATCCAAGATGGCTCCTGGAACCGATTCCTGCCAGAGGGAGAAGAGGTGTGTGGCAGGTGGACATCCCCGAAGAACTGATCCCTTCAGCAGTGTAGGTATTGCCCCTCAGTATGAGTTTTGTTGCCTAAATGCTAACTTGTAATTCACAAGTCAGCATCTTGAACACCAGTGAGTTGTTTAGGATTCCCTTCCAAAACTAATTGTTTGAAATAGGAAATAGATTTAAAGAACTTACCTTTTGTGGGAAAATAAACAAGATGTAATTTTTATGACCATTATGGGAAATTATTAATAGTTGACTATTTTTCTATACACGATTTAATTAAATGCGATTTTTTTAAGACATGGTTGATGCACTGTGTGTCAGTTTAAAACGTGAATAAATACAGTCATATTGTATGATGCATACATCTCTATGAGGAAGAAAGAGTTGAAAAAAATAGTGCTTGAAAACAGGCTGCCATCATTCATATGACATCTCACAGCCCACTCCTAACCTTCCATTTGTGGGATCACTGAGAAAGAAATAATCTGAGATGCCTCCAACAGAGGCAGAGATTTGCTGGACGAGGTTTCAATGCATGATATAAATGTAAAACAGGAAGTACCAGATTTTCCTCATTAGCAGGTGTGGTACATTAGATGTGCATATGATGGGGGGAGCAGTCTGCAGTATATGGCTCCATGACCTGACAGACTTCATAGAAAGGCTTTTATTGGCAAGACAGTGCTTGTACAAAATTAAGTGAAGTGAGTATGATTTCTTTCTCTCAGTTAAGATGAAAAATACTAGTAAGCTTTGAAAATCTAATCTTGAATTAAAGACAAGTGTGAAGAGTAACTAATGGAAGTCACTAATTTTGGCACTTGGGGATTTTTTCAAAATTCACACCCTGCATTACAGTGAAAAAGGTTTTGATTTTCTGGAGCAAGGCCAGGCACAGGCACAGCTATAAAAACAGGACAGGACAGCTAGCAGAGGCTTGTATTTGGAGAGTTTATTGGAATGCTTAGGGGACTCTATTCTATGCAACTTCTAGAAGAGCTGTAGAAGGTACCTAGCACTGGGGTGTGGAGTCCAAGGCCATTGTTGTCTGCTGTTTGAATCCCAAGCATGAGTCGGGCAGTGACCATAGGGTGGAGTTTGGCCCTGAGGTGGCCTTGGCATAGACAAAGCAGCTGCTGCTGCCAGCAAGGCTGGAGATGTGGGAGGTGCCAGCCTTGGTGGAAAGTGACTGTTGGGCACAGAGGGACCTGGTGAAGCAGCAGGAGCAGCACCCTGGATGCTAGGTGGGCTGGGGCTGCTGTGCTGCAGCAAAAGGGAGCTGTGCTGCTACCACAGGCTCTCCCTTTGTCAGAGCAGCAGTGCATGCAGAGGTAGAGGCACGTCTGACTCAGGTAGCTGCCTTGGCACGTCCCTTGGCAGCTGTGGCCTTCCTGAGGGCAGAGGCATGCGTGTTCTCCCTTGGACCACTCTCCTCCTCGCAGGTAGTTTCCAACGCAAGCTCAACATCTGGTTTTCTTTTCTGGGGGCGTGCATGCAAATCTATGTCTGGTGAAAATTCCGCTGGTGTTTGATTTTTTTGGACCAAAGCTTTGCTTATACTTCATTAGTGCATACGGAAAATGTCTTCTAAAATTTATAGTAGAAGTGAAACTAAAAAATGCAAAGGAAAAAGGTATTTGCCACCACCTTCAGCCTAGAAGTGACAAAGATAGGAGAACCAAGAATTTTAATTACAAAAGAGAAATGTGGATGTTAAAAAGGACTACCAGGGGCTTTCTAAACATGAAGTTTAGGCTGAATAAAAGGGTGCAATAGTCCTGTTAGGTAGTAACCAGCCTTGTGGTTTTGCCATTTGGGAGCAGAGAAGCGTAGGATTTTCAAAAGCATACCAACTGATTTAGAAGCCCAAACACCATTACTTTTCAGCAACTTTAGCATGGAATGAACTCTAAATGAGGGTAACTCTATGATGCTGACATGTACCTTCTCAGCCTTCAGCGAATGCCACAAGGAAACTGCATGTCTGGTACAGAAAGACACATAGCAAATGGCAAAAAATAAAGATCCCGATACAATGAGAATCTTTTCCTTTTATGTGTTCAAACTGGAAATAACCAATGCCTATTTTGTCAGCATTTCTACTCCTCAGAAATGCTACCTCAAAAACTCCTGACCATGAGCCAAGGAACAAATGACAAACAGAATGTTTACTCCCATCTGCATCTCCTCTCTAGTACAGACTTACTTCATTGGAACAGAAATCTATCCCACTAGATATTCTGAGTGTTAGTTTCCACATAGAGGATCCAGTATACCTCCCTAGCTTTTTCTTCTGCAAGTCAATGCATGAGCCAGATTTTGGAAATTGTGACGGCTTTCTGGTGAACCCGTGCAGATGGAGGTGATGGGTGAAGCTTTTCATGCTCTCACTTGTAAAAATTCTCAGCTGTCCTCTCCTTGCTAGCACTTCTTGTTCAAACAATTCTTCATGAATCACTACCCACTTTCCAATGTCCCCCCACCAAATGAACTCAAACCGATCATTTTCAACAATGCCCCAGAGCTTCTTGAGAAGGCTGAGACATACAGAGGCATCACCTTTGCTAGAGCTCTCCTCAGATGGATTCAGGTGCTCTCTTTCTGAGCAGGGTTGCTCAGTCAAAGTTTGTAAAAACCTTTCTTCTATTGGAGGTCCAGAGGCAGCATCACTAGCTGCATTCTTGTCACCTGCTGGACAGAAAGGTTGAGCCTGACAAATCAACTCCCTTGTCCAGAACAGCACCACATGGAGCTTCCAAAGAGGAAAGCTTCATTTTAAATTATTTTTTCTCAGTTTGAATAAATTTTTCAGCTGAACCCTAGCAGCACCTGCCAGCCAGCCAGTTGAAAGGAGGCAATCAACTGACCGAGAACCCCAAGGGTAAACTCAACATCACCATGACAACCATTCTGTGCTGCAACAACAGCACTTGTTGCTTTTCATTTACAGTTGGGCTTTTTGGTTTGGTTGGGGTTCTTTTGTAAATAAAACTGCAATGAGATTTTAAGTGAGACAGTGCTGTGCTGTGTTTCAGCCAGTAGCTGTGTGCTGGTTGTGGTTGGGGTAGAGTTAAACTTATTCACAGTAGCTGATATGGGGCTGTTTTGGATTTTCCCAGATTTTTGCATTTTAACAGTGTTGATAATGCAGAGGTGTTTTAGTTATTGCTGAGCAGTACTTACAGAGTCAAGACTTTTTCTGTTCCTCACACCACCCCAGTGAGTGGCTGGGAGTGCAGAAGAATTTGGGAGGGGACACAGCTGGGACAGTGGACCCCAACTGACCAAAGGGATATTCCATACCATATGACATCGTGCTCAGCAATGTAAAGCTGGGAACGTTCGGAGTGATGGTTTCCCCAAGTCATTGTTATGCATGATGGAGCCCTACTGTCCTGGGGATGGCTGAACACCTGCCTGCCCATGGAAAGTAGTGAATGAATTCCTTGTTTTACTTTCCTTGTGCACACAGCTTTTGCTTTACCTATTAAACCGTCTTTATCTCAGCCCATGAGTTCTCACATCTACTCTTCTGATTCTCTCCCCCATCCCATTGGGGGTAGAGCGAGTGGCTCTGTGGGGCTAAGCTGCTGGCTAGGATTAAACCATAAACTGGTCCACAGGTAGGAAGAGGGAGGTCTGCAGCATCTGGAATTAAAGCACCATCATATCACACACCTTTCAAACATGCAGAAACATCCCTACCCTATTTGCTCTTACCTCACTGCTTCTTACACTAAGGAAAGATGATCCATGGTATTTAACCTACTTAAACTGTGGGTTCACCTGAACACAGAGAGCAGCTGAAAAGATGGGGGAGTAGCAGATGTTATAAGCTACTGGAGCATAGGTTTCAATGACTAAATTTCTCTAAAGCACATGGAAGTCCAAGAGCATCTGTCAAAGGAGGTCTTTCTTCAAACACCAAAATGCTATACCAACACCAATGAGTTCCTATCTTGAAAGGTTTAATCATTTACACCAACACAAAGTTGGTAATGAAGACCAAGCTATGATATTTATCCCAGCTAACAGACAGCTGTAAAACCTACAACTAATGTTTCTGGCATAGACTGCACACACAATGCAAAAGGGAACATCTTATTAAACAGCCAGTCTAATGGGAGACTGGTGTACACACTGCTCAAGGAGAATTAAAACATGAAATTGGAAAAGCAACAAAGGCAACACTTAACTCTCAAGCCACAGCAAAAGTTGAAATACTTACATGAAATTTACATAGCTAACTCAAAAACATCATGTAAGTTGCTATACATTCTGTTTTCCACCCAAAAAAGCTCTCCAGTCTTGCCTGAGAAGTGCAGCATTCCTGTGCCTCTGTGCTTAAGACATTGATTGTGGCTGAACAGAAAAAGAAGAGGTACTATACTAAGACATCCCCAAAGCATTTAAAACAGACATGGAAATCAAGTGTATATTTAGGACCTAAAAGACACCTGGAATAGCATAGGCATTTCATACAGGGTTTTTAAAAAAATACTTTTAGAGAATACTTATACTGTACAGGACAAGACTTTTAAACAATATATTACACTGCTAAAATGTTCATATAAATACTATACAGGCAAATGTGCAACCAACCCATTAGGAAGGTTCACAAATTAGACCACCACACATCTCTGGAAAAGCTCTCCGATTATCTTCAAGATCGCTGATTTGTGTAATCGAAGCCACTGATTCAGCAATACCTATTTTAAAATAATTGGGACAAGGCATGAGATGAAATACATTTGTCTGTTGATTCCCAGTTCCAGTTTAATATGCTGCTGTCATCTTAATCTGGCATATCAATGTTTAACTTGGGAGGTGGAATCACGTATTTTCCAGGACTCTGTGTAATGACCACTCCAGTCTTTTTTCGAAACATTGGTGCAATTTTTGGTGGTTCAGGCAGTGGTGTTTCTTCTGTTTCCTCGTTATCTTCATGATGAAGATCATAAGAAATATTTCCATATTCTCGTAAGAATGGGAAAATTTCAAGCAGGAACTGGCAAAAGTCCTTGCGAATTCCAAACCACCCTAAAAAAAAAAATCATTTCAGGTTATTGCAGAACATTATGTATATATCCATGTTTAAATTACAGCTGTACTACCACAACAAGAATCTATTTCATTTCACAAGTTAAGCAGTGTCAGGTCATATCAGTACACAGAGAAAGAACACAAAAAACTTTGCATCTCAATCAAAGCAAATCTGGGCCACAGGAGAAGACATTCATGCCCATTTTTATTTAATAGATATAGGCTACAATACCAGAAAGGAACAAATATGGGCATAAAAGGAAAAGAATTATGCCCATCCAGCCTCTGTACTAGTAAGATCTAAACAGCAAAGAAAATATACAATGTCATGGAAATAACGAAGGATAAAATGCTAAATTAAAATTAAAATCCCACTGAGAATTCACATGGAGTCCAAGCAGATGTTATGCTCTTACAGGGATAAGAAAAAAATAAACCAAACAAGACATTGTAACACTGAAAACTTACTATTGTTTTCAGGTGATTTTAGTAACAGACATCTGAATTCTTTCATGAGAGAATACACATAAAAAAGCCCTTTTTGAAAATACAAATCTTAATAAAATACATTTAAGCCTTGAGTTTCAAGCTGTTTCCATGATTTTTAAATACTTACAGTGATTTCCTCCTTTTTGTCCAAATGTTGTTGCCATTAAAGTTATCAGTGAAAGCCAGAGAGGAACAAATATGGGTATAAAAGAAAATGAATTATGCCCATCCAGTCTGTGTACTAGTAAGATCTAAAGGGAAAAGAAATATAAAACGTCAGTTCAATTGTAATACCCACTTTCAAGCTTCTTAAAACATGCTAATCTCACCCATCCATGAAGAAAAAATGTCCTTCACAGAAACATGTAGTTACAGTTCCAACATGATGCATATTTTAGCACAAAAACTTGAAAGAAACATAGAACTGTTGTTTTTCTTTCCTATTTGCTGTTAATATTTTATTCCAAAAGCAGTATTCTCATTTCAGTAAGTTCAAAAGAGACACAGCAACATTCATCACTCGCTTAAAAAAAGGAGACTTAAAAGTTATGCTTTTTCCTACCTCAAATGTGAGCAGTGGAACTACAATTGTCATCCAGCTGACAGCCATTGTTATGTGCGTCCTCCTTTGCTCAGCAATCACATCCATAGAGCGCAAGAACAGAACAGACCATACAATGTAATAGAGCACTACTAGACACAGAAAGGACATCAAGATCCACAGGGGAACACAAACCACCTGAAAGAAAAAGACATAAACTGCTTTCCCCTGCCTGACAGATACATTTTTATCAGTTTGATTTGTTTCAGGTGTGGTTTTTTTAAGTAAAGCAAGTCTACATATTAAGTCTAAACAAAAAAAAAGGAATTTAAGTTGAATGCTCTTTAACTAATATAATCTCTAACAGAAAAGCTTCACAAATCGTGTGCACTGTTATGAGCCATATCAGCTCTTTGAGGTTCCTCAGTTAACTCTGCAAACCCCAGCAAGCTGAAACAATTTAAAATTAAGCCAATTTAATTGAACTTTAATAATGCTTCTCTGATTTCACATGGGCTCAAATAGTATTTGAAATTGATTTTAGCAACTGTTTTCTACAGTGGACACCTTACTTAAAAGAATTTCTAAATTATATCCTTTTCCTAATTTTTTTTTTTTTTTTAAATAGAAAGGAGAGTCATAATCCTGCCAGATTATCAGTTTCATGGTAGTTTATACAAATCAAGACACAGAAACAGCCCTTTTGTATTTTAAAGGCACTTGGGATGGGAAATCTCAGCAGTTTAGTCAGTGATCAGTAGCGCAATTAGTGGATTTACATGCATGCTAACACAACAAATAGAACTAATTATTTACCACACCATATTTACCAACACGTTCCCTAAGTCACCAATAATTTTCATGGCTAGTTTAGCGTTCCCACTTTTGGTTAGGATTTCTCTTTCAGCAACTGATTAGAGATTAATTGCAGTTGATGGCACATCCCTCTGCCCTGAAGAATGAAATGCCCGAAGAACAGCTTCTGCTTCCCATGACCACTCAGTGAAGAATTGTTAAGTGAGCAAAAATGTGATCATGGACTCTGATCATACGTTAACTGTTCCCTATAGTAAATATCAGCATTTAAACAAGGATAAGAAGAAAACACTTGTTACATACAAGCCACGGCCATCTGATGATCTCGTCTAGCCTGAGTGCAATAAATATGAACTGTAGAATATTGACTGAACACAAGATTTCCAGCTAGAAAAAGAAAACACAGTAGTTAACTCTTAGCAGGATAAAGCTATTTGCAAGATAACCGAAGAATCTGTCAAGGGACTTAGTTCTGACTCCATGCTTATCACTGCAATGGGGAACATAATTTGCATTTACATTAAATATTACTAAGCATCCCTACATTTGGGAGGCTGTGATCCCAATAGAGTAACTGCAGAGGCAGCTGTCTCCTGAGGAAAGACCTTCTTGGTATTAAAAAAAAATAAAAGCACTACCTGCAACACTATTAGAGTGATTAGAGAAATAAGAAGAGTCAAACCAATCAGTCTGAAAAAAAGCAAAGCACTGGAAAACAACTATTTTCTTCAGACAAGAAGTACCGCTACAGTTAAATTAACAAGTAGTAAAAAGTCCTTCAATTTAAAAATAGCAAAATCTATCTTTAAAGGGATCATTTAGTAGCTGCAGTAATGTAAAGGTGAAAACGACATGTGTTTAACTACCAATAGTCCAGTTTAAAAGTCCCAGCTCTGTCTGGGGCAAAAAAGAAATACATATAACAGTAGAAGATGACAGCCAAATTCAATCATTTACTGTATAACAGAGAGATTTTAAATGACACTGGAGACAGTTGTTTTTTGAGGCAATACAGAAAAGCAATAGTTCCCATTAAAAATGTTAATGAAACCTTTGTGTGTGTCTTGCTTGCCACTATGGCAAATGCCTGTATATTTGGAGTGGCTAGGCTCACAACTTAATGAATTCAATATGCCTTAAATAAATGGTGCTTTATTAACTGTAAAAATAGTGTAACACACAAAAGCAAGCTTTTACTGAGCCCACCATGGTACATATACAAAACTTCACTTACTGATCACCTAATCAGTTTCAGAATAGGAACAAGCAGACAATATATTTTTCAGATTAAATAATTATGAAAATAAGAATAGATTAACAACTACTTTGATTACTCATGCCAAAAACTAATATCCTGTATTAAAATCGGGCCCCTCTTACATTTCTGGCAAATGAAAAGGAACTAATGAAATCTTCCCAGAGTAAAAATAAAATAAGGTAGAACAGCACTAAGTGAAGATGACAAAACAGTAAAAAGATGAGTTGACAGTTCAGCTGCATAACTTATTTTCTTTGAGACAGCTGTTGCCTTTTAGGGGTGAGTGGATTCCATTTTTTTCTGCCAGTACTTAGCAGCTGTGCAGTCATCTGTAAATCAATGGGTAATGAAGCATCACCCGTTGTGTAGAAGGCAAGTACTTCTACA
The DNA here is from genome assembly GCA_028020825.1 of Podargus strigoides. Classification (NCBI taxonomy): domain Eukaryota; kingdom Metazoa; phylum Chordata; class Aves; order Caprimulgiformes; family Podargidae; genus Podargus; species Podargus strigoides. Next base: position 12,278,605 of record CM051631.1, read on the forward strand.
CAAATTTTACTTTTAGGAATGGTTAAGCGTGAATAGAACTCTGCAAAATGAAATTCTGTTTGCAGTATTTTTACATCAGCAGTTTCAGGTATCAGTTTACCAGGCATCCGAACCATCACCTACCAACAAATGTTTCTCTCTAGAGGAACTCAGTTTATGCTAATGTTAGAGAAATATTCCCTTGAAATTAAAACAGAAGAGTTGAACCTCATCTAAAATCAGATTTTAAATTGTCATGGGGTAGTCTGAGTACATAGAGAAAAAAAAAACAGAAGTCTACTCAGTAAGAATTCTAAATTTATTGCAAAATGTCACAACCGTGGGAAGATCTTGAGAATCCTTGCAAAGCTCTTCCAAAACCAAAATGAGTTAGGGAGGAAAGACGACAGAGGCAGAAAATAAAAACCTGCTGGTTTATGCCTACCATCTGCATTCCCAATTTAAAGATTAAGAACACAGAGTGAGACAGTAAGAAATTTTCAGCCCTGTAGGGCTCTGGAAGTTGAATTCTGCCTAGGGACAGTGCTTATTATCACTGGAATTTTCTTCAGTAATTTCCATTTAAGTGTCTAGTGTTAGTCCATATTGCAGAGTTTGTGGTGAGTTCTTTTAACACACAAGAATAAAAAAGCAGGTTTAAAACATGCTGTGATTTGGTAGTTAAAAAAACTAGAAGAGATTAGGAAAAAATATATTATTTCTGATCCTGATTTTTCACTCTAGCAGGTCAGTGCAAACAATTAATTCAACTGATGCAGTCATCCATGTCATGCTTTACTGAGAGATGAACTGTATCGGAACTGATACAGAGTCTTGCATGGCCACAAATTTTACACCTAACAAATGAAGCCTTACCTCCAGAGACCTGTCATGTCGGAATCCCCACACACAAGCTGCAACTGACACCGGAGACACAAAGAATAACGGCATGAAGACCAGAAGCCAGAAATGGGTTCCCCTTTCGATCCTGTCACACACCAGAACTTCGAACATCAGCAGTAGAAGGTGGATGCCTACTGCAATTAACATGGCTTTGAACTCCACACAGGTTTCTCCTTCTGCTCTAAAGAGAGAATGAGGAAGCATTCAGTTCATTTGTCAAGAAAGCATACCCTCCTGCAAACATCCCAAGACACTTTGTTTACAACTGTTAAGTTCTAGATATTAACGCTTGCTTTTAACGTATACATTATGCCCAAATAGCCACTATTAAACTACACTGCTGCTGATGTAACAGGATTTCTTGCCCATAAAGCTGCATATTTAAAGTACTTTACTCAAAGGGGGCAGTGGGATTTTTTTTTCAACTTGAAAATTTTCTAAGGATTCGATAGCTGTGCAGATAAAACAGGATTTCTTTACCACTACGTACACACTCAGGTATCATGCAGGCTGTAAGGAAATAAGCTCAGTCTAAAATTATCTGTTTGGTTCCCGCACCAGCTTTCACTGAATCAGCATCTTCCCCCAGAATTTCTTTAGTCACCAAAATCAGCATTTGGCAACAGAGCATTATCTGGTACTAAAAGGTAAGACGCCTGTAAAACAATAGCGTGCGCACAGAGAAACGACGCTTTTTCCTTTTTCTGCACAAGTACAACATGCAAACAAGACCTGAACCACACAATACAGTGTATCAGAAACACACCTGTGCACATAATTTTTCATTTAATATTCACCACAGACAGAAAAGAGAATTTATTGCATTTCATTGAAGGTAGTTTTTATCTTCCTCTAGCATGCTCAAATCCACATCCTACTCTGATTACCAAAAAAGTAAACGCTGATGTATTTAAAGGTCTGAAAGTTATTTTATCCTAGACTATCAATTAAAATATCAATGTTAAACAACTTTGACGCAAATGAAAATGAATTTACAGAATTTGCTCCCACAAATGTCTTACTTTGCAAGCATTACACATCTGCCTATATTTGTGTATTAAACTACTTGAATATTTCTTCTAAAACTGCATCTAAAGTCTGAAAAACAAATTCTCTATGTTCACTGCATATGAATTACTGAATATTCATCCATATGTTCCCTGAGGTTACATACACACCAAGGAGAAAAAAATCAACATTCTTGAGGCTGATTTATACATTTCAGGAAACTGTCTTAGAAAATAATCCAATTAAATATAGTATATTCCTAGTGCATATGAAAATACATATTTCCATATGCCTTATACTAAAGCAAAGAATTCCCAATATTCCAACAGAAAAGCACAAAAAGTCACCCCAGTAAGAAGTCTTAGCTTCTCAAAGATACTGTTGTTGAAGCTTGTGATAAACTGTTGCAACTAGGATTAAGACATCCATAGCTGCATTTGCATACACTATAGGTTGTGATAATTATTTTTAATATGTTGAAAACAAACCTCCTGGATGCTATACCTTATGTTGTTAAAAATCCCATTTATGAATTTGATTCAATACAGAAAACACATTATGTTTCCTCTGCTTTGCAAAAGAAAGATTCTCAACTTACCGATACTGTGGGTTTCGGGCCCATACTCCTGTTCCCACTGAGGCACCAACAATCACCATCAACTTCCAGAGCCATATGGGAGCAAATACTGCCCAGTAACTCCACTGAATTTTGTCATCCAGACGTAGGGAGAGCAACACCGAAAAAAGCAGCAGGCAGGCATAAATCAGAAATTTGCTATTAAACAAACAAAACAGAGTCAGAAGTTAAGGCAGGCAACTTAATATGAACTTTGTAGAGAACAAGGAAGTTGATCATAGCGGAAATTTAATCAGGATACTGCCTAACAGAAAACGTGTGTCAAACTTCTTTGCACAGAATCATATCAGTTCTGAAGAGTCAAGTATTTCATCATAAATACAGCATATGTCATCTCTTTCGCTTATAAAACCATTGCTTCAAGGGAACACATCAAAAGCATTCTTGCATGACAAACTTAATGAATGGACAACTATAAATAGTTCCCTCCCACAAGGATCCAGTCAGGAGCTGTATTATTAGAGGCTCAGAAATAGACCAGCTGTACATGTTTTTAGAAAATGTCCTTTTTCATACAAATCAAAGCAGATAGTTTTTGATCTTCAAACTTAGCTTACAGAATTCATATAATTTTAGCCACATTATTTTTAACTAATAAGGCAGACTCCGGAAATTTTTTGTTAACTTTCACATTCAGTTAAAAAAAAAAAAAAAAAAAAAAAAAAAGCGCAACATTGTAGTAAAAGAACAGGTTACAAGTTTAACAAAAAGTTACTGATTATAGAGTGAAGTTTCTAACTGGAACACTGAGTATGGTGCTTACAGGTTTAAAATAAGTTACGTTGATATATTTTATAAACTAGTCCACCTAAGAATGAAGAAGTGTATCCAGAATACTTGTGAGTGGCAAAGCAATTGCTGATATCACCAGAAACCACACAAAATAATTACATGGTACATGATTTCCTCACACTACAGGCAGGGAAAAAGTCACCCACCCATTCAGCAGCGGGTCACAGACTGCTTTATAAAACATGTAATTAGGCTTTAACAGCACTTCAGTGAAGTAATTTTATGACTTTTCAAACATGGATAATCTAAAGAACAGATTAAAGCAGCAGTAGTCAGGAATGCTACCCTTACTCCAACAGCACAACTCAAACTACCTACTTTCACTGTCACCATATAAAACATTCATTAGATCAGCATTACCTTGTTTAGATATCAAGCTGCTTTGCCTCTAGTCAGAACAAGTGTGTTAGCTGCCCCTTAATAAGGAAAAGCAGTTTTATTGTGTCAGCATCCCCTCACATCCTTGATGAGACTACCTCAGGACAGGATGATACAAACCAACAGGCACTCTTCACAGCAGCAAAGAGACCCCTTCACTCCCTGAGCTATTTGTACTTTTCCAGCAGTCCACAGTTGTGTAATTTGTACTTTCCCTGGCTCCTCAATAAACACAAAAGTAAAATGCCATGCAGTAAAATACCAGTGCTCCCTGGATGTTCCAGTAAACACCAAAACATTCAAGATTACTTATCTGCACAAGTGCAACACTGAGCTCACTCATTCATCATTCAGACGGCATTCAAATAAGCTGCAAGCATCGCTTAGCAATGACAAAACTTTCTAAGCTTCTGGAACTTCTCTTCCTACTTTTCCTTTACTCCCAACCACACATATTTAAATAACTTATTTCAGCCTCTCTGCAGCACTGCCTTTCCTGAAGCATTGGTTCCTCTCCTGTCTGAACAACCGACTGAGCACAGCTTTTTGTAACTGCAACCGTGCAAGGCCTCTTTCACAAGCAAGGTTCTTCCAGGACTCTGTGTTTCATGCCACCCTGCACAAGTTACTTGGAGGCCTTAAAACACCTGGAAACAGCAAAACCTATAAAATTCAACTCATTCTCACAGCTTCTTCAGAAGTTACATGTGTCTGTACTTGCTTGGCAAGGGTGCTGAAGCCCAAGCTGCAGTGATTATCACCTTCTTTAATTGAGCCCAGAGCAAAGAATGATCATCAGCAATTCTCCATGTCCACACTAGGATTGGTAAGGGCGATACCTTTGCACCTGTAAAAAATGAGCCTTTGCTATTCCCTAAACGCCTGTGTTGGATCATAAGGCAGCTTTGCTTTCCTGTATAAAGCTTTGTACCCCAAAGCGTTCAGCTAGAAAACTCAAAAACCAAAATGAGACTTGGAGTAATCTGAGAAAGCGACAGAATAAAACCAAAAGGATGACTGGAACTTAGCCTGGGACCCAGGTGAGGGTTGCCCGGGGGAGCACGCACCCACACCCGCGGCCGTGGGACCAGGCCGGTCCCGGAGCTCCGGGCCGCCCCTCGGCACAGCCCTCTCGCACACACGGCAGCTCCAGCCGGGCGGGCGCCGCTCGCGGGGTACCGTCGCCTCAGGCCGCACACCGGGACCCTCGGCCGAGCCGGCTCTGCCGGCGGGGCGGGGCACGGCACAAAGCCGGGCCCTGCGGTGTTCCCCCCCGCGCCCCTCACCGCCGGCACCGCCTCGTGCCCCGCCGCTTCCGGACCCGTCCCGCTACCGGGGGAAGGCAGCGGAGCCTCCGCCCAACAGCGGCGCTACGCTAGGGCAGGGACCCGCCGGGGCCAGGCCAGGCGCCGCTCCGCCACCGTGCGGACCGACAGCGGACCGGCAGCGGACCACCAAACGGGCCCTAGCGAGGCGGCGCGGCCCGAGGCTGCCCGTTGAGCGCCGGGCCGCCCTCACCTGGGGTTGAAATCCTGGAACAAGCCGCGCAGGTTCATTGCGGCCCGACCCTCCGCCCCCGCAGCACTCTACCAGGCATGCATGGCGCGGCCGCTGCCACCGGAGCCTGGCCTGGCCTCGCCGCCGCTCCGCCCCCGCCGGAACCGGGCAGCCCGCGCCGCCCCGCGCATGCGCGCTGCCTGCCAGGTCCCCAGGGCGGAGTTCCTCCGCCGGGCTTCGTGGCCAGCACTGCGCATGCGCCCCACGCGCGGCGGGGTCTGCCAGCAGCGGGGCTGGGCCTTGGCTGGGGAGAGGAGGTGGCGGTCGGGCCCTTGTCAGCCCTCCCGGGGCTTACCCGCAGGAGCCGGGTTCGTTCGGGGCCCTGCCCGCGACCCGGGGGTGGCTGGCAGGCCGTTCCCCATCGGGAGGAGGGGGCGGCCCGGGCCTGTCCCCGCTGAAGCCCCTTCTGGGAGCGGCGGCGCCTGAGGGAGCCGGGCCGCAAGCGGGAGCTCCCCGCCGTGGTGGGGAGTGCGGTGGCCTTCGGGGCATGTGGCGATTCCGTCTGGCATTTCGGGAATAACGCTACTAGAAGTCGTCATACTCACCGAGAAACGTTTCAAATATATATTAAAAAAACCCAGTTAACTTTGTTTGGGGGAATCGGTATGGCATCAGTAGTGCATTTCAAAGGCACTGAGATCACTGAATTGTCACGGACCTTCCTGGAGACAAAGTACTGGTACTGAAAGGCTCGTCAGCCAAGCTAAGAGAGGCGTAACACGAATCAAGGCTGAGGGCTCCAGCTGAACAAATACTGGTTAGAGAGGAGAGAGTTGGTGTTTCTCTTTTTTTGTTTGTTTTTTAAGTGAAAGTAATCAGCTGCTGGAACAAACGACCCTGCAAAACAGGAGATTCTTAATTTTTAAATAAAGTCCGGGTGCCTCTCTGGAAGATACATGCTAATAAAACTCAAGTCAGTGAGCTTGACCATAACAAGGGTTATAAAATTATATAGCAGATCAGGACAGATTATATGATGACTCTATATTGGGATAGATTATCTGATGACTCTTTTTGAGCTAAATATCTCCATAGCTTCTCACTAATCAAGCTTACATTGCAAGTGAAATGCTAATAAAAGAAAAATTCAATCATAGCTTAAGATCTAGCTTCTGCAGAAAGATGAAAAAAAGGACTGAAATGTAAATGGTCTGTCTTTACCCAGTGCTAACAGGACTGGTAACTTATACCAGCTAAGAAACTGGGTTTATGTGTAATGTGATTTATGAAATGCCAGTAGCTACTTGTGGGCCTTGACAGTATTCATTAGCTAATACGATCTACTCAAAGGTGTGATTCATCTGGAGATACTCACTGGCAAATTGTAGATACAATTTTAACTCCATTGGCAACAGCACAGTAGCTGACAGCCTTCCACACCAGGAGCTTTCTGCACAATATATTCAACTGATAAGGCAAGGTTATGTCAAAAGCTACAAGAAAGCTAGGACGTGCCAGCACAAGTACTGGCAGTGAGGAGGGTGTGTGAAGACAGTGGTAAGAAATCAGGATGAGAGAGAAGCATGAAAACATAACGGAAGAAAAGAGAAGAGAAGGGAAGGAAATGATGAGGGCTAGGCAGTCTCCAGAGACTGGTAAGATGAAAAGTGCCCATATGGTAGGACCTGTGGCAGAGCAGTACACGAGCTTCTAGGGAACCAAAGAATTGCCAGTCTTAAAAATTGGAAACTAGAACTTTGTTTTTCATTCTGCTTTTTCAAAAGTTGAGCCTTACTAGTTTGGAAATGAGAACAATTATGCATAATGCATTTATCCAAGATAAAATACATCTACTGCAATGCCCAAAGAAGCTACTAGATGAGACAGTACCTGTAAGGATTATCCTCAGCCAGATGCAATCATAAAACAACGTCAAAATAATATTAACAAGGAATTATCTTAACTTGAGAACTGTTAATAATTCAGAAGGCTAATAAAGCAGTATGCCATTTCTAAGAAAATTCATGAAGGTCTGTAGGAGTAAATCAAGAAAGATTTCTTCTGCAGTTACAATGTTTGGCTGACTGCCCAGGCAGAAAATAGTACCTACAAAGAGCTAGGAAAGAAATCCCAAGTTACAGAAAACATGATAGAGACAAAGCTAAAAGAAAAAAAAAAAAACAAAAAGGAGGTAACTAGAAAGAAAGAAAACAGCTCTTTGCTGTTTCACCCAACCTGCAGGTGCCACAGCTGAGAAAAGCTCCACTTACTTTATCTGCTTTTTCGCCAAAGAAATATATAGCAAATTCAGCCCCCTATAAGGTAGTAGACTTTTGCTCTTTCTCTCCTCTGGAGGAAAAGTTAAGATCTGGCTGCTTAGCATCTGCTGTCAGATCTGACAAATGTGCTGGGTGACGTTTTTCTACCTGTAAAAATACCGTGCTCTCCCGGCAAGCAACAAAGCCGTGCTGTGCAGGGGGGATGCAATGGGCACAGAAAAGATGGTGGAAAGAAGGACTTTGCAGGCAGGGCTGGGATTGAATGGGGGCCCCAGAGGTCTCTCTGGGGTGCGACCATGCCTGTTGTGGCACAGATACACACATCCCAACTCCCCACCCTCACCTGGGGACATACAGCCCGTGGTGTCCCCAGTGGCAAAGACTCTCTTCCTTGCACTCCTTTTCACCATCCTGCTCATCCTCTGTGTGATCCTCAGTTATGTGTGTAGGGACAGGGATGACTGTGTCTGAGTGGAGGTGAGCTGTGCTGGGAGGATGGAGCCAGCGCCAAGCCCAGGACTGGCTGGGGTGTGGGTGTGGGTGTGGGTGGGGGTGTGGGTGTGTGGGTGTGTGTGTACATACCCAGGGAAATCGCTGTCTCACACTGCCTGGTCTTATAGCTGGCAGCTCTTAGTGAGTGGTGTTTCTATTCAGAGCCAAATTAAATGGCTTTGTTTCCTTCTGCCTGACTAGTAAGTTTCTTTTAAGTGTTTTTTTAACTTGCTTAGATGTTTGTTATGGGCTTTTAATTTGCATCTGGGAAGTTTTATACAGTATAGTAACTTCCATTTGCAGGACTGCGGTGTGATTTCAGATCCAAGAGAGACAATGCAAAGTAGTTTGAGATGCCTCTAGTGCAGGATACGTGTTCAATTTTGATTAATTTTCCCAATCTCAGCTATTAATCCACATGTTCCTTCACAGTGTGATCCAAGTTTATAGTGCTGCACTTACAAGGTGTTGTCTGAACTTAAAGACTTGTAAGATTTCTCTTGAGTTTACATTTTATGGTGATTTAAGGGTGGGAGGAGGAGTATGGGGAGGGGATAAAAGAAGCAGCAAGTAATCTGCTTTCTGTTAAAGACATCCTGTCTATTGCTGGTTGAGACTTGAACACTAGGAATTGAACTGAATCCCCTGAGGCGGTTTATGTTGGAGATCAAACAGACATTTCATTTTCATTCCATTTATCTGGTTCCTCAAATTAGTTCAAAAAGTCATATATAGTGTCTGTTTTATAGTCACTGCCATTACTGCTTTCATAAGCCATCTACTTGTATTCTTTTTCTGCTTAAAAAACATAAACCAAGAGGTTCCCTATCCTTGACTGGCGAAAGTAAAGTGAAGGAAAAAAACCCCAAACCGCCTTCTAGTTTGTCAAACTTGCTTTTCCGTTGGCAGTCAGCCTTGGCTCCTTTCTAACATACCTTATAATTCATGTCTTGTTTGCTTTACAGACTTCTCAAAGTGTCACTGGTAGATGACAGGAATACAGTAACACTTAAAGGGAGGACAGCAGTTCAGTAATAATTGACTTATGTGGCTGACAGCATAGCCATGAACTGTTTTGAGGCTCATCTTTCATGGTCTATGACAAAATATGAAATTGTTTACTAAAACAAATCTCCGGATTTGAAAAATTCCCATTTGAATTTCTGTTGATTCTACTGTAGGCCTTACTGTTAACATTCATTCACAGAATAAATAGAGATTGACCAGTAATTGACAAAGAAGAGATTGCTCCATCTATTATAAAATCTTTAGACCAGCCTGTAATTTTGCACAGTTAAAACCAGTAATGATCTGATATCTACACAGATGTTGTTGTCATTGGCATTACATGCAGCTGCTTATTTTTGAAATTAGGCCCTTCAATTTCAATCAAGATGTCAATAATTTCTGTAAGAATATTGGTTTGGGTCCTATTTGGGAAGTCACTTTAAAAGCAAATAGAAATCATTCTATTTGCATCTGCCTGTTGGATGTTGTGCCCCTAAATTAATATGCTCCAGCCTGAAACCTATTTGTAGACTTGTAGTAGTTCAGCAAGTTGCTGTTTATGTTGATGCCAACTAGGACTGTGATGTGAAGCAAATTATACTACTAAAATACTATGAATTTCATAAGCTCTTCTGCCAGTGGGATGCTAGAAAATGCACTTCTGTGCAGCTATTTGGCCAAAGCAAGATTTGATACAATGTTTTGACGTCACCTGCAAAAGACATATCTGGTTTAATTATATATACTTATATATATATATAATTATATATACTCTACTTTTCCATCTTAAACTGTTCAGCTAGTTTCACTCGTTACTTGCCTTCCTGTTGAGAGGAAGCTTATTTAAACAAGTCATGTTCCGTGCCCCTTTTCTTATGTAATGTCTTTTTCCTGCCTCGCCACAGCTTCAAAGTTACTCATTTTTTATGATACTCTATGCCTAAGCTTTCTGCCACTCCTTTCCCTTCCACTGTGTTTAGGAGCTATTGAAATAAAGCTGGAAAAGAAGGCATTGGATCATTGCTCTATAAATAAATTCTATCAATCTCCTAAAAATGGTGATTTATCAGAGTTGATGCTTTGCTTCAAGGCCTTCTTAATTCCATTAGGCTTTGATGGTGGATTAGATCACATACATTGTCTTGGCAAAATTAATATAATGTTCTATTCTTAAACCCCATGCATAGTGTCCAGCACAAAATACGACTTATTTGCAGTTGTTTCACTTTCAACCCTATCGTGCTATCAGGCTACTTGGACCAGCTGAACCCATAAGCATTTAAGGAAGTTCCATAATTTTCTCAGTGGAGATGAGATTCCGAGAGAAGAAGGAAGTGACCTCTTCAGGAAGACACCAACTGAGACATATTTATCTCCAAGAGACGAAGGCTTGTTTAAGAGAGCTCCAGCCAAACTGAAAACTGAATCAACTAGATTTTTGCTATTGTATGCACAGGGAGATGTTAGAGATGCTATCAACCTTAAAACAGTAAGAACAACCTGCAAGTCTCTTAGGCCCTTTTCTCATACCAAATCTGTATTGACACTCTGCCAGCGTCACAGAATTACAGAATGGTTGGGGTTGGAAGGGACCTCTGGAGATCATCTAGTCCAACCCCCCTGCCAGAGCAGGTTCATGAGTGTTCAGAATTATGGATACTTTCAGTGACATCTCAATTGTCATTGAAGCAGTGTGGTTTTCTCTTCCTGTGTTTCTGACTTTCTTCAGCCTAACTCCTGTGCCAGATAATTCGTCAGGTCTCTATAGCACTGGAGTTTTAATACGTAGTGACCAACAAACTACCCTCCAGTAGCTTTGTGCTTTATGGTGATTGAAGTAGGAGCCCAGTATGGCTCTTATAAAAATCACTGATGATGGTATCCTTATTGACTCAAGTGAAGTCAAAGTGAGGTCTGTTTTATATTTACGGGAGGACACAGGTCAACCTGACCTGGGTTTAGATTTCTTTACTTTGACCAGTGTGTTATATTCATCAAGTATTTTAGGTAATGTTTTCTTCATTAATTGAAAGAAAGCAGATCTAGGAACTAGTGAGATTTGATTTTCACTTCCTTTAATGGCTGTTTCAAACACTGTCACTATGTGACTTCATTGATATTCCTGTCACATCCCTTGGAGAGTTTTGGGTTTTTAATCGCTATTGAACTTTGTCTGTTCAAGTTAGCACAGTGCTGATTTTCATATTTTCTTTCAGCTCACACTTTGTTCTTGTTTAATTGCCAAAAGTAATAGTCATCCAAATTCTAAACACAACTAACCAAAGTGCAGATTTTCTGCCCTGCAGTAGTTTATTCTGTGACTAGAATTTACCAAATAGTTTCTGAAATAGCAAAGCATCAGATTTCTTTGCTATTATACTTTTTTTTTCCATGTTTATCATTACCAAAAAAACGTATCTGCCTCAGAAATGTATGTACATTTTATAAATAGAAAAGAGAAAGTTTAATTTGCAGTATTTTTAAATAAGAAATTGTATAAACTTACAGTTGGGAAAAATGCATTAAGTAGTTTACAAAATAGAAATACAGCATCTCTTGGTTTACCTTTAAATGTTGCATTTAATTTTAGTACAGTAAACTAAGACTGGTGGTACAGGTAAAATATTTGATATAAAATTGCCATGGTTTTGCTATAAAATTCATTACGTGGTTGACTAATACCATCACCTTAGTCCAACACAAAGTAATTTAATTCTATAATTTGTGTTGAAAAATATAATTGAAAAATATAGAGGTGTTTAACATCAGGTTTCTAAGTAATTTAAAAATTGCAGTACAATTCTGCTTGTGTTTTCTCTAAATTTGCTATGATTTTTGTTAACTTCTACTCCACTTCTACTTGATCAGTCCTGTATGTTATGAAGGGAAGGCAATTTGAGCTTTACCTTGACCTGATAATTCATGTGAAAAGACAGACCTGTCAACTGTTACAAAAATTAGGAGCTCTTTTCTTCAATAAACATTTGTATTTTAACTAAGGAAACTGCACTAGGAATGGAACAGAAGGACAAAGTCTGTGAGGTAGTGGAATTGATTGTGCCTACTATATTTTGCCTGGGGAAATTGATGGGAGTTCTGCATGCAACACTAAGGTTCTATTTACATTCCCCCTTTTTTAAATAAAGGCACCTAGTAATTTTACCTAAAGCATTATTCAGATTAAGAACTTGAGTACTGATACAGGTCAGGTGTTCAAGGAATCTCAAGGATCTGCGTGTCCGGATAAGGATGACTTTGAATGAGATTTCTGTCTATGACTCCTCTGGGCTTCTTTCAGAATTCAAGCCAGATAGCATAAGATAAATACTTAAATGCCAACAAATCAAATAAGTTTTTGGATTTTGTATACAAGAGGTGAGTTTAGTTCAGCGTGCCTTGCAGCAATGTAATAATTTGCAGCAGTATAGCATGTGGGTTAAAATACTGGCAGCCTGATGTGGTAACACTGTGTAACATATACTTTAGCCAGTGTTGCAGGACAATGATAAATCAGGCTTCATCTTATCAGTAATTGGCTGTAACATAGCTTCTTCTGCAATGTATTCAAGGAAAAGGATCAGGTTAAATGTCAATATGATTATGGCAAATTTACATGGCTTTTACAGAGATAAACCACTATCAGCTATTTGCTGCATTTTATTCTTTGACAAGGACCTACTTATATCTCACCACATTGAAAAGACATACAAAGATATCTAAAAATAATACAACTCACTTCAGTCTCTGATGTTTCAGCCATGAAGGAAGAAACCAATTATTAACAAAACAAGATCAAAGAGATGAGCATCTAGCAAGAGATCTAGCAAGATGGTGTTTTGGAATCATCTAGAAGGTGTCCAAATTAAATATAAGAGAGAAATCTGAAAGCTCCAGCTCAATGGTCCAAAGAAGAGTGTTGGATTACCAAGACCAAGCTCACAATGGATGACTAAGTAAGAGGACAGCACGAGGTGATTTATCTTTCCCAGGCATTCAGGTTTACATAAGTCTATCAGGCATTTGTTTTTTAATTTGTATTGTAGTGAATGTGTATATCTTACAGGAAAAAAACGTAAGTGTTGTAAAGCATTGGTATTCTTACACAGCTAAGCTGTTGCAAAGCAGTCTTCAATGACATGATCACATGCTGGTTTTCCTCACAGGATTCCTGCAGTAAGTTGGGGTTGTCTAGTCAAGCATCATCTTGTGTATGCCTTTGTTGCTGAAGGTGAAAGGTGTCCTGTGAAGGAGTCAAGGAATTTCAGGATGAGAAAGAATGCCCTCCTTTAAGGCACTTGAATCTTACCCTGTGTCTGTGTGAGTACAAGCCAGGCTGCACTGGTCCTTTTTTTCCCCTGCTCTGTATTCCCTACCCACTGGGTATCTGTGTTTAAGATCCTGGGACCTAGCCCACTCACACCTGCAGTAGTAGTTATGAGGAGCTATGCTCATTCAAACCTGTATTATAGGGTTATGTCACAACAAAACGTTTGGAAAATCAGGTTCTAGATGGACAAAGTAAGTAACCACAGTTTGGGGTTCTAGATGGGCAAAATAAGTGACCACAGTTTGGGCTATAATCTGGCTCCCATTTCTCCCTGTTCTTCAATTCTGTCCTTTTATCAAAGGATGAAATCTTCTTAATGAAAAAATAAACACTTCTGTGCCCAAAGTATTGAAAGAGCATTAAAGGTTAGACTCCAGTTGCCTCCACACTCCCTGGCCTGCTAGCTCCAAAGGCAGGCAGGAGCATTGCCCATGAGGCAGCACTACAGAAGGAGTAACGAGATCACAACTGCTCCGTCCTTAGCAACTTGGTTCTGTGCTTCCCTTGTGATTGCCTGGAGCAGCAGAAGATTTTGCTCAGCTGAGGCTGGAGTTTCTGCTCAGCATGTGCAGAGTGGTTTCTATGTATTTATTTTTAAAAGAAGGCTTATAACATTATCATGTTCATGAAAGTTGACAGCTAGATCAATACTTATTTTTGGTTGCTGATGCTTCAGTTTCACCTTTAAGACCTGCAGGGGCTTTATTTTACTCCCCTGGTTTTCCAGTTAATTTCTGATAGATTTTGGAGTTTTTATATCCTGCTGCTCCCTGCTATCACTATAGCTACCTCTTTCCAGCAAATCTGTTTTCCAAAGATTATTACTGCTGGAGGATTTCAAAGCAAAGGTTGCTCATGAGTTTCATTTTGTGGCTTAACATGGTACACGTGAAACTCCAGAAAGGACTAGTTACCTTGTTGAAGTGCCATGCTTAAAAGCACTGAGTAAACTCAGCACAGGGCCTTTGGCATCCAGTACACTGACAGCTATTGTGGTAGGAGACTGAGGATACAGGTTAGGCAGAAATAATCTTTGAGTTTTGTCTCCTTTTATACTAACAAAAGAATGAAATGTAGAATCATTATTTTAGTAATCAGACACAAGCTATACTTTCCTACAGTCGTACTCAGGGTAGTACCAGTTTCTGAATACATTGTAAATTAAATCTTGATCTGTTATGTATTCAATTGGGAAAGTGACTGTTGTGGAAATGTGGTTCTCAAGAATTTTTCTTATGGTGGACCAGAAAGCCTGCTGTGGAGCTGTGTACTGGGGCTGTATCTGGCATGTTGATGGAATGCATCTGGAGGTGTAGGCCATTTTCAGCACATGCAACAGCTACTCATAGGTAGCTGTAGATCAGCTTGTATGGTCGTGTGAATCAGAATTTGGAAACTACTGGCATAGTAACAGAACCAGTCTCCTACTGTGTACACAGTAAACTCAGTGCAAGAAATGTCTACAGTGACTGTGAGCAAAAATTTTTTGTAGTTCTGAACCTTCTACCTGACAGATCTGTTCCCTAAGGTGAACTGTGATGAAAGGAGGCAGTAGAGAAAGGAAGGACTTGATGTTGTCAAAAGACATTGTTACCCACTATTAAAATTGCTAGTTCTATGTCTCTTGGTCTTACTACTGTTCTGGTTTAGTCAAGCATGATAAAAAGTGTCATTAAAAGAATCCTAAAGAGTGGCAAGTCCTTCCTAATTTCTAAAAGGCTTTATCCTAACCTTGAGCAATTTTTAGTTCTGCCTTGCTCTGCCTAATTACAGATCCCTGCTTATCCTCCCCTGTCCTTCCACCTTCCTGACACTTGCTTTGCATCCCACAGTTTACACGTATATGGGTGGCAGGATCTGCATCCTCACAGCAATCTCTCCTTGCATGCTTTATAAGTAGAATGACACTACAGAAAACGTCACCTTAGTCGGAGCAAAGTAGTTGTGTACTTTAGTGTCCTTGTCAAATTACTAATTGCAAGGTTTTAATGTTTGAAATGGAGAGTTGCTTAACAGAGGAAGGTGACCTCCCTGTTAGCGTTACCTGAATACTGATGAGCTTATTCACTTCCCCTCTAAGGCGGTTGTAACAAGAGGAACAGGAGGTATGTTACATTTCACTATTAACAATAAATGGGGGTAAGATTACTTTTTGGTTTTTTTTTTAACAACTGTATTTTGGAACTACACTGAGGATGCCACCCAAAATACCCTCTAAAATCTGCAGCAGCTATTAATTCAGAATAGCAAACAAATCAGAGTTTTCAAATGTTTAAATAATAGACCAGTCCTTGCCAGCTAACCACATTAAAGAATTCAGTAGTATTACATCTTGTTTACACAGGCTTTCCCGTTTGCAGGCTTTATCTCTTTATTGTACTCACAATGTAACTTGAGAAATTGTCTGTATAAATGCTTATGTGCATGAACATTATTTCTTAGGGGCTGCACTGCAGTGTGCTTGCCTGCCCTCACTAAGCACTTGGGACAGTGTGATTTCTTTGAGCATTATCTGAATTGCAGGCACGTTTCCTGAAATGGGTGCAGGGAGGGTCAGGAAGAACTCCAGTTCCTCAATCCACCCTTTTCTTTGCTGGCCAGCACATCAGAGATGGAGCTGGTAGTATCTGATTTGCCACATTTATAGGCCAAACAGGAAATGGGAGAAACCGTGACTGAGGTGTGGCTTTGATTCATTGTTTTTGGTGGTGGTAAGAGCACCTGCCTTACCTATTGCCAAGTATTCTGAAGTCAGTCTAAATAGTGGAAACAACTCTGATACTACATGTGCTTGGGAAAAATCATTGTGTGAGATCACTAACCTAGGACTTGGGGGAGAGAGGGAGCACACTGCAGGAGAGCAGATCTGTGTGACTCACTTCAGCCATGGAGAAACAACTGTGTATGAAATGAAGGCTTATAATGAGTATTTTTGGATTATGAATGTATTATCTAGTGTATTTTCTAGTGCACAGCTCTGCAGATTAGACTGCAAGGACAGTGGTATCTTACAATTTATCAGAAGAATGTTAACAAACTGAAAGTCTAAGCAGATGCATCTGATACGATGTTTTTAGCTTATGCTTGAGTGCTAATGTTCACAAATGACTTAAAAGTATATTTGCTTTGATTCTGAAAGTAGAGCTATGGAATCTTCCAAAAATAAAAATACTGTTTAGAGATTTATCAACATTACGTCTCAGTGGTTGAGGCAGCTCCATGTTTGCTATAGATTTTTCACCTCCTCACTGTATGTGCCAGAGAAGGCTACAGGTATTACTGCAGGTGTTAATATTTTTAACAAGCCTCTCTCTCTCATTTTCTTCTAAGCAACTTGTACAGAAATAAATTTCATCAACCCATAAAACAAAAACAGTGCTTTAAAAAAACACAAAACAGTTTAGGGATAAATAAATTTGCCAAACAAACAAAGCTTTCTGTAGTGCTTAGTCAAATACTTTCTCTAATGCATAAGAAATAAATGCTAATCTATTTGTGATTAGTTATATTGGTTAATTGAAAACAGCATCCCTCTTGGAGAGTTTGAGTGAACTAATCACAGTGCTCAACCATTTGTTTGTGAAAATCTGCTTTCTTAGAATTACTGATTGATGCAGAAAAAAATCTTTAGACTTGCTAATTAATCTAATGGGGTATTTGCAGTTACTGTTTGAAGCCAGGTGCAACTTCTGGTGAGATCATTGTAGGACGTGTGCAAGGACAGGTTTCATATGCAAAGAGCCAAGACATCCTTCCTAGGCAGAGCTCAGCACCTGGGTTATTTTATATGGCCTGACCATAGTCATTTAGTCTTAAAAACACACTTTATCTTCCTTGTCAGAGGAAACAAAGAACATTTAAACTTGCAAATCTTAGTGTTAGTTTTGCTTCCCATCTTGGAAGCTATTCCTTGGCACGCTGTGGTCCTCCATCCAACCGAGGAGGATCAAAGCTATTTTGCAGCATAGGGAAACAGCAGAGAAAGCCAAGTTGATCACGTACTTTGTAAAGCAAAGTAAAATTATTTCTCTGATACTTGCATTAATTTCTTTATAACCTATACCTTAGATGCTGACTTGAGAGAATATTACCTATTAGTTTCTTGGTTTTTTGCTGAAGAAGTTTGAACACTAAAGAAGTACAGTTTCCAAATGAAACTGATGAAATCCTCCCTTAAACAGAAAGTGCACATGTGGAAACTTTCTCACAAAGCATCCCCAGGTGTGAAAATGCTACTTTGTAAGATCATCTATGGGTCTGATAGTGCAGCCTTTTCTTATAGAGATGAATTAATAGGATTTTTCCCACTAGAAATACTGCTGTGCTGAATTTTTACCATGTCTTAATGTGAGTCTGTCACAGAAAACAGTTGATTTTAAGATACTTAGCTGTTACGTTGGTGGCTTCATCTGTATCACTAACACTTGTGCAAGCACTATTGTAGACCCCCAAACCTTCAGTATATGCCTCAGCGTATTGCTAAGTGATCAAGTTATCAGATCTGATACTCAGTGGTGGTGGTAGGTGGAGGAGGCTGACATTCCTAAGGGCTTCTGGGACTTCCAGCAGAATGACTAAGGAGGAATGTTGTACAAGGTATCTCCAGTTCAGGCAGGGTTTAGGTTTAACATTTCCTATTACACCCCTGACTTGTCACACCCAGTACAGCAGTGGTTCAGTTCAGGAGCTGAATGGCAGGCAGCTCAAATGCCCATACATCCGGGGTGGAGTGGACATCTGAGCTGTGAGACCTGTTTGTCAAAGATGTACTAACAGGGCCGTGATTTCAGTGTCTGCAATCGTTCACCTGGCATCATCCCAATTTGCTTTATAGGATCAGAATTTGTGTGCTGTTTGAAAAAGAACTTCTCCTCTGTGATTTGTTCATCTAGTGGACTAAACTTAAGATGATTGCTAAATACTCATGTTAGGCAAACTAGGAAATCCATATCAAGTACCACTCAACATATTTGCATTTGAGAGAGGCAAGCGTTATGGTAATCAAACGCATGTGCAATAGCAAAATAATTCCTTGGCTTTCTCCATAAAAAGTCTCCAGATGAAGAGGAGAAGTGTCACTTGGGGATACACTGTTCAATACATTTCCAGCAGCTGATCTATGCTAGGAGAGTGTCTGATAGCTGTGAGAAACACTGCTTATACACAAAATGAATTCCAAAATATGCAATCATCAAATACACTGAATAATTTTCATGAGCTGGTTGCATGTCGTGTACTCTGTAGTAACTGAGCTTGGACTAACAGGGTTCTTCATTTGATTCAAGCATTTCCAGTGTGTGTAGAGAGGAAGTGTAATATCCACCTAAAAATAAACTTCATTGCAACAGTTTGGAGAAACTATGTGTGCTTGAATGTGTGTGCACAGGCTGTGTAATACACAATGTGTTGGACTTTGGAACCACACATCCCACTGAACAATAAGATTGTGACAGACCATTTTAGCCAATGTTCCTGGAAAGCTTATGGTGAGTGCATACACAGCATATTCCAAGCCACAGCAAGCATGCAGCAGATCCAACCTACCCAAGAAGAGCTTGGCTTCACAAATGTGTTCTCCATTTGATGGGCACATGCACAGTATGTCCCACATCTTGTGAAGGCGTTAAGTATCGTGTATGCTTTCTGCTATTTATGCTTTGGACATGGTGTGAATTAATTGCATCTGGTAAATCTACTACCCTGCTTCTGAGTAAGTGATAGGGTATGCACACA
Organism: Podargus strigoides; assembly: GCA_028020825.1. NCBI lineage: Eukaryota > Metazoa > Chordata > Aves > Caprimulgiformes > Podargidae > Podargus > Podargus strigoides. The sequence continues at coordinate 12,297,638 of CM051631.1, forward strand.
AGCCTTCGAAATCTTTATATTCTCTTTGAATGACATTTCTAGGTGGGGAAAAAAGAGAAGCATCTAGGAAAGTTTGCACAGTAAGACTTTTCACAGCAATTTCTCTTAGTGCAGATTACTTCAAAGTTGCAGAAATACCACAATTTGTACAGTCCCAGCAGCACAAAAGGACTGATCCACCTACCTGCCTGTCTCTGATGAGGCAGGTTCTGCTATCTGAACTTTTCACACTCAGCTATTGATTTTCTTTCCACATGCTAGTCCTCAGTATAAAAATAAGTGATGAATTAGGACATTTGTGTCTCAGAACTCGTGCTGCCAACATTTTGATTTTGATAAGAAAGAGCAACCGATACAGTCCTGAGGCACAGAAAGAATAAAATGATAGATTCCGTTAGAGATGCATTGCTTTTCTGTACATGGAGCCTTCTTTCCCTAATTGTTTGGGGTTTTTTTAATGATCTGATCCTAAAGACATTGCTGTTTGCCAGTACATGTCACTGTTAGCCTGCCATTTGCAGTCAACGAAGCACCTAAAAAAAAAAGATCCACGTGCCACCACAGGTACTGTTGTCACAGTGGTTTTCATATGCAAGTGAGTGAAAAGTTTGCTGTATATTTTCAATATTGGTATATTTGTCATCACTTTACCTGCTCGTTAAATGTTTAAGACTACATAGTTAACAATCTTTTAATTCTTTTATATTCTTCTTGTGAGCAGCTTTATTATACTGTTGTATACCAAGATACATATTTTGGTATGTTTTTTGGCAATCTTACAGTTGCAGATTAGGAAGCATCTGTATAGTTAACAGTGATTTTATTTTATATAGGAATACCAGCAATAAATCTATTCTCCCTTCCACAATCAAAGATAGAAACCAGGAAAAATTTCAGAGCTTTTTATCAAACTAGCTCTTCCCGAAACTCTTAATATCCTGGGGAGGGGGCAATACGCAGGTTTTCTGTCTGCTAAAGCCAAGACTGGTCTGTGAAGGATTCCCGAGCGAACCCCCAGTCCCTCCGCCCCTTCAGCCGCCTCCGGGGCTCCTGCGCAGGGCCAGGGCGCCACCGTGTGGGGGCGCGGGGGAACGGCGGCCTCCGGCCGGCCGTGTCGGAGCGGGCTGGGCCGGGCAGGGGCCCGCACCGGCGGCCGGGGCGGGGCCAGGGCTAGGCCGCGTCCCCGGGGCGGGCCTATAAGGCTGGCCTCACCTCGTCCCCACCCTCCGCCGCTGCGGGAGATGGCGGTGCCTGGTTGTTGTTGCGTGGCCGCTTGGCTCTGCCTCTGCCTGCTGGGGCTGTCCCGTGGCGCCTTCGTCTCGGGGGCGGCGGCGGGGCCCGGAGGTGCGGCGGGGCTCGTTGTGGCGGGAGGGGCGCTGGGGGAGCCGGGCGGGCCCAGGCCGCGGGCCCGTGGAGCGCAGGGCTCGGCCGAGGCTTCCAGCGCCTTCCGCAGGTGGAGCGCTGCTCCGGCCGTGCAGGGCTGGCCGCCTTAAGGGGGCGTTTTAAATATATATGTGCAATTAATTTTTAAAAAAATGTTTCCTTTTTGTGTATTTGGAGCAGGATTGTATTGCATAACAGTGTCTGAGTTTTACCTGTGGCTGCACACCTCTCTCGAAGCTTGTGGGCTGTCGAGCTATAAAATAGCTCTGTATTTCCCACCCTCTGTGTAGTGACCGCAGGCAGGTGGGGCAAATGCCACGGGAGCAAGCAAGGAAATAGGAAGGGAAGCGAAAACCACTGTAGTTCTGTCTCGGCCAAATAAGCGTTCCTACATGTTAAAGGAATCAATTGTGGTGTTTACATTGCCTTACAAAAATATTGATGTTCTTGCTGTGTTTTTTCCTTAGGTATGCTTAGCGTTTAAAAATGATAAAGAAATCTGCATAAAGCAGCCTCTACTTACTGAAGCTCAAGTTAATATATTCCTATTTCTGTTTCTTTGTAGATGGCATGAATGTCCTGTTGATAGTTGTGGATGATCTGCGTCCTGTTCTGGGCTGTTACGGAGATAAGCTTGTGAAATCTCCAAACATTGATCAACTTGCTTCTCAGAGTGTTGTGTTTAGCAATGCATATGCACAGGTGAGGTATATAACTTAATAAAAACATTAAGCAAAATAATTGCTGGTTTTATCACAGTAGGCATTAGGCAGACCATTGAGAAAAAAAAGTATTTATTAACCTTAAGTATTTCCAGTGGAAAATAAATGGCTGGACTGAAATGTACTGTGTGGCTGTATCTTTACTAAGGTGAGAAAAAAAACGAAAAGAGGGCATTTGAATCATTGTGTATCCCTTGGAGGAGTGTAATGTCACATTTTCACTGTTAGCAGCAAAGTGCTGCTGAAAAATGCTGCTTTACTGAGTTAGAATTTGTTTTCTTTTGTTTAGAAAAGATTATCTTTTACTTTTTAGTTTTTTTCTTTCGATGAAATCTATTCTGTAGACTTATGAAGGGGCAGCTTGTGTGATAAGCATCACTTTTAGATACAGGACTTGATCTCACTAATTGCTCTTCACTTGAGTACCTTGCATAGGATGCCAACATTCCCAGGTCTCTCCCTGCTGAAAAGTTAGAAGTTTGAGCCTAATTCTGACTAGGGATTAGGACTTTAAAGCAGTAACTCTTGGCTCTTGCCAATCTGAAATAGAATTGGTGAGGCCTTTGGACTGTAACCTCGACCTTCCGTATGTTTATCCTTTTCATTATTCTTAAGGCAATCCAGATCAACTAGACTTTGGGCTTTTGTCAGCACAGTCCATCTGCCACTTCTGCTTAATTCTGTGTGTGAGCTACTGTCTTTAATGCACCCTGACTTTTTTTCTGTCCTATTAGCTGCATAACCAAAGCTTTTAGTGCTTAGGAACTGGTTATTTGAGGAGAAATTATACATAGGTAAAATTGCTAAAAGCTTGCAATTGGGAGTTGATATTCTTAATAAAGATACTGTTCATTCCAGTTTGAAGTGATATGAAACACTTACTGCAGTTCTGAGCCTTTTAGTGTTTTGCCCAGCTACACCTAAGTCAGTTTGTACTTGTGTTTTGCTTTTTGTTTCAAATTGATTCTCTTTTTGGCCTGCTCTCTCCTCAGCAAGCTGTGTGTGCTCCCAGTAGAGTGTCGTTTCTTACTGGACGCAGACCTGATACTACCCGACTGTATGATTTCTACTCGTACTGGAGAGTACATGCAGGAAACTATTCCACAATGCCCCAGTACTTCAAGGAGAACGGCTATGTGACCCTATCTGTGGGGAAAGTTTTTCATCCTGGTATGGTTTGAATTGTCATCTGCTTAACATACATACGCTTAAATGTGTATATTCTCACAAACAGACCTCATATACAAGTATCAACTGTGTGATTCTTGTCTATATTGACAACCTGAATCATAATTGTGAGCCAGATTATACAATGATAGTAGGTTGTTTTTAAATCTCAATTTTAAATCTTAAGGCATTAGATACGAGTACCTTAGATGTCTCTTACCTAGTGAATATTTTCACACCTTGTCTAGGGATTGTGGGAACAGATGTCTAACATCCTGAAAATATGTCTGGAAGTTAGGTATCCACTGAAGATGAAATTACTGAACAGCCTCATTGTATTAGTTCTGCATATGTGTCTCGTGTTTCATAATAGACTGTCTGGATCAGGAGATGCAGTGTATAACAAATCCTACCAAATAAATAGGAAATTAGTTCATTAGTTGAAAAGCAATAACTTATGCTCTTTTTGGTAATTCTTTACCCCAGAACTAAACTTCTGTAGATATATGAACTTTCAGTTTATAGTAAAGCTAATTAAGGATGTACATGAAGGCAGTTATTAATCCTGTCTTTTGGTGGGGTTGTTTTGTTGCTTTTCCCTGAAGTAAGGTTCTTCAAGAGGCTTAAGTCTCCCTTACCAGGAAAAGGTGTCTTTCAGGGAAAAATGTCTGTCTTACAACTTTTTGACTTTTACGTCTTGGATTTTCTTTTCAAATTATCTTTGACAATTGAGAATGTTTCTTCATTTAGCATATTCAAAAAAACCCCAAACAAACAGCTGAAAACAAGTTAAACTTGTGTTTGATCTCTTCCCAATTCAGTGTACGATTAGAGCATTTCTAATATCTTTACCCTTCTCAGGGGTTTCATCCAATTACAGCGATGACTATCCATACAGTTGGTCCATTCCACCCTTTCATCCTTCAACTGAAAAGTATGAAAATGATAAGGTAAGGGTGATTTGTGGGACCCTAACAAAGAAGGGCTTTCAGCATATAACCAAGTTCTCTGTGTCAAGTACAGGCTATACTTTGGGTTTTGAGACTGCAACCTTGTGGAGGGAAGCAACTAGCCAGTTTGTTTGTCTGTTTCTTAGTCTTCCAAAAGAAGAGCTGTCTCTTCAGTTGTGTTGTGTAAATTCATGTGCCCATCCTGCAGATATTTTAAGTATTTCTAAATTAGTGTTTGAAAACTTCAGTTACTGAGATATAAAGGTGCTTGCAAGAAAGGGTGGTCTTAACTTGTGTCTAGGTCATGAATTCCTGTATCTGCAAAGTGTCAACTTCCACACTCTTCTTGCTTGTTTAGTAAGTGACAAACCACTTGGTGAACTTAAGTCAATTCAATAAAGAGCTCAGGGCTGAGCAGGTGGAGGTCATAATTAAAAAAATCTTTAATCTGAAACTTTATAGTTTGATTCAGTTTTCTAGAATGTTTGTGAAATTTCTTTTTGTATCTGATCTGCAATCTTTTGTTGATAGAAGGATTGAGAAGCAAATTGTTTTGAAAGTTATGGAACAGAGAATTTCTTCTTTGCTTTTACAGAAGTTACTCAACTAATTTTTTAAATTTTTCTTTTAAAAGACTTGCAGGGGAAAAGATGGAAAACTTTATGCCAACTTGGTGTGCCCAGTGGATGTGACAGAAATGCCCAGTGGTACTCTGCCTGATATTCAGAGCACTGAAGAGGCCATACGCTTACTGAGTGTTATGAAAACCAACAAGCAAAAATTCTTCCTGGCTGTTGGTTACCACAAACCACATATCCCACTGAGGTACCCGCAGGTGAGGAAACTGGAACCTACAAGGAAAGGAACTTAGGCAGGCATTGCTTTTGCTTGTCAAAGATGTTTCTGCGAATGCTTTGTTGCTGTTGTTTCTGAAAAGCAGCCTTGGTTTGGTGTAACTTTAGCAGCTACCTGTGTTGCATTTCAGAACCTTTAATGAGAATGAGTTGTGACCACTGGTCCAAAATCCAGCCTTCTACCACTGTGATAGTGACTGCTGTTGCAAGGAGATAGTGTTCAGCTTCATGGAGTATGACATAACGAGGTCTTACAAGATCTTATACTCCTTCCTCTGTTTGACTTGGTGGCAAAACTACTTATTTCAGAGGATGTGATGCTGGACCTTTTATTTCAGTGTTGCTTTGAGATATAGGAGGCTGGTTTTAGGTACTTACTAACCCAGTATTTCTCAGGAATTGGTGGGGGCTGACTAGCATAGTATTGCTACTTTTTATGCTCTGGAGGAGGGGGAGAAAAGCCTTGTAAACTGTAAGAATATTAAAGGGTCATGTGAGGGGAAACGGTTATTGCTTTAAAACAAAGTTTACTGTAGACCTTAGAGGTGAGGGAAGTCTTGATGTATGTTTGTATTGTAAAGGAATTTCTCAAGCTGTACCCCTTGGAAAACATCACATTAGCCCCAGATCCCTGGGTGCCTGAGAAACTGCCTTCTGTGGCGTACAACCCCTGGACGGATATCAGACAGAGGGATGATGTGAAAGCATTAAATGTTAGTTTCCCTTATGGACCACTTCCTGATGACTTCCAGGTAAGCTGTCAATACAGTGCCCTGAAGTCAAACTGCCTTAACTTGTCAAATGCAAGGGAGCAGTCAGCTGCTCTTAAATGTTCCTGGATACTCAGCAACTGACAATTCTCGAATGCTATGAGTTCCCTGCCTTGTATACTGTCATCTCTAGCTTTGTAGGCAAACCTTCACTGTAACTGCAGCCAGGCTAGTGGGGGCAAGGAGGAAGAGGTAAGCCATCAACTAGTGATAGCATGTGCTCCTGATTTGTATATATGGGAATGTATGTAGCAGCTACTAATGTTTTGTTTGGTGTCATAATCTGAATCTGTTTATCTGTTTCAAGCCACCAGTGTATCTTTTGCAAGATTTTCCTTGATTTTCCCAGTGCTTATGCCAAAGTAAAGTGCACTGGCTGGACGCTGAGAGAAGCAGAGCTGATTGGTTTGCAACATCTTACTTGAAAGAACTTCTGGGAAATAAATCAATTTTCTAACTACCACCTCCCTGTTTACCTTTTATGGGACATTAATAAGGCTATAAACACTTGAAAAATAAAGCTTTACAAGTGAAATCCTTCAGTTGCTTTACTTACGCAGCCACCCACTGGTTCTCCTGTGTGTGTCTGGGGAAAAGCTAACTCTTTTTTTTCCTCCTTGCTGTATTCTTAACTTGCAGCGTCAGATTCGTCAGAGTTATTATGCAGCAGTTTCTTACCTGGATATGCAAGTTGGCTTGCTCTTGAATGCTTTGGATGATGTAGGACTCTCAAACAGCACAATAGTAGTTTTTACTGCTGATCATGGTAAGCGTTTAAACCTTCTTCCAGCTTACTGTTAATAACTTAATTGTGCGACTCGGTGCTGACATACTAATCAAGTGTGTGTTTATATAATGTACAGCAGAGCTACCATGTCTTGTATATCTGGCTAGTCTGTCTCTAATTAAATGGCCCGACACACGCTTCTGTGGTAGCACAGTTCTGTCCCCCCTGCAGACACCCCTCTTTAATCAGGTTGATCAGGTTGCTAGTGAGCGATGAGGCTGTCTGCCAGGACATGGCTGAGCTTGCTGTGTTCCCACCTCCCACCCAAGGAGTGACTCTTGCTGGGAACAGTGCTGTGAAAGGATAGCGGCCACTCCTCCCCCCTTACAATTTGTAGAGAGCCATCTGGTACAGTGGGTGACAGGATTTCTCATTAACTTCTGAAGTGTGTTTTCTTGCACTTGTCATTGCTGCTTGCAGAGTATCTAGACTGATGGCAATATGGCTCCCCCTCATAATTGAGCTCTTGCACACTCGATACTGGTGGTAAAAACATGATTTTGAATCGTAGTACAAATACCTCAAGCATTTAATGCTTGTTTCAATACTCTAATATTCATAAAAACAGCCCTCCCATCATGTCTTTAATTGGGGAATGACTTAGCTGACTTAAAACAGTTAACTAAATCAATTTATAGTCACATTTAGTTAATTTAGATTGGCTTCTATGAGCGTGTGTGTATAAGCAAGCCCTTAGAGTTGTAGAGCAATAGGATTAATACTTGTGATACTAAAATGACTCTAGATGTTCTTCCTGACTTGCCACTCTGATTTGGACTTTCTGTTGTAAACTGAATTGCTCTCTTCCTTGCTGTGTTGACTGTAAACAGTTCATGTTTCCAGTACCATGGCTAGCAAAGTGATCCAGAAAAATGTGTTAACATAGCTGTCATAGAGCTCCTTTGTCTTCCCCCAAAGTGAAGCTGGCAATAAATCTGCCTGGAAGGAAGTCATGTTGGCATCTCTTCCAAGAGGAAGAGGAGAGTGAAAGAGTTTTGATCGCTGTTGCTTCCTCAGGGGTAACATCCTGATATGACAATCTGGCATAGATAGCAGCCTTGGCTCTGAGGGATGTTCAGTTACAGCATTAACAGGAGTATTGGAGAGCTGGCAGCTGCCCAGAACTTAAATGAGTGCTTTGTGGAATTGATCTGGATACTTGCAGGCAGTGTGACACACCCCAGTTCCTCTTTTCTGCTGTTTTAATGCTGATTTCCTAATTTTAATCCAGAGTAGGTGAAATAAGGAAAAGTGTAATTATTTCCTTAAAAAAAGAATATCAAGTTGCAAAATTTAGGTGCCTGTTGCAATAGTGTTCACGTTAAAGAAAAATCTTGTTATATTTAAATACAGATTATTTGCCTTTCAATATAACCTTGATAACAGACTAGTGGCCTCAACAGCCAAAGTCAATTTACAGTGAAAAAGAGATGACTACAGTATCTGCTCTGAATTGTTCTTTGTCATCTAGGATGGTCCCTGGGAGAACATGGTGAATGGGCAAAATACAGCAATTTTGATGTTGCTACCCGTGTGCCGCTGATGTTTTATGTACCAGGAATGACAACTTCCTCTGTTAGTCAAGGAGGCAGGGCCTTCCCATACCTTGACCCTTTTAGCCATATTTTAAGCTTGGTACCTCAAGGTAAATTTCCAACATTTATTTTTTTGTTTGGAGTGAATATATGTAAAGAAGTGATGATGTAATGATACTTTGCGTACAGACAGCTTGAGTCAGTGTCACTGACTGTGCTGCTTGTACTGATGGGGAACAAGATGGTGAAGGGAATCCTTGGACTCAAACTTTTGCTTTGGTTAGATCTGCTTTAGTGGAAACAGCCAGATGTCTGCATTAACACAGCAGGTGATTTTACTTACCTTTGTAGTGAGGGCTGCTGTCTTTCCAACAGTGATTAGTAAACATTCTCTGTGTAGCATCTGTAATTAAAATGATGGTGTTGGAAACTGTTTTGACAGAGGTACTCTTGTGTTAGACTGACACTGGAATTCACTCTGTCTTTCTGAAGAGTTCATTTTCAAAGTAATGAATATTATTGTCTTGAAAGCTGCACATTTGAGAAACATAAGTGCAAAAATTTTCTTGTTAAAAATACATCATAAATGCATAGAGTCTCATCTTCACAGCTAATTGAAACACCTTAATTGCCTTGATTCTTGTTACCCCACAAATTCAGTACAAAGCACTTTAAATAAAACACCACCTTAACTATCAGAATAAGTTTCTAAAACGTGCTACCGATGTCTGTCAGGCTTGTGTTCCATAACTTGAATTTTAATGTTTCTTCTAGGACGAAGCAGAAAAGTGGTTGAGCTTGTGTCTCTGTTCTCAACACTTGCTGAACTTGCTGGCCTGAAAGTTCCTCCTGTGTGCCCAGAGACTTCATTTCATGTTTCACTGTGCACTGAGGGGGCAAGCATTGTCCGGTATTTTAATGCCTCTGAAGAGAAGGATGAGTGTGGTGACACTTACAGGTGTTTTACTGAAGAACCTGCTGCTTTCAGCCAATATCCCCGGCCTGCAGACACTCCTCAGTGGAACTCTGACAAGCCAAAGCTGAAAGACATCAGAATCATGGGCTATTCCATGCGTACAATTGACTACAGGTATACTGTATGGGTTCGATTTAATCCTGACAACTTCACTGCTGACTTTGAGGATGTCCATGCAGGAGAGTTGTACATGATGGAGACTGATCCAAACCAGGACTATAACATCTATAACAATACCTCACATGGTTGGTTTTTCAAAAATATTCTTGGCTTCCTGAAGCACTAGGGTTTAGAGACTTCTTTGTGTGTTCTTTGAACTGAAGTAATGCTTCCCTTTTTTTCTATAAAACCTTTCTGTTGTACAGAAAACACTTGGATTGAATTAAAATCCTGTTTGTATCAAAACACTAGCTATTGCCTTTGTCTTGTTACACCCCTGTTACAGTAGTCAGAGTGAATGTCTGCAGTTGTGATTTCAAGCTCACAACACTTCTGAGAAGGCCACACAGGGTATGCAGGCCCATACTGTGAAACAACTTCGTGGTCTTCTATTCTGTAATGAATAGAATTAAATGAAGAATTAAAATTCATTATCTGTTCTGAAACTGGTGGTGTGAAAGGTGGAAAAGAGAAACTTCTGTGCTTGAAAGGCTGTACAGAGAATGTCAGTCAGTAAACTGGTCCTGTCTACTTTACCTAGGTGACTTGGGGCCAGAGTGGTCAAGGAGACTTTTGATAGTGGTGAAGGACTGAGGTGTCTGGTCTCATCAGCCTTACCTCTGACAAGAACTGAAAGAGAAATTTCATGTTTTATTCAAAATTGAACTATTTATAATCTTTAATTTGGAGGTTCATGCTGCTTATCATACAGAAGGAGATCTGAATTTTTAATTGATGTGTATGAAATGAATGTTTTAATCTCTGAAATACTAAATAATACTGAGGAGTTAACACCAGTATGCTCTTCTGTGATTTTTCGTGAGGGTTGGTCCAGTGAGGCCCCACAGGTGAGAAAAGATGGAAACCTTTAGCTGTTGTAGCTTGCTGGTTGCTGAACTGCTCAGTGCACTCAGGGGTGGTTGTGTCCAGTGACAGGAACTTGGATGTTTGTATTCTTAGGGGGGCTTGGCAGTCTTGGTTTTGGACTCGGATAGCTGAAAGCCTCCCATTTAGTTTTAAGTTCAGTGTGGTATTTTAGCAACAAAGGATGTGAAGCATTAGTTGTCCCAAGCTATGCCGGTAAGTAAACGTCCATATAGCCAAATGCATTAAGGTAAATATGTTTGGGAGCTTGTATCTGAGAAAAATGTTTTTGCTGAGTATTTTATTTAAGTGCTACTTATGCCTGCAGCCCCAAGGTACACTGTACTTCAGTGTGATGGCAGTGATTTGTGTGGTGTTCTATCAGCTTGCTGGATTTCTGCAGTTCTGTTTTGGTAATCCAGTCTCTCAGAATTTGTACCTTAACAGGTAAGAGCTTGTTCAGACAGTGCTAACTCCTGCTACCTTCCTCAATGAGCTACTCCAATTCCTACAAATACAAAAATCCAGCCATTACTTGTCTTCCTCAGATAAATTGACTTTAATATCCTAGAGAGGCCACAGACATAACTTTATTTCATTAAAATCCATGTGACAGTCTTATTCCTAATTAATGTAGAGATACCCACCATGAATCTGATTCTCTGTTAGAAGACAGCGGTTATTTAGTGCCTTAAACTCAATTAGAAGAATATATTTCTTATGAACTTGTCATTTGTTTTACTCAGCCCTAGATGCTCTGTGTTCTGAAGTATTATTATTCCTGATGAAAACCTATTTTTCCCTTCACTTAGGCATGTGTACTTAGGTCCTCAGCTGGTGTGAAATACTGCAGTTGTGTGTAGGATTCAACGTAGCTATACCAATTTCACACTGGTTGAAGGTGTGTTTTATTGAGAATGGTACCAGGCAGAGATTTGGAGACTGCTGCTAGAGATGATTATATCTCTGACACACTTTCCTTCAAAGGAAAATCAAATATTGGGAAAGTTATTTTGGGAGGACGTATTGAAGTGTTAAGGATTAATCTAAATCTCTGGTATGCTAGGTCAGTAATACAATGTACATTTAAAATGGATGTGGCAAATGGATATTACCTTAGACTTGGCTACCTGAGCTTTGCGTTTTGTTCTGCTAAAACATGTGTAAACCCTGCCCCCCCCCCCTTTTTTTTTTTGTTTTTGGACTTAGTTATAGCATGTAGCTAAATTATTTAGGAATTTACATGAAAACATTCTTGTACAAACCGTGCCCTAAGTCTCCCATCACTTCAGGCAATTTAATTTTTCAAGTGGAGATAAAAGTCCTGGTGGTAGGTGATGAGTAATTTTTTCCTCAAGTCGTTCTCTTTATATTGGAAGAGAAAAGCTGCCCTTGACCTTTCTTAATCAAAATCCAGTAATCTTTTGGGGGGACTTGACACAGAATTGTCTCTGACAGCCAATGAATCAAAACAGGTATCCACGTGCTCAGGGCAAGGACGTTCTTGAATAATTGCACAAGTCGGCGAGCAGGACGGGACTGCCGTCCACCCAGCGAGCAGTTTCCTTCTGCCCGCTGCTGAGCTGAGGCGTAACACTTCTGAGGACAAGTGAGGCATAGCTGTGAAAAACCCTTTGCTCTTGCGAGTGCGGTGTCAGGTGGTTTTGTTACAGAATTGGTTGAGTGAAATGCAGAACCCGTGGAGACAGAGGAAGAAGGCACTTTTTTTTTCAGACAAACCAAAATGCTGCTTCTGGAGAGCATGAGCTGTGGGCTTTGCTAGACTGAGCAGCCTCCACTGAAGAACAAAAGAGCTTAACAGGAGCAATAAAATAAAGCGCTCTTGTGAACAGCACTCTCTCTAGAGGGAAGAGGGTGCAAGCCAAGCATCAGGAAATAAATGAGATGCCAGTGCTGACCTTATTTCTCTGGATGGCACTAGAACAGCTGGAAGAACAGCATGATGCTGCATCAGCAGGAACTGTTACCTGTGGTACACGTATGGAGAGATTCCACTGGGGACCCCAGAGTAGCCATCGTAAGCACTTGGCACAAAGAGTCAATAAACAGGCCTCTGTTAATAAGTTAATGTACAGGAGTGATTAAGCAATGGAATTAAAATTTTGGTCCCTGAACAGCTGTACATCAGTCAGTCATAACTCATGACATTTGTTTCTAGTGTGTAAAGCAAAGTAAAAAATATGCTATGTATAAAGCAGAAGCAGTAGGAATCCTTAAGAAATGGAGGGGGCTGTGTATTTGGGTGTGCTTTGTAACATTCTACTTGAATGTTTACAGCATGCTGTTTGCAGAGGAAAGATTTGGGTCTCATTTCAGGCATGCTGTGCACACTGGAGTGTGTGGAAAGGCTGTAGCTACATACTGTGCTGTGCAACAGATTGGAGTCCCCCCTTTGGCCTGTGCACTGTGCTTCCTGGGGGAAATGGGGTACGTTTTGAATTAATAGAGAGTTGCAAATGTGTTTGTGTGGAGAGACAGGCAAAGGCAGCTGAGTGTCCTGGCTATTGGTCAGATTTACCTAATTAATCACTGTTGCATGTTAATTATGTATTAGTGACTTGCTGCTGTGTTGTGTTGGTCAAGTGGAGTCCCCTGCTGGAATGAGTGTTCCACAGCATGAAGGCTGGGATATAGACATCATGCTTCTATCAGGGGTGGTTTTTAGTTCCCAGTGTTAATTTGTGTTTTCTCTGATAGGCAGCAGCATCACCACTGGAAAAATGGCCATAATGTCATAGTCAGCACCCAGCTTTTGCAGGGCACTGTGCTCAGCTTACATTCCAGACCTTTAGGACAGAGAGCATCTAGGACTGTATTGGGGAAGTGCCTGGTGGCTGCAGCTAAGATCCTTTGCTGAATGTGGAATTATTTTTCTTTTTTTCTCCCTCTAGTGGTTACTTAGCATTCAAATGTGAAATGCTACATAAAGAATGAAATTACCCTCTTGATAACTAGGTTTTCCAGCACTTCACAGTTTTCTAGGCTATCGACCTTGCTCTTCACATCAGAAACTCCCAGCCAAGTTAAAGAGATGGTGTCAAAACTTTTTATGCCTTTGAGTTTGACTTCCTAGCTAATGAAAATTATCTTCAGATCTACATGGATGGATCTTGACTCCAATGTTCTCTGCCTACATGCACTCATCTCCTTTTAAAGTCTGTGGGAGTTCTGCTTATAAAAGAAGATAGACTACCAATGTCAAGGTCCACTATATGAAGTAGCAAAAAGAGCCCTTTGCCCACTATCTTTAACACTTGACTCAGTGCTGTGTAGTAGAAGAACATTTTTATCCAGCAGCTTGTGAAGGCCCCAATGGTAATGGAGCTTTGAGTAAGCAAGAGGAAATGGCAAAGTTTGTGATATTTCTGTAGGTGCAGTTACAGAATCACAGAATCGCGGAATAGCTTTTGTTGGAAGAGACCTCTAAGATCATCAGGTCCAACCATTAACCTAACACTGCCAATTCGCCACTCAACCACATCCCTCAGCACCTCATCTACATGTTTCTTAAATCCCTCCAGGGATGGGGACTCCACCACTGCCTTGGGCAGCCTGTTCCAATGCCTGTCCAACCCTTTTGATGAAAAATATTTTCCTAATATCTAATCTAAACATCCCCTGGCACAACTTGAGGCCATTACCCCTTGTCCTATCACTGTTACCTGGGAGAAGAGACTGACCCCTGCCTTGCTACAACTTCCTTTCAGGGAGCTGTAGAGAGCAATGAAGTCTCCCCTCAGCCTCTTCTCCAGACTAAACCCCAGTTCCCTCAGCTGCTCCTCATCAGACTTGTGCTTGAGGCCCTTCACTAGCTTTGTTGCTCTTAGGATGAGCTCCAGCAGCTCAGTGTCCTTCTTGTGTTCCGTTTTGGGCCCCTCACTACAGTATTCGAGGTGTGGCCACACCAGACCTGAGTATGGGGGAACAATCACCTCCCTGGTCCTGCAGGTCACATTTCTGGTGCAAGCTGTGGACATGGAGTGGGGATAACAGATGAAGCAGCAGAGAAGAAAGGAACAGCAAGACATAATGAACACTGGAATTGGATATAAAGTCATGATCTCAAAGATTAGGGTCCAGCAAGAAGACAGAAAGAACAGAAATCTAAAGAAAGCAAGACTGGAAAAGGGAAATATTTCATTTCTCTGGTTTCAGACACTGCAGACATCTAGGGTTACTTGGGTCTTCCTGTTTGTGCTCTAATTGATTTCTGTGTTTTAGGTATAAAATCTGTAGGCTTTGCACATGTTGTAAGTGACTGCACAAGTTGTTTGAATTTATTTCTGAAGCACTTTTGCAAATCTACCTCTGGACAGTGTGTTGTGGTTTTTGTCCCAAGTAGTCTTGATTTGGTATTATCCATGCATGCAAACCCCTTGCTCTTGTTCCTGATGCCATAGCAGAATCAGTGTCTTCAGTTTCCAGTATGTTATGCACTCGTGCTGAAGATTCCCAGTTTACTCCTTACTGTGTAACTGAAGAGCAGTTACCTGCAGGTTACATATTCTGAGTTCTTTGAATGTGCTCTGTGGCCAGCCTGCACTGAATGTTTGCACATCTCTGGGCTGGATCCCTCTGGGCAGCTGCTTGGTAAAGGGGGTACAAATGAAGTCCGAGTCTGGTCATGATTTGGGGCCATGCTGGGCTGCAAGTGTCATATAAGCGAGACACTGTTCATGCATCTTTTGTAGAGATGTAAGAGCTGGCTGAGTATCATCTGAGTGCAGTCCTTTTTTGACAGGAAAATGTTTATTTGGTTAAAACAAACTGTCATGTAGAGATATTGCTTTGGTGCCAGTTTTATTGAAAATTTTTGCTTTGATAACATCAGAGACCTCCGCTTGAATTTTATTTTAATTTTTATTATATTGCATAATTTTGACATGATATAAAAGGGTATTATAACAAATGAGAATGCAATTACTTTGTGAAAATAATGAAGTCAAACAAAAAAAATTTGACCTCAGAAGGACGGTGTTCACCTTTGTCAAAATGAAATGACTCATTTCACAAGTGTCAAGTTTTTCAACCAGATTTTTTTGTAA
Organism: Podargus strigoides; assembly: GCA_028020825.1. Lineage (NCBI taxonomy): Eukaryota > Metazoa > Chordata > Aves > Caprimulgiformes > Podargidae > Podargus > Podargus strigoides. Next base: position 12,312,871 of record CM051631.1, read on the forward strand.
CTTTTGTCTTGTGGGAAAACTTCAAAATATCAGTGCCCCAACGCTCAGACTAAATGAGAGGGGCACTCGGGGAAGATCACTGTGCTTTTACAGGTAGGGGACTCCAGCCTGGAGAGCTGAAACATTTTCTTGAGGTTGGACAAGAATTATGAGCAGACATGGCTCTAAAAGGACATTGATTCCTTATCTGGTGCATTTAACCCAAGGTTGGTTCTGCTTTTCCATACCTTTCTGGATGTGGCCTACAGATGATGCAGAGCAGCCTGAGTCGAGGAGATGCTGCCATAAAGAACCAGTGCCTGACTGAAAAAGGCTAGGGGTATTTCTTCTCGGAAAAACGGAGCAGTGGCTTTTTCTTCCATTTCCCCTCTTACCCCCCCCACTGTCAAGTTTTGTTGTCTTGCCTCGTGTACTTGCTCTGATGCTGCTGTCAGAAGGACACTCCTCCCTCTCCTCTGTCCTGGAAAGCCAAGGCTGCACAGCCCCTCTGAGCCAAAGAAATGCTCCCCCTGGCCAGAGAGTGCAGTGAATGTTAAAGAGAGCTTTTTCTCCCAACAAATTGGTTAATGAAAAGGCAAATACTAATCACATGTCTGGAAAAAGTTTTTGATCTCTGTCTCTGCTGTTCCAGCTTTAAAGAACAGAGCCTTTTCTGAAATATTTTCCTGGTAATAGAATTGGGATATAATTCCTAGAAGACAAATCTTGGCAGGTATGAAGTGTATAATACCTATCCTTGATTGAACCTGAAGCCTAGCCTAATACTTCCCACGTTTTCCTGTTTTCAAACTGAGTTTGATCTTGTGCTGAAGGAAATGATTCTCTTTACTTGAGCCCTCTCAAGTATTTCACAGCAAGAAGGATGTGATCCATTGCTTAGGGAGTCCTCATTACATGCAGCTGTGGGATACTCATCTTTTTCCTTTATCTGCTCTGCTGGAAAACTTGGATACTTTGTTTTACTAAACAAAATCAAGGTCAGGGATGTTAAAAACAAATAGATTGGCTTATTGAACTTGATAGTATAATCAGTTTCTCGTTGCCAGCTTTAGCTTTTCTTTGCTAAAATAAGATTAGTGTAGATTAAAGCTATTTATTTTGGAGGTATAGCATTCTGGATGGGGAAACTGTGATGGGTTTGCTTTAACTGGGGCTTCATATTTTAAGAATTTGCAAATCCTCATTTCTTTTGAGGGTTATTTGTTTCTGTGACTGTTACTTTTTTCTGCAATTACTCTTTTTCAAGACAATCCTTGGTGGAAACACCTCAAATATCTTCTGTATTTGTTCTGTGTTGTGCTTTTAAAGAAATGATGTTCTTTCTGATGTAAATCCGTGCAAATGAGATCAGAGTTTTTCACTGCCTTTGTAAGTGATGGTTTGTCTAAGGATTCTTTTAATACTCAGTTTGTGGAAGAAGTAAGTGCTAACCTCCATTCAACTTTATTAAATACAGATGGTCCCTGATGTAGTAAAGCACTAAACCATGAACTTAAGTATGTTCCTATAGAGTGCAACGCTTAAGTGTGCTCTCTAAGTATGTGTTTAAAAAGCTCTGCTGAACCAGTGCCAGAAGAATGTGGGACACGCGTCCCAGTGCTAGTGCTACCAGAGGAAGGTGGTGGGCTGGAGAGACCCACCCGAGTGGGTAACTATTAGTAAGATTTCTTTATTGCTAGAAAAAACAAATCTTGGTGCTCTGTGCTTTAAGGTCAGTTTTTCACTTTTCAGGAATGTATTTGGTTTATGTGGCAAGGTTTTGGTAGCACAGGATGGAATTTCTATGTGCATTAGGCTTCATAAGGCTCCCACATACCTCCCTTTTCTCTTTCATATTTAGTAGTTTGAAACAGTAGCCAGGTCCGAATTCCTCAAAGTTTCTCATATCCTTGATTGTAGATCAATAACATTTTGCTGTCCTTGAGAGGTTTAAATGAGTCTCAAGGCATTTAAACTGAAAACTAGGAAGTGCAAACACATGATGTTCCCGCATCAAATCTCTCAAATCTCACGTAAACCGTCCATCTGCTTTACAGATAGTGCTTGTCTACGCTTTACGTTGTCTCTTCTTCATGACCACAGCTAAAAGGAGCCAAAAGTCCTCCAGCTTTTCCCTTCTTTGTTAGGATTTTTTGATAGTTCTTCAGGTGTCTGCACATGTGGGAGCGGCTCTGCCCTGTAATTCCAGAGCTCCTCGACTAGAGGTCAGTAACACATCAAAGAACGTGATGGAAAATCATAAGCTGTGGGATATTAGCTACCACTAGACACTTTATTTTGCATCTGAAATGAAGACTTGTGATATGGTTAATCAGCAGCAGCCATAAGTCACTGAGATGTGTGACCACAGTAGTGAAATGCTTCTCTCTTCTATTTTTTTCATATTAGAAGCATGTTGAAAGTAGTGCTTCCAAATCTTACACAATAAGAAAAAATATCACCCTTTTAATATCATTTTTTCTTACATAGTAAGTTGCACGTTTTCATGTGATATGTAGGTTAGAATAAATCTGATTTCTAGGAACTTTTGCTGCTAAATCTTTATATAATCTCTTCAGTTATATTGGCATTTTCTTCACACAGCACTAGCTAATGTGCTTGGAAGAAAAGATCAGTGTGTGAAGCAGAGGTGGTTAAAAGCAGATTACTTCACAAATAGGCTCAAAGTCCTATTTGTCATGTCCTTAGAACTTCATATAGAACAGATCAGTCACTTTTTAATAAAGGGTAAGTTTAGGAATGTTTAAAGATAAAATAGATAATTTTTGTTTGTTTCAATTTACTTTAAAAATAACCCTTATTGTTCCTGTCATAATTCCTTCCCCCCCCTCCTTTTTTTTTTTTCTGCTAGGCTATTCCTGCTCAATGATAGAGAAATTGGTCATCTGGACAATTAAAAAGCAACTTATGCAGCAGCTCTTCCAGTCCCATTTCTCTAAAGGATGTCTTGAACTGTGCTGCTATTTTAGTAGCAAGTTGTTCAAATACATACTCTGAATCATTCCTCCATAGAAGCAGGCACAAAGGATTCTGTTTGTATTCTTTGAGTGTGTCCTGTCCTGAAAATACTCGTTTCCTTTATCATGACTAATGCCATTACTGAGTGGTTTTGCTGAGACATTTAGTTCAGCTGTGTTCATGACTGTGATTAGTGCATTTGTCTCAGCTAAAATGCTGATTCTTATTTCAATGCTGCACTCCTAAGAGCTGTGCTCTAATTCTTTATGAAGGAGAAATCGCTGTTTCCCAGCATTCTTGTCTCAGCTAAGTTGATTTTTTTTTCTGCCCCCTCCCCCCCCCCCCCCCCCCCCCCCAAAGAAACCTAGATCAAGACATTTCAATAGACTTCTTACACAAGTTCCATTTCCTTCCCTCATGCCAGTTTTATACTCACAAGCTACATGGTGATTTATGCCAGAGTTAGTAAGAGTGGAACCAGACCTCGTGTTTTTAAAATGTAAAATGTTAACAACAATTGTAATGAATGGTGTAACTCTAACAAATAATATCGAGATGAGAGATGCAGATATGTCTCAGTGTAACAGCAACCAGGAGTGACAGGCCTGTCATCAGCCTAGACTCCCAAGACTTCACCAAGCTCATTGCACTCCAAAAATCTCTTACTGAAATAAGAGAGTGACTATGCTATACACAGATTTATTGTGAACCTGGCTCAAAACTGAGACAAAGACTTAATTTTAGCTGGATTCTGCACTTTGGCTCTGTTTTCTTTCCTTTCTTTTCCCCTTCTCTTTAAATTCAGGAGAAGCATAAGAAAGAATATAAGTCTCTGAGCCATGTGTTTTCTCTGTGCAGGTCGGTTACTACGTGTACAGACAAGTTCATAGGGAACCTTTGCATAGGGGAATATAAAGTTGTGTTTGCATTAAGAAACTCTCAGTGTAATTTGAACTGAAAACTTAAGAGGTGTAACACCAGGTCAGCAGGGCTCCTGTTGTGAGCTGCAGACACAGGAGACCTCTTGTGTTGAAGAAGCAAAATGCACTAGTCTCAAAGCAGCTGGCTTTAAGAATTGATTATGCCTTGGAAATGTTATGGGCAGGACAATGGAGATGAATTCAAGGCTTGGTATTTAGTTTTGTAAGGATGTTATCCTGGGATCAGGTTCAACTGGGATCAGGCTGAAAAGTAGCATCCTTTTCCTCAGTTCTCCAGGCAGTCTTCAGGCTGCACAGTGGCTGAACTCCCGTGGCCAACTTGCACTTCTATGATTAGTGTCTGTGGCCAATTTGGTACCAGCACCTCCCTCTTTAGCACCAGCAAGGCAAAAACATCTTCATGGGCAGCAGTCACTGATCGGAGGTTGAACAGTGTAAATGCTTTTAAAAGCCCAATGCAGTCATCTCCTAGGGTCTGGCATTTCTGTTTCTTGAGCTTGTACACTGGCAAAGCACTCTGCTCCAGCCTGCCAGCTCCAGAAGTGAATGGTGACAGGCCGTCATCGTCTGTTATCCCCTGTCATTCAGTCAGTTTTAAAATGGAAAACCAAGCTTGTGGGGTAGAAATGAGGACTTTCATGCGTTTGATCACTGAATGCGTAGGGGAAAGGAAATGTAATGGGGACTCTGAGGGGGTTTTTTTAACCTCTTTCATAAAGTAAATCGAGTTCTCTGCTGGTGTGACTGCATGAGAGCCCCTGGGATTAGCAGATTTGCATTGTTTCACTCAAATGGCAAAGGTAGATTTCTAGTTTAAGTGGTGCCATGTGTGGTTTTTACTAGAAAATGTTCAGTGTTTCAAATCTCCCATTCTCAGTTGGGTCTAGAGACTCTAACTGGATAAGGGCCCAGTTGTGCTAGACGTGGTGCAAACCATCTCAGGGAGGAGGTTTTGTGCTGTGGCTGAGCTGACTGCCAATAGCAGGGATGGTCCCACCTCCCTGCTGCTGTTCACAGCTGGCTGGCTCTGCCCTCACCCTTCTCTTGGTGCATGTCTGGATCCTTGCGAGCTGATTCAGCTTGATAACCCAACAAAAACACTTTTTTTTTTTTCCCCCTTCTCTTCATTTAACCAAGAAGTTAGAGGAGTGCCAGAGCAGGAAGGAGTGTGTGACCTAACACACAGCTCCTGCCTTGCAGAACTTGGCACCTGTCTCATCACCTTCAGGAGGTACTCATCACCACTGCCATTCCCTTTCCTGGCACTGTACTGAACTTTTCAAGTGGCTTTGCAAGGAGTGTGGTCGCTGTATGGAGGCAGCAGTGCAATTAGGGGATGTGCATTACTATGTTATTGTAAGCAGTGAAGGTGGTAGTCTGGCCTGATTCCAGAAGGTGATGAGCACCAGGTGGGAACTGGATGAGGTGAGCTCATATCATGAACAGCAGTTTAATGAGTAATAAAACTAGGGGGATCTGATACTTTCCAAATTGGGCAAGCTCAAGAGCTTAAAACACTGACTTTTTTTTTTGTCAAGATACAAGAGACCATTTAAACACTGCTACTTAAGCATTGTACTGGACACTTGAATAACGATTGAAGAAAACATTAATAGTATTCTTATTGGGGTGTTGCTTTATCCTATGTTCATCTGAAGATTAATTTTTGTACAGTGTAGTTTTTACCATTATGGATCTATACTCCAATAGTAAAATGATAAAGTGGTACAATATTAACAGACAACTAAAACAATGTTTGTTTTAGGGTGAATGAGTTGTTCTGGCTCCAGTGAAATCTGTAGGCGTATTGCACGTGACTTTAAAGGGTTGGAACTTAGCAGATTTCTTCTCATCTTCCCTGAAGCTCTCCAGTCTGCTGATACAGTCTACTGTCTTGGACTAACAAAAAAGATCGTTCAGCTATGTGGTGGTACACTTGCCCAGAAAGCCCAGCTTTAGTCATATTATTGTCTTATCTCCATAGAGTTATTTTTGTTGTTGTTTATAGCTTGTGAAAATGGGCTTACTGCCAATGAGAAAGCAAAGAGGGAAACTCTCTGTGACAATTTTCATACAGCTGGTATCATTATAAATATTTTATATTATTAATAATAAATAGCAGTTTTATACGAATGGTTTCTTTTTATGGGTGATAGTAGGACAGCTGTCTAGTTTGTAACTTTATAATTTGTCCTACAGGCAATTTTGTGCTTTTGGCATATTGACTTCAATAGGGGATTCTGCTTAAAACCTGATAACACAACAGATAACTCTGTATTTCCACGAAGGCAGGTGTAGGCATTTGTGTTTCCACTGCCAGTCTCTGGGTACCTCTTTACAGAGGCTTTGGAGGAAGAAATCAGTGAGCTTTCCAGATGTCCTGTGTGTGAAAGGTGAACTTGCTAGGAACAATTACACTGATTCATGGTGTGAGATAGTTAGAGAGTTATCTATCCTCCCCCTAAGAATTGTTTTAAACTCTTCAGAATCCCTTGGGGCTTTGCCATTAGGAACAGGATCACAACTTGGATGAATGTTACTGAAATTGCAGTGAGAATGAGAAGCTTTATTCAAAAAAGCCCCATCATGCTGATACTGGACAAGTACAAAGACCTCTCTTTAGGTTTTCTGATGTGTGCTGGAAGGCATCTCTAACCCCATCAGTGGCCCTTGTGTTTTAGTGGGACCTGTTGTGGGATAGGGATTACTCCCTCTATCTGAAGGATATCCTGATTCATCTAAGTGTTAGTCCCAGCCCCAAAGAACAACTAGTAACACTGAGAATGGTTGATTGTATTTAATACTTCTAACATTAATAGCAAAAACACTGCAACCTACTGACTAGTTCGCAGACACAAACCAGATACGAGGGATCCAGTATACAAAGTCTTAAACCCCAAGGCTATTGGCCCATTTTTTCACTCTTTCAAATAACCTTGCCTCTCATAAATCTGTTGCTCATTTAAAGCAAACTTTCTGCTTGCATCAGAAATTACTTCCAGCATTGGATATGAAGCATTCTGCAATATGTTATAAAATGAGGGCTGGATTCACTGCTTACATAAAGAAAGCCAGTTTGCTTCAAACGGATCATTTATTGCTACCTTCATGCTGTATATTTATTGTGAGGATATTGTCACATTTCTTTCAGTTTTGAAAATGTAAGTTGGATTTTCTCTTTCAGGTTGCCATCTGGTGTATTGCGAACAGTCTCAGAGAGTAAGAGGCCATCTGTTAATACTTTTTCAGGAAGCTTTTTATAGAGCAGTGAAGTGGCAAATCTCAAAAACACATTGTAATGACTTACAAGATCTCGGGTATGTGTACAAGTAAAGGCTGATATTTTATTCCTATCAACAATATAGTTATCAAGCTGGAAAGGAAGAGAAGAAAGAACTTGCACACAAATGCACATGCATTTTAATGGCTCTATTGCATATATTACTTTTTCTATTTTTACATAAAATGTAAAGTATGTTTCTGAAGCTCTGATTCAGTTTATGCTCATGTACTTTAGCAAGACTGATTGCCTCTTTGAGAAACTGTTCCCTTCTTTAACCATTAATAATAATCAAGTGACCTGGGGTTTTGCCTACCAATACTGAAAATGTAGCTTGTGTTACTGTAGCATGTGATTTTTTACATCTCTAGTGTCTGGTATGCCTAAGATGCTGATATGTCTACTGCAAGATGGCTGCCGTGTAGGAAGGCTTTCAATTCAGACCTTCTGCTTTTAGTGCCAACAACCTCAAGTTCAATATCTGGTCTATTCCTGCGGCAGAAGGTTGCTTCCACATTCAGCTCTACAAGCAGAGAGATTTTCAGCCCAAGTTGGATATACTCACTTGGTTGTTAATGGTAGCAGTAGAGGACATGACTGATAGAAGTGTTGCCTCATAACCACCGAAGTATTCTGATTGTTGTGGAGCAAAAAAGATTGGGAAGGAGCTAGATATAAGAATGACCAATTAAATACATGCAATGAAGCTCGCTGCATGAGTAGTTAGCATTAACACTGGCCTCTCTGTGTGTCTGACAGAGCGTGCTTTGGTTTTTTCTGCTCACGGCTGTACTGTGCATTGAGAGGAAGCAAGTAAATCCTTGTGAGGTGCTGTGATACTGACAATGGTTTAAAAAATTAATTCATGCTCATTGGTGCTATCATTTTATAGTAAGATAAACTGAAGATCTGAGGAAGAGGTGACCTTTGTGAAGTTATCCATGAGGTCTCTGGTACAACTGGGAGTGGGTACTGGGTTTCTTCAGAGCCTCTCTGGGCTATGTATGCTGAGCCATTTTTTTTCTGCTTCTGTTGACTTCCTCATAATTTTATGGTACAGCAGAAGCAAATAGAGCTGCATCATGTGACTGTTGGGTGCAGTGCTGAGATTTATCTTGACTCTCTTCTGGCTTCTCTGAGAGAAGACCTGAGAAAACACTTGCTTCTTTGAGGATCAAGCCCTTTGAAAGCACTCAGAGAAGCACCTCATGACTGATTTCTTTGTAGGCCTGGCATGCTGAGGAAGAAAGGCAAGTGCTGATTATCTGAGCAGGTGACTAGTTTTGCTACCACAGAAAGATGTGGTCTGGTGTGTCTTCTTGGGTATTCATATAAATTCTTGGTGAATGGTGTGTTCTGCTTCCACCTGTGCATTGTCTGAAATGGCCCAGTCAAGCACATTTTTCTGTATTTTAATGCTGTATTATTTCTCTGTGCTTTGTGTTCTGCAGTAATGAGATTCCATGGTGAAGTTCTTGGGCATCCCTCTGCAGAACCAGTCCTGCTTTAATGAAGAGTAATAGTAAAATATCTTTCTCCTTGGTGGTTCCAAATTTGATAGTGAGACATCAAAAATATCATCTAGGTATCAGTGGTAATAAATGTCAGTGCTGCTGCATGTCAAGGTCATGTAAACCCATAGTAAGGGCTGTTCACACTGGCATTGTGCTTGAATATTATCATGATTTAAACAAAAGTAGGCAGCTTTGAAAGCAAAGGCAGCATGAATATCCCCGTAAAATTAAGCCCACTAGCCAACGGTGAGAGAATCTGAAGCCTGTATGTTGGAAGATTTTTAAAAGCAGTGCAGGTTGGTTTTTCACTGCTAACAGCCCCTAGAAATAGAGAAATAAGTGAGCCCAGCTGTGTTCAATATAATGTGAGTCAGCTCTGCATAATGGTATCTAGCAGTGGTCAGTATCTTCTGAGGATTTTATTTATAAAAAAAGACTTCAAAATTTTTTTGAGGCATTCTCTTTTATTGAATGAAGAAAACCTAATCTTTGTCTTGTTCCTATGTTTTTATTGTAAAAGGAAGATAAAGAGTGAATGATAGAAATTGGGGAAGGGCTATTTTATTCTCCAAAAGAGTACAGTATCAGCTACAGTTTTTACTTATGAATTATGCTTTTTTCCCATCTAATACCCGTGCTATGTTGCTGAATGATTGTTACTTAACCAAAGGCAATAGGCAAACAGTCATAATTTTATTACTGCGTTATGTGAAAATGCTATTGGAAAGTCCTACTACTGACTTGAATCCAGCAAAGAGTTGACAGAAATTAGTTCTATTGTCTCTATTCTTCTATCTCAAAATAAGCATGGGTAGTCTTGACTGGCAGCTGCCCAGGGCTCTAGCATCTTTCTTTCTTTGTTAAACATGTGAAAACATCTCCTAAGATGTCAGTAAGTTGAGTGCTGGTATGAAGATGTGCATTGTGTCCTTCATCCATTCCATGTCTATTAAGCCAGGTCAGCATGTAGGCAAAAAAACTCATGGCTGAAAATGATTCCTCAGAGGAGGAGGCTCATAGAAGTCCACCCAAAATTACCTATCAACAGTTCAGCACTGAGAATTACATTATTTGGCCACTATAAAGCAGGTTACTACACTCTCTACAGATGACTGGATCGAATTTATGGTACATCATGTTGAATTTTCAAGTGCCCTGGCATATGGGGTACTACCTTTTGCCATTAGAACTGAGATGCTACCAAAACATCTGTGAGCTCCACCTGAGTTGTACTGATGTAATCTGGAGTCCAGACCTCTCAAAGCATCAGGAACATAACTTTCCTGTGTTGTGGTTTGTCTTGTGTTGCTGTGCTTCAACTCTATTAGCTGGTGTTGTGTGGATTTACTGGAGTAATGAAATATGAAAGATTGAATCTAGTCCTGTTTAGGGTTAAGAGTCTGTAAATCCATTGTGCTTGCAGAGACTAGGAGTAATTTAAATACTGCTCACATTCCAGCCTCCGCAGTAGGGATGGGTATTTTGTTTTGAGGATTTTTTTTCCTTATCTCAACTGCTGTACCATTTGGCTATCTGAAGCTTTTGCATGCCTCACAAACACCATCTGTTACAACCCAAGACACAAATACTGCAAGTGATTAGTAATATAAGCCAATGTTGCAGCTGTATGTGGTGTGGAAACCTGATAGAACCAGAACTTCCTTTATAAGCCTGACATGCTGAATAGTGCATTTGTGGTTTGTCTAAGCTTTTGCATTCATCAATTAAAGATTAACTTTCTGCTGCTATGGAGACGTGTTAGATTTAAAACTAAAAAAAAAAAAAAAAAAAATGACTGAAGAAAACAAACATTTCCTTATAGGAAGTGTTAATGGAGCAAGCAAAACACCTAGGACAGAGGGAGTCCCTAGCAGGGAAATGTTTCCAGCTGCCACATCCTGATACTTTATTAGATGACTCTTTGATGGGTTGAAATAGTCTATGTATTCTTATCAATGCTCTTCCTAAAGTCACAAAACACTGAAAATACAGATATAACAGGGACCATTCAGCTGTTCTAGCCAAGGGCAGATTGCAATAAATATCAATATATTCCTCCTGTTATTCAATATATGTTTACAGCACAGACCAATTCTCTTCGAGTTCCAGTACTGTTTTTTCTCTTTGTTTTATCCTCCAGCATCAGCCTTGATTGCAGTAATGGATGAAGAACTCCTCGTGCTGGAGGATACCAAATTAGAGAGGAATATCATGTGTGCTCATGGATGTACATGAGAGATGGAGAGGAAAGTTTATATTTGACTGCCTGTTGGATAATTGTATTAGTGCATGATAATCCAGGACATAGTTCAACCACAGGGACTGAAATTCTGAATTGGTGAGGTGAGTCCCTTTTTAATGTTGAATAAAAGAAGCAGTCCAAACGAAGAACCATAACAGCTCTGGCATTGCTAGTCTTCCTCTCCATCTCTAAGCTGCGCATGCCCCTTTACCATCTTTAGGCATTTGGATTTCCTTAATATCATTAGTTAGGTGAGTAACAAGTATGAGGACAAAGTTTGAATCACCTCTGTATTTCTCCTCTCTGTAAAATCCTTTCACAAAATGTTCAGGTCCTCATCATGTTCTCATGCTACATAGTCCTTGTTTTGAAAACAAGAGTTTTAATTCTAAAAAAATCCTCTGTTAATGTTATAGATTAATAGGTCAAATTTGGAAGAAGGTAGGTGTATGATTTTTTATTTTTTTTTAATGCAGACTATTTCGTCTGTATAAGTGCATTATTTTTCTTAAACTTGGTTGGTTTTTTGTTTTTTAATATTTTTTGTCCATGGAGACAGGGCAAGAAGTAATAGCCTCAAATTAAAGCAAAAAGTTCAAGCTAGATGTTAAGAAAAAAAACCCTTACTGATGGAAAGTAAGCAAAAACTGGAGAGAGATTGTCAGAGAAGTTGTGATGTCTGCATCACTGGAGATCTTTAAGAGCAAATACCATATCTACAGTTGATCTCACCATGGATAGAAGGATGAACTGAACAGCCTTCTGGGGTGTTTTCCAGTACTATGATTTTGTAAGCTTGGTGACCCAGGAGGTCTTTTCCAGTCCTATGCCATATGTAAGAAACATCAGGATCATCAACAGAGAACATCACTGAATGTTGAGATGCCTGGCTCCAGGAGTGCAATCCACTGCTGTGACCAGAAACCCAGGGGCTTTAGGATGTGCAGGCAAAGTTAAATGCCTCCCAGAGGATTCTGCACAGAGGGCTGTCTGAGCAGGGAGGTACTTAGTTTAGTTAGTGGGTAAAGCTTGAGAACAAGCAAATCTTAATCCTCTTTCTCTGGATCTGTGACAGCAAGAAGGCATTGGTGTCAGACTAGTATATACTGCTGAGAAGTCATTGCTGTGTCATATTGTTCCTTAATAGAGTAATTAATGCTCAGACTGATGGAAGAAACAGAAGTTACTCTCTCCTTTCCCTTTTCATGGCTGAAATCTGGGGTGTAGGACATCCAGACTTGATATGGTGGTTGGTCAGTGGGAATGTAGAACCACTTCTCCTTTCTTAACTAACTCTGAAACACTCTTCCTCTGAGTGTGCTGTGGCTTTCTGGGTGTTTGCAATTAAACACCCAGCACTCATCACACCAGAGGAGAGCAATGAGAGTTTCCAGCCTTGTGAGCAGGGCATGTCCTTGGAAAAGAAAAGGTGCTGTCTTGCCTCAGGAACCACTGAGGCCAGTTCAGTGGCCTGCCTTTTATTATGGGCTAGATTGCAATGGAGGGAGCTGGCATTTTGTTAAATACAGTTCCTTCTGGTGGTTTGATAACTCTTATTTAAATAACTACAGCATATTCTGGAGCACTGAGCAGGCACATATTTATGCCCTGCTAGTTGCCCTTTACTGTGTATTAGGAAGTGTAAGACAGCAGGATTGTGAGTGGCTGTGATTTAAATGACTAAATTTACTCTAGATTAAATGTTTGCCTTTCATGTTTGATTTCTCATTAACTGAGAATTTACTAAGTCAAGTACACAGTCCTATTCTTATTTGTAAACTTGCAGCTTTCTCTTTTAATGCCTAATAATAAGTTGTCCCCTCTGGTTGTTTAATGTATCACTTGTGATTCCCTTTTGACAAATCTCTCAGCAGTTCAGAAAACTCTTTGTTACAAGGAAATAAATATCCTGCTGACTCAATGGGAAAGAAATGCTTTTTGTCCTTTGAAAAATATTGCAGCCCTGTAGATTGGTCAGTGTTGCTTATCTGAATAGTGCTATTGTAGAGAGGAAAAGGGTACTTTATTGGGCCAAAGAGCATTCAAGGGTACTGAAGTATGTAGGGCAAGGTTATCAAGGCTTTACTTTGGTAACATCTACTTTTGCTTTGAGAGATTGTCTTACATGTGATATTTGTCTCTGTTAAATACATTGCTTTTATTATTGCAGTAGCTTTTCTTTTTTAATTACAAAATGCTGACAAGATGTTTTGCAGTGACATATTATAACTGCATTAACCAGGTGCATTAGGATCTGTGTATACAGCAATTGATGCTTTCTCTTTGTCACTTACATAATGAACCTTCTGCCTGTACAGAATAAAATATTTATCTGGAAGGCAGGCTAAAGCAAATGCTGGAGACTGGAGGAGGAAAAAACAGGCTGCCTGCAGTGAATAATTGTTATAATCTCATTGTCCTTTGCAAAGTTGTTAATTAAGGCCTTTAGTAAGCAGACTGTGCTTGCAGGAGTCCCACAGAAGTCAAGTTGTACTCTTGTGCATCTGTTAGCTTGCAGTGTTTTTAGCATACTTAATACAAGGCTCCCCAAGTTTATATTAGGAAGGAGGTCTTGTAATGCTCTCCCCCCTTCTCTCCCCTGCACTTCTTCCTTTGAAATAAGAATTAAAGCAACACCTGAAGGAGGCTGGTAAACTTGTATATAGAGCTTAAGTATCCTCCATCATCAATATTGGCATGTGAGCCTGCGAGGGATGTGGGGCTATTAATTTACTTGCAGGTGCTCTCTGGAGTTTTCTCTGCAAGGGGCAAATGGTATAAATTGTGTGTACTTTGCCTACTCTGGTTCCAAGTTCTTTCTGTTGTTTAATATTTATATTTCTATAGCAACTAGAAGATCCACTTAGGGATTTTGACCATTCTTGGTAGGCAGCAGTGTAAACAGTGTAAGAAAATAGTATTTTAAGTAAAGAGATCTGAGCAAAAAATGACCTATTGTTGTCAGTTTCTTTGTAGACATTAAGGGAAAGGAGGATGTTTGAAAAACAATGAATGAATTTTTAGGTTGTTTCCTGTGTGAGTGGACAACATGAGAGGAAGAAAAGAAAGTAAGAAAGTCCTAATTTTAAGAAGTAGCAAATGGAGAAATTTGGGGCCAAGGGCTGATTGGAGGCAAGAACTGCTGACATCTTGGGAGCAGATGAGAGGAAATGAGATGTGTCAGTAAATCATGAGCAGCCTCAATACTCAAGGCAAGCAACCTGTAAATAATAGAGAAGGGAGAGCCCAAGGAGGAAGGGGAAAAACAGCAACACATGAGCCAAGGAAAAGGTATTTGCAACATGATATGGGAGAGAATGATATTGGGGAAAGATTACATTAGGAAGGCTGGAGAGAAGAACATTGATGTGACAGTAGGATTGACCAGTTTCTGTGTGAAAAAGCAGGGGAAAAAAACCCTTAACATTACGCAGACAGAATCGGCAAAATAGGGATGTGAAGACCAAAGTAGGGATGGATCAACAGGTAGAGAAGCAAGAAGAGTCAGTGTGGGGGCTTTCTTAGCAGGGAGACACTGAATAGGGTAATACTGTGTGTACAAAGACACAGAAGAAAATAGGAAATGGGATGAGGATGTGAAGAATTCCTGGAGAAATAAAGGGCCTAGCAGATGCAAAGTAATTTCTATGTCTGATGGGAAAGGAGGAGGAAGAAGGCAGAAAGAAGATATTTGCATGCCTTAGTCTTAAAGTCTTGTGTCCTTTTTTTTTTCTTGGTAGAAAGCTGGCAAAAGCTTGTGTGGATAAAGAATAGGAGGCAGAATGAATTGTGGAGATGGATTTATTTTTATCAGAAAAGCAAACTTTGCTAGGGGGATGCCAGAGAAACTGATGGACTGGAGCTGCTTTCCTCTGAGCTGAAGTGGTGTAAATGGAGGTCATCTGGGATGGAAGCTTGGAAAATCAGACCTTGTTAAGTGTGAAAAGGCAAGAGAGACCTTATTAATGGAAGAGAAAGGAAGGCAGTGAGGAGGTGGCTGAAAGCTAACAGAAGTTTTTCCTATGTCCTAGACATCTGATGCAGTTGAGCTGTGAAAAACCTGACAGACTTGAAGTGAGAATGAGGTGGAGAAAGTGGGTAGTGCTAATAAAGGCAGTTGTAGAACAAGGGGTCTGCAGCAGAAGAGTCAAGCCAGACCTGCAGAAGTGAGACCAAGGAGATGGGCAGCTGTGAGCACAGGTGGGTTGTCAGTGTAGAAGTTGCCATCACTGAGAGTTAAGCTGAAGGAGAGCCAAGAATCAATTGGAGAGGAATTGATAAGAAGTTGAATCCATGGTAGACAGTAGCAATACTGAGCAGGCGAGATGGCAGGACTCCTTGTTTACTAGAATAAAGTATCTCTCTGCTGCTTAATTAGTTTAATTAGGTCAGTTATTTTAAGTCAGAACACATATTTCATAGTTTTTGGCAGTGTCTGTAAAAATAGGATTTAAAAAAACCCAACAAATATGCATAATTGAAAGCGAGCTCCCAGTTGCTGACTTTGACAGCTGTTTCCTATTTATTTGGTGAACATGCTGGGATAAACCAGGGGTCGTGCTGCCAAAGGGGGTAATTCTGAGGGAGGGAAGGGTGATGGCAGCAGCCTTTTCAGTGGGGTCTGCTCAGGGCCCATCCCAGCCCCTGCCCTGCTGCAGAGTGGGACCAGGAATGGCTATCGTCACAGTGCAATTTAATGCTACCCAGCCTCCAGCAATTTGGATTTTCAGAGCCAGTTGGGTCTTTTTATCCCTAATTTCTCCTGTCTGTCTGTAGTGAGCTCACTGCTGGGAGAGGAAGCCATGCTTCTGACGGCAGAGGTTGCTGCTGTTCCCTTCACCTCCTTCTCTTCTCAAGAGAACTAACCTGTCATGTCAAGCGTTTAGCTGAAAGCAGTGGGGTTTGTGAAGCTTTAATGTTTCCCAGACTGTAGTCTGCCACATTAACAAATCTTTCATTTTTCAGAAGATGATAGTGTCAATCATGGTGACAGGCTGAAAGACACCATTCATTGTTAATTAATTATTAGCTGTCAACTCAAAGACTTTGTTGAACTAAGAACATTCAGGCAGATTGTGGATTTCCTCTTTTTTAAACTTTATGTTTAAAGGACACTAAATACCCTTAATTATCAAAGTAGGCTGAAATCCTTTCATACCTCTTTCTTCTACAGGTGACTGCTTCAGGTACAATACTAATTATAAGTAGAATGAAGATTCTGTAGCTTCTTATTGCTGATTTATGTTTTCATAATGGATGAACTAAAAAGGAAGAAGTTTCCTTTCTTTGCTTTGGTAATAGCCCACGATCCCTAAGCTGGGCTCTGGTGTTTGGAGGAAACACAAAAAAAAAAAAAAAAAAAAAAGAAACCTGTGTTTCTGGAGAAGGCTTGAGGGCTTTGTAACCTGAAATGGGGGCTTATGACATTGTAGCTGACAGTAGGTATCTGACTCCACCTCGTAAATCCTTGCATTTGAGTTGTTGGAATATTTCAGTTTCACTGCTTGTGTCTGTAAGACTTTGACCAAGAAATTGAGGGTCGCTTTCTTGCTGGGGTTCCTGCAGGTGGGAATGAACTCCTAGGGCTTTTCCCTAAGTAATGATCTGCTTTCCCAGCAGTTCTGGGCATGCCCAGCCATTGCTGCAGAGCTCTCTGATACAAGAGCCTTATGGTTAAATGTGAAGATGCTCTTCTGGTTGGGGGGCCATGGGAGTGCCCAGTCCAGGAAGGCAGCTTGTGCATGTAAGTGCTTGCAGAATGTGTCTGCAAGTTTGAGAACACTGGCCAATCCTCTCTCCGTTTGGGCCTGCCACACAGAGAGGGATACAAAAATACTTACCTACCTCATAGGAGCGCTCTGAGGCTTAATTAATGCGTATAGATAAAATGCTTTGAGATCCTCGGGTCATAATGATACTTAGCACTTTATATCTTCAAAGCCCCATACCCAATGCGAAGGAACTAATCCCAAACTAATTAGGCAAAAGGCACTATAAAAGTGCCAAGTGTTGTTATTTGCCTTAAAGTATTATTATTTAATCACAAATTGCCTCAAAGTGAAGTGTGACTGTATGAGATTAGAGACATAGTAATTAAGGCTTTGATTTAATATTTTAAAATTATTCAGCATACTTCAATGCAGCTCTTGAATTTTTTTTCATTCTTTCCCAAACACGCAGCACACATTTTAATTTTTATAAACACTGCATCCTCATCACTTAAGAGGCTTTCTCTCTTCTCAGTTGTGTGCCCTTAGGATGTTGCAGTGCTGAGGGAAGATAGTTTGGTGAACAAGGACTTGGCCAAGTTGGAACATAGCAGACTGAGTGTGTGCGTGTGTGAATTAAACATGACAAGAAGGAAATGTGTAAATAAAGTCTTTCTTGCATGTGTAGCAGATATATTTATGTATATGCTGTGTAGGTTCTACAATGCAAAAACAGCTATGAAAGCATCTGTCACCCCACATTACTTATTCTGCCTTTGAGATACAAGCTGCGGCAGACCTTCTTAAAGATGACACTTCCTGCATGTCAGGGAGCAGCTGTCGCTGTTATACTGATTTGGGAAGCAATGACTTTGGGTAAATAGTCAGGTGATATTCACCCCTCTGTATGGAAGCTCAGCAGAAGGTTCAAGCACCACTTGTCTCCTAAGTAAACCTGTTTTAAAGGTGGAAGTGAATGTGAAGACCTCGTGTACAGTAGCTTTCATTCACAGTGTTATGGTGGGTTTAGGGACAATCGGTTGGTGGGAATTGACTATATTTGCTCTTCTTTCTAAAGCGTAGAACAGATTTATTTTTCAGATGCAAATGACTTTTCATAGTTACATGAGGACTGGATGCAGCATGACCATACTGTGCCGCTGTAACTTTACAGACCTCGGTGGAGGTAATCCTCAGTCTTCTAGGGCTGTGAGAAGAGATTATGATTAACAGTGAGGTTGAACAAACAAGTTTATGGGATAGGAAGGCTTCACAGTGACAGGGGAACAAAGTGGAAACTTTTTACTGAGTGAGGCTTGTGGAGGCATGCAGCCAATATGGTGACATACTGAAAACTCGGTAGCAGCCATGAAGATATTAACTCTGCAGTCACCATATTCCCATGAGAAGACATGGCTGCAGCAGGAGAAAGAGGGGAGATCCTGTAGCCCCGGTCTGCAACAGTGCTGTGCTTCCTGAAGAACCTCGCTGCAATAGGTAGAACAGCTTCCAAAGCAAAGTAATGCTCAGAATGACAGCAGCACCACTGAAATCGTGTTCATCCTTGTGTATTAATTTACATTTGTGGATTACAATTATTTAATGCTTATCCAATCAAAGTAAACTTTGTAAATTTTGGGATTCTTTTGTAGAGCAGTGGTTTCTTTTAAACCATAGCAAAAGGTTATAAAGTGAATTTTCATAGGGCCATGAAAACACCTTGTCTCTGGACTATTCTCTTCTCTCCAGAAACCTCCCCCTGCAACTTACAGCATTTTTTTCATGCCTTGGAAGTTTGTGGGTCCTATTTTTTGAGAGGAAGATGTTCTGTTCCCAACTGGTCTCCGAAGAGATTTGAGACCAGGAAGTGTTGACATTGGTCTACATGAAATCAGTCAGAGAATTGCTTATGTAGTAGTTGGTAAGGCTGGGGAAAAAAATGCAGGATATTTATGTCTTGGTTACTCTGAGACATGCAAAACATTGAACGCTTGAATTCCATTTTGAAACAGGCAAATTCTGACGAGGTTCATGATGCTGCCGCGTTCATTTTCAAAGCTCAAGCTTCTATCCCTTATGTTCTTTATCTTGCATAATACAGTAGCTGAAAGAAATTTGGCTACTGGAATGCAAAACCTTTTGCAGGGGACCAGATGTTCAGCTGTGAAACTGAAGTAGCTTCCCTGACTTTACACCAGCTGAGAATGCGGTGCTGTACAGCAAGACTGGGGCTGTAGCATACACCTCTTTGGTGCCTCAAGGCTTGAAACAGTTTATTTTTCATCATGAAGGACCAGCAGGTCTCTGTTTATGCTTAGCTTGCTTTTACTGAAGTGTTCAGCAGTCTTTTGCAGTGTAGGTGCATTGCTTTTTCAATGAAAGCAGTATATCAACTAACCTTTGCTTCCTCCTGGAATGAAAGCAAAACCCCTCAATCCTAACAAAGAACATCAATGTAGGAATGATCTTTAAAATGAATAACTGAACCAGGAACTTGTGTTTAGATACGAGTGTGGTTTTGTGGTAATCTTATTGCCAGCATGTATTTTGATAGAACTTCAGGGGAGGAGAGCATCTGCTGTAAAGCAGGGACAACTGAGTGCTCCAGACAAGCTGATTCATCCTGGGGACCCAAAGCTCTTATTGAAGAGGCTGACAAGAAACCCTCTCCTGATGCTTACTCTTGATGCCAAGGGAGGTAAAAGTCAAGAGATGAAACAATGAAGTCTTCTATACTTGGGATCATATTTTGGTTAAGCTTCAACAGCTCCTTTTGGATAGAAGTAAAGGGGCCTGCATGGACTGTGAAGGAGAGAGCTCAGTCTGGTGAAAATCAGCATGGCTCTGCTGAAAGGATGTCAGCTTTCACCAGCTCAGCACCTGACCTGTGTGCCTTTATGATGATAAAACCTGCTGAGGAGTCAAAAATGTGGTGTTGCCACACCCAAACATACTCTGGGGCAGGTGAAATTAATGTATTTCCACTGCTTACACACCTTGGGGAAAGATGAAGTGAAATGAAGCGCTGACCTAAAAGACAAGAGCCCCTGAGGAGATAGGTGCTATCAAAATGTCATCTAGATAAATAAGGACCCGAACTCCTAGTATCTTAAGTAGCTAGACTATTGATTAAAGAATCATGATAAATGAGTATAAGGCTGTGAATTAGATCAATACCATCAACCTTAAAAGTCAATCTCCTGTACCAGCTTGAACAGAGACACTAAAAATATGCACTCACGAGAACCACAAATCCTTGAGCTGATGTTGGCCTTGAGGCTTTAAGTTTTTCTCTGCCATTTCCTTTTTTCCTTTGTTTCACTGAATAAACTTTAAAGAACTGGTAGAAGAGATGTTTATGCCTGCAAACATTTCATAGTTCACAAAATCAGGTAAGACTACCAGTCACCAAAATCTGGGCTTTGGGGCAGCTAAGGATAGCTTTAGGACATTGTTATGCAACTCTTGGAAACTTTTCTGTGGCAGTCATTGGGCTAAAAGTAGAGAGTCAAATCCTCAGCTATGGTGGACAGACAAGGGGCTCTCTTGGGGTAAGTCCACACCTGTGAAGAAAGAAGCCCTAAAATGTCTATCTTGAAAAGCAGAACATGTGATAGGGAGGTTCTGCAAAAAATATGTCTTTCTGCAGGGATAAGAAAGAAATTACTAGGTTTTAGAAAATTAAGTACCCTTGCTTTATGTGCTTCTCTCTGTCTCTGTGAGACTTGGGAGTGTGTAGTTAGCCATTTTAGCATGCCAGGTATTGGAGCAGACTAAAAGTGGTGGTGCTACACTGAGTCAGAGCACCTGTCTTCCAGTAGGGCTCTGCGTGGACAAGACCATTAAAGGTCTGTTTCTCAGGTCCTCTTTTGTGTAACCTTCAACAAAGTCATGTAACCTTTTCCCATCTCTATTTTTGCATGTATAAACCAGAAATGATCTTTTATGAGCATGCCTTATTGGATGCTGAGATGATTCATGATTTTCTATTTCTTATTACTTTTCTGTTTTTCTTGCAGCAGAATTGCTCCAGGGTTTCTTAAAGTACCTTCCTTCATTTGCCTACATTTCTACAAAATGAAGATTAGCAACCACAGTTCAGCTATGAATGTTGGTAAGGATGTTGGTAGGAAGTATTTATCTTGTTTTCTTTTTGTGGGAAAGTCCTAGCATATCCAGTCCTTATTCTCACCCTTTTGTTCTTCAGTGATGGTTAATTTCAGAGGTTATAGATATGTTATTTGTATCACTGTGAGGAAGAGACTTTCATCAGTGTTTCTGCACTGAGATAGGGCTCAGCACAAATATTACCCGTGATTTGTTGAAGGTATATTTTCATTATGCCGGTTTTGGAAAGTTTCATACAAATTGGAGTGTGTGAACAACCTGTCTATTTCTGACTGTATATAGCCACTGCTATGAGAGTTTCTCTTATGATGCTATTAAGATGCTTTCCCAGTACTAATATGAGAACTGTATCTATGCTGGTAAACTCTGTGTGTTGATTTTAATAGAGCACTCTCTTGTCATCTGACCTCTTAGGATGAAATTAACCCCCCGTGCAGATAACTGGTACTTGTGCATCACTTGAGTCATCTTTCGAACCGTTAATTGTGATTGAAATGATACCTAGCTCTTCTGCTGGTTTACTTCACAGAAGTGAATTTCCTGCAAGCAAGGTAGTAACTCTTAAAGAAGAAATGCTCTCCTTCCCAACAACATCCTCATCTTCACCTTCAGAGTGCTGATGCTTCCACCTGGAATCAGGAGACAAGTTTTCAAAAAACTGCTGGAGAGCAGTGGTCACGGGGACTGCTTGGGAGCAAGCTGTCATTTATGATCATTATATAGAGGAAATATACTCAGCAGGTGTTAGTGCATAGGAAAGAGAACTCTATCAGAAATCAGGTGTCTACTCCAGGGAGTTTCAGTTCCCTTTTCTGTAAGGGTGACAGTGATTCAAAAAGATTAGTGCTGCACTAGGACATCAAATTGCTTTTAATCTTTACATGATTCTTCTTCATGGCAGAAATTTGTATTAAACAAGGAAAAAGTTAAGGAAATATTTGCTGTTGGGGGAAAGATTTTCTCAAATCATGATTCTAGAAAAGTAAAAAAAAAAATTTAAAAGTGGACTCAATTAGAAGTGCTAAATGAGCATCATAATGAGATATCCAAAGTCTTGCCAAGTGAATTTAATCACTTTCTGATCCCAACAGCCAGACCATTCAACTCTTTCTTAGCATAATTAAGCAAGTGACAACGAAGATGCTATTCCAAGACATGGTAATGAGATGCTGTGGGGCCTGAATTCAGCTGGAGGGGATTTCCTATTAAATATTTATTGTATGTGCAGCTTCTTCAGTAGCTAGAAATATAGAAAAGGAAATTTAGCCGAATAGAACCTTTTTCTCTGAAATTAATCTGTGAAAAACTGAAGAACTGTGGTCACTTGGTTTTGGGCTGACTATTATTTTTGGCCTGTGGGCTGCATTCAGTATCAATAAAAATCATAGTTTATGTAGGAGGAAAATAAATTGGAGGGAGTCAGAATGTAGGAAAATAGAAATGGAAAGCGAATGAAGAGGAAATAGGAATGTGACAAACCAATTAGGGAGAGTACAAATGATATAAAAGTCAACAGGAATTAACTAATGATGGGCTGTAGAATGCTGAAAGACTAGGAGGTTTAGGGGGAAAAGAAACCATGTAGAAAGGAAATAATTGGATAACAGAGATGATGGTATGAGCCAGTGAACTAAAAAATAGTAAGACTTTTAAGCAGAGTGAACATTTAATTCCAGATCCAGGGAGAAATGAAGTATGCTTTCATCACATTACTTTAGACACTTTGGGTGGGTTTTGGAAGTCATGGCCAACCTATGTTTTACTGAAACTGTAGAAGAAAAGCTCTAGCAAGGCCCCAGGGATTTATAACACATTTGCACGTACGCATATACAAGTCAAAGAAGAATGCAGAAGAATGCTGTTTAGGCTACAAAACTGAGCTGGGACCTTCTCAGCTATTGATTTCCCTGACTCCAAAAAAAGAGCCTGCTTTAATGTTCCTCAAATGTTCTGGTCATCTTCTGAACTGCCTTATGATCATCCTTATGATAAAGGGAAAAATAAAGGCAGAGCAGACTTCATTCCTTATTAGTCTGGGAGCACCTAAAATTAGATTGGATGGTGTTGCTAGTGGCTTTTTCTTAAATGCAATGGGTGCATGAGGAAATGTGTTCAGAAACGCCTTCTTATTCCAGGCTGCAATGTGCAGGGGCAGCAGGTCCTGTGGGTCAATAGAGTGGTGGAGATGTAGGGGGACTTCAGGACATGGAGGCGGTTGTGGACTGTTCTGTGCAGAGTCCACCAAGCTCTAGTGCTGGAGGAGCAGGCTCTTACCCTGCACCCCTGCCTTGCCTGCCTTAAGTGCACAGACTGCAGTTCTTCCTGGCCTTTGGCAAAGTGTACTGGATGTTCTCTGCACTGTGCTTCTGTTCTCCATGGTTTTGGGAAGCAAATGGACAGCTGAGAAATGAGATCTGGGAAAGTAGTGGAGTACTATTAGCTTCCATGCAGAAACTGTAACCTTCTTTTTCCTCCCTCACCCATCTCTTCAGCTCTTTGGGGTTACTGACTGTCTTTCCATGGGTGTTTGAATGGTGTTTCTGGGGTATATTGAAATCCCAAGGAGAAACCACTACGTAAGTAATAATCATTCCTGTCATACTTGCTAAATGGCACTCATAATTTAAAAAAGTTTTTGGCAATAGGATCAAATTAACTTGATGAGAAAGCTCTTTTTTCTTGTAAAGTACTAGGAAAGCTGTGAGACAGGAGGTGCAATTAATTATCTCACTTGGATTAAAAGCTCTTTTATTTGATATTTGATCTCGTATTACTTGATTTCCCACAAAATTGCTGGTAACGTGCAGTCCCACTTAATAGCTCATTAGCACTCCAGTGTGGTATTTGTGAGGTGGTCAGGTTTGTGTATAATAAAGCAGTTGCTGGCTAGCAGTGAATGACTTCAGCCGTAATTAATTAATTAAATGTGTGTAAAACATGGTTCATTAGCAAGGTGTGTGACAATCTCATGGTGTCCAATGTTGTCCCTCTAATTGTGTAATGGGCGTGATGCTACTGCAGCATTGCTTCATTGGTTTCCAGCTTCTGCTAGTGTTGTTTAGGTAAAAAGCCTCTGATTTCTAGGGCTTGTTCCAGTGACCTGGTAGCATTGAAAGGAACGCTTTACGGTAACCAATCGAACAGCATTTCTTACTGTTTTCACTTAAAACCCACACAATTAGAAATTATTACTATAGCTTAGCAGCAGTAGCAGAACATTTGCTAGGGAAGCTGGAAATCTCAGTTCAACTGTAGTTCAAGCAATAACTATTCTTTATACTCAATTATGCACTGTAACCCATTAGGGAAGTCTGTGGTTTCCTGATGTAGGTTTTTTTTTTTCCCCTTCTGTGTTACAGCAAGGTTCCAACTGGCTACAAGTGTATTAGACATTGGTATGATTGTACAATTATTTTGTAGGCTATCTAACTTCTACCCACTATGTTTATCTGGCACATTTAGAGACAGAACAAAGCCAGGAGGTTCAGACCTTTAACCCAGGTGTTGTTAAGTGTGGGAGAATGCTAATCTGCAGAACTGATGCACTTGTGGTGTCAAGCCATTAGAAAGTCATTCTTTGGACCTGCAAGATCCAGGAATCAGTGAATACCTAGTCTTCTGGACCTTGATGGTGATTGTCTGTTCACAGAAGAAAAGCTTCAAGAGAAGTTTGTTTGCACCACTTGAAACCTTTTGCGTTCAACCTGCGTGAAAATGAGGTCGATTAGTTCTATCAAGAACTGGTTTTGCTTTCATGAGCCAGGCAAAAACATTTCTGAGCTTTTGAGAGTCAGTGAACGTGATGATAACAAAATCAATTAAAGGAGGTATGATATTCCCTATTGTAGTGAATAGGGGCATTAAGAGAATTGCTCTTCCTTTGTTTTAGATAGGTTGAATCATGCTGAGTGTGAGCTTCAGGTTCTGATGCTCACATAATTGTTCTCCTTGTCAGAGTGCTTCTGTGTGCTGAATTGTTTTGTGGTTAGGAGGGCAGGTGGGTTTGTGTTGTTAATATTATGGTTTTCTACTGCCTCGTTTCTGAAATGAGTTCCTGGAGAGCTTCGGTGCCCTATGATATTGATATAAAAAGCATGCAGTAAAGATGAGGTTTATGACTCTGGCTGTTGCTCAGAAATATGGTTTTACAGTGTTACTGCCATATTCTATCTGTACTTAATTAGCTTTCTGTTCTTGATGTGTGCTGTAATTAGAGCAAGCTCAGGTAGTTTCCTTCTCCAGTGGGTGCATCGGAAACCATTAAAGAGGTTATGGTGGGACTAGAAGAGAACAATGTGTGTGTCCTGGTTCTTGTGCCTGCTGTGCAAGGACTTTCACGTCTAAGACATGACTTGTTTTGAGACTGTCTTCTTTTTGGAATTAGTGTGTTAAGTTCTCTACAAAAATAACCCTTGCTAGTTTTTTCCTGGCTGGAGGAATTTTCCTGCTTCCTCTGGAAGGACTTTCTTCTTCAGTTATGCAGATCACTATGGTATGACTTTGACCCATGCCCGTGGATCAGGTTGTTTGAACTGGTATGATAGACTTCACCCCAAAATGTTACTGAAGCACTGCAATATGCACAACATTTTTATCTTTTTTACTTAAAACATAGCTAGCTATCAAGGACGAAGAGAAATAAAGTAACCAGCTGTATGGGAAATTACACCGAGAACAGCATCTCCAATTTCAAGAGTTATCTGCTTTCCCTACTTCCATTTTATTGCCATAATCTTGGACATGAGAAAGTAGTTACAGGCCAAATACGACTGTGCAAAGCTGCTCGTCCCGCCCCTTTACCTTGAGCATCCCTCACATGCCAGTTATGTGCTGCCAATGCCTTCAAAGCCATTAGTCCTCATTTCAGTGTTTTAAAGTCTTATATTTTGAAATTCCCCTATAATATGTTTCTTTCCAGAGCTAGGCAGTGAAACTTGTTCTTTTTGAGTGGTGATTTCTGAGGTGGTTTTTTTTTTAATGCAGAGGGTTCTTTTAAAGGATATATTATTTCCCCCTCCTTGAGTCTTCTTCTCCCCCATTATTACAATTTTCAAAAATGTAGATGCTCCTAATGCAGCAGAGACCGTTCCACAGCTCTGCCTTTAATGGAGTGAGCAGATTGCAGTAAGAATGCGGTGCTGCTCAGTAAATTTAATGACTTTATGAAGATAAATGTTTCCCTTCCAAAGCCCCTTCTTGTCAGAATACATTTAATACCGCCATTCCTTTGAGAACTAAATTCCTGTAGCACTTTGCAGCATATTAGCATGTTTTTCTCACCACATGAAATTGCACTTCAAGCAAGAAATAATAATGTTTCTGCATCCCCTTGTACATTTTTATTACTGCCAATGAATAGGAGTAAATTAACTATTATGACTAACATTATTCACAGGGACAAATTCCTAACTCATTTTACAGAGAATAATAAATAACTGAATAAATAAGATGCCTTTAATTTCACATGTGAATTATCAAAGATTCCTCTGAGTACGAGGAATAGAAGCCAGTTGACTTTACAAACAAAATACAACTCTGTAAGAGAAGCTAGATGTGTGTCCACTCATCTTTATTTTCTTTTATCCTCCAAAAAGTATAATGAATATCATCATTATTACATGTGATTCCTGTGAAAACAGGTTTCTCTTGTCTGATGATTTGCTTCTATGTATGTTTATCCAAATACTAATCTGGGAGATGAGCCACATTTTGCTGTTAGTTCCTTGGATGCTGCTCTGATTGATGGCAATTGTCGTATGGTTTATTTCATCTGCAGACTGTAGAGTGCTTTCTAAAGAGAGGGTCGTTGTACCCTTGTACAACAAGGGAAACTGAGGCTCAGAGTGATAGGTGTCTTGTAGTAGGTTACTCAGCGTGTCAGAGTCAAAGCTCCAGTAGATCATGATGTCTTGGGCTATCCTATAGATTACCCTGTCACTTGACAGGAGAAATTACCCTGAACTAAAGTATTATTTCAAAATAAAAAATTATTTTGTTATCATTATCCAATTCAGAAGGGTTCAGTCTTTATTTCAAGCATTTTAAAGTGTGGTTTAAAAAGATTGCCAAAATGTAAGTACACTTCTGTATTATTCACCAAGAATAACAATTTAAATGAAAATAAATAGTCCACGGCTTCGTAAATGGATAAAATTGTGGGGAAAAAAAGGCCATATATAAATTCTTGCTTTTCAAAATCTGATGGCAATAAAATATTTCATTGAACCAAAATGATATTTAACCAGGACATTTCACAATTCTTCTTTAATCTTTTAAAATTATATTTCAAGTTCACGTGCTTAGTCATTGTGTCTGCTTTTCTGTCTCTGTACATGTACACAGACATGCACACATCTACTTCAGCTTAATTCCTAACCTTTGCTGCATTGTTTTCTTCCAGCAGTACGTGGTGATCCAGCAGTACCCTACAGGATGAGTGTCACTGCAGGTGGCCAATGCATGCACTTGCTTATGGTAGGAAGATGTCTTCTAACCGTATTTGCCACCGACTTCACTTGAATACTCAAGTCTGCCTTGAACCTTTAAACTGAGGAAATAAAATTGCCAGTTCTGCTTATTAAGGTGATAAGGGCCAGATTTTGTACAAATTTATTCTCAAAGTGCTGCCACTGGGTGTTGTAGGTGGAGGAGAGGAAGCAAGTGTGTAAGCACCTATCATAATGCAGCATCTGGCTTCTTTGTTGAGGGACTGTGTGTATGTAAGGAAATTTGCCATCCTTAGGTCATTATTTATTCCTTGAGGAGGGTTTCGGGAAGGGTGGAGTCTCCATGATTTAACATACATCTCTACAAGTCTTTTGTTATAAATTTATACTTTGATTTATGTAGAGGTAAGCATGAAGATGTGTGGGTGCTGCTGTTATAACTAGAGCTATTTAAAGGCAATCCATGAAAACCATTTTTACTGAGTGGAAAATTACAGCAGAGGATTGGTGAAAAACATCTGTTCTCCTTGAAAATTTCAAATACTTTATTGGAAGCCCCTTCAACCTCCAGCATGAAGAAATGTTTATCATAAAGGATTATTTTATTTGGTTGGTCTTTATTTTGTTATGGAAAACAATTCCTCTCACTTGCTGTTTTTTTCAGTATGAAGAATACTGGGAATATCACACGGAGAAGGACCACTGCTTCCCACCTAGCCCTGATCCTAATGCCTTTTTTCATTCCTATCTTGGCAGGCTTACTAAATGAAGCTCCAGAACAATTTCCAACCGGTCATAATGGCTGATCCTCCATGAGGAAGTTGCAGAGGTGGTAATGCCTTTTAGCAGTGTGCTGGGCTCGTGCCTCTCCCCAGCGGTGCAGAAGGAACCAGCAGCAACAGTGCTAGCTCCAGGCTGTAGAGATCCAGGAGGCTGTGGCTACTGCCACAGAAAGGGACAGCTCAATGGGAGAGTTGTCCAGGGAGAGCTGTCCTAGAGCCCTGCTGCTGGCACTAGATGGAGTCATGCCTGCACTCTAGACCAGGATGACAGGCTGCTGGCTTGAATAATGCACCGGAATATCAGTGCTAAATTCTCCTTTGTATCCATTAGCTGCATTTTTTCGTTTCTTCCCCTCCTCTGTTCCTTTGCAATAACTGTTGTAAATTAAACAGTTACTTCTCTTCCTCCGGTTTCAAAGCATCAAAGATGTCTGTGAGCCCATTACCTTTGATGCTGATTTCCTGTTAGAATGCATGTTTTGGCGTTGCAACATCCTGAAAAAGTTTAATCTGAAGCAGAAGAACTGTAAAATGAAGAGAGCAATTATATACAGCCCAGAGCTCTAAGCAGCTGAAATGACAACAAAGTTTCATCTGTTTATTAGGTTAGCTCTGTTTCGGATAAAATACTATTAGCAATTTATGAAGAGGAGAGTAGGACTTTGAAATTGAATATCTGTCAATTAAATCTGAAAATTTTAATATGAAATGCTTTTAAAAGTCAAATAACATCTATTAAAACTCTAGATTTAGTCAATGAGATCAGGCTGTACCCTGAGTATACACTGAAGGAAAAACAGTGTATACGTGACAGAACCTTACCTGGGAGTGGATCTTCTTGTAGACAGGGAGGAAAAATGAGAAATTAAAACAGCCTTCTACTCTGCAAAGAGAGAATTACTATGTAAAGATGGCCACAGTTGTCAAGGCAACTTTGCTTTTACTAGTTCTTCAAATGTGGGCTCTGAAATCCCTTCCTTTCCGCCCCCCCCCCTTTCCCCCCCCCCCCCCCCCCCCCCCCCCCCCCGAAATAAACCCTCTTCAGATTTTTTAGGGTCATTTTTATTTTTCAATAGAAAATGATTGAGTAAAAATAGCTGAAGACTGACATTCCTTCCAAGAGGAAATAATAGAAGAACAGCCAATATTTGGAATTGATGCTTCGGTCTGTAATTTATTCTTGGTAGTTAGAGATCAAGGTCTAGTGTTTACCAGGGTGGATTAGAGAGCCTGCTTGGAGTATGCAAAAGAAGAAAAGCAGACATCGATCATCTTTAATGTAGAAGCAACTTCTGAGCTCTTTAGTTTCAATAGTGTCCTTTTGTTCTATGTTTGTGCACTGTTTAGCTCTTGTGCAATATTGGTCCACACACTGTGGTAAGTCACTATACCCCTTCCTTTAGGTTTGAAGGTAAGCATGGAGAACACAAATCCTTTAGCTGACTATTGAAGAAGATGGCAGGGCAGCCTGGGTGAATGGAATTTGCTGTTCCCTTTGCTGTAGAGTGCCTGACTGACTTGTCCTGTGGGGTGGCCTTTTCTGTTATATTGCGTTTTCACCTGGTGATTGAATGCTGAAAGACTGACAGCACAATGATGCTGTATTGACGGACACGTGCATCTTGCAGCTGTGTCCTCATGGGACCCTTTGCTTTCAAGAGCAGAAACCATCTTTTGGTGTGCATGAATGTATGTATGTTTACAACATCCAGCAGAAAGGGTGCAGGGTTTGTGATCAGTACCCTGAAGTTCAACAGCACTAAGATCAGTATTTTCTGTCTCTGTGCCTATGGGCCAATCGTGTATGCTTTAAATAATTTGTATGCCACAATATAATCTTCGCTGAAGCTGTCTCAGCTTTTCTTATTTGGTCACAATACTACTGTCAATAATCCTTGTTTATACTAATAATGCAATAATAAGGACAATCTTGTGCTTAAAGCCCATGGTTCAGCTTCCTGACCTATAGTACAGGAATATGAATAATTCCTTTTTTCCTCTGTCTTATGGTACTTTAAATGAAAGCTCTGCAGGGCAGATGTTGTATCTTACTGTGTGTCTATGTGGTACCTAGGATGTGCTCTGATCTCAGCTGAGCCATCAAAGTGATGCTTTATCACCTGTAATGTCAAAGAACAGATGTAGCTCATTTTTTTTTCTGGACTATAAGAAGGGTTTATATTCTACCTGTGGTGTCACACTTGAAAATTGGTATAGAAAAGCTCTTGTTTTTGAATAAGTTAATAATGTGCAAAATTTGTTACAATCCTTACTTTAAATGATGGTTTCTGTGACTTTGTGTATCTTGGGAGTAGTATTGCATAACAGTATAAACGTTTGCTGAACAAACTCCTTTGTTTTTACAATGGTCCCAGAAATTGTCTTTGCCATGATACTTCACTGGTTGAACTTAATTGCCAGAGACCATACTGGGCAGAGACCGGTATGTGTTTTCTAGGCTGTGATTTGCCTGATCTCTTTTTGATATGTGTCTTAGGGTGAGATGAACATGTAAAATCTCTTTCTCTAGGGGCTACAAAGTCCTGCTGGACAAATGACATAAATGGAGAAGTCCCCACTGCATATCTAAGTTTGGTTCCTTCTCCAGATGTTGGGACCATATAATCCTAAGGACTCAGTTGACAAGAGGCTCAACTGGAATTAATGAAAGGTTGTTTCTGAAATCTCTTTGTTTGTCAATCAGCATTGTTAGGAGCAAACTGTCTTTTGAAAGTCCAACCTTAAGTGCATAGCTGAGTTGCATTAGCTGAGTCTCTTTTCCTATGGGACTATTACTGTTGAAAGGCTCTGGTGGATACCTAAGGCCAAATACAGTTGTGCCAAGGAAGGAAAAATTTTCCCAAACTCCTGCCTGAGTTCTTGGCAAGTTCCTCATTGCCAAGCCACCTTTTTATGTCAGTATGACTGTTCTTTACATATGTTGGATTTATTTTTTGGTGGAACACAGAAAGCATTTGCACCTGTCTCCAGTCCTTCAGTTTGAAAGTGCCTGTGATAAATAGTTCAGAAAAACATTATAGGATGAAATTAAAGTTAAGCTACACTGGCATTTGCTACTATGTAAACACCAGTTGTTAGGAAATGATAAGCATTATTGATATCCCAAATGTATGTATTAGTGGGAACAATGTTATGTAAAATGTTAACATCTGTCAAGACAATATAAACAATTATAAGTAACTTTCTTTTAATGATGCAATTATACTGTAACAAAAGGTGCACTGTAAATTAACATGACACCATACCAGGTTTTATGTGTTTTAGGGAATAAATTCCAATCCAGCTAAGAAAACAAACAAAGTTTCCAGAGAATCCCTTTGGAAAAAAGTAACTCCACTAAACCTTTACGAAATAAATTCTGGGAACTGAGATTGTTATTAAATCTGACCTTGATCAGATTTTTATTATGTCAGAAAAAATGGTTCTTAAGAGACAGAGTTGTCATGGGATTAGAGTACATCTACAGCAAGATGTTTCCATGGCAACAAATCAAACACCATTTCCTAAGTCTGCAGTCGTCTGCTTCAAAACCATGAACTTAGCATTGAATAATTATAGAGAAACGCAGTAATGTTGTGTAAAGAGAGGGGGGAAAATAAATCAATCTGGAGGCAGTGATTTATTTTAAAATGCCAATTAACCCCATCAGTGTGATTGTTTGGAGCTTCTGTTGGTGGCGACAGGTCCCACGTAGGTATTTGGTTTTACAAATTGAAAGCATAATTTTTTTGTCACACATAACCTTAAAAAAAGTGAAAGACGAATCATAATTCCACCAGAATTAATGAAGTCTGAAAGTTATGTCTAAAAGCTGTAATAGAAATTCAGAGTGGTGTCAGAGACTCCAGGCGGCAGTAGCATATGATACTCTACCTGAATTCTCCTCATGTTTGAAGGATCTGAAAACACACTTGATATGGGTACGTGTTTAGTCTCCTACAACCAATGAGCTATCTAAATTCATAGACTCCAATGTCACACAGCTGTAATCTTGGTGGAAAGTTAAACCAGTGAACACATCACCACTTAGAACTTGGGGAGTGAGTTAAGGCTATTTAGTTTATCAGTCTTTTTCCCATTCTGCCATAATTGTATTATGAATGTATTGTTCTCCTCCAGAAGCCATACCTTCTGAATTTATCTCCTGTGTGGTGACATCTGTCTCTGTCTTTCTCTTTATTTTTCCCCCAAAAATGGAATATGCTCTTTCCCCCCAGTTACTGGGAGGTTTCTGAGGTACAGCTGGGACATATTGTACCACCAGGTTAGAAGACAAGTTGTGTTCTGACATTGCACTTGATGAACGACCTTTAATAAAAGGACACAGGCTCAGTGCAGAAGCACAGTCTTCAAGCACCGAGTGCAAATAGCCTGTGCCTGCTTTCTTCATTTGGGGCATGTGTCAGTCCACAATGTGGAGGCTGCAAGAAGGTGTTAGCAGAAGTTTTGGAAATCATAAGTTTGAGACTTGGTAGTGACATGCTGTCTATGCTGTTGCAATTGCTCACACAGCTGCATGTTTTCTTCTTCAACAAGGGAGGATGTTCTCTTCTTCAGCAATTCTGGGATGGACCATTTCTGGGCATTTATTTCAGCTACTAATAATTTGATTTGTAACAGTGTTTCAAGGCCACTGTACCACCCACAGATGGACACCACACAGAGTGGGTAGGCATTTGCTAGAAGAAATTAACTGCCAGTTGAGAACATTACTCACTATGCTTCAGCTCTCTCTGATGACGCAAAGTTACATGAATTTGAGGAGAAAATATAATCTTATTAGAACCAGCACATGCTCCACCTCATTCTCAGTTTGGTGTGTCACCATGCTACACTATCACTAGTGATTATTATGTTGTGGAAATGTCTAAATATAACTTCAATTTCTTCCATTATCCTAGCATTGAATTTGGCACTTATGCCAGATGAGTGTGCTGATTGATGGATGGAAGATGGGAGGAAGCACACCACCATCCATAACCACGACTCACCCGGTGTAAGGGAGGAGACTGCATAGTGTGGATCAAGAGGCTTTTGGGCAGTGAGTTTCTGGCTGGATGTGGTTGCTGATGTTGTGAGGCTGAGGTGTGTTGAGCCACTGAAGGAGGTCTGGACAGTGCAGGATGGTGGTTTCTGGTTCTGTGGAGCCAGGTCAGTGACTCACTATGTGAGTCACTCTTTCAGAAGAGCTACTCACTTCTCAGGGTTTTCCAATAGGGACCAGATACCTCCTCCCTGCAAAGCTCCAGCTCTCATTCTTCATAATTGTCTGAGACTCTTTGAGCCAGGTGCCAGCAGAAGGGCACATAGTTTTGGGGTGAGGACTTGTTGCTATCAGAGTTGATGGTGCTTGGACAAATGAGAATGTTCTTGGGCAAATGACATGAGGTCATAAGTCTGAAAAAAATCAGTCTAGATGAATCAGACTGCACTGAGGCCATCTATTTATGTGTAACTTTGCTGGGACATCTTTCTGTATAATCAAATTTTAGATTTACAGGTTGTATATCCTACATAAACACTGAGCTGCAGATGAATGCTAGAGCAGCCAAACACAAACTGCAAGAAAGGAGCATAATCAGAGTGACTAAATAGGAGGAGCTGCCCCTATATTGGACTTAAAATGGAGTTCAGATGATTCTATGTAATCATAGAAGGTTGGAAGAGACCTCTAAGATCATCAGGTCTGACCATTAACCCAGCACTGCCAAGTCGCCACTCCCCCATGTCCCTCAGCACCACATCTCCACGGCTCTGAAATACCTCCAGGGATGGGGACTCCACCACTGCCCTGGGCAGATGATTATATTGCTTGAATAAATGCAGGGCACTCCATGTGATAAGGTGGGGGTGTATTATCCACAAGCTGCATTTGGGGAAAACGTTTGTGTGAGGAGAGACTGAAAAGTCTGTGGGAACTAATAACTGGGCTGATTAATAAAGGAAATATAATCCAGACTGTATCAAAATGTTGAATAGCATGAAAGCAGACACTGGCTGCTCCTGTTTGCCCTTTGTCAAGAGCGTATTGAAATGGGAAGGTGCCACATTTAAAATTAACTGAGGCCACTGGGGTTTTCAGAAACAAGCCCTATGATTAACCTGTCGCATTTACTGCCACAAGGCTTAATTGAGGCCACGAGCTTAATTGGGTTCCAGAAAGGATCACCCATTTGTGTGGACAACGGGAAGACCCACAGTTACCTGTGCTGTATCACCGTTAGGGCATCACCAGGGATGTTTAGTGCCTGCACTCTCCACAGACGGGGGGAATTTATGGGTGCAGGGAGAGGATTTAGCATCGGCTCCCCTCAAATAACGGGGCGGGAGCGCAGCGCTGCAGCACGGGGCAGTGGCAGCAGGTGGCGGTGTACCCTGCTGTCCCCCGCTGCCAGCAGAGCTGGGCTCCCCGCAGCACGGGCGGTCCTTGTGCTGGGCAGACCCAGACAGACCCCACCAGTACGTTAATGGGGGCTGCAAATGTCTTTCGTTCTGATTGGTTGGTTGGTCTGGTTTTAAGCATTAAACTTGGATTTTTCTGCTTAGGCTAGAGAACCTAGTTGAGAATCTGCTAGAAATGACAGCACTAATGAAAGCGATATTTGTCTTATGGATATGGTAACATTTAAAAATGAACCTAAAGGAGTTACAATGTATTACTTATATTCCTGCTTTAGATATTTTATATTTCTCCTATTTATGAACACCATTAGGACCTGAGCATCAGCAGAGACTATCGGGAGCGATAGGTGCCTCAGAGGTGGTGCAGCCTGTTGAAGATGAATTTTTTAACCATTAATTTGCAGATACAGGTAGGTGTGAGTTCCGAGAGGTGCAGCGCTGCAGTTCCTCTGTGAGACGTGGTTATCAATATAAATGTTTCCTGAGAGGTCAGCTGTGAGCACTCACTGCCTCTGACTGGCTGGTTGACTGCTGGACTCGCTTGCGTGGTTCTTGGGCTGTGAAGGCTTGTGCGTGGCCATCAGGCTGTGCAGGTACTGGAGATCCCTCCTGTGACCTCTGTGGGCAGTGTCCTGAGCTCAGCAAGAGCAAACATCGGTACAGGTGTCTTTTACTTCTAATCAATCTACCTTTCTATCTTCTCCAAGTATTGACTAGCTCTAAGGGCAGGAGCAGTAAAATATTGGACAAGGGTTAGTTCCTGAGAGAATGTTATGTCGTTATGCTGTCTTTAGACGAAGACTGAAGACAGTAATCAAAAAGGCTATTTTTAATCATGGGTTGATTTATTTGTTTTTCTTGTACAGCTATTGCACCTGGAGCCACTGATGATGGCTTGATTAAT
Source organism: Podargus strigoides (assembly GCA_028020825.1). Taxonomy (NCBI): domain Eukaryota; kingdom Metazoa; phylum Chordata; class Aves; order Caprimulgiformes; family Podargidae; genus Podargus; species Podargus strigoides. Next base: position 12,348,197 of record CM051631.1, read on the forward strand.
TCTCAGTGATTTTTTTTTCCTCCACCCTCCTCCACATGACTCTTGTGACTGGCATGGAGTTGCATTGCAGCAGGTGCAGTCTCTGGGCTCTCCCCTGCAGCCCCAAGGAAAGGCAGCTTTGGGCCCATCAGTGAGGGAAGGGATCCTGGAGCCCCCTCTGAGTTTGCAAAGTGGATGATACCTGTGGAGGTAAGTCAGCTGGGAGGGTTCTTCTGTTCCTCATGTAGGCACGAGGAGATATAAGTGTAGCTGAACTAGCTGCAGGCCACCTACTCAGTGTATGGCGAGCAGTGAAGTGAAGGATAGACAGCGGCCACCACTGATTGTAAAACTCTCCCAAGAAAGTGACTAAATTACTGATAGTTATTATCCACCCTATGTGCTACTCATCTCTGTGTTGCTGGCTGTACCACAGCTTCTCTAAAGCGTGTTAGAGTGCCCATGCCATGCTATTATATTGACTTTGTAGCACTACACTGAATGAAAAAGAGTGATCTTGAGATTTTTTAATTCTCTTTCATCTACGAGCATTGGGCAGATGCTGAGGAATCCCTTTGCCTCTGAGCTTGCTACCTGCAGTGGGAGGTGATGGCAAGATGGAGTTTCCCTGCCAGATCCTGGGGCCTGAATCTGCCAGATCTGGACCCAGCAACTTCCTAGACAGATTCCTGCCCTGACCCTTGTAGCAGCACTGAATGCTAAGTAAATTCAAGGCTGCATGGCTATTGGAACATTGCAGGAACATATAAGGAACCAAGATTTTTCAATCTCAGACTTCAGGCATCTATCCTGAGAAAACCTGGGGAAACCCAGCGGCAAACCTGCCCAGAGCAACCCCTTCTGCAAACCCCCTGCTGCTAGTGTGTCTGCCCCACTCAGATGTGTTCTCAAAATATTCTGCCTCCCAGGATTTTCTAAATATTCTCCATTCTTCCTCATCATAATTCACACCTTAATTTTTTCCCTCTGTGTGACTAAGTAACAGTCACCTCCCTTTTTAATTTTTCCTAGTTAAAGGTCAGCCTGAGCTGTGTATTACACATGAAAGGATGAAGCCCAAAGCCAGCCTAGGGGCCCAGTTTGTGTTGAGGATCTTTCCTGAGGCCACTTCTGTTTGCAAGCGTGTGCCTTGCAACTTCTGAGAAGCCTACAGAGATTCCTGTTGTTTAGGATAAGTTCTGTCAAATTTATTATTCCTCTAGTAATGTATTTTTTTTCACATTTCCTTCACAGAATCTAGCCACGTTCAGGCTGTAGTTTTGAGCCTACTCTGTGCCAAGTGCCAGGAATGACTTTTTGTCCTCAAAGCTGAAGAGACATTTCCCCCTGGTGCAAATGAAAGTGTCTCTTCCCTCCAAGGAGAAGGAGGAGAGCAGAAAGTGAGCTAAGTTCTGTTCTCACACTTGAAGGTAAAAAGACACTGGATTTTGTGCATCCACATGTGTTCCTTGATCTTGAGGGATCTGATCTAATGTACTTGAGCAAATGGTAGGTAGACACAGTGGAAGGGAATTCAAGGGCAGCTGCAGTAAGCCCTAGGTGTAAATACAGCTGAAGAGAAATGAAAAAGGACTATCTCCTGCTGAAACCAACCCTCAAAGTGACAGAACCTCTGCAGGACTTCCTCTAAGGAAAAGTCATATTCACCATCCTCATTTTTCTCCATAGCTCTTGTTTACACCTAGGTTGCCAGGTGGATGTTTACTTGCAAAGCAGATGTCTCCTTCCCCCTGCCTGGATCCCACTGCTGATGGACAGCGTGGCTGCTGGCACGTTTGGAACAGCTGGTTCCCCCTGTGATTCACACTCAGAGCTGTATCAGTCTGTGGGTTAAATCTGAAGCACAACCACGTGTGTCTTCATTTTAGTTTTCAGATAGACTATGCAGATATGGGTGGTAGATGCATTGTACATCCACCTTTGAGATGCAAACCTGTAAAGAGAATGCACCAAAATCTACTAACCTTGTATCAGTTATAAATAAGGAAATCTATCTCATGTCTTTTTTTATTATTTTGGGTGGATTTTATCTATTAATAGAAAATGTTAAGGGAGTGTACCTCACTCCAGGTATACCTAACACTTTTATTGTGATGGAGCATAGATTGCACCATGGTTCCTGAAGAGACTGCTCTTTAAAGAGGTAAGATACAAAACAACAGGCACATTCACATAATAGATCATCATTTAAGGTAACACACTCTGCCTGATACATAGGGGTTTGCACATTTTGAATTGTCTCCTGCCAAAATATTCAGGCCTGCAGGGGGAACCCCTGTTGGGAACACAGGACAGATGGATCTGAATCCAGTCATAAAACTCCCTGGGGCCAGCAGTGTGATGTTAATGATTACACCACGGTAAGATGTAAAACATACCTTTGTGCAGCTCAGTGTAAACAGCAACTCCGGCATTGTGATGTAAATGAGAAACCAGCAAGAGATGATGTGTGAATGGAAACACAGCAAGGTGCTTTGTGAGGGAGCAGGAAGCACAGTGCAAGGGGAAATTCTGCACATTGCAAGTGGAGGTGGAATTAAAACGTGGACTCACTTCATTGCAGAGAGAAACTTTAAATACTGCTTGGGCTGATGCAGAAGGGAGGGGACTCACCAGCTGTACCTAATCCCAGCTGATGTTCTGGAAGGACAGTGGACAGGTTACAATTAGGTTTGGGTTCCTGGACTCACCAATTAAGAGCTGGAAGATGGGGCTGGGTCCAAAGGGAAGATAAAAATCATCAATAAGCCTTTATCTAATATACCCTGCAGTCCACCTTCCTGCTCAGATCAGGGCCAACTTTGAAGGTAGGTAATGTTGCTGAGGACTTTGACCGGCTGATTTTTCTCTCCATCCTTGGAGATACCTCTCTGGGAGGCTTGTTCTAGTGTTTGGGCACTTTCACAGAGAAAACATTTCCTGTAGCATTAAATAAGTCTCAAGTGGCTCCATAGATGGAGAATGTGAACGATGAGAACCTGACAACAGGCAGGCCTTAAAGAGGCTTGAGAAGGCATCCAAAGGTGCAGGATGTGCAGCCAGGTCCTCAGCTTTATTTCAGAGATGCCTGGTGCCCCTTTGGAAGTCCTCCCTGGTGTGGGTAGTGACAGCTTGCCTGAGAGACACAATTTGCATTGGGTCCTCGTAAAACGGTAGGTGCAGTAGGAGAGTGTGGTGTCGCCAATGTAATTTAAAAATGTGCTGGGCAGCAGGAGCGGTGCTGTGTCTGCTGCTGTCTTTATTTTAACAGTGATGTGCCTCTTTGTCCCAGAGTTCCCTGTCCTCTCCCTCTCATCTCTAGCAATGAAGTGAAGGGCTTGCTGGGAAGCTGAGCTTGAAGCTTGAGGAGGTCATACTTAACTAACCTCCTGGAGTTCTTTGAAGATATTACTGCCAGGCTAGATAAGGGGAATTCAGCAGTGTGCTTAGAGTTTCAAAGAGCATTTCACAAAGTTCCACATCAGAGATTAATAGCTAAGGCAAAAGGTAAAGGAAGAGGAGGTAATAGAGGCTGTTGGATCAAAACCAGCTCAAGGGCAGGTATGAGACAATAAGCACAGATGAAAACTTTTCAAGCTGGCAGAAGGCTGTTCTTGGGACTGTTTCAGGACCTCTGTAATGCATAATCCAGACAGCACAAAGATGCCCCACCATACTCATGTCACTAAGGCAGCCCTGGTTTGGCACCACCAGCAGCAAAGCATCCTAGCTAGACCCCCTTCTGACTTCCCAGGCTGATCAGCCAGGAGCCCTTTCATGTCTGTGGGTGGGAGCAGTTGTCAGCATGGTCTGGAGTCACTGGTGTCTCTGGGGCAGTGGCAAGGGGCTGCCAGCGCTGTTGTGCTGCCACGTGTCTCAGGGCACTCGGTGTATTTGTTGGGCTTTGAAAACAGTGAGCCTGCTCCCCAGAAACACTGTGTAAGTGTGAAGCTGTTGATATCTGAGAAGTTACTCCAGCTTTGCAGTGTGCTCGAGACCGAGCACAACATAAGCAGATTCACCAGGGCCAAAATCTCTTCAATGACTCTGCTAGCAAATGGCAAAACGGAGTTCAGTGCAGAGAAATGTAAAGTAATTAATCTGCAAGCAGGGAATCACACTGGGGAATATGTGCCAAACAGAGCAGGCATTTGGCAGAGGGTTTAAGAGAGGGATTTGATGTGTGTGTGTGGGTAGTTTCTTTTGGAAAAATCATTTAAACTGTCCACCTAGATCACAGCTGTAATAAAAGGGCAACCAAGAGGCAAGGTTGCATTAATGGAGGAACAGGATAAAAACCAAAAAAGGCATTATGTCTGTTGCTGTAAAAGGCACTAGATTCCACTAGAATCTTGTCAGTGGTGTTGGCCACTGTACCAGTGTGCTGTAGCATAAGGCAACAAAGAGCAGCACTGCAGAACCCAGCCTGTGAGCAAAGGTGAGAGTGCTGGGTTTTCCTCTGCAGGCTTCTGCCCACCCCATCCATTCATCATCTAAAGAGGGAATCTGAGGAGCACAAAGAGTTTCCCTTTGAGCTCTAACAGAGGTTGGGAATTTTGAAGTCAGTTATATTATTCTCCAGGGAATTTATTTCTCTCTGTCTTTCTCTTGTTCTCTTACACCTGTATCTTCTTTCTCTTTTAGTTTTTCCTCTTTTTTCCCCTTCTTTCTCTCCTACTCCCAGTCTGAGGGTTAGTTTGTCTTTCCCTAATATATTGCTTCTCCTTGACCCCTGCTTGGGAAGTGAGATTTTGTAGGCACCTTGCTGCTTCTGACTCCTGAAGGAGCCCCATCTCCAGTGAAGGGGTTGTTACTTTAAGTAATACAAGTTTTACAGACCGCAGCAGAGTGAACAATACTTTTTTTTCCCCATAGATTTGGATGAAAAGAAATCAAAGTCATTACTCTGGAAGAGAAGCTCAGCAATCAAACAGAAGAGAGGGCATGGAAGATTTACACAAACTGACCATCAAAACTCTCAGATGTGGGTGTCCTTCCACACTCAGAGGAGTTTGCAATGGTACAGCTGTTTCTAATCAGAAAAATCCTGTACCAAAATCTTCCTTTGTTTTCACTGGTGTACATTCAGAGCAGCTTCAGCAAGTTGTTCTGAATTTGCCCAGCTATAGAGGACAGCTGATTTCATTTGAGCTGGACAAGAGACAATCTTATTTTGCTTTCCCTTGGATTACAGTAAACTTGTCAATCAACACCCAGAGCTAGTCAATACAACACAGTTGTGCCAGGTAAGAAACGTACTTGACAAACTGTCATAGTACCCATTTCTTCTGCTCCTCTGTTAACTAGCCCATTTTAGGTTTGTATGTACCTTAAGCTTTTAGTTACAAGTCACAATTGTGACAGCATCTTAAATGACAGCGATTAATATTTCTCTAAAATGGTGCTTTTTTTCTCTTCATTAACTGATTCAACAACTAACAGACTGATGCACAAAATAATAAAATAAGTGTTTAATGAGAAAAGGAGAACTTATTGCTGTTGAAATCCTCTGGAGCAGAATTGGCTGTCGCTATAAAATCTGTGGAATTATCCTTGCTATTTCAACTTGCCAGACCAACCTTTTATCTCTTTAAATTCAGGTCTTTAGAGCAACTTGCCAAAATAATGTCTTGGCACCTCTGAGGTGAGGATCCATGTTGTGCTGCTCATGTAACTTCCCTGCTCACAGAACCATTCATCCTGGAAAGATGTTAACTGGGGACTTGTGGTTTTAACTCTTTTAGTTGCTTTTGAAAATATTACCTTGCTATCTTGAGGGAAATGGTCATGCTGTAATGTACCATGACAATGGTGTGGAGAGCGTAAAGAAATATTTACATAGAAATTACAGCTGGAAAAGAAGGCGTGTAAGGAAAAGCCAAATGATAGGATTTACATTCCAAATCTTAAGGGCAAAGAGAGCCATTTGGCCCTTTTCTTGGATGTAGCTGGGCAAGGGAAAGAAGTGCTGAGTCTCATATGATCTTAATTATATTCTGTGGGTGCCAGCAACTTTCAGGCTACGTGTGGATTCTTGACTGAGACTCAATGTGTGAACTTTGTCACTAGAGGAGTATGTGACACACAGAGCTGGGACATGAGCCATCATTCACAATTCAAACAAACCCCAAGCCCTTCAGAGATTGAAAAGAAATGTTCAATTAACCATAAAAACTATGGCATGATTCTCCATCCCCAAGTGCCCTTTGGGAACAGAAATACTTCAAGCTCCAAAATCAGGCCCTTCTTGTGAGGCTTTTTGACTAGGTTGGAACCATCAGCTATTCAAACCACTGTACAAAATCCTGCTCTTTCACAACCCCCAGCAGTTTTTTCCTAGCCCAGGAGCACTATAATTCTAGGATGTAGAAGCAAGTCCTTCCAAAACATCCTCTTTCAATTTCTGGGGTGTCTTAGCAGAGAGTGACTTTGCATGTGATGGAGTCTGGAGGTGGGATGGAGCTGGCAGTGGAGCAAAGGCGTGCAGGGTGCCCTGATTGTTACTGACTGCAGTAAAAGTGCCTGTTCCCTGGCAAGTTGGAACAAGAAAGTCTAGGTGAAAGAAATTATGTTGGGAACATTTCATTTTTTAAGGTATTTGGCTTTTGGATTGTGTGTTGATTGAAGACCCGTGAGACTTCACCTGCCTGGGGATGAGCCACTCAGTGGGCTGGGCAGCAACCCTTGAGCATAAGAGATGGTACAGCAGCCCCCATCCTGCTTAGAGGATGTGCTACAGTGAGATGGCAGGCAGGTCACACCCTCACCTGCAGGATGTATCTTAGTTTGGTCGTGCAACGGGAATGTTGTGAGGAGTAACTTCTGTGTTTCAGCAGGAAAGTGTCCTTCATACCACCTCTGGAAGTGAAGTTAGACTGGCTTTGTGTTCCCACCTGAGCTGTGTCTGGGAGGAGGAGGGCTTGGAGGGGTGTCTGTGTGCTTCTCTGAGATTGTATCCTCAGCAGAAAGCGTAAACAACTGGGGGGATGTTCCTATGGCCAGCTGTGTGCTAGTAAAATTACTGCTCTCATGATCAGCAATAAAGGTTTTGCTGCTGCTCAGAAATATACTGAAGGTTCAGACCAGAATGAAAATCAGTTCTGCACATGATTGTTCACATTGCCTGTTCTTTTCTGTGCATGAGGGCTCTTTGTGCTGTCTTCAGGGGGAGAAAGTCTGCTGTGCAAACCCATCATGTCCTAGCAGTTTAGTAGAATTACAGGGAACATGCTTACTTACCTAAAAGAACAAATGTGAACATATGGAGACAGCCTTTTTTTTTCCTTAACCTTAGGAAGTACCAGAAAAGATTTTCATGTTTGTAAATTGTCATTTTCTTACAGCAAAGCCTTATGGAAAAGTCAAGTGTTTTTTAATGAAAGACGTGATGGAAACTCTTACAGCTCTGATCCTCGTTACTGCTTGAAAAGCAGAAGGAGCAGCAGAGGAGGAAAGTAAGCACCAAAGGTCAGGTATGGGCCACAGGAAAAATGACAGGACCTCATCAGAGTTTTCTTTGGCTTCCCTGAGGTCCCTACCTGTCCTTCCAGGCAAGAGAGTCCTTTCTTTGGCCATTGTATGGATCTGTCCTCTGATGGCTGAACCAATTGCTCTTCTCAGAAGTGACCAAACATGAGAATAACATCTTTGCTCGTGAGGAACACATCTGAGCAAACACTATTATTTTCTCTGTCCTGCTTGCTCTAACTCTTGGCTCTTTTTGACTTGGAGTGGGAGAGATTGGTGTTTCAGTGTATGCAGTGCCAGCTGGGTTCAGATCAATGCCATTGATTTCATCTTGTGCCTCCAAAGAACTGGGATTTTTTCTTTTTTTTTCTTCTTTTCCTCTGGGTCTATTCTTTGAGAAGTAGAAGAGTGAAACAAAGACGTTGAGTGCTGCCAGTGATCCTCAGGCACAGAGGCCAGAGCTGCAGAATTCTCCATGGGTTTTAATAGCTTTGCTCTTGCTGGGCTAAATCAGGTTCGGATGCAAGAACTTGATTTTCACTTTCTGGGTTGGTTTGGTTCCCTTTTTGTGATCCCTGACAGGACAGAGCACCCTTGCTTCCTGGTACCAGTCCTACAGCCAGCCCAGGGATAGATGCCCAGCTGGTGTAGTTAACAGTATTGTTTAGAGAGTTATGCTAGTTTACAGTCGCTGTCATTAATCCATCAGAAAAACTTAGAGACATATGGTTGTGCCCACATTGACTGTTAAAGGCAGTCACCAGTGACTTCTTTCATGGCCAGAGCGAGCCCTCCACAGCAGCAGGGACGGTGGGTTGTTGATGCAGCCCCTTGTACTTATGGAGGGCGCTGTACATGTGGCTGGTCCCACTCCTGTTTCTCAGGGCAGTATGGACATAGCCTGTAAATCCTGCTCTGGAGCTGTTGTGGTTCATCCAGTTAAGGCCTGTGCACTGGTTATTGATGCCAAAGTCACGCCAAGATCTTCTTATGGACCCAGTGATTCATGAAGTGTCAGAGGGCAGAGCAGGGCAATTCCTAGTGAGGCAACTATAGCAAAACCCAAATGGAAAGATGTAAACTTGATAATGCAAATGAGTTTACTTTCCTTTTTATACAACAGATGTTGTTTGACCTAGGAGAAAGAATAATATTATAGAAATTGAGATCAGTCTGAGGGGAAAAAAATAAAGTAGTCTAAAAATAAAACACAAATAGCAGCTGCTTGAATTGTATTTCTAATATATCAGTGTTGACAGCTCTCTCTTTCCCCCAGTTGAGCCAGGAATCCTATGGAAGCAGCTGGTAAAGAAGAGCTGTTTCCTGAGGAGGGATGCTAGCAGAGCCGATGGAGAGGCAGAGATAATACTGCTTCGTGTCAGCATGTGCCCTGGACAGGAACGGTGTTTGGAGAGGTGCGAGGGGATGGGGATGGCATCGCTTGACAGGCACACGGAGGCGCTCGGGGTCAGATGGTCTCACCGTTGATCACAGTGAGTAACACTCTTCTGCAGTAAGGAACCCCACTGCAGTGAGGTAGAACAAAGAATATGAGAATAAATAGAATAAAGTAGTCCAAAATTGTGTTCTTACCGTAGTCTGAATCCCCGTTTGCAGTGAGCTTTCTGAGTGACCTGTGCTTATTTTTGCTAGATGAGGAGCTGAGCTTAGCATGTAAGGTTGGTGGGTCGTGTGCTTTTGATGTAAATGCAAAGCAAATTCTCACTCTGTAGGCTGTCAGTGGGAAAAATACTAGCTAGGAAAAAAGAGAATAAAAGATCCTGCTTTTTCAGTCCAGCAGCTAGTGGTTTTGGACTGTCAAGGTTGGACTGTTCAGCTGAGACTGTGTGGTTGGTTCTGCTTTGCAGCAGGTGGTAAACACCTCCTCTTTAAAAACAAGAGGTCTTTGATAAGGGCTTAAGTTGAATGCAAAAATTAAGGCATTCCTCCATTGCTTGTGACCAGTTAGGCTGGAACTGGCATAATATGACTGTGAGAAAAACTGGATGTGCTTTCCTTTGTGTGTGAGGAGCTCTGCCTTGGGCTGCTCAGTGCTGGCAGCCCGAGCGGGTGCTCTGCAGCTCCTCGGTGCTCACAGTGCCCTGGCTGCAGTATGCTGGAGAGCAAATAACACTTTTTTTTTTTTTCCTTTTTATACAAATGTGCATAACTTCATCAATTTCTTGTGGCTGCTCTGACAGGAAAAGGAAATTTATGACGCACATCACCCATTTATTTGGCACAGGCAGTGTTTATTGCTGAAGGAGGCATTCTCATGGAATTGATTGCACAATTTCCTCTTGGTGTACTGTTTTCAAGTAATATCCCAAGACCTCTGTGAACTAAGATACAGGAACACTTCTTTAGGGCCTGCAGAATACTACAGCAGAGGAAAAAAAAAAAAAAGCCACACAGTGGAAAATATAACAGAAAAATGTAATTTTAATTACACTGTAAATCTGGAGCTTTCTCCACTCTGCTGGGAATCTCTGTGGAAAGACCCATTCCCAACAGGTTAAATTTCTAGGTTTCTCCACAGAACTAAGAGCAGTTTGGGGTTTATGGCTGTTCCGTTTTCACAGGTGTAAAAGGTGTTTTTGGTCCAGTGTCAGTTCTTGTTCATGCTTTCGGCATGACAGGATTATGGACGTGTAGGGGGGGAGAACGTGTGCATTTTGGAAAAAGAGAAAGGCATATTCTTAGTGTGATGGCTTCCTGAAAGGGTGGGGTTGTTGCCTGTCCCAACAGGCAAAGAGGACTTGAAGCTATTAATGTCACAAAAGAGGAAGAGAGGGGTTGTTGCCTTGATTCAAAGGACTGTGTGACAATATATATCTTAAACACCATCAATGGCACACAGTAGAGAGAGAAACATTTGTCCTGGAAGAGCATAGCTGTTGTTATTTAAAAAAAATTATTTTAATTTGCCCATGCACAATCATTTGTACCAAAGCTTTGGTATAATAGTTGTCTCATTTGCACATGGAGAGGCATGGGTTTGGATGCTTGCACACAAATATGTGCCAGGTGATGATGCTGGTTACAAGTAACCATGAACTGAAGATTGCAACGAGAAAATTTAGAGCTCTGTTTTGAAAAGATGACTCAAAGTGTAGGGATGGAAGCACAGTGGTGTGTAACAGGAGTTACAGGCAATAGATTCTGTTCCCTTCCACTCAGTAGGAAACGCCAGTGACAGCCCCACGTGTGTCTGCACGCTGAAGGAATATGTCTGCTTAGGGAAGAGTTGCCCGATAAATAACTTCTTTTTTCTTTCCTGGCTGCTGGGTAAATGTCTCCTCACCTGCATCACCCTCCTAAGTTCTTGGAGGGAGGTTTGGCAGCCAGCACAGCTTTAATTTTATCATTTCACTTCTCTGGTGAATCTGTCAGGTTCTGCTAACTTCCCAATTATTCTTTCAGGCTCCAGAAGAAAGTGATCTCCTCCTAAGCTTCTGTTTTCACACTTCTGAAGGGCAGCTGCCTCTTCTCAGCCTCCTGATGCTCCTGCTCAGGGCCTGAAGCTGGGGACCAGCTTGAGCACTGAGCTGCACACCCTGCAGCTCTCTGGTTTTCAGTCGCGGCAGCGGTTTACACTGTGTGTTCGTTAGCACAGAGGCAGCCGGCTCACTGGTAATGGCTTTTTGTACGTGCTGACCTCTGAACCAGAAACAAGACTCAAACCTCAGAGGAGGCCAGTGATTAATCAAATCAGGGATCAACTGTGACTCAACCTTTAGATCCCCAGCTGAGGTTATGTCCATGGCTGATTAAAAGAGGAAAATATATTTAGCTATTTACAGCTGTATCTCCCTCTGACTGAGGACAAGGCGCCATGGATAAATATATTTATGTTTGTTAGATGTGCAAATTGTGGTTCCTTTGAAAACCTCATAGTTTATCATAAAGCCTCAGAAAGCACATGGCTGTTTATTGACGCTAGAGGACTTCCTGAGACTGTGCCGTGGAAGTCACTGCTCGGAGTGTTTGACATAGGCTGGGATGTCCACAAGGGAAAAAAGCACAGACGTTGCCATCTGCACATGAAAGCCATTTAAGCAGTCCTCTGTAGGAGATAATTTTCTCCCTCCAATTAGGTTACATTTTCTAGATGCCACACTTTAGAAGCCTACAGTGTTTCCAAGCCCAGCTCTACAGTTAGTCATGAACAGAACATATAAACTTTATATTGCTAATATATTTCACAGTGCTGTGTGATATTAGCAAACTACAAATAGCTGTCAGGACCTCAAGGTATTCTGGAACATCCTTTGATGCTGCAAAGCAAAGCATTTTCCATATCATTCCTTTGAACACTTTATATATGCAAAGTCTAGCACTTCTTATAGGAGAGGTGGAATTATCATACAATAAGATTTTTTTTCTTCTAGTTCTTTCATGGCTCATAACATATAAAATTTCTTCCTAAAATCCAGGCTAGGAACTCAAACTTAATTTATACAGTATTGAAAACATTACAGGGCATAAATCAGTTCAATTTTTAAAGTTCCTGTATGATATTTTCAGAGCAGCCAAATTCCTTCATTCTCCTGGACTCCTTCCAGAATTCTGCCAGCGCTCATGGAAATCTAAATAACTTTGGAGAAAAAGCAGGTTTTCTGTGGAGGCTCAGATTACCCTGTCACCCTTCCTCCACTGCAGACAGCCCTCTGATAAACATGGAGAATAGGGACAGGGAAATTACTTCATTACTTCATGTCCTTTTCAATTACAAACATCGAGGAGCCTGAGCCTCCTGCCAGCTAAGCCTCAGACCCTTGCAAATTTGTGGCTTTCAAAAGCCAACAGTTGCATTTCCTTTGCCAGCAGGGATAAGCGATAGAAAGCGAGCAGGGGAACTCGAATTTTGTTTCTGAGTGTTATTTTAAAAGTTTCAAATCTCAGCTCTGTTTATATAAAGTATGACTCCAGCTGAAATGTAAGTCTGTGAAATAGAGAAGTGATCAAAACAGGGCTGCACCTTTTTTTTTTTTTTCTTTTCTGAGAATTAATCACTTATTGGTGGTGTGTTACTGTAATATTTCTGTGATCACTTAACCTGGAAGCGGTACTTCCAGATAGCTTTCGAATATTCTCTCTCCGGGCATCTTCAGATCTACTATTTGTACCCTTCATCTGTTTTCAAAGCACATGAGGTTAATGCATTGTTTTTCTGCTAGCTTTGCTTTGTGTTTTGGTTTACACCTAAAGAAACAAGTGTGTTTTCTTTGATGTCATTTTTCCATTATTGATGAACTAATATTGCAAAAAAAAGAGGCTGTTTAAGATCTTACTCTGAAACCTCATTATTTCTACAGGGGAAAAAAAAAAGTAAAACTCAGTTTCAGAACATTGTGTTACTTACAGAGGGGAAAAAAAGTGTGGCAGGAGTGAATCTGATTTTCTACTTTGGGTGTAAATCTTACAGGCTCAGCTTCAGCTCAGTGTTCAGGTCTGTGTTAAAAGTCACTGAAACAGAAGCCCATGTTTGGGTTAACCATAGGTGTCTGTATATAGCTCTGGGGAGAGTTTGCTGAAAGGCAGTTGCAGGGATTATTCTGCTCCTCCTTTTTTTTCACACAGTGATTCTGCAGTGTGAGCTCAGGTGAGTTGGTCCCTTGGGCTGGTCAGATGTCTGCCCTGCAGTGGTATACATCCTGATATCACCTTTGGGATATAAAGGTATATATTGCCTTTGTGATCAGGAGGGAGGGAAGGGAGAAGAGGACAAGAAAAAGGTTAGGGGGGTTCTTCAGTGCCTTGTGATTCAGGTTTTGCTTTGATATGAATCCAAAAATTCAGAAATTCCTGTGAAATGAATCTGCTGTGGGTGTGGGTAGAGCAAAGAGCTGATCACATGGAAACCACGAGGCCATCCAGACATTCTCACTGCAGCCTTTCCCAGGTTTTGCTTGTTTCTCACTTACACATTACTTGAACATTTCTGTTTAAGTTGGTGGGAATATATCTAAGTGAAATTAAAGTGTGGAGAGTTGTTAGAAGGCGTGCAGCATCTTTTTCATGCTATCAAAGCTTCTTTCCTTGGCTAGAACTCTTCTGAATTCAGACAGTGTGTGTAGGGGTGTATGTATGCATCTGTGTGTATGTGTGCTTGCTTCTTGACACTCCCTGCTACCTCTGGGGCCATAAATAGTGCATGAACCACAATGGAGGCATGTCTACTGCTGGTATCAGCCCAAATGTGGAAGTACATAAAACAAAAAAATACTAAGGAGAAGTTCACCAGACTTGGAAACTCCTAGCTGGCCAGGTCTGGGCTTTGGGAGCTGGCTGGGATGAGTGATCTGTACCTGAAGCAAATACTGACTGACTGACTCCCTAAGTCATGACACCAAAATTATTTTTTTGCATAACGCTAAGGCCATAGTGATGTAGACATTTTTTTAGTTAATGGAAATTTTGGATGCACTATAAGCAATTTTTTTCCCTTTAAGTAGGAAAACTGCAGATGGACCCTCATTCTATTTGCTGATGTATAGCAGGGAAAGGCCTATCACCCCAAGAATGCCAACTGCTGTGACAAATCACAAGCAGAGAAAGACTTAGTGTCTGCTAAATTTAGCTTATGCAAATCCAGTACATTCCAAGTCTATGGATTGAAATACTTTTTGGAGTAAAATACGATTGAAACATTTCTGGGAATATAACTCCACTGGCTAGTTTACCACCTGGATTTAGTTTTCATATTGTAGTAGAGGAATTAATTTTTTTATTATTTTAAAATTATAGCCCCTCCCCATCCCCCAATATCAGTTCTCTTGTCTTCCCACTGAAGCAAGCACTGTTAAGCTGCTATAACTTTAAGAGCATGAAAGCAAATGTTGTAAAGAGGTCACTGTAAAGGTCACGCAGCAGGTTTGATGTGTCAGTGGATAAATGATGGGATCACATCTGGAACAGTTTGGTGAATAAATAAAATGTGAAAGCTCATATATCACTGCCCACCTTCCAATCTGTAAGGGAAAGAGAAAATAAATTCTCTAATAACCTTGTAAATCACATAAAAGATATTGAATAAACTCTCGAAATTTTGTGACTAAAACTGTCCATATTAAATAATGATTTTAAGAGTGGCAAAAAGCTTGAAATACAGTATGAGTCTTCCTCGTAAAATGTTGTTTTATTTTATGGTTTATTTATTAGACTATACTTGGATAGCTTTGAAAAATATAATTTTGAGTTTAACTATGTGTTATTGAAACACTCTTCCTTTAGATATGTCCCCCAGAGGTATTTTATATTTACACTTAGGGAAAAAAATTTTCAATTTTTATTATGCAGTGCTGTATTATTGCTTATACTGCCACTATATTCTGCCTTCTGCAAGTAACATTAATATATGCATATTTTACTGCCATTACCTTCAAAAGGCCTTAGAAAACCCATAGGTCTAAAATGATTTCTTGAAGTTGGTCATTACTGACTACTGAATTAAGATACAACAGGCTGTATATTGTTTTACTGGGCCATTAATAATAAGCCCCTGTGAATTGTAAGACAGCAAGCTAGAAGCTGAGTAATTTCAGTCACCCAAGAAATGTACAGTGTTAATAAAAGGCTCATAGGAACCTCTTCTGGAGTGTGAATGCACTTGGTGTCTGATGAGGGACTAAAGGCAGTGGGTGAGTTTTGATCTCCAGACTCTTGCGAGGAGCTCCTTGGGGCGTGAGTGGCAGGGGCTCATGTGGCTGCACAGGCGAAGTGTCACACTGCTGTAGAAAAACAATACATGTGGATGTATGTATGTATGATGTATAGTCACTGCCAGTGGTACAGAAGAGAGTGTGGCCGCTCATTTTGCTGCCTTGTTGCAGACTGTCACAACACCACAGCAGTGCTCTGGGGCATGTGGATAGCCACGCTCGCCTGCACTCCCCTGAAGTCACCAGGACTCTGGGCAGGCATCAGGTACACCCAAACATGGGCTGTGCTGTGCAAATAGCAGACAAATTAGTCATGTCACTCCCACCGTTTTGCTAGGAGGGAAAAGCTGAAGCCGGTGTCTAATGCAGTCATGGAGAAAGTGTCTCATTGACTTCAGCCATGGTCAGTTGGGAGCAATAGGGTGAATGCTCTTGTTGGTGGGCATGGGTGTAGGAAAGTGTGGGGCGGATGGCTGGAGACCCAAGGTACGCTGTGTAGGCTGTGGGTGCTGGGACAGTTCATGAAGAAACCTGAAATGTCATCAGCTAATGCTTATTTGACATCTACCTGCCTGCAGTGCAAGGCATTTAGCATCTGAAGTAGATGATGGAACAAGCACTGAAAAACACCCCTATAGACAAAGTCTAAGTGGATTATAACCACAAATACAGCTTTTATTCTGGAAGACCATGCTACCTGTAACCTTTTACCTGAACTGTGGTGACACTTGGAAATTGCAGATCACCTTGTAACATTGCTAGACATCACTGAAACTGATGCCAGAAAGCAAATCAATGACTTAGAAGAACACTTTATTTCCCCAAATATGATCTTGTTGCAGATAAGTCAATCCTGCAATTTCATTAATTCATTTATTAAGCTCCACCTTAAAGTGGATTTGGTTTCTTGTCCCTCTCAGACAGCTGTTTTAAATATCTCATTCCTTTGATGAGCTGAGACCTCTTCAAATATCCAGCTCATACTTCATAGCCAACTTAGCTCTATTAAACTTTTGGCAAATGTATGGTCATGTGGTCATTGAAGACAACCATATTTATACAGCTCTGTGCCGCTCTTGTTCCTCAGAGGAAAAGTAATTTAACTTACAAAGAGAATCTTCTACTTTAGCACCTATTTCTGATTCCCTGAGCAGATCAGGGAGTGTGTCTGTCCTGCCAGGGGAACTTGGAGCTTTCTCTTTCATTTTTGTGTGAAGGCTGTTAGTTGCTCTAAGGATGACCAGGAGCTTGTGAAGTACTCCCCAGAGAGCGACAGGGCTGGGGCAGAACGTGACACCTGTTCTAAGGCAATAAAAGTTGTGAAGGTGACAACTTCTTTAGCACAAACATGTGATGAGGTGCCGTGTTGAGATTGTCTTGGTCAGTAGCAGTGGTCCATAAGTTTCCTTGCGGAAACAAAACTTACTTTTTACTCAACTTTATTTGGCTTAAATTTTTCTTTTTGCAAGCTGAATTCTATTCGCCTAGACCTGGGTCTGTCTGAGGGTCTGCGTAATAAATCAATGGTTTTCTCTTCCTTTTTTCTTAAGTACCTCTTTAGAGTCCCTTTTTATTGTATTGCCTCTTCTGAGCCCACCATCACTGCAGTCATCAATAAACCTTCATGAATTAACCTGTGAGAGGACAGGTGGGAGAATCTTACATTGCAGCTATAAGATTAAATGCTTCTGTTGAACCTTGGGCAATTTTCTGCCACTAATCTGCTGGTCTGGCTCATTTAGGTAATACTACCCAAACCTTTCAGTGATGGAAATCATATCTAGATCTGGTAACCAGAGAGGTAAGAAGACTGGGTGATAAATACATTAGGAAAAACTATTTTTGACCATGTATTTGGCAACTTTTTGAGGATACACATGATTTATAGCTGTCCCCTCTAAAAGGTATGTTAAGAGAATATTATGGCTGCAAAATAGTAGAACTATATTTGACTGCTTACCTTCCAACCTTCTCATATCTCTACATAATAATAGGATGCTATGTAGGAAATTTTGAGCAATTACATAGATAATCTTCTTCCCACAATGAGTTTAATCACATCCATGTCCAGTCTTCTTGTTTCTTTATTGACCCCAGGCTTAGGATGGATGTGGATTTGTAGGCCATGTATAGTTAGTTGTATCTGTGAAGCCATTCGTACAAGACTGTATAGTAATGTATGTACAATAGCAAGCAAAATTAAAGTTGCCCAGGGAAATATAGTAGTAGTAAAACACATTTTTTGCTTGCTTTTATGGCAATCTAAGTATTGTTAACTTTTTGAGCAGAATAATTCTTGTAAAGAAAACTGTAATGCTTCCCATCAGAGCTCAGTCCAGGGCAGGCCCCTCTGCCCCATTGCAGAGCTCTGCCTGAAAGCAGCAAATCTGCACCCATAATGGTTATGGGGGACAGCCCATGAGGAAAAAGACATGACACAGACTTTGCTTGTGTGATGATTTATGCAACCACTGAGAATGCATCTGAGGATGGATGGCAGTCAGAAGCTTAGTTTCTGTCACTAGCTGCTGATTTTGTCACTAGCTGCTTCAGAGATCCAAGCTCTGCTTTCAGCAGGCTGTATTAGCCTGTGAGAAACTCTGTGGTTCTGGAGCTAGCTAGGGTTCCAACCCTTAGCTGAGAGCCAAGACTTCAAATCTTGCTCTCAAGTCCCCCAAGCAAACCCTTTAAGGCTTCATTCTACCTCATCTCTTAGCTGCGGGGTTGGCCTAACCTGTCCTTGTGTCAACTTGGTCAAAGTCCATAAATTAACCCTTTCAAGCCTGCACTGAATTGTTATTATGCGCATAGCCTTGTGGATAGTCAATGATGAAGCTGGGAAGAAAACCCAGGAGCCCTAATTTCATGGCTGTATTTCTAACTGTGTCTTTCTAGCCTGGCATGGGTCAGTGTCTCTCAGATTTCAGTAGTGGCTAAGCACATAAATATCGCAGCTGATCTGGCCCCAGTCACACCCTTACTGAGAACAACCACCGTACATTTGGAGCCAGTTACTAAGTTTCCTGTGGGATGTCTTCAGCTTCCCCATACGTTTCTGAGAAGTTTTAATCTTGAGGGAATGTCTGGGTTAGAGACATGCACAGCAGAACAACTGTACAGTGAGGAGTATGGTTTTAATTGGAGTGAAACAATGCTTCTGCTAATTACATGGTATACTGTGTGCTAGATGAGGTCCTATGCTGTTTCCTCTTTCAGACTATGCAACATCTTATATCTTCTATTCCCTGCCAGAAGCCATCAAATCTTTCTGAAATTCAGTTAAACAAGTGCCCTTCCAAACAAAGAAGAGGTTAACAGATGATGCTGTAGGCTGAAGGAAAATTATGAGATTGAGGAAGGAAATGGGAATCTTTCAGAATTACAAAGATCATGGCAAATAAACTCCTAAAATAGGAGCTGATGCCATGTTGTTAGAGGATCCAATCATTTTCATTTTGAAACATTTCAGCACATTTACAAACTGTGGTCAGCTAAACATGCTGCTAAATCAATACCTGAAACACTTTTTAACTTTTCCAACGTGCTTCTTGCATCTGGGTTTTCTGGGGGAGGGGGCCAGTCTTTGAAAATTTACTGTAATATAACATATATGAGGTGAGATGTGATGCATGGCTGAGGGAAGGATCAGACAATAATCCATTGTAGGGCTACATTATGGTTCTACAATCCACCATCCATCTATGTCAAGTGGGTATGCTTTAAATGGGAAGTGGTAGCCATTGGAACATGTAAGATTAATAGGTGATGTGTGTGTTAATCACAGGATCATAGATGTTGGGTTTGGAATGATCTTTATAGATTGTTGAGTCAAATCACCAGGATCTCTTGCGGTTTATCCCAGGTATTTTCCCTCTGAGAGTGCTAGCTGGCGCTGGCTGGAATGTGTCTGTTGATAATGCTTGCGCTGCTTCTCTCTTCAGACTGCTATGCTGTTGAATTACTGCTCCTGTTGGAAAGTTTTTTCTTGTTATCTAATCTAAACTTGCCCTTCTTTAATTTAAAGCCATTACCTCTTGTAGTACATTGCACTTGGCCAACCTTAAATAAGTCTTTTTTCTCCTTTACATTATTTCC
The DNA here is from genome assembly GCA_028020825.1 of Podargus strigoides. Taxonomy (NCBI): domain Eukaryota; kingdom Metazoa; phylum Chordata; class Aves; order Caprimulgiformes; family Podargidae; genus Podargus; species Podargus strigoides. Next base: position 12,367,402 of record CM051631.1, read on the forward strand.
TCTCAAGTATTAATTACCTCCAACACTTCTCTTTATTTCTCTAAGCTATTTAGGTTAACTTCTCTTAACCTTTCTCCAAACCCTTCTCTTAAAGGTTACCATTAGCTGACATATTGTCTTGAAAATGTTAACTGTTGCTAAAAGCACTTCTTACTGAGCACACTTCTGACCGAGCGTGCAGCCAGATAAATACCTGGTGACCTTTTTTCTAGGAGCTCTCATGGACATACCATGGTCGTGTAGGTGATTCTTAACTACTGACTTTCCCAGCAACGTACTTGCTGTTCACTGCTTTTATTTGTAGGTAGATATCAGGATTAACTTAAGAGTGAAGGAGCTGACCTGAAAAGTACCCAATACAATTGCTCAAAACCTAAAGTGAAAAACAGAGGGTGTATGGCCTGGTGGTAAAATCTCCATTGTGACCTTCGAGAAGACAAATTCTGTCCATTAGTGCCTCAAGATTATGGAGGAAGCATGACACAGCACAGGGGGGGTCTTCTCTTTCAGGGGATCTGAGAGACTTGCAGTCTTGGTTGGCTCTCAGAGCTGAAGGCTGAAACCCTGTCTGCAGTCAGGACACTTCAAAGTCAGTGTGGTGGAAACTCAATCACATAACTGGGGTTTGTGACTGATGTGAACTTGTGGACCCCAAAATATAACTGCTTATAGTCACTGATTGGGAAGTGAGGCTGCCCAGAAACCCCCTCACCTCTGTCCTGTCCTTGGTAGGATTATTCCTACCGAGAAATGCCTACTTCCAGAAACCTACAGAAGTCTGTGCTCCCCTGGGCACATGGGCTAATTTTTTCAGCTTCTAACGCAGGGCTCTTATGGAGAAAGTACCATCAGGGTATTTTTGCTTATTTGCCTTGGAACTGGTCAGAATCTGGTCTTTAATCAAGAATCAGAAGGAAAAAGTTTTGCTGTACTAGTCTGAGCAAGGCACATGCAGATAGGAGAAATGATATTATCCCTTTAACAATCTAGCTGTTAAACTCCACATGGGAACATCTGTTTCCTTCATATTCCTCACACAGGATGGGAGTTTTGCTCTCAATGAGCAGGAGCTTTGCTATCACATTGTATATTTTATTCTGTTCCCCTCTTTCACTTTTTCCAGAGGAGGTTGGAGGTGTTATTTGATACCTGTCAGAAAAGAGCCCATCTCTTACAACACAGGCTTCTTGTGTCGCCTTTGAGACCCTCCAGTGTTGCTTGTATCACCAGGGAATTAAAACATTCAAATTGATGCAGACAAGATGAGAAAAACCTGAGATTCTGGCAGAATGGTTTTTGTTCACAGTTGTTCCCAGGCCAAAAAATTTGGGGACCCCTGTATTTAGGGAAGAGTGGAATTTGTGAGAAGCCACCTCCATGTCAAGCATGTATCCAGTCTGCTGGCTGACAAAAGCCACATATCCAGCATGCCCAGATTCTCTGGTGCCTGACAAGCTTCTCAGGATCTTGTTTTAGAAGCATATGAACACTGGTAAAACTGAGCTTTGCTGAATTCTTGCCCAGAGCTTTTCTGACTCATCATCTGGTATATTCACATGTAACTAATTTTCCCAGCAAATCTTTACTCCAGACCTCAAAGAGGATACAGGAATGAATGAAGAGTTGCTGTTTCTTTTCTAAAAGTTTCTGTGGAAACATTCTTTCCTATTTCTGTGGTCCTGATTACCTTCTCTAGACTGGGGCTGCTCTTTGTGCTGTTTCAAATCCAGTACTTGAAAATGTTCCAGGATAAAGGGAAATCCTTGTAGTAGTAGTACAGCTGAAATGATCAGGTGACAGGTGATAATTTGGTGTAAAAAGGCAAATGAAAGTTTGTTTATGAATATGCCATTCTCTCAGGCAGGTGAGAAAAGCACCCTTTTATTTTATTTTTTAACTGTCTTATGTGCCACATTATAAAAGAATAATAAAAGGCAAATTCTGATCTACAGGTCTCTTTGCATGAAATGTTTTAACCTTGCAAGAGCTGCTTAGTTTTGCTGATAGAAGCCAACTGGCATTATATTCCAGTCAGAGATGAAGCATGGAGAAGCTCTGTGATTGCCCAGGGCCTGGCTGGCTTAGTGATGGTGTTTTCAGCTACCAGTTGTGAGGTGTGATCTGTTGCTCTGGTGTTTCCTCCTTCCAAGGTGTGTTATTCTCTGCAGTCATGAACCAGTGATCTCTGCTGTGATACTGTAATTTCAGGAAGCAATTCCCTAAAGAGAAGATTCAATACTATTTTTGAATCCTAAAGGTAGAAATATCATATGTATTTGTGCTACTTGACCACTGAACACTTTGTTATGCAGAAATAGCATAAAGGAGCAAGGACACACTAGTGAATACACTGGTGAGGAATCCTGGAACATCCTTTATTTCACCAAGCTGGGCAGAAGGATGGGGGGGTGAATTCTTTACATCTAATAAATTAAGGCAGCTCTCCCTCCTATGGAGGAGATACAAGAATCCTCTGCAGAACTAGTATTCCCAGAAAGGGTTGAGTGGTTGTGATGAGTGCATCTAGCTGTCTGCCTGGGCACTTTGAGCCTCCACAACAATGTGGGTATAAAAGGAGTGTACATTTGAAGTACAGCCCTATTTCTTGCTCAGTGGATTGCTCTCTGCAGAGAAGTAATTGGGGAAAATGTGGTGATGCTACCACTCACATTTGATGCCCGCACAGCGGAAGCACTGTTTGGTAAAGGAACCTCCTTTGAAACATTCCTGAATTCCAGATTTTGCAAACCTCCTGATGTCTGCCAACACACACATACACACTTTTAGTCCCACAGAAGCCAGAAATCACAGAATCATGCAGAGACATCTCCAGAGGTTCATCTTTGGCATTAAATGGGGAATGGTTGTTCATACAGAATGTGAGAATGGGAAAAACAAATGTGGCACCCTCTTCAATGGGTCGATTTATGATAGCAGAAGAGCTGGGAAGTACAAAGCTGCCTTCTGGGACCAGCTAATTTCATGTTTTAGTTCCTTGTAAGTAAGTGAGTTTCAGATAAATGCACCCATCTAGCTGAGTGCACGTTTCATTACTGGGAGGATTATGCTAGTTTAAAAGATTTAGGAGGCTACTGCGCCAAGTTCATGTTTTTTAAGTGAGGACTGCCAAGCCCAGTGGGTGTAAGAGCTACTTTGGAAGCATTTTATGAACTATTCCTGATGCATATCTTCAAAATATTTAAAGCAACACCTGTCATAGACTGTTCCCTCTTTATCCTCTCTTCATGCCAAGTAATGGCACCACGTGGTTTCCAAAACTGAAATAACTCTTCAAATACAACATCCTGCAGCTTGGTGTGCAGTATACATTGGCAGGACTTCTTTTTTTTCCTCAGTTTTTTCCTCTCTAGGATTACTACATATCGAGCATGAGTGCTAATAAACTGCTTGGGAGCCACTATTATCGTGTTAATCTGGATTTGGCATTGTAAGTATATTAAAGCTATTCCATTATCAGCCTTGTGAATATAAAATGCCATGGACTTTTAAATATTTACATTACTGTGAGCTACAGGCCTAAAGGTATGAAGGGGCTGTATTCAGGCCTCCCATGTTGGAATCTTGGGCGTTAAGAGGGATTTAGTTTCCTGACTATGCAGGATTATCACACCCTCTCTCCCTATATAATGAACAGAGAATAAGTGATTGTGTTGGCTAAATTAGGTGCTTACAGCAAATGATGATTTTTTTTTCCAGTGATTTTAGAGGGAAGGGGGGTCTGAACAATAGATTAAGCCTTTCTTGTTATTCTGAATTCAGATGTCTGAACAGCTTCTTGCTTGGCATCTTGGAGTATGGGTCTGTACCAAGGTCAGGCAGTGGAGAGCTTCAGCCTGGGGTCCTGTGAGGCCAGTCTCCAGGCTTCTTTACCTATTTCTCATCCGAGGAGTGCTTAATGAAAAGGAAAGCCATTACTGGGACAGCTGTTCATACAAACACCATCATGTTCTTTTAGGGCATGCCTAGCCATTTTAGCAAAGAATTATTTTTGTTGCTCTCTGTACCTGATGGCTGCAGGCTGGGGGTGGCTGGCACAGCACGATGTCTCTTCCCTGTGCTGTGCAGAACCTCCATCACCACAGAACACACTGCAGGCCATGTGAGCGGTAATATGTAAATCATCATTAGCAGATGTTTATTGTTTCTTTTCAGAAAATCAGATTTGACTAATCAGCCTAAGTGAAACATATGCTGAAATTAATTAAAGTTTGTTTTAAAATAATTTGCATGCTTATTGCTTTTAACTGATTGTAATTGGGGCTTTTGAATCCTTTTTAACAAACAGAGTCACCTAGGTTGAGCTTTTCAAAGCACTGATTGGCATGTCGCCATACATCTTCCACTAATATTTTGCTGGCTGAACGACCTGTATTGCGCTGAGTTCCCAATCCCACTGTACCACAGAAAAAAAGAAAGAACATGTCATTGTTTCCTATTATGCCATAGTGGTTTTGTAATGAGTACAATTGCTGAGATATGTGTGCCATGATGAAAGATGCGATGATTACAGATTAACTGAAGACAGCAGAGCTTTTATGAATAATACACAGAGTTGACAGCATGCTTAAGCATCGTGTGTGGTGGGAGGTCTCATTATTTTGGCAAGACTGCCCACCTGCAAACACAATTTCCAGCCACCTCTAGCATCCCCCCTGGACAACAAGGGGTATGTCAAGACTATGACAGAAGCCAATGGCTCAGGGTTGCCCTACAGGTAAGCTCCCTGACCAGCCGTGCTGCGGAGGTGTTGTCTGACACTCTGATTTGAGCCTGGAGGGAGCCAGCTGGCTGTGCAGGCAGGGATATTTAGGGTGGGAAGTGACTGGCATCATCTCAAGTTCTGCCCCAACAGGCAGTATGGCTCAACTGGCTCAACCCACTTGTCTCTGGGAATCCAGCACAACAGCCAAAGGCAGCAGAAACCTTGCCAGGGCGTACCGGTGTCTCGCTCCAAGCCAAGACGCCTGGGTTCTACATCTAACGCTGCTGTTGACTTATTGCTTAACACTGGGCAACTTATTTCTGTTTTGCTCTCCATGCTTTTTTAGCTGAAGTCAATTTCTGGGTCCAAGAACTGTCTCTTTGATAACAACAGCTTGCACAATGGGGCTCTGAACAGGACATGCTTTTAACTCTGGGCATCTCACTGGGAGCCAGTGAACCATGTGCTCCAGACTTTGCATGGGCTTCTTAATGGTCTCCAGATAGAGATGAAGGTGTGGGTTATGACCTATAACTTCCTAAATATCCTGGGGCTGGCCTAGCCATGGTGTTGCCTTTCTCTTCATTGCATCCTGCCATGGTAGGAAGAAATGTGTTCCTTTGTGGAAACAACAAGGTAACTAGCAGTTTGCAGATAGTCTTCAGGAAGTGGTCCCTTTTCCCTCACCTCCACTTCTTTGGTTTGAAATTATCTGAATTTGGTGATTGTCAAGAATAGCCCAGGAAAAGACATGTTTGAGTGAATCTAGAGTGCCTAGGGTGCAAAAGACTGTCTGGTCAGCCAGCTGAGCTCCAGTGCAAGACCTTTCAGTAGTGCAGAAGTCAAATTTAATTGCAGTTCAATTTAATTATATTCAGTCTCATACATCCAACAGCCTTGATCTGGAAAATCTAAGCAGTCCTGAGGACTCGGGATCCTTGTATGCTGCGTGGGCCCTTCAGTGGAGCTGTGTATAAGCATCCTGCCACTGATAAATACTGTTCATGCCAGCAGAGGATTTGTCTCACTAGCACTACTTACTCTGCAGTGGAGCTTGCAGGGTTAGTGCAGGACTCGGTTTGTTCTTTTCATTCATTAGCTTGTTTAGATCTTCCTCAGACCACACTGAAGACAAGAGGCACTTATTAAGAGCAGCAGATTGTTTCAAGTGCTTTCTCATAAGTTTTCAAATCTTCCTGCTATAATGTCACAGCATCACTGGCTCCTGTGATGGAGAATAACAGTGGTTCATTAGGTTCATAAATCCAAAAGGAAGAAAGACTCTCCTGGAGACATGAGTGGCTTTATAACAAACAGAGCAGCGGGAGAGCCTGCAAATTATCAGCCCAGTGCTTATAAGCATTTTATCATCAGTTGGGGGAAATTACAATAAAGAGCAATGAGTAAGTGAAACATAAATTGTGGCATAAACATGCCTCATGTTCTTTGTCTACGTTTCATGTAGAAGCTCATTTGAAGCCATGGCACTAGGGTGAGAATCCAGGACAGCTTCAGAGGCTCTTCCTCACGCGGAGATGTGCCGAGGCTGGAAATTACCCTGGGTTATACGTTATATGTACAAATTCCACCAGAGGAGAGAAAATATACGCAACATTTAACAATATCTCCCCCTATTATTGCAATGCAAGTGCTGCATGACAATGAGCTTGATGATGTTTACACCCTGGCCAACAGTTTTGTCACTACCACATTTTTAAGTGTGCAGCTTTGATTTATGACTAGTGATATTAAGATCCCAGCCTGTAAATTTTTACAGCAAGCAGACTTGAATTATGTATTGAGTCTGCTGCACTGGATCAAAAATGCTCAAAATGCTCTTTGGGAAGATTTAAATGTATATGGTCTCTAAGCCATGGAAATATTGCTCTAATGTGCCTATGTGATTTTTAACAGATTGTGAGTTCAAATCCATTTATCAGCTGATGTCTAATGAGTTTGGCAGGCCCTTACTATATTAAGTATAAGAAAAACTATGAGCATAAAGATGTAGACTGAGGAGAATTTAATGAACAAATAAATGACATTCACGTTTATGTGCGATAAAGATTTCATGCCAAATTTTGCATAATATACACTGGAAATAATGGGGTATTTATTAGATTTCTTCTTTCCCTTCTCCTCTTTACACAACACAGTTTTTTCATGGCAGACCTGTGTCATCCATGGCATGTGACTGGGAAAGTGCAGCTAAACTGCAGTGGCTGAACCTCTAAATTCTACCTGGGAGAATCTAACTGAACAAAATAAAGGAGTAAGTCATTCAAGGCCTGCTTCATGGTGGCTGCTCTGCTGGAGGTGAGTACGCAGTTGGCTCATGTACTGGGGTTCGCTTTGATGCCTCCACTGCCATCACTGCTTGGCACTTCTGGAAAATCATGTCACCCATTTTGATGCTTGAATATGTGTTTAGGAGCTTAAATACAGGCATCTGTCTCTGTAAAATGCAGCTCACCATTTTGGCCTGAATCCCACTAATTTCATTGCACAGTGTTTCCTGACTAGTGACTACTAGTGACTGGCTCAAGTGCCTTTGAAGAAAGGGGAACTCCCCTTTGGCTGAGGAAATGTTGAGCTCAAGGATGCAGTTGAAGTTGGCTGGATCTGGGCTTTGTTTTTAGGGCTGCTTTGAATGGTGGGGATGGAAGAGCAGGGTAAGGCTCCAAAGGTCTCCTCATCCTCCTGCCCTGCCATCATTAGCTAAGCTCCGCTGCTAACTGGTATTTGCAAGTCCCCTTCTCTATTTAAATTGGAATACCCTGCATGGTAAGATCCTTGTTGCATCATCCCAGGCCAGGACCCTGACTGCATTGGCTGCTAGACAGTGATGAAGGTGGAAGAGCCACATGTCTGGGTAGCCCTTTGCAGTCTCTACCCAGTGCCCTCCACCTGTCCACTCATGAAAAGCTCCAGTGCTCTCAGCTGGGTCCAGCTCCACCTTCTGCAACCAGACTGGTGTCCTCAAGGGCTGTCTCTGGGTGTCAGTGGCTCAGACCAGCAGTAGCTGTGTCTCCATCCACATTTCACAGTGGCAGATCCAGCCATAGACCTGTTTGTGTACAGGTGTGAGGGGGTGAAAAGCTGTTAGATCAATAAGTGCTGTCTCCACTGCTCCGCATGGGAGCAGCTAGTGCTGTGGGTCTGTCCCAGTGCCCCAACTGGAGACCAGCAAGTGAGACAACTCACACTTTTCCTTGCCCCAGCTTCCACCTTCCCACCAGGTTGTCTGGTTGCTACTGCCTGCCCACACAAAGCTGGACAAACAGACTTGCAAGAATCATGCTTGTAACAGTGAGATGGACTGGCAGGAAAAATAATAAGCTGTTTCTTGAGGCTGTGACATCGTACTTTCATTAAAAGTAACCAATGTTCAGCATACTTCCACCAGAGGTAATGGGCATTTTTGCTGAGGCAGTCCAACTTGGTGGGAAGGAGAGAACTGTAATCTGATAATTAAAAAGGAACAGGGCAGAGGGGCAGTTTTCTGAAGGAAAGTATCTTATTTACCTTTTTCCCCATCCTTTTTTTGTTTATGTGGGAGCAGCAAAACCTGACTTCATTTTTCTGTTTGAGATGATCTGTGGCTTTGCTGCATGTTCTGTAGCTCAGCAGGTATTACAAACAGTATTTCCAACTAATGAACTAAGGGTGAATAATTTATTTATTTAATGTGTCAGACATGGCAGAAGGTACTGCAGCCAGTCACTGCTCATGAAGCTAATTGCTGCACTAAGAAAACAAATCTGTGCAAGTCCTTGTTTCAAAGTTATTTCCCAACATTAACTCAAAAGTTACTCCAATACGAGACCTCTTAAAAGAAGCATCACTTTTCACAGCACATTGTGCAGCTCTGCTGACCCTCAACCACTGCTCAGCTGGGTGAAGCATAGTTCAAACAAAAGTTTAACTGTAAAGCTCAGGCAAGGATGAGACTGTGTAAAGGTTTATGGTGAGGCTGTGGCACTTGGGGTGTCTGAAAGTTGGGCAGTCAAACAAGCAGAGCAGGAGCAGCTTTGTGGCTTAGATGAACAACGGTTTAGAAACTCATCTAAATACCTTTTTTTTTTTTTTTCATTGCAGTTGCATTCACCATTGAGCTGAACTCTTCCCTCAGGGAGATGCGGGGGGTGTGTGGTGACCATGGAGTACTGTGTGTCAATCAGGGGAATGATCTGATCGCCCGTGTGAAACCCGTGCTGCTCCGAGCCTCTGCAGATTCCTGTTTTAAGGCATTTAAGCAGTGTCCTGGCTTTGTGTTAGTCTTCTACAGAAGGTGAGTTTTCCTGTCAGTAGGTGGGATTCATGTTATCTCTTGCCTGATGAGAACAAGATCACCAGTATCATGGGATTTCTGAACCTCCTGTAGATGGAAACTCCTGCCCCTATCGCCCACTAAGGAATGTGCTCTGGAAGAGGAATAAGATATGCCACAGGCAGAATTCTCCATTCCTTCTGTCCCATTTCCTTGAGATCTTACACAGAATTCCACCCACTTAAAGTCGCTCTTGACTTATCTTGAGAGTCTTGAGGGATATTTCCCAAATCATTCCTTAACTTCCTAACTTGCTGAAAGGAACACACGCTTATGGAAGAGAAATCCTGATGTAAATTAAGCTTTTTAGGAAACATTTAGGCAGCAGATATCAGGTAAACTTGAAAGCAATGAGCTAGTAGCCTGCTCCTGCTCACCATTGCTGTTCCTGGGAAGCAACACAGAGAGATGAGGTTAGCTGCCTCCCTTTGCTCTGTGGCCAAGGGATGTGTCAGCCTTGGTGTGACCGAGTGCAACTCCATTAATTTCCATTTGTGTTTGATTAAACCAAGGCTGAAGTTGGTTCATGGTATTTTATTGTATTCCTTTATTTGATTCTGTTTTATTTCTGCTTCCTATACCATGAAGCTGACCAGCTGAACCATACAGCATGTAGCAATTTATGGTAAACCTTCCTTGTTTGGCTCAGTAATGGATGGAAACAATTCTGAAGTTAATGGTATTAGTGAGGAAATACAGTCATTCTTAACCAATCTTGTAATGCCCTTTTGGAAAAATGATACTTGAGACTACTTTTATCATTCGATTTACAAGTCACAAATTTGTGCAAGAAACTTGACTTTTAAGTCAGTCACACACCTTATAAACTGAGCAGGGCCGGTTCACAAATGGTTTTACAGCTCCATACACTTCCCTGGAGGAGCCATCTCCTTCCTGCTGGCCAGACACATTGCCTTGAAACAGCTGCCAAACTTTTTAAGAGTTCCTTTTTGGCTGTATTCTTCTTTTCATAGCAGCATTCATGGCCCCAGCCCAGGTTCATAAGGAACAAAGTGTAAAATTAATCAATGGATTGATATACTGTTTAGAATAAAAACAGCCTGGTTTTGGCTACATTTTATCCCCCTCCAGCCAAAAGAGTGCATGTGTGTACATGAAATGTAATTTAGTTTTTCCTTTGCTGCCTGTTGATTTTCCTCTAATTCAGTTTCCTTTTGCCTCTTATTGAGTCTCCTCTTGTCTGGGTAAGCTTAACCCTGTAGTGCCTGGTCTGTGCAGCACACAGCAACCTGGGGCACCATGTAGGTGGGCCCCGGGATGATCACATTACCTTCATTAGGGATACGGATACGACGGTATCCAGGAAAAGGACCATGTGAGCTCAGCAAGCCACAAGTGAAGCCTTTGGTAGGTAAAATCTACCTGGAGTTTTAATGACTTGTAAAACCCTGAGAAAACCTCTCACTTGATATTTATTACCTTGAATGTCTTCCAAATGAACTTTATCTAAAATGTAGCTCAGCCTTTTTGGGAGCGCGTGTGCCTTGGTTGAAGCCGTTAAGACACAAAGCTGTTCCTCCCCTCCATGGACAGAAACCACAACTTCTCAGTCACAACGGGATGTCACTTGAGGCTCTGTGTTACAGAGTGTTAGTGCATTAACATGCACGTTCACACTTTAAAATAACACTAGTGATTATTAATCAAACATCTTGAAGCAGAATGCAAGCCCATGTCGTGTCTGAAGCAAGAAGAGGGTTTAGGTGGAATGTTGGATAATTGCATATATTTCACAGACTCCAATGAGCCTTTTTCAGACAGGGGAAAGTTGACAGTAGCTGTGTTGGTAACCTTAATTTCAGAAGTAGCTGGTCTGGGAAAAAGTTAATTGTATTGTAGGCACTGTCTACCGCCACTCAATCTCGTTTATCACTCTCAAAGTCATGTATTTTTAAAAATACCAAAAGCAATTTAAAAATACATCTAACAGTAATCACTTCATTGGAAACAACACACTGCAATAACATAAAACAGCAGCCACTTTCCTGTGAAGATTTATGAGACAAACTAGTTTTCTCACGGCTTATGTTATTCCTGCCTTATTGTTTTGTCAGCATTGGATATGGAAAGTGGATGATATGTGAACACTCTCCAGCACTAGAAAGCTTCAGAGTTTTGATTAGGTAACAAAATTGAAAAAGTGAGTTTGCTTGCCCTATTCAATCTCTGTGATTTAAATTTGGGTATAACAAATATGCCTAAGCAGCAAGCGTGTGACTGTGGCTCTTGCAGATACTGTCTGGAGCCTGATTCTGAATCTGGGGGAACTTACACCCTATGAAAGCCTGGGGAGTTCAGCCCAGTGTCAGTCACTTTGGAGGCAGAGGGTATCTGGGGTGGGTGTCTGAGGCTGCATGGTGAGTGACGTGCTGTCAGCTTTCACAGTGAAAAAGAGATCTGTTTTTTCAGCAGTTGCATGCATGCACTGAGATCACTACCCACCACCCCTCCCATTGAACCAGAATAAGCCCACCCTGAATGGGGATACAAAACTTCTGTTAGAGAGTCAATACTCCCTGTTACAAACATGCCTCTCATAGCTTCCACGTTCTTACCCCAAATGCCTGTTACACCCTCAGCAGTAATACAAAGAAGCAAACGCTCTCTATGGCTTTTAAATCTAGAGAAGTGAAATTTTATTCATACATGTATTATATATATCTCTCTATATACAGAGAGAATGTATAAATAATAAAATGGGGGTTTCTATATGCAGTTTACCACTCTAGGACATACTACAAAGAGCTTTTATTATAATCAAACAGGAACCAATAACATAAAAATACACTGGTCTTGTATTACCGCTATTGGGTTCTCACATCTCCTAGTCCACTTCCCTGATGACACCCCCAAGGACATCTTGTCTGGCCTTTTTGTAAATTAATTGCAACCTTCTGAAAAAGAAGTTTATTGTGGAAATGTCATAACTCAGTGTATTCTCTCCTGGCATTAGCATGCTGCAAGTCCCAAGTTCCATGGGTAGATCTGCTTACTGCACTGCTGGCTGACATCTCCCAGGCACGCTTCCTGATGTGAGACTATTTTGTAGGCTCAGACCACACATTCATAATAATCTAGTAATTCATTAAAAATAAGTTGACTGTATTCCTAACAGAACAACAATTAATGTATGTTGAAATGGTGATTGCTTTGCTGTAGTTCATTAGGAAGTAATATTTTAATTCCTATTTAATTACAATCCGGTTACTACCATTTATTACCAATAATTCTAATGAGGTAAAATAAGAGATGTATTGAGAACTAATGATAATGTTACAAAGGTTCATTTGAAATTCACACAAAAATTCCTGTTTAATTACAATGGAATTACTTCTGCTTCATTTCCATGAGGTGGGATGTGATGGTGATCAGCCTCTGCCGTCTGTGGCTCTGCTTCAACCTCCAGCATACAGACCAGTATCTACTGGATGGGAGATGTGCCGGGATGCAGCACGGCTGAAGGGAGGGCAACTGCTCTGCCTCACACGGAGTCAGGAGGAGGTGTGCAAAGGAGGATGTGGTGGTAAGACCCCCTCTGCCTCGGGTCTGCAAGGAGATGGGAGCTCAAACACGAGCTGCAAGGATTCAGGAGATAAAATAGGGAGAAAGTGCTCTCCTGTCCAGCATTCATATGGGGATCATTCCTGAGATAGAATGAGATGGGGGTGGCTGTATGTAATGGAGGAGGGAGTGAGATGTGCATGAGAGGGCACAGTGAATTCAACAAGGATGTAAAGCTGAAAAAAAAGGTGGAAAAATGCTGTCCTCAATTTTGTCCTGAGCCTGACAAGAACTCTACCTGGTAATGGGGCTGGTAATGCAGCTTTTCTCTGCAGTGCTCTGCCTGTAAAGGCTCCAGGGCTGCAGATCATGAAATGTTTAAGTGAATTGCCCACTGTCCTCTGAAAAAGTGTTTTCAGACAAGACTGGGATTTGTTAAAAAACAACACTCACAGAGCCCAACAAGGAAGGGTACTAAGCCCCAGTCAGGCCTCTTAACTCTGGGTCTGAGGGTCTGCCTTGGGCTTTTCCAGAAACGGGGAAGCAGTCCCTGAAGTAAAACCAAGACTGGACTCTTTTCCCTTCCCACCTCCAGGAAATATTGACTCTGGTCTAACTTTAGACTCAACTTTTAAAACAAAGTTATGTGGTCATCCCTAGTTTTGCATAGCAAGACCAGGGACCTGCATAGCAGGGGAATTTGAGGACAGTAATTTTTGCTTTGAGTTATACCTCTTGAAATGTTTGTGGAAAGTTACTGTGTGCTTACCTTGCTTGCATTAAGGTTTGATGCCTAAAATTCCTCTTAAAACCAATGAGCCAAATCCATCCCTGGTGTAAGGAGGCAAAAGCACTCCACCAGGGACTGATCTGGTCAAACGCGCCTGATGCCACAATCCTAACTCAGCAAAAAATATTCCCTTCCTATAATCAGCCCGAGGCACAGGATATTTATAACACCCACTTACAGAGGCCCTCATATTTTCCCTCATTCTAATTTCCCCCTTCTCTTTATTTCTCTGTGCGTCTATCACCTTTTTTCATGTCTCTCCAGATGCATTTCCCAGCATCAGATAATTGAAAGTCAGTGAACTGAGTTTCAGGTTATTTTGCTAAAAGATGCCTATTATTTTGATGAAGCAGGTGCACAGAATTAAAAAAACCCTCCATAATTGCTGCTTTACTATCAGGCTTCTGCTGCCTAATCTTCTTTGATGTTGGTAGAACAAGCTTTCTATCTTCTCTAGGATGATTACAGGGAACATTGCTCTGTTCCTCCTACAGAATCCATTCCTGATGGATATTAAAGTTTCTTTATGTGCCGAGTGATTAGAGCCAGGATTGTGTGTGATTTCTAGCAGAAAGCAAGTCTGAAGTGATTTCTGCCATTAATATTAATTAATCACTGATATGTCAAATGTTCACAAGTGAATGCACAAGGTGAGCAGGTACAGTTTACCATAGTAACCTGGGACTGAAATAACGACGGAACTGCTCTCATTTTAAACATTTGGCAACAGTTTCCATAAAGTCCTCTTGGTGAAATTAGCTGGGGAAAAAAAAAAAGAACAAGCTGAATGAATAACTAGGGTGTTTAAAAGTATGGCTGTAGTAGTGACTCTTACCAAAATGGCTGGGTCTTCCCCTCTTACACTCTGCTCTCACTTATGGCTCTGACAAGCTTCAAATCCTTGGTGTAAAATTTTGGATGCTGATTATTGGCTTTTCTGAGTGAAAATAATACTCAAATTTGGGCATGCTGAGAGTCTTAAAATTTATGTGTGTGTGTGTGTGTGCATAAAGAGAGGCAGTGCTCGACAGAGTGTGCACATCTGTATAGACTCAGATTTTGGCAGATTCAAAATTTTTTACATTCAAAATGTAGAAAGCATCTAACCTCACTTCATTCACATCTTTTAGCACTGACCTATTGATGCCCACCACCTCCTCTCAACTTCTGTGCGAGACTGGGTTACCCCTGATCTTACTCTGGACACATAGGTGGGCATGTCAAACACCCATAGAGGTGGAACAACCTCAGAAATGTGCATACATTAACAATTTTAGACCGTCACTGTATATGACTGAATAGGTTTTTTGCCTTAAGTGGGAGTGTAGTGATTGTCTTACCATATAGCGTGACACAGGCATGTTTACAAGTATTTAAGTGGCACTTAGGTCTGTAGTACTTGATTACCTCCTAAAGGGCAATGAAATTGGGCGAGGAACCATTATTCCTGTTTTGGAGGTGGAAAAGTTAAGGACAAAAAAGTGAGATGTCACCAAAACAGCAGAGTTGGAAATAGATAAATAGTCTCCTTTATGTCAGTCCTGTGCTTTGAGTAATGTTGGAGGCAAAAGCTCATAAGGCCATATTAGTGACAGGGGCACAGTTCATTCCCACTGATGCTACTTTTACTGTTGGCAGGAGCATAAACAGTGCTGCCAGGCATTGAGGGACTTCTTTTTTCTCCCCAAGCATGTGATGTTCTTTACACATACAACATCAGATGCAGATGGCAAAAAACCCACATGCTACTGCTTGATCAGCTGTACATCTATACCCAGGAAATCTTCCAGATGCTGTCAAGGACATCTTCTCAGCTGTGAGCTGTTCAGGTGACTGGCCTCTGAGACCCAAATTTACCGCTAGAGCAAGCCGATGCAGCCCCTTTGGCCTCACTGATGCTGTGTGTTCACACCAGCAGTGAATGCAGCCAGGTGTATGTGGTAACTTGTGGCTCTTGCAAACACTTTCAAACTTCTCCCAAGAAAAGCATCTCTTAGTTGGACACTTTCTCATTTGCATCGGCACATCTTAAATCTGTGTCTTGTTCAGCAAGTGCCCAGTTTATCTGTTACTCACATTGTCATAAATCTTATACAAAAGCAATTATGAGGAAAGCATATTTCATTCTTTTATGGAATTCCTTAAAGCAGATGAGAGCAGTCAGATGGCTATTTTCATCAATGAACCTTTTTGATAGAGCGGTAGAAAACAGAGATGGTGTCTTTTAATAGACCATTATTACCTGCCTTGGGTGCAAGGAGCTCTCATGCATTCCAAAAGTATATTAATGGCAGAGTAAAACATGACTTAGAAATAATAACCACAGAAAGGGCCTTATTTTTTCTCTTCAAATGATTTTAAATGGATTTTAGCTTTTACTAACTGCAGCTTTCATGTACATCATGGGAGGTGGATGCAATGAAACTCCATTTCTAGCCGACTGAGATGGAGCCGTGCGGCTCCTGTGTTGCAACTTGCCTGACCCAGCTGTCAGGCTTAAAAGTGGAAAGAGATGTCAGGGAATGGAGTTATTTCCAGGAGGACGAGGAATGTAACAGGTATTTGCCAAATCAGGAGTGCCACTGCATAGCAGGTTTCTTTCTCTCACCTATTTCTATCCGCACTGAGCTTACTTTAGCCATCTTCTATGTGAGAGTGGACTAGGAGAATGGTAGGGAACTGGTAGAGGTGCCTACACTGCGGCCCACTGGACTTGTGTTTGAGTTCAGAAGCCCCTGGATGGAGCACATGGGCAGAGGAGCAGCCCTCCAAAGTGTTTCCCAAGGCAGATGGTGAGAAAATGGCCACCAAGCCCTGAAACTGGGAGAGAAAAGGTTCAAGAAAGGGAACAGAAAAAAAAAGAAACATGAGAGGGGCTAAAAATGGATGGAAATATGGACATGGACTTCTGCATTTCAGCGAAGATGCTGTCTGTGGAAGGTGGTGATTCCAGGGAAGGCCAAGCCAAAACCTCTGGGGAAACCCAAGACAAGATCTGACAGCAGCAAGGAGCAAATAGGAAATTCTGTGCTGCTTCCATGGGGGGCTTGAAGGAAAGTGGCTGATAGAAAAATGGATTTCTCTGTTTTAGGACGGATAAAGCATAAATGTTTCAAAGACTACAGGAGGGAGTGATGAGAAATGCTTGCAGAATTGCTTTCCATAATTATGGAACATGGTGCGCACAAATGCCCCCAGTGACTCCGCCGTGGCGTGCACCTCTCCGCAGCAGCAGGGAAGGGATCAGTCCAGCAACAGGGCCCCTCTGTGCTCTCATCTCCATCCGCAGGCAGGCAGGAATGGAACGAGCAGTAGGGGTCTGAGCAACACTCACAAGCCCGTAGCAGTGTGATTCAGGAGATGTGTCTGACAACAAACATACATTAACTGGCATTACCTCCCCAAATAGGAAGGCTGCAGTTTCCCAGCTTAGCGACAGCTTTGCCCAGGGGGATGTTGTCTCAGGCCATGTGCTGCTGTGGATCAGCCCGGGGCGACGCTGGAGGAGACCGGACCTCCTTTGGCCCCTGCCTGGCGCGGGTGCCCGGTGCTGAGCCAGCCCCACAGAGCTGCCTTAACTACAGTCCTGCACTGATGGTGTGTTAGGAAACTCTGGGAAGACAAAGCTGGGTAAGGCAGGGCATTTGGAGCAAATTAGCAAAATCAATAATAATAATATTCACTCTCTTCCATTGCTGTTGTTTGAAGCCAAATAATGTTTTGCTATAAACCAGTCTTAAAATAGTACTGCCTTTCCACGTGTGACTCTTAATTAAAGTTATGAATTTTATAGTTTTGTTGGGGGTTTTTTTCCTGCATAACATGGGTTCTTTCTCCTCCTTTCTACTCAGGTAGCTTTTCCTTTAATGATCTTCACAGGCCATCTTTAAGGAAGAGGCGAGTAAGCGATTAATGAAAGTGTGAACAGGTGGTTGCTCTGCTACTGAAAAAGATCAGTAGTGCAATAATTTCCTAATTATTATTATACCTTTTAAAGGTTTTTAAATACATGATAATATATTTCCCCATTGCTCCTTCTGGCACCCCTCTTGCTCCTGGCATTATTTCTCATTCAGAATAATAATTAATGAGAGCTGAGGTATCTAATATATATTTTATTCCTTCTGTTTCGGTCCCTTAAGTAACCATCTTGTCACATTTGTTATGCAAATTTTCACACATTGCGTGTAATTTCAGCAATATGTGAGAATGCCTCTCAAAAATGCCTTCAGTATTTTGTTTTATATATTTGTAAAAAATTATCCTTTTTTTTTTTGCCTTGAAAGCGACATTTCTTCATAGCCCTTTAGAGGAATGGATGAAGCTACATAATTGAGGTAAAAGAAAGCGAAGAAACATTTCTAAGCATAAGGTGGTAATAGCAATAACAGTAATAATAATAATAATAATAATAATAATAATAATAATGTTTTTTTAAAGAGAGGAATGTGGTCTTGCTTAAATGCTCCAAATGTACAATTAGAAACAAAGTACTGCCTCTGCTTGGATAGGTAAGTATTGTTCATGTGTTCAACTAAAGAAAGTTATTTAACGTAGATGATGGACCATGTAGACTGTTGAAGATACTGTGCTCTAATAAGAGTTCAGCACATCTGTTATGCATTTGTCAGCTTGGTATCTTTGCATGTAAATGTTTAATTGTCTAACAGAAATTGTCCTCACTAACAGAGCTGCTGAGTGATGGAGCAGGTTCTGGAGCATGCTGTGGTACAGGAGCTTTGGCGTGGTCCCTGTGCAGGATGCCAGTGCAGTAGGAGCATGTTCCTGGCCCTGAGCTCATGGCTGTGTGGGGACAGCTAAGTGATGCACAGCATGGCACCCGTGTGGGTAATCTGCAGCCTGCAGGGCACTGAGGTGGTGTTGGCAGTTTAACTAATAAGCCCTTCTTTCCTCCTGAAGTTCAAGTTTAGAGCTGGTCAGTTGGGGCAGGTGATATCCAGACTTGGACTTACTGATTCACGTTTCCATGTGTCCAAACATTCCCACTCTGGCTCTGTGTTGCCATGCAGATATAGTCCCTGTCTTCTTTTTATCACCCTGGAAAAAGACAGGCACCAACTGCCTGGTTTTACCTGCCCCATCTGATTTTCCAACTAGCACCTCAGGTAGGGCTTTCTGCTGTGCTGATGGTGTCCCTGTCTCAATGGAGCACATGGTAAAATTCCTGTTCCCTGCAGTGGGAGCAGGATGCAGACAAAATGCATTTCTGAAGGCATTTCCTCATACTGTGTCCTGGGCCAAGGATTGCTTTGGGCTTAGAGAATTGAAGAACAAGTGATTGATCCAGCTACTCATCTCTCATTTAGTCCATGTAATTTATTTTAACTCCTTCTGGCATGTGCACCACCCACTCATTGGGATCTGCAGCCATACCTGTGCACTCGAGATAGGAGTGTCCCCAGGGTCACAAAATAGTTCCACGGGCTCAAGTCAACCTGTTTTCTTGCTAAGTTCAGCTGCAGTTTTCCTGCATGAAGTTATGGATTTCCCTATTAGGCTGCAGATGTGCACGAAGTGGAACAGACATCTATTAGGAATATATCTTGGATTTCACAGACAGCAAGTGTTCACCTAAGGGGCATAAGGTAATTTGTCCTGAGCCTGTTTAATTTTGAACACGTGTGGGCAGTGTCAGTTCAAAAAATTCTTTCCTGGATTAAACTACTGTACTCACAGGAGCACCTCACAAAATTAGTCTTTATTTAGAAAGACATTGTAAATTCATGTGGGATATCTTAGCACAGAGTTCGGGAGGGGTGAGAGAGAGAGATATCTAACCCGAGCAGCCAGTGTGACCTTGTGTGCACATGGATATATGAGGAGCTGGACTTTCATCCTTGAAGGAAAGCCTTCTGGGTGCTCGCATTGCTTGCAACCATGCAAAAGTAAGGGAACTTGGGCTTCTTATGTGTCAGACTAATATGAATATTATGAGTCTATCAGTGCTGTACAACTCCATGAGCAGAACTTTTCTTTAAAGATTGAGTGTATTACCTTCCAAAAAGAGTGAATCAGTGGACCAGGAGTACTTCCTAAATGTTTTCACTGCGGTTTTTCATTGGCAAGGATCCTGGGGACATTCAACTCTCTCACCTGTTTCTCCCTTTTACCTTTAATCACACTTTTGCAGTGTTGGGCAGTGGCAACCATTTGCCCACAGAGTCCCTCCAAGGCCTTGGAAATTTATTTCTGGTGACCTTTTCCATGCTTTGTTGGAGATGTGGTCAACTCTAGCCTCATATGGGAGATTAACTTATGAAGGGAATGATTAATTAGGCAAATCTGAGAGAAAGTCAGATCAAGTTTTAAAGCTGTTCCACCTTGCTGAAGGCTGGAAAAATCTCTGTAGGAAAAGAGCAGTTATTTTCTATACTGAAATATTCAGGGTGATTATATGGAATGAAAACTGTGAAATGCAATGTTGTTGGCATTGTGATGAGTGAATACTGAGAGCTGAGGTTTGAGTTCAGGCTTCTCTACCCCCTTCCTCCAAGTTCAAAACTATATTTTGTTGTGAAATTAAAGATGACTATCTTTTGGACAACCATAAAAAAATGGTTTTTTAACATTTGGGGGCTTTAAAACTGTTGCTAGAACTTGGGTTGTGAGGGAGGATGGAGGGTGGCATGGCTCTGTGTGCATGTCTCTGTCAGCGAGAGCAGGAAGCAGCTCTTTCTCTGTCACCCTCCTGCAGTCCCCGAGGCTGGCATCTCTCAGAGGTACCTCAGGTGACTCCAAATTATGCCAGCAGCCCACCCTGTCAAGGCTGCCATGCTGAGTGTGATACGCACTCCCTGCAGCCAGACCAGTGTCTCTGGCATTTTGGAGGCAGCGCTGCTGCTCTCCTTGGCTTGCTCGGCAGCTCTGCCATGGGACATGGCCGGCCGTGCCAATCTGCAGCGGGGGGCTGGGGGGCTGTGGCCTCCCTGCAGCAGACAGGGCTGTGCTGGCAGCCCCCAGGCAGCATTCTGATGGGACCTTCCAGTGTGTCTGCAAGGACAACAAAACACCAACTGGAAGGGAGCTCTGGAGGTCTGAGGTCCCACCTCCTGAAGAGGGGTATTGCCAACACCAGACTACAGCAGCTGTGTCTTGAAAATTTCTTGGCCTTGAGATTGACAGATTCTAGCAAAAAAATTAAATTACTTGTTTTTGAAAAATTAAGCATAATTCCCTAGAATTGCTCCACTCTTATAAAAATTGGCAACACTAAAGCAGATTAAGCAGTGCTCTCAGGAATACTGTATTATGAGACTGCTGGATCCATGTCCACAAGAGCCCTCCAGGACTGGTGCCTTTGCTGAGAGCTGAGATGTGCTTGAGCAACCCCAAGTCCGCTCAGGGGAGGTTTAGATTGGATATTAGGAAGAATTTCTTCACTGAAAGGGTTGCCAAGCACTGGCCCAGGCTGCCCAGGGCAGTGGTGGAGTCCCCATCTCTGGAGGGATTTAAAAGACGTGTAGATGTGGTGCTGAGGGACATGGGGTAGTGGTGAATTGAAAGTGCTGGGTTAATGGTTGCACTTGTTGATCTTAAAGGTCTTTTCCAACCAAAACAGTTCTATGATTCTATGATTCTACTCCAAGTTACTCATGGTCAATGCTCAGTGCCCTTGAGGGCCAACTTCAGGGAGCTGTGACTGTTTTAGCATTGATAGATTTTCCTCCTGCACAAAATAGTAAGAAATAGCAGGTCCTGAGCATCTGAATGTCAGCTTCTGCTGGGACCTGCCGCCCTAACAAGCCCTGGAGTCTCAGCAGCAGCACTTAGAGCAGAGCCTGATGCACATTTTGGTGTAGGGTGCTCTCCTTTAAACTGGGGGAGCCCAGAGGTGCAACTCTGGAGCTGCTTAGTCTGGTACTTTCTATGCAGAAAAAAACCCCAATGTAGCAAACACCTAACTCCCAAAGTTTTTAAAAGCTAATTTGGAGGGAGCTAAATCCAGCCTTGTATGTAATAAAGAAGGGATATTTTGCCCTCCCCATCCTGAAAAGCCATGCAATAAAAATGTAAATATCTGCCTTGAAAGCTTTCTTAATAAACCGTGTAATTTCCTTAAAATTTTTTCTATAATATCAAAATCCTCAACCACTTTGAGATGAGCTATTTTAGACTGTAATTGGGCTATTCATTCCTTATGCATACAACGATCCTAATCTAATATGTAACAAGAACTTAAAAGCTAATCAATAATGGAACACGATTCTCTATCAGTAGAGCTGCCTGTTGACTCCTGTGAGAGGGATCTTCACAAGGCAGCTCGGCTCTGATGACAGCCTTATATTTATTTTAAACATGAAGTTGAAACATCATCTTTCTCTGTATTGTCACTTGCAATTATTTTTGGAACAAAAACACCAGGGGAAAATGAGATCCTCATCCTGAAAAGCACATTCATATTTGATAAATAGCCACGGATTCTGGAGAATGTTTACTGAAATGTGGGCCTGAAATACTTTCACGTGAATTTTAGTGAAGCCATTGATTATTTATTGTAATATCTGTCTGGGTCACTTTACCACACTGCCCCTTTCCTATGCCTTAGAGGTTAAGAAAGAAAAGGGCTGATTACTCTGCTGCTGGGCTTCCATGTTTTTGCTGGGTAAAACTAAGGTAAAATTAGCATTGAGAGGGAATCAAAGTGAACCGCCACTTATTGTCCTTCAATGGAAGTCAGAAGCCTTTTATACCCTCACGTACAGCAGACAAATTCCCACTTTTCATGTCTACACAGTGGCTTGAGATGGAGAGGGTGGAGGGAAGGGGGCTAAGTGAGTACACAGATGTGCCTAAAACCATATCAATCACAGGCATGAGAAAATGCCGCCCTTTTAACAGCCAGACTGAACCAATGTGCACAGCTGGATTTTGAATTTTATGGGCTCCCTCAATAAAATGCAAGTGGAAGACATCTTGCATCTTTCCCACAGCTCTGGCCACTTGTGCACTGCTTCACTTTCCCTCTGAGCCGTGCTGGGAAGGGAGGAGCTGAAGCCCTACGGTTGCAGCCACGTGCAACTCCCTTGCTGCTGTCTGGAGCCAATTAATGTGTGTTTTGGAAATACATGGTGGGTTTCTGATGTCACATACACTTCCACAAAGTCAGTGGATTTAAACTGAAATTAGTCAGGGTATGAAGGATCAGGAGCCAGCTGGGAAAGCTCCTCTCTGGAGGGTCCTAAATGCCAGTGATTTCATGTGATTATTTATTGAGCTTTATAGTAGTGCATATATCCTCATGCACACTCCTTTTCCTACAAATTACCCTACAACTTTCCAGTCTTTCATTATGTTATAAAGGTTAAGGCTTGCCTAAGTAATCAAAACATCTAGGAAGGAAAGCTTGCTAAATGCTGAGCTAAGCTTAAACACTGACCATATCTCTCAACTGTATCAGGAACTTTATGTACATCATAAAATGCAATAATTGCTATGGTAACTGCTCATTCATTTTAACTAAAGGTGTAAATAGAGTTGTATAACATAGCCAGTGCTAATATTGGGAGCACAAGGGAGGTCTCCCCATTGAAAGGTTTAATTGATATATGTGTTCTATAAGAAAATTTGCTTTACCAGCCCTTAATAGGTGTATTTAAACTTAAAGCAGTTCTCCTTCATTCTGCTCCTACTCTTGCCTTGCAAACCCTTTGGGCATGGAAGACAGTTAAATAGTTTCAAGGAGATAGCAGATCAGAGATCTGAGGCTGTGTTTACCTTTGTTTCACTCCTGGTTTTAATAGTGCAATAATTCAACCTCATCCTTTTCCCAGGTACTGCCCTGTTCTTCAGCTGAGCCACAGAGAGGGAAGGAGAGTGAAAGTATATTCCTTCTCTTTGTGTGACCAGTAGTGAGTTATTCCCAACCCTGGGCTCTGTGCTGCCATCGATTCCTTGCCCGATATTTTAGCACATCATTTTGCCACTATTTTAATCGCTTCCATATTAAAATTAATAACTTCATGTCAGATGCTCCGAGAGGTCTGTAGATGCCAATGGCATGACTAGGAATTTTATAAAGACCAGTCTTGGACTGTAAAATCTGTATCTCTGTGGCTTCTTAGATATGTAACCTTCAGGTCACTGACACAATTAGAAACCATATATATGTGGGCATGTATAGAGACATAGAAATACATTAGTTGTCTCTTCTAGTTGTTAAACAGCAAAAAAAGGCTTTCCTACAAAAACTTAAGATAGATACTCATTGTCATTCTGGTGTTTTACAGGACTGAACATAAGGCTCATGCCTTTTACGCAGCTCTGATGATGGAAAACAAGTCAGTGGTGGTTTCAGCTGCAGGTCTCACACCTGAGCAGGACTTGTGTGTTCTTGACATCCATTGCTGTGGTGTTTTGCCAATCACTAGGCCTAGTGCAAAGGACACAGCCAGCAGAAAAACAATCCAGTGAGTAGATTCTATTGTACGTAGAGGAGTCAGTATAAGGGGGATCGCTGGGGGTACAAACAAGTCAGATAGATCACAAATAACAGACATCAACCCCAGTGACCCCAGGAATGACACAGCACGACCCATAATAGATGGAATAAACACAGATACAAGGTATCCCATAGGAAAAATGGGAGACAACCAAGTCAATAGGGTGATCACATACGATAGAAGTAACCCCATATTGCCTTCCCACAAAGCCTGTATTTGCATATACCAAACCTGACTGGGGTCCAGTGGCAGGAAGAGTCAGGAGGTCCTTCCCCAACAGGGAACTCTGTGAAGTGCATCCAGTTCAGACAGACACTCCACCCTTCCTGCAAGTGGTCCCAGCTTTTATCCCCAAAGCAGGACACCTGGCACTCATTGACCCAATGGGGGACACCTGGGGCTTGTTTACCCAAGGGCTTTCCCTGCAAGGTCAGCTGCACCTCGGAGGGAAGCCAAAAGGCAAACTCATTCCCTCCTCTTAAAGGACCACGGGGAACCACCCATATGTCAACCTTAATTCAGAGCTTGGGGTTCAGACCCCAGCACTTCATGTGGTCAGCAGCCAAGTCTGTGTACAGAGAGCTAGTCATTTGAACAAGCTTCACTAGGTCTTTAGGAACCATTGAAAATGTGGGGTATTTCCTGGCCATCCCAGAGAAGCTGCAGTCTGGGACATGCTGAGGCACTGAATGGGTAATTTACAGCACTCCTGGGTTGTGTTAAGGGTTTAAAATCTTGTGGGGGAGGTACCTTCCTACTGGTGGAGAGTACCCTTTGGTACGTGAGCGTTCACATGGTGGATCAGTGTGCTAAATCTGAGTCTCAGCTCAGTTGTTCTTGCCTTCTTGTTGGATGGAAAAGACATTTTCTTGGTGGATATTTCTTTTATTGCATACTAGAACTGGCAGCCATTAGCTGCTGGACTAGCAGCACTAAGCTGAAAATCTCTGTAGCCCTAACTGGGTTTTGGAACCACACCATGCTTAGACAATGTATTTACCCCGTCTCCTAAATGAGACACTATGGCTCAAATTCATTCCCCATGCAGTTGGTAAAGTCACACCTGATGCATCTCGCCCAAGAAGCAGAATGAGTGTACTTAGATTGCAAAAGATATCTCCTATGTATTCCTAAACACACCCTCCATAAGCCTTAGTTTAGTATTTTCCCTTTGCCCAGCTGAAGCTGTTTGTACCTTGAATAATACATGTAAGTTTTTGATTGACGTTCAGTCCTAAGCATTTAGCTATCTTGATGTCTTGTCAAGTCATCCTTTGATAAAAGCATTTTAGGTGCCACAAAATGTAATCACTTCACTGCAGCATTCTACATTGCAGATTCAAGTTTCTCTGCACATTTTTCAGCTAAGGATCTTGGCACTGCCGACAGATCTGTTCCACGGGCGATTTTGGATGGATCTATTAATATTGCCTCTGAAAGTAATAAGTCCTGCTCTTCTACAAAGTGACTCATCTGTCTCTCCTGTGGACAAGTGAAATTCTCCCTCATTGGACTCGTAGTCCACAAGTTGGCAGGGTTTCCTGTTTTGTTAATGGTCTTCATGCAGCAGTGAAGTCATTTCAAAATATGTTCAGACCAGTTCTGGGGCCAAGTAGTATGTCTTTTGGTTATTTGTTCTTCTAGACAGGCCATGTCACCATTAGTCATACTTGAGAATGATGGTTTACTTTCATTATTCACTGCGCTGCTTCCGATTCAGTGCTTTCCAACTCAGCAAGATTTTCCTGTACTAGTTCATCTGAATCATTTCTGGAAGAGTTTATATCAAAGGACACCTCCTCAATGTTAATAAAGTGCAGGGGTTTTGAAAGAGCTTGTAATTCTGGTTCTTTAAAAATGAGCTTTTACAGGTGTTTATTCTACGTAGGTGAGCACAGTATGTGTCAGTAGGGGTCTTAACAAGATTGATAGCCCTTTCCCTTTTTATTTATTACTGGGCTAACGTGGCTCCAGACTGAATACTGGGTCTACTGCAGCAAAACCTGCAGCCACAGCATGGTTTAGGAGGTGAGTCTCAGACACCACCACTCACAAAGCCCTCTAAACATGGCCACCTGATACACTTCCACTGTTGTGACCACTCCCTTCCAATGAGGATGACTGAGATCACCCGGAGGGGCGCAATACTTTGGAGCTTTGCTAGGGCTCAAGTGATTCATGTGCTCTGATGATCTCCTCCTATGTTTGTTTATTGGGAACATGCAGCGTACCCACACGTTTATATGGTACACATCTGGCTCTACACATCTGCAACTCAGGGCAGAGTCTTGATCTCACAGGTTGCATTTCTGAGTGGTTTTTTATCCACTTGAATGCTCCTTGGTTTGGTTGCTGTTTCTGAACTCCCCTCACAAACATGAGTCTATTGTGGTTCATGTACTCTTACATTCCTGGGCTGTCAGCCTGCCCATAGCAGCAGTGCGCTGCGAACGGAAGAAATGAAAGAGTTAGGTAAGCAGAAATGTAACCACCCACATCATCTGGTGTGTCCTACTTCACTGAAGCTGTCTCAGAACCTAAGGAGACAAAAACAGAACAAAGGACACTTTGTAACTCAGGTTGATATCATACAATGAAGTTTTATGAGTGCTCTGGGAGAAGGTAGAGGAGTTGCCCCAAACCTGGAATGCTTGGGGTCAGGATGCAGAGAAGGAAAATTTTGACAATTAGGGAAAAGAAAATAATCCTTTTGCTTTGGAACTAGAACAAGAGTTACTCAAATGTTCATATAAATCAGAAATGATGTTCTTTCTAAACTTTCCAACTGAGAAAGTATTACCAAGAGTATGTGCAAAATGTGACTCTTCACAGTAGGCCCCAATGACCCTTAGTATTGATGTCTACAACATCCACTTTACTCAATAAAGCTCACATCCCTTGACTTTCTATACAGTCAATGAAAATAAATACAATGTTACTTCTAGTCAATGTTAGTTATTTATAGACTTGAGTACAGACTCAAGACTGCCTTCAGATTGCTTTGAGTGGTCTCTTAACTTCAAAAAAGCCAAACCCAAGTATCCGATGGGTTAAGGGAAAACAGATTCTCTGAAATTTCCAAATTTCTTCTCATGGTGATCAATGGAGGGACTTGTGTATGTAGTTGGCATGTGTGGGATGTTTTTTCTGAATACCTGGGCAGGTTTTGTCTTGAATTTGGAGATGCTTATTGATTTTAGGTGCCTTGAGGCTTGTGTGTGATGGCAGGGAGGGAGGTCTGCACGGTTCACAGACTGCTCAACTCTCTGTTTTAGAGAGCAAATACTAATCTCAGCTTTCCCTTTGGCAATACCTGAAACTGTGCCCATTTCCTTCCCTTCCCTTCCCTTCCCTTCCCTTCCCTTCCCTTCCCTTCCCTTCCCTTCCCTTCCCTTCCCTTCCCTTCCCTTCCCTTCCCTTCCCTTCCCTTCCCTTCCCTTCCCTTCCCTTCCCTTCCCTTCCCTCCCTCTCCCACCTCAGGACACTTTTTTGGCTTTTCCGATACCCAGTTGTCATGACTGACATTTTTGAGCCCCAGGATTACCGACTGTGCTTGTTGCTGCTCAGATCCCTTCAAGCTCTCCAAACCAGCACAAAGCTCTGGGCTTTCAGCCAATTTACTCACAGGTTTATCATATGCTGACATTGTTTCTCTATAAATAGGTCTACCTTTACTGACATTATTGATTCGACTGCCTCTCTTCTCACTAATACTCTTTTTAATGTATCCAACCTGCCTTCGTATTTCACCTAATGAAAGACTGAAGTCATTGGGGTAGAGGTCAGAAAGGTTAAACTGCTAGTGTAAAGGTCCTAGGCTTTAAAGTCAGTGTGAGATCCACAAGCTTGTCAGTGGAGCAAATCTGCAAGTCTGAGCTCTCTTTTCCACCAGAAAAAGTATGCCATCAAGCCAATTTCACATTTAATTACCAATAATTTGAATTAAAATAAGCTTGTTTTGCAAAACCCTCCATCTGATCTATTCATGGGTTAACAATGACAACATAGACCCTAATCTGCCCATCTCAGACTGTATGATTTTGAAAACAAGGAGCCATTTTTCCCTCACAGATAGGAACATATCTCACATATTGTTTGTCTTTGAGCTAATCCTAATTAAGAGGCCAAAGTTGCATGTGTCTTGCTTCTAAAGCAAACTCAGCTTTAGTAGCTCATTTATGCATTTTCTATAGACAGGGTGGGGTTTTTTTTTGTGACTGACTGGGCAGTTTTTATATGCACCACAAGGCTGGGTGCCTGTGTTGAGCTGGCAGCACCTTGGAGCTGCCTTTGGCCAAACGTCCTCAATGGGGCAGGAGAGTGAAATTAAACATTCAGGTCTGGCAAGGGAAGCTGCCAAGGCTGCCAGAGCAATAGGCCATTAAATCCTACACTTAAACCCACCAACATCCCCCACCACAAACAAAGCACAAGAGAGAAAAAACATTTGCACAAGAGAGAAAAAACATTTCCCATTGTTAAAAGTTTATACTATCTCTGACTTCAGACATGTTACCATTAACCTGGAAATTAATCAGAGATTTTCATTTGCTCCTTGTTCTGAACTATAATGAGCCCTTTAACAGTGTAAATAAAAAGATCTAAAGATTCAATAAACTATAATGTCAGAAATGGCAATCATCTACCACGTGAGGCCTCTGTGTTAAAAAGCATCACACAGCTGGAAACAAATGCTTCTGTATAACATTGTAAATAACCTCTAAGCCCACTACTAATTAAACTGAAGCTTTGCATCTCCTGGGTATTGAATATATGAACCAATTAAGAAAATATAATTTCATTTCTAAGAGACCTACACTGTCCCCTCTAAAATAAAAAAAAAGTGTGAGGGGGAAATAGAGAAAGAGACAGAGACAGACAGAAAGCAAGGGGAAGAAAAGAGAGGGGCAAAAAGAAAAGAAGAAAGGAGTTTTACAGGAGGGACCACACTGATGCACCGGGGTTACAATAATGAGACATTTCTGCTTTAAGCAAATTTTGCACCTGTAACCTGCAGAAATATAGCCATAGCACTTGAAAAATTACTTCAATGCTGCACAGTGCCATGAAAATTTATCTTTGAGATGATTTTATTGCATGGTTACCCTAGGCAATTAAATCAATAAATCTTAACTGTCAGAAACGTTGGCCCGCTGCCAGGAATAAATGAAATGCGCGGAATCAGTAAATAAAAGGTTTCTGACAACTCATTCTAGGAATTATTTAGCAGTTGGGCTTTTTGTTGGTGGTAGTGTTGGTGTTGCTTTTGTCTCCAGCGTTTATTGACATTCTTTGTGAGAAATGATTATGCTAACATAAACAATGTAACACAGAGATATAGATAGATGGGGGAGAAGAATCAGGTTCTTCAGGGTAATGAATTACCCTCCTGGAATCACACGTGCACAGCAGCTTTGGGGGGCTGACAGTGCTGGTGGAGGCGGCTGCAGAGCTGGGGTCTGAGCCATGGGCTGGCAGCACATCAGCAGCCCCAGAGCCAGGCACTGGCCCACAGTGCTCCGTTATTAAAATAGATGTGCCATTTTCATTGACTGATTCAGAGGTGATTGAGATTGAAATGCCTCCTTGAGACATGGAGGTGACATTTCGTAGGCCCAGAGAGGCCAGCGTTCACCACAGGAGATGCCAGTTTTGACAGGGAAATCGTCGTTATGCTTGTGTAAACCTCGAGCAGTCAATGCAGCTGCATTGTTTTTCATGCTGGTGTTACAGTTCTGAAGGCCTAAATCTGATTTCACTTACCCTGGCATTTGACATGTTAAGTCAGTGTGAAATAACCTGGAATTAGGATCAGGCTCTGTCTCTCTCCAGAAGACACTGTGATCAGGGCAGGTGACTTGATTAATAAACTGATAGATTTTTAGTCATGGCGGTCATCTCAACCTCCCAAATACCAAGAGGCCACTGAATTCCACCTGGTAAGTCCTGGTTCAAGTCTACCTTTACTGGTTGAACAAGGCCATTCCTTTGGCAGGGCAGGGGCTGCCGGGATAACCACAGCTCCTGAAGGGCAGCCCTGGCTGCAGGGGAGCTGTGTGTCACCACTGTCACCAGTGACAAGGACACTGCTTCCAGAGGAGGGAGAAAGATGCTGAGCAGTGGAGAAGGCCACTTCTGCCTACAACCAAACTAATTAGATGGTCTGTGAGGCTAATCCCTCATCACCATCACGTTGGGGCAGCCTGGAGAATATGGGTCTGTCCTTGAACCAACACCAGCTCTGTGGAGCCAAGCAGGGGTTTATCTGAGTAATGTGGAAAAGAGCCTGCTGCCAAAATGTCTGTATCCAGTCTCTGGACTTCCAAGCGACCTTCAGTCATAGAAGCCCTTAGGGAGAAACTCACCTCTCTGCCTGGGGCTGGGAGAGGTTCACCAGCACAGCTTGGTCCAAGCTGGAGACATCACATCATCTTGGCTGTGCAAGATTTCATATGAAAGTATTTCCTTCACTTTCCCTAGGGTTCCTCAACGCCAACAGCAGAGCTTCCCAGGCATATTGCTTCCCTGACACCTCCCGCCCCAGTCAGGACTTGGCAGCTTTTGTGCTCCCCCATGGCAAACCTGCTGCCTCCTGTTGCTGCTCTCTGCAGACATTCCAAACCTGCCTGGATGTGATCCTGTGTAATGTGCTCTCAGCAACCCTGCTTTAGTGGGGGGTTGGACTGGATGATCTCCAGAGGTCCCTTCCAACCCCGACCATTCTGTGATTCTGTGTGATTCGGTGAGGCAGGCAGGCTGCTGCAGGACACCCCTCATGAACAGCAGCTCAGGCTCTGGGTTTCAGTGGTGCTGGGCGGGTGGCTGGGGCACCAGGGGTGCCCTGGACACTCGTCTGGAGGAGACTCCTCTTGGCTAATCAGCTCCCAAACCATAGAGGGCATTAGAGATCTGAGTGCCACACTCAGCTGAATGAGTCACATCCTCTTCTAGGCACAGCTGAAGCCAATGGGCTTTTTACAATGCTGATTGGCAAGCAGCTTCTCATTGCAGGTAATTCCCTGCCAGCACATCCCAAACGCATAGGTGATTGCTCTTAAATTGATGGCTCGAAGCACAATAACAGCCTTTTTATTTAGTTTCTGCTTGATAGGCAGCGAATGTAGAGTTGCCAGAAAAAAAAGAAAAAGAAAAACAGAAAAAGAAAAAAAGTGCTGCAAAATTTGCTCTCTGTTACCCCACTGTGAGGCTGAAATTCCTTGGGATGAAGAGTTAAACAAGGCTCCTGGTGCTGCCTAAAGCATGGGATCAGCACTGAGGGGTACTCAGGGCGTGATGAGCTTCCAGCAGCCCCTGCTGCAGGTGGGAATCACCCTTCAAATGCAGCAGACACTTGGGGGCTTCATTCGTACAGCAGGTTAGAGCTGGCATGCTGAATGAGAGCAGTTGGCACCGAGGGTGGCAGGGCAGAGGGAAGCTGGCACTCAGGCAGCAAGACTCAGCTCTCTTAGAAAGCAGAAAATGGAGCATTTTTCATGTGGCTTCCTCACGTCCAGCCACCCACATGTCTCATAGTAACCCCAGCCAGAAGAGTGAACCCTGTCTGCCTGGAGCTGGCTCAAAAATGGGGAGCAAATGGTGGTGGCAGTGCTGGCTGTTGGTTTGTTGGGTTTTTTTTTACTTTTCCGCTCAAATTTTCTTTTCAAAATGTAAACTCCTGAGCTAATCTTCAGGCACCACCAGCCACATCTTCAGGAAGCTGCAGATCACCACTGAGTCCGGTGAAACACACAAGGTGCCCAGGGGCAGTGGACAAACTCATGTGTGAGAACCATAATCAGAAAGCAGCTGAGAGCGGCCCCAAAGCTGGTTTCACAGCTGAATGACATACAGCTTGAAGGAAACCTGATTTTAAAGGTTATGGCCCAAACTTGCCGAATATTTCTGGCCTAGGAAGGCCAATGCTGTCATGTAGTATCTTTGTTTCTGCAGTCCAGTTCCTGAGGTCTAACCTACTAACTCACCCCTTGTGTTTAGCTGTTTTCATGTGCTCATAGGTGTACAGGTTCCCAAAAGAGAGAACACGTTTCATTTCCAGGAGGCCAGTCCACATACACGCCTAAAAATATCAAGAGGGACTTTTCTGTAGCTCACATGACCACAAACTTCTGTTTAACGTTAGCTTCACATGTGGTTTGTGTGCTGAACACATTCACATTAGCTATAATAAAGTCCTTCCAACTGCATGGACACAGTATGGGGGAAAAAAAAAAAAAACATGCACATGTGCCTTTTCAATCAAAGGGATAAAAGGATATCTAAATTCACTTTGAAATGCAGCTGGTAAGTGAAATTCCTCTCTATTACGTGGAGATGCTGAGATACTGCATTGCTTTCCTTTTGGACCATGTATGAGAGGCTGAAGAGAGTCTCAGCCTTTCAGTGAAAGGATTTAGGCTTCCTACTCCTTAGCTCCATGGGCCACGGGAAGCTCCAGCCAGACTTTTCAGATATAAATAAGGCTTCACAACCTATACATCTTTAATGCTGGCAACCAAACATCCTGTGGTCCAGAGCAGCTTGTCATGGGCCACATTCACTCCTGAGAGAGTCGTGCAGTTAAATCGTTGTAGCTGGCTGAGAAATTGTAGCACTTCTGTCTCTCTCCTGAGCCTTGCATAGCTTTTACCAACATCCTATTCCACTGCCTCAGCCCCACACAACTGGAGAGGGAGGGAACATATCTCCTTGGCTGGGGAAAAGGGTACACAGTACTTTGTCAGAGGTTGTTGTGAAATTGTGTATGACAATGAGCATCCTATCGTCCATCTTCTATTGTCCCTGTCATTGCCATCATTGGAGGAGACACTTCCCCCTCTAGTCAGCAGGCTGGCATCTTCTGCTACTGTGAGAATCCCACATATTGGCTATATGAATAATTATCCTTCTTTTTATTTTTTTTTTTCCAGAGGGCTTTTTTTCTGAGTTGTGCAGTCGCACTAACAGCACAGGTTTACATGGAGCCATTCATCATTCATAGCTGGGATCACAGAACACTTCACAGCCGATTACAAGGTTACACATGCAGGGAATGACATGAGCTGTCTATCTGAAGTCAAGCTTCAAGCTGGTTTCTGGGCACACCCAGAGGATGTTAAGGACTCAGGGAATGAATGGCACACGCAGCATCAGGCCTGCCCTCCCTCCCTCCCACTGACCCAAAAGGCTCTGAGATATTCAGTGATGTTTTCTGAGTCCTTGAATGCAAAGTGGGCACATGCCATACCAGGTGAGCCACAAATACCCCACTCCAGATTTTCATCTTGAGTGACCTATTGCTAAGAGAAAGACTGGGGCTCTAGCACCCCCTGTACAGGTAACCACTCGCACAAGTGGGATGAGGAACACTGAAAAAGCTGTAGCCTGGCCAGACTGGACAGCTTTAAGCTGCTTCATGTGATCACAGTGGTGCAGAGAAGCTGGAGGGTATCAGCGACTGATACCTGGCCCTTTGTTCTAAGCAGGACATGACAAAAAATACTCAGTGCCATATCCAGACTGACACCTCCTGGTATGCCTCTCAAGGCATCCTTCTACACCACCATCTGTATTCTGGGCTCCCTCCCTCTCCTGACACTGCTGAAGAGGGAGGTGGTGTCTAGGCCAAGACGTCCCCGCCAGCCGTGCCTTTCTGTAGCACCTCCAGCGCACGCAATTCTCCAGACTAAGATGAAAAGGTTTGAAGTAGGACCGTAAATGTGAGGGGCTGTACAGCAAACCACAGTGACAGCTCCTTTTGCTTGAAGAGAGTGGCCTGAGATGGACTTTGTGTCGGGCTCATCCCTCCCCGGCGGGCAGCTCGACCTCACTTGCACTGTGCTCAGCAGCACCGAGCGCTCAGCCTTGCGCTGGGCAGCCACATCACATGCTGCTTAGCATCTCTTGAGAGCTTTTTACATCTCTTTTGAGCTGGTATTCTCGGCACAGGCTCTTAGAGCTATTTCTGGAATGATGCTACAAAACCTGGCGTTTCTAGCTTTGTCATCCCGGGAAGCCCCTGGGGAGGAAGGCAGCCCTGTGCAGAGGGTCAGCATGCTGAACTGCACCACTTTAGTCACGCTGGAGCCTTGGCTGCTTGTCAGCAAGCAACCAAAAAAATACTGCCTTTGAAGCCTGGCTCCTTTGCTCTTTAGGTTGGGTTTGGGACAGACGGGATTTAGGCGGCTGTCTTGCAGCTGAGGCCCCTCAGGGATGGGGAAAACACACTATTGATCCCGTTACCTCACAGCTGGTATCAGCACTGCATTATTTTCTAACATCGAGTCATTTTAAGTCTCCGCAATGACACAAACGCATTGATTAAAAATTAAAACCAATGACAGCTCTCCCACAAGCGGTACTTACTGTACCATAGTTATTGTATCCTGGGAGGGGAAGGAGAAAATAGCAGAAGACAGAATAATTTATAGTGATAAAATGGGTTACATTTTCATAAAAATTTTATTTTACTTTTTTTTTTTTTAAATAATTCAATGCACTGGCAGTATAATTAATCCCTCTATGAGAGACACAAATGTACCAGTTCAACCAATATTATTTATACAGAGACATTGTGTTTAAAAACAACAAAAGTACATTTAAAATGTTTGTACATAAAGTATTACTGTTATTTCTTTTTTTTTTTTTCTGAAGAAGGAACAAATGTAAACAAAATGCATAATTGTGCAACACGTTGGAAATACAAAGCAAAACAGGCAAGATACAATTTTATACATATAAAGCAAAAGAAATCAAACTTATAACTATACAACATTTCAGTAATTGCTTGACATTTTAACAGTTACCTTGGTCTGTACAAAACATCTTAACTTACTTAAAACTTTACAAGAATAACATGCTTGTTCAGAACAAAGACACCTTGTGGAATTGCAGTGATTATTGATAGGATATTTGCACACATAAGAAAAAAAAAAAAAGGCTACTTCAATAGTAAATAAAAAGTAAGAATGTAAGGTAAAGGGCCATTTAGTAAACTGTAATCTAATTCCAATAGCTAATTAAGTTGCACTGCAATGCAGAAATTAAATCTGACTTTTGCTGGAAGACCGTAAGGTCGTAATGTTGCTCTATTTCCAGGAACTAGAAGAAAGCATATATAAATTTTCTTGATATTTTGGTTCATTATACATGCGCGCGCGCAGACACACACACACACAAAAGAAATTAAAAAAAAGGAAAAAATAGTATTTGCCACAACAGCCAGAAATGGTGGGCAAGGGAACGCACATACTAGACTACTCCCAACATGGCTAGGTTAAAAAACCAAGACAACTAGTAAGAGCAAACATCCACTGAGTTTGCCAGGATTACTTTTCCTGAACCTTAGTTGTGTTTTGCTTTTTTTTTTTTTTTTTCCAGAAGACAGGAAGCAACTTGAATTGAATTGATCCATTTGTAAAATACCAGGAGTACTACAGCCAAAGACAACACACGAACCAAAGGAGAGCTCAAAACCAAAGCAAAGAATAACCAGATCTTATGACTTGTTTTCATACTCTGTGATGATATGTCCTAGACCTTTTGAATGCAGGTTTTAAAACAACAGCATTTAAGATTCAGCAGAAGATATGCAATCCAGAGATGTTAAAAATATAGATAGGAATAAATTATACAGTATTTTATGGAATTACAAGGACTGTCATCTTGGATAAAATGTACATAATTTTTAAGAGTCCTCAAATGATACATATGGCTAAAATTAAACTCCTGATTGCATCAACCTAACATATTCGGTGCTTGATTCTGCAATCTGTGTGCTGAGCACTAATTTACACAGTTACTCCTGTGGACTTCAGTGGAGCAACCTGCCCATTAGGATGCTCAGGGGAAGAACGGCAGAATTGGGCCTAGATGAGTATTTGTCATGACTTTCAAATGTACAAAACCCATTTGGCTTGGAAAAAACACTTTAGCCTGCTGCAATGTCTTTCAACTAAAGTAACAGATTCCATCTCTAGACTGAGAGCATTTATGACACATTTGAATTTATTTCCCATTTTTCTATGCAAGCTAATGCTGATGCCAGTAAATATTTAAACTCAGAGGTAATGAAATTGCAACATGCTTTTTAGTTACAACCAAAACATAAGCAAGCCTAGATGGCAGGCAGAAATTACCCTCCAGTTCTTTCAGCAGGGATGATCTGGTGCTGAATCAGAGTAGTTCAATATATACTCAGCATCAGTATGTATTTATAAAGCTGCACGGGGGCATACAGCACGGTATGAAAAGGGAGAAGACTAGTTTTTCAGCTGGTGTAAATCAGCACTGACATCTACGGAGCTACTTAGAGGCACATCAGCTGAAGCTTTGGCCCACAGTCATCAGGAACATACAACCATCATTCACTCCATATGTAAAAATCTCAGCAGTGTAAGTGCAGAGTGAAAGTGTAATCGACATCAGACAAAAAGCTGCTCTGTTAGTCTAGTTCCTGATAACGCTTTTCCAGACTGTGTGGTCTAAAGCAGTTTTATGATGTGCTCTATACTGCATAGCTTTGCAAAGTACAATATTTCCTTACAGGCAAGGTTTATGGTACATTAATCATTTCATTGGCATGATCAGTAAAAAAGGCATGATGATAAAAGCTTTGGGAGTTTATCTGCATAGAGATATATTGGCAAAAATTAGTCTGGGGTTAAAGGGTTTGCTCCTCAGTGTGTGCATATTGGATTAACTCCACTTAAATCAGTACTTCTATACCAGTTTACACCAGTTGAGGAACTTGTACTCTACCTTTGTCTAAATAAAGCGTATGTGTTGTTATCCACTATTCAGTCCATTCATAAATTCAAGGGTAAATGTGTCCTGCCAGTGGGTCAAAGCTTCTTCACATCCGTAACGCCACGCTATTTGTCACTGAAGTCAACGGTGGTTTCCCTGAGCAAGGGCTGAGTCAACATATGGTCTGGTTGAAGATCAAGTCTGCTTGCAGTTATTCCAGCACTAGTCCAGAGACCTTGAACTGATTTCAGTGGGGTGAGTGCTCAGCCAGAACAAAAATGGCTGTAATTCCATTGAACTAATTGGGCTAATGCAACTGAAATTCTGGCCCAACTCTAGTAATGCTATGCCATTTTTACCAGCCAGCTTCTCCTTCGATAAACAGTGCTCAGCAAGCTCCATAAGACTTGCATGATTGCCATATGACAGCAGAATTTGGTCCCGTGAATTCCACAAACTGAGCCAAGTTACTTTTTATTAGCTTAGCTCAATGTTTGGTCTCTTTTAGTTACTGTTGTCCACTAAAACAATGAAATCCACTTCAGAATCTGACTTTCCTTCTAACTCAGAGAAGGAAATAACTGAGTAGAAATTAGGGCCATTTCTACTTGATGGGTTTTTCAACGGAATTACAACAGATTGATATTCAAGCAACTGTGAGTAAACTTCTATCCAGCACAGACAGTTTACAGAACTTGCATAGAGGGGAACTCAGTTAAAATCAAAGAAGAAAACAAGTCTCAAACAGCTGAATCATCCACTCACATGGCTTTTACCACTGGTGTCAGCAGGACTCAGCTACAGTCCTGTGAGCACGAGTGGTCCTGTGGACACTACAATTTAAATTGCAATTCTGCATACAGTGAATATTGCCTTAGTTTTAGGATGTCACTGCATGCACCGCTTCTGTCAAATTGTTTGGTGTTTCCAGATGCAGTACAAGAAGAAATGAGTGCTCAAATCCAAGTCCCATCTGCAGCCACAAAGGACCAACACCTAAAAGCAATGCAGAGCCACAGCAGTGGAGCTGGGGTCACTCAGTCCTGTTGGGCACAGCACTGGTCCCCCACCATGTCTCCTGCACACCAATACTGTGGCCAGGGCTATGTGGGGATTCCCACTGCACAGACTTGTAGTAGTCCAGCACCCTGAGCAGGCTGGGGGGCTCAGGGAGATCTGCACAGCTCCACAGTCTGTGCTAGGCAAGGTCAGGTATTTTCTGTGGCCTCTCTCCAAAGCAAGGAGTACACACATCACTATTTGAGCTGGCCGCTGCGTCCCTGGGCTTGGTCCTTGCTGGAGTTGTAAAGGAAAAATGGTTTAACACTATGGTGACTTCAGGGCAGTGACAAGCATTAGCTCTGTGTGACGCATGGTGGCACCCTGAGGTGGATTAAGGAACTGGATGGGATGGTGCCATATTTGGATCTTGTAGGATACCATGGTATAGGTGTTATTTTGCAGGACATATCAACAGTAATGAAACCCCTTTCCCAAGAAGCACACATGGGTTAAATTCATAATGCCAGACCACACCAACTTGTCCCAGTTTCTTTAAACCACTCTTCACATCTTTACTGCTGCCTAGTACAATTACAGTGTCATTATGAGCTGCCTGAGATGTTGCTACGTACCCTGTGATTCTGGGCACAGCTTATCTTCACAATATTTCTGTTGAAGTGCCTCCTGATGTGGCCAGGTTTGATAACTCCTCTGCACCTGAATTTGCTCTCACTTCTGTCTGCAGAGCCACGGGTTTGCCCTGGCTGTACACAAGATCTAATCTCAATCTCTTCTGACTCCAACAGCTACCACCATGGGTTTAAACTGGCGTGAGATGATCAGAATCACTGATCTTGGAAGACAAAAAGGAACAGACAAAACGTCTTTGAAACAGAATGGCTGAAGCAAAGCTACCGAGTCCATTGGAAAGGTGTGTCTGACCAGAACACTGTAAAGAAGATGGCTTCGCTGCAAGCCAGGCAGGAACATTTTGCATTCAGTAGCAGGGAGGTTTTGATAGTGCAGGAGAGCTGAACTGAGCTTTTAGCCTATACATATAGGCTACAAAACACCAAGTGATATATCTAAAATATGTCACTATATCTAGTGAGATATATAAATACATCTCATTAGGGAATACCAAATGCCTATGTGCATTGCTGTGCCTAGTGGTCTGGTTATATCATGGAAGTACAGGAGGTGTATCAGAGGAATTGAGCCCTCCCAACATTAACAAGACTTGTTTTATTTGTGTTTATAAAATAGTATGTAAAGTAAAGCTGGAAGATGTCATAAAGACAGTGAACTGGTTTCTCAACTTCATCCCCTTTGTTAATCTTCTGAGGAACATTATACATTGACAGCACATTTGGTTTTGACACTGACTTCAGGGGCCACAGGACCAAGATAACAGAGTTGTTGCTACTTTTTGCCATACCTTCATTGCCTGCAAGGAGACAATAGGTGCAAATAGGACTATACACCAACTACAGAGGAACACTGAATTCTGCTACTGCTCAGCAGTGGTACAAGTGTTCCCTCTTTAAGGTTACTGCATCTTTTTTCCTGTGCTATGAAATAATAAGCATGGACTTTCTGTTGCAAATCCACATCCAAATCCATACATGTGTGTACACACACACATGCTTGCTTTAATACTGTGAGTAGTAGAGTTTCTCCTGAACTTGAAGCAAAGAAATATATTAATACCTAAGTCAGAATCCATTACCAGCTCCATTTTTGCAATCTTTTAAGTTGCACTCAAAAACCTAATCATTCAATTTAAACAGCATTAAATACTGATAAAAACACAATGAAAACATTTCTTCCAGAGTACCTAAGAACTTTTCATTGAACCTAAACTGTCATAATGGAAGAACATCATAAAATCTGTGAAATTAAAAAAGCATAGAAATTAAGGTCCAGATTAAATTTCACAGATTTGGTTTCATTAGGAGGAATGAAGACCTCAAATTTTATTCTTAGAGAAGCCCCACACTAAAATCAACAGACCTGTCCCTGTCTTTCAAAGGAGGTCATCTATGAATGAGAAAATATATTCACACAGAGACCATTTAAATGATTAAAAATCCAAAGACCATGTAAGAAAAAGTGAAATTAAGCTATAAGAAGAAAGCTAGGAAGGTTGCCACCAACACTATCAACACAAAGGCTGTAAGCTAAACCAGCATGACCTAAAAAATAACACAAAATGAAATAAAATAAAAAGCACACATACTGTGCCAAACTTGACTATCCAAACTCAGTGTGAACTGTTTATGCTGTTAGTTTGCTGAGAGTGAAAAGAGTGATTTGTCCTTTGAAATGAGCCAAAGGAGCACAGCTGAGCCCAGTGACCAACAGGACATGGTCCAGGGGAACATGGCCCACACAGGATACATCATCTCAGGCTTTCCCTTTAATCCCTGACCATGGTTTCCCAACACATATCACGTGGCTAGAGATCCTCACTGCACTCAGAGCAGGACATTCTGCCTGCACATTGTCAAATACTTCACTTAAGACCTGCTGCAGCTCTTGACATGGAGGTTAAGTGCTATGTAAATGCCTTGTTTGAGCACTTAGGACTTTGCTGCCCTTGGACCTTGTACCGATGGAGCTCCCAAATGCTTTTGTTTAGCCCTTCACATGCTCCCTTCACTGCTGAACTATTGATATTGCTCCAAACCTCCTGAAGCATGGGACACAAATGACAGTCTTGTCAGCTCTGGCAATTTTTTATGAAGCTTGTTGTCCTTCTCAAATCCCAGCTGTAGAAATCAAGAGATTACATCACTGTCCCAGTTTATCATTATTAAAAACAAATGTGTCATCTCTGGCCCTCAGCATGCTTGAAAAATGCCTGAAAACATGCCATGAAATCAGTCTCCAAGCTCAGTATCCAGGAAGACCATACAGGAACCAAAAAAGTTTATTTAAAAAAAAACAAACCCATGATTTGAAGCCAATCTTGTAATTTTGGGGGCTTGGTTCTTGACTTTGAATGCCTGAAGTGGGCAGCGTTAAGAGCAGACATAGCAAATGCCCAAGCAAACACATGCTGCTTTCCCCATGGATTGAAACAAACAAACAATCTCATTTGATTAACTCTGCTGGAAGTAATATTTTAAGGGGCAAAATGATTCTACTGAGATGACATGTTGGCATTTGAAATGAGATGAATATAGTGCCTGTAAAAGTGCAATAATCCTTAATAACTAACCTAAAAGAAGAAGCATCCTCAGGGATAAGATGGTAAGTCACTCTCCATATTTAATTTGTTTCTAAGCTGCTTTTGAAACAAGACTGCTAAATAGTAAGTTGGCTTGTGATCCTAGGCTTGACTGCTGGACTTACTATAATCATGCCATTGATTTGGCGTATATTTCAAACTAAGTCACAGGATACAAAATTAGGTGGGCTAATTCCTCAAGCTCTTTAAGCAAAAAATTGTGAACACAGGGCAAATTTAGAGATAGGAGTCTGTTTACTGCAAGCAGCAGGGGAAAGATAAGACACTGTCTTCATCAAGTGACTGCAGCTAACTCTTTGAACAGTCTTGTGTCTGAAGATTGTATTTCAAGACATACCTATCCTTCATAAATGCCTGGAAGTCTAGGATTTCAGTCTACATTAAAGGAACAAGTGACGACAATGCACTTAATTAGACTAAATAGTTACTGAATCTTATTAGTGAGATCTTGCAAAAAGAATGGAAAACTCTGGCTTGTGACAAAACCACCCCAACACTACTTCATTTCAAGTACTCACCCTGTTCAAAAAAATAAAATAAAATACTTCGTGTTTTGTTTTCTTTTTCTTTAAAAAAAACCCCACCATCTTTCATCTACATTTCTGAATGGTTCTCACTGTCGTGGTTTCATTCATTAACTACAGGGGCCAGAATCAGTGTGACAAATGCTGTCAGATTCACGTTTCAGCCATGTTACTGAAACCCTCAGAGAACAGATAAGGGTGTATCGACCACTTCAGGAGCAGGAATGTGCAGATAATACAGGATGTGCATGTTCTGCAAATGTCCTCTGCAGACAACCCTAAACTGGATGATTTCTCTAATGATGCACCTTGGCTACATTTACAATACAGTCTTGTGGAACAAAATATTAGGAATTATTGATTTTCAAGAAAAGGCAGTACTACAGGGAGCTAATATGCAACAGCTACAGTAATGTTTGTCTTAAATGTGCATTGGACAGTCCTTAAACTGCTCTTATTGCAAATATCCAAGGCCTGCTCTAAAAATCATAACAGTCTCAACCTTTTAAATGCAAATTTGTCCTATTTATCTGGTCACAACCCAGTGAGTAGAATCCAATAACTCACCAGATTAAAGGATATACAGGATTATAGAGCAGAAAGTAATTGCAATTAACTAATATCTGGATGGCATTTTACACACATATTGTATTATTTCAATGAG
Organism: Podargus strigoides; assembly: GCA_028020825.1. Classification (NCBI taxonomy): domain Eukaryota; kingdom Metazoa; phylum Chordata; class Aves; order Caprimulgiformes; family Podargidae; genus Podargus; species Podargus strigoides. The sequence continues at coordinate 12,409,414 of CM051631.1, forward strand.
ATGAGACAGGATAATATTTACATTGCTGTGAGCGTTTTCTGTTTATAGAAATGAAATTTACAGTTCAGTAAGGTATGCAGGCATTATATCAAGAATGAGATGAGACCATTTAAAGTCTTGTGAATTATTGATATAAATTCATTTTGTTTTGTTTCATGCACCAGCGCTTCTTGCAATGGCACCGGAAGAGCAGTGCAGCTTATAACAGGGGAAAAAAAGAAGAGGAAAGAGCAAATGTGAAATGGTGTAATTTATTCACAATTGCTTTGAAATTCTCTCTGAATTGTCTCATTATTATTCACGCATTAGAGGAATGGTCCAAAACATGACAGCATGGGTAAACAGATGCAGAGCTTGGAAAATAGGTAATCATCTGACTGAAGTATTCATGGCCATTATTAAACAAATGTTATATTGCTTTTGGGTAAATCTGGTGATTTTATTTAATTTGACATTGTTTTCAAGATAGCAAGATAATACTGTTTGTTTCTAATGCTCTGAAATGAACAAAACAGGCGAAAATTGATGCCACATGGAATTATAAGTTTCAACAGTAGCTGGTTAGTTAAACTTCTAGAGAGTTTCATGAAGTATCTGCATACACTTATTAATGGACTTTTACATACAATATCAATGCTTAGAGTGTAGCGGTCCTGTTAAAATCTGCTTTCACTGAGTCACTATGCAAGGAGAGATTGTTCTATGAAAAAAAAAACTTGGATGAGTATTTGTTTGAGACTAAACAGCAAAACTGAAAGAAAATTCACAGATTTACTATAGAAATGGCAGATGAGACTATGAAAGCTAGTATTTTGAAACTGCCTAAAAACTGTAATAAATTCTGCTGCCTACTGAAATTATTAAGCCAACAATAAACAGGAAGAATGGAATATCAAAACCTCATTGCATAGTGTGTCATCATTCTTTAATGAGGCATTCCTTCAACCTTTTACCTCTTAACACCTTTGGTGATCTTACATTATGTACCTGTAAGATATTCAATGTTCTCTTTTAGAGATTAAGCCTATAGGAAGTATGAAATCTTAGGAATGTACTGTGTCAAGTAATGATACCAGAATCGAGCGTAGAAAAGCTTGGTTCAGAAGATGATTTTGAATGAATAGCTATAACTTCTACTAATTTATTTCAGAAGGGACTTCTCATATATACCCTCAAATATTTAAGACGCTTTGTACTATTTCTCAGGAATCCATATCTTCTCAAAGTGCTTTTTTGTTTTCACTTGAAGGCAGCATGGACTTAAAACAATACTGCAGGGAATGTACCGTTCCATAAAGCACATAAGGATGGCAGGATCCAGGAGACACAAGGCATAGAAAATTGTCGAAAATGATTAGATGGTACAACACATACTGCTCTTGAGTCATAAGTTCCATTTTACGGTGACTTCTACTTCCAATAGATAAGATATTAAAAAAGGCAATAAAAATGAAGTTACATGAATAAACTTCCAGAAATGAGTGGAGTTCCACCAGTGATCGTCTCTGCGCTGGTAGAGGTAGAAGAATGGGGATGTTATGAACAGGGCAGCAGTCACTACAACAAATGAGCCTCAATGCGGAGCCAGTGGAGTCCTTGGCGAACGTAACGAACCAGATTGGTCATACTGCTGTGTTGTGTTAAGGGTCCCATCACTGAGTCCAGGTCTACAAAGAATTCTGCAACACAAGAAACAGAAGTCATTGTTTCAGGCAGTGGTACAGAAATACATGTATTACTATGATTTCCCACTCAGTAGCAGCAGTGCAATTTGTGAGTTCTCAAGACATTGTGCACATGAGCACATGGTCAGTAGGAAAGAATTTAAACAAAGGCAACAATATACTTAAACAGACCAAATTAGATTATCCATGCTGAAAGCCAACCATAACATGGTATGAGTGGTTGCCGATATTCTTCCTTTAGCTCTGATGATTTACACTTTCAGTTTTTCAAGTCTAGGTTTGCTGACTGCATGATTTAAATAGCTGGCAATGAACTGTGACATCCCCTTTTCCATGCTGTACCCTCTCCTAGGCATGAAGAGCTAGTCTGGACCTTGCAGAAGACCTTGCTTGCTCTTTTCCCCACCCTCCAATTTCTGTTACTGTCATTGCAGCAGTTTTGGGCCCCTGCTCATCCTACTGCAACTACAGGCCCCAGGGGATGTGTGTAGGGTGAGAGAGGAGAAGGAAGAAGAGAGAAAGAACACAGTAGGAAAATAGCGCTTAAGAGATGTAAACCTATAAGGGGAAAGAAAAGACAGGTAAGGCCACTAGGATTCGCTGTTGGGAAGGGTTACCAAGAGGTCGCTAAAGAGAGCCATAGTTAGGAAGCAACACATCAGTTTACTTTATGGCATGTGTTAGATACTCTCCGGGTGAAAGACTAATCCTGTTACAGCCAACAGACCTTTCCTAATTGCTTTCAATGGAGAACTGGATTGTGTCCTCTATTCTCCCACAGCTTGTCTTTTTGCTCACTGGGGCACAGGCATTCCCACATACACAACACTTACACTATATTTAGACGAGTGGGAGCCTACTCTCAGTTAAAAGCCCCTCAGAGCTCAGATAACAACAAACAATCACAATAACCAGTGGCTGAGCCCTTACATTCTTACCCTATCTAAAATCCAGTGTGTGGCACTCAGTCAGCAAACACTGCAGTTCAGGAGAGCAGATGCCGGGTACAAAATAATTATCAGTGCTTTCTTCAGCAAGTAAGTGCTGCTTTGAGGTCTTCTATCCAAGTATTGACAGGCTGACCCTGGTCAGCTTGGGAGCTGCAGCAGTATCACAGCACAAAGTGATTTGGCTGCAGGCAAGCATAATGAAAGCTTAGGGCTATCACCAGTTACGTTAAGATGCTGCAGCCAGCAGTTACTTTTAATCTTCCTTCCTCTGTCTTTTATTCCCCTCCTCCAGTGTGAAATCAATACATTTAGAAGTGAAATAATGCACTGTCTTGCTTGCATTCTAGTGATATCATTCTAGGTTCAAATAATAATTGTTTTAAACACTGAGAATTCACCTTAAAGCTTATTTCAGTTTAACATTTCTTGAACAAGCACTGAAGCCACTTATTCAATATATATGTGAAAGAACAGGCCTTCATCGCTACAGAGCTGATAGTTTTCCACTGTAGAGAAAAAGTGCTTCTGTCTTTGGAAGCTTTAAAAAATTATCTGATTTTGTAAAGTCAGCTGAGAGTTTGATGTTACAAATGGTGAACAATTCTCTAGGTGATCCAACACAAACCAGCCCATGGGTTGGCTTTGGGGAGTTTGGCCTGCCGCAGATGCAGAGGTTATGACAAACTCCATCTGTTCTCCCACATACTCTGAACTCTACTGACCAGGGGAAATTCAACCAGAGGTACACGGCAGTACGTTCCCACTTTCCTTCTCAAACCAGATCAGCTTGGCAGGTCACAGTTCTGCTGTTCTCCCTCTTTTTATTTTAATGGCACATCTTCTGTCAGGCTGACAAGAAAGGCTTCTGTCTTCCACTCTGAGCCAGCTGGACATCAGTCAAGTTCAAACTGGAAGCGTGCAGGCACACTTAGAGGAGCTCAAAACCTAAGCTGACAGCCGTGGACAAGGGGTGGCTGCACAGCTCCTACAATGTGGAAGAAATCTCTTGTGTCTGTATGGGCCTGATCTAAGAAACATCTATGACAGCAGTAAGACCCAGAGGTAAAGGCTATTAGACATTACAACGACAGGGCCACATTTTTATACCCATCTCTATTAGCTCATCAGGGACATGTTCTTGGGCAAGATACCCCTGTGATTCAGAAGACAACAGAAACAATGAGAGCTGATCACAAAAGGAAAAAAAAAAAAAAAAAGGAAGAGTGACTGCATCTTGTTTGGTTGGTTCTTTTCAAAATAAAATTATTTTTTGTCTTAAAAAATGAATTTTACCTTGAAACACTGGGTTGCTTTGTAGGTGTTTGGTTTTTCAGACTATTCTTATTTCAAGGGGGAATAAAATATATCTCATTTTTTATGATGAAATGATTGCCCAAAGCCCTGAGAGAAAGGCCAAGAGATCTTTCCTTTACCTGGGACTGAAGGCAGAGTCTGGGGTTTGGACCTACCCTGTTTGCTGTCATGGGGTATTTTTGAACTCACAGTCCACACGCCAGTGCAGCAGAGCTTGGGCACTGCAACAGCCGGTCCAGCTGGCAAAGGGGGATTAGAGATGGCTATGGGGAAAAAGGGTGAGTCCTGTCCCAGCAAGATATATGTGTTTTGAATGATTTGAGAGTTGCAGATGACAACTACTCCAATAATTACAGCTAGGCTTCATGAAACACTGTAACACTTATCATGTCAAAATGTCTCAAATATATCTGTCTGTAAATGGAATCCATCATGTGACATGACAAAGATCTGCAGAGTACTACAGCAGTCCTTATAAACTTTTTTGTTACACCATGAATTTTTCAAATTGCAGTTTAATCGTGTTTAAGCATGCAACTTTAAATTGAGTATTTAATTAGAAACAAGGTATCTTTCCAGACAAAAACGTAAAGACAGACACTCTACAGCATGTATGAACCTCTGATCTCTCTCCAATGATTTCTAATACTTAAATGAAATTAGAAGTAACACGAAATTTCCATTCCCTGTAACACAGCTGCAGTTTGTGAAACAAGATATGAAAGAACAGGGCACAATGCTAGATGTCTTGCTCATGTGAGAAACCCTTATTCATGCATCCAGCCCCACTACAGTCAAAGGGACTGCTCATCTGAATAAAGATTATTCCTATATGGCTTTGCAGAATTGGGTTTATTTGATCGTAAATCAAAATGAGAACAAAGGAGCATGTGGGGGGGGAATGCAGAGAGAGAGTCAGCAGGTTTTTTCTCATCAAGCTCTAGGACTGATAACAGCAGTGGCTGGGTACATTTTCTGTCTGCTGGCTGAGTGCCTGAGCTATTTTGATTCAATACCAAGTAGAACATTTAACAACTCTACAACACACAGGGCTAATTACAAGATTATCGCCATCTCGTTCTCCTATCAGAGCATCCTTCTGCATTCCCACTGTAACATTCTGCAGTACATTTGACAGGGAATCACTTTCACATTTTGTGAAAATGGATGCAGCTATGGAAAAAATCCAAAATGACTGCACTGCTACTAAATTAACTAATGTGAACAAAGACAAGAAGCAGTGGGGAGGACTGGACAGAACTTCTATTATTGTTCCTCATCCAGGGATAGATAATTATGACCCACCATTCAGACATAAAACTCTATAAATCTCAAGCTTAGTTTCCTCTAAATCAGTGGAAATTTGCCACTGACATTAATGGGAGTAAGATCAAACTGCATACAGCGAGCACATTTGTCAGGAAAAGTCAGCCATCTGAAATCTCAGTATAATTTAAGAGAATGAGCCAATTCATGATAAGAATACTTCCCAGTTAGGCTCTGCACCTCTAGTATCAAAGAAAGCTTTGTCAATGATTTGTGTAAGCCCAAAGCTGGAATCTGAATATTTACATTGCCATGGGGCAGTTCACAGCTGGCCAACAACAGGCCAAATTTGTCCTTTACTTACATTGCAGCCACTCTGATATACTCAGTATAACCCAGTTACAAACTGCTCGCCAAAACTCCTTTGAAACGACTGTTGTAAAGACAACAACTTATTTTGTAGTTAGGAATAAACAAGCAGATTTGCAAGCCAATCATAAGAGAGTCAAGGTCATGGCTTTCAGTGGACATCTCCTAATTGGACTCCCTGCATAAACATAATGCCTAATGTTTGCTTATTATCCTAGTTAGCATTTTAATAGTCTTAAACTGGTTGACAGAGCAGTATGAAAATAACCTTGGTGCTCTACGAGAAGCTGAAACTGTGAACGAACTTGCAGATTCAAAAGCTCTCATCACTTGAGGCTCATGTTTGCTAAATTATTTGCCAGCTGCTCTGATAACCCCATGTTCAGCGTGTTACACATCCCCCCTCTGTGCTTGACAAGAGAAGACACGCATTGGCTACAGTGACCAGCAAGCAGACTTGGTCTGTTTGCTCAAGCTGTCACAGTTGTGCTCTTAGATGCGCTGGTTCTGAGTCCAATTCCCAACAATGCCTACGAGAACAGAAAGAAAGCAAAAGCTGATGAGCCAAAGGGGACAAGGAAGAAGCTGAGCAGGGCACCTTTGTTCTCCTTAGTCAGCTTGTCAGCCATGTCCCAGTGCTCGTAGCTCCGCAGGACGTTGTTGGTGATGTTGACGTGGCTGGCAGCCATGTGGTGGATGCGCTGAGGGATGGTGATGGTCCCCGCTGAGGAGGAGCTGGCGGTGCCCGTGCTGCTTCCAGCAGAGCTGATGGGAGACGGGCTCAGGGACATGGGTGATGGTGTTTCTGTGCTCCTGTGAGAGGTAAAAGGAGAGTGAGTCCCTCTCACACACATCACTTCATTGCCATCCTAAATGCACTTGAAAAATTAACTCTGCATCCCGATCCAGGGAGAGTGTGCAGTAGTATCTCCTGGTTTTATGAGAAAGGAGAGCTTATGAACTGGCAATGATTGAAAATAAAAGGGGATTTAATTCTTCCTACAAATGAACCTGTTATTTAAAAAAAAAAAAAGACAAAATCTATCATAAAAATAGAGCAATCTTTCAGAGGAAGAAGTATCTCATAGCTGTAATGATTTTTCTACCTGCTGCCAGAAGCTGCAATGGCAGTTAGAAAACACTCAATGTGCAATATTGGCTTATTATCAAAGCATTTTGTGGAAACCACAATGACAGTTTGCTCCACATACAGTCACCATAATAAGTAAAGTGCAAGTCTTAAAAGCACCCTGCAGAGCAGTATTAGGAGCTGTGGGTACTGTAGGATTATGACTGTCTCTATAGGATTCTTTAGGACTGGCTATGGAGATTTGTTTCTAATTGCCTACAGAACATCCACAGTTTTGTAGAGCAGTGTTAAGTTACCTACTTAGTGCAGCACTAATGTTCTAATATAGATTTTCCTTTAATTCTAACACCAGCAATTAGGAATCACCTCCTGGCTGCAGGCAGTGAGGAGGTCAGCACAGCAAGCTCATGTTTAGAGCTGTGCAGCGCTGAACACTCACGTACAGCTATTCTCTTTGAAAATTTGTTTCAGTGAACAAGATTAAGGGTTCCAAAAATCTCTTCTTTTGCCCCCATTTGGAACCACTTACCTAAACAAATGCATTCGATTTGCTGTGGAATACACTTGAAACGCAGGGCTGAGACGCTCCCGGCGCTCTCTGCATGAAGTAAAGACACCAAAACTCTCTGGAAGGGGATGTTGCAACCCCTCTCTTGACAGGCAGCCACTGATGCCTCACGCTGTGCAACAGCATCAAACTCACTCAGATTCATTATGGGCCTGATCCAAACCCCAGGACAGAAAGGCTCCTCCTCTTGTCTCTACAAGCCACCATCAATGGTCCTGAACACACAGCGTGGGCACAGACCTGCTGTGCTGACACCTTGCAGGTGCTGTAGGACAGACTGCTGCCACGGCACAGCCTTGGGCTGAAAGAAATTTATGGCAACAGGTTTTGCTGCAGATTTTCCAGCAGTGCCCTCCTATTACCTGTGCTCAACAATGGGCTCCTGTGATATATTCTTTTTCCAGAGCTAGAGACCCCATTAATTCAGCAGCTAGTGGCTTTTTACACAGCTTATGTGTTATAGTTTAAGCATATCCTACGGCACAAACGTTTTATATTTAAGACTCAAAACATTCTGGTTACTTGACACACCACAGTGTCTTTAGTGCACAGAAGAGCTGAACTATACCAGATTAGGTCTGGGCGCAGTTACAAATCATAAGTATCTGAGGAGACCAGGAGTATTTTGTTAGAGCCACTTACAACAGGCTGACGCATTTCTGCCAAATAAAGCACATTGTTCATTGGATTTACCCTGTTGTGCACAGCCATTATTACTGTGGTGAGTCTATTAAATCTCTCTATTTTGTGCTTTCTGTCGCTAGAGGTGGGAAACATTTCTGTAATGAAACCAGGGAAAATTTGTTTCATTGCCAGCCTGGAACTCAGGCCAACTTTGTAGATGTTCACAACCCTTTCAAACAAAAGTGGCCAGAAATTCCAGTAAGCCAAGATGAGATTTTTGATGGTTTGAGATCCTGAGCAGACCACAATTCATGGCAATGGCTCAGTTTTGCTTTGTTCAAAAAAGAGATTTAATAACACACTGCTGTCTCCCCATTCTGAACCAGGCTGCTGGTCCATCTTCAGTGGTGCCATGCTCTGATGGGGTTTGGTCTCTCCTCTGTGGTGTGCGACTTCTGGTAAAAATTTGCAGGGAAATAAGAGGAAACTGTAGAGTGAGTAGCCCTGGGGAAGGCAGAGGAGATGCTGCCAGTGACAGCACCAGGTCTGTGACAATCCTTGGGGCCCCAAGGAGACACCTGAGATATATGGCAACTATGAGCCAGCTAGAGAGCTTTTCTTCTGAGAATTCAGACAGAGTGGACAGAAGACCTGAGCATAGACTGTGGTCTTTGTGTGTAGGGTCACAGGTGTCGTAACGCTGTTACAAGAAGGCTTTGTTTCAGTTATTCTTACACGTTAAGTGCTTCCTTGTCTGAATAAAAGACAGAGATGTGCACTTTCGGAGCTTTACTTCCTCATCTCCTAAGGTAGTGGGAAGAGACCAATCAGCTGAGTGCTATGTAAGAAGTGATGCTGACCCAAATGCTGGGTTTCTGCTGCCTACCTTGTGGCTGGACAAGAATTTACTCCTCCAGACAAAACTCACTGATTCTAAATCCTGGGCACCTAATCAGCTCCTTTAAATAGCAAGGGAGATGTCATCACCTGCAGAGCACACACTTCATACAGGCCTATTATAGGACAGGAATAAAAGGATGACTTTCACTCCACAAAATTTTTCGGTATAAGCCACTTCTTAAAGAACAAGAGGTGTAATGCTCCAGTGGTCTGTTTCAGCACTAAAACTTTATGCAAACCTTACTGTATTTTTATTGCAATATGAGGTTTCACTGACATTTAAATGCCTTGAAAATTGGCACATATTGAATAATTTAATTTAGTAGTTGCTTTTCTAATGTTAAAATATCATTTCAGTTTTTCTTTAAAGTGATTTTGTATTTCATCCCTTTAGTGTGTGTTATAATCTACACATATAAATCTATATACACACATATATTCAAAATAATTTTGTGTATTTTGTATCCAAAATATTTTGAATTATCTAAGACAATATTTTCCTTTAAGGAAAATGCTGGAATTTTTGAGTTTTCACTGATTCAGAATAAAGTCTGTTTGAAAACTTTGTGTGCTCAACTTCAGCCCCTTCTACAGTTTTATTACTTCATTTCCTTGAAGTGTCTCATAGTAATTCCTTCTTATGAATCATCAGAAAGAGACTATTAACACTAATCACTTTCACCTAGAATTCAGTCTACTTAAATAAAGAAGAAAAGAAGGGTAAAGACCTTCTTCTTTGTTTCACTTGTATCTATAGGTGTGGCCAGGAGAAAGGAGCAGGAGAAATGTGCATCAGGTGGCAATAGATATTGCAAGATAAAGGCAAGGTTGCAGCAGCAATGCACCTTCATTGAACAGCAGATCGTAATTGCATTACCCTGACTTCATGTCTGAAGTGAGGGTGTTTTAACGTTAGTATAAAGCCACTGACAATTGGCTGACTAAGTGCCTTCACATTTTCACCACTATTACGCCTTTTATTAAACAGCACTTACCATATATCAATGAAATATTCGTTGGTCTTTCATTACTGAACGAATCATTGAAAAATCATTGCAATGAAGGTTAACTTTACATTGGCTTCCTGAAATGACATGGTACTTGCTAGCTAATTAACAGGTATTTTTATGGCCTTCATTTGGCTTGAGAAGCAAACTGTCAAAGAATTCAGCACAGACACACCACAGCTATTTTAGACTTAAGGGGGCTTTGCAGAATGATGAAGGTGTGTTTCAGCTCTTCCTTCCCATCCACAGTGGATGGCTCACACAGGTACCTGATTTAGCCCAGTGGGAACCCCTCACCCCCACAAGCCCAAGGCAGCTGTAAGATCAATTCTGTAGCCCAGAAGAACATTTTTTACCTGCTACATATTTGAAACATACCTGTAGGTCCCAAACCACTGACTCATGGCCTGTCCTTTGCCTTTAGAGGCACCAAAACATTTCCCCCCCTCTCGGAACCACTTGTTCCCAGACAGAAGTACTTGGCAGAAAATACTCACTTTCCATTGCCGCCCCAAGGTGAGGGGGCCTGTGAGGCTTTTGAAGAGTTCTGTAAGTACAAAACCAAAACGTAAATAAAGGTGACACAAGTATATGAATACTGATGACACACAGCTCAACACTCCCTGTTTTCATTGCAAGAGCTACAGTGCATGTAGCAGAACAGCTCTGCACATCAGTCCCATAATTAAATGGCTGGTGGATGATTGGTAGGTTCCAAGCAGTAGATTGATGAAAAGAGGGACTACACTAAAGTTCCAGTAAAAGCAGATAGAGTTCACAAAGTGATTTAATTACCACTGAAACTTATTCTACAAGGCCAGTTCTTCAGAGTGCAAATGACTCCTTATCTTTAAGGGGTCCTGCAATCTTTTAGTAAGAAACAAAACCAATTTGGGTTGACGCCTTAATGAAATGAAACCCTCCCAAGTTGCTAGGGAAGATGGATTGGGATTCAGATAGTAGTAGAAATAAAACTTCTAGTAAGGATCTGCTCAAATGCCCTTGTTTTTATGTATTTTATTTGCACAAATTGACTTTCCTTACCTGCTTACTCATTTTGCCTTTCACGTCTGTGCAGCCCCTTGTGCAACCCTGTACAAAAAGATTGCCCAGCAACAATAAAGCCCAGATTTTTCCAGTCTTTCTCAATCTGGGTGGTATCTTAGTATCAGGGCTGAAGCTATCTACGTGTGCTTTCTGAAAACAATCACTCTGAGCTTTCTTGCAAAGAAGTCAGCATGCGCAGTGAAAACTCAATCAAATTTTACAAGTTCCCTGCAAAGTATTCCCATAATTATTACAAGATTAATCTGGTTATTGTAATCGCTATTTTGCATGTCAGGCACAGAGATTCAGTGGAGCACAGAGCAGCCCAAGAGCTGGGGCCAAGGTCATGCAGCTGACTCTGGGAGCAAAATCCTACCCTTGACTTATAAAACACAGCTAAACTTGCCAAAGAGTATTGAACAAAACAGAAACCACCGCCCAAATCATGATACTGGCCTTGCCTGTATGTGCCTATACAGTGTGCCACTGTGTTTCATTAAAAATGTGAGCATGAAATGGAGTGTTTTGCAGTACAGAGCATATGTAGTGTATATGTTTGCCATCCACTCATATGTAAGAAGGAGGGAGATTCTAAACTCCTGGAAAGTCTTCAGGGATGAAGCAGCAGCTTTGATGTTAGTTTCTACTGCCTGGGGATTGCTCCCGACAGTTGTATGGAGACAAATACTATCTTCAAAATTAAGACTAGATTTCGATTGGAAGTAGTTATTGGACAATAAAAATATTCAAAATATTTTTGCCAATGACTGCTGACAACACATTTTCAAAAACATAAAAATCTTCCTCAAACTTTTAGATGAAATGCATCAAAGGATTCCACTTCTGCTAATCTTAAAAAGTCTGATTTCAAGTTTAAAAAATTATTTAGTTATATTTTACTCCCCATTGTCTCTAAATTTCAAAACTACTTTTATGATTAAATGGTTACTTACTATTTTAAAATGTCAAAAATATCAATTTAAAACTTTTAATTGGAAGTTAATCAGAACCAGTTCTGTCCACAAATTGTTTCAATTTGGATAAAGTGGCATTTGTGAGGAAAATTAAAAAAAAATCTGCCAAAAAATTCCTCTCCAGCTCTGCTGTAAACAGCCAGCTGCTTTTCACAGTTAAAATTGTGCAAAATTTTGAATAACAACTTTATTCAAATAGTTGATCTATTCCATTTGTATTGCAGATTCTTGCTAGTGAACACAGAGAACGCTGTGCAGCAATACAAAACTAATATGTAGTTAATAGCTCCCATTCTTTAGTTTTCTCCTCCTATGCCTTTACTACAAAAAGATCCTGAACATATAATCCATATACACTCAAAGAGTACCTCTAGCAAAGGAGTTACGGTGGCCACAGCATACACACAGTAACATTAGTTGAAATCCTCAGCTTCAACTGGATGCCTAAAACCAGTATTCCTAATTTGTGTATTTTATTAAGTTTTACATTTTTTTCTCTTATTTTCATTTACATTAAGAGACATTTTCTCTGTGTGGATGCAGTAAAATGGCCTTATGCTGTGAGTAGTACTATGTTCTTCATTGTACCTATTTGCACAGCTAAAGAAAGTAAAGTGGCTCTAAGGGAAGACAGAATTCCCCTTGCCCCTTCTTTTTTTTTTTTTTATTTTTTTTTTTTATTTTATTCTGAATAAGTTCATCAAAAGATTTGTCTAATAACTTTTTTTTAAGGGACAATCTACATTCATCCTGGATGAAATCTGAAGTGGATGGAATACATTTAATGAAAATGCTGAGGCTATAAATGTGTCTAGTTCAAATTTAATTTGTTGTGCAAATCCCAGACTGAAAACTCTGTGAGTACAACAAAGGCATTCTTAATGACTTCAAGAGAGCCTCAATTTAAGCAGATCAGAAATAACATTACTGAAGTTACAGAGATACACACGCATGCACACAGAAGATACCAGGGAAGTCAGGACTAAGTGGTGGTTGTTAGCACAGTACTATCAGAGATTTACAGCAGAAGGACCATTTTATCACAATTTACATGAAAATATTAAAACTGCAATGTTAAAAGTCTTATTGGTTTGCAGTACTAATGTGTCAAAGCCTGGAATAAATTCAGAGAAGCTGAAAAAAAACAAAAAAAAAAGACTGATGGGCTGACAAAGAAGTATAATTACATAATTATGGAATAATATGTAGTAATAAAGTACAAGGATTAATGTATGCTTTCAACAGCATTAATCAGTAAAATATAAATATCAAATCCTTGGCAGAGCTGAACAAAGATTCTGTTTCTCTCTTAATTGAGGAACGGTGAGGACCTGTCATTCTTACACTGGCTAAACAGCATTTGACAAGGTAAAGGAAAAACATCATCGAGTCATGACAATCAGCCAATCTCCACTCGATTCAAGGGAAAGGCAAACGTTCAAGATGTAGATAAGGCAATTTGAAGTTCCACAGAAATAAAAGGAGAAATCTGAGTTTGCAATAAGCTTCAGCAAATCTCACTGAATTTAAAATCTAAATTTAACTAACTAAAGCCTAAATAATTGCTTTATTATGGTTCACTGGGGGTCAGTTCATAATCACTTGCACATTGAAATCTTGAGAGAATCAGTTTCCTTTACAGAAACCTGCATAAACATTACATGGTATTGAGAATAATGTTATTTTACTAGAATTACTGAGTATGGTCCTTTGAATCAAGTGACTAATCCAAAAATCCCCCAAATCACTTTTCTCCCCACTCCCTGGCAGCCATCCTGCTTCCATTTCCCAGAGGAGAGGTTAAATGTGGGACTTTTAAGTCTCACAGTTATACTTGTGAGAGCTCTCAATGCTGGTATGAATTTCATTTCATATCAATAAATTAAATAGAATAAAGATTACCTTAAAATATTCCATCAGAGATCTGGAGTACTTCATAGCATGGTCCTTCTTTAGTTTAAACATTCTCAAGTAGAGAAGTGATAAGCATCGGTAGCTGTGGTAATTAGGAAAGGATTATGTTAATTCCATTGCTTAATGAAACCTATAAACTGTAAAAAAAAAGAAAGCTGACCTATATTTTGCAGTTTCTGTTCTAAGGTTAGATTTTGAAACATAAGCAAATGGAGAAAGAAAAAAAAAGTGGTCAAAAGCATTAAAATCCCATCTTGATAAGAGTATAAATTAGAAGAATAAATGTTTAGTCAGCTGCTGAAGAAATCCATTAGTTATCCTTTAATAGTTTAATGGAAAACAAGAATAATGATCTTCTGTAAGCTGCTTAAGTAATTCAGTACTTTTAAAGTCCTCCTTACGATTTTAGCTGCTTCTCTCATTGTCGCAATGGGACTTACCATAAAACTGCTAATTTCTTGTCCCCTTCCGTGGCAGAAGAGCCTGTGAAATTCTTGAGTCTCATTGCATACCTTGTCAGAAAGGTGAGGAGAAAAGAAATTGAGAGTTAAGATGTTTCCAGGAATACTAGTGTGACGCTGAAAAATAACAGCTGCACATAGATCTTCTTCTTTGACTGCAATAGTTAATGGTCACATTGTTCTGTAATGATGAGATCAATGTAAAATTCAACAGAAAGTGCCACTTAAAATCTGCAGGGCTAAAGTAAATCACCAACCCATTTTCTGGGCCAACAAGGTGAACTATTCGTGGGCATATTAATGATATTCTATCCAGCCATCTAGGCTGAGTCCTGCAAACATTTGTGACGAGTGCTGGACTGAAGCATAAGATCTTGGCCCTGTATGTACTGAAGAGTAGAGTAATATATAATAAGGTTTTACATATAATACTTTGGGCTTGAATAACACCTTCAAAATCCTTCTCATAAATGATTATTCAAAGCTTTTAATATATTTTATACAGAAAAAGGTTTTAAACACAGAAAGGTCACGTTCACAGCTTTTTTAATTCTTGGGTCCATTAATTTATAAGTCTTGTGTACTCGGTCTTCCCTCTCTATTTAATTGCTGCTGTCCAGCATTTGGATGATCAAAGATTGAGTATTCCTACCTCCTCTCTCTTCTTTTTTTTTCCCTTTAACTGAGCATACTCCATTCAATGCATTTAGTCTCTTGAAAATCAATTCATTGCATAAAATCATTGTTCTGAGCCCTAATGCAATTTCACAGGTACTTGTGTTAGAATAAGTAATAGGGTTCAGCGTTGCGTAAGAAAGTTTTAAGGTATCCAGGCAGTCTTGATGAGTTCTCATTTACAAGGAGGTAATGGAGTGCAGGCAGGCAGTGCTGCTATCACTCTGCCTTCCTCCCACCACCCCCATCATCAGCTTGCAGCTGTAGCACACCACCTGACGTGCTTCCTCCATGACCCATCTCACCTGCTCTTTAGTATTGTTGTTCCAGTCATACTGAACCAATCTGATCAAACACAAAGATGTATGTCTCTTTGGGATTTTCAGTGTTATATTAGGTATTTTAGCATTAACATTAACTTAAAATACCTTTGACAGTCAGATTTGATATTCCCAGTCTCTTTGATGCTCCACTTGCTTTCACAAATACGTGTCTAATGCAGATACTCAGGGCAGATACAGCTAATGCAAAAGGGGAAAATGATGTCTCTGATGAAGGGCGGAGTAAAAGTGAGAGAAGTCTCCTTCTGTATCTTATCTCACAGTAAAAACCTGTGTTAACATTACGAGCCACATTGAGAAAGTATGTGCAGAGTCTCATATTGGTTTGTACATTCCACACCCACTGTAGCCCACAAGCATTGTGTATTTGTCCATGGAGTTTACTGAACCTGTACCAGACTGCTGCTCACCTGGGCAATCACCTTTTCCCCACGCCTGACCACTGACAGCAGTTAAATGAGCAGATCAGTCTCTCACTGGCTGCCTACAAGATGCTGCATACAAGAGTTGGTAAATTAAGCTCCACCTTTGATGGTAGGTGGTGGAATTAATCTCACCCAACCTTAGCTATTTAGAAATTGGAAATCTACTATAACAAAGTCTTCCAGATTTTTCCATAACCAAAAGAAGTTCCTGTGCTGCTTCCATGCTGGCTGCAGTAGGACTGTGCTGATGATACAGGAGCTGCCGAGAAGAACAAGGCAGCAGGGCTGTGTACGCTGATGAGTGCCAGCTGCTCCAAGATACAGCCATACACTCAGCTGCCTCCATCCAGCACCAGCACTGTGGGGTGGAGGGGAGCTGCAGGTATCACCCATTTGTGAGCTACTCCTAGGGCTGCCATTCTCCGAGTTAAGTGGTAGCCCTTGAATGAATGAAGATTTTTGGTCCACAAGCTTCTGAACTGCTGGAACAGTTGAGGAACAACTTTTTCAACTGCTATTGTGGTTTGGGGCCATGTTGTTTTTTTAAAAAATAGTAAAAAAAGAAGCATAGGTAGGCTCCTATGAAGAAGCACTCACTTCTTTAAAGAATACTTCTTTAAATACAATTTATCCTGCTATACAACTGTCGTTGTGTAGTTCAAGACACAAAATACTCAGCTGTCCACTGCTGGAGTGCAGGAAGAGTTCCAGCACAGTGGAGCAGAGGTAGGCAGCTCCTTTTCTTAACTCCTCTGCTCTTGAGGGTTTAACTTGGATCACAAGTGTTGAGTGAATATCATTTTTTTTTGTTGAGTAATCTCTTTAGATTTTCTTCTTCTCTTTATAAAGTGTAGAATGTAAAAACATGTTTTTAAATATTTAACAGGCATATTATTTACCTGAGAGTCAGAGCTTCTTAAGATTTGATATATTTTATTATGTAAATACCTACTTACTCAAAATGTAAAACATGCATTATTTTTGGCAGTCCCTAATAGCTAATCTGCCATGTTAAAATCCTGCACATTAAAAAAACACACCTTTGTCATATTAAAACCCAAACATTTAGGGCTTGATTTGCCTCCTTTTCTTTCTCTTGTGTAAACTGCCAGTAATTACACTGACATTAGCGGTGATATTCCCAGCATACACTGGGGAAAGCAAAAGTGCATCACAGTGAAGAGGAAAAATCTTGTTGTTCTACTTACAGGTAAATTTAATCCTGCTTGATTTCACTTTGATAATTTGTGCAAGTAAAGCAGATAAACCCTTAGTTACTCAGGAGACTGCTATTTCTGTGGAGCCAACACTATGAAACAGCGACAGGGAGCAGTAGCAGATTTTAAAATAATAATTCAGACATTTTATTAGTAAGTGAAGGCTCTCATCCATATTCTAGCCCACGAGTCCACAAAACTATATTAAAACTAAGTCAGCTGGTTCACATTCCTTTAACATTAAAAAATATACTTTTTAAATACAATACATGCAGAAAGCTTTCTCTCTGGCTGTGATCTTATGTGCCAAGTTTCAGCTTTTCTTTTTTTTTTAACAGCCAAGTTATAAACCTCTAAAAACAGGGTTTGGAATAGAAATCCTGATAGACTCACTTTAATGTTCTGAATTATAAAACTACACCTTTTAAAAGACAAGTGTCATTGCCAAACAGTGAAATTACTATACTTTACTTCCACCCACTACATTTCAATTTTAATTTTATGAATATTGAAAATTATAACACTCACATTATAACCTCTAAAGGGGATAATTTATAAAAGCAGTGTCCATCAATTATAAATTTTCCATGACATTAATAAAATGGCAAGAACTAATTATAATGACTTCTGAGATGAAGATGCCTTGGACAAATCATTAATACGTTGAAATGGTATTTTTTAAAACATAGCAGGTTCTAATTATGACTGAAATGAGATTATGAAAATGATCACAGAAAGGACATTAACCTGATGAGTTCCACAGTCTCCGAGTACATGGTGTATGGAGATTTAGCTTCTAATGGATCTCGCTCCATAGCGTTCCCACACTCGATGAAGGAGAGGGCAGCATCAGCATAATTCACTGCTTTGCCAAACTTCTCCAGCTGAAATGGGAATGACACCATCAAGAAAATCCTTCAGCTTTAACTTCTAGATAGACAGATCATAATGCAAAACAACACTAGCATTAGGATGAAAGCAAAGTGACGCTGGTAGTTACGAATGAATTCATACAGTAAATAAGGCAGGGTCTATTCTTTTACCAAATCTTTTCAGGTGGTGAGATGCTCTACAGAGGAAAGTCAGTGTATGTCCACTGACATGCATGGATTTACACAGGCAAAGAGGGACACTAATCATATTTGAACAAATCCATATTGCTCCTCAGTATACGAACTAAGTTTGAATGTCACTATGCAAGGGTTAAATAACAACTCCATGCCATTTGTCAGACTTCACGTTCTGTATTAACAGTTGACAAAAAAAAAAATCTCATCACTCATGTGATGACTGAAAGAGCAGGAAAAAAAAAAAGGAGAAAATATAGCACTGCTAAATATTTTATTTTACTAGGATTTTATTGCAAAAGGTTTTAGCCCTCTTAATGGTTGTGATTAAACTGACTTAGACATACTGATTTCTTTTTTTATGTGTAATGAATATTATATATGACATTTTTATAGTAAGCATTTTATAATAGTATTTAACATTTTCAATTTTTGATAGCTGGACGTAAGAATTCCACTAATGTGGTATTTGATATAAGAGATCCAATATACTTTAAATAATTTAAAAATTTCTTTGTATGTCTCTATCAAAATATTTTTGATACATCTGCATATGTTTTCCATTCACAAAATGGAAGCCTACCCTAGCAACACATTAAGCACAACATTTAGTATTGGTCCAAGGTAACAGTGTATTTGCCTTTGTGGCTACTTCTAAGTCACCCTTGTAACTAGTTCCCTCTGCATACCTTTAAAGTTGTGCATTGATCATGTACAAAGCCTTTGTACAATTGCTAGGTATTACTTGAATGATCACAAAAGGGGAAGTATTTCTAAATGTTTTCTATTTCAACAGCTATTTCTCAGCATAGTCTTCGAACTCCTGGCTTTAAGTCATCCAAAGACAACTTCTTGTGGTATGAAAATAAGGAAATTGGCTGCAAGCAGATTTAGTACAGACACACAGTTTGGGCCAGAGATGGGATCCAGTCCTGCCCTTTGCTTCATGTTCACTCTAGTGCAGTAGGTGGAATTACTCCAGCTCATCACAGCTCAGCTGAGAACAGAGCGAGGTCTCCAAGACCTCTTCCATATGCTGCAGTCAGTTGCCACTGCAGCAGCCCAATCCAAATCAGTTGATTCCTTACTTCCATCCCAACCAAGGATAAGTTCTCATGGGGTCACTCCCATAAGACAAACTGCCACGCCCTTCACCAGAAATCGATTTTCCGTACAAGCTCAGGAACAGCATTGCAACAAATCTCATTAACATTTGCTGACACTTTTTGAGGTCACATGCATTATCTTTCTAGCCACTGCAACACATCTTTCAATGCAGTGTGTGCTTTGTCATGTCAGCACCAAATAACCAGAAGCAATTGTTTACATAGGACGAGTAACACTACGGGACTGCACAGCAAATGTGTTACATGGAGATAATTTGTGTGCAGCTGTATTGGGTGGGAAAAAAACCCAAATAGCAGAAAGAAAAAGGAGATACTTTGTGCATGGGTATTTATGTCTGCCAACAAGTTATATCGTAGTGGATGGCCTCACATTCCCGCAAGAGCACGTGGGGTGTCAAACTGCATATGACAGGCAAGGCCTGCCTGCAGCAGCAGCATGTCATGCTGTGCCTGCTCCTCTTAGTTCTGCTTGAGAAACACTCCTGAGTCTGCAAGGCACAGTCAAAGGTAAGAGGACAGGAGACAGGTCAACACTTTCTGAGTGCATCAGGCTGTGGAGGGAAGTGGACTGACATAGCATGTTGAGATCATCAGGAGCCTGAGCCTGTAAATATTTGCTAGTGTGGAGCAGGCAACCCTGTGCCAGAACCATGTGTATTTGCTTTAAAGGTCAATCAGCTGTGGGAGGTGGTGTCAGTCTGCTTCTGCCAGCCTTTGCAGCGTGCAGATGTCAGGGCTCTGGCGGAACATGCTCTGCTGAGTCGGGCTGCAGGAATCAGTGCAGGCCACCTCCTGTAACCAGGCAGGTCGGGAGGGATGACTGCTACCTTACTGACAGGCACGACAGGCTGCCAAAAGCCTGAACCCACCTCCCACAGAAAACACACTCGGTAACACTGTGCCCCGAGTCAAAAGGGAGCCTGGAGAGCTAAAGTAGGCAGCTTGACATGTCAACTCTCCTTCAGCTCACTGACTGCAGACAGAGAGCCATTTTTTTTTTAATTTGTTTTGTTCTTTTAAAAACATAGCATGTGATTGGTTTTGTTTGATAATTTTTTTTTTTCTTTTCAACAAACACTTATTTCCAAGCAGAAAATCTCTGATGTGGAATGATACAACATGCATGTGAAAAACTCACAAATAATAAAGCGAGAGGTGAATAATCACCCAGTTCTTTTTCAGTTGTGATTTTGAGGGGCAAAGTGAACAGCCACATTCCATTTTAGATATCTTAGTTTAAATAAATAGAGGAGTCAGGTTCCACTACACCTGCCTAAATGAGCTGCTGTTCTGCACTCTATGTAGTGTACAGGAGAAAAGTCCCTACATACAAAGCAAATGGCTATTAAAGGCACTTCAGTGCTAGCAATAGCTTTGATTGAACAAATTATGACAGAGTATAATCTGTCAGATTAAGTAGTTTTATCAAAATCAAAACACTTTGCAAAGTTAGGTCAATCTTACTGGAATTTCATCTGGGGTAAAATGAGAGCAAGCTTTCCCAGCATTGAACTACCTCATTACAAGATTTTTTTGAGAAGCAGCATGCTGAGTCTTTATTTGCCAGCCTAAAAGCATGCAATAAAAATGAATGTACTATTTAAAATTAATTTTTGCAAATTTTTAACAATTGGATTGGAAATATCAAACAATTTTGCCACATGATAATGAGCTGGAGGGTGATCTGCCATTCTTAACTTTCTGTTATGGAATGTTTCAACACTTGTTTTACAAAGTGAACAGGAAAAAAAATTTCAAATACACATCATCTTTCATGAAATTATCTTACTTCCTTCATAAACAATATGACTTGCTCCTTCCCCTCAGTGATACCAGCTATTGTAACGAGCTTCTTTTTTCGGGAACGAATTGTTAAAGGCTAGGAATTGTGGTCAGGGTTTGACAGTGTGTTTATGGAGTACAATCTGAAGCATACTTTAGTTAATGGCAGGGTTCCTCTTGGTTTCTGAGACTTGAGATGACATTCAGCATGTACATTTCTGTAACACCCAGATCCACAGTGGAAAGAGACAAACCCCCCTGTGATAACCTACCAATGCATCTGCTTTATGCTTTAGCTTCTTAGCCTCTTGCATGTAATAATCCGCATTGTGAAGCCTAATGAGACAAAAACAATTATTTCAAGTCTTTATTTTCATACAGTTGGACAAACACTGTTTGAGAAAACTGCTGACTTCTTCCAAGAACAATTTTGACATATACGCTCACTTATGTCTTTAAATCTTAACCTGATATTAATCTGAAGCTGCTATATGCAAAAATATGATGGGTGACCAGAATGTAAAATAACTATCTGTAGAAACTGGCCACCCAAAGGACCCATTAATGTGTGCTGAACAGAGGAAAAGGAAAAATATTTTAAACTAATTAAGTATAAGAAGTTTCCATTAGAGGAGCTAAAATAAAAAAAAAAAATGAAGAAGAATTACTGTGAACCAACATTCATGGTCTGAAAGCATTTATCAACAGAGTCTTCATTAATCAGTTACAACAGTTCATTTGTAAAGATTAAAACTGTGTGTGCCTTTGTGCAGCACTATCCACACAGGTGCCCAGTGCGTTATAATCAAAGACACTCTTTCACTGGGAGCTCTGCTTGCATGAAAATCCCAACTACATAACATACAGCTAGCACAGAGATCCAGTAATACTTACACATCATCAAATGATATTTTGGGTCTTCTGGGCTCAGAATTCCCATTGGAAAGTGTTGGCATTGCAGACCAGATGTCTGTTTCTAGATGGCTGGTGTCAAGAAGAGTGTTGGCTGTTGGTGTATTGTGAGATTCTTCCTCCTAGAAAAACAGGACTGTTATTAACTCTTCATAGTTCAAACAAACACCTTCTAACATACAAGTGCTCACATCCACCGCCCAAGAAAAACCCCAAACAAAAGGCAAAGGCACAAAGTAGGACTCATATGGACCCAACTACACCCATCTCATAAAACCACTCTTCCATCTTTTATAACATAAGCCTATTACATTAATTAGGCAATATGACTCTACCTCTGACCCCTCACCTGAACTCACTAATTTACACTCTTAGGTGAAGTCACCCTGGATACCACAGTGTTACTGACCAGGCACACTGGTTAAAGTAAGGGTGAGGAAATCTAATGCAGAAGGGCTGAATTAAACTTAACTTCATTCAAGGTGTTTCATACTACTGTAACCTTATTTTCTATATTATTATTAGCTAACTGTAAGGTGTTTGAAAAGTCTGCTCAGATTTCAGCAAGGAATGGTTTACTCACCCTTGCTACACAGAACAGAGAGAAGAATGGAAGGCAGAAGTCAGGAACTGTGACTTTGCATTGATTAAAACCAGAAGCACAACAGAAGCATTTAAATCAGGCAATTGCAGCTTGCAAGCTAGGTCCACAACCAGACAAACTAACTTACAGATAAACCAATGAACTAGGGAAAGAAGTCTAACATATTTTAGAAGACAAATATTTCAGGATAATAGATAAACCAAGGATAAATCTGACTAGAGATGCTGGGAACAGGAGGAAGTGGCCCTGCTGTTTACATAGCATTGTTTATTTGCTGACACATGCAGTTCATTTTGCCATTGATTTCAGTTGAAGGCACATGTACTGCTCTCGCAGCTTGAAGTGACACAATGATATCAGAAAGCAACAGGGATGAATGAATAAGGTGAAGTGATTTGTCACCTGCAATCCAATGCAACTTGTGAGTTTTACTATTACAGCGCAGGGCAACAACCTCACACAAAGCGGCGAACTGTGAAAAATGGGGGTATGCATGTCCTTTTCTGTGGTAGAATTTTCTTCTTGTCTTTTAATTCTGAAGTGATACTAAGATACTGTTTCATATTAAATCATATGTTTGAAACTCTAGAGGGAGGACTGTTTTCTAAAATGGGCCAAACCCCTACTTACACATAATTCATGGATATTAGGTGTAAATAAACCTTACTGCTGGAAGCTGGGAGCCTGCAAACCTGAGAGAAGATATTTCCATGATGAGTGTGCTATGGACAAGTAGCTTTTTGTCAGATTTTTATTGTCTAGTTTAGGCCACAATATTCAGCATAACTGCAGTGGCTGAGAATTTGGGGTAATTATTCAGGTGATGGATATCAAAATTCTTGAAGTTTTGTTTTCAAAATGTGTGTGTTGTAGCTTCAGAGTTTTGGGGACTAATTGCAGCTAGTTGGTGGCTGCAAAGGCTCTCCGCTGGGGCTCAGGGACTCCTCGCTACTCTTGAGTGGGGCTACATAAGCATTTAAAAATAGACACTGGAAAAAAAAAATCAAACAGAACAAAGCTAAGTTAATTTTATTTTATCTTGTTCACTTCTAGCAACTGAGGTCAGTTACTTACACAGATTCCTTTGGGGTTAGAAGAGGATTTATTTTCATTCTTTCTGTGTTTAGAAACAGAAGAGGAAGAGCTGCTGGTCTGAGAGGTGTTGGTGATGTTGGTCTCTTGGCTGAAGGTGCTGTTGTCACTGCTGTGCCGCCGGTGCACAGGCTCGTCCAAGAGGGGGGATAATGGAGGAGGGAACAGCTTCTCTTCTCTTTTCTTTGCCACCTTCTTCACTGAGTTACCACTGCTCCTGGGACACAGATAAGAACCAGCTGCATTTCAAGAACCTTGGTTAATGCTCCATAGCACAAAGCTCTAGATTTTATTTACTGAGAAGCCAGCTCTACCCCCTCAAGTATGTCCTGAAGTCCCCATGTCCTAGGAGCTAAGTCGAAAGGGGACAGACAGTGAAAATAGAAGAGGTACCTCTGCCTTTTCAATGGCTGCAGAAGTCTCCTGCTTTGGAGGACAACTTCCAGTGCATTAGTACAAATTACACCCTATTTAAATGCTAATTTGAGTCTGTCTTCATTTGAGAGGTCACAGAGGTTCTGTCTCAGCAAAGTGCTGGAAAGTTTTATGCATGGGGTTAGTTCCTTTGGCATCAAGTATGACTATTTATGTGTTTAACATTAAGCATCTTTTTAAGAGGTGGATTAGGGCCCACATAAGCAACCTTTGCAAAAAACCACAATAGCACATGGCATGTGAACCAAAAAAAAATATATAACAAGTACAAAATGATAACGATAACAATAACAAGATAATAATTATTTGACCTCTAGAATAAAACCAATGTTCAACACTATATTAAAATGATACATTGTAGCTGGCAAAAGCCCTTGAGCAAATATTGGTTGATGAATTGAACGTGATTCAGAAAATGAATGTGGTTTTGACATGAAAGCTCAAGTAATATGATAATCTATTGTCTGTTTTATGTACAGAAATTGTTAGCTGGCTAGAAATGGCAGCTGTGATACCCAGTAAAAACAAAAAAACCTGTTAGACCTTTCTCCCCTCAAATCCATCAAAAAGGAAAAAACCAAAACCCAACACCCCACTGACTGTTTAACATGTCAATCTACTCATAGATTTTTACTTTAGGTACTGTCCTAGCTCAGTCAATGAATATAACCTCAATTTTAATCTTTTGTTAGACATCTAATATTGCACTACACGATCATTTACTTTTCATGATTATTGACTAAAATTTCAATAACAAATTAAGTCAATAAGAATTTATGTTTCATTCCCAGTCACTTTCAGTCAGTGTCAGGAATTATAGATCTACTTTGCCTTAAAGTAACCAGGGAAAGAGGAGAAGGCAACCCAAGTTTCCTTACTCCTCATTTTGGAGCTCCCTCTTTCCAGTTTGGCCTCTTCTGCAGTTTCACCAATAGCATCAATATCTACACCTGCTTTGGTCATTTTCCTACTTTGGACCTTTGGTGATATAAAAATATTTTAGCCTATCTGAAATCACAGAATGAAATCAAATAAACTCCTCATGTTTCAGATTTTATAGCTCTTCTCAAAACTATTTTAATTTGACTGAAGCAGAGTTAAAAATATCTTATTTGAAACTCTCTGATATTAAAGATCTTCAGACTGAAGAAATAAAATGAGCAGAGAATTCATATATCCTTACAGTAGTTCTGGTATGGATGCTGTCCTGCTCAGAAAACATGTGGGCCTGAAGAAGATCAAAGGAAAGCAACCAGGTTGGAAGAGACTGGCAGTTCTTTGAGGAGACTGATTTTATGCACATGTGGTCCTGCAACATGTCCTGCAAAAAGTTCTCACTCAAAGCCCCATCTGTTAGCTTTCTTACCACCAAAGGGCATTTTGGAACTCAGACAAGTCACCATAGCTGTAGCACGATAATACTCTGAACTTTTTCCAGAGGGAAGTTTTCCAAAGGATGGTAAGCACTGCCCCAAGAAAGTGTGCATTTATTACTGATGCAAATTTATTACTTTATTACTAATACAGAAGCAAAGCAGACACAGTTAATGAAATACCCAGGAGCAGAATCCAAACCCTCTGCCTCCCAAATAAGGGAACCCTGAACATGCATATATGGGTGGGAGCACAGAGTGAAGTGGTTCTCTGTGCCCCTGTGCGTGGAAGTGTGTGGAGCAATGCTTTCTCCCTGGGACAGCTTTGCAAAGGGAAGAGCAACTGAGTCTGGTAAGATCTATCTCAAAAGCATCAGAAGAAAAACTGAATGTGAGCCATTGGCCAAGTCCCCTTTAGGATCTGACCATGCACCACTAGTGAGGTTCTTCAGCACATCTGTGGCAAGGGCATGCTGCCCAGAGAGGTTGTGGAGTCTCCTTCTCTGGAGACATTCAAAACCTGCCTGGACATGATACTGTGCAACCTGCTCTAGGTGAACCTGCTCTGGCAGGGGGTTGGACTGGATGATCTCCAGAGGTCTCTCCAACCCTGTGATTCTGTGATTTCCAGGGCTAATGCAGGACCCTGTCGCTTACACAGTCTGTCACTGCATGGGGAAATTTAAGGTACATATAAAGCAATCAAAGCAACATTCCTCAGCTGCTACATAGAGGTGGAGGGATTATGTGAGTTGTACAAGGAAAAATTAAGAAGATATCATGGATAGAAATTCACTACTGAAAACTTCACCAGTTTACTTCATCTTTGGGCTCAAATATAACATGGGGCAAACCAAGATATAGGTGCAGCTAGTCAGCTATGGCACACAAGTCATTCTGTGGGTGGGAAGACTTAACCACAAAGGAAAATTCACTGGAGGATGTCTTTTTCTACATAAATTAAAACAAAAAAACCCAAACCAACAAAACCCCAATACTTTACAGTTATAATTTTGTCAGTTTGGGTTTTGGGGTTTTTCCCCCCCCCCTCCCTTTTTTCCCCTATTGCCCACTTAATCCCACAATTTTTCACAGTAATTAAGCTGATAATTTATTTAGCAACGTTACCTCCGTCAGATTTATGCCAAAGCATTTATGTTAACAATAACCTTCATGAAATAGGTTGTTACCAGCAGTTAACCAGATTGTCACTTTGCTTTGGGCTGTTAATGGGCTAAGAAACTGGTCTTTGATTGCAGTAATCGCTAATTTTGAATGAATTTATTGCAATAATTACCAAGACTCAATGGTTTAATTTGCTGACATGATTGTTAGTTAAACTATATTTAAAATTTAGGGAGAAACACAATAAAAGTGCAAGGAAAAAATACAAGCAGAAGTGATGGTCTTGTGGCTGCAGGGTTTAATCTTTTTGTCTGAAAAGGCCAATTATCAAGGAACAAGAAGGCTCCCCATCTGTTTTTTTTTCAGCCTGGCTTCTTTTAGGGCAGAAAGCAAGCAAGCAGGCAAGGAGAGGTCAGGGTGTGAAGGAGAGAGAATTTCCATCTACTCTTGAATTTCAAGCTGCCTTTCTTTGCCCTTTCTTTATCCACTCCTTGTGGTATGCAGTGGTACCTCTGGCCTATTAGTGAGACAAAGCCACTGTCTATACCAATCACTTGGCTTTCCTTTGCCTCTGCTCTCCCTGTCCACAATGAAATGCTGCACATTGACGGTATATCTGATTTTCTGCAGGGGGTTAGCAAGGAAAGGTCACTCCCGCATTAGCTTGGACCATATGGCAGCAACTGAATGAAGCTGAAGTCATTGTCATAGATGTAGAAGGCTGCCTCTGCCGTGAGCGAACCCCAATGAACGCTGTTGTGACTACCCAAGGGATGTGCTAATATATGTTGCCAAGTGCACGTGCATCTTTAACTAAAGGTCAAACAAATGGGAATGTGAAATCTTGAAAAACAGGCTGAAATACCTGCCTCAGACAGAATTCTAGCATACCTGTTAGACAGCAGGCATGTTTCACTAGTATGAGTCTAGTTTGAAATTCAGACTCACAGTTTGCATCAGCAAGTAACTCTCCATGTTGTTAGAAACTGCCAAACGTTGGCGAATAGTGCTCTGTCTGGACTGGGTCTACCAATCAGGTATTCAGATATAAATGGTGTTCAGCAGCACATACAATTAATGCTTAATTTAAAATTGTTCTGGCAAGCAAGTAGATACATAAATAATCCTCTGCTGCAAAGTAGGCAGCTAATCTGACAAAAATCCAGCCTCATAGCAGTGTTTCAAGGTATTACTATTAATTACTTAGACAAAATAAGTATCATATAGTCCTTCATTTGCTATGAAGTATCAGAAATAAGAAAAATGGGGTTTGAATAATTATAAGTGTCATGTCAGATTTAGGAAAAGGCATCAGACCCAGATGTGTGAGGGAAGAACATAGAGATAACTAATTGCTTGTGCAATGACTACGTAATACAAACCAGCTCTTTGGTTGTGTGAACAGCTTTTAAGTTCACAACTGACCATTTGAAATTTCTACACTCAAATTGTACATGTAGTCATAGAAACTTGTGGAAATTAGGCATATAATTGCCCATATTAGATACGTAACCCTTTAAAAATTAATTGTGCATCTTTGCTTGCTTTATTGAGCCCATATATTTAGGGAAAGATTATGAGAGAAATTTATTCAAATGCCTAAACCATAGACAGGCAGCCAGTGGGAGCTGCAAAAGCACATGTGGTGCCTGTCTTTCACTGACTCTTCCAGACTCCTGAACACCTCCAAATTTTGGCCCAGAGATCATGGTCTTTCTGTCAAAATACTCTTGTATCTATAAATAAGCCAAATGACTGAAGTCTCTGAAGTCTGCCTTGGGGAACTTGGCTTGTTGGCACAGGGATCAAGTTCTAACAGGAGAGACCTAAGGTTCCTCCTGAGTGAGAACATCCACCAAGGGACATAACACCTTCTTAATGGATGAACATCATAATTGCACCTGTAGCTGACTCACCCTCATTTCTCAAAGTCCTTTTGTAGAGACTGAGGAGTTCTGAAAGAACACGTAGAACCTTTGGGAATAAGGAGCAAATGGCAAAGCCTGTCTTTCAACCTTTTACCACTGAAGTGTGATTTTCCCCCATGTCCTTGAGAAATGCACTTTCAGCTTCCCCTTTCTTTTGCCTCCCCTTAAAACTCTTCTTAACCCTCTGGAGAACAGAACCACTCCTGACTGCTTAAAAACAATCTGGGGCTCTCCAGAAATTTGTCATCACACAGTTCAGCCAGCTCCCTAATCTTTTGGGAAATACATTGATCTATATTCAGTTGCATGTCTCTGGGAGTTAAAGACCTGAATTATGGAATAATATTGCATTTGTTTCAAGTGAACTCAGAAGACACTAATAACAAATGCAGTGTGATTCAGGTCTCCATCACTGTAGTGGAAAAGAAGTCAGAAAATTTTGTTTCAAAACTTGCGGCAGACAAGAGGAACAGCTAGCATATGGAAATAACTATTGATGGACACAATTATATTTTAACAGAGAATACCAAAGGCTTGAAATCTCTGAGGAATCAAATTAATGACCTGGAAAACAAGCTCAAATTAAGAAACATCAGGTTGGGGGTGGATCCTTAGGGCTTGCTGGTGACAAGAATAGAAATATTTTTTTAATGGATTGTGGAGGTGTTGGGGATGGATAATACTTGATTCCCTCTGCAATATATCTCTGCTCATTGTATTTCTAGCAATGACAATCAGGCAACACCCATCATGATGTTTATAAAATGTGCAATGTGTTACAGATCACATTGTAACTTTCAACTCATCAGCCTTTTCCAGACTCCAACTCTGATTTTCTCAGTGGTAGAATGAGGGTTAGTTCAAGGACTGAAGTTACTCCATAATTACACCAGTATAAATAAAATTGTGCTCAACATTCTTTATGGATTTAAAAATTTGTGTGCTATTTCATAAATGATTTTTAGCTTTATCTAAATTTAAATAACACTACAATCAAATTGTTTTCAGAAGCATATAGTGGGTTTGATTCTTTGCTTGTCCTAGTGCAAAGTAGAAAGAAGTGCTTCATCTCAAAATCATGAAAGCACAAAATTGATGACAGAAGGGAATTGGACTCTTTGGTTATTTATAGAATGTTAATCTTGTGATTATACTAATCAGAATCATTATTTATGTGGTGCCTGTTTGCTCAAGCATTATAGCCGTCTCTGAAAGACACTCTGAAAGGCACAAACTATTTGATTATATGTCTGCTGAAATACAAAGCACGTATGCTCGAAACATTTAGGATGGTCACCCCTGGCATTGCTGTATACACAGTTAAAGAACAAGAGCTGTGAAGTGAACAGCAAAGTCACTATTTTGTTCAATAAAACTGAAAACTGTCTCTTACAAAAACAGTTTTAAAAAACAAGTGGCAGGCAATCAAACAAAGCCCACTTTTAGTAGGATTGTCTGGCCACAGAGGTTAAGGATGATGGGGGCAAGAAAGAACATTGAAAGGATGCAGTATGAGAGTAGAAGAGTACACTAGGATTGTGGTGGCATGCTGATTTCCTGTAGTCCATCAGAAGGATGAAAGAATTCTCATCCAAAACCATGTGGATGGGAATAGCAATGCCAGGTCACTTTTGCTTATGGGCTGTAAAGCCCATCTGGCTCTACAGAAAAGACATTTGTAGAACAGTACCGTGAAATCCCTCATGAATGGTATATGAGAAAAAACCAACTTACTCTTTAGTGCTGCTTAATCTGTGATTCGGTATCGGAGAGATACAAGGTGGGAGCAGGCATGAAGCTGAAGGCTCCTCCAGGCGCTGCTTCTTGCTTTCAACAAAGGTATCCAGGCTTTCTGTCTGCTTTAACAAAAAAAGGTAGAGCTTGAAAGACCCAGCATCTATGCCCAACTTCAACTGCCATTAAGAGGAGCTCAGGAAGCTCAGTGTATTTCCTTTACAGTAGCAGCAGTTAAAATACTGGTCTAAGAGAAGTGAAAGTCACCTGAAATCAGGGCTAAACGTGCTCCAAACACGTGACACGAAGTTATATAACAAGTGACATAGCCAGATAATTAGGAAGCAAAATGCCTCATGTGCTATAGTTATCTTGTGTAGCGCACTGGAATTTAATTAATAATTCAGATGGAATGACTTGATAGCACCAAATCTTACTCAAGTAAATAGCTTTTACTCATTGACTTAATGGAAGTTGATGGGAAAACTTCCCTGAGTAAGTATTTCTCACAGGACTAAAAGACTACAGGAGTGGGCTGGGATAGTCATTAACAGCAAAAGGTGGTTTAAAATTTGCTTTGAAAGATTCCTTGGTGCATGACTTTTGTGCCTGAACTAGGATGATATAAGCAAAGGTGATTACTGGTCTGTCACTGGAACCTTCACATCAGCCTTCAAACTTACTAGTAGATGGCTAAAACAAATCTTTTAATAGCATGATTTAGAAAAATCTGGCTCTCCCTACCCTGTTGATATACCCTCAATCCATCCTAATTGGTTAGTTTCCCCTTGGGTAGAAGTGAACAATCAAACAGCAACTGAACAGGCTGTTTCAGAGCATAGCTTATGTTTGCACAGTCCCAGAGTGAGATTCCTCATTTTGGTACTTTTCTGATTCAAAGTCCCAGCTAATAAAATTATGAGGTTCCAACTTGCATATAACCTCCTTTATTTTTTCCTAGGGGCCCTCAGTTTAGTTACCAGTACTATACTCGTGTTTTAGCCAAGATTCCTTCACCATCATACTGACACTCCACTAAGTTACCTAGCAAGAGGGTTTCTTGTATAATTAATATACACCCTGGTGTAGTTACACATCACATAAGCATAAACATTTATACATCCCTTTCCTCTTTCTTGTTTTCTCCTTCCTTCTCACATCTCTGCCTTAAGTGTATAGCTAGAATATAAATTGAATAAAAACCTGCTGAGTTTACTCATGTGATTATTTCCACTTAATTCAACAGGGAAGGAGCCAATGCTGTGACTCATGTGGGCAGGGGTGCAGGCCCTGTGTCTGCCCAGGATTGTCTTTGTCTCGTGTTAACTCTCTCATACCACTGGACTGCTCAAACTCAGGATTTCAAGAAGTCCACTAGAACAGACAGCTGAAGTCACATTCACAATGATTTATAAAATTTGGGGTATAAAAAAATCCACACTATGATGACTTCTCACAGACAGACCAGAGCACGACCATTTCAGCTAGAAAAACTGACTACAAAAATTCATTTATGATATAAAACTTAAGCTTTTTTTCTGAAAACACATTTAGTTTGAAGTGTACTGTCATATCCCACAAGATAGGATACCCTTGGGCATAAATAACAAAACACATGATAAAACATAATGCCTTAAGTCAAAATATATTTGCTTTTTCAGGTAGCTGTGCAGAGAAAGCAGCTAGTTAAGCAAATGGTATTTCTATGAATCACATTTGTTTATACAACAGAACAATATAAAGACTAAATTCATCAGGAGCATAAGCAAGCACCATCCCATTGACTTGAATGAAGCTATGCCTGTTTAAGCCCATGGCAAAAATGCCTTAACTCTGCAGACAATAAACCACTGCCTTCCAAACAGCAGTCACATTTTCTGAGTGTGGCTGAACCCATAGTAATATGAACTCATCGTTAGGAATGTTTCTGTAGATTACAGAACATTGGAAATGAATGGGTAAGCAAGCAAACACAGTGAAAAAACTTGTAAGATAAATCTCAAAAAAATACACTGCCCATTGATTTTGTCAGCTGAAGTTTGTGTTTTACTAGTTTCTGATGTTAATTTGTAATGCACTTGTTAACGTTCTTTTTAAAAACAATAAAGCCTTAGTGTTATGATGCCCTCTTACAGTCCTGCTGTAGGTACAGTGAGGAATCACTGACTGTGGTCCTGACCTTGAGGGTGCATAGAAATTGTTTTCCTCTGAATGATGAAAATTACGTACCTTGTGTTTCCTTTTGGATTTTGTGGATGGTTTTTCAGTTGCTGGGGTAGGAGACTCTCGAGATGGTCGTCTGTGTTTCACATTTGCCTCTCTTGGTTCACCTTTCACAGATGTGGTCTCAAAAGGCTCTTGTCCAGGTATCCTAGAGAGTAAACTAAGGTCTATTTTCACCCACAGAGACTTGAGTTCTTCATATTCTCTCAGTGGGGACAGAAGTTCATTTTGTACGATTGGGATAGGAGAAAAGAGCTGCTCCTCCAAGTCATTGCTGGTCTGGTCAATGGATGTGTTGCTGCCATTGCTAGTTAAACTACTTACGCTGAGGATGTTACTGCCAGAGTCCTTCACTTTGACGCCATTGCCAGGGCCCGTGCAAGCTGGCAGTACCTTCGCCTGCAAGCTCTCCTCCTGGTCTGTATTTGAGTCAGAAGTAGATGAATCTGTTTCAATGAATTCCCGGGACTTAGGGACAATTTTGCTGGGGCCTCTGTACTTTTTCTTCTCTGAAGTGAGACCTGTGCTAGTCCGTGGTTCTTTCCTTGGAGCGGTCTTCCCAACTGCTGCTTTAGTTCGAACCTTTGGCTGCTCGGGGGGTTCCTGCATGTCTTTTTCTTTGGGAGTGTTGCTGGTATTATTTGGTTTGGGCCAGTTATACTCTTCTACACTGGAAGTCCTTTCTACCTTTTTGGGTTGCTTTTTCCCAGTAGTCCTTTGTGAAGTCGGCTCATTATGAGCTGGTGACTTCTGCTTGGAGCTTTTTGCCTCTGGGGTTTTCTGGGCAACCCGTGGTTTGGCTTTCTCTCGGATGGGACTAAGGATTGCCCGGTCTTTGGAATCGGTCGGGGGCAGGCTGCTGTTGAGCTTCCCTTTGTTCGGCCCTTCGGCCTGCTGGTTGCTCTGGGCCTGGGAGCTGGGCTCGCTGTGAGGCTCATTTTGATTGTTGATGATGGTCTTGTTGTGGGGGTTCACTTTATTCAGCCATTTATCCAGCTGCCATTTGTTTGTTGAGGGAGGTTCAGGCTGCAGTTTGAAGAACAAGGAACAAATCTCAATCAGAAGCAATGCTTTTCCCTTTAAAAGAGAAAGTTTTAAACGTTTTTTTATTTCAGTCAACTAGTGGTGACTGCTAGTTTTATGGGAGTATTTATGGAGTATTTATGGTTAATTAGGCTTCCTTATCTGGTTTACAATGTGGCCCTGGAGAAATTTAATACAACTAAAAAGTTTAGCTGGTCCCTGAAGACATATTTTTGTCATGTTGCCTTTCCTTAGTCCCAGCTGAATACTGTGTCAATAAAATCTTCTCTAGCTACCGGCAAAAATCTAAATATTTCTTTAAAGCAATTCAAATGTAGGCCAGAAGGATTCTTCCAAAAGCTAGAGTGAGTATGTGGGTCATATACATAAAACTGTAAAGGGAGAAAAAAGTCAACAGCATCAAACAGCACAGAACTCCAACATTTTCCTAACAGGGAGCAGGATTTCACACTTTCTGAGCACCCACTGAGGAGGAGCTGAGAGTGTGGCTTTACCTCTGGTGTGGCACTGCGTGACTCCTCGTTGCACTCGCTGTCACTGGAGCTGCTCTCGCTGTCGGAGTCGGACTCAGAGCTGCTCTCGGACTCGCTGGAGCTCCCAGAGCCGCCGCTGGAATGGGCCAAGCCAGTTGCGTGCGCCACCGGCACCGGCAGGCTGCTGTAGGGAGAAGGTCCTCTAGTGTCAGTATGCTGCTTGTCTTTTTTCAAGTGTTGCCTTGGGGGGAACCACCCAGCGAACCCCATTCACATCAACTTTTCTCAGTGTCAACTCCCCCTCCTGCAGTACAGACCCAATGGAAGTTCCAGTGGCCATGCCACCGCATAGCCCTCAAAGGAGCCAGTTGGGTTTATGCTTCATGGGACACAATGATAATGGTGTTAATAACATTACCATCAGCATCACCCTCAAACGAGAAACACTTCAGTGTCACAAGCCTGAGCTTATTAGCCCAATGATTGCGAAAACTAACAATCACACTTAAATAATTCATTAATAGAATCATGGTTTCTTCATTTTTTTGCTGGTTCATTTATAATTTATGATCAAAGGAAGGACATCAGGCAACTAATATTGGACAGGGCATTTTAAAAATTAATTTTAATGAATACTTTTATACTGCAACACACAAAACCTACATATTTCTGACAAGTCTCCAGGGACTGCCCAAGAATTTTTTATTTATAGCTGTTTTTTCTCTCATGTTTATGATAATGCATTGAGAAAATGGCATTCATGCTCAAAATAAGCCTCTCTGAAATCTTTTTTTCTGCTTGTTCAACTGTCCTCCAAGATGTATTTACTAGAAGTGCACTGGGTGTCATTGTTTTTCCTCAGCATCTATTTCTAAAATAAAAGGTTGTATGACCCCAGTTTTTAGCACTACAGAATTCTGCCAGCCTGAGTCTTTATAAACTCATCTTTAATTTCAACCTTTCTTGTCAGGGAGATAAGCATAAGGTTTTATGTCTCTTCAGCTGGTCTATACAGAGACTTTTTGATGATTGATTTTAAATTTGTGAAGCTGACAAAGCAAAGTGTGTGAAAATTGACACCATTTGCTAGTACTCCTTTATGGATATTCAATACTTCACCTTAATATATCATATGCTGTGTGTGTCCCATATCAAGTGATCGAGAGATGCCTAGAAGTTATAATACAGCTTTGCCTTCATTTCTGCTATCTGTTTTTCTGCTTTCCTCTGAGAAGGTACATGCCCTCCTTCCCTTTTCAAACTGAGATGCTATGTGCATCAAGATGCCCTCTTAAAAACCCACAGTAACCAAGAAACTGGAAGTTGGAAAAGCCAGAAAAAAACCTGATGTGTGACCCTGCTCCACTAGAGTGTTTACAAGTATTGCCATTGGCTTCCATGACAATAATAGATAGTCTTTAATTTTCTTCTTACACTAAGCTACTTTCTGTCTCCCTCCTTGTTGGTAAACCTATCCCTTACACCGCAGTTGGTAACATAACTGTCTCTTTGAGCACTGCAATGGCCCTGCAGTGCCCATTGACAAAACAGCTTGGTGCTTTAGGGTGCATTAATGAAACAAAATTACTCACTTGGGTAATTGCTACAGATCACTAACTTTGTTGCTCATTAAGTGCATATATTTTTTTTCTTCTTCTTCTAGAAGCTCCTCACTCAACTGACTCAAGCTATTTAAAAAATTTCAACTGGAAGTAACAGGTAAATCAAAAGAACATATGTTTTTAAAAATATGGGCATTTCCAAAAACATTATGGAAACCCAAACATTGTTGAATTAAAAAATGGATCTTCAACTTTGTATTTAACGTCACTATTTTTGGAAATCATTTGTGCACTTGTTTTTATTTCTTTATTCCTCCTTTTCAGTGAAGCTCAAAAAAGTGTAGGAAAATACGTTTTCCATTTCTTTTTTACAGTCAACAAGGAAACAGAACAGTGGAGAAAACGTGTGTTTATAGGGGAGTTAGCCTTTTAATTCAATATCTTGTAATTTTGGTCTTGCATTTTCTATTTGGAAAATGCCAAAAGTAAATGAAAACTGTTTTCCTACTTCATTATAATTGTTTTTAAGAGGAAAGAATAAGAAAAAAATAGAAAAAACTTCAAGTATTCCCAAACTGAGGAGGCAAACATGACAATTCCATTCTAAAATACCAAAATGAAACATCAGCCTTGAAAAAAAGGTTATTTATGGAATTATCAAAACAATGAAGTTGTAATTCAGAAATTATTTTTCCCCTAAATCAGTGAACTTCATCTATTTTGCTTCTGTTTTCACCCCAAAATGGAAGTGAACATGGCAATATTAATGTTTCATCCTAGCTGAAAACTCCAGTTCCCACAAGCCTAGCAGGGAGCAGGCTGTGAAGACAAAGAGATCTTGAACCCTCAGCAGCCTCTCTGAGAGCTCAGAGCCAGGCATACGGCTGCCTGGCACATGCCAGTCCTGCAGAGACTGGGGGGGCCCATAGCTGCACTGAACTGGTGAGGCACCAGCCACCTCCCGTGTCCCAGTTCCTGCAGGGAATTAATGCACTTTTGTAGTGGGCATATAAACCTGCACTAGACTCTTGCAGTGTCAAAAGTCCTTTTCTGGGGTGGTTTATGCCCAGGCAACCCCCATACAGAAGAATGTGTGTGGGGCTGCTCTGTGCAGATCTGCCTAAGAAAATGCTCTGTTGTCAGTGCTGGCAAGTTTGCTCTCATTAAGATAACTGATTTAAAGAATATCACCTCTTATAATAGATCAAAGAAAGAAAAGCCAGTGTCCCAGCAGCTAAGGCCAGACCTTTCCAGCCTTTAAACACAACCTACATCTTTTAGCACTCTGGAAGAGAACTGACACTGTATCCGAGATGCGGTTACACAAAACAACTGGAGTTGTACTGTAGCAGACTGCAACTGTCTGACAAAGAACTCAAAGGGCAAGAATAAAACCATGGAAATAAATGGCAGCTCCAACCTGGCCTTATTTTCTTTCTTTCTGCACACCAGTCTCAGAAGAAGTTATCACATGCCAAACATGACTGAATAACACAGCTCAGCAAGCTTGCAGGAACCAGACAGACTCAAAATAATGTTTTTCATACAAAACACAATGAGGTCATATTTGTCTTTCATCTGGGATAATAAAATTATGCCTTGGCTACATCAGGCATTTTCTTGTTGAAGACATCATTGCTGATCTACATTTTTAAAGTAGAAGCATTCACTTTTCATCATGTAGTTTGAGTTGAGAGTAACTCTTTATATGCTTTGCAAAACAATCAGATAAGACCCAGAATGCATTTCCTACATCTCACCATGCTAAAGATAGAGAGAACTTGCACACAGCTCCATGCACAATCAACTTCTAATAATGCTGTTCAGCAGAACAGAAGAAAATATACAGACCTTTCACATACAAGTACATGGAAAAAAGATCTTTGCTTCCAATAAAATGAGCTTAGTGGAGAGATTCTGGGTTGTCTTCTGGTTATTTTTGTTTTTTTTTCCCTTAAATAAAATGTAGCTTTTAGTTGAAAAGAAAAGGTTGGTTTGCACTCTTTCCAAAGACTTCTTCAGCTTTAAAGTTAAATCACATGTTTTAAAAGATGCTGGGATAGATTCTGCGCATTCAAGCAGCTGTTCTACAAATAAATTGGGCTTCTTCACATAAGTATCAACTACGTGAACTGGGGGTTGCCTCTCAAAGAGACTTTAAAGGCAAGCTTTGTTGTGTTGCTAAGATCCAGACAAGGAATGCCAGCCCAGACAAGGTTTAAAATGGATTTAAAGCATTTTATCATCAGACACAAGTCCTCAAAGTGACTAAAGGGGCCAGGAAGTACTGGTATTTGAAACTCTTGAATTTTTATTTCCCAGCAGGAGATGAGAACTCATATTGTTCCTTAGTGTTTGGGTGGACAATGTTTTTATTTCATTTGAACCAAAAAAAATATTAATAAAAACAATGCTGCACAATGGAATACAGTATTGTTTGGGTAAATAACACTTAGAAGAAAGCCAGTTCATTATTATCACTTGAGATTGGAGGCCCCTACTGAGACCAGTGACCTGCTGTGCTGCGACCTGTGTAAATACATGACGAGACACAGTCCTTGGGCCAAAGAGCTTGCAATCCAAACACACAAAGCAAACATAAGAGGTATTACAATCATCCTCATATTCAGTGCAAGCCTGTCACATTCTCTAAGTGCAAGGCCTCTCTGCAGTTAATGGAAACATCAGTTTTGCCCTCCTTTTCACTTTGTTCTCCCCAAGCTCTGTGCTCAGTACTTGAGCCGAACTCTGCAGGGCAGTCAGACATGCTCTGCCCTGACCATGGGTGTGCTATCTGGAAGGAAAAAACACCACACGTGACTTAGCAGCAAGGATCCCCATTGCTCAGGCCAATGGATCAGTGCCTGCTTCCCCCCCTCTCCAAAGTAGCCTCTCCTGTGCCATGGAGATGAGTGACACTGGAGTGACACCCATACTGTAGGTGGGAGGAGAACCAGACCTGCATCTTTTGCAAAGGCCATCATGATGATGTCTCTACTTGCCTACAGACTGGTAAGTTGGTCTCCTCCCTGTGTTTTGCCAGTCACTAGGCCTAGTACAAAGGACACAGCCAGCACTAGAACAAACCAGTAACCAGATTCTATTATACACAAAAGGGTCAGTACATGGGTGATTGCTGGGGGTACAAACACGTCAATCAGGTTACACATAATAGACATCAACCCCAACAACGACACAGCATGACCAACAACTGGTGGAATAAACAAAGCAACAAAGTCTCCCATAGAAGAGATGGGAGAGAACCAAGCCAGGAGGCTGATAACATAGGACAGAGGCAGCCACATACTGTTCCCATGAAGCCCACATTTGTAAGTGCCAAACCTGACTGGGGCCCAGTTGCAGGGAGAGTTGGGAGGTCCTTCCCCAACAAGGAAACTCTGCAAAGTGCATCCACTTCACAGACAGACACTCCACCCTTCCTGCAAGTGGTCCCAGCTTTTATCCCCAAAGCAGGACACCTGGCACTCATTTACCCAAGGATGTTCCCTGCAAGGTCGGCCACACCTTGGAGGAAAGCCAAAAGGCAAACTCATTGCCTCCTTGTTGAAGGACTGTGGGAACCATCCATATCTCAATCTTTATTCAGGGCTCGGGGTTCAGACTCCAGCACTTCACTCTGCTACCAAACTATGAAGCAGACAGAAAAGACCTGCATATCTGGAAGCAATTTGGAAGGAAGATCTTCTGCAGTATTTTCACCTATCTCCCTTCTTTCTGCAGCACGTGGCACTTCCCCTGTCCCTTGCTTGGCAGCATGATTGTGCACAGCTTGGGCACAAAGTACAGCATGAGAAATGTCTTGAAGAACGGGACAAACACCAGTATCACCAGTTTTCAGCACTTGCTGAGCTCAAGCTTAACCGTAAAGCAGCTGAGACATGTCGGTACATGGCATCTGTCACAAGCGGGCACTGGAGCCGGCTGCTGATGGCTTCTGGTGAGGAACTGCACTGATCTTATCACACACAAACCATATTTCTTTTACTGCAGTTCACTGGTACAGGTCATCTGCCTAAATTTAAATGTATTCCTGCAGCTCATCTGTTTTTTAACTCATGGGTTATTTTTCCAAAGTCAATTAAAACAGATGTGGCATTATGATGTGTCTGGATTACGCAGCCCAACACGTGGCTTACACTTTTTTTGTTGTTGCCATCTAGACTATTATTATATTATTTTCAACACATCATTTACTCTACTGTTGTAATAAATGATTTTCAAGATTAAACCTGGTAGTTACAACAAAGATAATTTGAAATACTAAAACTCATTAAACTCTAATAAGAAAAATAATAACCTTTTTACCCTGTAAATACATATGTAGAAAAAGGTCATATACTTCAAGCTACTGCAGCACAACTCATCAGGAAATAAAAATTCCTAACAAGTCCTTCACTATCTCCCTGAACTTTTCACCAATTAGATGTAGTCATGTTAATTGCTGTGAAGAGAATTTGGCAAATAGATGGTGCTCTCCAACAATAGGTATATTCATTCCAACCCTTCCTTTTTAGGGTAATGATGAATTGGCCACTTGTTCCACTGCTCTGCCCAGAAATCAAAATGTAAACTTTGAGAAAGCAGAGTGCTGCTGGGCAGTGGGAAACTGTAGATGGGAACTGACCAGTGAGTCAACACTCAATCAATGCTGGCAATGTATTTCCACAAGAAGCAGTGCTCTACAAAGGTTGCTTTACTGCACAGGCCTATTTTTAGGGAAAATTCCACCAGTGAAATCTGGAAGGGGGAAGGCCTATGCTGGAAAAGTGGCTACAGACTTCACAGAGTGGTTGATCTTCCCACTGAGGCACCGGATTGGCACTTCGATGAATTTTGCTTTGTATCTGAGAAGAAAATATGCCTGTGCATAGGTTCCTGCTGAGTAAAAGAGAGACTATGTTGCCTATCCTTAATCTGGTTTGTCTATTTAAAATGCAAATTCCTCAGAACAAAGACTCTGATTGCACAGGGCACTGAAAAGTGGGCACCCAGCTCTGAGTAAGACCTTTGTGCACTACAACCACACTACAGCATCTACCAGAATAGATGGTAATACTCTTGTGGAGATACTGTTTTTCTCCCACTCACTACATTTTATTCTGAGAGAAGAGACAGAGGAACAAACTGGCTTCAGCTTTTCAGAAGCTAGCCCAGTATCTCCTCCAGAGTCTATTTCTACAGTAAAACTGTGAACCTGAGGGGCATTACTAGGAGCTGCCAGGCTCACTGAATTCTGTGTAAATGTTCAAAAAAGGCTGCTTCATTATTCTAGCAGATAATAATAGAGCAGCACCTAGCAGATTAATATTTAGTGTCAGAATTTAATACCATAACTGTTCAATAACAAAGTTTTATTTCTCTTCTATTCTTGCAGCATTATCAGGAAGTAATATTCTCTTCTAATATGAAAAGGAGCTGCCATTTTTTTATAATGAATTGTTCATATCTATATCTTCAAACTTACATATGACTGCCATTAGATTGCTTTTTAAAGAAAAGGATTGCTCTGAATGATTTGCTCACTGCTTTTCCATTGGTTAGTACTAAATTATTTATCATCGGGCTGGTAGGATTCAAATCTAAACTTTCACAGATTGGGCTGACACAGAACTGAAAACCTGTATCAAGCCCTTTTGAAATATTAATCAGCACCCAAGTCAATGAAATGAAATAAGGTGTGGAAATAGTTACTTCAGCTAACATTAGCACGCATAGTAAGACATCAGTTATGACGGCTCTCTCGTGTCAAAACACATGGAAAGGGAAAACCTCTCTAATATGTTATTCAGGATGTGGCAGCTGATCTGCCTGTATCAATCCTAAACACTGAAATGCAAATAGGAGTTCCGATTTATTTTCAGGGGGAGGGTAATTTACAAGATGTTGTATGTAAAAAGCCACATTCTCATTTTACTGTGTTCAAAAGTAACTGTTTTAATCAAAGACTGTTTATAACAAGGTTGATAGAGTTACTGAAACAGACTTTTTTTCATATACATATAACCCTTTTATACTTCCAGCTTTAAAGACCATAAAAAAGGATAGTAAAGATGAAAGAAATAAAAAGAATGACAGAGCTAACTCCTATGAGCCACAATCTATGTCAAAGCAGAACTGAAGTGATTGACAGCTTGCATTAGTAATGAATAGAGTAGGGAAAAGCTGCCAAGAATCCGTAACAAGGTCAAATCCTTCCAGTAAAGAATTACATTAGCCACAAATCCTAGGTGGAACTGTGTATACACATCTGCAATGTGACTTTAACCATGGTACTGTTTCTACTGTCCTATTCTGACCCTTTTGCTGGTTTCATTCCTGGGCTATGGCAGTTCTGACTATCACAATTGCAATAAAGAAGAGGTGTAACATATCAAACTGCCTGTGGAATTACAAAAAAACCAAACAGGGATGTGCCATTAAAATTCCTCCTCTTCTAACAGCACACATAAAAAACTTCCTGAACTATTGGTATGGTAATCACGCTCCTTCCAATTTCACAGCACTCTTATACACACTTGACATGGAAGAGAAGGGGATTTTGCATATTAAAAGCAATATTGTATCTATGATTTGTGCATGCATCACTCTGCTCACCTCCGAGTTTGGAAACAATTTTGTGAGCATGATATTACTCAGGGAGTGCAATGTATGTAGACTTTTTGATGTACAATATTTTAGTGAATGGATTCAAGTGTCAGAGAGCATTATTTGTACTATGCCCTGATGTGCTACTGTTTGTTTGGCATCTGGCAGAACAAGAACACTATCTCTTACTGTGAGACTCCAAAGGGCCTCATTTGATGTAAATGGAACCATTTTATTATATCAATATTGTCCCACTGAATCAAGCTAGATATAAGTATTGATATATAGAAACTTATTTATTTTCCACAAAGGAAATGTGGAATACTGCTTCTTTCAGCACACTTTGTGAATCTTCTGTGAAAGTTTAGAAGCCCATTTTCACCTCTTTACTGATTTATAATTAAGTTAACATAAAATGTTCTTAATGAGTCACTTATTTGCACTTTGATTTTACTTATTTCAGCAGAAAGTCAAAGTATGGTCATAATAAAAAACATTCAAAGTGAACCTTTAAAAGCAAAGTGCTGGCTTCTTTCCTCATTTGTGTATGGCAGTAACTAACTCACCAGCTCACGGAGCCCAGTGGGAAGAGAACTGGGAGCTATGGGACCAAAACGCACTGGTGCGGATGAATCCACATGACACCTCCAAGTCCTCAACAT
This sequence comes from Podargus strigoides, assembly GCA_028020825.1. NCBI lineage: Eukaryota > Metazoa > Chordata > Aves > Caprimulgiformes > Podargidae > Podargus > Podargus strigoides. The sequence continues at coordinate 12,451,990 of CM051631.1, forward strand.
TTCCAGTCTCATCTGCTATCTGAGGAAAGCTGATTTTACCATCCTGACCAACCAAGTAGTCAGAAAAGATGAGAAAGTAGGATTATTTTTTTTTTATTTCCTGTATAAGACAACACCTCTGAGCTTGAAAAGGTGCTGAAAGGCACATTCTGATTTTCCAGAGCTTTACAACACACATGCAGTCATTCACATCTGCATGCTATGTCCAAGTGGAACAATGTCAGCTCAGGAAACCGTCTAAGGATTTTCTCTCCAGGGGAATTCCCTGAGAGCAGATCAGCAGTAGAACCACTTCCAGACCAGAGCAAGAGGATGAACTGGGAACATGAGTCTCTGCAAGCCAGAGAAGGGAAAACAGCCTGTTGTGGTCTGTTAAAGCCACCCCGTTTAGAAAAGGCCCAAGATTTCTCTGACTGTGGCTATTGTCAGGAGCATGAGGAACAAAACAAGCAATACAGAAAGGGGCAGAGATAAAAACTGAGTACAATCAGAACAAATTGGGTAATATTTTACTAAATGAGCTTCAGCTGCTCACAAACTGGTAGCAATCTCCATGCATTATACACTGTACAAAGCACGAAATAGCAGGATTGGTGCTAGAGGCATGGTATGGCTCGTAGGCCTGTACTCAGATGATTAAGGCACAAATAATCCACTGCTATGGAGATGACTGCTGCACCTTTGTAGAGAAAGACAACCCTGTGGTTATAGCACCGGTCTGACACTTTAGAAAACTAGTTCGATTCCTGTGTTTCTCTGGGATTTCAAGGGCAAAAGAGCTCGATTCCTGGTACTTCCTCCCTGTTTTTAATACAGATAGTATTGTGAGGCTCCAAACATATTTACATTCATTGGATTTAAGCTGTAGGATAAAAGGGGCCACAGAAGTACAGACACTAATGAAAACCACACTTAGTTTCACTGCTACTGCCATAATAGTAAAAAAGAATCATCATGATTAATAATGGGCAATTACTCCAAAATAGTATTTAAAGAAGTATTCCTAAAGGCACATGATGAATTTATGGCACACCACCAGAGCCTTTCATGGATATAAAGATGTACTTCAACATACATGACTTGTTTTTTGAACAAGGAGAAACCTGTCTAGTAAAATATTAATAAAGCTGAATGCTGAAACATAGGTGTCTTCCCTATAATTTGTTTTAAAATGGGGTGAAAAACGCAATTTGGAGTGAAAATCTAAAGCTTCTCTATATTTCTGTCTAATGTGAGCTCCTTTTAAAGCTGTTGATTTTTGCCAGTTACATAATACACTGCTTTATAGATTAAAAAAAAAGGTATTAAATCTATTTAGGATTAAATATCATCTTGAAGGATCTTATATTAAGAACAGAGTTAAATCTTTAAGCAGCATCCACCCTTAATTATGACATACATAGGTATTAAGGAAAAAAAGGTGCTGCTTTGAGTGATAAATGGACCTGAAGATCCTTCACAACATTCACTATAAATCACAAAAGGCCATTAATAAACAGTCTGAAAAAATGACAGTTACTACAAGTATCTGCTCTCATATTTTGCCTAATACTATCAGTGTCATGTTTAAACCTGACATCTTAAATCTTCGACATGAAAACCCTTTAAGTCAAAAGGCTCAGCTATTTTAAACAGAATTTTCTATGCTTGTTATTTTGAATGACAGCAAAAGGAAACAGAGAATCTTTAATTGTTTAACACTATCTGGCTGAAAATCTTGCCTTTCAGCCTTTTCCATCAACACCAAACTAAAGGGAAGATCCTATTAGCTTCCGCACCTACTTGCTGGGATCTTGTGGGTAAATAGAGTTGCCATGTCTTCCAGAGGGAGCTGCTGGTGCTCAGCACTTTCAGGATGGAGCTCTCTGGGAGCCAAGTCAAAACACTGTAAATAGAAGAATTGCACTGCCTGTGTGCATGCTGAGGATGAGTTTGGAGCCAGCTTTGATTTAAATGGGAAAGACTAACTGGGATCGCCAGGAGTAACAGTTGAAACACTGGATGCCTTCCTGAAGGCATTGTGAAATTTCAGCCCTCTGTTGCACTACCTGCTCTCTTAACCTCGGCTGAGAGAAACTGGGATGCCTGGCAGAGGCAGTGAAAATCTGATCTGGAAAGGACTGGGGACAAACATTATAATCCCCAAGAGGGAGGCAAGAAAAGAGAACCCGAGTGACCATAATCCTGAGTATAATGTGGATTTTGCCAACAGGGTGCTGGAAAAAAGTGGTATTTTGTCTATTTTTCCAACATGGACAAAATAATTTAGATTTTTAGGATTAGTTACATTACACCTTCTTAAAAACCTTCCAGCTTGGCAGCTTTAATCCTGGACACTTACGTTCCCGAGTTACAGAAAATGGATTTTTCAACATTACCACCATCCATTTTTCCTCAGACTGATGAAAGGTTATTGTATCAGCAATGATTCTTTGAGGGTCTGCCAACAAGCAAGGGTCAGGAAGACGCAAACCCCTCATGGATGCAGAGGTAAATAAGCAGAGTTCAATATCCCTTGAATTTTTTATTGTTTTCAACTTGATAATCATTCCTCTAGTAAGGTGCAAATGTGTTCTTCACACATCTACCCAGACAGCCTCAATCTCCTAATATCCTAGCGTGGCACTGGAGTTGCCTTTTACATGAGATCTGAAGTTCTCTTGCTTGTTAATGACAAAAATCAGTAGAGATATCACTCTACTAGCAGGGAAGTAGAGAAGCGTTGACTTATTTTCTGCATTAAAATTAAAAAGAAACCCAACACCTTGCCTAATTTTGTCTGCATTATTTGGGATATCGTGGACAATGAAGCTAAATTAACCAAGGACAGAGCTCAAAAGCCAGGCCCTACAGTAGAAGGGAACACAAACGGTCAAAGAGGCTGAGCAGGACTGATTGCTTCTGCAGTAGGGCTGCAAGGTGAACACCACCAGAGCTTGCATCCCCTGCAAACATGCAGGGAGAGACAGTGACTCTGTAACCCAGACCTAAAAGGCTCACCCTGAATTTCAGATCAGTGCTAAGCTGAATCCTGCTCAGTAATAACACTGCTCAGCTGATCTCTCTTTTTTAAGAGCAAAACCTACAAGGCCAGTCTGAAAGTTCAGATGATGCCTTCAAAACCCTGGAACAATTTTACATCTATTCAATGCTTTGTTTCCTCCTTTGCTTTTTAAATAAAACAAATTCCCTAAATGTTCTTATAAGTAAGTTGTGCAGAGGCTGCTGAGACAAAACAGTGTGGCAGCATGTTCCTCCCACCACACTCAAGTCAGGCTGGATTCCTGCACCAGACTGTCAATGGAAGTTTGACACGGGCAGAGTTTTGAAGCTGAAAGCTGTACTTGCTAGTTTTGAAGTGGAGAGGTTGTTATTTTTGAATGTGAATTCATAAAACATCACTTATCGTCTAGGTTACAGATGGACTCAGGATCCCACACTTGGCTCCGGAGTTTGCATAACTCACACAGCATAGCTGGGGTTTGGGTTCAAGCCCATCTTGAATATAAATTTAGAATGAAAGAAATACATGCAAATACCAGGCATATTATAAGACACTGCCAGCTGTTTTCTTCCACTTACAAGACTGTTTCTGAGAAAGCAATGTGTTTTTTTAAATATATGGTGGAATATGGGAGTGATGACAAGCTGGTATCCCCGAGTTCACTGTGAACCTGACCTCATTCTCAAGTTAGGGTGTCTCTTGTTCCTGACACATGCCTTCCTAGGCCTCTCAGGCCACATTCTTTATTTTGTTGAGAAATGGAACAGTGTGCTCACAACCTTTTTTTGGATCTCTCCTCAAAAAATATCTGTGTTCTGTCTGTGCTTAAATGACAGCCCGATGCTCATTTTCCAAGAAAATCCATGCCAAAAGTCCGGATAACATTTAACTCACAGGCTGGTATACACAGAGCTGGCCTTGCGGGTCATGCTCCCAACTGAGTAATGGACTCGCTGTATTATCCCTGGCAAGTCTCATAGGTTGGAATTTTCAAACAAAAGCAAACAAAAATCAACTTTTGTTTTGTGATTTGATTATTTTTTAATGCTACAGCTTATTCATTTTGGTTTATTAATTTGTTGGTCCAATGGTTTTTATGTGCTGCAATTCAGAATAGGTCTCTCTCTGGTATCGTGTTTTATATAGATATGGGAAATGAAATGTAAGTCTGATACAATTATGGTTGTATGCCATGCAAGACAATACTGTAAACACGACGACAGCCTGAAAAGCTGCTTAGCAAAATGATCTTAATATACAAGGCAGTGTGAAAATGTAAAAAGAATCTGTAATGACAACAAAGATTAGCCATTTGCTCTCTAACCTTATTTACAGAAGCAATCAGAGGTATTCAGGTCGAGTTAATGACCCTGTCTCCAATTAATTCAATTGTCTACAAACAACACTGATGCAGTGGTTGTCTCAGAGTCTGCCACACAGTCTCTGAGGGAATACATAAGACTCCATTAAAAGTGACAATAATAATGCATTTATTACTGAAACACTATTGTATTATAAATAAATTCCTGATGTTAAATTATGCTCCACGCTTTAACAGAAATTCAATTACTGAAATAATAAAAAAGACAGTGTATTCGCCAAGTGCCTGGACTATAATTTGGCTGCTTAGTTACCAGCAGTTGGCTGTTTTGCAATTTCTTGTTCACAGAGTATTTCTTTTGAATAAATGCCAGACTTTTTCATACAAATTTCATGAACAAGTTGCAAAATGAAATTGTGAGCTTTTGAATCCAATTATGAAAGACATAACTAAATCTATTATTGAAAAAATATTCTTGAAAGCCCTTCTTGCTGTTGTTCAGCTCTGTGCAGTAATTGAGGTAAGCACAGGTGCTGTTCATTATGGGCCATTGTGCACCAGCTGAATTCTGGGAACTGAGGAATTCAGAGGGTTTCAACTCTGTTTGTGTGAATAACAAACAGGCATGATTTGGAGGTTGTTTGTACAAGCTTGCACATCGCTCTTCTGGGACTCCTAAGACACCTGCTTACCCTTTTGAAGCCAAAACAGTATCATTTATGTTCTGGCTACTCTTCCTACAAGGATTTTGCAAAAGCAACATATTTCCCCACCCCTCTTCCCTTAGGCTGCTGTCAATGGCAGAAGTAGGAACAAAACAATGCAAGGATATAACAATTATTAACATAGTGGGGACAAGAAGCCTTAGAGAAGCTCTTTTTGGCTTGATGAGATTCAGGCAGGGAACACCTTGTGAGAAAAGAAGGAACTGCTGCTCATACTTACTGTCATTCTCCCTCTCAACTGGTTTCCTGTGGTAGGCTGTTAAGCATAAAATATAATTTAATTTTTTTCTCCAATCTGTCTTCTCTCTTTGGGGCTTAGCCATATATTTATCTTGCTAATGCCTCACCCATTGTCTTCAGATGTTTTACATGGAAGACAAGAAGAGATGCACACACCTTGCATCCTGCTACGTGAGTACAGATGAAAAACTGCTGACAGTTTTCTTACTGGATCCCATAGGTGCCTGCAGCCATATGGCAGGATGTACGTGGGTCCTGGCTCTTCAAGGGATCACAGACTCTCGCCTCTGTGTATTTCAAAACGTGCTGCCTCAACTATATATTTCTGCTGACAGTGATTATTTACTTTGCACTTTTATTTGTTGATGTATTGCTAGTACTTATCAGCAGAGATGTTATCAAAACATCTGGGGATGGAGTGTGTATGTGGAGAGCAGCAGCCAGGCAGCCCAAAGAAAGGAAACATGGAGGGGATGTTCTTGCAGTCTCAAGTGTTAAAATGAAAGGTACTCTTTTTTTGCACCCCCCCCCCCTTTTTTTTTTTCTTTCCTTTTTTTTTTTTTTTTCTTTCCCTGACACTGATTGCAGTGCAACTAGAACTGCCACAGTTCAAGTACTTCTGGGAATATATTGAGCTGATGGGAGATGCTATCAGACAACACTTTGCAGAAGTCAGCAGGCACAAGAACTCCTTGAGCAGATAAAAGATTCAGATAAAATTCAACATCAGCACTACAATTTTTCAAAACTTGCAGTAACCAAAGTTATATGACTTATTCTTTGAATTAAGCCCTGTCAAAAGTTCTGTACAATTACAACAGCAGACTTTAGTGCCACCTGGAAGTCAAGTTAAGATTTGGGAAGAGGAAATAATCCTATACAACAAACCATCAATTAAAGAAATGCAATCACTTTCCTGAAGTTCAGGAAAAAAAGGCCTATGAGAAAGAAAGATTGGGATCTTGGAGGGCTGCAGGGCTGAAGGCTTTACTACATTAGGAACTGGCTGGCAAGACTGGAAAAGACCATATTTATGTAGGATAAGTCTACAGACTTATAAAGGGGGGGTTGAGCTGGCATTGAGGGACAAAGTGATGAATGGTAGTATCCTCCTTCAGACAGAGAACCTGAAGGAATCTGAGCAGAAGTGGGTATTTCCTTCCAGATGTGGGACCAATTAGCCACACAGTGGAAAAGAAAAAGGAGAAAAGGAGAAAGAAAAGGAGAAAAGGAAAAAAGAATATGAAAAAAAAAGAAGAAAAAGTGAAGGAGAAAATGAAGAAAGCTGAAGTGCTTTTGTACTGATGGGTGCTTTCAGGAACTTAAGGTGAAGGCAATCTTATAGCAGATTACACACTGAATGAATTTCAACAGCAAGACAACATATGCAAGGATGAGAAACAAAAGGAGTTTTATTGGGGAAGGAGAGACCAAAATTATGCCCAGGCTTTCAAGCTCCAAGTCTAACATGGAGCTAAACTCCAAGAGCAACGACAAAGCTAGAGTTCATATACGGGTACTGTTTTTCACTGGGAATGTGCCATATTTTAATACACTGGTGTTGATTATTTGAGGTTTAAGCTTTCTTAGGGGTGACCATAAATGAGGCTTATTTATATCCTGCAACTTGTAAGCAAATAGTAAACTAAATTCCCGGAAAAGGCTAAGCATCAGCTCCGAGAGAAATACTTTAAGTCTCTGAGACTGGGTACAGTTCTGATTTTTGCTGTATATTGTTCAACTTAGTGTAACCATCCCCACAGGCAGTTGTGTACAATAACAATTTTCTATGGACCTTGCTCAGCTTAGTCACTGAGGCTCACACGTGGAGGAGCTGCTCATCATCTGAAGAACAGATCTTTACATGGGAAAGGCAAGATAACTTGCCATGGCCATTTTTTCTCAGTAAAGCTGGCCACCATATGAGGGGAAATAGACTCTATCTTTTAAAAGGAGGGAAGTGTGAGCACTTGCCCTTTGTAGGGGATACCTTCATAGGCCTTCACACCTCACCTCAAACCTGTGACACGTTGCCACAGTGCTGGACTAGGCACGACCCAGAATGCCAAATGTGGGAGGCATTAAACACAGAAAGATTATTTGCAAGTGTGGCTTTAAGGAAGAGTCCAAGAGAGAAAAGAGAAAATGAGAGTTTAACAAGATAACTGATGAAAGGGGCAGCAAGACAAAGTCTTTAACAGGACAAAAGAAATAGGATGTCTTGAGACAAGAGCTGAGGAGATACAAGAACACATAAGTAGGCATGGCCAGGGCAGGAGAGAGAAGCTCAGTTGAACAATTTGCCATTTCTGTTAGGACAGGAATGAGTAGCCCAGAGTTTGTGGACTGAAGATAGGTTTATATTTCATACAGCTCTTGATCACATGATTTTTTGTTAGGTATTATAGCTAGGTAACACTATGGAAGGTCTAAGTATTTGGCCCAGTAAAAGCTTTGGAAAAACTAAGTTCTCAGGTTCCTGCTAGAGAGACTTAACAGACTACTGTCACTCCTTACTCCTTCCCACCTCTGCAGAAGTTTAATTTACTGAAACTCTTCTCAACACAACCAGAGAAAGCAAAGTCTTACCCTCCCAGTCTTTATGTCAGCATAGCTCTTTATATTTCTTGGTAAAACAGCAGTGAGGATAAGTTATTCAAATGTGGGATCTGAAGACTCCAGATGCCCAGAGATAATGGGAGGAGGGTGACACCAGTAGCATTACAGGCAGACATTTAGGCAGATAATGACTTAAGTAGCAATTTGGCTGGGACACCAAGATTAACACCCTTAACTCAAATTCATATGAGAAAGCAAGAAAATCTTTAATGACCACAAACGGCCAGGAACTTTGCTTTATACCAAATCTGAAGCAGCACTTCTTACAGCACAGCAGCCTCTAACACAACATAAGGTCATTTTTTCAAAGGTAGTGTGGGGAAAACAGCTACCTAAGTCAGTCCTCATCCCACATTCTACAGTGACCTGGAAAGCACATCTTTCCAAGCACTGCCACGGCCCGGCTCTACACAGCCTCAGAAGGCGGCTGGAGAAGAACAGCACAAGTGGGCATGGCTGGTGGCCAACAGAACATTTAGCCATCATTATTCCTACAGCAGATTCACATGTACTGCAAAGTAGGCTTAATGAGGGAATGTTAATTTATATCCATTCACAAGAGCATAACAGGGCTCTAACACTGACCAATCATGGGCCTAACGGGTTTTAACACTTCAATGCACTATGGGATCAGAGAAAGTTACAGACATGATAATATCTAATAAATCCAATAAAAATGGAGATCAACCAAAGTAAGTTCCTGCATGTCAGATATTAAATATGACTAATGGTGTTTGACAGTGTTCCACAGAAGGTGCATTGGAGTCTCACTTCTTCCTTATCATTATCACAGAAAGAGAAAGGTAAAGCACTGCAGGAATATAAATAATTTGAAAAGCCTCATAGACAATATTCTACTGTGCGCCTCATTTGCACTTAAAAAAACCTGCCCTACAGACCTTATGTACTTTTAAGATTCATCTGAAAGATACATGAAGAAGTCTTCCAGTCAAAAATGTACATATTTAATGGAATTAGATCTCTAGGCAAGAAAATGTCAGAAGAAAAGGAGAAATATTAAAGTGAATGCAGGGTGCTCCTTTCTAGTGCTTTCCTGCTTTGATAAATATCTTCTGGGATGTCATTTACTAGAAAGTCATGATTTAACAAAAAGAAAAACTGCAGTATAAAATATACTCTCTTTATTGCTGAAGTAAGTTGCTATTTTCATATTTTCCCTCTGTATTCTGCTTTTGTCAGCCAGAGGCCTTGATATTTGCTTTTATATCATTCCCATTGAAAATGTGGTGATTATTGTGAAATATTCAATTGCAGAGCTCTTCTGATTACATGGCAAGGGGAGATCATAGGAATCTGTACTGCCACAGCCCTTTCTCTGTCTTCCAGTCTCATGTGAGGGCAATCAAACTTGGGAAAAAAAAAAAAGGTAAAAGACCCTGATTGTAGTGTTCAGTAATCACCCTGGGCCCAATGGGCTTGAAAGAAATCCTCTTTATTCAGTCACATCAGCTCCAGCTGCCTTTGCTGAACAGCAACTGAGCATCTGCAGTGCTCTTCACCCCTCCACTGCTGGCAAAGCGAAATCACCTAAAGGCACTGCCCCAAGTACATGCCTGCAGAGGCCCATGGCCTGATCCTGTCTCAGTCAGGTAGGGGTACTGCAATTGGTTATAACTTATTTGGATGGTCTGGTGCTCCACTGCTGATGTAGAAGGTTGTACCACAGATCTGCCCCCCTGCAGGAAGTGCAATCCTAATTAGCTCTTCTATAGAAAACAAAGCAGAGCTCTTAAAAATTCTCCCCCAGGATAACCTGACAAAACCAAATTCTCATTAAAATTGGCATTACTACCTGCAAAAAAATTTCAAACTCCCCTCCAAAGTAACACATTTCTGTTGGGAAAATTCAGATAAAATATTTTGAGTTAATTTCATCTACAGTGAAATATTTTGTTTCATTAAATTGACTTAAAATGTTTTATGTAATCAGTTAAGCCTGGAGTGCAGTCCCTGCTGAGACCTTTAAGTTGGCTGCATCCTTTCTATGAGGGATGTCTTATGCAGTGCAATGCAAAGTCAATGGAACCTTTCAATCAATGTAATAAAAGTATGTTGTTTCCATGACTGTCAAAATATTTTATTTGATTGGAAATATTTATGAAAAAGCACTTAATATAGCTCAATTCATATGTTTGTTTCTTTTCTGTAAAGAAAAATGACAATTTTTCAGACTACACTAGAATTTTTCTCATTCCTATGCACAACCAACAGCTTTGTTTTTTCACATACTTTCACAAAAAGACCAAGAATCCGCTTTTCCAGGCTCTTCTCTACATCTAGGTTTTGCAGTGATGTATCTCTTGGAGTGAATTTCTTTTGCATGCTGGCATGCCATCTAGGATGTATATAATACACATACATGAGAACACCTAATACATCCAATATATGAACTCTTCAACAAAACATCTTATCCCAAATTCCTGCGCACTTCCCACAACAATTAAGCGAATCCCAAGCAAAACTTCTAGTAATTCTTGTTTCTATAAGGATTTTTAAGATGTCTAAATCTTGGCATGTAGGCTGGAAAGTTCTGAATTGTCTGACCAATACTACAGAGATTTTTGGGAAAAAAGGCAAGCATGGAAAATTTGGATTCCTATTTTAGGTCTTGTTTTTAGGCCACTGGACTAGACTTTACCAGAACAGTTTCTCCTACTTTCTACTGGCACAGCATTCTGCATTTAAAGTACAACCGGGGACATTCAGGATACCATTTATATCTTGTTAAATGCCTGCACATGTTCACGTCTAACTCTCCCGCACACATCTTCCATACTGATAGTTTGTCACAGATTCACTTCCCACAGCATAGGAGGAATTCACCCTGTAAACACCCACACTGTATCTCCTTGAGAGATGTTCTCTCCTTTCTGGCTATGCTGACTGTTTGGGTAACAGATGTTGATCCTTGAAGCATCCCTGTCATCATCTGTATCAGCCCCCACTGCACTGAACAGTATCGTTTGCATCTCAGAGAAATGTAGTTTCAGGCTATTCACAAGTCAGCCAGACACTTCTGCATCAGTAATACTCACTTCACATTTTAAAGACTTTCAAAAAATGCTAGTTGAAGAGTTGGATTTTGCAAAATGAGAAGTGTGAAGGTCCCTCTGTAGCTGTCTGGGACATGCGATGTGCGTAGGCATGTGTTCAATCACATTTGCTTATTTCCACATTGAGCTTGACTACAACTGCGTGTCATGGAGGAACCGATCCAGCTCATAACTTGACTGAGAGTTGGAGCTGATCCTAAATCATACCCCCGAAGTGCTGCTGCTCTGAAGTACAAAAAAAATAATGAAAAAACATCAAAATTCCACAACTTCACAGGAAAGCAACATACTCTTCTTTCAGTGCAGTGGTACTGAAAGTATTCACAGCTTTATGAGATCTCCCAAAATCCTTCTGGTGGTTGTGAGGTGGCTGAACTTTACTTCTAAACATGAGCAAGAGCTGCATGTCTCTGACATAGCCCCTTACTCCCATTTATCATTGCCGATACTGTCTTTTAAACCAAATGTTAGTAATAAGAAGACTATTTTGACTGGAAGTCCTAACAAGTCCTAGAAAGAAACATTTTTTTTTTTTTTTAATCTAATAGACATTTCCTACACTAAAATTGAATTGTTTTGGATTTACACCAGTGTGACTCCTGTAACTCTTGGCCCTACTCAGAAAGTCTAATGCTATGAGAAGCTTAGCTATATAAGACAAGCCTTTATTTACATTCTATCAAAAAAGTAGGATTAAAAAAAATAAATATCTTACATGTTGAGAATTAGCTTGTTTACCCCAAAGCAACAAACTGTCTGTCTTCTCTCTCTGTCTCATACCTCATGGCTTCAGCTGTTAGCCCCTCTTCTCATCTTGTCAGCTTTCTCTATTTCTGCAATGCTTTGGAGCAAAACTCTCTGCTGGGGTAACTCCAAAGAAATCAATAGACATATGCCAGAAGAGGTTTTGATTCATGGGATAAACCCTTCAGTGGTATAAAGTGATGCTGATCTAATGAAGTAAATGGAGATACACTGCTTTACAGTAGTTGAGGGCTGTGCATTACGTCTGTAATGACAGACTGGCATCTGTGTCTCCTCGCTTCCAGCCTGCAGATGATTTTAAGTTGCCAGTAGTATTTGATGCTGTTATTAAACACTGAACTTCTCTCACATGCTGGTTAGCCCAGCCACCCTGTCAGCTGCAGCACTGCACCAACCTTGCTCCTGATGTGGCTAACAGAGATCAACTGTGCTAGGAGAGTGCTCTGGCTACCCATAAACCAAGACAAAGGATTTTTCCAGTGGCATTTAATTATTAAGATTTCTTTTTTTCCACCCTGCAACAAGGGACACTGCAAGAAGTGGCAGAGATGATGCACACCAGCCTCCTGCTCATTAACACTCACTTGGGGAAAGAGATAATTTGCCTTTGTCTTTCTGAACCATGTTGAGAAATTTATTTCAGCAGTGTCAGTCACATAAGATGATAAAAATGGTGCAAATCATGCAAAGGAAAAGAAGCTGCCTTAGCACGATTTGAATTTATACGATGAATAAGATTACTAATTAATTGCTAAAGTGCTATTTGTAATTGTCCCTCTCTGATAAATGGATTAGAACAGATGTTTTAATGTGCATTTTTCATCATTGTTTCAGACACAGGAATATGTGCAAAACCAAAAAAAATGTGGTGATCCAGAAAGCAGGCTCTAGAAGATAAATGGAGGGTTATGTAAGACAAAAAAAAAATGCCACACTCATTTCCTGGAACAGAAATCGCCCAAAGAGCCCAATAACTTTCCCAATATATTCAGTAAATGATGACATGAATGAAATGCATAGTTCATAATTGTAGATAAATAACACCTAATCACTTCAAGCACTCCTTTAGTGCTCTACGGCCCTGGACTTGAGCTGCTGAGAAGTGAATAGCAGCAGCTTAGGAAATCGAGAGCACAACTCGATGTTAGCCTGATCCTGGGGCAATGGCATGTCCCACTGCAGAGCTGTTGGAGGCCTGTTCTGCTTCGTGCCTGGTGCCCAAGGAGCCCCAGTGTGATAGTGACTGTGAATCTGCATGAAGGGACTCATTGGAAGCACTACACAGAGGCAGGCAGCAAAAACCTGTTGTGCTGTCACTACTTGAGAGCCACATGGTGGCTAGCTAGGCTTCCCTGAAATGGGCCAGGGTCAGCCATCTAGAAGGTAACAGAAAAAAAAACATAGCCTACATGTTTTCACACCATTATACAGATGTGAACTCTTTAGGACAACCATCACTTAAAGATACTGCAATCAGAACCTGATCCTACATAATCTCCTGGATCTTGGAGAGGTGCAGGACAGTCAAGGTTGTGTCCCAGTCCATGAACAGTGCTGTGGAGAGCACCCCTAGGCACAAGAGCTACATAGGTGTCTACATTTTGCCTGTACCCAGGGCTAAACTGTATCAGTTGTTCTACCACCTGATGACCCCTCCCCAGCTGAGAATAGGAATCAGGGGAAAAAAAAGGAAAAGCCCCATGGGTTAAAGTAGAAACAGACTTAATGCAATAACAAAACTAACGCAGTCACCAACATAAAGTGTACAAGGTTCTACTCAGCCTGGTCCTTAGGATCAGCAGCAGGAGCAGAAGGTCAGGAGGGAAGAGTCCCAAGAAGGGGAACTCCACCCTCACTGAACTCCCTCCTTTTATAATGAGCACGATTAAGTGCTATGGGATACACCTGTGAGTCAGCTGACCTGATTGGATCTCCCAGCTGAGCCAGGGCTACTCATGGCCTGCCTGCATGGCTGGCCCATGGGGCTGTGCCTGGGAAACCAGGACAATAGGCACCCTTGCTCTCCACTAGCCCTGTCAGTGCACCCTGCCCTGGGCTTTAGCCTCACCCATAGTAGCAGCAGCAGCAGCAGCGAGGAAAATGGGGTGGCTCCCAGTGCACTGCAGTATGTTTGCCCTCCACCTCCTGTGTCCACAACTCACCACTGAGACATCTCCCAGCGACACAGCACATGGGTGTCACCAAAGGGTAAATGGCATCAGGCTTCTAATCGTCAGTGCACTGTGATCTGAAAAGAATTCTGCAATATCAATTCTTCTAATGGTATTAAAAGAGGCAGTATTACTTTTCATTTGTCCAAGTAATCTGATTGAGTGTAACACAGTTGAAATTTCATTTCCTATATCTTTATTAAAGCAGTGCCACTCTTTAAAGAGAAATGTTAGCAGAAGAACGAACAGAAACTATTTGTATTGTCTAGTGTTTTTTTTAAAAAAAAGGAAGCGAAGAAGAAGGTAGACTGGCTCCATATTAGCTTTTAATAAACCATGAATAATAAAGATTTTTTAAAAAAATGTTAAAGGATTTGCAACTACAACCTAATTAAGTTCCCAGCCATTGGAGGGATTTGTTTAAATTTGACCTGAGCCATGCTAGTTAGCCAGGGCATCTGTTAGCTCTCACTGAAGAACAAAGATTACATATTAGTTCAAAGGATGTGTGCAAGACACTTGTGGAATTGAATGAGCATGACCAAATGAAATGATTTATTTATTTACAGTGTTTTGGTTTTCATTCTTTGTGACATATGACTTCCTCCAGAATGCTCTGCTCCTGTTATCCTGCACTGGGATACAACAGTCTTTTAAGAAATACATAGGTATGTGATACAAAATGCTTGAAACAGGGTGGCATGCTCAGGTGGCATTTGCTCACAGAAACATTCCTTTTAATGCTCTCATTAGTGCCTTTATTGTGCATAAAGAGAAAGTATCAAAACTTCACTGACAAAACATTATGAGAATACAGGCAGGCAAGCCTCAAAAGACGCTCAGATTATTACTGACAACTGACAGTGCCTGACACCACCTTGCTCGGCAGTAAATGAACTAAAGAAGTGCTAATTGCTTTGAAGTTAATAAAGACTATATTGCCTTTCAATAATTGGTGTTTGTTTAGCTACTATGATTATAGCTATCTCTTTCTAGTTGAGCAATGTAAGATGGCAGAAGTTCCACCTTTTACAAGTTTTAAATCCCTGTAGAATTGACAGAAAAAGCCGTAACCACAAATTGGTTTGCAATTTTCCTCTTTCTTCCCAGCAAGATCTGTATGGTTATATTATGAACCTTGCTTCAAACAAACTGCTTCTGACTTTTATGATCCTTTTGTGATCTAAATGGCTATCTCATAAGATATTCCACTGCAGCTTCTTTTTCAATTGCTTTTACTGTGAAATGGCATTCTGGAGATTTCTGGGGACCATTTCACACTCTTACAGTATTGATTTGCTAAACCTGATGATAGGTTTATATTTAAGATGCAGTCTAGTATATGAACAAAGTGTAAAGCTTATGGAGAACAGATTCAGGACTTTCAGTAACCCCATCTTCTTGATGGGGTTTGTTTCTTTAAAGAAGGTTAGTGCTTTACACTGCATTTTTGAGTGCAGGTTGTTTCTAATTGTCTTGGAATGTTTCCATTACACTGAATTATGGTCACAGAAAAAAATATGGAGAAGATGACTGCTAGTAACTTGTAACTCTTTCCAACATAAGGTCAGAGCAAATACACAAAGGCACTTGGGAACCTAAATGGAAAAATGGATGTGAGATTGTTCCCTGAGTTCTCACTTGCAAGGATGGCAGAGGATAGATTTTCTCCTGGGTATACTAGAAAGCTGATAACAAAACTAACTTCTTTTGGCTTTGGTTTTGGTGATATGCACTTTCCTTTAAATGACTGATCATTGTACAATGGTTATGGGCCAAGAAAAAATAATCTTTGATGGATTTATAGCATAAAAATGAGTCAGAAATGCTTTTATGCAGAGAATGAAACTTAATATTCTCTTGGGCTAAACCACAAGCCCATGGCTCTGCCTTTACTCTAGCAAATGTTATAAAATTAAGAGATGGACCCAGGTAACCCAATCGAAGCAAAATAAAACAATCAGGTATGCACAAATACAGTGAGGAACACCCAAAGACCAAGAAATTGATCTGACAGGGCCCAGAAGTTCCAGGACATTTTGTTTAGAAGACAGCAAAATAAATGCTATGAATATGAACAGCATTGTACCACCCAAATGAACACAGCTTCACTAGTGTTCCCCAAATGCTACTGAACTTCTGTAGGATGGTGCAAAAGTAGGAAAGGGAGAGTCTGAGACAGCTTCTGGAGTGGAGGCAGTATTTAGGTGTCTATATGCCTCTACATGGGCAATTAAGGAGAGGAACCGAGAAACTCACTGCTGTGGAGGACATGGGATAAAAGGAGTGGGGAATCCATTACCCTGCAACCAAGACTTTTAAATCAGTGACTAAAAGATCATTTGAATGCAGCACAATTATATGTTTTTTTAAAAAAATAATTAAATGGCTCCTTTTAAAAGAGAAGCTGAAGTACATATACTAGGGTATATGTCCAGAACAATCCTCTACATACATTATTAGATGCATGGCTTTATTCCTGAAATGTGTGGATGAATTTTGGAGTGCGTGCATGAGCGATGACATGGTTGTATATGACTGGTGAGTGGAGTCTAGATGAATTGCTTGTTGATATTAAACAAATGAAGAAATTCCTCTAGCAATATCTGGAATAAGTGAAGATAACACTAGTTAGAGCTGACCAGGGTCAGCTTTTGCTTGCACAACAACAATCTTGCATGCTCATTTCTAAGTCTAGCCTGATGTCTGACTTCTTTCTCTCTGCTTCCAGACACTTCCATTTTTTTTTTTTGGTTTGTTTTTGCATCTCTGTCCCCTGCCGTAGGATCTGCACTACTGTCTTAAATGTCATGCAGACTAGAAAGAAATTTTGGATTTTCCTCAATACAATTTTAATGACAAAATAGGAACACATAAAAGTAAAGAAGTGCCAGTGTTGTAAGAGCATTGACAGTGGGCAGTATCTCATGAAATTCATACATGATGGGTTAGCAAACAGACAATCAGAGCTGCAGAGCCTTTAATTGCTGGTGAGGGACTTTGAAATGTGTTGCAGTGAGTTTTTTGTGCATTTTTGTAGCTTGCTAAATTAAAGTTTCACATATGCGCAAAAAAGCTGAAAAGTTCATACCCTCCGGGATCTTCAGACTTCCATAAAAAATCCTGCAAGGCGTGCAGCTATTTCAGGATTTTAAAGGGTTGATCAATTCAGGTAAGCTATTCTTTATAGATCACACAAATCGCCCAAGTCATCATCAGTATTATATCTCATATGTATTATAGATCTGGTAAGAAACATCTGTCAAGACTAAAGCCTAACCGCTGTCACAGTAGCTATACAATAAACATGGACATTTTAGAACACCATTAATAGTCTGGGTGAGAGAACAGGGAGTATGCTTGTTAAATTAGCAAATAACAACCGTGTGAGAAGGTGTGCAAGTGTTTTGGAGGATGGGTCAGAATACAAAATGATCCTGATGAAGTGGAGATACGATCTGAAGAAACAGGCTAAAATTCAGTGTGGACAAGTTCAAGGTACTACAGTTTATCAGGAAAATTCAACAGCAAAAAACAAGGTAGAAAATGACCCATAAGGCAGCTTTCTAGAAAAAGATCAGATGGTTATAATGGATTACACACTGAGCATCAGTCAATAGTATCAGGTGGTTGCAGAAAAGGCAATGATTCTCTTGGGATGGATAAAAAGAAGTGTAGCTTGCAAAATATATGGCATAATTCTACTGCCCTGTATGGCAGGTATGGCTTAAGCTAAAGCACCTGTTTACCCAAGATGGCTGTTGGGAAGCTGGGAAATAAAACTCTACATTTTGCGTCCCCTGTTTGTAAAACAAAACCAAAATCTGTTTCTGAGGTGGTACATGCAATCTGGCTATGTGCATCAAAGGTGGAAACTACTGTCTGAAGCAGCAAGGTGCTTCTAGGTCTGTTCTATGGTATCCACACAGATGCTGAGGAAGATTTCTGCTGAACAGTAGTTAGAAAATTTTCTTGTTAGCACCTAATATTAATTCTTCAGAAGTGTTTCTCTCATTGGTAGGTATCGGCAAGACAGTGCTCACTTGCCTTGTTTTATTTAAAAACAAAAAAGCCTCAGAAGCATACATATATGCTATAATGTCCTACAGACGTGGCACACCTGTTTCTAGATATCCATATCTACCTGTCTGCCTGACTGTCCATCTGTCTGTCTATCTCTCTGTCTTTGCACAGATCTATATAAATGGGGCTTATACATCTGGATACACTGGAGATAGCAGCATACAGTGTTTCTGTCACACACCTAAAACTTTCATCTTACTTTTGCATCTCAGATCTTTTTTCACCAGATTAAAATTTGCGGTGCACTGAGATAATTTATTTATTTATTTATTTCCCCCCCACAGTTTTTACTGATTTTTAATCCAAAGCACCTTGGGCTGTTTGTAGTCTAAGATGTCTCTGTCCTGTGCAAATGTGGGTTGTGTACACAGCTACAGCACTGCAAAAGGCACATTTTGGAACAGTCATTAAGGTACTCTATCCTCTAGGTCAATTGAGAATAAACTCAAAGTAGAGTTGGCAAGAATTATTCTGTGATTTCCTCTGTGAAGTATTTCAACAAGATCTTTAAAGACTCAACCAAACATTCCCAAAGCAAATTAAGCAGATGACATTATCCTTCCCTCTTGACTTCATGCCCTGAAACATTGAATGGAGACATTGCCAGGGTCAGATTCCCAGCTTCAGTGAAGCTACAGTGACTGAAAATCAGTGCTTGTCAGCAGAATAAGAATAAACAACACTCTATCAAGGAGGGACTCAACATCCTGGTTTTGAGAACAGCACTTTACAGAAGCATATGATCTGTAACAGCAGGAAAGCAATTCAGACTCTCAACCTGTAAACTTTGTTCAACACAATTCATAAGTCTCTTTCTTCCTAATGCCTTTGTCTGGATATACTGTCTGTCTTTCTTATTTTAGGAAATCATACTCCAATTATGCTTCTTAAAATAACCAAAGACAGACAGAGCATAAAAAGCTTACCTTTAAGATTAAAAAACTTTATGCAAATACACTGAGAGGAGATTCAACAATCCAAAACATACAATGTTATTTTTCTATGGCTATTCTAGATAAACATTAGTAATACATGGGCTACTTTTCAATGTTGGTATCAATATCAAAAGACTGGAAACTCTTAAAACACTGTAAGACCATCTGTGCATGCTAGCAACTGCCAAATCTGCAACTGTGGTTTCTTCCCTGCTAATTCCATATTTTCCTGATAGATTAATGGGCACTATTTATCCAGAATAAATAAATGTGGAAGGCCCGCCTTCCCCCTTCACTGCGCCTCATCATTTTACTGATTTCCACCAGACCACTGAGCACATTAATGCAAGTAAGCCACTGTCTGGATTAGAAAATATGGCATTTGGTAGAGAAGGAATGCTTGGCATTGCCAGTTTCTTTACAGACTGAAAGTCCTTTAAGTTAAAAAGATATATATTCAGAGAACTCCAGACTACAAACAACACAGATAAACTGAAGTTGAAGGATTTTTCTTTCCTTTCCCTGACTTAAATGTAACCTATGAGCAGAAAAGCATAGATATTTCACTCATACTACTCCTGTTTCACCGTGTGCATTCGTCTTGTTATTTCTTTTGAGAGGCATGTCGGACACATATATTTAGACTTCTAGTTTGCTAATTTATGCCAGCTAGTGTAAAATTATAGGGTTGAGAATAAAGTTGCAGAATCAAACCTTTATATGTGCTTTGAAGGAAAATTCTGTACTATATACAGTAAGACTTCCACAATCCACAATTTGCTAATCTTTCCACTTAGTAATTTGCATTCCTGGATGCACACACATGCATTCACAAACATACATACTTCACAGGTTTAATAAGAGAACCACATTTCAAGGAGCTCTCATACTATTCAGATTACATTCATCTCTATAAAATGTATTACTGTAGCTGTGCTACCACGTATCTAATAGGGTGTTTAATCTACAGAAGTCTAACTACATATATCTAACACATTATCTGCCACTTGGATGATTTCATTGTGTGTTCATGGGGTGCTAATTGCAAATTTGGAATGCAAAGAGTACGTAATCTTGTTAAACACATTTCTTTAAAAGGACGAGATATGCCTTTGCTGTATGTCTGCTGTCCCCATTCACTGTAGCTCCAGGTTTTGCTAAGAGGTATAAACTGATAAAGCCTGTTGGTGCATTTGCTGACATATCTTATCCTGAATGACATTATCATGGCATATTATATCTAAAAAAAAAATAAATTGCTAAGGACTGGGCACCCCATTGGCAAGACATGAGCAAGCCACATTCCAAGAGAAGCATGCTCTCCGTGGATCTGTAGGAGCAAGGCAGAGGACTGCTGCTGTGTAAGCTCTGACAGGGATGCCTGTTGTTCTTTGCTACTTTCTTAATTGTCTCTGTCGTCTCTCCTTCCTTGTAAATACATATTAGGTTAAAAACAAAGCCTGGAAATTCACCCAAGTGAAGCACAAGTGAGGAGCAGCACAAACTCCCTAATCCTAAGAGACAGAGAAGGAAGGTAGAGCGGTGTAGGTTCACCTTCAGCCTGAAAAACTAGCAGATGAGACACTTTGGAAACATTTTACACTAAGCAGTCTCCCACTACTTAATACAGTATCACTTCTAGTGAGGTAAATTAGCAGAAAGAAGGTTAAATTGACCTAAAAGAAATCACTATAAAAATCAAGCAAATAATACTTTTCTGAATCTTATTTATATTTCTAAATACAGACAAGAAGAGGTTGTCCTATTCTTTATCTGTTCCAGACAGCTTTTGAAAGCTTGGACTTTATTGAAACCCTTCTGTTGTTTTTTTTTCCACTGCTTGAAACACTCTGTGCTGCATTTATTTCCTATTTATTTAATTTTTGCATATATAAAATGATTGGTTTTGATGCAATTTTTTTATATCAGCATGATGACCAAACTCAATCACATATATCCATAAATTCATGACAATATTAAATAGAAGCTTTAATTATTACTTAAGTAATAAACTTTGAGATTACTTAAGTGAAAACATAATGGGGCTTAGTGGCAGTTGAGCAGATGATGAAGTATTTTCTGAAATGGGGGTATTTCCTGAAGACCATTTATGGCTTTTACAACCCTGACTGGGTCTAAAGTGACAAGCACCAAGCTATAATATTTAAGAAGCTGAAGAAATAATATATTCCCAGCCTTAGAAACACACTGACTGCACCTGCTTGTTCATGCACAGAGTGGCAATGTCATCATTTTGAATGGAATTGGTTATTCAGGTAAATAAATATATCAAGGGCTAGGAAGAAGAAGAAAAAAAATCCAACAACCCTGAAGGCAGTTTAGAAAAAAATTAAAACCTGTCAAAAAACCATGGAAGTCCTCAGTTATAGCTTATCCAAGATTTTATGAAGGGAGAAAAGCTTGACTCCTTTGAGCCAATACTGTTTACAGTTGCTGCAATGAAAATTCTAATTTTGTGCTCTAATGAACACAAAACGATCCATAGTCAACCTTGGCAAAACTTATAATGACTGTGTAATTGAAGTGACTTTGTCACATTAAAAAAATATTTTACAAAATTGTAGGAAACTGCCAAGAAATAAAACTATGGGATGGACAGTCTTGGATATGTGATACAGACAGCCATATCGTCTTTGCTGCTTGGTAAATGTCGGGCTTATAAAGCTGTGAGACATTTGTCTGCAGTTGCTCTTCTTATATCACATATTAAGACTAATTGTGAATTACAGCAAGTGCTTTATCATGAATGTGTGACCCAGAATTTTTTTTTTTTACAACATTGCTTGTGCTGTTATGCTGTCTAGCAGAATCTGTATGTTCAGGAGGTGCTATATGGTAAGCTGCCATGTTAATCTCAATGTACAGGTTGTATAACACAGGTGGACCTTCAAAAAGCTCCTCCATTTTGGAAATCTTATGGAGAAGGAGTACCAGAGAGAACTGGGATCACAGCCCATTGGGGAGGATACAGCTTCAAGCACTGTCATGGATAGAATTTTCTTCGAGACACCAGATTTCTCTAGAAATATCCCTGACAGAACTGGCAGACACTTGACTTGCAGGTTTATGCTCACCATGATACACCTTCTGGACAGTTTACTCTTGAGTTTCCCCTGTCCCCTCCCTATACCTTGACCTCCAGGAGGGCCCATGTTTTTATCCTCCAGTGGGCAAAGCACTTGGCTCCCTCCATCTGCCTGCACAGACACTTCACTGCCCAGGGACAGGGGCTGAACTGATGGAGAGAAGGTAAGTCCAGGGTAAGGAGCAGTTTTGTGTCAGCAAAGCACGTTAGTATTTAACAGCTGCTGTGCTGAAATAGAGGGATCAAGCAATATCTGAAGTCCAAATTCTCCTCTGATATAACTCCACTTACATAGAGCTTGGCTTTAAATATCATCGTTTTGGTTTCAAATATGACTGAACTTATATTTTCTATTAGCACAACAGTGACTTCAGTAAGCAACTAAGGTAAGTCCTGTAAAGAATGCTAATACTATCCCCAAATGCAATACTAAAGCCTTTTTTTCAGAGTATTCCTGAATGATCTGGGGATTGGGCATCTAAGCATCTTTAGGAGAAATAAATAAATAACCTCTCTGCTTTCACTGTGGTAAGAATTTTTCCAGAGATCAGTATTTCAGAAGACTTTTCACAGTGCTCTTTCACTTGAAAGACAAATCTGATTCAACATGAAGTTCCATTATGAAGAAACTGTTACATGTGATGACACTGGTTATTGAAAATTGAAATGAAGTGAGAGGAAGCTAACACCAACTTGTATGAAATTCTGCTGTCTTTGAATGACACAGGGAACTCAATATATCTAATCATCAAAGTGAAGCCCATTGGGAACTGAACTACAGTTGTATTGCAGAAGGTTGCTGCTTGATTGTTAGACCCAAAAGTGCTAAGCCATATGCCACTTATTTCTGTGTCTAAATAGCTTACAATGATTGATACCAAGGGTGGCTCTCCTCCTCACAGTGAAACAATCATGAAGACAACAGGAATTAGGAAACAGAGTATACAGACTCTTTTTTACAATCCTAATTTTTTACCCTGTCAGTTCATGAAACATAATGTAATTTATTCTTTAATAAATTCAGGCCACACTCTATTTTTCCCTGGCAGAACACTAGCTTTTGCACAGACCTTAGCTTGCAAGCTGCATTCAGTATATTTTTCTCTCGCTACTGTTGGTGTGTGGCCAGATGAGCCTGATTATAAGGGCTCAGTGCTGGCCTTGAGTGTAAAAATTTTTCCTGCTTTCTTTAGGAAGATTTTTTTCCACCTTCCTTGTGCCAATCTCCTTGATTTTTCTTCCTCACTCATCTGTCTCTCCGAATCAGCCTTTTCCCAGCACTCCTCCAGCCTCCCCACCCTCAAAGTCGCTCCAAGGTCAGCGGAGGGCCCTCGTACGCAGGGGCTCCACGTGTCCCTCCTCCCAGCTGGAGGCAAAACACGCTCTGTTTACAATATGCTCCGTTTCCACTTGACAAGGCCTGGAAGCTGCTACATATATCTGAACTTAGGTCCCACAGTTAGAGAGCACAGCGCTGTCAAGATATGGCCCACTTCTACAATGAAAGAGCCAGCAAACTGGCAGGGTCTGATGGATGAGCTGATACTTGAACATACATTACATCTGTAATGTGAGAGTTACGTGACTCAACAAAGCCTCAACATACAGCACAAAACAAAAATCAGCTCAGACATTACAAGCACCCTGGCTCCAACTATGCTAATCTCTTCTTTCATCCATGATGTTTGCAAGTCACATAGCGTTACGGTAAAGTGTTCTGCAAATAAAGGAGTATCTGCAGCTTCCCTGCCACTATTAATAAAAATATTTAATGCTCTTGTTAGGAGGCGCAATTTGATTACTGAACTGTTATCCAACAAATCCTGAAAACAATTCAAAGTAAATTTCCCTAATATGTCTATTTTTCTATCCTGCCAGAAGGGTTGCTAATGAATTTGCTGCTTGAATGCACAGACAGATTGGGAACTATAACTGTGCTGGCCTGGGCAACATGGCACTGGCACCAAAAACCTATTTGTACCCATGCAAAGTTCTCTCTAGAGTATGTCTCTCATCCAGAGGTGATTTTCCAATAAAATCAGCCTCGATTATTGCAAGCGCAGGAGCAATCCCTGAGGGAGTATATCAGGCAATTCAATACTAGGAAATGTTGTACTAGGCAAAATTAACCTTGTAGCAGTGTTATTTCCTGAAACATTATCTAGCTTTTGCCTTTCTTTCGTATTCATCTATCCTAAATGACTGGAGTTTTTTTCTACTTCTCTCACTTAGCACAAGATAATTATTTTTTTGTACTTGTATTTAAAAAAAACAATTGCTTGAAAGACACCTGTTTTTCTTTTATTTCACTT
Source organism: Podargus strigoides (assembly GCA_028020825.1). Lineage (NCBI taxonomy): Eukaryota > Metazoa > Chordata > Aves > Caprimulgiformes > Podargidae > Podargus > Podargus strigoides. The sequence continues at coordinate 12,476,345 of CM051631.1, forward strand.
ACTGCCAAAGTAAAGGACTGTTTGCTGTATGGAAGGCACTTCTTTTTGTATATATAAAAGGTGATAGCAAGGAAGACCACCTTTATTCTGCCCTATTTTCATGAATCTGCAAGGCAGAGGAAACCTACTAGATATATTACCATGAGGCCACAGGCCAGAAAGAGCAAGAAAACTTCATTGTCCCCTCTCACACCAAGGTAAAATTAGGAGAAATTTCAGTGAAACTAGAGGAGTTTTGCAGTCCAGAGGAAAGCAGACACAGGCCTACAGATCCCAAAGATACTGTTGACTGTCTCAGTTAAATCCCACTGCCTGGTAGCTTTAACCACTGACTCTTAGCAGGCCCTCCAGGGCAGGGATCTTCACCTGGAGAGTGTCTAGCACATGCTAGAACCTAAATAAACCACATAGTCATAATTGTATGCTAACACTACTTACAGTTTTGCTTTGGTTATTTATCTTCTAGCAGCACAAAAGTGGCACAACAGTGAAATTCAGGAGTACGAGATCTGAAGACTGGTTGCTATACTGGATTCAGCCAGCGGTGCTGAAACCAGCGGAACAGGTACTCCTGTTTATACCAGGATCGGGCCTTTTCTTCAATTTTGCTAGCATTTGTTGCTTGGTTGCAGTATCTCAATTGCTCAAAAGTATATTTTTAAAACATTAATTAAAAAAAGATCACAGGTAGGTAGAAAACAGCTGTTACTTAACACAAAGCCCATAGTGAAAACATAGAATAATTGTTTGAATAAATGCTAAGTAACTTAAAATTAAAAATAATAACCAGAAAGACAAATATAAAATCTAAAATGATCAAAACTACAGCATGACTGAGGAGAGAAGAATGGGTACGCCTTTGATCAACAGCAGATACATGCTAAAACTGGAAAAAATATTGACCTTAACTAACTTTTTTTTAATGTCAAAAGAAGGAATCGGGCAAAAAAAGGTTTTGTTTGGCTTAGACTTTCACTTTTTCACAACTTTAAAGAATTTAGCTAAATTTAATCTTAACAAACTGTATCACAATTAAGGTACAAAAAAGTTGTTTTGAAAAATAACAAAAGACCCAGTTAAAATGAAAATACTTATTTTTGTCCAGCTTCGAGACTCCTGACAAATTTTACACAAAGGCATGATTAGCTTTGGTCAACTGGCATATGCATGTCTCTAAATAAAAATATACAAAAGAGAAGGTTTTAATAGCTGTTTGAAGTTCTGTGATGGCTACTGAGCATCATGCCTGGCTTGGCAGCTGAGGGTTGCCTTGTGGCAGAATACAGCCAGCAGTGCTTGGTAGTGGTGGTGCGTGCTCAGATTTGTAAGAGATTAGATGAATGAGCTCTCAGAGTCTGTTCATCTCGTTGTCTTGTAAGCAAACATTGTGCACTACACAGGACGTGTGGTAATTTAACCATCTACTATAAATTATACAATCAAGTTGGAAGCGTTTCACTATAAAAATGTACTGTGCTGCTTTGAAAAATGTATGTTCTCTCTAGGTACCTGTTGTGGTGGTAGCTGAAAACCTTAATAAAGCACAAACTATTTTATATTTCAGGACTTAGCCAATGTGACTCATTTGTACAGTTTTAAGTCCAAACAAACTGCTAGTCAACTAAATTATAACTTATTACCACAGGCTACAGACTTTTAATACATTCTGTGGTTGGAACAGGACTGATTTACTGTTTTGGGCCATGCCAGTAGTTATCATGCATCATTTCCCTAGAAATAAAAATAGCCCTACTGTGGTTATCCTTTGGACTGATAAAAATATATCTAACAAGCTGTGTCAGAGGAACAAATTCAGAAAATAAAAGTAAAATATTAAATAGACTTATTATTTTGTGTCTGAAGTACTACATCTTCCAGCTGCCGTGATGACTTTGGAATAAAGCAAAAGGTACTGCAAAAAGGAAAAAAAGATCTAAAGGAGCAATTCAGCTCTGAAAAAACCCCATGGGGATAGCTGAATTGTCAGAGCTTTGCAAGAGTCAAAATTTACATAAAAATCAGTATTTAGGGATTAATGTGATATAATCAAAAAGGATTTAATATGTGCAGTTCTTTGCAAACAGTTTAAAAGCATCAGGTCTATAATCCATTTCCAACACTAACCTTTAACTTGTAAGAGTAAAATAATCCTTCGCAACATTTCTAGAGTTCACATTCTGCTGAGGAAACATAGCCCCCCCTAAATAAATAAATAAAACTCACTGCAAACCAACAGTAGCGTACGTGTATTGGTTTTCATAGCGATACTCCAGGTGCTGACCCTGGTGTGAGTACTGCTTGTGTACACAGACTTGACCACGTGGCCCAACATGCAAAATCAGTGGCATTTGGGGTTTTTGTGAATTTTTGGAGGGAATTTATTGCTGATGCAATAAACTGAACCCATTGACTGAACTCTGCACCTGTGTAGATACCTAAGTGGACAGACTAGGAGGATCAGGGGCTAAGAACATTGTCTATAATTGCCTGTAAGCAGGCTTTTTCCTGGATTTCTACTGGGGATTTGAATTCTTTTGCATGCTAGACTTAGAGTATTAAAACATAAATATGAATGGATTTCTTCGAGAAATGAGTATGGGCAGGCAGTTTAGGCACAATGCTGTAAAGGATTTTTAGAACTAATTGAATTGGTGCTGACTGATTTAGTCATTTGCCAGAAACAGTCTGAGGAGAAACAATGGGAAGGAAGGTTTAGAAGCAAAGACTAGGAGGTGGTGGTGTGGAAATTGCTTGGGAGTCTTAATGAGAATGAGAGTTCTAGTAGGTTTGGGATTTTTGTTGCTTTAAAAGTGGTGTGAGTTCTTTAGTAAAAGACCTTTAGGTACAGATACACAAAAGTCCATATGTACCTGTGGTCTACAGATGTCAATGTATACATGTATGTACATATATACACACATGTATATAGGTATATATGGCCATCCTCCCATATAATTATCCATGAATGGGAGGCTTTTTCAACCTAGACATGACACACTTTTTTTCTTCTTTTTTTAAATGCAGGACAGGAGATACCCTGCAGTGGAAGAGCTGAGCGTGCATACCAATGGCACACCGCCCCTTTCGTACCTCTATTGGTTACGAGTCCCTGATTTGACTGGTTAAAAACAAACCAACCTTCAGAGTTAGCCCGCTGGCCTACACTTTTGCCAACAGGAGCAAAAGATCTGTTTATGGTTACTGCTATTACAGCATACATTAACTGACCCTCGGAGTCTGACCTGCTTGCCCTCCCGCTTAGTGAGTCAATAAGAAAATCCTCTGGCTCTGCATGACTTGCTTAGACCTCAGACCTTCCATGCAGAATAAGGTCTATCCAGGGAGGGAAAAACAAGGTGCCACTCCAGCTGGTAAAACAAAGATATTTTTAAAGTGCAGTCAGTAGAAACAGTCACTCCTATTCCATGTATAATCAAGGATGAAAAGGCCACGAAAAATACCACTGCGCTTTGCAAATGAGAGGTCAATTGAAATGTCAAGATATCAAATGTTAATGGATTGCATTTCCAATGATGGTTGGGACAGAAAACCATACCAAGTCAAGTCAGATGCCCTTCCGAGGAGAAGATGAGTTTTATAGCAGGAAAAGACAATAAACACCAGAAGTCTTTCTGGTTAACAAACTTGTGGCTGATGGAAAACAAATATATTTTGAAAATATAAAAAGTAGCAGGATTTTAACACAAGCTATAATCCCAAATCATGTATCTGGAAGTCATTAAATCTACAGCAACTTTAAGCATATGCAAGTGTTTGAGGGAAATGCCATTGCTTTCTATTGAAGATTTTTAAAAGGACTATAAAAGAAGAGAATATAAAGGACACTCAAGGAAGCCAATGTTTTCTTCCCTGAAGCAAGAAGTCAATTCCAATATTCTCACAGTTCTACAGAAGTTCATGGACTACATGGACCACTCCTAAAACCATTCATTTTCCATTTAAAGATGAGTTCCTATGGATGTGTTGTGTCCTGCAGTGCTAATAGCAACACGGAATTGAGACCAAGCCTTCTGAAGGAGCGAAATGCCACCCATGCCTACCATCAGGAAGGTCACACCAGTTAGTCAAAGCACCTAGAGACACTTGGACATTCAGAAACAAGTTGCTTGGCTGCCTTACCGAACTGTAGCAAGGAAGCTTCCTTGTTTTTTTCCCTCCATAAGTGTTAAGTACTGGAGGGACTCAACAGAACATAAAAGTAAACTTCCTCCTGAACATTAAACCAGCAACATTAATAAACTGAGCAATGAAAAGTAAATAGATCATTTCTACAGAAATCTTTATCACGCTCCTAAACTAATATGTTAAATAATGGCACTATTAGGGCCTGTCCAAGGACTCTATATAAACCATAGTCTTTAAAAGGGAGTGATTTCTGATTCTAGTTTTGGGACACAAGGATTATGTCACCACAATGTAAAAACAATGAAATTTTTTATGCTAATGACAACTGCGAATATTTTATATATATTTATATATGTAAAAAAAAATAATATTGTAACAGATGTCAAATGCTGTTAGATTCAACTCAACTTATTAGTGCATGGCTTTTAGCCAAAAGCAATTCACATTTGCAGAAGTGTACTATCACATATGTCTTAATAACAGAAATGTGTTTTTAAAAATGTATGTGATAAGTCACATATGGTAGAAGGAATCTGTACAGCTTTCAGCCCTTATGACAATGGAAGCTACTAACTGTATTTTGCATAGCTGAAGAACATTAAAATTCAAGTGAAATTCTCTTTGACATTTGAGAGCTACAAAAGCAATGACTTAAAACTAGACAAGCCTGAGCTGTACTAAGTGTGGCTGTGATGCTTATATAAATGCAATCCATATCTACTACTGCTATCTTAAAGACACTATTCTTACCTTTGCCCTGAGAGGTAATATTTTAGCATATAATCATAATTGTATACAGGTACCTTATATAGCTACATGTCACTGAAAAACACTAGGCAGATTTTTTATGCTGTTTTGTTATGCAGAATGTAATTAATATGTATAATGGATTCCCTAGGGTACTAATTGAAGCTTCCACCATGAACGCAGTCAAAGAGAAGTTAAACAACCAGTCGGGGAAACATGACAGGGTGAAATATGCACATGTAGGTGGAATGAGGGAGACTGTCCATCTGGCCTTCTTCCATTCCAAAATGTTATACTTACTCAAGTCCCATAAAGGAATGATTTAACCTAAATCACCATTTCCTCCCCACTCCTTAACCTTTTTTGTGGATTAATTAGGCATCAGTGTCGCATACACACTGTTTAGTGACTGCAAAGCTCAATACCTCTGTTACACGTGGGAAAACTCAATTCGATTGAGCCCCTCCTGAGAATTTGTCTCAAAATATTAAAAAAAAAAGTGAACAAATGATAAATGATTAAGTTGGAGTTGTTCATCAGGACTCTCATCACCTTGCAGCTCCTAGATCCTCTAGACTGTGAGGTGAAAAATCAGCTCATTTCACACTCTCTATTAAACAATCACCAGCTAACAATGACTTTAATTCAGCTTGCACTGAATTTGAACTAGCCCTATAGGCAAGAAAGGTCCCTTGTCTTATTAGAAGTTTCATGTGCTATCAGGTCCCTGCTGCATCCTATTTCTAATTTTTATCAGATTCAATGAAACATACAGAGAGTGATTTATGACTATCTTGAATCTTGCCTAATCACTCCAAGGAGTGTTCATACACATTTTGCGTTCACTTTATAAGGTGTAAATGACCATACATGATGGAAGGCAAGTGAGAAGTAGAACTGTATTCTTTTGTTATGTGTGTTAAAGCACAATGATTTGTGAGTCCTGTCAGTGCATGTTCTTACAAATACAAAACCACTCCAGTCCAAAAGCCAGCATGATCAGCAAACTACTATAAAAAACCAAACATTTCCGCTGTCTGTAACAGGGAAATACCATCACTGGGACTTAGTTAAACTGCAATGATCACCTACTGAAGCTAAAAATATGTGTTTACTTGGTACATAAGAGCCCATTAAGACTAGAGTGTTCATTATTTAAACAGAATCACTGATTGCTGGGTGCTTTAACTGAAAATGCCTTTTCCCAAAGAGCCAGGACATCTATATAGCAACTTTCTTAATTTGATGATATATGGTTGAGTGTTGCTGCTAGTGCCCTAAGATTTAAGAACTTCTCATAAAATGCCCTGGAAACTGCTCCCTGGTAGCTCACTCATCCTTCACAGAGCCCTGCTGCAAAGAGCAGAAACATACGTGTGTGTATGGTGTGAGAGAGACGCACACACAGAGTGAGAAAGAGCTCTTAATCAACAGGATGGCAAAGCCTTGATACATAGGTGCAAAATATTCCCATGTGTCTAGAAATCATTTGGCACATTCCTAGTTATTTCCCCCCTGTCAGACCTTCTCAAGGATTGCAATTAAAAATCGTAATCTTTTTAGCATGTACAAACCTCCCCAAGGCTGGGAGCACTATGTATTGAGTATGATTGTGATATTATTTGGCAGCTATTCATAGACAACGCATTAATTCATGGAAACTGGATGAAACTTGGGGAGTGCGATCATTAGGGACACATGAGAAATCAAAAGCTTTTCTCAATGATACTGACCTTTTTATAGCTATGATTAGGGGCAACTTGAATTCTATTATCTCTTTCATCGCCCTTCTTACTGTCCTACTCTTTTTAGTGAGTGTATACAACAACTTTATTAAACTTGTATTTTCAAAGGTATATAAAAATAACTTACTTTACAGGAATGTTTCTCAATTTTGTCTTTTCAGCAGCCTGTAAACAGAAGAGGGGTGGGGGAAACAAATAATTAAGCGACACACCAAAGCTCAAACAAGCCGCAAGCAAACATCAACCGGTGGATGCTCTTCAGAAGTGCACACCCAGGCAGCCCACCACGACCGGGCAGGGGCTGCAGGAGCTGGACCCTCTCAGAGACGCAGCGCTACAGGTTTTAAATACTTCTGCCCCAGTTTGTGATATCAGTGGGTCTGTTTGTTTTTAATGGCCACGAGTGTTTAGGAATGGCTCATTGAGGGTGATTACTTCACTTCCCACTCTAAGGTCTGGCCCCTTTGTCAAAAGCTATCTGTCCTTATCTGAAACAAGAACAACAGGAAAAAATAAATGGAAGAATAGACTCAGTTCCCAAAACAGTTTTTATTTGCCAACAAGAGAAAAGGGCAAGGGATGACCAAATGTTCAGATCAATTTCCTCTTGTGAAACCTCTGAGAAAACACATTCCAAATCATCTAAATGAGTAAATCTTTGGGCCTCTCAGCCTGCACCACCTCAGACATGGAGCCTGGTTCCAGTTTATTGCTGAACCCATTGATCTGTGTACAGTCCATTTATCATTCATGAAAAGAGCCAGTGATCTTCACAGTATATTAGAAGAAACAACTCAGATCATCTGTCAACGGCCCTCTTATTTCTGTTTCCCTCTCCACGGGGATTTCATCTCCTTCGATTCTTCTTGAATTAAAATGTTGCTAAGCAACACAGCTGGGGGCACCGATGGCAGAGCCGCGTCAGTCCATCACACTGGTTAAGCTGCTTGAGATTTTAGGAGTTTTGGTTTTATTTTGTGGGGTTTTTTTTAATGCTTCTGTGACATAATTATGTAATCTGAAGCAACCTTGCATCCTCCCCCTGATTTTTTTTCAGGATAGGTAAATAATGGTTTAACGCAAGAGGGCTTGAAATATCACCTTCAGATAAACTAGTGTTGTGGTATCATTTCAGAGAATTCCTCCTAGCGTTTGCAGAACCAGACTGTAATAGATTTAAATGTGGAAAGCGGTCAGATGGTTAGTGAGATTACAAGCACGGACAGCAGTGAAAGGCAGAATTAAGTCAACTGATCCATAAACCTATTACAGTAAGGAAAGTTTTAGTGCTTAATTACCTTCAGAGATACTTTTATGAAGCCTACCAAAATTGAAGGGTTTTGGTGAGGAACTTTAACCTCTGCTGTGCTTAGGGATGGGAATAAAATGGTTCCCACACAGGAACTACTAATATTAGTGGTCCTGAAAAATGCTCACATAAGACCTTGAGGAATTAAATCCTTTATGAAAACTGACTAACTTTTGAAACCTCTGGGACCTGTACAACTGGGTTCCAAATTTTGCCAGAATGAGTTTTCCTTTGGGCTTTACAATGGGGTTATTTTTTCAAAATACCTGCTGTTCTGGCACTTTCGCCTGCAATCATAACAAAGATAAATTCTGTGTTTAAATGCATGGAAATTGGTAATAATGAGTTTAAAATTTGGGAGAAAGAATTAGAGCTTGTGAGAGCTGAGATGGGGCAACAGCAATCCTCTGGGCTGGCTTCCAGCGTGCAAAATAAAACGTGTTTGTTTCATTTGGATTACATTTTCCATCTAAAGAATAAATCAATGAATGCATTATAGGAAACAATTATATTAATTTTACAGCAAGGTTGGTAAATAAAACACTTAAACCTTAGGAAATGCCAAACTTAAGATTGCACAAGTAAGCATTACAGACCCAAAACTAGTTATGCTCTCTCAAACAAGCCTATGATGAAATAGGGTCTCTGCCTCATTAGTGAGATAATGTGAGTTGTGCCTCTTTCCAGTAACACTCTCCCAAATCTCTTTGTCAGCTCCCATGTGCAAATGCAGAGTCAGAAGCATGTTATTAAGAAATCTTTCTGAATAATAAACTACATGTAAAAACACACAAATTCTTCATTTAAAGTGGATTAAAACACCATCAAAAATGGCATTTCAGTTTCCCAAGCCTCCCACTAAATGCCAAGTTTCAGTCCCATCCTGCAGAGAACTAAAATTATCTTTGAAGCTCATACACAAGCCTTCCACAATGGCAGAAGTTTCTTTGACTGTACAGTGATATTTTGCTTAACCCTTCTATATACCAAATAGCCAGACTATAACAATTCTGAGTTCAAGCATGTGAAACTTGCATCTAAATCAGTTTTTTTTTTCCCCTCTGAATTATTCAAAAATCCCTATAGAAAAACTGATACCAAAATACAGATAAAGAAAAGTAAACAGAAGAGTGGAGAGTGTCTAGGATCACAAGTAAATAATAATGCAGTCAATTCTAATACAAAGTAAAGCAGAAGATATTCTGGAGAGCATGTGCATGATGGTGTGAGCTAAACTGTTTGAATGAAAAATTAAAGAAGATGAAGATATTTCAGGGAGTGAGAACTGGCAATGTCAAAGTCATAGAATATTGAGGAGCAGAGTCTAAACTTGTTGTTTGATTTTTGACTACTTAGCTATGTTGATGGCAACTCTTCACCCTGAAAGAAATGTGGTAGCTCTAGGAACAAAGAATTATAGATAATGTTTTATTTTCTTGGACCATGAATATTCTAGCACATATCTTTTCTTAGATTTTTTACCTGGAGAATTTCCACATTTCCTTCCTTTTTTTACTGGGAGAAGGCACTTTCCTAACTCTTAAGAAAAGGCACATGCTGGAGGGCCCGTGTCCTTCACACACATGCTCATTTGTACAGTTTTAAACAAATATTGGAAATGCTCAGGTTAATCTAAATGCCAGCCTAGTTTAATGCTGGATGATCAAGCAATGGGTCATTTTCTATTACAAATGGTTCAGTTTGCCTCTGAGTGGGACCATGGTGATGTTAAACACAGCACAGAATACGTCAGGGATTCCGTCTGAGAAAGAAATGCAGGATGTGGCCTTCTGCTTTTATTTTGTCTTGTAGGTGTCGCTCATTCATTTTTCAAAGCGTATTTGCTGCGATATCATGAGCATGCCCAGTGGCAGAAGATAAAGAAAGGCAAAATCAAAGTGACAATGAGTAACTCTACACATTAAGCTTTGATGCAGAAACATATTATTTGAAAATATTTGGTGTGCAGCAGGTCTGTCAATTAGAGCTAATTATTTTTCTCTGATCAGGAAGAATGCAATCTTGTTTTAGGCAGGTTTCTTTGAAATGTACGTCTTTTATATAACTTCATTATAGGAAAATACTTCTTCCAAATTACTTTTTTTTCTGGGCTGCTTAGCTATTGACTCAAATCGTCTGTGTTGAGTAGTTCTCTCTGCTTTGATAATTAACTTTTGATCATTACTGAATTTAGCAGCTCTAGTCAGACGTGTTCATAGCCATCCTCCTCAACTATTTCAGTGTTCATCGCCTTTAATCTTTGAACAAAATGATCTCATTGAGCCTCCATCAGCCTCACTACTCAGTTAATAATTCCTGTTTCTTATCTTTACGAGTGAGTTTAATTTGGTTGAGACTTGATGCAAGCTTTTGATAATTAATTTAAGATATTTCAAAGACAAACATGTTTTAAGAGTTATTTTTTTTATCTTATATTCCTAGGCCTTTACAAATAAGAAAATGGTTTTAACTCCACAACGATTCCTAAACTTCATGTATTAAAGGTACTATATAGAAACAGAGCAGGTAGAAGGTCCCTAAACATGTATCATGATACATGTGTCCTAAGTGGGAGATGCTGCTGCAAACGACTGCAATGAAATTGGACTGGTATAATGTAATACTCAATGGGTGTTAGGAGAATTACATCATGGGACCTTTGTTAATTTTGAGCTTGAAAACATGCATTAAAATAATTTAAGATGATTAGAAAATGGAAGCCAGAGTGAACTAGATAATCATTCCACTTTAATTTATAATTTCCTTCTGATTTATTTTTTTTTTTTTACAATTATGGCCCTTCCATAATTGTGCCTCTGCTCTTTAAGACCTTATTTCAACAGCTGACTCTACTGTTGTACAGAAGAAAGAAGATGAAGAACACATGAAAAGCAGTAAGGTACAGAGGATCATCCATCAGATAGTATTTGCCCAGGAATGCTTTCTCATGATTTTTATAACTGTGAATGTCTGCTACCTCTTATGTGGCATTACACTTGATTTTGGAGCTAGTCATTTTAGCATTAGTTCAAGAATCACCTGCACTATGCTTTACTTGATCTGCACTATGGATATACCCAGAAACTTATTTTGTTAGCAGGTATTTAACTATTACATGAAAGATTAAACATGGGAATAAGCACAATCTGCTTCTAGATTGTGCATAAACACTGCAAAATGTGAAAAATAATACTTTTCTTTGTCACTATCAATTACCAGACTGACTTTCAGATAGAAAGACCCAGAAAAAGTACTCCAGTCAGTACAACTTTCCTACATCACAGAGGCATGAGAAGAATGAACTGACAAGATGTTGGCTCCAAAATATCAAAGTAAACTAACTGGCACCAGCAAAAGGCAAATGAGATTTTTGGTCAAGTGTTACAGGGGAAGTGTCTGCTATCCAAAGAAAATACATATTTTCCATTGCATAACTGAAAATCCAAGGTTTTCAGGGTAAAGTATTTGATTTTGAGAAAGCGAGATGAAACAAAAAGTATTTTTTAAGAATGCCTGCTCAACCTCTTGATTCGGAAGCACTGATCACCACCTCAGAAGGCAATTACTGAGCTTCAAAGAGTCTCTTAGGGTGTGATAGACTGCACTTCATGCAGCCGAACATGTTGGCAGAAGAAGGAAGGCCTCCATGCTTTAACTTTTCCCATGAGCTGCTGCAAATCTAACTTCGGTTAATCTCCCAGTTTCTAACCAGATCTGTATGCTTGGGTGAATAGATAAGCAAATCAACACAAGTAAGTACAACCCACCAAGCTGTTCTCCTGTCTTGCAGGTAAAGAAGAGAATCCTTGGAGACCCAATTCAACAAACCAATAAAAACAAAGAAACTTTCCATATTAATTAAATTAAAGATGGTTATATATCGGTCTATCTTCACAGGTTATAATTTGTCTCGGAAGTTATACCATGCTCTTATCTATGCAGAATGCCTTACCTTTTATCCTACATAACCAAAGAAAAACTTATTGACTGCACTGTATTGTGCTCTGATTCTGTAATGACACAGTTGGTGCTAATCACGACTTCCTGTGGAGGAGAACATAGTGTGCAGCAAGCAAACCATTGAGAATTGTGCTGGGATCAGACAGCCCAAACCCAAGGGCTGAAGGATTAGTATGTGATGATATATGCATAAATGTGTGCTATGTTCCTCTTTTTTTTTTTTTATCCTCTACTTCATTGGTTACAATCTCCTCTACCTGCCCCCAGTGTCAACAGAGGAGATTGTATTTCTTTATTGCTAATTGCCTTTGACGTGAAGTTGGCAACCTTGTATATGAGATTCTGTGTGTGATGTTCAGGGTCAGTCTCACCCTGAGGACAAAAAGCCCAATGTTACTGTATCTAGGACCAAAAACAACGGAGAAGATACTCTCCTCATCATGTTGTATTTTAAAAAAATGACTATTTTTCCTTTAGAAACCAAACATGAGGGATGGATCAGCTAAGATCCATTTTTTGAAATATTGAGTCATCAAGCATGTGGTATCTACAAATCGGAATAGTTCATTGAACTCTTGCTATGTATGATTGCTTCTCATCGTTCCTTTGAGCAATACAGTAACCTTCATGGCTTTACAGAATGTTCAAGAATACTTGAAATACTGGAAATTTAATTTCAATTGGTGCAGTGGAGGCTGGGCAAAATAAAAAACAGAGTTTAAGTGACCAAATCTAAGCAGCCTGTCCGTGGGTTAGATGTCACCTTAATCCCTGATGTAAGTGAACTGCTTTAATTGAGCAACAACAGAGATATATTTGGGCTTCTGTCAGTATTTTTTCCCAAATCCCTATGTTTCCATCAGGCCAATGGTGGAAATTAAACTAAGGAAGTGTGGATGAAAAATGTGGCCACTTCCCATTCTTGAAGGACTATTCCATATTTTTTTAAGAAATGGAGTGAAGAGCTACACACACTGAGTGCATACTACACTCTGAGGAGTGCTTGTTGCTTGTGTAGACATACTGAGCTGGTTTTAAATTAGCTAGTGTGGTTACTATGACCATTTCTGCTTTTGTGGCACAGGCTTCAGTTTATTCAGTCTCTTTGATGAACTTTACAATGCAAACTGTTATGGCTGACAGTGAACAGATTTATCTCAAAGATAACTCACATAACATGTACACTTATTTTAGGCACAGCCTGGACTTCAGTACCAATTTACCTTGACGGAAGAGGCTTGAAATAGTGCCTTCTTTCCCCAGTAATTTTTATATATGCTGGATTCTCCAAAAAAAGCTTTTGATGAGAAATTGCTAATTGTACTAATTTTGTCTCCTCCATCCAACAAAGGAGAAATTGTAGTACGACATTACAAATTTTACTGATTCAACTTTTGTAGTCCTACAAAACATTTTCAAGTTGCTTTACAAATGCTAATCAACGTCTCATGAGGTCTAATAGATGTAAATGCTCTGACAATACCAACTGACTTGATCATTGCAGAGTTCTGTGGCAGAGAACAGCAATCCTGACTAGAGCTGGGTCTGATTTTTCATAAGAATTGTTTTATGTAAAAAATAAATATATAGCCCTGGTGACAGAAAAAGTTAGGAAAATTGTACTGAATGGTCCACGTTTAAGAAAAAAAATTCTAAATTGAAATTCTGGTTTGAATCCTCATTTCTTAGAAAATAATATGCTACAAATTCATTACAAATGACCTAGGCTTAGCAGATGATAATCCTATTGTGAAAATATAAAGCACCTAGCTAGGAACAAAACTCAGTATTTGTCATCGTCTTAATTCCTGATGATTTTTGTAAAACGCATGTTTGGTTCAACCCTTCAGACAGCTAATAAATAAATTTTAAAAATTCCATTATTTGTTGGGTTTACTCCATAGCTGCATTGCAATGTGTAAATCACATGATTAAAAATCTTGAGGAGGCAAAAGAAACAGAGAAAAGGTCAAGAAAAACTTATAAGAGAAACAAGAAGTTTTCTCTAAACTTCTCTCAAGAAATAAGCAATAAAAGGCTAGTTTCAAAGAATTTCCTGTGACCTCATTGTGTAGCTGCAGTCTCCATTACCTGTGTATTCCTCGGTTTCTCAGTTCTAATAGGAGGATACTACTTATTTGTATCTTCATGCCTGAAACTTACCTGAACCGTGCTGATATTTTGAGATCTTATAATGAGGTGTACTTTTAGTGTGCAATGTCCGATTGTTATTTTGGCAGCGTTCACACAAGTTATAACTTGCTGCGTCAAAATGGAAAGGAGAATAAGCAGGCATCTCAGAAACAGCCCCTTGTACCCCTGCTCATTTGCAGTTTATGTCCTTAGATTTTCCTTTGTGGCAAGGCCTTAATCTCATTCCTATGGGAGTCCAGCCTGTTCTTAGTCTCCTCCCTACTCCAAATCAATGAATAGTTCCCTAGACTTGAGAAGCAAAAGGGCAGAGTCAAAGAGTACCAGCAGTGGCAGCACTGAGAAGATGTGAATTGATGTTGCTATTGTTCATGCCACCCATTCATTTCCTGTGCAGGATTGAAGACTTTAAGGATTTTAATTTATACTGAACATTACATCTATACTGAATGTTGACTACTACAAACAGGCAGCAGAGGTAACAGAGGTAAACACACATGAAATAACTCTTTGCTGACCTTGGTCTGGTTTACTACATTGCTCAGATGACTTAGCCAATTACTAAATTGCACAGCTCAAAAAAATATACTTAATAGCCTTGCCATGAAATCAGTAATTTTGTAGAGCGGGCAGACTCCCTGTGAGAGCACCTTGCCCAAATCAATTGCGCTGTCACACTGTGGTCCTGACCTGTCCCTACAAGTGGGCAGAAGGTCTGTTCTGGGAAGATTCATCCTGCCAGCACAGAATGGAGCACCTCCAACCCCAGCAAACCTTGCAGTGGCAGATGCATTAATCGTAAGAAAAATTAAGGTGTTTTGTTCTCATTACTGTTCTCCTTCTGGAATACTTCCAAGGGAGATCAACTTTCACTTCTTCTCCCCTTATTCTGGCTGACAGAAGCTAATTACTGACTTTATCATGCCCTTTTCATCACCTACTTTACGCTTGTTCTGCCCACCTATGAGTCCCTCAGAGTTTTGCAACCTCCCCAGTCTCAAAGCAAGCACTAGTGCTATCCTCTACTGGTGTGAAAAACTCTCAAGAATTTAGATTTTGAAGTTCACAGATGTTTGTTTGGGTTTTTACAAAAAGAGCGACGGTGCAGATGGCCAGTGTAAGAAAGCCAGACACTTCCTTTACCAAAATGCTTCACAAGGCATGCATGATAAAAATCACACTCTCCTTTTGAGGAGAAAAGGGAGATAAATGTTTCCTATGTGGTCGGATTAGTGAGTGTTCAGCACTGAGATGGCCCACAGATATCACAGATTTCAGATTTATTTTTATAGGACAGTATGGTCAAGTCTGGCTTTTCTCTTAACAACAACAATGCTGGTGTCAATCAGTTATCTCACCTGCTGCTGCCTCTGCTTGCTGCCAAAACAATATAGGGCTTTTGCATAAGTGGCACACATAACAAGATTTGCTGGAGAAATGTATTTTTCCTTCATACTTATAATAAAGAATCCTTTACAAAAAAATGTGTGCACAAGCATGCACACTAACAGAGTACATGACCCATCCTGTGGACTGAAAGCTGCATCTCCCTCCTCCCTCCCACCCCAAAAAGGCTGGCAGAGCTCCAGCATCCAGTCCTTATGGCTGTACTGAGGAACAACTGGCCTTATCACCTCTACATAATTAGTGAGGGAGTCATCAGGTCTTTATAAAGCTTCTTCAGGTGAATGATGTCTTACAGTATGGCTGACAGAGGCTGGCTGCTTCAGGCATGAAAAGCTAAACCCAAGAGAAGCACCGGTTTAAGAGAGTGCTGAGGGGCTGTGAAGTGCCTGCTTACTTGTGGGGAAGTGAGGAGAGGACTTCTTGCAGCTGTATTTATCCATCTTTTCAACTAAGGCATTTCATTCCCTCTTTGTTATGGCTGCCTCCCTGCCAGTATTTTCCTTTCCTGCATTATTCTCTCTTTTTGAGACATTGAGTTGCCAGTGCATACTAGACAACCTTGGAAAAGACAAGTCAGTGGGGGGATGGGGCTCCTCCAGCTCCTGCGCTGGTCTGGGCAGCTGCTGTACCACAGCTCAGGTAAGAGCGCAGATCCAACCCGCAGGGGCAAACGTTGTTGATCTGTAGTACTGTGCACTCTACAGCAACCGTTTGTCCTGAGTGTTGTATTAATCCCCTTCCTTGCTGATGGATGACCTCCGCAACCACAGTATGTGTGGAAACAATTAAATGAGATTCTAGGAATTTGAACAAATTAAAGGCCTTTGATAACACTATGTATTTTAGTGGTGTGCCATGTTTTTTGCTTGTAAGTGCAGCAAGCTCAGCCCAGATCTCAGAGTGGTTACTGAAAGCTTTTGCTGATAATAAACAAATATATGATCTGAACCTACGCCATTGCCATGTGAATTATGACCTTAGACATACCAGCCATCAAATCTCTTATTACCAAAGATTTGTCTAATGGAAGCTGGAGTATTCATTTTACACACTTGATGATATCTGGTTGTTTCAACTACCGTTGTGCAGCATAAAATAATTTGAATATGAATTAAAATGGACTGAGGTAGCAAGGAGAGGCACATCGTCACAAAAGGATTTTTCATGGTTATAGATTGACAAGGCTGGAGAATGACTGTATTATCCTAATAGATTCTGTTTTCATTAATGGCTTAATGAAAACATTTCCCTACAATTATAAAACATGACTGTGGATCTTAAACACTGGAATATGGCTTCTTTATCAAAACACATGCTGCTGTAGCTACAACTGATGCTGCACCACTCTGGGATTTCAATGGAACCAAATGACAGATAAACTGTTTACATTAAAAGACTCTATCAAAGTTATTTCGCATCCAGTTTCATCCTAATCCATCTGATTTTTCTATAGCTTTGACAAGATGACCTCTCTCACTATGTGTGCAGTATTGATGTCATTACTGAAGAGCTGTTCTTCAGCCTTTCTGCTGATAACAAAGTAAATGGAAATGTACAGAAACCTTGAGGAGGTAAACAGCTTGTTCAGGATCCAGCTAAAGAACGGCAAAAATTACAAAAGGAAAGGATACTTATTGTTACAAGGGAATTCGTCACTGTTCCACTTCAAAAAGTGTTTACATGACACGATGAAAGCATATTGCACCTTAGAATTTCAAAAACTTTTAAAAATGTTAAGTAAACGCTTTGAAAGCTCATCATGCATTATAAGAATTCAAAGCTCAGCCTATCACCTTTTTAGACTCAGCTACAAAGTCAAACATTTTGTATGTAATTCCCTAATACTAACCTATCGAAAAAGAATTATGCTTGTGTAAAATACAAATGATACATGCATGTCATGTGTTTGTACGGTTATCAGAGAAGTGGCAACAAAGTGGCAATCATTAAGGGAAGGAGGTAAAAAAAATCAAATAGAAGAGAAAAACATCTTATTGATTTGTTCTGCCAAAACCACTATATACATAAAATACTGAAAATGGAGCAGGTCTGTAACTAGTATCAAAGTTTCTGTAGTTCAAAAACACACAGAACACTAGCAATGTGCTTTAAATTAAGTATGTATTTCAAAGGTTAATGGGACTATTCCTTAGGCAGAAGAACAAAGAGGAGCTGGTTAAAGAAAATTGGGTACACTACAGCTACTTAAAGTACTGTATCCAGGCACAACTCATTTGGATGCCTTTGAGCTCAAAGCTAATTTGAATTATACAGAGGTGCTTTAAAGAACAAAAATACTAACCTGCATTTCATCTAAGCTCTTTTAGCTGAACCAAGCTACTAATTAAAAATCTTCACTGCTCTTCCTAATTTCTGATGTATTTTTTTAACAGAGTAATAAAGCCATCTAAAAGCTCTGTCCTTCCTCAAAGAAGAGTGTTAACGCTAGCATCTCTGAAATGCCTTGTCATCTAACGGTTTTACTAATAACATGTCTGTCATCTGCCTTAACTGCATCTCTCGAGTCAATCTAAAAATACCATGCAGCAGGACTTCGAATGCAACACTGATGCCTATCCCAACGAACCTCTCAGTGACAAAGCTACAAGAGTTTGGAGTCCAGGCAATACTTAAATGTAACAATATCTCTCAAATAATACATTAAACAGATGTGTACTTGGTATTATAAATATGTGACATAAAAATCTATCAGGTTGGTCAGTGTGCATATTAAAAATCATTCAAGTAGGTGAAATTGTAGATAACTTAAAACTCTAAAGACAGCAATTTTAATAAAACTGTCAATACAATTTTCTTTGTAAAAACATTTGAGACTGATTATGCTGCTTATATTGAAAGAGAAACACAAGGTCTATATCTTTAGATCTTTTATTGAACTGTGAGCACAGCATCAATAACTGCTTCTCAGCTGTAAATGAAAATTGATTCCAGATCTAACCCATCGTTTTCTGTGTGTCTTTAATCCCAAGTCACCCACAATGAGACATAAGAATCAGCATTTTGTCTGCGGGACAAAGCATGTGTCATATGACCAGCTCCAAAGTGTCCACGCTGGAGATACTGTAGGTTGTGTTTACATGTGTTAGACGTAGGTGATAACTACAGTCTTTCCAAGTGAGGCCCAAAAAGTGATGACGGGAGTTTGCAGCTGGAGTAGAGTGACTTTTAACTTGCCTCACGCTCTATTGCAAAGATCAATATGGTCCAAAGCTTTACAGATCTGAAGTCTGAAGGGACCTGCAATGAACACCTCATTGGGCCTCCTGGGTGTCACAGCCCAAAGAAATTAATTTGACAGCTTCTACATCAAGCCCACAACTGCCAGAAGTCTAAAAGGAGAGGGAAACCACAACGTTTCCATGAAATTTGCAGCAGCTTGGCACTAGTAGTTTGGATTTCCAGTCACCTCTCACTTGCTGAAGCCTCTTAAGCCCTCTGGGGTGAAACTGAAGTGTATAGCCTGCTTTTAGGAATCTTTTTCTTGGTGATATGTTGCTAGGTCATCATCATGCATGCCTTAACACTTTTTGGCCAAACCAAAAAAGACCTAATACTTCTGTTAAGGAGGGTTCTCCAGATCATGTTTATAACTCTTAGGAACAATTTCCAGTTATTCAAAGACCTGTTTGAAAAGTGAATATTAAAAGTGGGTAGTATGTTCAGTAACAGCCCAGCTAATACTATCTATAGAATAAATACCTTCCACTGACTTCAACCTGGTAGTTCTCATCTTATCCAGAAATCAGGCTCAACTTCTTAATTATATGACTGACTGGAGCTGTCATGTGTGTTGCATTTCTCTCAACAGTAGGGAGACAAGGAAGGAGATATTTAACACCTGAAAGAGCATAAGATCAAAGGGCCCCTAAATAAATGCAATACCGATTAGAAAGAAGAGTGATTGTTCATAGGAGTGAGAGAATAAGACAGAAGAGCTTTGTTTCTTGCAGACAAGCTTCTAACAGTCTTCCACCATGACAAATGGACTACTAGTAGTCTCAGAAGACAGGCTGATAGATCAAACTCTCTCCACATACTATAGACAATCACTAAAAGTTGAGATCAAGGTGCACTTACGGATCAGTGTCACTTCTGTCCCTACCATGTAAAGATTGAAGGGTCCCTAGCAATCCTCAAAGGACAAATCCTAGGGCTCCCTACTGACCACTGTTCTCAAAGAATTTAAATTTGCTTGAAACAAACTTGGTTTTACATACTGTGTATGTATTAACAAAAATTAGTAAATGCCAGCTCATGCTTCACATTGGCTGCAAGCCCACAGCAAAAAAACCACCAAAACACACACCAAAAACCAACCAAACAGAAAGACTGTGAAGACAATGATTCCATTTCCCTATAAAAATGTTGCATAAACTGTTACAGTGGTTTTGAGCTGAGAGTTTTAATCTTTTGTCTCCCTGTCAGAATGTGCACATGTGTACAGCTGAGTTACAATGGTCATTTGACTGCAAAATCTTTCTGTAAAAAAAAAAAAAAAAAAGTATTATTTTTCTAACCTTGGGCTCCACAGCTGAACATTCAACACTGTAAAATTCACATATTGTAATTGCCTTGATCTGTCCCTTATGAATATATATTTTATATATTTTTTTAAAAAAATATTTTGCAGTCAAAACCCATTACAGTTACTTTGTTGATGTTTCCATGTTTGACCAGTGGGCCAGATTAACCTTTCTTTCTGCTTCCAGTCCCCTTCTTTTAAAGAGATATGGCAGAGGCTGCTAAAGTGTGAAGGTGTTGCCTTCCCTGCCATGCTGCTCTGCTGTGCAAGGCCTTAGTCTGGGATACAGTGTGTGGCAAAAATCAAAAGGACAGACACATAGAGTCATTTATTCAGGAAATCTAAAAAGCTGCGGGATTCTTTCCTATAATATATATAACTTTGTCTTCACCCTCTGTAATACAAATCAAAGAGATGCAACCATACAAACCATATATATGTGGGGTACACAGGAAGGGTGAAGGTTTCCCTTGAAGTCCAGGGCATTTAAGAAATATGCTCAGCATGCTTCTTGTCCAGACAGTTAATTTGGTTTTTTACATGTTTGGAATCCCTAAATATGCAGACCACAATCTGTTTCTTAAGAACATATTTGGGAGAGTTTAGGAGATTTGAATCAATTCTAATAATTTAGGGTGAGATGAAGCTCGCACTGCCAAAAGGAAAAACATTTTCCATGCACTATAAAATTTTGAGAAACTACATGAATGGTCCTTATTGTGCTACCTTGTTTGTTTGCAGCTTATGCTGTGAATGGTATTACTGGAAAGTCCTATGGAGTTTTGGTGCAGCCTCAGGCTTCCTACAGCTTGGGCACATCACCATCACACAAGGACTGCAGCCCCTGAACTGGGAGCAATGTGACGCTGCTCACATGCATGGCACTGTCTTTGGGTAAGAGGCACGTATGTAACACATGACGTGACGTTTTGAGAGCTATCAATCCCCCTGCTTGGGATTAACATCAGAGATGATAACTATTCAAGTCAGTGAGGGCTTTTCATGTGATCTCAGCAAATGCTGGTCTAGGCATTCGCTTCTTCATTCAACAATGATACATGATTTCATCTTAGCAATGTAAATTTGTACATTTGGAATAATTCTACTTAAGTGACTAGAAAACTACTACTGTAGGAAAACAAAAGTAACTTCTACTTGATAATATATTTCCATTTTTTTATTTTGGACATCTCAGTATTACAATGTCACAGAATGTCATTACAATGTCCAATAGAAACCTGCTGGTTTCATAAGCCACCATGTTTGTATAATAGCACATTGCACAAGTACAGGCTTTTGATCCTTTGCCTTCAGAGGAAAGCACAAGTCTAACTCGGTGCTAAAAAATACTGACTTGTATGACTAAGGGGTCAACTGACACCAGAAGGTAAATCATTCCTGGCATGACCCTAAAGGACGGATTAGGTAGGTTGAAGGAGAACATTTAGGTGGTTTAAAAATAAATAAGAAAGACAGATCAACTTCTAATTAACATTTCCTAGGATGAACAGATGATCTTATGCTGAATTACAGCATTACTTTCCTCTCTATTGCAGATGTTTAGACATTTGAGCCTATTGCATATATAAAGTAACATGAAGGATGGATTTAACTCAGTCTTTTTTTTTTTTTTTTTTTTTTTTCCTGATAAGAAACTTGAGAATATGAATTTTACCAGCTTTATTTCCCAGCATTATCTATAAATATTTATAAAGTGGGAAGGACAGAGAATGACATGAGCCAGTTTTCTGAAAATGATTCTTCATTAACGTCTCAAGTCGGCTGAGAGACTTTCAGTATTGATTTACAGCTACACACTGAGGATTTTCCCTCTCACAGATGGGAATCACTAGATTACTGACTATGGACTCCCAGCCCTTTACTGGCTGACTGGAACAAAATTTGGATCCAGTCTTCTGGGGTGCAATTGTACAAATGAATTGCAAAGTGCAAACCAACTGTGGTTGTGTTGGTGGTCTGATGTGGTCATCTTACAACCATTTCCAAAAAGGTCATCGGTTTCAGAAACTCAGTGCAAAACAAGTGTAGGCTGTTCCACAGTTAGTTTGATACAACAAAGGATAGAAACTCAGAGCATATTAGCTATTCCTGGGTGGTGCCATGTGTGGTCTCTTATTCCAAGGCCAACAACTCATGTTTTGGTTTAGTTTAATCCACTTCATAAAGTTAATTCAGCAAAACTGACAAAAAGCATTCCTATTTAAGAATAAGTTTCTTCTCACAGAGGTTCTATGCGCAAGCAAGATTTAAGCTAATGGATTCTGCAGCGTCCCAAAATGCTTTTGATGCAAATGCAGTAAACCAACATGCAATCGCATTCAACTGATAATATGGTCTGTGCACTTAGATGTATTTACCTGTTCATTGTCATCTTCATCACTGCTGAGTTTCAGATCATCCTCAAGCATTCTGAAAAAAAATAAAGAAAAGACAATACAGAATTACATTTTATGAATTAACTTTATATACAATGGGCTGAACCTACCCTTCAGCAAAGTCAGCGGAAAAACTCCCTTTCAATTCAACAACAGCAAAATCAGATCTGTGATAAGTAAACCAATGAATACTCCATGTATGTATGTATCCTTCTGTGTGATGCTAGGTAAGAACAAATGACTCATCCATCATAAAGTCTGTCAGTCAGCTCCTCTTTCACACCCTATTTTTTTGCATATTGTTTCACAGTGATTAGTCCATATACACATCTATGTATATTTCAGGAGGTGGAAGGGAAATTCAGCTCCGAGAGTGTTAAAAACTGAGACAACGTCCTCCATGTTTCATTTCTGGTCTAGGACATCACTGCTTTTCTTTGAGGCTTGTACCAATCCCCACCTTATCCAACTGAGAATGCAGAAAGGAGAAAAGCAAGATGAGGAGGAGCTTGTTTGAGGTTTGATGGGACCTCACAGTTGTTAGTATCTGAAAGCAGACCAAACGTTTTCCAAAGCTAGGAATCTGCTTATTCTTACCTTCATTTTTATTTATTTGGTTTTTAAATACAGGGAAATCTCATATCACTGCTGCCCGCCCTTGGTTAAAGGGGAAGGTCCCAGTGCCTCCTTCCTTTCCTTTGGCAGAAGAGTTAAATAATGCATATTACTATATTAACACTCATCCTATATTACTTCTGTTTTTTTTTTTTTAATCTAACACACTGGTATGGTGAAACACATGGGATAAGAAGCTATATTATTTGCTTTCTCTTCTTTCAAAGTCTGTCTACCTAGAGAGACTTGACTAGCAGCCACCAAATACACTCCCACACAACTTCCCATGGATTCATGCTTTTATCTGGTGGTCCTCCTCAGAGCTGATATGCCTTTGGGCACACTTCTACCTCACACTTATCTTTTCACCTGGACAAATTCTCTTATCACAGGATGATGTATGACTGAATCGGCACATCTCACCCAGATCTGCTGTGACAGCACCTAAAATTGCTGAGCTTCCTTTCTCCCAGCCTGAGCTCCTTTACCCACGGCAGGAGGCTCGCAAATTGCAATTACTGTTTCCTATCTGCCTTGATGGAGACTGAAGTCTATGATTTTTTATTATTAGTCTTTAAATAACTGTAGCAATCAATGGATGTTCTGTTAGGAAGTTTTTTTTGTTTGAAGACTACCAGTAAATCACGGAAGCCTCCTGGTATAAGGAATTTTAAAGAGGGGACAATAATCCCAATGTGGAAATACCAGAAGGTTCAAAGCCCTGCTGGTGCTCTTAAAAAGAGAAAGTGCAAGGAGATCTTTAAACCATTTTGTAAGTCATCTGTCTTTTGGTGACCTCTGTTGTCGAGCAGCTCAGTGGTTACACAGTATCTGGACACATAACTACTAGTCATTAATGTCTTGATAAATGGCAGATGCCTCCCTGTAATATGTGAACCCATAAAAGTAAGACTGTAGCATGGATAAAGAATCTTCTAAAAGTAAGAATTTGTGATGGGTTGACCCTGGCTGGAGGCCAGGTGCGCACCAAGCTGCTCTCTCACTCCCCTTCTCAGTTGAACAGGGGAGAGAAAATACGACAAAAGGCTTGTGGGTCGAGATAAGGACAGGGAGATCCCTCAGCAATTACCGTCACAGGCAAAACAGACTCAACTTGGGGGAATTAATTTAATTTATTGCCAATCAGATCAGAGTAGGGTAATGAGAAATAAAACCAAATCTTAAAACACCTTCCCTCACCCCTCTCTTCTTCCTAGGCTCAACGTCACTCTCGATTTTCTCTACCTCCTCCCTGCCAGCGGTGCAAGGGGACAGGCAATGGGGGTTGGGGTCAGTACATCACACGTTGTCTCTGCCACTCGTTCCCCCTCGCACTCTTCCCCTGCTCCAGCATGGGGTCCCTCCCACAGGAAACAGTCCCCCATGAACTCCCACAGGCTGCAGTTCTTCATGAACTGCTTCAGCGTGGGCCCCTTCCACGGGGTGTAGTCCTTCAGGAACGGACTGTTCCAACTTGGGTCCCTGCCAGCAAACCTGCTCCAGCCTGGGCTCCTCTCTCCAAGGGTCCATAGGTCCTCCCAGAAGCCTGCTCCAGCACGAGCTCTCCAAAGGGTCACAGCCTCCTTCGGGACATCCACCTGCTCCACTGTGGGGTTCTCCATGGGTTGCAGGTGGATATTTGCTCTACCATGGACCTCCACAGGCTGCAGGGGGACAGCCTGCCTCACCATAGTCTTCACCATGGGCTGCAGGGGAATCTCTGCTCCAGTGCCTGGAGCACCTCCTCCCCCTCCTTCTGCACTGACCTTGGTCTCTGCAGAGTTGTTTCTCTCACATATTCTCACTCGTCTCTCCAGCTGCTGTTGTGCAGCAGTTTTTTCCTCTTCTTAAATACATTATCACAGAGGTGCTACCATCATTGCTGCTGGGCTCAGCTTTGGCCAACAGTGGGTCTGTCTTGAGGCTGACTGGCATTAGCTCTATCAGACATAGGGGAAGCTTCTGTCATCTTCTCACAGAAGCCACTCTTGCAGCCCCCCGGCTACCAAAACCTTGCCATGCAAACACAATACAGAATTTTTCAGTAAATATTAATCTTTAGAGGCCTGGACTTTGGTGATGAACAGCAACTTTTAATGTTGTTTATCTAGCAGACACATTCATTCGTTTCCCCAGTGTCATCACTTGCTGTGCCATTCTCAGTGTATCACTGTACCTCGATCTATCCACAGCCCCAGATTGTTATCTGCAAGTCTCATTACACACCAGAAGGACAATACCCCCAGGAAACGGCGACCATCTTCATACAGGACTATAACATTCTGACTCTAATTCAATTCTACACTCCTACTTTTAAACATACATCTCACTTTAATGTGGAAATTATCCGCTGCTTTAAAGCAGCACTACTACATAATGTGCTCTATTATTATTTTTTAATGCAGATCTAAGAGGACATAATGCAAAGGATCTTTTCATGAACGAAGCCCATAGGGTGGTGGGTTCTTTCTTTCCAGCTATCTTTTTTTTTTTTTTTCATTTGTTACATGTTAAATTCCTTTTAGACATATTCTGTTAGAAATAAACCAAAAAGGACAAAGGAAGTTCCATATTGGATAAATGGAGAGAGAAAAGAAGAAAACATAAAAAAGATAAATGAATATACTTACTAAACTAACCAAACAGCTATCTGAAATGGCTGATTAATAACTGTCCTCATACAGCCTAAACTGTAGACACTTTCTAACAAGTACAGTAAGCACAAGACATGTTTATTGAATATTGAAAAATATGAAATGGATATAAAACATGATTAGTAGGAAGGACAACTGTTTGAGTTGATTTCAGATAAACTAAATTTGCAGGATTTATGAGTTCCCTTCAAGAAACTAATGGATGTTTAGACGACTAGAGAGAGGAAAAAAATTGGATTTTGGTATTTCTTTAGCAGTTCCAAGCTTATCACTTGGAGTACATAATTCTTTTTAGCCTGTTCTGCTAAATGAAGTATATGTCATCCCATTCAGTTACAAAACTCAAAGGTTAAACAACTAAACCCCATAGCTTCTAAAATGCATCACACTCTCCTGGCAGATGGAATAATTAAAGAGAAACCGAGTACAGTATCAACAATAAATATAGGGTAGCCAGAGAAGTGTGGGAATAAATTAAAAATACACAGCATGTGCAAAAGAAAGTAGAATGCTGAAGAGTTCAAATAACCTGCTCCCAGAGGATATTGGTTAGAAGAAGTAATATTTTACAGAAAGCAGAGGACTAGATCGTCTTCCACAATTTAAAAATGTGCTTAATATTCTGAAGACATGGGTCACAGTAGCTTGTACTGTTTAATGTTTCTATTAGCTCTCATTTATAAGCAAGTAGCATCTGATCACACTCAAAGTCCAATAAGGGCTTTTTAAGATTGCCAGTAACCTTAATCCAAGGTGACTGTTTCACTGTCATATCTAGAGAGGTAACCCATTTCAGCTTCAAAGCCCTGAGACAGAAGAGCTCTGTATCTACAGCTCTCTCAAACACCGTCTGGATGGTCTGAACGGGAAATTAGGTCCTCTTGAGTGAGAGATCCCTGTAAATACACATATGATCTATTCTGCTCTACGTAATGGCTAACACTCAGACTGGAGATTACGGAGTATATTTGTCATGAAGATCAGGCCAGCTATTAATGAAGGCCAACTTGATGGATATGTTAAAGTTACAATGAATACTGTCAATGAGGGCAAATCAAAGAGAAAACTGCCTGTATCAGAAAGCTATCTCCAGAGGTGCTACAAATTCATTTTGTTTCCTATTCTTCTCTGACCCAGCTGACTTTATTATTGAATATACATGTACTTGTTTGTCTTTTCATCCATAGCTAATGCAAAACACCACTTTAGGGAAAGAATGGGATTAAGTAGGCTTTTTTATTTCATTATTAGAGCAATGTCATTTACTGTAACAGTGGAAGTTGTATCAGAACATTTATTATCATCTACAATTTTCAGAGGTTTGTAATTTGAAATGTGAAATTACTGCAAAGCAGAAATTTTGGGACAAAGCAACACATTTATCTGTGGTGTAAGTAGGGGCAATCTCATTGACTGACTACAATACCCACTTCCTCCAGGGATGAATCGGCTCCCAAAGCAGATTGTTCCCACATTACAAATTTAACTAGACAAATGGCTGAATGAGGGCTTTATTAGGATGAGTTCTGCAAAAGTCTCACTAAAAATAGTAACAAAATATTATCTTTAGGAGCCTTCAACTTGTACCAGGCCTCAGAAGATGATGAGATGGACAAAAATCAAAATGAGCTATTTTTAAAAAAGTTTATTGTGATTATGGCACAGTAAACTAAATTTTTATCTTCTTTCTTTGACTCCTCACACATTTTCCAAAAATACCATTAAAAAAATATGGCATGATAATAAAGCAGTTTACACGTAATCAGAAACCCCTCTGTATCTGTTCTCTTAGCAGACAATGTCAAAAGATTACCCAATTCCCACCATGGATTCTGTTTCTCAGTGGGACAGACTCTGTTTTATACCTTTTTTCCTGTCTGTGTTCAGCTCAAATGAGCCACAGAGTCCCTCCAGCCACTCCCAACAGCTGTTACAGCATGAGTTACTCAGTTCAAATATAAGTCTGGGCACATTTTTTAACCGCTCCAGAGAAGTCATGAATAGTAAGAGACTAAAGCTGCAGACCAAGATAACCTAGGACTTGATGAGACTTTTGGGGTCACTGAAATAGGTTTTCCCACTCATCAGTGCTGGGAGAAGCAAAAGCAGCAGAACTCCAACTCAGCTCTGGGGTCCAGGCTGAAACTTACTGGGGTGTCACCAAGCTCAGCTGCATGCACACTGAAATGGGACTTGTAGCCCATCCCCACTGCTGAGTTCAGTGGGTGTTTTGTGCACACCAGACCTGCTGGTTTGGCATCCTGTGAATAAACAAGTGAGGATTTGATTAGGAGATGTGAGATAATCTCCTCCTTGAAAAATCACTATCACAATATAACTCAATTTCAGATTTTTTTATAGAAGACTCTGAAATTCTTAAAGGAGTATTTTTGCAGCTCAACATTTTTTTTTTTTTGTTTCATGTATGACGTATTTAAATGTTTTTTACAAGGTCCAGATTGCAAGCAAACTTCTGAGAATGCTATGCATTTCTTCCTGCTCTTGTTGTGTAGGGCTGTGATGGGAATACACTGTGTTTATAATAAAATGTTATAGGTTTGGTGAGACAGCTTCATCAAGGAGGAGGTGCTTAAAAGGCAACCTAAATAGGATGAGGTTCTGCACTTCTAATTTGCTCTGGGATCGGTTCACCACTGCACTGTAGCTCCACTCAGATGTAAAAAAAGCCTTGTGGGAACGAAAAGGATGGAGAAAAGGGAAGAGAGGATTGCAAGCAGACAGCGAAGGGAGTACCGGGCAATTCCCTAATCCTGAGCTGCCCAGAAAATTAACTCACTCATGTCAAACCACATTTGTACAAAATGCATATCCCATCTGGATCACATCACAACAAACATAAGTGTTCCTGCCTGCAGGAAAGAGGACAGGCAATGGCTTTAACCAGACATGCCATTCTTTCCTTGCCAGGTTTTCCTCTGGTAAAATGGGGCTATATTTATAAGACTCTTACTTTTCAAAATATTTAGCCCACTTAATTTTGTAAATCTGTAACATTGTCCTTACAAACTCAATGGACAAACCATACTTCTATCCCATCTGGTAGGATGTATCACTTAAATTTGGTTGAAAGGAAAAGGTAAGGACAAAACTGTGCTTGGTGTCACAGAAGACACAGCAAAGTGCTGCTAAGAAGAATCAGTGGCTGGTATGGGCAGCATATAGAGGATGTGGGTGCTCTCCAAGGAAAGAGTTCCCCCCTGCTTCAACCTTCCACTGATAAAAAAGGACAATTTTAAATGGAAGTTTGTGTGATTTAGATTGGAGTAGCATGCGCTACAACTAGTTAGTCTGTTTGATATTAAAGAGAGAGCTTAGACTGTTGTAGCAAATTTCACTTGTGATACTTAATAAGACTTAAATCCAGAACAGGCAGGAATCAAATAAACGTCTTTGAGGTGAAAAAAGTAGTACATTACCATGCTGAGCTAAGAAGCACTTTTTACACTCTAGTTTGCAGCAATACCTATGTGGAGGGAACACTGTCCATGCAAATAGTGACTAGTACTGAGATGCAACCTTTTCTACCCCTGAACTTTCATGGAAATAAGGCCATCAGTTCAACACAATCTGTGCCAGTTTACCCGATGGGCTTTAAACAGAACTCACTTTTGATTTTCTTAGTGTATTTCTCTGTAGTATATAAGACTTCTCTGAGAGTGGTAACTCAAAGGTATCATGCAAATGACAAACTGCATAATGGAATTCAGATGTATTTCGAGAATGTGTTGCACACACTGGAGCACAATTTTATCATTTATCAAGGGGGAAGAAGGGGGCCTACGTATGTGAAAACATCTAACAATAGATTTCCCCAGAGAAGTTCATAATACAGTGGACAAAAAAATTGGGGAAATGAAAATAAATGGTAGAGTAATTCCAAAGGAAAAAAAGAAGATCTTTTGTTTTAAAACATCCCATCGATAAATCTTGAAACCTGATATTCATTCTTTTGCTGAAATGTGCAAGTCATCTTTAAAATATTTCCTCTGAGATACTGTAAGAGTTACGGTAAAAGAAAATCTCAGAAGATTAAATGGAATTTACAAGCACCATTTACCTTAATAGTCAGGGCCATTTGTCCAGTAATTTTATACGTACTTAAATATAATTTATTAATTTTTTCTTCTCCTCATCCACCATTTTCTTTCATTACAGTCTTGTCAATGATGAGGTCAATCTGGCAAACTCTTACTCACAGAAGTAACTTCTACTCATTTGAGTATTTCAGTAGCCTGAATAGGACTAATTTGATTAACGTATAGATCAAGTCCTCAGCCTCTGGCCTGAAATTGCCTCCCCTTACAAAGAAATTAAGTCAAGTTTTGTGTCTTCCCTGCAAAAAAGCCTGTGAGCAATAGAGGTACCTGGTCTCTTCCATCCCGCAGGAGAAGGCACACATTAGCCTCATAACACAGTCAGCCTCCCTCTGCCCCAGCTGATGGAGAAAGATGGCTCACTAAGAAACACTCTGTTTTGTGTTGCCACACTCAGCCTGCCTTAGTGTTCCTAGGACCATATCAGTAATTAGCGTAATTACAGCTGGTGAGAGAGAAGTAACCCCTGTGGTTATCTATTTGGTACCTCACAATCAGAGAGTGCACTTCATTACTTATCTCTCCATATCATCTCTTAATTTCAAAAGGATTAAGCAAAATTAATTCTTTCAATAGAAGAATTTCTTTATCTAGCCATCCATTAATCTCTATGTATAAAAAGCTCTTCAAGGCAACTAAAATATTAAGTTGCTACTAAGCGCATTGTAACTACTGCTCTGTCGACAGACGTTTTGTTGTACATAAAAGCTGAGACAAGAATTTCGGGAGGACAGAGCAACCTACTGCCAAATTTTATCTGTATATTATAAGCATAGATGGAAATTCGTATGTTTAGTATGAATAATACTGTAGGATATCCAGTAACTTCACATCCATATTGTGGTCCAATCCTACTCCCAAAACCCACTTCCAGTGGAATGGAAGCAGAACTAGGTCAAAATATTTTAGCAGTACAATAGGCAGTTTAAAAAGTCCCCCAAAAAGTGACATCTTTTTGTTTCAAGCTGGTAAGTTGTTATATTTGTCTTAACACTAACACCACTGTTTATGTCTTCTGTCTAGAAAAGTGCCACCTCTATCACACTGTGTCTCCCTCACTGTCCAGTCACCCCTCAGTACAACATACCTCTCTGTCTGGCAAGGCCTGAGAATGATGTATCATTGAAGCAAAAAGCGGGGGAAAGAAAAGACAGAGAGAGAAAGAGACAAGAACAAAGAAAAGTATGGGTTCAGAAAAAATACAGGGAGGGACTAATAAGAGTTTCTAAAATGCCAGTGTAAAACTTGTATTCTTCAAGTTTTTGAAGAATAAAAATGGGGACCCCCACCTTTTTTTTTTTAGTGTGCCAAATCCTGCCAGTGTGCACAAAGCTTTGACTATTTTCCCTTTGATCAACTGCAACGGCTGATAGAATTTTGGGTTCTGCTATTTATCAAGAGCAATATATAGTCCAAGAGCTATTTCTGTGATACATACTCATTTCCAATACATTCCACATGAAAAACACCTGCTTACTGCAACCATATTTGATTAAAACTGTCTCCTAGCCAGAGCACCAGTATTTTCTCTGGTAAACAAGCCTTCAGATGGCATATTTACACACAATGGCTTTGGGAACTTAGCACACAGTTAAACAATGATTGATAATTCTACAGCAACTTGCAAAGGTGACTTTAAAAAAATCATATCAGAAAATATATTAAAAACAGTTGTTCAACAGGGAACAAATAACACAGGACTAGCTCATCTATCCAATGTTCTACAGTGCATATGGAAGGACATTAATTTTTTTCATTGATTATATTCTTTTATCTTTTATTTTATTCCTTTTTTAATCTGGTAGCAAAGTGAGTCCTCCAGAGAGCTGTTTCATGAGCTGTCAGTACCAACATGACATTCGCAAATCTTTCTCTGTGCATTGTTTTCCTATTACATAGACTAATCTCCTATCTGAAGATCAGAGTTCTTTTGATTTTGCAGATTGGAAATGAGTTGTGTCTGGTAAATCTTAAGCTTCAATAACCTGGTCTGGAATGGAAGCAGCTTTTTTGTTCATGAAAATCTTTATACTGATGCATTTTTGTGGCTCTTTCTGCCACTTGAACTATTTGCCTCTAATTCTGAACCACTGTCTGCAAAGTTCAGTGTCATGGAGAGAGACTGCACTTCAGTGTTAGCAATAAGAATGACACAGAGTCCTCAGTGTGCTTTAAAGAGCCAGTATGGATGGACTAAGATGAACTCTGCTCCCCTCTGGCACTGGTATTAGGACTGCACAGGGTTGGATGGTGGGGTGATGAGGAAGAGAAACTCATCCAGTGCCTGCTATGGGGCAAGACTGCAAGGCAGCTCACCAGTAACGCTGGTCTGTTCTGGTCTGTGAGCTACAATGGCACCCACAGCCCTTCCACACCAGCTGCATGTGATGCTGGGGCTAATATCCACCCGTCCCCTCCCAGCCACAGCCCATTTGCAGTACCCAATGAAGGCAATGGGTGTCCTACTCCTCCAATATGCAGCATAACACACAGTGGGACCTCCGCTTCCTTCTTCTCATTGCCCTGGTACTGTCCTGTGGCAGGACCTCAGGAGGATCGGGGTGGTTTTGCACTCTTTCTCCATAAGGTGAGTCAACTTTATCCACCCTTCACAAATAACGGCAGATCTGAAAAGCCAAAAGAGTCTCAGAGAAAGCTCTGAATGAGCAAATCAAAGCTGCTGCCTGGACCTTGGATGCTGAGAACAGGGCGCCTAGTAAATAAAAAGTTTAAGAGGACAATGTATCTTCTGTTCACAAACCATTTCTGTATTTTCTTTGATCCATAACAAGGCTCAACAGCCTCTTGACTACAACTAACATGAGAACCATTTCCTTCCATAGCCTCCACTCCTTACCAAGGTTTTTGAACATTGTTCATTGCCAATATATGTGTATGCCCTGAAACCGAACACAGGTCTGCAAAAGGGTACTGCTCAGTTTATGTTTCTCCAGTGCAGACATATCACCTCCTATGGGTTCACAGCACTCTAACATGACATGGCAGCTTTTCACTCAGTTTTCATAGTATAAGGATATACAGAAGGGAAAAACTATTTTGTCTAGTAAAAACTATTTCTGTCTAATATCAGGCTTATTGGAGTTAGCCAGCTCAAACACGGATGCCATTAGGGTCATGTCTTGGTTAAGGAGACAGGGACAAAAAGAACAGAGGAAGACAGAGAAATAAACGATTCTATGATTCTATGAAAATCCTGCAAAAATTAGTCATAGAAAATGGAAAATAGAAAGTGGAGATAGAAGGAGGAAAAAAGTGCCAAAGGCAAACTAGACCCAAGCATCTCACTGTGCTTTTGTAGAATACAAATGGTACTTGTGTCAGCCTTGCGTTGGAGGAAGAATGGAAGGGATAGGAAAGGAGCAGACATATGGTCTTGTTCCTGCTACAAAGCAGATTTTCCTTTAGTATAAAAATCATTTTTTAACTGACCATTAGAAGAAGTTTACTCAAATTATATTATTTGCTAGCGTGAGAAAACTTGCAAACTCCTAAAATGAACTCAAGAGATCCTCAAAGCTCACGCTCTGGTGGGATCTGCTCATCCCTTCACAGAAAGGGTAAAGAGTATTTGGCAAGAAGCAAGCTGAAGGCAAAGCCTGCCAGTTTCTTTCACAACACTAGCCTCTAAAAAAGCTGCAGTGTGATCAATGTCCTTGTATTCTCAATAGTTCAGTGCGAGTGGACCCTAACTAATTAGGTAAGTGGAGGAATGGCAACAGACTCCCTGACAGTGATCTCAGGTTGAGAGAAAAACCTCTCTGGGGGTCAATTTGTCCTCAAGAATGAATTGTGGGGATGAGTCCTGTACCCCAATAAAGGGGTCTGGCTGCTTAATTTCAATAACAACTTCATAAAACTGTGAAGTATTCATTTACTTGTTCAAAAGGAAGACTCAAGATGTTTAATAGAGACTGGTAGGGGGAGGTCTTCCAGTGGCAGATACGGAAAGGGCAGCACAATGCAGCCATGTCATACTTTCAGTGAAGTGTTAGGCCATGGAGAATGGGAGCTTTAGCTTCAGAAAAAGTGTTTGTTCACATGGAGAGAAGTGAAATTTGTGACATGTCAGATTTTTAAATAATGCTTTAAGCTTAGCGCTTGACTTAAAGAGAGATTTTCAAGGGTGCACATTACCAAAGCAGGATTGCAAGAGGGGATGCACCCAAGTCCTGTATACAGGCCTGCTGGTGGTGCTCAGTGAATAAGGAGCAAGAGTTTGCCATGGAGAAGATGAGCAAGTACCAGGGACTTATGTGTGCATGAGGGAACTGACTGGGGTTTGCAATGCTGCAAAGGCATGACAACTTTATGAAAAACACTGCTGGACCGTGCCTGGTACACAAGGTAGTTCAGGGCTCGTCTTCAGCAAAAAACTCCATAGAAAGCAAAAGATAAGGTGATCTTGAGGCAGGTGAGCTTCATTTTCACTGCACTAAATTTCTGTTGTTTATAAAGCCACTTCTCCTGTAGCTGCAAAATCCTACATCAAGAATCCACACCTATCCCACAGATTTGATACAAATTTTGCAAAGAGAAATGACTCTTCAGTAAGACACTTCCCTTCTATCCTCAAACGAACATTCTGTTGATCAATCTAAAAATGTAAAAACAGATTAATCCAAACAGTACTCAAATTAATATAAATAGAGGGGATAAAACCAAGCAAGGCTAAAACTAATATAAATAGAAAGGATAAATTAATAAAACACTTAAATGATTTCTGAATCTGGATGATTTATAAGGTACTGAATATGCATGACAGAAATCAAGTACCAAGCACAGACCTGAAAACACTGACTCATGCAAGTAATCCTTGCTCCTGCAAGCACTATTTTTCAGGCTCACATCCAAACACAATGCCTGACACTGTTTGCTCTGATAATCACTCTAAGACAAACAGATATGAATAACTGCAAATATTTCCAAGCATTTCCTTTCACTTATAATGTAAAAAGAAAAATTAGAGGATAAAATGAAAATGTATGTTTCCACTTCCAGATTTCATACATCATTAATTCTGTAAAAATATATCCGTTTCCATGCTGATACTTCTCTTTGCTTGGCAAGCTTGAAGAATGCAATATGCTTGATAACCTGATTGAAAATTTGATCCTATTGTTTAACAAAATGAGGATTGTTTCATAAGGGGCTCCACCATGTCTGTGCGCATTTTCCCCTAAGTAACAGTGTAAGACTTGTATTTCCCCAGACAGCTGAACATTTATGTTGATGTACTTGGCTACAGATCCAATCTTGCACTGGCTGTAATACAGGAGAATTTTCCTCCGCACTTTGAATTATGGCACTGAAATAATTTAACAGTGCCTTCTGTGCATGTTAAACAAGTTTTCTGATGTAGTTAGCTCTTACTGAAAGTTTGTTTACCCCATAAATTATGCCACATGGCTAAACCACACTTTGGCCTCAAATCTGCAGAGGTTATTTTTTTCAGTATCTCTGCAAATGGTATAACTGTGGAAAAGCTAGCCTTTCCCCACATTCACACACACCCCTTGTACAAATACTCTCCATTTTTTATGTTCCCTAGGAAGCCCAGGTTACTTTCGAGCTATCTGCTAATTTTTGCTAGCAGAGCCCTCTCCAATGGTAGAAGAACGAAGCTGAGAGGAATCAAGAAAGGAACATTCAGTTATTGGTTTAAAAGGTTACAGCAGAGATACACAGAGACACTGTTTATGCCTAATTTCTGAGAGCAAACCCTGCAACTCACTATCATGGTTCTGATCCTGGTGAGGACATGACACACATTGTCATTTCTAAGATCAGGAGAAAGATGACCTTCTTTAGCAGCTCCCTGCTTTAACATCTCTCTCCCAAAGTTATCTTGAGACCACTTTGATCTTCCCTTATTGAAAAGCCTTCGAAGAACCTTGTGAGAGGTGGGTTAATATTATTTTCATACTCCTAAATTCATTTAGTTATGAGATGAAATGCATGTTACCATTGAAAAAAGTGGAAAATTGTAACATGGTCCTCAGTGCTAAAAACATTCAAGAAAAGAAATTTCCAGAACATAACTTTTTTCCCCCTCTCTTTTTGTACATTTATACCAGGAGTGGCACCTGGTTTCTTTGTCTAAGACTAGAGTACCTCATTGTTATTATAAGATAAATAAACATGAATATTAGTACATAAAATCGATAAATGGACACTAAATCTTTTCTTCAAAGGGCAAAACCTAGGGGTGATGTAGACTAAACTTAATTTCATTGGTAAAGTCAAATGATGTCATGATGTTACAAATAATAATATAATATGTCAAAATTGTCAGACTGGACCAGGCCTGTGGTACATCTAGTTCTGCATCTTGTCACAGGAGACTGTTCAGTGGAACAATCTGTTAGTAGTGAATTATTTTTCTTAATATAACTGGAATGAGATGTTTGTTCACCATGCTCATGGAGCACATATGTCTTCCAAATTCTTTAGTCCAATCTTTTTTCAGAATCTCTTTGAACCCTGGCTCCACTGTTGGCAGCAACCTGAGACCTAATTGTATGCTGTGTAAGAACCTATTTGTTTTTCTTGGCTTTCTGAATTTCACGGAATGCCTCCTAGCATTTAAATTGTGAGAAAAGGAATGGGAATTTCATAGGATCTAAGTGGGCCTAGGTGCTTGTCTCCCATTAAATTTCACTGGGGTTTCAAAACTTGATTTTCTATCAGGATAGTTACAAGGATATAATGTACCCTTATTCCTATACTATTATTTTTGTACTTTCTCATCTTACTCGACACGTCTGCTGTAGCAAGTCTAAGTCTTAGTGACAATTAGCTCCTGAGGAAAATGCACACACATTTATCTTATGCCTGACATGCAAGCTGCAAAGCCCTCCCCACTTTTGCTGTTTTGATGTTAGTTCAATGGAAACAGGATGAGTCCCACAAAGAGGAAATTGCATGATACACCTTGCACTCGGTGCACGAGCTGTTAATCTACACACTAAGCCAGTTGATACATATGGTTAGGTAGTTGGGTAACTATCAGGGCACAACACTACCTTTCATCTCCTAAGGTAATGCAAAAGTTATATCTCAAATCCAATTTAAATTGGTGCTCCCTTGAGCTCAAAGATAATTTCTCTCTAATCCTCTTCTGGTTGTCTATAGTGTAACCTTCAAAATCTCAGATATGACACTGTAAAAAAATGATCAAGTCATAATTTTTTTAGCACAAAACCTAGCCATTTTTCCTGGTAGCACTACGTTCCAGCTGTTATCAGATTCAAAAATTCTTCAATTGCCTTGAACTCTGCATTTATTTTACTTTTCCAGATTTTTGCCAATGAAAATACCTAGCACTGCTTGAAGAGAAAATAATCTTGTCAGTTTTATTGTGCCATATCTGAGACGATGAAGGTCATGCTAACTACAAGTCTGTTCCAATTGCTACAGGGTTGGGCAAGGTGGGCTTTTTATTTTATTTTTGGTTTTCCCCTTGCTCCTACCACAAAGTAATAGGGATTTTCCCCTTTCATTCATCTTGCCTTTTGTTGTTTTTAATCGACCACCCATCAGTGCCGAATTGCCTTGTAACTGTCTGCTGAGCTTTCATTTGACAGAGATAGCTGCTATTGTTAACACAGCCTTCACTTCAGCCCATTTAACTTTCCTCAGTTTGACAGCTTCACAATAGCCACCTTCCATCTAAAGAAAACTGTGATTTAGTAGAAAGGGAATGTGGGACAACAGCCTGATCTGTCACTCAGTCTCCAGTGAGTTCTCTTGGCATAAAGTTCCCCCACAAAGCCAGAGGATGAAATACTACATGAAAATAAGACGGTCATGAGACATGTTCAGTTATATATTCTGGTAAAATCTAAACAGCAATCACACTTAAAAATACAGCCCTTTCCTGTCAATAATATCTTGCACTGGGCAGCAAAATAAATATTTTGACTGATTTTAAATTTCCATTTTTTACTTATATTCCAGAGCAATCCTTGACTTCTTTCTTTCTCTTTTATTCACCTAGTAATTGTTCTCAGATTGATCTACAACTCCTGGTGGAAACAATATGTCACGAGTAAATTAAAGCTTTCATTGGACCAGTCATTGGTCCTACTCCATATAAGTCTACATGAAAAGATGTTGATGAATTAAGAGCCTGGATGTCCTCCCTTACTGACAATTAAAAAAGTCAAATTACAGCTGCCTAAGCATAGTCTCAGAATACTTCCCAGCTCAGCTCCACACTCAGCTTTCCAGTCACTTGCAGTTTGGAAATACATTTGTAGATGATTTTTTACTGTTGTGCATTTATGCCTAATGCTCTTTTGCAGTTATGCTTAAATTTAGTTTTATCATTTGGCACAAATGACAAGCCGTAGACATCCCACTATTAGATGTGCACGCACCATTTTTTTTCTACCCATAGTTAAATAACTGTATTATTTTCTTGTCCAAAATCCAGATCCCAGTTTGATGAACGCTTTCTTGTTAAAAAATGTGTCTAGAAAATTGAATTTGATTACCATAAAGCATAATTTTTTTCAGTCCATCTATATTTCTTTCCTTAGAGCTCTCATTAACTTCAGCAGAACAAGAATGAGAAATCAGAGTTGGTATAGCTGCATGTGGCAAAAGGAACCCCCTAAACTGACTGCTGTGTTCACCTGAGTTTGAGAATCATTTCCTAGTAGTTAAAATAAAGAAGCTACTCTGGTGGTGGTGGCTAATTATAAAGCAACGTATGAATCTTTGTTTGCAGCAGCCACTCAAAACTTCAGTTAAGAGTTTACCGCAGCTATGTAGAAAGGCGTGCTCAGAACTGGAGACAGAAAATCGGATGACAGATAAACTCCAGTAAAAAGACAGATAACAGTTACTAGAGAAGCATCTATTGCCTAGAGTTCACTTGTGAGAGAGTACCCACGAAGCTATAATGAGGAAGAACACCAGGCCGCTCTACTGTTTCTAATTAGGGAGGACATCCTTCATTTTATAGCTCCTGTGGTCTAATTTGTAGAGAGCCATATCCCCTAAAGCTTTCTGTAAACCAAATTAAAACTCATTCCATCAAGGAGTTTTAGCAATATACAGTCTCTGATCACAATACGTACTCACGGTCATAGAGCTGCTTCAGGCAGTCAGTTGGGGGCATATTCTCTTTTTTAGGGCTATTCTTTTTCCTTTTTATTAGGAAACAGTAAATTTCTTCTAGGAAAAAACATTTTACAGACCAGAGAATCTGGTTCTGTTTAAACAGTTATTCATAAGAAGGAACAGTACATACAGTCTCTCTACTGATTTTTCTGGTATTCTCTGACTTTTAATTAAAACATTTTTTCCCTCCTTTTTTAGTTAAGACACCTCAAGGCTTCAGCCAGCTCAACAAACATTGTTAGCAATTTTTTCTCTAAATGAAAAAAAAGTTAGCTTAGGGCTTTTTAGGAGACTTAAGACTCCATGAATACTTTTGAAGTTTGCAGTCCCTCCTCAATCCAGAAAACACTCGTACCATGTGCAGCAGTAACACAAACATCCTATGATCTACTCTAGTGGTCTTTAACCCAGCTCTGGACAAGGAGAGTAAATTCAGTCTGTACATCCATTCAGTCCTTGGCCTCTATGCCGCCACTATCAACAAAAGTGCCAATTAGGATTACAGTTTCTAGATGTGGACACATGTCTATTAGACTCTGATTGAGACCTCCAATTCCTCTCACACAGGCCAATGAATAGTTCTGAGAGTGTAGTGACTTTTGTTTGCTACAAATCTGCCTTGAATTTGAACTGGTAGCCTGAAAGTGAAAGGGTCCGTCATCCTGTTGTTAATGCAGCCTGTGCCAGCCAGAGTCCCCTTCCCAGTTATACGGATAATTTGGTGTCACTTGGTTGCTGAACTTCTTACACACATACACACACACAATTTCTTGAAGAGACTTCCCTCTTCCATTTCTGTGGGATCTAATATAAACACACAAGTAATTACCCATGCATCTGGCACAGATGCTTATACCAAATGATGGTGCAAACACTAAGTTACATGCCTATTTCCTTCCACATGCAAAGGGACTGAGCTAAATTTCTTCAAGTAAGATATCAAGAAAGTATCACAGCTGGTGCAATTACAGAATTACCTGTGAAAAATCACAGAGGCTGAGGGATCTAATGAATGAGTGGAAAACTACACCATAATATCAAACAAAATGTCTATAGTCAAAATATTACACTAGGTAAAGGTCATATATTCCCTGCCTCGAGGAATAGCACAGCACACTTTGAATGCAGGCAGGTGAGAGCTTTGCCTATATTATGTGAGGATATTTTGATAAAGATTCCCAACTCATTTTGACAACAGGTGGCCAGTATGGTGAAGTGTTTCAGACTGGTTCACAGCAACGCTTTGATATTTAAAACTGACCAGTAAGAAATTTGATAGGCTGGCCCCAAAAAGCTGAGAGCTATTACCCTTGAGAACCTTATGAAAAGGGGATGTCCTGTGGCATGCACCATTGCCTGGGTGAGTCCCCAATCCCCAGGAGGACTGCTGACCACTCTGCCTGCTACACACATCTCCTTTCTCACCACTCTGTATTCTTGTCTCTTTCATTAAGCCTTTATCCACTCATTCCAAACAAAGAAAATATATTCACTGTTGTTTAAAGGCTCATCTACATTTCCTGTGACTTATTTTCATCATTGATAGTCTATTCAAGTTACTTCAAAGTAAATTGGTGAGAGAGTGAGCAAAAGACTGTGTAGCACTACGTCATGTGTCCTCTCAAACCAGTTAAATCTCAGCAAGAAGTTAAAAGAAAGAGAGATCTATTTAAAACCAGATTAAGCTCAAGCTGCTAAAGTATAATAAATTGCTCTATTTTAACGGACTGAACTGTGCTCACTTAGAATACAAGGGCATATTTCATTTGGGTTTATGCAATTGTTCAGTCTACTTTTCTACCATTTCAACCATCACCAGATGAGAGAACTTGTCAGGCAAAATTGTAGTTAATGATGTTTAATGGTGGCTAAGCCCGATAGACGTGTTTATTTCTTTTCTTCTTTTCTGTTGCTTTACTCTCACTGAAATAATGAAAATATTACATGAACAACTTCTATATTATTTGCAGGAAAAGCTTCCATTACCAATGCTAGGTTACATAAAGCTTTATCTGATTTATACAGCAATCTATATAAATCTACTTTTATGTTTTATTTGATTCCAGCCATTAGGCTGTGCTAGGAAGTAATTCTAAAGTATATATCATAGTGGCAATTCACTGTACTATACCAAATTTATCTACGTAAATCTATACCTGTGTGCAGGGAACCATCATGGTAACATCACCAGTATGGAGGAGGAACAGATGCCAGTAATTCTACTTGTAGGCTTTCTAGGAAATTCAAGCTTTGTCTAAATCACTGAGCAGAATACAAATGTCCCCTGTTGAAAAATTCCTCTGTCTAAATTAACTATATCATCATTAGCGTAGCTCTTACATTTTAAATTCAGAATATGAAACTGCATATCAGGAGAAGTATTTCCTCTTTATGACTGATCTAAAGTCAGAGAGCTGGAGCACGAATGGGCTGTTTGGAACAGGATATTCTTTTAAAAACCTGTATTCCTTACTGATTTAAGAGTTCCTTACATAGCTGAAGCCAGCTTTGTACAGCTGAATGAGGCCAGCTGGCCAAGTAGAAGCGTATCAGTATTCTGACTGCTTTTCTTTTGTTTGAATATTACCTCAGTGGCCGTACACTAAATGATGTGTACTTGATGGGTTTGACTATGACCTCAGCTAAACTGAACAATATGAAGCTGGCACATCTGTAATCTCAGGCTTGCTATTTTTCAATTTATTTTTCACCTGATTTGTGTTAAGATGTGGTTCAAAATTTAAAATAAAAATAAAAAGGACCCTTCTGCATTCCAAATCAATCAGCAAATGCTGGCATGCCAGAAGGCGGGCTTCATCTGCCTCTTCACACCACATTTGGTGGATCCCTGACTTATGAGAGCTTGATTTCTAAATGTTTATGCAGAAAGAAATGCTTTACACATCCGCTCCTTCTCAGATAGCCTACAGGGATTTCTGGCAATACTTCTTTTTTTTTTCCCTGCCTTCCAGGTTTTCTCCCTGTGGACGCATAAAGACATAGTGACAGCAGGAGCAGACTCAACTCTCAGCATCCGTACATATTATTGCTATTGACTCCATGAGATAAGCTGGACATCTGTCTTTACTTTTAGCAAGCTCCACAAGGATAAACATGAACATGAATGTGGGCTGCCCACGGACAGTTTACTGGTGCTCTTTTATAGCCCCATCCCATCACTGGGCTTCTGTCACTTTTGTCTGAGCTATATTTCAGCCTCGGGTCACAGGAGTTCAAAACATAGTCAATTAATCAAATGGTTTCTATGAACATAGCTGCGGTTCAATAACTGTTTCCTATTCAGCATAACCAAGGAAATGAAAGGAGGAGGTTAATGTGGAGATAGCTAGGTTACATGTGGAGTTTAAGCAGCAATCCTTGATTAGCCATCATCAGAGGGCATTTTACCGGTGCAGTTATTTTTTGTGAGACAAAAGAACAAACCCAGGACATTTATGGTCTGATCCTCTCTTGATAAAGTCAAGTCGAGTTCTTCCGTTGACTTATGCCTACTAGTTCAGGATCTACAGTCTTGACAACAAAATTAACACAGCAGCAGAAAAACAAAAGAAAATTATAAAAACTCTCTCTTACAATGCACTGTGTTTACACCAAGAAGGATACAGGATTCAAGTCTCTAAGGTGAAATAACTGCTCCCAGGAGGAGAGAAAGTGAATATGTGACATGGCAGCTAATGTGCTGAAGTGATGAGGAGAAGGGTATTACAGCGGCGCAACAGGTTTACATCTGTTGTACCAGTGGTATGAGGTAGGCTTTATAAAGCTGCTGATTCCAGCTGGTGAAAGCAGAAGGCCCAAATTCTTAGATCTCTGTTGCCCAAAGACGACCTATCAAATGGGGTGGGAAGCAGTGTGCTCACCCTGACAGCCACTCACTTAGGAGGGCTTTTCTCTGTCGCCTTTTTAAAAATGCTGGGATTCTGCTTTGCATCACCCAAGTCTGTTAAAAAGAGCCTGAAACAAGCCCTCTAAGCAGCGTGAGAATTCTTCTTTTTGATGCGATAAAAACCCATAAATATGTGTTTCTAACCACTGAAGACAGCAAGCTTTGGAGGGCTTAAATGGAAAAAGCTAGTTTAGATTGAGCCAATTCTGGGTATTGCTGCACATGTCAAATAGCACTTCACTTGACAAATGGTCCCAAAGAAACCTATGGGGCGATTCAGGGAGTAAGGTGGTGTTTGGTATGAGTAAGGAGATTAGAATCTGGCCCTTGTTTTATTTTCGGAGAGATTTCAAACATGTGTTTGTTCTAATTTTCCCTTCCTTCTAGCATTGCTGGTATTCACTTGGCCTGGCTTTAGAGGCAGAAAGATGTGAAAAACAGCACTGGTAAAAAAATTATAAACTCTCTAATATATGACCAAAACATTTTTTTTTCCCCTTGTAAAACATGTGGCATAAACAAATTCCATAATGATGTTATGTGTTATTAAAGTTTTATTGGCACTCGTTTGGGCTTACCCACATAATTCACTTGTGAGTTCACTACTCATGGGCAATGCACTCATCCCAAATGCATGCTAAAAACCAGCTTATGTAAAAAGCCCTATTAGAGTTTAACAGAGATTAAACTAACACTTTTTTTTTTTTTTTTATACAAGCCTCTTATAGTAGGAAGGTTCACAGAAATTATAAAAATCTTATTCTATAACAGGCAATGTTTTCATTAGGTTTATCCCAAGCATCTCATATTAAATTCCTTAAGTTCTTAACCAGTGACACGCATATCCACTCTGCAATTTTATGTTTCCCCCCCCCCCCCCATCTCTAACCACACCTTTGTGTCATATCATACACATGTGGCTGCACCCACAGCAAACACCGTCTCTTGCGCTAGGTCAGTATGAATACATAGTATAAGAGTCCTTTCTCTAGCAACTGTATTGTCTAAACTGAAAGATAGGGAATAGGAAAAAACATTATTCCTATTTAACAGACTGAGAACTGAGACAGAGTTTCCAAAAGG
This sequence comes from Podargus strigoides, assembly GCA_028020825.1. Classification (NCBI taxonomy): domain Eukaryota; kingdom Metazoa; phylum Chordata; class Aves; order Caprimulgiformes; family Podargidae; genus Podargus; species Podargus strigoides. The sequence goes on from CM051631.1 coordinate 12,520,270, forward strand.
TCATGCAAGTAGTCCCTGTTAGAGCTGAAATTAAAATTACATTCTCCTGAGCACCAATCCAGTGCCTTAACAACAAATTCGTCTTCCCCCAACATCTGTTTTTCTTCATCTAATGTATTCCATGCTCATCCCCATACCATTTAAACATCTCTCTTTAGTACTATAAGCAACATAATTAGTACCTGTCTTGACTTGAAGTATAACACACAAACTGCACACCTGGACATGCCAACTTGTGAGGAGCATGAGTAAGGGTATCAGGCCATGTACTCAATGGGTCAGGAAGTGACAATTAAGCTTTGCACAATAACCACTACCAACAAACTGCCTAAACTTAGTCCAAAGCAACTCCTTAGCCCCACAGGGAAGGCTGCAACAGAAACAGGAACAGAGCTGACACTGACTGGGCAGACTTAAGCTGGTTTTCCTCAGTTCTCTTGCCTACTTTCCCCTGCTTTCTCCTCTAAACATCTTCTGACTCATGATGACGCATGTAAGGATTACACAGGCAACAGTTGTACCTCCTGCATTGCCACATTCTACCTGAAATAAGACCGCCACCCACTGAAGTTCCTCTGGACACTTCTGTACCTCCAACTACACAGACTGCTTGGACAGAGTTAGAGAAAATTTGTGTAATTAAATTAAGACTTCTTCTTTTTTCCAAAAAAAAAAAAAAATGGAAAGGGGGCATGAAGACACCCAAGGTAGCTATTTTTTTCTCTAAGTAAATATTTCCTCTCAATTTTCAGGTAATTTTCCTGTGAAAATTTATGACAGCAATTAAAATTTTAGGTAATGTTCTATAGACAATATTTTTCTATTAACTCACATATGAGAGAACTCTAAAACTTGTTATGACTTAATGTTAACCCTTAAAAGAAGCACCTAATTTGCCATCATAGCAAAAAAGCAAGATGAAGAAAACGCTTTGGTGAATTGCTAGGCATATTGAGTATTAATGCAACAGAGTTATTTCTAAGGAACGTGGATACACTAAATAAGGAAGAAAACATTGTCCTTCTTATTTTCAGAATGATTTCCTACCTAAAGATAGACCTATTGCTTGATTTTAAATCACTTCAGAGCAAGTAACTTTCTTTAAAATCCAAAGAACGTACCTGCTATTAACAATCTCAGCAGTGTCTAATAAAAGAGCACTTAAGCACAAACTGTACTTAATTTATGTAATGCGTAGCTATAAGTTATCAACCTCAGAATCCTGTGGAGTAATTAAATATTCAGGGGTTTTTTTACTGATTAAAGTAGGATTTTTATCCTTCAATTGTGCAAGCTTGACAGTGGGGGAAAACGAGTCAAGTCAGCCCTCCAGCACTAAACTCCATCATCGTGGGTGCTGGGAAGAAGAGAGACGTAAGACTGCTCAGGGAGGTCAGACAGGTACAAAGTTTATAGACTTTCAGAATACTCTCAGTTGTCAATACAGGAATAAACATGTCATGTGTTTTCATTGAATGCATTGGCGAAGCCATGAAGTTTCTGAAAAACAACCTTTTTTTTAAAAAAAAATATTTTTAGCATAGTTCACTGTTGAAATGGGTTAGAGCAGGAGTGGGAAGTGCCTGAATCAACAGAATAGATCAGATGTGCTGGATAAATGCTAAGCGGAAAGCGATAGGAAGGACAAACACACATATTCTGCTTAGAATATATTAAAAAAGAAATGTCAGAGGACCAGTCAGTCTGGGGAAGGGGATGGAAAGGAAGGTAATAAAGCAACAATCTCAGATGCAGCTCTCGAATTACCCGAAGTCTGCAGTGCTCTGTAGGGATTTTAAAGAGCACATTTAGAAAATTTGTTAGGAATTAGGAGAGCAGGGTCAATAAAGTTAAACTCTGTCAATAATCACTCTGTAATATGTACAAGGATCTTCCACCACAGTGCCTGAGGGCTACCCCTGAACTTAGAACTGAACTTTTCAAATTTAAAAAGACCTATTTATTGCAGCAAGTCATTTGAGAAAATCTTATTATGAAAAAAGGCCTAAAAATAGAGCTGTTTTTTAAACACTCAGGACTGATATCCCACCCCCCCAGCTCCACCAACCATCTATGAACCAAACTTTGCCAAGAGGAATATTTAATGAGAAGTTTTTAAGTTGTTAGCCCAGCCGTACCAGCACCTCGTGTGACTGCGGGGAGCGGGGAGGCCGGAGCAGGCCACAGGCCCAGCGAGCAGGGTACCCAAACACAGGCCCAGCCCCGCCGCCAGCCGGCCCCAGGCTGCGCACAGCAGCACCCTGGGAGGGCCCGGGAAGGAGGAGAAACTGGCCTCTCCCATACCTGGTCATCTTCACACCTCTGAAGAGTGAAGGCCATGTCTCCAGTGCCTCAGGGTGTGCTCGAAGGGGATTTTCACCTCAGGATGAGCAACCTGGTGGCAGTGCAGAGGCAGCAGAGTGCTTTGCCCCACTTCACTGCGCATTACACCGCCGCAGGAATGCTACCGTGCTGCTGCCAGCGGCTGCCACGGATTGAGCAGCCGTGCCACCTCCTCAGCCTGGCTTGGGGAGCTCTAATGCAGGGTGACACCACGGCTGTCCCCATGGCTCTCATCCTCACAGGCACTTTTGAACATCCCCGAGTCTCAGGGGCTCAGCCACAGGCATTAGGGATATCTTGGCATATAGCCTTCAGGAGGAGAAGGGCTACAAAAGTTCATTGCAAGCTTACATTTTACTTGAGTATTTACATAAAGCACGTGTTCAGTTAAAAGCCCTCTACTCTCTATCTTCTGTAATTCAAAACATTGTGGTTGCATGGGATGCTATTAATGCTGAATCTCTACAGATGCCACCTGCCTGAGAGAACAGCCACTTGAAGTGTTCCCCTCCTGGTGCAAACAGCTGAGGTGAAAGGTGGGAGTTGTGTGCTACATGACACCAAAGAGCAAAATAACAAGTAATTTTTTTTGAAGAGAACTACCTAAATCGTGGATGTTTTTAAGAGGGCTATCTAAGCCTTAGAACTGGATCTTGCTCTTTTTTCTCAGATGACGTTCCAACAGTCTTGTTTATTGTTAAATGGCTCCATGCTGCTAATCTGCAACAGTATGTTCCCAGAAAACAGAAAATGCCCAGAAGTACTGGGTAAACGTTGCTCTTAAAAAAGACGTTCACGTCCATGACACTAGTAATTTCACTGAGATTACTTTTACTACTAAGCATACTGGGATCCTGCTCCACTGTTAACTCATTCCACTTATCCAGCAACACAGTAAGGCAAATGAATCCACCACAGTTCACACTTGCAGCAGATTTAGCTTTTGGGTGTTGCATATAAAAATACCCACTCAATTTCAAAAATTTCAGCTTTAACTGCTAATTTCCAGTCAGAATATCCCACAATGATGCACTTTGTCACCCCTCATATCAAACAGAGTTTCACTGCTGCTTTATAAACGGCCTTCAGGAACTCAGTCAGTCCTGAAGGCAGTTGCCACTGAAGTCCTAATCTGATGAGGCATGAGATCACATGCAGAAGCAATTACAAGCAAGAGTTGGCAACACAGCACACTTGGGTCTACCCTCACCCCTCCTCTTCAGCAGGAATTTTTTTATTTCAGCACAATTTGAGGATTTTGTCCACAAAATCCGACCAGGTCTTCTGTAGGTGTATGCCTGTAAGCACCAAAACACATCAGCACCATCTGGACTGAACTGGATGCACTTGGGAACTGCTGGAGTACCCTGAAGGCTGTTCTGGGCAGGTACAGCAAATCCCAGTGCACAGTAAACTAAGAAAATGTGCACGTGTTTCTGCATGGGAAACATGTCAGGCTTGTGACAAACGCACCGAATACTGCTCAGAAACTTTGTGGGACTGGGTGCTGAAGAGTGCTGAACAATCTGCAGTTGAAAACCTTGAATGTTTAATTCTGCATCCCTTCTTCATTCTGCTTACTTACACTTTCCAAAACTCAGTGAAATCAACTGCAGTTTGAGGGGTACTAAGACTAAGTATGTTTGGGTTTTTTTGTGAGTACAAGCTCTGGAGCTGTAAATGATTAATATTAATAATGGGAAAAATCTGTCATGTATAAACAATATAAACAAACAGTAACAACCACTTAAATTTGTTAATCTGAGAATTTCTTTTCTCTGATTCTCTTTCATAAACAAAATATTATTTTCATCAGTCAGTATCCATTATGTTCATCCTCGGTGTAGTTACAAGGCAAAAGATGTGGATTATTGATGAAATAGATCATAATGGCTCTTTCCAAGTCATTATCATTTATCATTTAAATGTGTATTCAATGAGCTTTAATCTGCAAATTTGTCACGATTGGGAGCCATTATGATTTAACAGATTCATTGTGTTTGCTTTAGTGTTTGCTTTATTCTTTTTTTAATACGATACATGGTGCGTGTTCTGTAGACTACATGTGAAGTAATTTTACCTACCAAAACAGACTTTTTATAAAGTGACTACAGATGAACAACTGCTGTTTGTTAAAGCCTTCAGTCTTCATATACACAATGATGCTGAAATGCCATGTCATTGTACTAATAAACAAATCCTGCAAAATCTTCATAACCAGATATGTTGCTCTTTCTTCTGAAAAGTGTTGATCTCCCATTACTTGTAAGAACAGCACCACGACCAGTCATATCTGAGATTTCAACCATATAAATTTTCTCCAACCCCCTAAATAGATACTTTTCCTACTGGTTGATAAATGTAAACAAAATCAACGAATGCTCTCTGACACATTAATCTGGTATTAGTCTGAGCTGTGTACCACATATTACCAAGGATCCAACCAATATCAACCCATGTGTAGTTTTTTTTTTAATTTACAAAAGTCAACTGAGAATAAAAAGAACAGTATGTAACACTGGCTAAAGCAAAATAGCAAAATAGAAAGTTCTGCATTTTGGAGAAGAAAGGTGATATTCGATTTTTAGCTCAGTGTTTGCATAGCTGCAGAATTTACAAAAGTGCAAAAAATGTCACCAATTGGTAACATGTGAGCTATTACTGGGTTTTGGCTAGGGCAAATTTATTCCATATCCAGTTTGTATATAATTCACTTAACACCTTTTCTTACTCAAGTTTTGCAATTTCCTGAATAAAATCCCTCTGAGAGTGAGCTGCACACTGTCTGAGCAAACTCCCCTTGTAATCACCAGGAACACTGACGTTTGCTTTGAAAGAAGACATGATGGGTAAATGCAGAAAAGCTTATCAACCCAGAATTCAGATCATCCTCTGGTTGTGATCTCCCTTTCCTTCTTGACATTATCCACGAATGCCACACGGTAGAAGACTCCTCCGCCAGGCATAAGACAAGATGCCAACAAGAGATCAGATCTATTCATGGCTCACCTCATGCCTTTTCTATTTTGCAGCAGGCTGCTCTGAACTGGGTTGGGGTTGTGGTCATGAAGGCGAGTGATGTGCACATGTGATTGACAGCTGTGCCAAGATTAGCTGGAAACTGTGGCCTCCAAAATGGCTATAAGACATTGTGCTCCTCCTGGGTAAGCAGCCTACAGCCCTGCTGCAGTGCGGCTGCCCTGGAGCAGCTGAAAGCTCACCAAGTCACTGCAGGGCTCCCGAACGAGGAGGCTCTGTGTGCCCTGGGAGGTGGGCTCCAACCGCCCCTCAGGCCATGCCTGCAGGCTGCTAAAAGGAATGACAGCGCTGAAGGCTTTTCTCATTATACATTGCCATACTATAATTCCACAGCAGCTTTAGGACTGCACAACAGTGCTGCACTCTGCCCCTGTGAGATGCATGTGGGCACTTTCATGCCACCCTTAAGCATATTAATGAATTATTTGTGGGTTTTCTGAGGATGGCTGACTTTTGCCTTAAACACAAATATTTCCAAGCATTAAAAGATATGCATCTAAAAAAATAATAATAAAAAATGAATCATCTATTGGGCTTAACACAAAATAATCTCACATAAAAGGCAGTATTTTTTAACAGCACATATCTACTTTATGGCACTGGTCTCTTAACTTAGTGCTTATGAGTTAGGGAAACAGCCCCTTGGTGGATTACTTTTCATAGTTTGCTCAGTAATGTGTTTACAAAGCCATTGTTAGAACTAGATGCTTATATATTTTGATATACAGCATGCACCACAACAGTACATCTTCAGAGATTTCATGCTTATTTTAAAAACCTATTTAAATGTTTCTTTACCTTCCCTCCCAGCAAAACACAAGTTTATTGCCAGATGCTCCAGGGCTCCATAGGCCAGTCTGACAGTAATTAAGGCAGAATTAGCGGTGCTTTGCAGGAAACAGTAACAGTGGCAAGTGCATAACAGGACAGGCCAAATTCATCTCTGACAGCAACTCCTCTGAAATAACCAATTTACTCTAGGAATTAATCTGACACTTGAAATTTCAAATAATGGCCTCTATTTTTAACTGTCTGACATTACTGAAGCACATATAACTCGGTGGCTCAGAAATGTTAAGTGGATTTTGTTTTCCTTTGTTAGAAAACTGCTCACCTACTCACCCACTTTCCGCCATGTATCAGGTCAACAGTCTACTCCAGAAATCACTGTTTTGCTAAGATGATACAGCACATTATTTCAATGCAACCTGCATTTGCTTAATGCTTACCTGCCCTTGATAATGGACACTATTAGTGATAAAAATTATTTCTAAACCATGCAGTGAATGATACAAAACAGATTACCAAAAATGCTGTGTTTGTAAACCTCCGTAATATTTCCTCTGGTCCTGTAATTATACAATACACCAATACATAACAAATCCAATACTTTGGTAGTACAGCCTAAAGAAAACTAAAGTGTTTTTCTGTGCACACCTTCTACTTGAACTCGGACTCTAAACACGGCCTTAGCATTTTGCAGTGAGTTTGGACACTAAGCTTTGACAAAACTCTCTTCCAAAAATTAAATGCCATCTACCTACAGTTGTTAAACCTTCATCTAGCTATATATAGTACCGACAATACAATCTGATGCTGCAGCAGTTATATAGCTGCACAGAGCATTTAATCCAATTCAAGGGTATCTATTTGTCCATTAAGAAACCTCCTTTATCTGATATGTAGAACCTATACATTGTAATGATTTTTTAATTTTTTTTGTGAAGAAGGCAACAATCCTTACAGGGACTTCAGGAAGAGGGGCTAGTGGCTGGTAGGAGGCAGCATTCCCCTGTGTGATAGGGGGATCATTCTGGTCCTTGCTCACCGTGGGAAGGGGAGCAGGGCCCACAGAACATTCTCAGGACCCTTGGGTGTTTGGGGAAAGCCACAGGTTAACATGAGATGGTGTTGCAGCCTGATCTTCAAGGGATTTTGGGATGAGGGGGATTCCTGGATAAAGTGGAAAAGAGCAGGAAATCCTTTATGTGACACTCAGCAACTTGTCCTTTCAGGTTACAACTGCATTTTCCTCTCCACGGGGAAAAAAACCAACTTAACCTCCTTTAACAGCGAAGGACTTGCACTATTATCTCCCTCTGACTGTTGCATTGATTAGATTGGAAAATGAGTAACTTTTATCACACTTGATCTGAAATAGCACTATCTAGCTTATGTTTATCCTTCTACATCTACAGAACAGATAATTGCATGGATCCTGGGAGTCAGACATGACACTGTGATGTCTCTTTTGATCCCTGGTGTCAGGTTAAAGGCAAAAAAAATAGAAAGTTAACCTGTGATTTAACACTGGCCACTGTCTGGCTCCTGCTACCAGTCTGGTCTGGGTTGTTTAGACCTTTGTGAATGCATGTCTGGCTCCCCTCTCACCATGCAGGTTCACTTGCTGCCACCTCTAATACCAGAGTCTGTGCTGGATTCTGCAGCATGTGCTTTACTTTGAATCACAACAGATTTTTGCCTAAAAAAAATCAAAACACAGTTTTGGTTGTTTTGGTTGTTTTGTTGCTTTGGTTTTTTTTCATTTCTCTCTTCCTTATTTTTTTTTTAAGTACAGAGAAAACCAGATTATTTCAATTAAGAGCCTGTCACTGACAATTTTAAGCAACCTTTCTTCAGTTCAGTGCAGCAGTTGCAGTTTTAAGTTTCTCCCTGCTTCTGTCAGGATCTAATTTTCAAGGCCCCGTTGCCATGGCAGCAAGTTGGAATTTTAATCCAGTACTAAAGGTCACGACAGGTCATCAGTTTCAGTTCCTCTTCAATCTCCCCATAAAGAGCCACAAAAAGAAGCTGAGATAAAGGTCTGACCTAACAAAAAATTCCAGTCTAGCACACAGCCAGACTTGAAGCTATATAATTTGTATAGGCTTTCAAATTTGTCTGGAACTACTGAAATTCATGCTAAATCAAATATGGGTAGCACTGATTTGCATTCATCTCTCTCTGCAGAAAAACAGATTTATGTCCTTAAAACACAGTTACGTGCATGTAACCTATCAGGGATATCCAAAAAGCAAATTCTTCAGTGGAGTCTAACAGGTAAATAGCTGTGAAAGCAATCCCCTCATTACTGGAGATATTTACTACTTTTGCTGACTCAGATGAGCCTGTCAGCTGCATTTAAATCTTTCTTGTCAATATCAGGTAGATGAGTCAACATCTTTCTTTCAAAACCTGTAAAGAGCTTTTTGTGAAGCATTTTGACTAAATAAGACTTTCCAGTAAGGGACAATTTCCTGAAAACTAAACTACCTTCAGATTTTGTTTACTATTTTTATCTTGAAGGATAAAAACTCCAGTGGAAATTAGGAAATAACATTTTATTTGCCAATTTTCTAGGCCCCCTCCTGTGTTTTCAGTAACATGGATTTTAATTAAACAACTGGTTTGCACCTACTGGAGTAAGGCTACAGACATCTCCCCCCTCCTCCAGGGCTACATCATTTTTTGGGAAGCTGCAGTTACAGCATTAGGAAAGTCCCAAAATGCATTTTTCCGAGATGCATGGACACAAGTGAGGAAAGCAACTCTTCCTCCAGGAATTTAGAACAGTAATTAGCCCAGCAGTGGGGAATATTTTCCTTTTTCACCATTTGGGAAGATATATTTGTATGGTAAAGCTGTTCTGAATCTGTGGCTTCAAGGGCTATCCAGGACGGAGGATAATGCAGTGAGCAAGGCCTCGCCCCATGGGGTGTTGTGAGAACTTCATAAAAAATAAGCCCTCTGGCCAGAAAATTGATAGGCTTTGGAGCCCTGCTGAGCCCTCAGCCCAAAGGATAATGGTAGCAATATAAGTTCCTCTGGATGGAGAGTGTAAAGCTGAGAAAAATGTGGTGGATTATTGGGGCTGTCAGAGGGATTCAGAGGAAAGATGCAAAGGATTAAGTTGTGATATTAGGAAAAGTGGCTGTTAGTCTTACCTAGGATATTTAGGACACAAATTGGGAGTTTCAAGACCACTCTGGTATTATGAATGCCAAGCTTCCTGGCAAAATCCATTCTTCTTTTAAGCTTATCACCCATTTCCGATTATGACTATTTTGCAGCATGGTGAAGATGAACCTGGGTGACAATTTTCTCAGTTTATCTCAGGCTACTGAAGTCTACAAAGCCAGTAAGATATGACAGTAAGAATGAAAGGAATTAGAGCAAAGAGTATCAGGAAGAAAAAGCCAGAGAGAAAAATGGCTTGGCTCTGAACCTGAAATTTACTGGCAGGTCAGAGTTAAGACAAAAAGGTCCAAATTCTGGTGGCCAGAAAGACAAGCAGGAGGTTAGTTTATATACATTTTATCAGCAAGCATGCAGCTCACAAAACAAATGGGTGGGAGAGGTACTGAGCGTAGTGGCTTTCTCTATTCTATCCTGATTTACATTTTCAGATTGACCAAGTAGGTTTGTTTTGCAAAATGAATGTTTGAAGTTGCACTGAAGTTCGGAAGTGACTCCATCCCACAGAAATGTAAATTGGAAGGTTGGTTTGAGACTGGCCTCAAGCCATGAAGGCACAACATACACTGCTGCCTGTGGAAAAGCTCTTCAAATATAGGGAAACCTGTGGCAGATTTGCAATCTAACCACTTTCCAAAATGGGAACTGATAAATAGCCGACAGGGAAATACATCCAAATCCAAACATGTTAATGTGTGTTGTTTACCTGTCTATTAATGCTGACACTTCAATGGTTGCAGTTCAGTGGTTGCATACATTTGGCAGTGACACAGTAGTGTATCCTACTTGAGAACAAAATATTTCAACTGCTACTCATTAGGGCAAATAAATGTTGAATTTTTAATGGGGGTTATGTAGTATCAGAAGAAATTCAAATGGTTCAGTGCTCACTTGAGTTGCAATCAGCAACGCTGGCAAGAATGCAGTTGCTTAACATGTTTCAGGCACTCTTAAAGGCAGTAATTATTTAAGTCTCTGATAGTCAAGAAAAATTATTCAACATTGATCAGCAAAATATAAGAGAATTAATTTAGTTCTGTTCCCACAATCTTTTAAACTGATTTATAAACATGTCAGGAGAAAGATCATGGAAAAGAATGTATTAGGAAATAACTTTATTTTGACAGCGAGGTTAAATTGTATGTGAGCCAGTTGAATAATGAAAACAAATTAAAAGTCTAATTTAAAAATTATTTTGAATAATGGGCTTATCTTCAAGGATATAGAGCTTTTAATTACGACACTGGATTTTAATGTATTTCATAGTAGCTGAAATATTTTGCAAGTTTGCTTCTATAGGCAACTGTCCATAGGAAAAACTTGTATATTTTATTCCCAGTTGCTTTGTACTTTGCTCAAGAGGAAAATTCACTGTCAGTGGGGAACAAAATGATACAATCTTGACTGACTATCATTGCTCCAAACTGACTGACTATCATTGCTCTAAACCCAAGAACTTACAAGGCAAAAGGATGCAAAGCAAACTTCTAACTAACAAAACAAAAGAGTAAATACGAAAGATAAATGACACTTTATCAAAACAGACTCTTCTATTTTCATTTGCTATTTGTCCCTTTAATATGGTGCACTGGAGCTCTCTAAAGATTAATGGAGTTCCAATTACATGCCACTGTTGTTTCACTTATCATAATTTGTACATGGCAGTGCAAGTCCCTTTCTCAGTTTACCCAGAGGGAATATCTTTGGAACTTCCTACTTCTAACAAACAGGCAGTACTTAGTCTAATGATTAAAGCTTGCCACACTCACTAAGTGAAAATGAACACATGTTATAAAAGGAAGCAGGCTATCAACACTGTGGGATCAATTGATGCTCTTATGCTTTAACATGATCAATTAAAAACTGTCATTAGAAACACTAAAATTTCAGGTTCTTCAGTGTATTACACCTGGGCTAGATTGTGACTGGAACTCAGCTACAGGGCTGGATACATAAATAGAAACATTCTTCCTATTCAAGTTGGAGATGAATTTTACATTTTTGGTCCATGTGACTGATCTTGAAATGATGCATCAACAGTGAATGAATCCCAGTTTTATAAAACTGATTCCTTTCAAGGTTAAGAATTCATCAGTGCTTCTTGATTTAAACATTCTGAATAACAACATTACTTCTTGTCGCATTATCCAATATACAATCCTTGGTGTAAAATCCTCTTGATGTCTGATTACTCTTCACAAGGACCTCAGGCTGATTCATTTCAAACCATGAATTACCTTTAATTCATATCTTGAGCATGCTGCCAAATTTTGACTTCCATGCTCCCAGGTGGCTGTCCCTGACACAGTGGAGAACTTCCAAAAAGCCATTAGACACTTATGAAAAATAGTTACATGTCAAGAAGCACATTTCCATTTTCAAACAGGCTTCCATCAAGTATTATGATAATCCCTGGGATTAGAAAACTGCTGGTATTTACTGAAATTTTTTTAGAAGCTTGAAGTGAAATCCTGGCCCAACTGAAACCAGTGGTGAGCCCCCTTTGAAAAATCTTTGCTGAAATATCACATAAAGAGTTTCTGCTGCTTGTTTTGTTGTTTTAGACCACTGTATTTAGCTGTTCTCTAGCCCTGACACAGGTTGTGTATCATTAAGTATGATGGATAACAAAAACTCTATGAAGATAAAATAAGTTGTTTTCATCTGATCCATAAAAATTTGCTGCTCTAAGTTTTTAATGGTTTCCGGTAGTTCACTGAGCCCATGAGAAGGGCCTTTTAATACTGTATTAATACAGTAAGTATAGGAAGTAATTTTACGACAGGAGAAGAATACCATTATGATTACATTCTTCTTTTTAGCTATGCTTTTATGGAAACTACCCAAGACTACTCTGCAGTATGATTTTGAAACACAGGATGTGCTTGATTAAAAAGGTTCTGGGTAGTTTCCAGCTGGACAGAGGCCAAACACTAACAACCAAAACAGAACAAAAGAACTGCATGTCTGAGGATGACATACTTGCAGTGGTAATTATATAACAGAAACCTAAGTACCGAGCTGAGTTCGTACCCTCAAATTCATGGAAGTTGACAGAAAATCCTTCTCAGTGCAATTGGTTGCACCTTATCTGTTCCTGTTTACTATGCTTCATAATAAATTAATCAGAGTAGACTGGCTGAAAACTGACTGCACAATACCCAATGGAGATTTACAGTGAATTTAAAATTTTAAAAAAAGGGAAGGTAAGTGCCATATTTTTACATAGCCTGATTTCAGCTATAAAAATTCACTACGGTATACACACACACATGCTCACATCAGTGTTCAAAATTTCATTTTCAAGATTTTTGAGTAGAAATTAGGATCTGAGGTTAGTTACATGTATACATACTCATGCACAACATAGGTGCAGAGTTTAGACACAATCCCAATTACCCTACCTTCTATTTTACCTTCTGTAAAGCATGGGGGATTGGGTTTCTCCAGCATCCAGATGTAATAAAGTACATTGAAATAGTATAAAAAGGACGAAATTCATATTGCAGAACGCTTTACTTAGACAAGAAGTCATGCATCTTGTATCCCCCTACAAAAGCAAGATGTTGGTCAATTAATCTACCTTGCAGTATGTTGGCTCCATTCTTGCCCCTAGAAGCACACACCTGAAAGGTTATCTTGCAAAGATCATACATCCCTTTGGTCTGATCTTCCATGATGCCAATGTTTTTACACCTGAATTCTGTAATGACATATAGGCAGCCTGGCTGCTGGAGCAGAATACAGCATCATGAAAGTAAAGTATCTTTGTTCTGCACGCATTGCTCAACTAGTCATAGTATAACAGCAAATGCAAGGACATTCCTACCAGTTCTTATGGATTTCTAACAAAGCCAGTGGAATCTATAAGACTGTCACTAGGACCACTGTAAAAGGAAAATACAATTTAAGTTTCACTTGAATTGCATATAAACTTAAAAAAGTTGGGGAACACCTACAAACATGTCCAGGTTAAAAGGTCTCTAACAAAACATACAGATGAACAAACCCAAATTCAGTCATATTTGATCAAGCTGAAATACAGATAACAGATCCTATTGACAAAATATAGAGAGTTGGTGGGGTAGACCATTTTGAAGCCAGTAAAATCATGCTGTGTGGTTGACAGAGTAGCAATAAATGTTACTGGGGATAAGCGGGACTGTAATTTTACTCGTACACTCCAATGTCTCAGAAACTGACCAATGTTAGAAAGATTAAATTCTTCTTAATACAACTGCAATCTGACAAATACTATATTATTGAAATACACAATGACTGCAGGACCTCTCGATCTATATCAGGGTTTATTTGGATTGTGCTATCCAGCTCTACTTGATACCAATACGTCTTTCTGCCCCACTCTCTGCTTTAATTTCATCATGTCCTCAAATACTGTAATTCCCAGTGAAAGCAGTGGTAACTGCACACGCAGATCTAAAGAAACAAATTGGCCTCGTAATACCAAGTCTCACAGTGGACTGCCTTCTAACCTCCCAAAGCCCTATGGAAATTCTTAGAAGCTGCCTTAACAATTTTTCTGCAGTAAAAGAGAAAAAGTGATAGTAATGGGTTAGCTGATCATCATCTGGAAGCTAAAAATAAAAGTAGCTTTATTGCAGCTCTGATCTCTCATGTGTAAAATCTATCACCTACCATAAGAAGGCAGTTCATTGCAGCAGAAATCTGATTGATAGTACTGGAACTTTAGATCAAGCAGCAGAACAGAGAGCAACTGGTTCATAAAATGTACTCAGTATCTTCGGGTTTTATATCAGGCTTCCTATAGAGAGCTTTGGTCCCATTAAATGCACTATATACCACTGAGCTCTGAAGCCCTGTTCTTTTGAAATTCAGCTTATAACTATAAACCATGATTGACAAGTCTATTACTGTTGGTTACAAACTATTGAAATATTGTATTTTATGGTATACTCACTAAAATATTTTTCACAGTGGAATCCAAATACACTTGCTTTAGGAGAAAAATAATTTTAAAATGTAATAATATTGTTTTACTTTTTTTTTTTACTACGGAATGTGCTTGATGTTACGTTTGGATCACTTGGATGTTCTGAAACATGAACACATCCATTCTGTTGCCAAAAACAGTGGGTATAGTTGGATAGATTCTTTAAAAAAACCCAAGCCATTACTGGAAATCAAATAGCAAAGGGCAAAACCAAATTTGTTACTAAGTTTCAGAAATAAATGTTATTCATGCAAATTAATATATTTATCATTAGCATTCCTACCCAGTTCTCATTCAATCTGAAGAAAAAAAACATTTAATTTTAAAATGGAATTAGTCACTTAACCATAATTTTGTAAAGCTTTACTCAACACACTTTATTTGAGTTTATGAGTAAAGAACTGGACCTTCAGAGCCTGGTGAGTACATTCAGCACCCACACCTAGTCTAGACCCACATTACTTACATGGTCACAGGCAAATCACTGAACTCCAACAAGTCCTTTCCTGTACACAAACTTGCACTAAGTATCAATATATTTAAATTGATTTTTAAAACTTAGGTAGGTATAACTGCATTGAATTTTCCTCCTCTGTAGGGATTTACTTAAAACTGTGTCCTTAGTATATGAAGGGGAACCACTAGAATAATTCTGAAGTAATTTTAAATTAACATATTGTATTTACAAAAACATCAGTTAAGCTAGTGCAGTTCTGCACTCAGTAGTTTAAAACACTTGAACACTAAAAAAAATTCACAGCTCTGAGCTGAAATCAGACCCACACATTTTCATAAGTATAAAACCAACAATCTACTTTTGAAGGTTATTATTTAATTCCTGTTTGTAAATTACTTTGAGATCCTAGGGTAAAAGTAAAAAACCAGTTCAGTCTCAACTCCCTGCTACATTATTGCAGCCTTACACCAGAGGAGCACCAAAGAAAAATGGTTTAACACGATGGAGAATTAGCTCTTCCACAATTTTCAACTGTCATATTTATAGATCATTTGTGATTTTCAGCTGTTTCAAAGTGTATGAAACTCAAGACCAGATTTTCAACACCAGCTAGTAGAATCATTCTGTATGATGTGTTTTACTCTCTCTCACTGTACGAATGCTAAAATTCCTGCATCATGTTCAGTGGGTTGCATTTTCAACTATAAGAGGCTTAGTATCTGACGAAAGAAGCATAAAAGTGATTTAATTTTGACAAGCTGTATGACGAAAATCAGCATTATTTCTGCTTAATAAACTCATCTTTCACACATACCTCAGTTAGCTAATGTTTAAAAAGGAGAAACAGTAATAAGAGCTGAAAAATAAAACTAGTTTACGGCTAATTTTTAGGGACTACTGAGAACACCTGAACACCAGGACAAGATGATGAGCAGAGCTAGATTTTATCTACCTTTGGAGAAATAAGCTCATTCTTTATGATAAATTTAAAATGAGATTTCAAACTGGAAATAATAATACTCACGACTTTTGTGGCACTGACTTAGTCGCAACTTTCCCTGCTGGATCACTCCACTCTGCAAACAAAGGAAACACATTTTCAAATGTCAAAAGATTACTGTAGAATTAAAATGCACCCAAAGCTGTCAGCCCATCTAATTATACTTGGTTTCACAACATGCCACAATGCATAACACGTAATAAAAAATGGAACTGATCTGCTTTAGCACCATAGAAATTCATTTTTTAGCCTTTGTTTTAATGAAGTTAAGCAGGAAAAATAAATACCCAACCCTGACTGTTAGGACTAGATGATAAAGACCTACTTTGTACATTGTATCCTGAGGTCAGATGTTGGGAGTCCTACAAAGAAGAACACACAAAATGTCAGCATTAGTTAAATAAGATGGAGAAGCTAAGATATATCTTAGCTTGCTAGATTAAGGGCACTGGTGTTACACAAACAGGGAAGGAGATGGTATAGGGAAGGGAACGTGTGACTGTTAAGGCAGCACCAGTGACATTACTTTAAAAAAACATTAACTGTGGAGACAGAGCACCACTGAGGGCCCCTTTCACAGCTCAGACAAGAGCTTGTAAATCTACACACCGCCTTTATGGAGACACTGCACAGATTTATACCTACAGTGGCCCTAGCCTTCTCCAGGCTTGGTCATGGGTGTGTATATGAGCCATCTATGATGTACAATTTAGACCTCAGCATGAATGCAACTATGTATTAAATTCAGCACCACTGTCTTTCTTCTTCTTCTTTTTTTTTTTTTTTTTTTTTTGTTATCCCACTGCTTGGAAATACAGTTACCTTTTATTGATGGTCACTGTTTTTATTTGGACTGTGACATGCAGGATTTGATAAAGACGCAGGAAGCAGATCTTCACCTGAGGGAAACTGGTCCAAATCGAATGAAATCAATGGAAATACAACAGCTTTAAACCAGCAAAGAATCTGGCTTGTAAGACTGAGCATGCTAATGCTGGGATTCTTGTTGGCTCACAGTAACTAAGCTGCTTCCTTAATGTCACAGTGTTTTCTTGCTTAGCTTTTCTCTAGGCTTTACAGTTCACAGTGATTGTAATCAGCTTTCCTTCCAAGCAGAGTTTGTTCATTTGAAATTAAGGTGTTATTTACAAGCTCATCTATACAGCCAGGCACTACTTTGCTGGAAGTGTTAGTTCTGTAGGATGTTAAAGTCATTAAAGCCCTCACTGCACTTCCTCTAAGGGCATTATTAGTTCCTAATATTATACTGTGCTGTCAGTCAGTCCCTTGTGAAGTAAATCATGCCCTAAGAGTAAACATAGCACTTCAAATTTGAAAGTCAAAGGGATAAATTGTTCTGATAAGTTCCGCCTTTTTTCACAGAATCACAGAATGTCAGGGATTGGAAGGGATCTCAAAAGATCATCCAGTCCAATCCCCCTGCCAGAGCAGGAACACCTAGGTCAGGTCACACAGGAACGCATCCAGGCGGGTTTTGAATGTCTCCAGAGGAGACTCCACAACCTCTCTGGGCAGCCTGTGCCAGTGTTCCGTTACCCTCACTGTGAAGAAGTTCTTCCTCACATTTATGCAGAACCTCCTATGTTCCAGCTTGCATCTGTTGCCCCTTGTCCTATCATTGGATGTCACTGAGAAGAGCCTGGCTCCATCCTCATGACACTCACCCTTTACATATTTATAAACACTAATGAGGTCACCCCTCAGTTTCCTCTTCTCCAAGCTAAAGAGACCCAGCTCCCTCAGCCTTTCCTCATAAGGGAGATGTTCCACTCCCTTCATCATTGTTATATATGTTTCTCATGAGGATACTTTTTTTTTTAATAGTTAAATTGAGAACTTCTTATAGTGCCCGTCTCTGGTATATATGGCTGCACAATCTAGCCACATTATGCCTAAGATCTGTAATTTGTCTAGCTATAATTGATTTAATATGATGTTCTAAAGAGACATTTCTGCTGCATTTATAAAGTAAAACTAGCAAACTTGGAAATATTTATGTGCTTGCTTATTTCCTGAAATGCTAGCTCAAAAAAAAATAAAATCTAATTTATATGTTGTACTGAAGTGATATGGTCAAGAATTTTAGGATCAACATTTAACATGCCCAGAAATTAACTTTGATGTGGATCTTAAAAGTTCAAAGTAAAACTAATAGAATAAAAAAAAAAAAAGGCAAAACAAAATTTTAGCTTCTCTGAACCTATGCTTATACTGCTGCCAATGGAGATAGTGGCTGTCTGCAGGACTTAGACCAATCTCTGTAGGGCCCAAAAAAACAGAGCACTAAATTAAGAGATGGTATAAAACAGAAAAATACATCTTCCAGTGGGCAAAATCCTCTACTCTCACTATATTCACACAGGTCAGACTCCACTTTCACCTAAATGGGCTCAACTGACTTTAACCCAATTTGCAATGAGTATTATATTCTTGTACGATTATGACTTCTGATGCTTAACAATGGCAGTGCTAGAGCAGTAACAATCACATTCCATTAAAATAAGGCATTCTGGGCACTGGCTTTGATTTTTTAATGAGCGATGGATACTGCTAATTTCATGTGATTTCCAATCAAGCACAGCGGCTGCAGTTCAGACAGGGGAATATCTGCCAAACAGATAAAATCAGTAAGACCAAGATGGCATTCCAGCTTCTAAAACAGGATACGATTGCTTGAGATGTAATGTCAAGCAGTACCAGTTTTATAAGCTATTTTCCAAGGTCCTGCCTTTAGAAAGAAATTTTTATGTAGCTCCGTGTCAGACTGGTGTAGATTTCCCACCCTGGGGAAGCTCTCCCCTTCCCCAAACATCATCAGCTCGCAGTTGTTCAGGTCGCAGCAAAAGATACTTCTGGCAATAATTGCCTTGAGTATGAGCTCGATCTCTAACAGTGCTATGAGAATCATGGCTGGAAGGCACCAACGGAATTTGGGCTAAAGGCATGTTCAAATCATAGAATTCCACAATTCACTGCGTGCTAGGTGAACTGCAGGTACTCTCCAGGCATGTGCTTTCGACGTGGCAACTGCTGAATGCATGCTTTTAACAAGGCCAATAGGGAGGATCGCACTGTGCAGCTTCATGTGCCCTTGGAGTGTGCACACAGGCAGATGCCATAGCACTGTCACATGCAGAAACATTTTAAGTCACCATAATTTGACAATGCAGCCTAAACCTCATGACGCAACCAGTCACTAAGTAGGAACAAATGACCATTACAGCCACTGCATTGCACAAATATTAATGGAAGAAAACCAAAGGAAACATCATACTTGATGTAGAAAGACTCTTGTAACAACAGAGATCAAGTTCACTCTGCCTCTGCTGTAACTTCTGCAGCTTTAAATAAGCAGTCCTACTAGTAACAACAGTCTGATTGGGAATTTCCAACTAAAAATAGCCTTAGAAATTTTTGAAAATTGAACCAATTACAAAAATAAACTCTCCAGCGAAGAACACTCAACAGAACAGAAATGTTAATCAGGTCACTGGTAATAACCTACTTGTACCTTGCTTGGGATAGAAAACTTGGTCTGCTCAGCCTTGCCAGGAGTGTGAATAGCAGTAAGAGGAGGAGGCCAGGAATGGGTCATCTCCTAGGGAAGAAAAAAACCCATGTTTTTGAAAATAAATTCATGTACATAAAGAAGAAAGAGAGAAAAAAATGATTATGTATTCTCCACTGACCCTGAAGATGCAATTGCTTAAGGAAGCATCACCACCCACCCTTATGTGGCAGATGAACACCTTAACTACCCAACAGGCAGCACTTCCTGGGAATGCAGGTGAGGACAGGTTTTAATCTTGAAAATTTCGACTATCTGTGTCTTCATCGGGTGGAGGCTGACTCCACCTCCATGGTCAGCCTGTCAAGCTGTATGAAGAAAGCCATCATAGGTATAGAACAGGGTTTTACCTGCAAAGCCCAAGCAGGAAGGGGATCTCTCCTGTATCACTGGATGGAACCCTACAGAGGACTGCATGGTGGCAAATGCAATCCTATTCAAGACTGCACTGTAGCAAAACAAACCAGAGGCAGTTCTAAAAAAAAGCTGGAATGGGCTTGCAGTGTGAAAGCGTGGTGTAGGAGACAGTGGGGACAGTGTCCTATGCACCAAAGCATCTTCTCATAGCACTGGCCATAGGCACTTATTGTGGTACGCAGTGTCACAGCACCAGAGCACTACTGATTCCATTTTAAAATGAGGGACTGAGAGATTAGGTGATTTGCACAGGGTTACACAGAAAGCCTGTATTTAACTAGAAAATCCAACTCTCCGGGGAAGACCTGCCTAGCGGACCATCTCAGCAACATGCCCATTTCCTGTGTCAGTCTGTTAACTTGTACAGGCATGTTCCAGCTGTCTTCAAAGAAATCACATGGGTGCCCATGGCTATGAGATAGAAGCAGAAGAGACAGTGCACACCCTGCTTTTACACACCGAGGCCTAGGACCACTGCCTCAGCGAGTTCAGTGGGAGCAGACTGGGGCTTATGTTCAGAGGAGGGGGAAATATCAGTAAAAGAGAGAAACTGCAAAAATGTTGTTTTAGGCAGATCTTGTAAATGCCCTTCTAATGAGTGTGTTTTATGGTAAATGCTGCTCCGTTCTCTCTTATCTTTGTTTTTAATTTAATAAATATTCAGAGAGGCAGTCTGGCAATCTGTTATATCTTTGTCTTGGTTGTTTTTCTCTGCCTAGAAATCCCAGAAAGGATTCTTTCTTGAGACAAGGGAGACAAAGATGAAAAGCAGGTCTGACCTAGGAAATTCTGCATGCAATGGCCATAATCCTGACTAAATTCAACTTCCCAGCTGCAATTTCACACTGGTCAAGACCAGGGCCAGTCACAAAGAAGCTTATGAACACCCAAGTTTCTGCAGGTAACAGGACCACTACTGCAAATGCTCCACAAAAAATAACATGATACAATTAATTAAACAAAACATAACTGTTGGCAAAAGGTCAGTGTGGTGGGTGCATTTGGGCTAAAGGCATGGCGTGGGTGGCTACAATTGGATGCCAATGTACAATTCACTGAAGACACAGCCATCAAGTTTCAGGTCCCCAGTTGTGTCTCACAAGTCAGGTGTCATCCAGGAGGTTAGGAGAGAGAAGCTATGCACCATGGTCCTCAGTCAGTGGGGCAGGTGGACATGTAAACTGCCCCCAAGCGCCTGTTAGGCACTGTATTTTATTGAAGACCATCAAATTTCCACCCTTAGCGATGCTGCTACTGCAACAAGGTCTGGCTGAGCCCCGCAAGGGACAGAACCCAGGAGCGACCACTGCGGAGAGAAGCCCCGACCTGGTCCTGGCAGCGGCAGGAGGACAGGGCTTGTTGGGCAGCTCAACCCCACTGGGCTCTGCCACCCTGCTTCCACCAGCTCAGCGCACCATGGACATACTGGCAGCTTAGCCAAAGGACCACACAGCGACAGGCAGCGCAGCTGGGGGCCAGGCTTTGCCAGTTCCCTGTGCAGATGACCCAGGGACAAGGGAGTGTGCAGATGTCTCTGCACTCCTGAAAGAGCTTTTGGGTTTCCAGCTGTGGAGCTCAGGGCTTGTTGTCATTGCACAAAGCCCAAACGATGGCAATGAGGAGGAAAGAGGCAGCTCGTGAACAGCCCGTTCCTCCCGCTGGGTGAGGCTGCAGCAGCTCAGTACAATGATGAGAAGTACACTATTATATTGCATTGATTGTTTGACCTCTGCACAGAGGAAGGCAGAAGAAGATTTAAGCATCCGGTGAACTTTTCTGTTAGATAATATAATCCAAATCCTGCACGCCTCTGCCAAATCCTATGCCACAGAGGTTGCTTTGTGGCAAATCTCTTCATAGCAAAATGATGAAACAGAGACTGTATCACATAATTAGAAGAAGGACAGGCAGCTTGACTGAAGGCAGAAATGAAGCATATTCTAGAACTGCAATTACAGGCTTGACCTCAGTCTCTTCCTGCCCATGCATAAAAGGCTGGACAGAGAGCCTAGGATTCATGGGAAGGTGATGCCAGCAAATATTTCAGAGTATTCACTGTCAAAATGCATCTAGGGTCCACTGCGTACCAACTCAGCAGGCTGAAGTGTAAGCAAATCTAGTCAACTCCCTGGCAAGGGACACCTGAACATGAAACAGTGTGAAAAGGAGAAATGAGGCCTGCTATTACTTGAGGAAATTAAATGACAAGGTAAGAAATCCTGACTCCACTGAGGTCAGAGGCAAAAGTCAACTGCACTGAGGTCAGGACTATCCAATCTATGTGTTTACAGAGTGACCCTGTGAGCATCAATGTCTATTACAAAGAAACAAGCTAGCTACGTTGAAGCACTTCAATTATCACTGTAATAAAAAATATTTGATAGAAAATTCCAGATATGATCACACATGCAAACCAAGTACTTAAATAAACAAACACTGTGTGTGGAAGTGGTGAGGAAGTATCTAGTTACTTCAAGAAACATACCTACATCTACCTACTGTTGGCCAAAGAACCTTGACCGATCGCAGAGAAAGTTTTGAGTTTCCTCATCTGAAAAATGTCGCTTCAAATTGTATGGGCAGCAGCCCCACCTAGACCACCACACAGCTGCACAGTACACTCACACAGGGCACTACTGGGCTATGGAATGACATCCAAAAAAGGCACTGCACTGTTTTCAGTAAAGGGTCAAAACCCCAACCCCACATCCTGCAGGGATGTGACCATCTGCCTAACTCTCTCCTGCTCTGTTCCTTAAGCACATGCACATCACTGTGGAGAATCAGAAGAAAGGATGTCATTTGTTTAATCATCCACATGACTTCACCATTTTTTGCTGTGCCCCAATTTCTTTCGGAGGTCCCTCATCTTTAAGAACTCCCTAAGCTCTATTTTGTTTAACTTCTGAAATCCGATATATACACCTTCCAGTATGTTGTGACTACAAAGAACCACACAGGCTGTGTGTGTGTTGTATATGCCTCCATTAAGATGTATATATAAACATCATGGTTTGTAAATACCTGGGAAAGTAGGCAGGGAATTGATTTTTTTTTTTAATTCGCCCCCTCCGGAAAAATTAAAACCTTCAATCTGTCCAAATTTGGAAGTATTTAGAAATTCCTGGAAGTAACAATAATAAAACTGAGCATATGAAATGCTTTAAAGAGGAATTTAATGGAAACAAAGTAATCCCACAAAATTGAGTTAGGATTTAATTTCACATGGTTTGGACTTAAAGTAATTCCAAAATCATGTTAACTGTTGGAGCGGGTAGATGACTGCTATGGAAGCATGCATTTTTTTATAGACCTGGAGATTAAATGAGAAAGTAAACCTGCACAGTTTGTTGGCTTAAAAGTCACTGTGGTCCTCTGATGTAGTAACATGAAGCATCCTCCTTTCTGAAAATTATTTAAACATTGTTTTAATTGACTCCATGTGCTTTATTTATTAGAGCTAGGCACGCTCGTCTCTTCAGCTAAGTCTGCTTTTTTCAGCTATAAAAGCCCTCAGGTAAGTAACTAAGAAGGACACATGCAGACGCGATCTAATGAATCACCAAAAATACAAATACTTCAAGCAAACTTTTTAAGGGCTGCAGGGGTACACAGCCAAATCATGATTCAAATGGAAGGAGAGGACTGGGAAAGGATTTAAACTTACAAATTTCTAAGGAAAAGGTCAGAGTGAGAGAACTGAGTACAGGGGATATGGGGCAGATGGTAAATAGCTTTACAAAACCAGTCCCTAAAATTAATAGCCGCCTTCAAGATTTATTTCCTTTCTCTGTATTTCATTTTTCCATCATTTCCTTCTCGTTCAAAAGAAAGTGCACAGTTTTTTTAAATTCAGATAAAAGCACTGAGCCAGGCTCTAAGAGGTCATTATGGAAAAAAGCAGCTAGACTGTGTACTCTGTGTCCCTACTGAGGCAGCTTCCCTTCCTACAGCGTGCTCTAAACTGCTTAGCCTGATCTAATTTGAAGTCTCCCAAGATACAGGGCTCATGCTACTTCCCTTGGGAGAATTGAGGGAAGACATGAGAACAGTCTTCAATTACAGAAAGAGCTGTTGCTAAAGGAGAGAATAATCTGTTCTCCAGTTTTACGGTTGATATGAACTTAAACTGCAGCCAGAAAGATTCCAGTTAGACATAAGAAAAAGCTCTCTTATGGTTAAGACTGCAGCACTGAAACAGATTGCTCAGACAGCTACATAGACTCCATCTTTGGAGGAACACACTTAAGAACAGATTAGCACACATCAGTCAGGAATGGCTTAGGCAGAATTGATTCCTGCATTGGGACAGGGACGTGCAGTAGATGATGAGATTTCTAAGATCCTTCCCATCCCTTTTTATAGTTCTGTAGTTTGATAGACCTCTGTGGGCCAAACACTACCCTTCCTTCTTCTCTTGGGCATAGTAGATCCACAAAAAGGCAGAAAAAGAAAGCAACAATCCTGGTGTTTTTCTTCTCTGGCATTAGAGTCAACAAAGGCAGTTTCAGGACCAACACTTTGCCCACATCATTAGAGGGCAGCCAGAGGAGCAGGAGGAGGAGCAGCCCTGCACACATTGGTAGCAATAAATGCAATCTGAGGCCACTGTTGCTAAAGAAATCTTATCTGTGGTATTATCTCTGTCAACTGCCCTTCTCAGTCCTTTTAACTCCTTGCTAAATCTGTTGCTTTAAACTTTCTCCGATTTTTGGTTACACAGTACGTTAAAGTTGCATTCAGAAAAAAATTAATATATGATGAATAGATGTTCTAAGGCTATTACAAACTTGATGTTACAGCTGATGCTAAGCAACCTACTGTGTTGACGGAATAAAAATAACCAAGTGATTTACCATTTATTAAAGCCTCTATTAATGATTTATTAATGTTTTATTAACTATTTATCAATGCAACATTAATAAAAAGCATGTCTTGTTTCACAGTGTCTTTCTGGTTTCTGCATTTATACAAACGTGATCAAACTCTCTCTGCTAGGAAGCCAGTAATGCATGAGGGGAAGGCACATTTCATGTGTGTGATGTATACTGAATTAAAAAACATCTCAACCCGTTTCATCTTTGGGGAAAAGGCCAAGGAAATAATGAATATATAGATATACATTTATACATGTACAAGCAAATGACACTAAAGCCTAAAGAAACACAAGGGCAACAAATGTACAGGTTGTTTTTCATTCCTATTCCTTATGAAGGAATGGAATCGCATAAGTGGTTGGGAATATCTTGACCAGTAATCTGGCCTGCTTTATACTGGGCTGAAAGCTTCCTGAGGAAGGTATTTTGATACTTTGTCAGTACTGACAGGGACACGATAGATAAATTAATGGATATGCATTTGATTATCATGTTCCAGCACTTAAAAAAATTCTCAGCATCAAAGGTATACCACATCTTTTTCCCTGTAAGGGAAAAAATACCCCTTCAGTGATGGCCTGAGGGCCTCCAAGAGAAAGTCCATTTCCTAGTATGAACTTTAAGGCAAGAAACTTTTTACTCATGCAAATGATTTAGCAAATTTATTACCAGTGGCTAGTGCCCAGTACATATTTTTTGAGGAACAATATGGTGGCATCTGCAATGATGCCTTTGTCATACTAGGATTTATCTTGCTACTCTACCAAAAACTACTAGAAAGCCATTTGGAAATACAGTGAATACATGTATGTGTTTATTATTGAAAAGCTAGAGTTTGTTCTACAGAAAACAACCATTTCCCTGACCATAATCTAAAATCACGGTGTTCACCTTGTGGCTTTTATCAATGACAACAAATAAGTTCCCTTTGCCCAACTGGGGAATGGGATGCATTCCATATACTCCCATAGTAAATTAATATTCCTTTCCATATTAACAAGCAGGTGAAGGACAAACAAAAACTATATCCAGTGAAAATGAATATAGAAATTGCTTTAGAAGCCAGTAGGGGCTGACTATAAACTTTACATCATATGTTTTCCTTTCCTACTTTGTTAACATTTGGAAATCCACAAAGAAAGTGATAGCAATATGGACATTTTCTGTTGAGTTTCTCAATACTCTCTGACTCCCATCTACCTCACACTTTTCAATATATTTTCCTCTTACTTTAGCTTTTATAACTATTAACACTCACATTCTTTGCTCAGAGCATTTAGAAGACAATAAAAAAATAGCAAATCATGATTTATGTACTTATTGCTCTAACCAATCTTCTGTAGGTGAAGAAAAACAGTGCTGCATTACAGTGAGAAAGTATCTCAGCTCAAGAGGCTGTTTTAGGGGGAGAGCAATGACGCTACACCACATGAACCCACCACTGGATTTTCAATAGAACAAGTTTGACACAATCCTAAAAGTAACCACAGCCTATAGAACAGTGTATCTACACTATGAAATGGATCCCTCCTGGGTCCTGAGCCCCAAATGGTCCCCGATGTGCACATAATAGCTCATTCCTAAGGCTCCTCTATGAAACAGGTCAGACACTTCTCTCCAACGTGGCTCAGGATAATTTCTTCAGGGTCCACCTCAGGAAGACTGTATGGTCAAAAACCGAAACGAATGTGGCTCACACTACCCAGGACAGTCCTTCAATTCAATCCCAAGCAGGTTTTGTGCCCTCGAGAACCTTCTTACACATTCTTGGCATTTCAGGAACAACCTCACTAAGGGTCCTACTATAGAAACATCACTATGGTGGACTGCAACAAAAATCAGGGGTGTCTAACAGCTGTGTCTCTACTCTTGACAGGTTTAGGTTATCTGTATGAGTAAAGTGCAGGAAGGAAACGGGGGGGTTTCACAGAACATAATCGGTGAAGTAGATTCACAGTGTAAAAAATGAAACAGGATCTTACAGGAAGCATATGGAAGAGCTCTCTTGACAAGATACTGAGACAAAATTAAGAGTTCTGTAGAAAAGGGAGGCCTGAGAAATCATGAATTCAATGGTAGATGCATCCAGCATGTACTATTGCCTCTCTGACCCATACTGTCATTGTCTTAGACCATTCCCTAAGCTTTCTAGTAAAAGTCCAGGAGAGGAGCAAGAGTCACTGTTGTCTTTGTGACAAGCCATGATCCTTCAGTGAGTCCAAAGACAGGCATGTCCTGACCAGGAATAATAACACTGAGGTAACCCCACTTGCCATCCAAGAGAGGCAGGAGATATCTTCTCTACTGGCAGAATATGTGGGGTTTGTTAAGGACAGGCCATAATGGCTGCATGCAAGGAGAAGATGATCAAAGCTTTGAAGTTTTCCCAAGCACATATGAGATACTGGGCCACGTGATGTATTCATACTTCCATATAGCTGCTCTTCTGGACAGACCTACTGATGGGTCAGGAACATGGAACTAACAGAACGGATCAGACTCGAGGTCCCACTCAGTGGTTGGTGCTGTGTCTTTTGCAGAGCACTTCAAGAACACCAGAGCAATCTCGTGAGTAAAATTCTGATCCTCCATACTCACTAATTCTCAGCCATGTAGAGATCCTATGTTTAATACTGCATCCAGAACTGGATATTCAGTTAACAACAGCTAACACCAGTTTTAGAGTCCTAAAAGTTAATCATTTGCCCGTAAATATTCAGATACCTGCAGTCATGTGTACTATACCTACTTCCATCCTTCATCTGTCACTCTTGGTAGCTAAACTAATTACTTCCTTGCCCAATACACAGTACCAGAGTCCTGCTGTGGACAGTATGGCCAATGCAATACCCCTCATTCTTGGCAGCTTCTCATCCTCACTGAGAAGCACAGCCATATCCCATTGATTTTATTTATTCAAAATGATACTTGTTAGTAACCATCTCCAGGGATGGCACATCTAATTTTCATGAGGACCCCAAGAGATAGGAAGTATGCAGTGAACTGTTAAATACAACATAACATCCTGGCAGTACAACAGTATAATATAAACAAAGGCACAATAAGTAATAAAAAGCTAAGTCTTTAAAAAGTTACTAATACCAACATATAATTTCATCTCTGCAATTTAAAAAACATTGGCAACTTTTCTCCAAGTAAATAAGCAACTGTGTTTTGAAACTATTCAGTCCTGGCACTTGTTTAAGGGAATCTGGTAATTTGTTCCATCCATCCTGAGCTTCACAAGCAAAAAAGCATGTCTTGAATCGCCTGTTTTCTTCTCTGAAACTTAGGGTTCACACCAAGAGGAGAGCAGGACTATAATTTACAGTTACAAAACAAGACTGCACCTACCCTGAGGCACTCCACTGTGCACATTTATACAATACATTACACCATCTTCTTTACGTTGCCAGATGTAATCAATTCATGGTTTTTTAATACAAAATACAACAGTGAATTATGTAGTCACATGACAAGACCTTATCCATGCAATTTATTACAAAATGCATTTAATTTCTGGAGCCACTTATGCCAATGTTAAGAAAAAATAAAATCTCCAAATTCAATATCAGGCAAAATTAGATTACTAAACTGCAAAACTTCTCAGTCTGTAGGCTTAGCACAGAAACTGTTTAAGTTTTATATTGTGCACTAAGTTTTAGACCCACATAACCAGCTTACAACCCACATCCTGACAACATGATAAAACTGAGTCTAAAAACCATCAGGAATTTGAAAGCATGAACATGTGCCAGAAGACACCAGCTTTAGTCTTCAAAGAGGAGCATCAATTATCTGAAATAGCATATAAAGGGAAATTAAATAGCCAGGTTAGGCAACTTATTTGAGTTTAAAGCTGAATTCTTTTATGTAAGCCATGATTTGCTTTCATTAAAATTGGACTCCAAGTTGTTACTCATCAAACACAAAGAAATGAGGCTACCACACATTGCTGTACAATACACATTGAAATCTTTTACAAAAGCTATTTTTTTGCCTTCAGAACCAAGACTCTGCCAGATTCTTTTATTCTGCTTACCACACAAGCAGTACTGCAGTATGGGTTTTCCTAAATGGGTGTGCCAGGGCAGCATTTCTCTTTAACGTTGAGTGTTTCCTGCTTACATGGTCTCATCAACACCTCAACTGTAAAGCCATTAGAAAAGTGGCCTGAGGCTGAAGCAAAGACACAGTGAACACCTAGAAAAGCTCGAATCTGCTCTTAGAGAAGCTGTCTTTTTTCACCATTTCCTTTTTTTCATCTCTGTGATGCTCTCCCTGCCATGTGTCTCAGTTGAAAACTTGCTTCTCCCTTAGTGTATGAAGAATGCATTCACCCCTACGGAGTACTATTATCTTCCCAGTGCCTACATCAGAGACCATGAATGCTTTGAGGGCAAAGACTGTCTCATTTTTTGTCTTATGCAATGCCTAGGGCAGTGGTGGAACTTCTGAATATTAGCTGGAAATTGGGAACAGTGAATACTCGCTGGAAAATCCTGGGTGGACAACATAGTCAGCTTGATCATCACTCAGCAAGCCCTGGATGGACAGAAAACTTCAAACCGAAGCTTGATCATCTGATCCTCTAATTTGGCACCCTGTTTGTTGTAAGGTTAAAAGCTTAGCATATTTGCCAAAAAATATACTATGTGTTCTGGCCTGTAACAGAGAGAGGGAGAGTCCTTGCTGCCTCTCACACTCAACCCTTTAATTCTCTTCTCTTACAGGGAGACCTAAGCAGCCACCTTAAATCCTATCATGCAACCTGTCATTTATTAAAGTAATTTTAGTCTTTGGAAAAGAGCAAACATTTCAGTCTGGATTTCCTTTTCCTCACTTGTGTCTTGAAGCAGGTCTGTTCCTGCATATGTGTGTCCTGTAAATCATGCCAACACTCCCCTTTGATCCACTTCTGCTAAGCTAACAGGTGTAGAAAAAATGGATATATGTTATAGAGGATGTTTTGATACAACATATAATTTTTTGGCATGTCAGCCTTACCCAAATAAGCCAGCTTAAAGAGTAAAGAAAACCAAAGCCAAAGCATGCTGAGGTCTTTTTTTGATCTCCCTGAAGGTATGGAGGCTTCAGAGTATTTCTGGGAGACAGATTCCCACTGTCGCATGCATGCATTTGATTCCTCATTGCCCAGCTCGTTTTTCCTTACAAAGCTAATAAGTCTGAGGTTGGAAACATTAAATACTCAGAACTGCCACTAAGATGTATGACAGCTGAGGATTCTTGGTCCCACACAGAGCAGTCCTAATGTCTGAAATCAGCATGTTCAGACTGTACACCAGATTAATACATCCTCCTCCCATGCCTGCATTTTTTAAAATCTTCTGACAAGAAACTACATTGAAACAAATTAACTCCTAAAAACAGGGCTGAAAAAGGGTAAATTCCATAACCTTCCTGCCTCCAAACACTACACTACTTTTTTTTTTTCCCACAGGAAAACCAGTGAATAGGACACAAAAGCCACAGCACTAAAATGCAGTAAGTTTGGTGCTCCAACATTTAAAAATGATGTATATACATTACTAGACGATAACATGTATTGTCTTTGTTGTTTCTAGATGGCCAAAAAGGAATAGTGAACTGTTCATTAGTAATAGTTTATCAGGGGTCATATGAGCAATCTGGAACAGACTTGGAGCAAGCCCAAGATAAGACCACCCAGTAGACCCATGGCTTCTAGTTAGCTCTAAGCAGTTAGTGCTATTTGCAACTCCAGCTGGTGTCAAGCACTGACAATTACTAGTTATCATACAAAGCCAAACTGGAATAAACCTGCCAAGGAATAATTTTTATTTTTATTTTAGTACAAAGTGCAATGTATTATCATTGTTGATCTCACTTTGCTGGAGAGATACAAAGGCTACATGCAGAAACACAACACTTCTTAAAGGGTAACTGGTGTATAAGTGAAAGACACTCTAAAATGACAATGCTGCTGCAAAAGGAGACAGAACGATATATTTAGTCAAACTCCCAGTCTAAGACTTTCAAAGAGCACAAAGTTAGTACAACATTCCTTAGGGTTCCTGTATCCTTTCAAACACGATAGCTTTCTTGTAGTTTACAGTTATCATATTAAGAAAAATGGTAATGAGGAGATCATGACAACTTCTTTTAAAAGCAACAATGACTAAATTGCCAAGGAAAAAAGGAGTGATAACTATTTTCATGGAAAGAAGCCTCCAGTGAATGCCTCACTGTTGAAGCTGTGTTCTTTTTTTTTGTCTGAACTCAGGAACAACAAGGGGCTGCTCTTCAAAAAAATCTGAGCACCAGTTTTCATTTGATTGGTACAACGCACCTTTTTCAGATAAACTGGCAGCTCAGACTCTTATTGAAAAGAGGTGGGACTCATGAGGTTAGAAATGATAAAATACTGGAATACGTGGGAAGAGATTAATTGGCTTGATTTAAAAAAATATAAAAAATCACTACTGGGAATGTTCTCCTACAAACCAAACACCAAGTTTTTTTCCTGAGGCTCAGAAGAATATTTTTAAAGGTTACTGTACCTTGGGGTACACAAACAATGTATTCTTTAGCAGGATATACTCATGGCAAAGAAATTAATGGACTAGAAAGCCCAAAGGGGCCTTTAACAGTCAGTGTTTGTGCAGTAAATTCCATCAGAAGATCTCAAAGCATTCGTCACAAGAGATCAGTAGCCACCATTTTCCATCTTGGCTCTAGAGGTGAAATTTGGTCCATGCCATAAATCACCCACTCAACCAGCAGCAAATGCCATGAACACCACCCTGCCCTTTTTTTTTTTTTTTCCTCCATTAGCAACCCATGCAAGTTTCTTAAGTCCATGTGTGTCCATGTTGTTCCTGTTTTACCCTGCAAAGTACTAGTAGGTATTATTTCCACCTCCCCGCAAAAAATATTTGCTTAGCTGTTGCAGAAAAATTTTGGCATAGAGGAAATATTTAAAGAAGAGCTGTAAACTGTTGAGAACAGGGTTTCCAGTGACACCCACACCAGAGCCCTCACCCTAGGAGCCCTGGAAGGCAATACAGAAACACTTGCAGCAGGTAGAATAAACAGTGCGTGCAGAATGTTGAACAAACATAAATCTGGGCACTTAGCTCTGAACTTCAGATTCATGTTTGTAGTCAGTTTTTATCTCTTGCCTCTGAACAATGGTCAACAAACACCTCAACGCCTTGAACTAAGAAAATCATTTTCCTTTCTAATGCTACAGCCTGACATTTTCTTCAGCTGACTTCTGCAAGTCTGGGTGCCTGTATGACTGCTTTTAAATCAAAAAGAAATTAGAGAAATTCCTTGGAAAAAAAAGAAAACAAAACAAAATAAAAAAAGCATTCTGGTCAGATTTTTTTAGCTATCCAAAGAAACTGTTGCACAGCTGGCATAAATCAATGTGGCAGGATCTACAGGCTAATTAAACAAATGTGACAATTCTACTGTGACAATTTGAAAACACTCAAAAGTGCCTCCCATCCACAGTGTGCATGCTTCTCAAATGTGTATCAAACCCCCTGTACTGTATTAAGAAATAGAAAGGAACTCACATATTCAATAAAAAACAGAATTATAAGCACAATTTGAAATATATGGCTAAAATAGATTGGAAGTTCATAAGGTTTCTCAGAACATTAAATTCAATGACACGCTTTCTTTGAAGAAATGTTAGAAATTCTCTACAGAAATGGATAAGCCACAGTATGTACTATAATTTTAAATATCTGATTGAGCCTTGCTTTTGCACAATTATAACACCAATAATTCCAGCTGAGGACCTCAATGCATTTTGCCAGCAACTAATTTAAGTTCACAGTGCGATGGCAGCGTGGGCGAGGTTCTATTTCCCCATTTCATAGAAGGAGACACTGTGCAGTGAAGGGGCATCTCATCTTATACAGGAAGATTAAATGTAGGATGCTTTATCTGAGTCTATGTATTCAAACATTTATTGAGAGGATATTCAAAGAGATGGGAAGACGGACCATTATCAGTCTTTTACTGGCAGGTGTGAAGTGGTGTATTCTGAAGACTGACAGCTGAAAATCTCCGCAGCTAAGAAGGCAAGACAGCTTCAAAAGGAGCTCCACTGACCATGCTGTATGACAGTCTTAAAGCCTACAGATCAATTGCAAGTAGCAAAGATATAAATTGCTCTACCCAAAAAGGCAGCTTCCAGAACTGTTCACCCTACAGAATATGGAATAGCTTTAATTTAAGACAGATGATGACTGCAAGACTGCCTTCCCATATTGGGCTGCTTCCACAAAACCCATGGAGGCTGGCAAGGCTGGTAGTGTGTCACCACATGACTCCGCCAAAGGAAAGGTCCACCTGCTTGTCCAGAGGGTCTCAGGAAGAAATACTTCTTGGCCTATACCTCAGTTGGTATCTGTATTCTTGCCTTAAGGAGAAGAGATTAGGAGTGACTTGGGTTAAATTTAGACTGCAGTACATGAAGAAAATGGCAACAAATATTCCTGGTATCTGCTCTAACAGAACACTTCCACCCATCTCATCTGAAAGCAACAACAAGATTCAAAGTTCTAACTTCAAGTTTACTCCAGGTGACATCTTTGTCTGGTTTTCTATACTTTCCTACTAAGAGCACAAGAGCAGTGAAGCACCAAAGGCTGCAATATGGCAGGTATAATTAAAGCAGTGAAACTGAGCATGGCTCAAGAATCCGACCCCTTTTTGGTTCATTTTTTTTGCATTTCTCTAGTTCTTCCCTTACATATGTATTTTTTAACCATCAAGCAATTTTTTTAGGATTTGATTGGCACGGACAGCTGAAACTTCAGAGAAGGACTTCAAAGAGGAGAGATCTCAAAACACTTTCTGAAGATTCATTCAGTTACATCCTCCAGCCCCATCTTCCCTTGAACACTGCAAATCTATCTAGCCTTTTCCTAGCTCTGTTTCTCTCGACGAACCACATATGGCCAACTTATTCTTCCTGGGCCCCACCAGCTTCTTCAGCAGTGCGGACTTATGAGGAGGCTTCCTACTGGGACTTAAAAACCCCAACGCTTGCCCTCATGGCTGAAAAACTGGAGCCCTTCTCTTTTGTGAGATAAAGAGCCACAGAATATCTTATAGACTGTCATTTCAAACCAGAATTGTTTCTAAAGCATGCATTCATTTCAGAAAGCGTAACTCGATTTTAATATGTTTTCAATGTCTTCATTCCATGCCTAAAGCAATTTGTTATGTAGAGTACATATTATTAATCTACTTACAGGAAAGGTAACATTGCTAGCAGTTTAAACACTCAATGCCCATATTTAACCATGTTTCATTTTGACAGGACAAGATGAAATAACAGAAATGATTAATTGGAGACCAGAGGAATATTCTACTACCTATATTTCAAGACAGGACTAGATTTTTTTGTTTAATACTTTGACAGTAAGATGTGTAAGTGGAGTATAGGACCTTCAGATAGCTTTTCTGCTTGACCACACTGCAGTGTCAGTAGTTGTTACTGGTCATTTTGGAATCGGCAGCAGTACTCCAGGACAGGCATACAACAGGCTCTGAAATTCCTAATCATGTTTTTATAGAACATATATTCACACAGCCCATGAGGTCCTTAAGGGAGGGTACCTGGTACAGCTAGAGCAAAACACTGTAACAGTGTAGAAGTGTTTAAAATTTTCCATTGAGTTCAGCACTTGGGGCCTTTTTTGTTCATGGGAGCATACAAAAGGTCAAAGTTGATCTGACATCCTAGATTCCTTGGGTCTGTTTTCTCTCACACTTTCACTCAAAGATAAGGGAGTTACTCTTTATTTACAATGATGAAAAGGGACGGGAAGTCAGGTCCCATGGGTCTGCAAATCTGGAATAGGAATCTTAGTTTTATGATACTCTCCACTCAACTACAAGACCCCATCCACTCGTTTTCCCACATTTTTTGTCTCTTTCACTTCCAGTTATTTCTGGAACTAAGAAACTTAGAGGTATTTGAGAAAATAGTATATGAAGTGACCAAAACTTTTTAGTGTTTGCAGAGGGTGCACTTGATCTTCTGCAGAAGTTGCAAAACTTACTATCTTTTCCTCCAAGACCATGACTTTGCTTGAATTACTTTCTTGTTTGAACTGGCTTTTTAAAAGTTGTTTTGTATATTCTCATAAAACATCATTATTTTATCATAACAGAGTACTGCATCAGAGTGAGGATGCTGAGCATATAACATGTTGCAATACATAGTGGATCATTTCTGAGGTGACTGTCAATGAGGAAGAGAAACTAAAAGTGGTTGTTTTGGTGCAAAAGAGATGCTGAAGAGCTTGGAAAACAGAATTAACGCTTTTTCATTTAGTCATTCATTTCTCATGACAGTGCTTTCATTGTCTTCAGGACCAGTAATTCGTGTCCAGACCCTTGTGATGTCAGCTCCCTTTACAGTAGTTTTAGCAGCGATGGTAAATCTGGCAATAATAGTAGAATTATATAATACTATTGAAATCAGTGATATTTCAATTTGGCTGTACAAAAATATATGTTAAGACATTATAGTTAAGGAGATAAAAAAACCAGAATTGAATAGTGAGTTTGAAATAGGCGCACTGCAATCTCTCTCTCTTTTCCTGAATACCTTTTGTAATCTTTTTTTTATTGTTACAGTGTAGACAGGTTGCAATAGACCCACATAACGATCTGATTTTACATTTCAAAGTTCTTTGCTAAATAATTTCTTTAGTACTGCTATGAAAATAAAACCTTTATTTGATAAATGTGCCTGCAGGCTAGAATCAGACCTTGCTTGTCTGTCCTGACAAAGGTCTAATCTTTTGCTGCCTTACATCTTGAAGAGGCATTTATCCCTGTAACAGGCAGGTGCAAACCACCACCTTTCGAATACAGGAAACACTGCATACCCACATGCATTTGTCAGATCAGACAGACAACCTTTTCTCCCCGTCACCTCCCCAACAGCATGGAGTCTGCTTTGCGTTGATCTGGCAGAACAAAGCAGATTTATAGCATATATCTACATCACAAGTGAACTCCTCTCGTACCTAACCTGTGTCATGCCAGCAGTGCAATGGTGGCCCACAAAACCAACCACATAAGCTAAGTACTTGAGCATTGACTCACGCCAACCTCCTACTCAGCTAGCCTGAAGTCAGCTCTGAGTTTTCTACATTACGTACTTTCAAGTTAATACAGACAGCTTTGGGATAATGCTCCTGAGGTGCCTTTCTCATGGGTGGCACCATAATGTTGTCACTGTAAAAGTGAATGGCCAAAAATTTGAATAATCCTGTTCTGCTATGTTCAGGTGTAACTCACAGTGGCCAAGGAGAGCCTCTGTGTTAAGGGTCTGCTCTAGACTGGGAAGACCTAAGGCTGCACTCTCCAACTCCCAAAGAGCCTTTTGCACTTCAAGCCTACACCAGGCTGTCCTGAAATGACTCCAACTACTGAGCTCACCATACCTGTGTCTCTATGGTTGGACAACGCACTAAATGCTGGGGTAGGTAGCTGAACACCTACCAAACCAGGAATGAGCTGTTCTCAAAGAACAACTCAGCATTTCCATTTTCTGGAGTGAGACTACATCTCGAGAGTCATCGGAGCAAAGGACTAGTTATTGCTTTTACGTATACCTAACGCAATGCAGGGATAACTCCTTTTTATTTAATAACAGCATCAGCAATGTAAGTGGAGCTGTTGCCAATTTATACCAGTGTGGGAGGAAGAAGAATTCAATGAACTCAAATGAGATCAAGAGGTCAGTGGAATTACCCCTTGATTTATTTTGATGTGAGAGCAGAAACTGGTTCTGAGAAAATGCTGATAAAAAGCTGAAAATGCAATGGCTTGGAAATTGCTAAGAAATTAATTGTTTTTATCCATCCAAATCTTCATGTACATAAGCAAAGTCTAAAGTAAAAAAACCCAACCCTACAGCTGTAACACATTGCCTTTTTCAAAGCAGGCTATTACCCGTTCCTTACACGCTTCCAAAGGCTGCACGCCAGACGAGGGACAAAGGCTGCAGATACACATTTACACGTGGGTTAACTTTTCAATCCATTTTTTCATTTCAATAGAAATAATAAATCACCTTATCCTGGAGAAAGAAGCAGCTTGACACAAAACATACGGTGCTGGGCTATTTTTATAGCACACCTAAGACATATAGGGATTCATTTATTTACTCAGCTATTTAAAAGTGGCTACTCTTACTCATTCTCTGGACAGCTAAATGCCAGGTTGCTAAGTTACTGTTACTTGACATCATCTCCTCCCCAACGTGTTCCCACATTTGACAGGTTCACATGATTTACTAGGCCAGTCAGCTCGTTATTCACTTGTCCAATGACGTTTGGATAATCATTTTAAATTCACATCATGTCCTCCCCAGCAAGCCCCCAGATTCCACATGAAAATATTTAAACTGCCTGTCAGCTACTAAGTGCATTTGTAACCACATTAGAGGTGTGTATTTTTTACCTGTATTTTTCAAATTACAATTTTTGTAATTAGGTTTAGCATCATTCTTCAATGTTGGTTTATATTTTAGAAGAGAAAAACAATTACTGAGGGGCAAATAACGGGCTGTATCTGTTACAGTCTAATTTTGCTCTGTGAACAGCTCACCTCAGCTATGGATAATACATATTAAATCCCTTGATGCTTTCAATTGGCATGAGGAAGGTAATACTACACATAATTTGCCCAGTCAAGGGCATTTTCACCTGCTGATCAATTTACATATTCTCCAATGTCATTAGACATGAGCTAGTCATCAGAAGAATAGGTGACCATACAAATTATAGACTTTGCTCATTTAACTCCAGTCATTTATATACTAATTACAATCTGAATTATATTTAGGATTTGTTTTGCTCCCAGCCTAGAAAGCTTTTATTTAATATCACAGCTGTCCACATAACATCAGAAGTCTATCTAGTTACTTGATTCTTTACCACAGCAAATATGCACCTATGAGAATCCTTTTGTTCCTCTAAGCAGGGACAGATTCTTAGACAGAAGTGTCTGCCCAGATAGGTGGCAACAAAGACACAAAAGCTTTATGTGTACAGACCAGAGCCTTACTCTTGCAGGATTGTGTCTAATCGGTTGCCTAAACACCTAGACCAAAGCTTCAATTTACACTACACGTGCTCAAGAAGGTTT
The DNA here is from genome assembly GCA_028020825.1 of Podargus strigoides. NCBI lineage: Eukaryota > Metazoa > Chordata > Aves > Caprimulgiformes > Podargidae > Podargus > Podargus strigoides. The sequence goes on from CM051631.1 coordinate 12,558,109, forward strand.
AGTTCAATAAAATTTACTTTCTTTCCTGTGTTAGCGCTGTATGCTTATCGCCTCTTCACCCAGGGGTAAGTCAATGCTCAAGGATGTCCCTTCTGTGCTCTCTATAGGCAGAAAAAGGATTGTTCCTGGTTCAGACTCCATGTCACATCTACACACTCCCCTATGCCTGGACCAGCACAACGGTTCACAGAACGTGCAATGACAGCAATGCACACTGACATACAGCACTGGTCCAAGTGGCACAAGTAACAGCTCCAGAATACTGGTTTAAAATGTCAGTTCTGCTGCCTCATCTGAACTTCGTATCACAACATTTTAATGAATTCATTTTTCGATGGTTGCACATAGCAAGTGACAACTTAATTTAAATCCGTATTAATAAAATGTGAATTACACACACACTGTTGATTGCCTGTCTTACATGTTACCCACACTTTCAAAGCCATTATGTTGGTTTAAAAAAATAAGCCACATTTTGAAATAGAAAAAAGTGTACCAACCACCAGTGTATCTTCATCTTTCAATTCAGTATTAGCAACCTCTATTAAATGCAGTCTCCTGTACCACCTTTATAGCTTGGCTTTAGCTGTACAGGAGATATTATGTTTTTAATTATTATTATTTTAACAACCTTCTCAGCCGTCCTGGTTAGAAAAGCAAAATCAACAGGAGACTGGTCTGCCATTAACCTTTGGTTGTAAGTATCAGAAACAGTCCTTAAAGCATTTACACAAGGTACCATAAGTGGCTAAGTGTTTCAGGAAATCTAAAGGACTGTGAAATTTTGTCTCTGAAGACGCAGAGGTCTGAACTGACTCAAGACCTTTCCCCTCACTCAGTTGGAAATTTTTGACCATAAACTCAATTAAACCTTTTTTTTTTTTTTTTTTCCCTCTGAGGAAAAAAAAAAAAAGAAGACAGAGATTAGGAATTGCAAACCTCTACAATTACATAAACCATTTATCAAGTTCAGCTTAAAAAAAGAGCTCTGTAAAATCAGAGGTCACAGATCTTAGCTTGTGTCCCTTTTCCTTGTACAGTCTAGCAAAAAAACCTACAAGAGTTACTGTGCCTTTCAGAGGGGTTAAACTGAATTAAGTCACTTAATTCCCTGACTTTAAAAGAAAAGAAAAAAGTAAACTTCAAGGGATGAAATAATCTCAAGGGATACTGGCAGGGCAGGTGGCAGCACCCTTCCTCCATCACTTTGGGGTGCACAGCTCAGCAGCAGACACAGCCCAGAGCAGAAATTGCCAGTCATTGCCAATAGTTTGGTTGGTGAGAACGCACGCTGTGAAAGCCCCATCTGTGTACCTGCGGGACCTGACTGTCTTGTAATCCTCCTCGTTTACCTCTGCAACATCCCTGACAGGACAGAAATGTTAATAGCCTATTTTTTTAACCTGGGGAAGCTTCCATCAGGGTGCTGAGGCCCACACTCCCAAAGGCTCTTCAGAGCCTACATAAATGGCCCCAAAAGGCCAGAAAGTATTTGTTGGGGCTGAGAACTTAATCCAGGTTCTCAAAGCACAAATCGCTGCTCAAACCAAGGGTCATCCGTTCATCTGGAGCTGGAATCTCCTTCCGCGGGGAGCCTGAAGACTGGGTTCTGACTGCTGCTGGGCATCACGTTCTCTTACTTATTTTCTCTCTGTTGCCTATCATGTAGAATATGATACTCTTCAGGCAGCCCAAACACATTTCCCACGATCTTATTCTGCATTATAAACTTGAGAAGAACAAAGTCATTGACAAAACTCAGGTACTTCTACTTCCACATGTGCTTCACCTCCATATGAAGTTGAAAGACTCAAATGCTGCCACTGAAGGCAACTAGTCAGGACTGGGGTTTGCTCAGCCTTTGATGGGCAGCCCCAGAAGCAGCTCTCTGATCTGCTGCTTTCATACACTCAGAGCCTTGCTGGTAGCCCCCTTTCAAATAGGTTAACAGAAGGCTGTGGACAGCCTGTCAGCACCCAGAGCTGCCTAACGCCATGCCGACAGCATACTAAGCCACAGAAACCTACCCAGCTGCACACGTGGTGAGGAAGCACGTGCCCCAGACAAACCATGGCTGAGGTCCCACGCTCACCTGCAGTGTGCCAAGCCCACACCTGCTCCCTGGCACAGGCGGTTTCATTTGCTGGAGATGGCTCCTGGCTATGCCTGCGGCTATGGCTGACAGGTTTGCTCCATGGGTGGATGGCAAGGCTGGGTGTGGGGGGTGCCTCTGAGCATCTGCACCCCATAGTCAAGAAAGATCTGCTGGTTCCATATCCCTTTTTCAGGTCCCCGTTACATGCCCTTGTGAGACAGACCCCCAGAGACACAAAAACCTGCCAAATGCCTGCATGTCCACCCCAAGAATCTCCCTGAGTTTAACAGCCTACTGGTGGCAGGAGGTGCTGCTGTGGCCTCAGGGACTCTGCCGTTTATCCCCATCCTCTGAAGACGACAAAAAAGTCCTGCACCAATTTCAGCAGGTTTCAGAAGGAAGCCCAGGACATTCTGCCTCTGTTGACTCAAATTACAGTCATGAGGTAGGAAATAGGATCACCTCTTCTTGATTAGAAAAAAGACATTTCTGCTTCCTGTGATTTATATGCACAGTTCCCACATTAAAACTGTCACCCAGATGATTGATCCCTGAAATCCACCACATCACATTTCCTTTTGATGCTGTTTACTGAAAACAACTGCTTTCCCCAGCTAACAAGTCATTCATTCAAACTATATTAATGAACCTAATTGAAATATACAAGCAGGGGAACAAGACATTTAAAATGTTCCAAGTATTTCACACATCTTTTCAACATTTTCTTTGCTTTTGCTCCATTAGTGTTCTGTAGGTAATAAACCTCTGCTCACTTTAAAAGACAAAACTAAATTTTATTTATTTACTTGCATTCATTGCACACACAGATGCATACTCCTCCGTTACTGCAGGTCTGCACGTGCATGCTTGCCTGCTGGTTCAACATACTTCTGCAGCAACACTGGCAACCCATAAGAACATCAACAGCATCACAAAATAATGCACATACACAAAACGGGAGCAAGTTTCCCTAACTATTTAACTCTGTATTGCAATGAATACTGACAAGCCTGTTTTATTTTATAAACAAGAGTAAGTCCATGTATTTGCAAGTAAGTTGGCATGATTGTTATACATGATTTCAGGTCTGAGTTACTTTGTACCAGTTGCTCCTAATGATAAAGACATGGCCAGCACAAATTCCCACTGAAATTTTATCCCCTCTACACTGAAACCCAGCAGGTTGGCTGGCAGTCCCAGGGAGGCAGCTCTGACAGCTGGTGAACTGAACACATGAGGATAATATCCTAAATCCCAGACAGGGACTGGTGGGTTGCAAACCTGCTGCCAGACAAATCTCACTGCCAACATGGGACCGCAAAGTTGGGATGTCTGAGGAAAAGCCCATCTTACACTTGAAGTAAGACAGATTTACATGTATACAACTTGTTGTGCATGCTCCCCTTTTTCTTGTTATACAATTTTGCTGCAATTAAGCCATGCTCAGTTTGGAGTGATTGTTATAATTTTCTATCCTCAACCACTGACCAGAGCTCCCAGAAAAAAAACATTTGTAGGTCTTTAACAAAACCACGAATGATGAGTAATTGCAGTTTGGGGGAAGAAGGAGGCAGGCTGTGGGTCAGTCTGTGAGTGGAAGAATTAACGTGACTCCACCTTAGGGTAGGAGAGAAATGTGTCCTGAAGAGACTCACAGAGACTGAGAGCTTAAAAAAGAATAGGAAAGTGTGTAAATCCTGACCTAGACAAGCTGGCAGATGCAGAGAATTAGGTGAACTGACCTTACTCACTAAAGAGCACCCTGGACCTACTACTTGGCTGAATCTCTTTAATACAGACCCACTAATTCAACTACAGTGTAAAAGACAGCCATACAACCCTTCTCCATGAATGATGAAATAACAGCACTACAATTATATAAAAGATACAAAATCAAAGGGCATTACTCACCCGTAATATTTCTTCCACACAGCTGGAGTCATTGGGAAGGGTAACCTAGGTTTAAAGAAAACATAAATGTTTAGTCAGGTGCTGGATGCAAAGTTCAATGACTACAACCACCCAGGTGAACAGTTAACAAGACACTGTCTCTGTTTGAAGACCACCGTATACACGCTTGCTGCCTACCAAATTTTCCAGTCCAGATCAACATAAATCATCAGCAGGACCCATTTTGTCAAAAGTTGTTTTTTTCTTCTGCACTGCTTTGTGCTACTAACGACACTTGAAGCAATAAAGTACTCTGATTTCCTCACAGTTGAGGACTGGCACTAGAATTGCCTGAAACTTCTGTAATTGATGAAGATCCCACAGTTACTCCTACTGGCAGCCTTCAGAGAGCAGGTGAGGTTTGGTTTAACTTGCTGCACGCTGCCATGGCAGCTCTTAAAACTTAAACGTATAGTGTAGTAAAACACTGGTTGGACTATCAGGATGGCTGCTGATTTTGCTGTCCCTCACTTCATCTGCCTGTTGCAGCTTAAGTATCCTCTGAAGACTGAACAGCACACAAGAGTGCACCTCGAGAGGCTTGACAAATATTCCTTCTCCCCTTACAAAGAAGCGATATGTCTATGCACACAACCATGCCCACGCACACACACAGTAGTGCCCTTAACATCTTTCAATTGAAAATACTTGTTTAAGTGGTACTTGGAGCATTTGCCACAAGTCCTCATGCCAAGGACATGAAAGACCACAAAACCTCTAAATACTGTGAACTATTACATAAACATGACCCGTATGTACAACCATTTTGCAGCACTTGCAGATAGTTATGATGGATTCTTATCATGGGGGTACAGAAGAGGAAGAGACAATATTCAGGAAGGTAACAAAAAACAGGTAAGTCCTTTGTACCATAAATATGCAGTGAGACCTTTCTGCCCAATGCTTCTACCTTATTGCCCTTGGTATCTAGTTTGGTAAAAGACATTTATGATTAAACTTAATCCCTGTCATCCTAACCTGCTAGAGAACTTGTAGAGCTTGACCAAAAGCACCGACCATGGCTTTTCTCCTATATTTCAGCCAGCATCAAGCTTCAAGAATAAATCCACACAGCTACAAAAGTCAAAGACCAGAAAGACCTATTAGATCACCATGTCTGCACTCTGCTAATGTAGCACGTTTTCCCGATATCTTCTAGTATTGTGGCTAGTCTGACCCAAAAACTGTAGGGAAATGGGTTTCCCATCCCTTCCCTTAATAAAATATGGAGCAATGTTGTAAACTATTTGGCCTTTTTTGGCGATAATTCTTAAAATTTTGCTTTCAGTGTCATTTCAGCCTTTTTGCAGAGCTCTTCCCACTACTAGAAGCGATTCACTACTTCCCTTCACACACCACGCACAGACATGCAGAATTATATTCCACTTTTCTCAAATGTTGCATGCTTGACTTTTATCTTCTTCCCTGATAAACAAGATTTGCCATCCCCTTTTACTTCATCACTGTTCTCTGAATTTCTAACAGTTCATCAATATCTTGGTAAAGAAGAACTCAAGTGAATATGACTACACTGCAGAGATATTAGTGATTTTTATCTACTTCAGCAACTATAGATTATAATTTTCTCTAATATTACTTAAAAATATTCAACTCATCGAAAAAAGAGCCTTACCTTTTGTCCCCAGTTTCTACTCAGCTCAGATTCTACCTAACAAACCTAGGCTGAGGACTTCCAGCGGATGGTCAGCATTAACTGCAGTAGGTATGCAGTCCACCCTCATACTGCAGGACTTGATATTCCAGCACTTCACTGGTCTTCCTTCATCCCCCTACTTTTTGCTTAAATAACATTTTTTTTTCCCCTCTCAATACCTGTGAGTTCTTTGCTAATCTGCATTTTCCACACCTCAAACCAACTCTCCATTCAGTGAGGAATATAATGAACTTCAACCAAAAGATTAGCAAGCATGGGTATTACGGCAATGTGCAGTGGGATAGTGGGAGTACATATGTCTCTAATACACTCCTGATTTTTTTCATTGAAAAATTAGTATGTTGGAATACGAGAAAACAAAACAAATACTCCCCCCAATAAGCTTGCAGTGCACACACCAACCACAAAATCTCTCACAGCAGTAACAGGAGCAGCCCAAAATCCAGCCAAGTGAGTCAGAGTGGGAAGAATGAGAGCAGCAGAGATACAAAAGTCCTCTCTTTATTTCACACCCCTCCCTACACATGTCATTTTCAATGGTTAGCCAAGATACCATGTGTATTCCTTTGTTTAGAAATGTCTTAATTGTGATAATTGTGTCCCTGACTATTAACACAGTGCAGACCATGTCCTTATTTGTTTCACAGTCCTCTCTCAATTCACAGCCCTGTTTAAGTTTATGCTACTTCAGAACTAATGATGATAATAACAATAAATATACCATTTTACTTTAATAAAGCCCACTATATATTATGCAATCACAACCAGCTTCTGCTGGCAGCACTTGCTAATAACTTTAAATGCTCATGCATCAATTTAATTGTGTTAATAGCAAAGATGATTTTAATGGCTTGACAGAACTTTTGTTCCCTTTGGCATTGCTTTGTTTTGAATCACTGGTATTAAAGTAATGCAACATGTCAAAGTGCTGTGATTGTCATATAGGGAGATCCAAGAAGGAGCTAGCACAAAGAGGAAAACATTTAGATTGATGCAAACATTAAAAGAATAATTATTACAACATGGCTATCAGAGAGAAGATCAATGTAAGAGTCTTTCAGTACATTACTATTAATGGATTTCTAAAGAAATGAGACCATTTTTCTAAATTCATGCTACAGTTGCACATTCTAAGAGACTTGAAAGGCACAAATCTATTAGAAACTTAGTCTATGCTGGGGAAAAAAAAAAAAAAGAAAAAGAAGAAGAAAAAACAACCTCTCAGCCTTTTAAAGTGTGAATCAAAAATTACAAGTTTAATTGTCCATAAACACTGGCATTCAGCTAACAAGTGCAAGCAGGCCCACATGGCACACCATGGCATCCAAGCATAGATTCATCAGGACAGAAGGAAACAGAGCACATACAATATTCATCACCTTCTTGACTACTAGCGGTATAACAAACTGTTATTAGAATTGCCATCAATAAAATACCATGTTCCTCCTGTCGTTTAGTCAAGATTGGACAGCCATCCCATACTACTACTTTCATAATCTAATAAAAATCAAGTAGTTTAGGATCCATTATGTGATTCTCCACACTCTCTCCTTTTCAGTTTTCATCAGTAATCAGATTCTAAATAGGAGGGCACAGTTTGCATTTGTGCATGCTTTTGGTGCTTTTCTTCCTTTGTGAGCAACATGGTCTAACTCAGCTAAAAGGACAGATTCCAGGAATTTGGATTCCCTAAGACTGAGTAGTTGCATTTCACATCATGAGCTCTTCTCTCAGCAGCAGTGCATTCATGAACCTCAGACTGAAGAACAGTGAATATTACATAAACTGCAGACAGATGTGCCGAGGTAAAAAACCTACCATCAAAACAAAAAGATTTCACAACAGCTACACGATACTCTGAATTCCTCTGCCAATTTCATTTTAATCTGGCAAAACTCTTTTGCATCAAAACGCTTCATGTTTACTTTTAAACATTGCTTGTTAAAAAAAAAAGAAAGGAAAGAAGAAAAAAGGAAAGGTCAGATGATCAAAATGTTCCACCTCATACAAGCCAGTATTATAAGGCTCTGTTCATATTTCAGTCTCACAAGGGAGAGAACAGAACTTAAATGATGTGGAACCAAAGGTTTAATGTATGGCTTGGATGGCTCAGTGCTGAACTTTCAAGGGAGAGAAGGAGGGCAGAAATCTAAGAGTGAGGGAATAGTAGCCTTTAATGTTATGCAGATCAAATGACATAGGGTGAATGGTTACAATATCTGATGAGCCATGTTGATCTAACCTTCCATTTATTCATTCAACAGTTCCTTGACCACTCTTACCTCCCGGACAATTTATAACCTGCATGAGATCAGATTTTGTTTTTGTGGCACAGAAAAATCATATAAAGTCTCTTTTCCCTGTAATTTACATCTGACAGCAGGCATTTCTCAGAAATGTTAGCAACAAAATCTTCCAACAGACGTGTCAGAATAGTTCTGAAAATTCAAATGTAGTGCCAGGAAGCAGAAATACACAATGAATAACATCTTTGCCAGAACTGACCGACTACATTTTCATCTGGATAAACTGTTTGTGAACAATCCCTCTGGCTTTATTGATGCACAATTGGCATTCAACAAGTAATCTTTTCTTTCTATCTTTGTTTTATTGGAAAGATAAATGTAGCATGTTAAATGAATGTCAGAACCCACTCTCATTTCTTGCATGTGAGCACCTATGTGCTTATACATCAAGAGCTCAGCTTTCATTGTCATCTCCTTTATCAAGGAACCCATTTTGACTCTAGGGAGACGAAGCTCATACCACTGTTTACTCCGTCGAACACAAATTGATTTTTCACTTGCCAGCCTGAAAAGATCCTGTGCGTGAGCCCTGGTTGATCATTTCCAGTGTGCACTACACAGTGATAAGAGGAAAACACTTAGAAAATCAGAAGCAGCCAAACCAGGACTGTGATCAGAAGCCTTGTCCTACGAATGCCTTCAGCTCCTGCCAGGCTTCCTACTAACAGAGTGTGCTTCTTTTTTTGATTAATACAAGTGGGAAATGGATTAGGCAGTATTAATAATAGCAGGGTTTCCAGATATAAGACATTGGACTAGATGACCTTTGAATGTCCTTCCAAGCTATATGAACCGATGATTCAATGTTTGCAATATGCTCACAAATCATCGAAGAAGATGCACTTGAATGGAGTACAACATCCATGTCTCCCCAACACCAGCTTTCCTGTGATTGTCATCAGTATTTCCTTGCATGCTCAGGCTTCATTTCCCCTCTTTGGTCATTCCCTACATCTCTTCTGGACTTGTCCCTCTTCAGACAGCAGCCCCTCCCTTAGCTACTGTCTGACTACACATTTCTCCTCCCCAGGAAGACTGTTTCACATTTACTTGAGGTAAAATTCACATTACTGCTCAGAGCCCACTGTTCAAACCTCCTTAGGTTGTTTCACAATTCATGCTTTTGTTGTTTTCCTATCTTGCTAATATTTCATCCCAAAACAGTAATTCATGTTAAAGACATTTGAAATAGATGTCAAACTAATCTCATACCTGGGATGATCTTGGCTCTTCCTTACTAACTTTAGTGTAAATGGGTAAGAATGGGAGCAGCAAAAGAGCAAGGAATTAGTATTGCAACCTAAGTGGTATTTTTTTTTCTAGTTCTAGTCTTTATATTCATGAGGTTATCACCAACATATATTAGGATTTTGTGTTTGGGCTCTGGAGGAAACTGAATGAAGTCAAACATGGTGGTATTCAAAAAACCCAAATAAAATTGCTCCCTTGGTATTCAAATACATACATGCGTTTTTCACAGGGTTGTAAATTCTCAAAGGAGCCATTTGTGGCTCCCAAATAATGTATATCCACTGTTTTCTTTTAGTACCTCTACCATTCTGGAACCAAAATACCATCTGAAGACTACATTTCCCATTATTTCAACCAAAAAAAATATCTCTTGGGGCGTATTAAAAGGTCTGTGAAAATATATAATTTATATATATGTATATATACATATAAAAATAAGAGAAAGAAATAGTATTGCCTAAAAAAAATAGAGAGCTGCCCCTCTGTTACCCCTTAATACAAACACTGCAGAAACAGTTGTATCAAATATGCATTTACTGGAGACTCTGAAAACAGGAAAAAGTTTTAAGGAGCAGACTGAGTTAATTCATTTGTTAAGCTTTGACAGCCTGGCCTGCAGTCAGTGCTGCTCTTCCAGTGGTGGATGGAGAAGTTTATGCCTCTTCCCTTGAGTAAAGCACATTAGCTAGGAAAAACAGCTTACTAGTGTGGTCCAAAATGTGGCTGAATCAGACTCCTGCTGACTTTAGTGAACTTCCCACAAGGTCTCTATTTCAGAAGCCAGAAGTGCCCACAACAGGTACCTTCAGTTTCATACAAAAGCCGATGACTCCAATATGCTCCTCTCCAGTCACGTAAGAGCTAGACAAAATGGTGCAGTTGAACCAGGTTGGGGCACTTGGGCGTTAGGCCACAAATTGGAAGGAGTTCTAGTTTGATTTCCCTACAATGAACTTGGCTTACAATGACCTCCCAGTCAGAGCAACCCCAGCTGCAGGGACAATGCTTTTTCACTTGCATTCAGTTCTGCTACAACAACTTTTAAACCAGACTGACCTGCATGTGACAATTGTGTTTTTCTTGTTCTTCCCAGTGCATGCTGTATTTAGCCCATTTTTTCTTTCTCATTTCTTTGATGTTTTCTTTTAACAATACCATTTCAATGTTGATCAGCATGAAATAGTCTCCATGAAAGCACAATATGCTGATGTTCATTTTAAACTCAATGGTTCTCCATTATTTTCATGCAGTAAATTGCCAAACCCTATTAGAGAGAAGCCTGATAAAGTGATCTCTCACTTCAAGGTCTCCTGAGAGTTTTTTAATGTAGGTAAGGCTGCACATTTTACTTACGGAATATTCTGAATGTAGTATTTTAGCAGCTCACCCTGATGATAATACCAGAGTAACTGGCAATGTGAGTATTCAGCCAGGCGCCAACAAAGGTGGCATTTACTGTACTTAATTTGTAACCAAAACACTGGCTTGCATAAGGCTGTTACAACTATTTAATACTGACAAAGAGAAAGGAAATTTAGAACTTCACATTTTCTTTTTTTCTTTCTTCCTTCCTTCCTTGCTTTCTCACTGTCCCTCCTTCTCCAATGACTGCAAGTACTTATTATATAAAATAAGTACATTTTCTTATGTGCCTTGGTATTTTCACCTTATTCTGGAAGAGGTTACCTTATACATTTCCATTAAATTGATGATAAAAGGCACCCTGACCTAAAAAGCCACCGTGCACTTGACCACTTGAAACATCAAAGCCTGACTAACAGACTGTGCAGCCCTCTGGTGAGGTGAGATATATGGTGTGGCAGAAATAAAGATCAAATGTCTCTTTCTTGTCTTACTTTTACCAGTGTGAATGCAATCTAACTCCTCTGAAGACAATGAAGCTGTGTAAGTATGAAAGGAGTGTGAAGGGAGTTCGGCTTCCAAGTCTACTCGCCCTCAGTTAGAGGGATGTAAATTAGATGCCATATTTATTGTCAGTGTAACCCTTTGAGTAGAACCTCTTGGAAATCATTCAAAATCCATTTACTATACAGACAGAGCTGCCCAAATTTAATCCAGTGTGGAACTGGATCTCCTTTAAATCTATTTCACAAGTGGAACTTGGTGTTCATTCCCAGCAGCATCAGGAAGGAGTTGTGGAGCTTCCTGCTAAAACAGTAGCGATGTCACCAGGTCAGACTGTGGCCTTGGTGACATGACTGAAACTTCACTGATGTCACTGAAGTTGCATCAGTGTAACCTGAAGCATTATTTGACCTCATGACTTCAGACTGTAACATTTCTTTTGCGGTTTTAAAAAGGAACCTTTTTAAGCATCTATTTACATCTGACTGTACCTTTACTGGAGCTACAAGAATCCAGCAGGTGACTGCACCAGTTATCTGTTTTTTAAAGCAGGCATGAATGTCCTCATTGAAAAATGTATTTCTGGGTTTAATTTGTACAGTAGTTTCCACAGCTGCAAGGCCAATTGTTGGACCCAAATTAATTGCTCAGAGCTTGTTTGCAAATTAGTTGTCCACCACAGCCACAACTTGCAGATTGAGTCCTTAGACCTTCCTCAAAATAGAGGGCCAGAATTCACAGGGCAAGAGCATGGTCTTGCCCAAGGGGAAACAAAACAAATGTATTTTGAAATATCTTGAGGTTTAAATACCAGCACTACCTGTTAGCATAACTAGTCCACACAAATACATTTTTTACATAATATTCAACCAAATATATGAAATTTCTATTTGAAATAAAAGCCATTTTCCTTTTATTAATAATAAAAAATAGCACAAATAATTATTATGTCTTTACTGGGATTGGATCCAAATTCAGATTATATTAAGAGCCAGATTTTATGCTCATTAAACAGTAAGAGACACGATTATCCCACTGCCACTGAATGTCATGGTTATCATAGAAAAGGGGAGCTAAAATAACACTTTTTCAACAGTATGGAACTTAGAACAAAGAAAATCCGATTTTGAATGGGATCTTTATGGTCTCTCTTTTAGTTACATTTCTAATTAAAATGCTTTGATCTATTAATGCCAAGGGACGCTGCTAAATGTATTCAATGCAGAAGTCGCATACTTTTCCTGAGCTCCCAAAATCTCTTAGATCTGTGTGCACTTATGCTGTGTGCAGTTAAACCGCTCACTAAAATGAAAAGATATCTAAGAATAACTCACTTCCATTAGATTTATAAATCACATTAATTAATTCTACATCTCCAGTGGTGTAGAGACCAAACTCTAATGCGAGATCTAATTAAAGAAAAGGGAAAAAAAAAATTGGAATTGAAACACAGAAGTAACTGTTTAGCCTCAAATTAATGAGGCACTATGCTAAGCAAGAATGTCCATAAATCCCTAATGAGGATTTTAAACACATTAAAACTTCCTAATACAAAGTGTTTGCCTTCCTTTTATCCAATAACAAATAAGCCAATAATTTTCTGCCTCTAAATGACACTATTAACTGTCATGGCATGTTTTATTTGACAAACCCTCCATTCAAATACAGTAAAACCAATTAATTTGCCTGCTGTGAAATGTGTTTCTTGATAGCTTTTATGTGATTTTTCTCCTCAAAGAAATGTAAATAGGAAGTCAATGTAGGTGCCTGATTTTGCTTAAAAATATGCCGCAATAACTATAGATTTTCTAGTCAGTTTGCATTTCAAATGAATTGAAAGATAACCTCCATTTTCAGGTCATCAATCACATAATGGTCTCCTGATAAGTAAACAGTTACGGAGTAATAGTTTTATTACTAGGGAAATGGTCCCATATTTGAGCCGTGATAGTTGCAAAATTACCACTTTGTTCTGTTATAAATAAGGGTTTGCAATCAGGGTGCTTGGCCTCTCTGCCTTCGCAGGAGGTCAGCAAACATTGGTGCCGCGCACCGGGGTGCCCTCGCAGCCATGGACCGCCGGCTCTGCGCTGCAGTTGAACTCCGCGTCTTCTCAGTGCGAGCAGGGGGATGCGTCTTACCTTTTTTTTTGGGTCAGAAAAATCTATAGAACAAATAAAAGATAATTCTCTGGTTTCAATGGTCCCCTGGGCCCCACTTCATAGATCTCAGCAGACAAAAGCAAGACTGTGTTACGACTGCCCCACAATTAAGGTGTATCTAAATCTCTGAAGCTCTTGCAAGGTTTTGTCACTGGGAAGATCAGCCTACTAAAAAGTACACATTTTATACTTCACAAATACACTTTTTTCAGTCTGTGCTCACTAGGTGAACTGAACCTCACTGTAAATTGAAGGCAAAATAGAGGATAATGCATGGCATGCCATGCTTTATGGGGCCTAACTGAATGCCAATTAATCTTTACAACATATGTACAGTTCCATCAGCTCTTGCATTGCATCATGATCACATGGAGACTGTGGTTTCTTTGCCTTAAGAAAGAAATACAACTTGAAAAACCCCACAACACACCACATACACACGCACAGAGAAAGAATAGGGAATTAAATAAAACAAAGATGCTACTAGCGCTGAAAAGGACATAACTGCTCACTTATTTAATTGTCTGCAATAGATTACTAACCAGAACTGGATAATTTATGTAGCATACCATGACAGCTGATTTCCAATTTGCACTGTCTTGTACGTGTGTTTCTTATTGAAGTAAGCAAAGAAAATCTGCAACCTGACCCAGAAGAGCAGTGCCAAGGCTACCTGACATGTGAGGAGGGCCGATGAGAAGCGAGGCTGGGACAAATCAAAGGCAGTAGAAGTGCTCTGCAGCTCTGTTAGCCACCGACCCCATCACTGAGCCACATGACCCCAAACCCTTATTCATTCCTTTTTCCCCAACAGAAATTCCTGTTACTGTTACCAGAAATTTTTGCCGTAGTGACCTTTCTGCAAGGATGTCTGGAGAAGCAATTCATATTTATATATTATCACACAAAATTATACAAGTATGTACCCAAATAAGCAAAAAATGCATTATGTAAATATCCATATTTTGGCTTCTTAAACACAGTCCTATTTAATAAGCTTAGGTATTGAACTGCAGCAGTTTCAAAAAGTAAATTGAAGAGACCCCTTGTCTTGCCTGAACAGTGAGAAAAACACGTTCTTTCTATACATGCTCAGCTAATAAAAATTCCCAAATAAAAATTTAAAAAATATTTAAGTGAGAGCTATGCTTGACACAGTCAAATATCAGGAGACAAATTTAATGATGGGTAGAAGCTGAAGACACTGGAATACTGTAAGCGGTATTTTGCCCAGTTCAAAATCCCGTGTTCCTGAAATCTGAACTAAGCTCCACCTCTCCAGAATGCAGCTGTCTGAATCTAATTTTGCTGATGAAATGTAAATTAAAAAATTGTTTATATTTTTGCAAATCTGATATGGTATCCCACATCAACAACTTTTACATTTACTTCTTAATCGAGACATTGAATTGGGCTAAGACCACCTGACATTATTTCACTTCTGACCTTTTCAACTGTCAAAGCAGACAGATTTTTATCCTACAAGACTCGAGCCAAAGCCTCAAAGGTGCAGTGCCAGAGCATTAATCCATTTCACTAGACAGTCATTGAAATTATAATTGAAAGTTCAACTTACTTTAGCATTTTATGCTGAAATACTTCTGGCAGCCCAGGGCAGAAAGTCGAAATCTGGTTTCCAATGGAGACCATTTCCAACAGTTTCTAAATGTTGGCAGTGAAATTCCTTATTGTCAAAGAGATCAGCAGATGCCGGCTTCCATTAATTTACTTTCTGTGACTGCTGCTCACTTCAGGAAGCCTTTCTTTACCTAAGGATGCTGACCTGCTGCCGGATCCCATCAGAAATGGACTAGGAAAGACACTGATTTATTAGGAGACGGGGGACACTTTAGGGAAATTCCCTAGAGCAGCCAGGGCAGATCCCATCCCTCCATTTATTCTGACTGATGCCAAAACCAGAAAATCAAATCTGCGCAGAAGACATAATGCAGATCTGTAAAAGCTCCAAACTCAAGTTAAATAAACTGACCCATGTGTATTATACTATCAAGAGTAACTCCAGAATCCGAGGGATTGGTAGACAGCTTTTTCTCTTCACCAACAGGTTGTCATAATGGAAAAAAGGACTTCTGATTCTGAAAATAACAACACTATTTTAAGTAGTCAGTACCTTTGTTTTGGTATTCTGGAGCTGCCCAGAGGTCTTTGGCCAGGAAGTTCCCTATAAGTAACAGTTTATTATTCTTAGGCTAATCTCAAAAGCTATCTAAACAAGCATTTAAGTTAACTTGGAAGACATGTTTCATTAAAATCTAAATGTCTTTTTCTTCATTTTTATAGTTGGGGCTGACTAGTAATTCTTGGTGTCTTATCCAGAAGCTAAAGGATTTCATTTTTGGTAGCAGGAAGGGGGAACAGGGAACAGAAGATCTAATACCTATTATGCAATGATAGGTGATTTTATCAATGTTTTCAAGACTACTAATGTATTTGCTCTATAAATTATACTGCCTATATCTGCACAAGGTCCCTTAAATCCATAGTGCCAGGATATTAGCCCCTTAATTTAAAGCACTGAGAAATAATCCTGCAACAATGCATGAGCAATGGGAAGAAAACAGCCCTGAAGACCACATTAACTGGGGGTGTGTTGGCTCTCCTTGAGGTATAGTGATCTTAAGGCTCAGCTCTCAAAGTCAGACCATTAAGGCAAGGAGAAAGCAGATCGGCTCCTAGGCAATGCAAATCTCACAGAAGGACACATGAGACAAATACTGGAATTGCATGATACCTTAGGGACATCAACAGTGACATTAGCAAACCTTCTGTAACCTTAGAGAGGACGTCTTGGCACTTCCTGCTTCAGCACCTTTAATTACTTTGCTGTTGCCAGACCTGAGATGTTTGTCTCCTCTGCATGTGTGTATGTGTATGGGTGTATATGTATTTCTCCTTCCCTTTCTTCCTACTTAGATCTTAATGACAAAGATGATCTACATTCTATGGGCTGTTGCTAGTGTTACTGCACAAACACAGCGTGACCCCTGTTTGTGTCCAGGTCCTGATGCAGCACAGGGAGCAATGGCTCTTTGGATCCCTGTCTGGACTATCACCTTCAAACTACAGTTTGCTGCACTGTACTCAGTCCACACACCCTGTCAATGATCCAACACACAACTGCTGTTGCCTACAATGGGATCAAGGACATGGGCCCTTTACCAGTCAGCTTTCATAGAAAACGTAGTTAATTTCAACTAAAGTAGAAAATAAAAGAATTGAGAAACCACAGAGAGAGGATTTGGGCATTTATATTTTCATTTTGCTACAGTGTGCTGCAACGTTAGGCAAGTTAACTCCCTTCTGAGTTTCTTTGTTTGTGCATCTGTATAAGCACAATGAGCAATATATAACTAGCCACCCACCCAGTTATAGCAGGAAAGCAGTGGTTTGGAGATCCTCAGCAGAATGGTGTCATATAGGAGTGACATACATACACAAAGCTGTATACAACTGGCGATTCCTGACTGCTGTAAATGTCAATCCTCAATAAATGGTTTGACCTTTTTTATCTATTATTTCCATTTTATAACTGAAATCAGGTCTGACACACTGAGCATTTCAGGGGAATAAATGTAGCTTGGGCATGACTTTGCAGTCTCATGTCTCACATCACACCCTTGAAATGCAATGATCTCCCCAGAAATACAATGCTGTCTTGGTACTTAAGCCCCAAGGACCTTCCAGCATCCGTTTGCTGGCTGACCTAACAAGCCAATGAGCCCATTATCAGAACGTCTCTACAAGCCAACGAGGTTTCTTTTAGTGGAACTGCTTAAAGCATATAGCAACTTGATCTTAGAGAAGTTATTCTTTAGGCATTTAATTGAGATCTTCCATGGGTGTAGTCACCTTCTGGATGAACCCACTTCTGCACTGACTACACAGAGAGGCCAGGGTCACCACTCTGCTCAATTGGGGAGTCTCAGTTAAAGACTGATAGTTAGGTGAATTAAATATAGATCACAAAACCCACAACTGTGCTGCAGCTCATGTGCCAGGCTGAACTCACAGTGTAGAAATGGCAACAGATGAGAAAAAAATTCCCCATCAGACAGTGGCTTGGAGATCCAAATGCAAGACCAAGAGCCAACTGCTCTTGTCAAGCTAAACAGTGAGTAATTTGTTGTCTAATGATAATTTTGAATTGGAGAGAGGAAGGGGAGTTGCTTTAATTTGGACTTAAAACAACATTTCTAAAATGTTTCAGAAAGCTGAAAATTCAAAACTGTTAATTTTGTCTTGATTTAAAAATCTTCACTGTGACAAAAACAGAGGTGTCTCCGACTGATTCCAATCTGGTAAAACACTTTCATTAAGAAAAAAAACCAAAACAAAACAATGGCAGGAGCTCCAGAAAGAAATAACATAAAATGTTTTAAAAAATGGAAATGTCAATCAGGGAAATGCCTACATGTCTGCTTCCAATTTTTACAATTTCCCTGAATTTGTAAAACCCAGTAAAATAAAAAAAAAATATTAATAGAAGTGGCTGCATTGCTAAATTTGATCTTCCACTGTACAAACTGTGTCCCCCAAGTTGCAGAGCTGTATGGCTGAATTTCAGGCTTCCCTCACCCACAGCTTTGCCAGCGGGATCACAGAAAATCCAGTTTCCCTTCCACATACATCTCAATTCATTAAAATCACAGACTTGTTACAGCGCAAAGGTGGGGTTTTTTTGACACAACTGCCTCTGTTTGCGTGCTACCAGTGAGCTCAATAATACAAAACAAAGAAACTCTCAGAAATTATCAAACTGCCAATTTTTTCTCATTGGCTTTTACAGAGAACAGCCCCACTTTAATTGGCTGAAGGGAAAAAAGCTGTCGTATCTGAAATGGCCAGAAGAGAGAAAATGCTGGCAGAATGATGTCTTCCTAGGTGAGAGTAGTCCAAGACTTAATTCCATGTGTCAGGGCAAGATAACACTCAGTCATACGCATATGATCTCATCAGCCCTTCAGGAGACAGGATTTTACTTGATGTTTGGTAATGTTATTTTAGAGACTTTCTTAATATGTTTGCGGAACACACAAACAAGGAAAAAATGTCATGTAAACCTAGATACCACTTAAAGGGATACGCAATCATTATAATCAGAGTAATCACGGCACTATTAATTACAAGAGGAAAAAACCAGACAAACAACCAGTAGGAATTCTACGTGTTGGCAAAAGCGTTCGCTGTCTATCACCAGTGTTCACGTCTCTCCCTCTCTGATGCTTATGTGTCCTTCCAGGTATATATATGCATGCATCACTTGAGTCAGCAGCACACCCAACATGTGTCAGCCCAAGGGCACTATTCAACTTACGAGGGTGAAAAATAACCCTCCTGCCACCCCTGCCCTGCCAGGTGAGCTGCTTGGAGAGCTCCTGCTGCAACCCCTCCAGCAGGCGGGCATTTCAGACGGTGTGGTGGTCCCCATTATAACAACATTGGTTTATGTTTTGAAAAAGTCATTCCAGAGCTTCCTACCGACTAAAAGGGAATTCAGGGTCAGTTACCAGATCACTTCCCATTTCTTGAGGTGACTGCAGGCATTTTCAGTGCTCCTGCCCTGAACCTCTCTCTGCAGGGACCCCAGGCAGGGGTTCCCCGGCAGCCTCAGGGCAAACCTGACCTGGTTCCTGTTGCCTTCCCCAGCACCATCAGCAGTACAACCTGAGCCGCCTCCAACAAATTGCCCTTTGGCTCCAGCTGGAGTGACCTGTGAGCCCTAAAATGCAGGAGCCAGCTGCACCAGCAAAAGGGGTCATGCAGGTTTGCAGTTTCCTTCTAAACAATAAAGGCTAAAAACTTCGGGCTTGATTCTCCATTGTAACTTGACAGCTAGGAGGGAGGTATAAAATTGTGCTGAAAGAAACCCCCTTCTTAGAGAGCATCCTGGCCAGGCTTGAAGGGGCACTGGCTGATGGTCCCTACTGCGCCACTCATGCGTCCCCATCTCAGCATCCACAAGAGAGGGGATCCCACAACAAATGTACCCCCAGTCCAGTCCCTGCTTGACCCCCCAACACAGCCTGAAGCCTCCCTCAGCCTGCCCTCATGGCGGCCAGAAAAACTAACAATTGGAGCTTTCTTTTAAGCCATGAAAGCTTAAACTCTGTAAAGCCTGACAGCAACTTGCACTCCCAGCTAAGCCAGCAGCATTTTCAAGCCTTAGGGGGACAGACAGATACTTGTGTGTTTTTATATATAGTCATATGTATTTGTAAATACTCAGATGATTTCCATAGGCACCCACTAGCCACACAATGCAATAATAAATTATTCCAATAAATGGCATTACTCTAAGAAAGCAACAAGGATAAATATAATTGCACAAGGTTTAAACAGGATGTAAATCAGCATTAAAAAAAAAAAAGAAAGTTAACATGAAGCTGTTTACTCCTAGAGAATCTCCACTGCTCTAACATTTCAGCAATAGCCTCCAGTCGTGAGTGTGCTGCAGGAAGTAACAGAGAGCAGCTCAGCAGATGAAACAAAGAGGACCTAATTACCATGCGAAGCACAACATCCTTCAGATGTGATGAGAAACGTGACTGCATGAAAAACTGGTCCTGGGGAAATTTCAAAATATGACCACCCAAGCATAAAAAAGAGAGTGGTGAAAACCAGAGAAACTGCAACATGAGGGTATAGTATTTCTATACAAAGAATATTAGTTTAAACACATGCACATACAGATATTGTGTACATACAGACATCTATACGCAGACACATCAATAAAAGGAACTATGTGATTGTACATAAAAGCTATAAATGTATAAAAGCTTTCAACCATATGCTACATATTAATTAAAAAAATCACATAAATTCTTGGTATGTTGATCCATGGAGATTCTTGAGGGTCAAGCAAACAAACCGCCAAATGTATGAAAAACAACAAAGCACTGTCCTTCCTTTTCCACCATACTTGGTCATTTAATATTCATTTTTACCTGCAATTCCACAGTTTGAATGTAAACAATTTATGAATATTGGCCATAAATTATTTTTGGGGTTTTGTTGTGGTTTTTTGGTTTTGTTTTAAAGAATAGGAACATGGACAATAAGCACTGACATCTTCTTGGAGCAAGGGAAAGCCTGATTCTCAGTTACAGGTAGAGACGTTCTGTCATTTGCAAACAAGTTCAAGGAGGTATTTAAAGTCCCAATAGAGAAAATGCTGGTTTGTGCTGGGGCTGTGCTCAGCCCAGGGGCCATGCCACTGTGCTGCACAGAGCTCACACTGGTTTGGTACCAGTGCAAGCTGGGGGCACCAAGACCCCCATCACCAGCACAATGTCAGACTATCCTCCAGAATGGCCATTACTCCCTCTGAGGTGGCACTGCAGTGTAACATTCCTAATTTTGATCTACCAAATAGCATGCTCTTTTGGACAAGAAATTGCTAAAAATTTAGCATCTCCCAAACACCCTTTTGCTAGAGAACCTGAGCAAGGCAGATCTGAACCTATTCATTTATTACTCCAAACCTAAGGGGGGGGTGTGGGTGTGTGAAGCTGATGGTGTATCTTGAAAGGCTGTTCAAAGTCTGTAAAAACTGAGAAAAAGAGTTTTCAAATTCCTTGGCATGATCAATACTGCTCTCCAGCTCCAGATTCCCTTTATCAATGACAGCCTCTCTCATTGCAGTGATTAGAGATTCTACATCTTTTAATCACAAAGAACATGACAACTACACCCTATCTATAGCTTTGTGATTTACAGCAATTGATGCACTATCATAATTGCATTAGTGCAATGACAGCTTTTGGGTGTTACCCAAACAGCTGAATTTAAATATGGTGGCACTTGCGACAAACTGACATGGAAAACCCCATGTTTGAATCCAGTACTGATTTTAACCCCTCCAGCTTCCCTTGTCTCCCTCTGCCTGCTACTGCCAGGGATGAACCATTCTGTTCCTGTCTCACCAATTCTAACCATAAGAAAATGGAAAGCTGGCCCATGGACTAACAAGAGAAGCCACGTGATGGAGTTGTCTTGTGTATATGTTAACAAACAGAATGTAAGTTTTAGGAGCAACATCCCACTCTTCTAATAAAGTGTCAAGTCCTGTTGCTATGAGTGGGCGGCTCCCAGCTTAGCCAGTACAGCCCTTATTTTGGATTTTTTTAGATGACTCCCCAGTTTATACAATGAAGTCATTTGAACATTGATGCTTCTTTTTAATTTCAGGGGATTTGTTTGTTTTATTTTTAGCTTGATTCTTGACAGAAATGAGACACCCACAGGCTGCAGTCACGGGAGTCTGAAATAACGCGTGTGTTTGTGCTCTCATACAAAAAAGGTGTTCAACTCACCCCTGCTGTCCAGCATCAAGGTCAAAAGATACAGAAACTCTTCAGAGTTTGAAAAGAAGGCAGTGGGGGAGAAGAGAGGGACCCTACTGCTGTCCCATTACAGGAAAAGCTAATAAAGCTCATCCTTTGTGAGATATCAGAGGATCCGCATGAGAGAGACACATTACAAGCCAGGCTTCATTAGCTCCTCCGCTCACAGAGTGATTTCTTTTTATACAAGAACAGAAGATTTCAGTCTCCTGAGCTAAAAGAAAGCACAGGCTGGCAGGGAAGAATGAGACCAGATGAAAAGGAGGTTCTTCTTATCTCTTTCTAAATATTATCATACAAAGTATTGGCTTGCGTCCCTCCCGGCAGCGTCCCACCTAACAGCACTCAAAACAACGAGCAAGTGCCAGAGTTGGTGCCTGCTACTTGCAGGCAGTGGGAACCAATTCAGGACAACTTGCATCTTTTCCCAAAGCCTGACTCAATGCCAAAATGGCTGCGGCATGTGTCACGGACTTCTTGGAAGACCTCAGTTCAGCTCGCTGCTCTGCCAGATGCTTCTCCGGCATGCTCAGGAGACCGCACTCTGTCTGACCCTCAGCTTCTACCCGAAGGCCAGAACGACGGCACAGGGACTCTGGGAAGACCGCATCACACCTGACAAGGGGAAGCCATTTCATCATTCCCTACACCAGCACCTCGGCTGCAGGCACGCAGCCAGCCACAGAGCATTTCCCGGTGAGAGCTTTGGATTTACAGCAAGAAACTAAAAGCTACAAGTCCAGTATGTCACGAGAGATCAAGAACACTACTGATGGTCTAGATCTCTGTAACAGAAGTATCCCAGCACAACCCCACATCACCTCCCAGTGTCCCTGTTTATGCAGTTAAGTGCTGGCAAGCACAGCACTGGCACCAGATCTAGCACGCTCTGCGTTTATCAGAACGTTAAGGCAGGGCTGGCACCGCTTCTCCTCTCCCTTCTCCTCTCGCTTTGAACACAAAGAATAAGGACCGGCGTGACCAGCCCGTTCACCAGCCCCGCAGCAGGCAGGGGGGGAGGACACAGGGAAAACTGAAGAGCTAATTTCCCTTACCTCAACATGAAACTTCAGAATTAACCTACAACATTTTATTATACAGTTAATTTACATCCAACATCCTGGTGATGTTTCTGAATATTCTGAATCACTGGGGATTATCACGGCCTCCAGACTGCAGGCAGGAGTCCATGAAACAGAGATACTTGCTCTCTCCCTTCCTCAGCAGAGGTCCAATCCAGACAGTCTGTCCAGTTGCTGTGTCCCCCTCAGCTGCTGCCTTCTAAGAAGGGCCACTGAGCAGGATGCAGCAAGTTGCCTGGGATCAGCCCCATCAGTCTGGCTGTAAACTTGGCTTTGCTGCTGGAGCTGATCATTTTCTCCTGATGACAGAGCACAGGAATGGACGTAACTGTGTGTTTAGTTTGGGAACATTTAAATAGCTGGAAGGATGCTCAGTGCCAGTGTGCATGGAGTGTTTATTGTTCTAAATCGAAAGCCAACATATAAACACACATCTCTAAAAATCCACTCTTTTCCTTGAAGTCCTGAAAACCCACCCAGACTATTAAGTTTCGTTTCTGGGATAAAATCTGTCTATTATCGCTGCACGCATGGCAGGACCATGGCAGTGCTTGAGCAGACTAATTTCTTGTGCAGCTGTACTGTGCTTCTGCCTCTTCCCTCCATACTGCTCAAGCTGCAGTTTCATTAAAATCCAGGTACACACTCCGAGGCACAGGGCTGTAACTGTGCTGTGACCCAGCTGGATTGGCGTACTTGTCCAGTCTGTTGTCTTGAGGCTCTACTGACAAGTATCAACTGAGCTGCTAAGCACAGATTTAAGAAACTTGTTTGAGGCAGCTGCTGTATCCTTTCCAGTCTGGAAATTCTGCTTCTGGATACAGCTCCCAAGAATAAACAACTGTTGTAATCACAGTAAAATAAATACTTTATTACAGTTGAATAATGTTGGTTCTAATTACAGTATCACTGATGTATTTTCCTATTAGAGGAAGATTTCCACTTATTCTTTTTTATATTTATTTACCCAAAACATAATACTCAGTGTGGTATTTGCAATTGAGCTGCTGCTGCTCTCTTTTTCTGCCAGTTTTACAGCTGGGTTGTTAGAAGACAAAATTGATCTCACATCCTTCCAAAAATCAAACAGGTATCACCTTAGCCCAGTCAACTTCTCTCCAAAGAGGCTGCTCTTACACCTTCTAAGGGTTAAATCCCCTACAACTGCTCTAGCATCCAAATGGGAGCCTTTTCCAAGGAATTAAAAAGGATCAGACCTAACAGGCATTTAACTTTGTGCTCAGGGCTCAGTTGGCTGTGTTACGAAACTCAGGTTGATATTTTGGTATAACTGGCTCTTTTTTTGCCAAAGAGATACCCTAAGGATTAGCACTTAGTAGGAAGAGAAAATTGCTATGAGTATCATTCCTCCAAGTCATTTTTCTCCTTGGTGCTGAAGGGGAAAACTGCAACTGCTTAAATATGGGACAGGCCAGAAGTTGAATGAGCAACAGCTTTATTTCTGAGTCTATTCTGCTGGTTACCTGTAGAATCCCAATAACATGACTTAGCTGCAATAACATCATCTATGCTAATAAAGGCAAGAAAACAGCTGATAGCCCTATTCTTTCTCCCTAGTGGTTCCCTGCATCTAAGCTCCTACCGACTGCTCCTGCTCACCCAGCTCCCATGCATTTGGTTGTGTAGATGCTCTTCAAGAATGTGGGTAATCCAAGATTATAACCTGAAACCTTTACAAATACTCCTGTGTCAGGAGTGAGTTACATGGGAAAGCAGAGCAAGTGTTACTATTTATTCAGGCAGTCTACAGTAAAACTAAGCTCAACAAGAAGAGGTTGATGAGAATAAAACCAGAACGTGCAGTTTAACAACATAACTCCTTCAGCAATGATGACACCACCACTCCATAGCCTCAGCAAACAACTGCAAAACCAGACTGGTGAACTATTACGCTACAAGGGCCATCCCTAGAAGCACGCTCAAAACTTATCAGACCCTTTTATACAAAATTGAAATTTTCTGGTTTAAAAAAAAGAGGGGTAGGGGAAATTATTTATTGATCTCCCATGGTTTTGAGAGCACACCCTCTTCATGCAAGGACTGATGGTTGTATTCGCTGAGAGAAAGCCTTAACATCTTTCTCCCCACCACCACCTTTTCTTGGAATCATTGCTACAGACAGCACCAAGACATGAAGGGGCTTCCTGGCACAAAGAAATTATGTATTAAAACACCTCCAAAGACTGAAGCAGTTTGCCTTGCCTTTGGACTAGATTCCCAGCAGACAAGTCAGGAGAGGGAGAACTTGGAGGTACGGGAGTGCAGCAGTCGCTGAGACAGCAATTCACTTGGGAACCAGAGAGAAGTAGGAGCTTTCTGGAAGTTGTATGGGAAACTAGGAACCAAATCCAGGGTCTGACACCTTGACCAGAGAAATTGCCAGTGACTTCAAACACCATTGACTCATAACAGCTATCACAATTTACACCAGCTGAAGACCTGTCCCCAGGAGTCCTGCCTTGCTGCCCTCTGCTCTTACTGCTCGAGATCGATGACTCTTACAGGTCAGATTTTTTGTTTTGTTTTGTCAGGCTTAGATTGCTTCTTTGTACACTGCTGAGATCAAATCAATTACTTTCCACTCCAACCATCTGACCAAAGTAATTCTAATGGAGCAGAAAGCAGAAACTCAGATAAAAGAAGGGACAACATATTTTTCACTGTTATCTTTGTGCTGAGCATGATAAAGAAGGAATGAAGGCTGAAATAAAGATCATTCTTAATAATTCCCCCTCACGCAAGAGTAATGATCTTAATTCCCACCCTTTGTCTTTGTTGTAGAGACTGGGGACATGAGTTTAGATGGAAGATGAACCCTGTAAGTCTTCAAAGGAAGAAAACTTATAACAGAAATCCTGTTTCTCTGATAATCATATCCAGGAAAACTATTATTTTGGAACATGATTGCATTTTTCAGCTACCTTAATACCATTTTTACTGTTCAGCTGCATGAAAAATTACCTAACCTGTTGGAATGGATTTCTTGACCCACACATAGCTACATTAAAGGGTGTAATTTAATGCAATCTAACTAAATTAGCACCAATTAGACAGGCTAAATTAAAGGGCACGTCACTAATAAATTTTATGCTAAACATATTACTGATAATAAGCTCACTAAAAATTGCATAATGAAATAAAATATTCTTTTTAACACTGCTCAGTCTAAATATGAATATATAAAAAGTCATGAAATAATGAAATACAGTATGCTAATTCCCAGTTGCCTTTCAGGATAACATCACAGCAATATTAAAATGTACCTATTACTGTGGTGTTTAAAAACAATAGGTCAAATCCTACAGGGAAGCAGAAAGCCAGGCCAAATTCCATGCAATATCTAGGATCCTGTTCCTGCAAACATTTACGTATGTATGCCCAGCTCCTTTGAACTCAGCAAGTCTGCTCTTGTACGTGAAGTTGTTGGCTTGTTGCTGTGCCTGCTCAGAGAGCTGAATTGTAACACGGACCAGGGCAGGAGGGAGGACTGCCAACAGTCGTTGGATTTACATTCAGACACTTTTTCTGGAGATTATTTTCCAAGTTTTACTTTCCAAAATACCAATTACCAGAGCTTTACAGTACCCTCTCTCTAGGTACCATATGCAAAGGTATCTCACAGTACAAAAACTAAGGTCGAAGAGCTTATTCAAACCTTTATGCAAGTGCTATTTGATCAGTGCAAGTAAGGCTGATTTCCTACAGCTGTGTGTGCATCCATCTGTCCTCTCTTCTGTGACTGGATTCTCTCAAGTCTGATGAGAGCTGGGCTCATACCATGGCCCTTTTTCCAACCTCAGCCTTGTTAGGCTCTCCCTTTCCTAGCTGACTGCTTGTTTTCATAAAACTTTCAACTTTGAGAGTGCTACTATCTCTTCAAATTTGGTGGAAATTGGTCATGAGGTGCTGGGTGGGCAAAAAGACAGGCTGAGACCTCCCCAGTTGTATAAGCCCCATTCCTACCAGCAGGCAGTGGGAGTCTGGTGACTCAGAAAAGCATGGTTTAAGACTGGGCTGTTTAGCAGACTGAACGCATCAGTGTCCAGGTTTTCAGCTATGCCCCAATAAGCAGCTGGGAGAAGTATAAATGAGCCATTTGTGACTCCATTTATTTTCATCCTCAGGGAAGCTCAGAACTCTTGGATGCCTCTTGCTCCCAAGGGCTATTGAGGTACTAAATACTGCAGGCAACCTGGTTGCATCCCCATGTAATGCACATGTCCTCTGCTGGGTAGACTCAGAGGTTTATGACCCTTTTGCATCTTCTTTCTGACACAAAATGATCAAAAGGCCAGACAAGCTCTGGCACTCTATGTACAATTCATCTATCAGATATTTATTAATCAGTAATAAAATAAATCAGGGACAGTAAAGTGGAAGTGACATCTTTATTAAGACAGACCAACAAGTCCTGAATAATAATGAAAATGGGCTTCTGGAGCACATACTCTGCATTCACACATTAACTAATTGGGGCCCTCAGCAGGGTCCTTGCTCATTCATATGAGCTGTCTTTTCTCACACAGGTAGTCTAAAGTTAATAGGCTCATTCATGTGAGTAACATTTGTAAAAGCATGTTCTAGCCTCAAATTCCCTGTCTTCAGCTCCTCTGCAAAAATCAAAACCCCAGAAATACTTTGAGGCAGAAATGGAGGTACTGTTTTAACAAACTCAAATGATTCTGCACAAAACCTGCACTGAAGTCGACTGGTTTTGCAAGTTAAAAATTAATGTACATGGACTTCACCCATGTTTTTGGGCTGCACCTCATTCTCAGAAAATAGGAATATTTCAAATCAGAGCATGCTTCCTTCATACCCCCCTGCATAAATACATACTTCCTCTTTCATAAAAAAAACCAAAACAGATTTGCTAGATTCTGTTCAGGCCATAGCAAAAAAAAAACCACCAAAAAACCAAAACAAAAAAAGCCAAACCAAAACAAAAAAAGGCATAATGACATTGTGCAGTATCCATTAAATCCTGAAAAGTGCTAAAGGCACCTGCAAACTTGGCTTTTCCTGCTCTACTTCTTCCACTGTTCAAACAGATTTTTAAAATAGCCAGGAAGCCATGCCAAATGACCACTGTTAATCAAAGACTGCTTTCAAATTGTACGAAAACAAACCCATCAAATATGGTGAACTGCCATCTATGCACACTTTGCTACATGAGGAACTGAAAAATGACTGAACTCACATTGGTGCATATTTTGAGCAAAAATATTGTCTTTGGCATAAAAGGGACTTATTTGGGGTTTTTTAAGGAGTGCTGCGGTTTTGCTTTTAAAAAAAAGAATTCCTGATTTTTAGAATATTTTCCCCATCCATTCTTTAGGTCAGCACCAGTGTGGACACAAATTGCCATGATTTTATTTACTTCAGATCAGCTTTCAGGGTAGCAGCCTGTGCAGGGTCTGGCCCATTGGAGACAGGAGTACTGTTCCAGGACACTTCTGTGCATTGTGCACTGTGCAGCACAAAGGCCCAGATGGTGGCTGCCTCTCTGCAAAGTGTTCTTGCTAAATCAAAAGCAGCCCTCTAAACATACAGCTTCACTATCATTTCAAAAACAATACACAAGTGATTTATTCCCTTTAAAAAAATTATCAGTTTGGTTCATTAACCTATAGCCATACAAAAGCAGGAGTCAATTATGTTGCCACATCAGATGTGTGTAAAGATAATTACTCTGAAAAGAAGATGTAAAGGTGTCCATAAAGGCAGTGAAATGTGACCTATTAAATCAAGCTGTAACCTATTATGGGTCAAAAAACACATTTGTAGGGCCAACAGGCTCATGGCAATGGCCAATCTAGCATGAATTCTGCAGGTGTCTTTCTCAAATAAACATGAAATCTATCCTTTTCATTCCTGCAATGTTACTGTCTTCTTATCTGCCATACACACTTTTTACTCAGCACATATACAAACAACACACATAGATGTCTCTCAAAATTATGCAGAAGAACACACCATGTATGAGTGGTTAAACAGCAAATAAGACACAGAAAATAAGCAACAGAAAATCCACAAAGAGCACCATTACCCTGCTGCTTTACTGGGCATTTCAGAATGCCAGTGGTCTCTCTGTCACCTTATACAAAGTACTCTGTCCTTAGTAGGGTAAGTCTGCACTGGAGTCAATGATCCAACTCAAGATCTGACACAGCTGCCTATGAAGACCAACAAAAATCTTGTAAATGTCCTGAAATTCTTGTTTTGTGAAATTTTCTAACACTAATTTGAAGTTATTAAAAAAAAAATAAACTAGCATGCAACTTTGGTTGGCTGACTACTGACTGATGTTCCTTTTGATTGATTTAAACCACTTTATTTCCAGCAAGCTACTCTAATATTTGAAGGACCTCATTTAACCAGTTTGAATTAGATTTTGCCTCATTTGTACTCACTGAGTACAACAAGCATAAAGCAAAAACCTGCTTTATGTCACATGCTAAAATACATAGGTATTATTGAGACTTCTCAGAATGCCTCTCCTTTGCTTTTCCTTTGGGACCACTCAGAATAACCTTTTGAGTTACACTGGGCTTGATTCTGCTTTCACTTGCACCAGAGGTCTAATCAGAAGTAATTAAATGGAAGTCACCAGAGTTCTTCCACAGCAATCCCAGTAGAACTGAGTCTGTAATTAAACTTGCAAATTTTTAAACAGAAGTATTGCATTAATACAGGTGTGCAGAACTGAGGCAGAAACACTGATAGCTTGTAAACAGTTTCACTGCAGTGCTGAAGGCCATAACAGCGTTAGTGTGTGAAGCAGGTATATTTCTGATTGATGGAGCTGCTGTGTCAATGGTCCTAACTCCTGTCACTTCAACAGAGCTAAGTCAGATGAACACTGTGAAGAGTCTCACTCTTGAAAGGGCCACAGAAATGGGCTGCAATCTAAGCAACACAGGAATAAATCATGACAAACGCATGCTAAATCACCAGAGTTATTGGTGTAAAATTCAGACATCTAGGTAAAGAACCGGGGCCAAAATATTTCATTTTAAAATGTATTTACATTACTAAAAATATGATCAGATCAAGTTATCCATCAGGGGAAGAGAGTATACTGTGAGAAAAACATCTATATACAGATGCTTTCACCCTAGACTAGGCAGCTTTGAAGGCAACACAAAAACCCACCTCTGCCTCCTTCAGAGTTACTCCTTCATATCCTTCACGCTGCATAGCTGGCTTTTAACTCTTCTAAAAATAACAGTCATTAAAGAAGGCACAGAGATGTTCCAGTCCCTGTGTCGAATCTGAATTCACACCAGCTCTGTCAAGGAAGGTTGGCCACAAACCTGCCTGCAGCAGGTGTGAGGCTGAGCTCCTTTTTGGAGAATTAGTCTCATCTATCATACACATTTATTTTGGGTTAACTGGTATATTGCTCACAGCAAAAGAAATTGAGAAGCCTCCCACCCAGTGCAAAGGAAGTTTAAAGTATTGGTCAGTGAAGTAAAATGATTCTGCAGAGATATCTGTGGAGATAAATTGCTCACTTATCTACCTTAATTTGTAAGACACATCAGGTGTCATATAAGACATTATTCCTAAGGGAGTAAGTCACCTTCATAATCACCACAGAGGTGAGAATGTTGGGCAAACACTAACTAAATCCAAAGAAAAAATCATTTTCTTGAAGGAAACACAATTTGTGTAACACAGAAGCCCACCAAATGAAGGCTTAGCAAATCCAGTATCCATTGTTTGCTTTTCTATGCATATCTATATCTGCATACATAGTTTTTAAGATAAACACATGATGATAGCAACACTAGTATCTGTGTTCCTTCTTTTTCTTAAGCAATTCCAGAGAAGAAATTAGGTATTGATTCTCTCCCTGCCTATGTCATCTTTTCTCTTTAAAAGATTCACGGCTTTCAGGCTTTAGTTCCACAAACCAGTAGGTAGCATTTAAACAAGATTCACTTTTCTGAAAGGAGCCCTGATTGCTATTAGTTCTTCTGGTTTTCCTCTTTCTCAAAGTATTTTTGAAGTGCCTTTCTAGAGAAGGTGGGAATTAAACATTTTCAAGTTCCACAGGACAAAGCCAAGAGAGTTGCTCCTTCACACTCACACCAGACCAGTCAATGATGCTAAAATAGCCTTCTACAAGTTAGACAACTCATTTCAAATTTCCACCCCCAGCTAATGTTTCATTATCATTGGCAGTTCCAACACACTCAGCAAAGACAGATTTGCACCAGAATAACCAAGACCACCCTGGTGTTTACAACACTGACAAGGTATGTGGCAGATTAAGGCTTAAACCTCTGAGTTGAGTTCAGGAGAGTGAAAGCATGAAGCTTGGCCATCCACATCACAAGTGAGTGCTCTGATTGCTGGATGGAGTATGCTTCCTCACCATTCTCCAACAGAACAGTGGCCCTCTCCTGTGCAAACAGGGACATGTGTAACAGGGGAAATCCCGTGTACTTCTGGAGAGCCTGCTAATCTTCTACTCAATTAATTCGTTCAAATGCATCACTGTCAGTTTGTTGATGCAGAACCCCAAAGAGGCATTAGTGGCTGGAGTCTCCAATCTGAGACTGATCGGTCAGATACAGCCAAAGGAGTGTGAGCAGGGGTGTAACACCATCTCTGGTTTGCCACAATTTTACCTGTAAATGATAAACTTTAATCCCAAGAAATTCATTTGTGCTATCAGTAAGTCCTGTCCTGAAAAATGAATTCCATCAGAAACAAAGAGTTTATTTTTGAGGCAGATGTAAACTGGAGTACCTAATCCGACCTCAATGGAAGTGAGCTGATTTCTGTCAGCTGAAGATCTGCCCTTGGTTCCATTCAAAAAAGACATAATAGACTCCTGATCAAGAGGTGGAATTTTATAATTCACTTAATGAGGAAAAGCTAAAGTCCATAGAGACACTAATGGTTAATATCAGATGTGTCAATCAAAATCTATTAATGTTGAGTTGCTAATTTGATTTGTGAAATACTGTAACAAAGATTCATATAATTTTTCCTTAAGGGATATTCGTTGGGTATTAAATTAACCTAGTGGATGTTTGTCCTGTTTTCCAGCTAAAAAGAAATGTGTTCACAACAGCTTACTATACAGGGCAAAGCCAGTGAGTATAGAAAGAAAAAAGTGCTTTGGTTTAAGATTCATATTTTCTCTAGCTATGTTTCATTTCAATTTGTCTTATCTTCCTCAGCTCTTTATAGAATACCTTAAAATATGGGTTCCTGGCAAGGTTAATTTAAAGAGCCAACAAACTTAAGAGTTCTGCTTTAAAGAAAAGTAGGTACTTAATAGACCATTCTGACCAATGAACTCTTTTGCTGGCATAAGGATGTATTTGTAACTAGGCTTATGCTTTAGAAAATTGCAAGACCAGTTTTATCAGAAGTATGTTGTTGTTGTCTCTGCAGTTCTGTTCTACACTAAATACTTCAGAATCACTCTAAATCTTAGATTCCTCTACTTAGTGTAACAATAAAAGGCATTGAAAATTAACTGATTAGTATCATAAACAAGTACACCTAGAATTAACTTAGATTTTACAGCTACAGTAAAGTTCCGTATTTGGGAGGAAAATATAGGGAAATGGGCATTAATTGAAAGAACAGTCCTTCTTCCAGCAACAGTTTATATTTACGTGTGGCCATTGCTAGGGTTTGGGCAAATGAATACCTACGTAAGAGTGAATTTTGGCTTTACTCAGAAGCACAGCACCAGGACTATGTTTCACTGTGCCTGACAAAAGCCAGACTTAGGTGAGCTAATACCATTATGTATACTCTGAGCTGACCTCCTTGAACAAACCATCCTATGGCATCAGCTGAATGAAATTCCTGGTTGCTAGATTATTTCCTTTAGCAATGTTTTCTTAAAAATTACAGCAGCTCATATTTATCATTTAGGGACTACGTTGTACGAACTCTGCACCAACTGCCTGTGCACTCCCTGATTTAAGTGGGACACTCCCCAGGAGAAAAAGCACTAATTTACAGCAGTTGCAGCAGCACAGGGCCCATAGAAATGCTACAGTTTAGATTTATTTTAACCACACTGGTTATTTTTGTTACAGCTAATATAAAAAAACTCACTTCTCATTCATAGTTGTCAGTATTTTTTTAAATGTAAAATAATAATAATAATAGATAATAATAATAATTCCAGATATTCATGTCAAGGCAGCTCATTAAATCACAGTTGTGCACTCTTCTATGTTGTAATTTTCTCAGATAAATTTCCTTTTCTTTAAGCAGGTAATAAATACATAAAGCTTTTCTATCTATATATCTTTTAATCGACTGCAGTCATTTAACCTAGACCCTCTAACCGGATTAATAATAGAAAACGTGTCATAACAATTCCTTACCACAGGATGAATTATCATTATTGTTTTGGCATTGAAAATCCTTTCTGCTACCTCAAATTACCCTTCTTTTCAACAGTGCACAATACATGAATCACTTCCCTAATCCTACATGTTACTAAAAATCACATCCCAGTACAATAGAGCCATCTGACAAGCTTCTTTCTGACAGCATGCTAAACTATTGTGGTGGTGAATTCCCAGAGACCCTCTGGATCTGTTTCATTAATAAAAGTTGCAAGTGAAAGCCAAAGGAGGAACTGCTCACAGGCTGTGTGAATCCCCTCAAAGGCTGAACTTCACATCCCAGCTCTTCCCATCATGGAAATGGCTTCCTTTATGCCAAGGAGGTGTTAAGCAGACAAACATTGTTAGAGCTCCAGCTATACCTCTTTTGAAATCTAAAAATCTAAACATCTGGATTTTTTTTACAGCTGGGGACAATTACAGTGCTGTTTCCAAACAGCATAAATGTGTGTGTATCTGCAGCATTATATATAGACAGTCTCTGATCCTCAGCTGCCTGGTAAATCAGTCAAATTTGACGATGTCAAGCAAGTCATACTGGATTTACAGCAACTGAGAATCTAGTCCTCCAATTTGCAGCCATATGTAAAAGGACGAGTGATCTATAGAGCAAGGATATAGTTGAGAAACAATAAATTACAATTTTCAATGTTGAATTTTGTCCTGATACTGACATCCTCCACAGTTTCAAGCTAGTTCTTTCTTACAGCAACCTCATAAAACATATTTTCTTCCCTGGGACATGAGGAGCAGCAAACCCGTGTACACAGTGAAGTCAGGGTCAGAATTCCCAGTGAACTAAACGAGCAGCATCTTCCTCGCAACCGGGACAGGTTTATATATGTAAAATATTTTCCAGGAACATGTATGGAAAAGCAAACTAAAAGTAGGTTGCATGGGTATCAGAAGGGCACAATCCACCCAGGTGCTGGGCACCTTTATTTTGCTGCTCTAGATAGACAAATGTGAAGCTTGTTCTTCTCCAGATCAAATCCTGGTATGGCAAATGCTTTGCTCAATGACTGGTAAACCATTCATAATGCACACTTACAATTTTTAAATGACAGTAATTGGATGCATGGACTTAGGTCCTGCATCAAAATAATCTACACTTTCAAAGATCTAGAAGACACTAGACAAAATGTTACTGAGTCCATTTCTATTATTACTCTTTTTGAAAAGCTATTAAACCATCTGCCCTTTTTATGATCTTCTAATCAGAACCAACTTATGCTTCTACCAGACAAGTATTTAGGCAACTTTTTATTGCAACAAACCAGCATTCATCAAAAGTGGCATATTTTTAACACTAATTCTAATTATAACAAGCAGTGCATTTTGTGTGCTTTCCAATTATGCATGAGAAAAGTCAGCATAAGTGTCCTCTCTTATCATAATTATCTGTTTCTAATTTCAATTTTGGCTATGACTTTGCACTCAGTGATGTAAATGTAAATGTTCCTGTCAGATAAAGATTAATTTGATTTAAGCCCTCTTTGTTCTAATTATATATTCTATTTCTGCTCACCATGCAAGTTTCGTTCGAAGCCACATCTGTATTTTATCACAACAATGAAGAAACTCTGTGGTATTTAAAAAGGTAACTACAGGATTTAAGCTAGTCCTGTCAAGCACTGTTATGACAGTATATGCTAGGACTGTGCCAAATGAATTAATATTTTAGCTGACTAATTTACGGATTACTGTAATTATTACTTGAATATTAAAGTATGTGAACTTTTATCAAATGAAATAAAACTTGTTGCCCTAATTGCCCCCTTTACTCCTAAGGAAACATGACCTTTATGGGCTTTGAACCTGAGCACACTGAAAATACTGAATGATACCCCGTAGGCGGAACAGGAGATTCAACACAGAGAGAAAGATAATTTTATCTCTGACTAACATGGAACATACCTCCCTGATATTTTCTTGTTTGGAAGCCAAGGTTTTGAGGATAGTCTAGAGAGATTTCTGTCAGTGAGCATATCAACACTGTGTGGGCATTCCAGGAAGAAGGTAAGATAGAAATAGTGGGTGGGTAATTCTGCTTTATTTGTCCAGACTTTGAGTGCAGTCTCACACTTACAGGCAACTAAAACTAATTAAGTTATTGCAGGGACTGCTCTGTAGGGAAAGCTTCAAGACCATAGGCTAGCCCTGGCTTTAACCAAAACAGGATGTGACCCACCAGCTGTGTCTTCTGACAAAGCTCTTCTGGAGGTAGCAAGGGTACACTTTGGCAGAGGCATGATTCAGATATTGCCAGGACCACTGTGTCTAACTTTGTTTGCAGTTGCATCCTGTAACAAGATATTTTTTCACCAAAACGCTGACAAGTGAGGGCTAGCTGGAGTCAGGTCTCCAGGCACAGCTCAGAGGGGGTTTCTCATATGTCTAACATAAACTGAATTTATAGTCCAGTTCTACTCCTAGTAGGGCTGGTAAACAGTCCTATATCCCACTGCTTTCACAAAACTTACAGCAACTTTAACAGTATTCAACAGCTTCACTGGCATTTGGTTGAAATTGCCCAAGAAAATCAAAAGCCTTGATACATATGGACATAATCACATGCATGAACCCCTTCTTTTTTAAAGAAGTTTGACTAATAAGACTTGAAACTTTAAAAACGCCACTGAAGCACACAGACATTGTGGCAGTTTCTCTTCTGCAGTTGCAGAAGTCTGGCTCTCCATCCGGAGTGTTTCTAGCACATTCTCTCAGCTGCTCTCTCCTCCTAGACAGACCTCATTTCCCTCCTCTGTCTCCACAGGAACAGTCATGCACACCTATCTGCTGAAAGACTCAGAAAGAACAAATGATTGCACTTAATTTTCAAAATATAAAATCCTAGAATCATAGAATCACTATGGTTGGAAAGGACCTCCAGGATAATCAAGTCCAACATCTCCTTAACCACAAGACCATAGCCTCAAGTGCTTCATCCACTCGTTTTTTGAACACCTCCAGGGACGGCGACTCCACCACCCCCCTGGGCAGCCTGTTCCAGTGCCCAACCACCTTCTCAGTAAAGAACTTCTTCCTAATATCCAACCTAAACTTCCCCTGACGCAACTTGAGACCAAATGAATCTACTGAATTTCTAGGATTCATTAGAAAGCAAAAAAAATGAATAATATTTGAATACTAAAAAATAAAACTAAAAAAAAATGCTAATACCAACGTTACAGTCACAGTCCAGACTCCACAAAGCTGTTACCCAATAGCTCAGTGGTGCATCATCTCTTTGAACAGTTTTCTCCTGACATTTCTGTCCACCTCAGGGGGCAACCACTCAAATAAACAACCTAACGACTCGAGAGATCAAGATTTAGACACTTACCACTCACTGACATTTAGCCTTCCAACTTGATCTGTGCCAGCTGCTGTCTTGGATGCTGACTTCTGAGCATGTCAAGGCTGCAAGCTGACATGTAAGTACTTCTGACTGGCCATGTCTTCAGATTATATTTACAGAATTTTACGACTATTCTATGATGCTGAGAAAAACTAAGCCTAAAAGTGTTTTTACACAACATCTCATCACTTCATTCCATTATTTATAAATGAGAGATGGGATTGTTTGGGTTGGTGCTGTTATAAACAGTTTTTCAATTTTTTTCATCTATAAGAACATTGCTGTTTTACTTGCCAAAACCAAAATACACTGCTGGAATATCGCTGTGATCTCAGTAC
Source organism: Podargus strigoides (assembly GCA_028020825.1). NCBI lineage: Eukaryota > Metazoa > Chordata > Aves > Caprimulgiformes > Podargidae > Podargus > Podargus strigoides. The sequence goes on from CM051631.1 coordinate 12,594,970, forward strand.
AGTGTTCCTGGACAGGGTGTGACCTTCTGTACCTTTTATCTGGAGGAAATTGGCCCAGAGAGGCAGAAATCAAACAACATGTGATTCAGAGTTGCTGCAGAACCCGTCACCTCTCATCAGCTTGTGATTTAGTGTAACCTGAACAGGGACAGCCCTGTTATTTTGTATAGGAACCAACATGACATTATCCAGAGCCAGGAGGTCATTGGTTTAAATCTCAACTAATCTGATGTGTCAGACCAAAGGCTCAGATTAGGCAGTTGGAGAAAATGGAAACATTCCTCTACAATTTAATATCATAATTAACTACGGAGAAAGGATACAACTACTTCAAAAGAAATAAAGCTTTAACAAGAAAAGATAATGGGTCAAATTCACTGCTGGTATAAACTGCCAGAACTATGCTGATCTCGCAGATCTCTGCCAGCTTTCACTAGTGGCAAATTAGGCTACAATTAATGATTTTCAGTGATCAAACTCCAATTAATTGTTCATTGCTGAAATAATCCAGCTGGAGATGTGTGTATGCAAACACTTCATAATATCATTGCAGCAGTACGTCAGTTATCAAACAACAACAGACAGGAAGAGGAACTGCAGTAATAGTTTGGGACTAATAGGTAAATTTACCTATTAATTATGTTTTAGTTAATCTCTTAAAAACAGTCAAATGCTTACTGCTACCAGAAAAATATTCTGCAGATGGGGGAGAGAGAAAGGATATGTACTGTAAGGTTTTACCTACAAGTGCAAATATTGCTAATAAATAAATGACTTTTATTGAAATGGGTTGGACTACATCCATCTGCAGATGAATATTGGCTGCATGTCCTTTCCTTGAGAGCATGCAATAAAATGATTGAACCAGTGATTAAAAGAAACACATTAGTAAAAATGCCTACCATAAATTTATAATGTACATTTTTAAACTGAAATATCTGTGAATCATTATAAACATCATTAAAAAATGAACAGTGGGAGCAACTTCAGGATACTTCCAACCTTCTCCTGCAGACCTGTCTGCCTGAGCTCTTGCCTAATCAGAATGGCCATTAGAATTTGTTGGGCTTTATCTGTTAGAAAAGATATTCTTCGGAAAGGAGGTCTTGATTCAGAAAAACATTTAAACAGAGGCTTGAGTGCTTTTCCAAATAGATGTGATTTCTGTGTTAGGACGTTGATTTGGCATATACTTGTAGACTTTTAACAAAAATATAGTTCAAGTTCGATTCAACAGCTTAAATACTCCAAGTTAAGCATTTATGTCAAGTGTTTGATTAGAGAGGGATCTTACATGGATTTTTTTTCATTTTGCAAATGTTTGCTTTTTGAGGATATGAATAGATAAATAATAATTGAAACTTTAGCAAATGCATTAGTCAATTTGTATGACAAGATAAAATCTAGTCTTCTACAGAGCCCTCTGTAAACCCATAATTCAACAGCAGGCACTTCTGTTCAAGAGAGTACCTCTGGATTGATACAAGTGCAATGGGAATAACATTGACACGTCGCCCCTACTTCCTAAATAAATTTTGAGGGGGGGTAAAAAAAACCAACACAACAAAAGTATCTGCGACTGATGAAGGTTGATTGCTTCTGAATGACCTTAAATGCCTCTTCCTAATTGTACAGCATTGCCCCCTGCTCTGAACTACTGAGTTGCCTCTTAAATTCATTCTTATTATTTGCAGCAGCAGTCTCCTCTGGCAATTTATAACCACACTTAAAATTTACCCCATAGTGTGTAATTTTCTGTGCAAAACACATGAACTACAAAGCAACCACAGAGCTGTAACAACTAGTGAAATAGTTTCTACTCATAGTTTCTCCTGGAGAATTTAAAATAGTGTCACCCTAAGGCAGCTTTTTGTTATAAAACAAGAAGTAAAGAGTATCTTCCATGACTTCTGCATACAAAAAATATAATTAAAAATTCATAGTATGAAAACTGTGGGAACAAATGAATTTTGTTGATTTCCCACTTATTAAAACCTTATTATCCCAGGAGCAAAAAGCTACATCACCACCACCTCCCTGATATAAACCAAGTAAGATGGCAGAGTTACTTATACCCTGAACTACTCCATCTCTACCTTTTGCGGATTACTTAAAAAAAAAGGAGACTGCTGCTCAGGTAAATGGGTGACAGGACAATTGTTTTTGAGATGAATGATATTAACTGCAGCACAAGGCAAGGAAGAAAAAGTGGATTTTAATGCTGTTGAAAATTATGGCCTTAAGAAATACAGTGGATGACTAAAAGTCCTCTATTCAATGAAGAAATCATTGAGAAGTTCTTGGCAGGATGTCAAAAACTGCATTTAAGAGGACAATTAAAACAGTATAATGCAAACTCTATAATTAGGACCATATCTGGTTGAGTAACATACTATTTGTCTTCCAGGCTGTTAGAAGAAAAACTCCCCATGAACTGTTGCCAATGTTTATTGGGGTATTTACCAAATAATACAGATTTAGCAAGAAAAATGTATTTTTCTACCATAAAGATTAAGTGAGAAAATGCATACACCTTTGTACCTTGAAACACTCTTCTCTGATACTCATTTACCTCCGACAAATAACTTGACTTACATATATATTTATTTATGCTGTTTTACAGGGACAGTGACCAAGGTCTCCCTTCTCATTATGCAAACTCAGGCCTGATCCTGTTAAGGTGTTGGAGTTCTGTGCAGTTTAAGCCAGCACAGCTTAATTTGCACCAGTTGAGAAACAGCCCAGAATTTAAAGTAACATGGGAAACCTGCCAGAAGTGCTACAGGGAGCCCAAATTTCATCTACAGAAAATGAAACAGGGCATCCATATCATGCATTATGATGCAGAAATCATGGAAGTAGTAAAATGAGAAGAATTTGCTGCAAAAATAAAGTTTATACTTCTCAATTAGTGAACACAAGCTCTAAATGGGATTTTCATGATAGGGGAAGACATGTAAGAAGAACATTTAAAATCGAATGCAAATTACTTTCACGATAAACCTCTCTCTTTGGGAAGCAGTGAAGCCCCGATTCAGCCTGGCACTTAAGAGTTAACCAGGCGGTTGAGCAAGTAACTAAATTGGGGGCTTCCAAAACTGCTAGCACTGTGAGCAGTGTGAGCACTCACGAGGACCTCTCTACCTGCTCCTCTGAGTAGTCCCCTGTGGGCTGACAGGAGAGGGGCTGGCACTGACAGGGAGCAGACAGCAGCCACGCGTGGTCATCTCTGATGGAAATGAGCCGGATTCTCCCTTCACAACCAACACTGGCAGAACCACCCCAGAGCTGCCCGGAGCACGGTGACACTCTCTGATTATTGCCAACCCAGGCGGGAAGATCCGTTACACACCGCAATGTGTGAAGTACCTAGAGAAGCCCACAAGCCATTGACGCTCCATGTGCTCTGGGGCATGACTAATAAGGGACTTCAAAGCTTTGGAAAAGCTGAATTTCTCACAATTATCCGAACCAAATTTCAGAATCTTTTGAAGATGGTTTGTCTCTGCTCAGGGGGTCCGTTTTACAAGGCACTGGGAGAAGTTGCAATTGCTTAACCTCATTTTAGCATGCAATAATTTTACAGTGTGCTTTCTCTTCCTTCTCAGTGCTCTTGTCCAGCCACAGAAGTTAGGGATCCCAATGTGCTGGGTATTTTAGATGGGGGGAACACAAGGAACCATAAGGAAACCATGAGGAAAGTCTAGTTTTCCATCCTGGGCCTGGGAATCCTGCAATTCAGATACACTACCTTGTGTTCGATACTGCCTCTTTGTGGAAAAATGCTGTTAAACATTGTAAAGTTCAGTTGTTCAGAGAAGCTTCTGATCTGGTTTTAGAGAATAGTTTCTCTGAATTTAAAATTAATTCTCATGGAGGATCTCTTAATATGGAGTTTTATTTCCCATGGGAACACTTCTGTGGAGGAACAGGCAGGGGAATACATAAGAACTAGATGCAAACTCCAGTGGAACAAATAATCATAATGTTCAGAACAGTGATTACACCGTGTATGATGCAAAGTCCAGCAGAGAAAACCCACACATATGCATTTCTCCTACTGAAGAAAAAGTAACTGCAATATTGAAGCTTAAACCTGGCTGGTTTTCCTCTTTCTCCCATACTCTGGACTGCATAAATTCTACAGCATATTTTACTTTTCTTTATAGGTCCCGATTAGTCTAGGTGAGATAGAGGGGATCTTCCTAAACCCAAGAAATCAGATATTATTCTCAGAAGTAAAACATTACAAAATAAATGGATAGCCTATTAAGAATACATCCCCATCATAAATAGTGCTACCCCACAACTCAGCCTACAAAGAAAGCAAGCCACAAATCTCACAGATACTGCAACACCGAACTGAATAGTAAGTCTATTATCTTTAGAAATGTATTGCCTTATACACATGAACTATAATAGGTATTTGTTAGATACTTCTCTTTGAACATGCCAAATTACTTCAGACTATTTCAGCATTATTGAGACCTCTGGAACATCAGACCAGTTAAAAAAAAAAAAAAAAAGAAAAAAGAAAAAGGAAAAAATATAGCCCAAATTTGTAAAGGTCAGTGAGTAATTGTTAACCTTGGAGGGAGAAGAAATCAGTATTTTTACTGACAGCACTCAAAGCCTCTTGTAAATCATATTCATATTCATATATTTAAGCATTAATTTACATACTTAATTTCTGACAGGTTGACAACTGCAGTCCTTCTATCCTCTTGGTGTAAAGTAAGAAGTCAATTGTTATTCAGTGTATCAGTTACAGTGGTAGTGCCACTAACTGTATTTTATATAATGTGCTATCTGCAGAAAAGCAGATAAGAATTTGATTTAACATCCAATTAAAAGCCGTCATTGAAAAATTACTTCAAATAAGCCTTTTATTTTCTTTAATCAGTCCTCAATTCAAGCCTTCCTTGGACCTACTGAACCAAGCATCAGGACTCATGAATTTTGATTAAAAAATTTGAGCCCATTTCTAACTTAAGCAGATTTTTTTTGTTGCACTGTTTGATAGAAATTTAATAAATCTATGAATCCTTGCCAGCGTCATTTATCATCTTTTTTTCCGCAAGACTGGCCTATTATGCCTCGGCAGTAAATTATGAGGAAGCCAGCAAACCAAAACTTTTCAGTTCGATACTGAAGAAGAGATATAATCACTTGCATTGAACCATATAATTATAGTAGAATATGAATCTCTGAAACATTAGGTCCTGTTTTGAATATGTAATGCCCATGCTTTGAGAGCCTACAAAGATTTCTAGCTGATCTAATATAGCTCAGTTTAGCATCATATTGAACAATTTGCTGTTAATGAAAATGACAGCAAAAGCCATAAACAACAAGCTGGGAGACTCGGTAAGAATTATTAGGGAAATTTCCCTGGTTTTGGAAGAACGAATCAGAAAAACAGTCACCTTTTAGGATTCTGAGTCAACCACGTTCACTTTGAACAGACACAGGTTGCTTAACCTGGGGCAATGTTACCGAAGTTTTGCTGGCTTAGAGCTGAAGCTGGGACGTGACTGAGAACAGGGACTTCTCAAAAGCCCTGGTGATACAACTCACATATGCCTACAAATAGGCACTGCTTATCATTTCCCCTCTAAAAGGCAACTTCACCTACTCTGTGCATGTGTAGCTCTATTAAATGCGTAGGGAGCCATGTGCTTGGCTGCAACATAACATCAAGATGCTATTATAGTGCCAGTGCATTCATCTAAAGTGTCTCTAAAGTCCACACTTCGGTGCCTTGGTTTGATGCTGGTCTCCCCACCTTCCTTAGAGAGCTTTAGGAAGAGAGAAGCCCCTCCAGGGATGAATTTGGATCAGGAGCTGAATTAGCTGCTCCAATTCATACTGCAGAGATGCCTGTCTCTGTTGAAACTGGTCTCTGGGAGCCAAGAAGACTCTCTTCCTAATTTAGCCACTGAATTAGGGGCATAAGGCTCAGCAGTATGAATGTCCCCATCCCCACTGCCCACAACTTCAGGTTAGCATTTCTGAATTTACAACGAAGGACAGGCTGCCCTGGGACACAGGGAAGCCATGTATATACATGTGAATAGAGACATGAGTCAGAAAAGAAATGGTTGGAAACGCATCCAACCTAGGTTTTCCATTATTTTTGAAAGGAGGTCCATTTTGTTCAAAATTTTCTTTTCCAGCTGCAGCAAGTCATTCCACCAGCTGTGGAAATACCAGGGGCTGGGTTTGTGCCCCCAGTCCTTGCACAGCAGAACAATCCAGTACCCCTACACTCACCCTGGCCAGACAGGGAACATACCATACAGTGCACGGACTACCCTGGAGCTACATAAACGTTGGTCAGCTGGTTAATACCAAATGTGTGCTACAAAAGACATCACACAACTGCTCCAGGTGATCAGGCTTTCCAGAGCGTCTGACAGTATTTCATCTCTCTCTTAGGAAAATTAAGCAAAAATACCTTTATTTTCTTCAGCCATCTAAAAAGATCGGGTTAGGTCCATTTTTGATCTTACCTAAACTAGTTCTTCCACCATTACTTGGAAATGAGATTCTCAAAGACCCTCTTAAGACTGGCTTTGTAAAATAATCACACTTGCCCAGGCTTCAAGTTTTTTTCTAATATGAAAATGACCTGGACTCTCGTCTGATGCAACGAAACACACTGTGTCAGAAGCGCTGTTCTCACATGTAAAGCAACATTGGTTTCTTATTTTACTTTCGAACCACATTGGAACTTTTGTGTGAGAGTCTGATGATATAAAGTATTCATCCAAAAAAGAAAAAGGCTTGAAAATAAAGGTTAGGCTGAGGCATAAGAAAATCAAGTACCAATGCACAAACAAGGATGGATATTCAAAGGGGGAAAACAGAATTTTAAATGAAAAAGCCTGTCAAGTATTCCAGAATTAATTAAGAATAGATCTAAAGTAGCTGAATATTCTACTTGAGTGGCTGTAGTATCATCAAACTTTTGCTAATAAAGCAGACATTTCTTCTGACACTATCTCCTAAAGATTGATATTTCTTACATTATAGCTTCTCTACCACTTCTTAATTGAGGAAGTATTTTGTGATCCTGTAGTTAGGGGCGCGCAAAAGTGTGTTATTTCAGTACTGTCCTATAACATAAAAAACTGCTAAAATTGATGCACTTTGTTACAGCCTGGAGATTCTTCAGACATCCGAATTGCAGGAGACCAAAAGGTCCCTGTACAACATCTGGCTTCACAAATTTGTATTTTGTCTTCTTTATATATACATATGTCAAACTGGACAGAAGGCAGTAGGTATAAAGTTGGTTTGCAAATATATTGCTTATTACACGCAACCAAGTTAATCTTTGCAAATTCAGCTGGTGTATGAACACTGAGGGTAACCAGATCCAACCCATTCTTAACAGGACTCCTGATATAAATCACTCCATTTACCAGCCTCACTTTATTTTACAGCACTTTCTGATCCCTCTCCATCAAACAGAGCTAAACACAACCACAGAGCCTTGGAGTATGTCTTAGAAAAACAGCCCCGCGGTTCCAGATTACACAAATACCTGTTCAGGAAAGCATGCAAGTATCTGGCTGGCAGAAAGCTGCCAATCAGCTCTGCAGTTTTAAATATTTTAAGAGCTTCTTAAAGTAAATATAATGCAAATTGCATTTCCTCTGATCCATAGCAGGGAACAAAACTTTTTTTTATTTTGCCTTTAATAAGCTTGGTAAACGAAGTGTAACCATACCTGCTAAATTACCTAACTGATGATCTCTTGGCACAGAGAAAAATTTCTGTCTAATAAAAACAAAATTGCCCGTTGTGGGACATTTTGCATTAGACTCAGAGGAGTGCAGGGAATAGAGTTTCCTGCCCTGATTTTGATGCTCTCTACAGGAATTGCCCTCTGGCCCCTTGGCAGGAACTCCATGACCCAGCTGAGCTTTCTACTGAATAGCTCAGCAGGGTGCAGGAGCCAGTTGCATGGCTTCACATGGTGCAGAAAGCGGTGGAGCTTTTCTCCTGAACTGCACCTCAGCCATTTTGAAACATCTGCAATAGCTACTATTCATGGTAGGGAGGGAGGGGGGAAGAAATTCTCCAGCTGTTACGTCTCTGCTGAATCTTTTTTATTCCTGTCTACTGCCCTCATGATGATTTTGAAGGACACCAAATGGTTTCCATTATTCAGAATGGAATAACATCTGCTCAACAAATACTGTTACTCCTTGGGAAGCACCTCATTCATGCAGCAGTTCTCTTTACTACATTACAATATAACTCACTATTTTATATGGTATTCAGAAGACACAGTCTCACAGACACATGAGAGAAAGAGAGGGGGGGAAAGCAGAAATAGCTGCAAACAAAAAGAAAATGAAGATGGTGTTTAAAGAAAAGATCTTGTTCGATAGTTGAAGGGGGTGGGTAAACCACGTCTCATACTTGTAGGGTAGCTCAAAACGAAAAATGACCTCTCTTCAGTGCACCAGCTAATATACCAAGAAGGAAAACTGTGACAGGGAGGTGGCCATGCTGGGAGAGGGTATGTGAGCAGATGGACATGAGGTCAGTAACATGGAATAAGTCCAAATAGATCAGTTTTGAGTTTTATTTAGATTTGAACTGAAAGCTAAGAAAGAGAAATGGAAGTTACAAAGCCTCGCTTTCTTAGAGCAGAAAAGAAATTAGCTCAGAACACTGAATTTTAAAGATTGGACTTTGCATTTCTGATAAGCATGTACAGGGTAGGAGATACCAGCACTAAGCTGCTACTGAAATCAAAATGTCCTTTTTGGCTGCTTGTTCTTTCACAACACATTTGTTAGAGCAGACTAGCACAATAATCCAAAAACTGGGTGGCATTTAATATAGCAGCTTGGGTGCTGGCAAACCACAGCCCAGATACTTGCTGGACTGTGCCCTATGACTTAGCCAAATGTGCTCACGTGTCTGTTTTACCACTTCAATTAAAGTGTTAAAAATCACACAAAGATAAGAATATGCCTGTCTGCATAGCACATATCTGTTTATTTTCATTTTGCTATTATCAGCATCCTTTGGATGAGGAATTAAAGAAAGAAATATGAATACATGGAGGCATATTTCAGCATTAAAATGATCTAGGGGCAACCTTTTTAGCTTTATAATTTCTTTTTGTTCAGGGACGAGTGAATTTAGCAACATCGCCAACATTTCAATTTACTGAGGCTTCACTAATCCTGCAATTCCTCAGCACCTGTCAGAAGGGCACTGAAGACTTCCCAGGACCCTGTCTGTGGAGAGGCAGCCATCAAATTACAAGAGAAAGTACAGACATCTGTACAGATGACCTCAGAAGAGATCTTTGTAGCAGATAAACCCAGGAGTTATTTATTGTACTTCTGGTGAATAACTATTTAACCAGATTTAGGGTAATTTTTGGACTAGCGATAACATCTATCTAATGCTTATACATATAATTTCTGTGTGATCTCAAGTTGTATCATTTGTACGTATTTGTATAGTCATTATAAAGCTCATATGTTTAACGTTATCTACACCTTCGTATAATGTGCCCGATGACGTAACCCATAGTTTTTAAAGACATCATGACATTTAAAGGTCTATTTCCACAGCTATTAGGAACTGTTTAGAGGCACATAAAGAAGAAATATATTTAGATTGTCAAAAAAGTCTTTCAAAGTTTGTTTTTTAAAATGTTGATTCTGTAACACTGTGACAATTCTTACAGATTTTGATTAGTGAACAGGGAACTAATAAGTATTTCACTTGGTAATTCACAGTGTTTTCAGCCTCAAAAGAAAAGCAGAAGACATTTTCAGCTGTTGGAAAACCACAAAATATCTAACAGATATTTTCAACAGACAGTCAGAAAGTCCGACCTTTAACAGTCACCTCTAGCTTTTGTTTGTTCACACGTCCAAATTGTATTTTGAGGGAGGTAAAAAGCCTCAAATGCTATAGGAATTTTCAAGATAATACTTTAAAGATGTTAATTTTACATTTCTGCTAGCATCACATAGTCATATTTCACTTCAGGTTACATTAGAGTATATCCACGTGCTACATTATTTCAACATTACCACTGTGTTTAGCAGAACAGCTTAAAAATAATGTGTTTAAGGATAGCTTACTGCAAAGGAAGAAACTTGGCCCCATGAACACAAAACAAACTAGGCTGCTGGAAACCTCAAGTTCAACGCCTGAACAGGCTCGTTGGCTGGCCACATCAGGAAGGCGTGTGCCTTTATCGGCTTCAGCTTCTCCTGCGTGCAATGCATATGACAGCAGAGGAACCTCATTAACAGCAATACCTGGGGAAAGTATTGCCAAAGTTCAGCCCTTGGCGCCTGCTTGTGCCAGTACGGATCCTTTAAGTTGCGTACTAAAGATTTTTCATGGCGAATGAGTGTTTCAGGACACGACAAAACAGAAGAAACAATAAGTAAAGCGAGAGCAGGAAACACAAAAACCCTGTGAAGCAGCAGGAGCAGCAGGCACAGCAGAGGTAGTAACAGACTGACGTTCAACTCCGAGTCATTCAGATTAATGAGCTCTAGAAATGTGGGGTCCCACTGTATTAATATCCATTACATAACGTGCTTCCTCCCCCAGTAAATAGAGTATTCAGGATGCCTGGGGTATAGAAAGTCTCTTACCAAAGATAATGGGCCCAAACTGATTTTAGACACAGGTCCCTTTCCCTGGAGACAGTTCCTAATGATCTCCAATGTTACAAAGGCATGACAAAAATATAAAGCAGTCACATTAGCCCAGATAGATCTTCTACAATTTCCTTGACTCCTGAAAGTAGTCCATCATATCTTATTCACAAAATTTGTATTTTTCTCTGTTTGCATGTACATAGCCTTTCTACTTTAGTCCATTGTATTATAAATGGAATATACATTTATTTTTCATGGGCACACCAAACTCTCTTAAATAAAAGAAACTAATGCTTCTCAAAGGCTGTTCTTAGTTTTAGTTTGCTTTCCTAATAGTTAATTGTACCATGAGTGTTTTATTAAATTATACAACTGGAAATTGCTAATATTATAAATGCATAATTGTAATGGATGTGAATGTTTTCTAAATACAGGTTCCAATCTGATATTTACTTCTGCTGGAAACTCTGGAAAGGCTTTGCTTCTTATTTGCACTTGTCACCATGCAACTAGGTGAGGGTCTGTCCCAAAACAAATTAGTATTTTGTCAGCCATACTGTCAAATTAAAACATTTCTTTATGCTTGTGAGACTGAAAGCCACAATTTTCAAACATTAATTACATTCACTGGTGGTAGGGAGTGCATACATACACACTGATACATTAAGAAGATGGCAGCTTTCCAAAAAAGCCTAGCAGCCAAAAAAATTAAACATTAGTAATTTATAAAGAATGATCGAGTTTTAAGAAAATATGAACTTTTGCTCAATTGCATTTTTTAAATATAGCATGAAGAAAAATAGCCATACTTTCTGGCAAAATCTGAAGAGAGATATAGCTTTTGAAACATCCAGGAATGCTCTGGTTTTGATAGCTCTCACTGAAACAATCAGTGTCTGATAAAAAGGAACACAGCAAAACCATTATGTTTGTCTCTTGAGGCCCCCTCTTACCCCTGTAAAACTCAGCTGGAGCTTTGCCACCTACCGTGGGGGAAGCTGGTGACACTGCCTGCGGGACATCCACCGCAGGACCTCATGGACATGCACCACCTGAGAAAGTTCAGACAGAAGCTCACCCCAAAGCAAGCGTGCTTTCCTATACCACATTAAAGAGCACTAAGTCATGCCAAATGCAGCCAGCCAAGCAACCAGCAGAGACAAAACCAGCAGATCAACTGTCCTCCCTCCTGCTTGCTTGCTTCTGCCTCCACCTTCACATTTTTCAACATCACTTCAATCCAGTTGAACCAGTACAGCCATGAAATAAATAAGCAAAGGGGACTGACAGCTCTAGGGTGATAGGAACAATAACCAAAACTGTTAGGCTCCTGCTGTCTAACTATCTGGTAAAAGATCTGGTAATAAAGTGTACAAGAACAGTAAAATAAATGAATGAAGTCATGGATGTGGGGTGTGTAAGGCACTGAGCTGTTTTGCTGAGCCCATCAGCAGCCACGCACCTTGCCTGGCCAGCACGGATGCTCAGCAGGGTTTGTCTGCCCGCAGTGACAGGGCAGGGATACTTGACAAGCAGTAGATGAAAGCTTCCTTTTGGACAAGATCAACAGAGCCAGCTGTGTGATTGCAATAGCAGGCAGTCTCAGGGGTGTGAGAGATCCCGGTGCTGTGCAGGTAGGAGTGTGGCTGCTGAAGGTACGGCTGCTCCTGGCTGGCTGCCCGCGGCTGCTTCTCAGCCAGCAACTCAGGATCAGCCTGTCCTCCTGGAAGGGCTCCCAGGGGAAAGCCTCCGTGTACCTGCCCGCAGCATGCTGGACTGGGTAAGGCACATAGGGGATCTGCTGTTAGCACCTAACGTGGGTAATGGCTCCACCAGGATTTTGCTCTTTGTTCCCTGCGTTGCAGTCAAAACGCACCAACAGCCAAACAGTATGGAATTAATTGTCGCATCAGTTAGTCTTGGACCCTAATGACTATTTGATCATGAGGCAGATCTGGATTCCCTGCTCAAGCCTGATTGAGTCAAAGGCATTAATATCAACACAAAAAGATTTGGCTGTATGTTTGTATATTTTTGTTCTAATAATGCTCCAGGACAAACTCAGAGGAACGACATCTGCAATATTTACAGTGACAAAGTGCTCGCATAATGTGCCTCTCTCTGTGCTGAACAATTTGTAAATGTCTCATTAAAACGTACTTTCTGTTTCTTCCCTCTTCACCTTAAACTGGTTCGTCTCCTTGGTTTTCACCGTTTCCTGGGAGAAAATGTCAAATTGCACAGTATCAAAACAGCCACTCTAGTTTGGGTTTTTCAGGTTTTTAAGACATCCTTAGCTGCATTATTCTGACACATTCTGTGGTCAAAGAAATGGTTTGGAAATTCACGTGTTCAGAATGATCTGACATTTCCATTTTATTTTGTTTATTTCTAGGACAGGCTACTTATAACAGCTACAGTTGTCTCTGATGACACAAATGAGATATAACTTAATATAAACAAATATTGTACCTACATAGTACATATTCTACTACTACACGCTTAGACTTAAAATGCAGGAATATAAGTGAAATGGATCTTCAATCTTTTTCAAAACAATAAGAGGAAAAATGATGTCAGATGCAATCTGAACAAACTTGAAGACTAATTAAAAAAATTATGAAGAAGAAACATACGTCTGGTATTGCAAGTCCAGCAATACCTTTAAATGGCTTTATCACTTGCCATCTGTTTTGCCAGTTTCCCTTAGTGTTTATATACTTATATAAAAATTCTGCTTATATATATGCAACACATTAGTTTTTACGGGAATGAATCAAATATTATAGGCAAAAGGTACTTTACTTTTATACGAAAGGTATGACCAAAAATAGAGTGTAAAAAAAAAGGTAGGGATGCAGGACTGTTCTTGTCAATTGAATAATCACTTTTATACATTCAATAAATTGACCAAGGAAAGTGAGCATGCCTCCAGCCAGGCAAAGTTTTACTATTCTCCCATGGAACATCCACCCACTCTGTTCCCGTTACATTTCTTTGCAGCTTCTGATTGCAGGAGAATATAAAAACTATAACTAGGTAAGACTGAAATGAAGCAGGGATAGAGCAGAGCCATAAAACCGGGATGCAAACTTTCCCAAAGTCTGAAGGTGTTTGAACCCAAGATTTTGGCTCAGACCCATCCTTAATTTGAAGCAGCATCTGGCAGGCCAAATGCTCTGCAAATGCTGGCACTGTGAAAGATGAAGTCTCATGCGATACAACGTGTTGGAAGAAACGCTTCCTCCGCAGAGGAAGCTGGGTCGCAGAGGAAGGGTGAACGCAGGAAAGCTGGAAGCTGCAGCTGCACGGAGGGACCCAGCTCCCACCACCCCTGTGGTGCTCACTTCAAAGGAGAAAAGACCTCCTGCTTTGGTTCATGTAGCGTTTGTCCTCCCTGCTGATCCTCTTGTTCTCGCCTCTATTCTTTTCCTGAGACCTAAACCCCATCCAACTCAGAGACACAACTGCCAAGACACTGGGTCTCCGGCGCTCTGGGTTGTGCTGCTGCACCCAGCAGCTCGGCTCCTCCCAAGCCAAGTGCTGTGTCCTGCGCTAGCAGAGCTCCTTACAGGATCCCAGGATTCTTTTCACGCCTGATTTTCAAAAGCATTTAGGTGCCTAGGGATGCCTAAAGGGATTTTCCTTAGGAATAGAAGAAATTTCAAAAGTACCTTGAGTCTGGTGTTCTTAGTGGCTGGGAAAGTCCTGAGCATTTCTGAAAATCTCACTCAGTGTTATCCACATCCTTACACACACATGCAAGCTTGGTCTTCTAGCCTTAAACTCACAATTTTCCACCCACAACAGGCAGATGCTTTATCCCGGTATTTGTGCATTTAGTGTTAATTGATACTTAATTATAACCGAAAAATCTATCTGTGTATTTTAACAATTTGGACTCGGCCAGAAATAAGTGGCTTATTAACTGCTGTGAGGAACATTTCACAATAGGATCTGCATTTTTCTAGAACTCTGTAATTAAAGTATGCGCTAACGTGACCACAACATTTTTAAACAGCTGGCACATGGAGCTGAAAAAATAATTAGTTTTCAATAAAAAAGTTGCTTTTTATTACCCAGGCAAAGTTCTCCAGTGACTTTTAAGGATCTGCCAAGTGAAATTCAAAAATGAAAATAGAGTCTCTATGCTGGCTGTTAGCCAAGCTGAAAGAAACACGAATACGCTGATTTGTGCCAAGTATTAGACATGCTGAACTGAGGCAAAGTGGTTAAGTATCTCCCCAGGTTTAATGTTACACAAAACAGCATATCTGCCCCCAAAAATGCGGTACTCGGGGGGCCCACCACTGTGGCTTTCAGTCGTTTTATCCTCCTTCTCCCAGCAGTCAGGAAATGAAAAAGTGGTTCAGAAGACAACTGAAATATTTCTCTACGAGAAGCTGAGACCCTTGGCAGCAAAACTTATATGTCTGGGTTTAACTCTTACATAATTAGGGGTAGGGGAAAGAAAACCCAGTAACAAATAGGAGGCTGCAGCCCAATGGCACCCTCAGCCCACTGGCCCACAGCTCTGGGCACCCTCCGATGGCCATGCTGCCCTGCAAGGGGCTGCCAGCACAGCTTTGGCACGTTGAGTAGCTGCAGGATTAAGCCTCGAGTGTGATGAGTCTCTATTTCACCACCTTCGTTTTGCTGGCAAAAAACGGAGCTTGAGAGAGTTTTGTATTTTATGTTATCACATCTATAATCCCCATAGCTGTACCTGTGAATGAGCCTATGGATCTTACCTACTCTGGTAATGGCTTTTTATGTGATTCTTCCCACTACTAGTCCAGCAAACTCCCTTTGCATTTACATTAATGGCAATGTCTTTAAATACATACAACCCAACACAGAATAAGCGAACCAGTAAAAGCAAGGGATTTCAGTGGTGTGTGCTAAAACAAGAGGCTCTACAAAAAACTGAGACCTTTGGCAGCAAAACATGTATATTTGGTATTAATTGTTAAATAACTATGGGTAGTAGAAAGCAAACCCAGTAACAAATAAAAGATTGCAACCTAATGGCACTCTCAGACAATGGGCACATGAAAGCTACAGGAATTTATGGACATACTGAAAGTCTTACTTCCTAGGTGTCTTAACCTTCCTCATCACTTAACAAAAGGTGAAAAGATAAAAATTAAGAGAAGTTGTGGTTTCTTCCCATCTCTCATTTTATCATCATCATTTAATTCCCAAACACTTAAAGAAATGATCACTTGAAAGCTTATCATTTATCATTCCCAGCTATTGGGAACTCACAGTACCAGTTCTCTCAGGTTATATAGTGGAATTACACCTGGCAACTGAGAGGTTATCTGAAAGCACCAAATATTCTGATTCAAGCCAGGACCTAAAGTTACTTTGGCCCACTCTGCTCCACAGCTGCTGTAAGAGCTATTTTTATAGTACAGTTTGTCTACTGATTTACTACTATTGTTAAATGAATTCTAAAATTTGCTTAAACATTTGTGTTTGAAGTTGAGGGAAAAATAGCTTCATTAGCAAAGGCTAAGTCTAATAAAGTGGAAGTCGTCTGCCCCCCAACACCCATCTACTAGCTCTCAACAATTAGGCAAATTGTGGTAAATGAGTTCAGAGGACAGGGGAAAAAGAGGCAGATTTGTATTTCATGCTCCAATAAGGATAATTACTATGCTATTGTTAATTTAATATATAAATAAAAGCAGGATGGAAATATATTTCAGAGTTGGAGGCTTCTATCAGGTCGCCTTTACAGCACAACGCTGAAGCAAGGCAAACCTGGAACCAGTTACTTCGAAACGTATTTTAATTAAAACACATGGGCTATTTTCAGGTGGATAAAATCACAGTGGATTCAATGGCAAAGGGCTGGCTGAAGCTGCATTTGCTTACTGAGTAACCTGGTGTTAAATCATTGCAGCAAAGGTGCTCTGTCCAGAAAGCTTTCAAGTATCACAAGTAAAATAAGTCTGGGTTGCTTAAGTTCTTACAGCTGATCCCCTTTCATGGAAAAAGCCAATTACAGATCACAGATGTCTGGACTAATCCTTTTAAATATCACAGAGGCAGGAAATAACGTGAAAGTGCAATAAATGACGATTTGTATAGCTTGGGTAGTGGTGGAGTAAGACGGCACATGAAAAACAAACACAGAAAGGCTCAAACATACAAAGGAAAAATAAAGGCTTATATTACCATTCAAGCTCGGTGTGGTAAGACTGAAGACCATGGGCTAGATTCTGTTCTGATTTACAGCCTGCAAATCCCTTTCAACTGCATGGAGAAAAATTAAGCACAGAATGTCTGCCTGCGCTATTGAATTACTTGTTCCTCCTCCTTTCACCTCCTTCCTTTTTATTTCAACACTGCATTTTATTCTAACTTTTGTATAATTTCTGAAGTTTATTTTAATCAAGGGAAAGGAAAATTCTATTTTCTAATAATGTCTGTATCTTTCCAAGGCATATGTCTGGTAATTAGCATGGTGGGATCATTAGCATAAATATACAAAGAAATTTGATTTTAGAACACGAGTACCATTTTTGCTATGGAGCAATACAGGACAGGTGACAGGCCCAGCTGGGAAACCTCTTTTTCATTTTTCTGTGACCACAAATCAGACATCTTGGGCTCACAGCAGGACAGGCTCTACTGGCAGTAATTGGCACCATCTGTAGCTGTCAGAGCAGTGCCTGGCATTCCAGCATTTCATCTTTCCAGTCAAGGCATTCATCACTAGTCCAAAACTCAGCCAGCTGACACTGAAAGATTAACTTGCATTGATTTGCTTGGATAAGCTCGCCTGTGCCTCAGTTGGTACTGAACGTTCCTGTTTAATAGCCATCACCATCACAAGATGTTTACAAGGTGATTGTCTACTTAGCTTTTTCCATTCCCCTTCTTGGTCCTAATGTGTTTTCAATTATTATAATTTAGGAGATACTGAATTAAAAGAAAGGAAAGTGAACATACCCAGCAATCATAGAGAGCAAGGCTTAATGAAAGGATTAGAATACACAGCAGCGGCTGTTTACTGGCCTTAAATGAGCAGCTTCTCCCACCCCCGTGTGTGTCAAGAGACAAAACTTGTTGATTTGGGGGTTCGGCAATGGACCGAGTCTCCTCCAGCTGTCAGTCTGCGTGATAAAACTAAATGAAACCGTTATTATTTTCAAATGCAATTTCCCAGTACTCGGGTAATTTAGTTTACATTTTCCAGGAAAGCTTTATGGTAGCTACACCAGATGCAGAGTTCAACATCTTTCTCTTAATCACCTAACGCTACACCTACTTACCAGTGTTTTTAAGTCTCTGATGTGTTCAAAGCCCAGAGTTTAATCTTTCACAGTCATGCAAGGGTCATTACTATTTCAATTCAGAAACCTAATGTGTTCTGTAGAATGCTTTTGGGTTTACAAATTGCAACCTGAAAGTTAAAAATTCATGTCTATTTTAGCAAATGACAGCCAAACATAAGGACATCCCAGGCAAACCTAAGACAGTGAAAATTTGTGAGTCTCACTTAAATGACCATCTTCTTTCTTGAAAATGAAAGTAAAAATTCTTCTGCGAGTAAATAAAGGGGATTATTGAAGGGGTTTTTAAATCACCTGTTATAACCCTATCAAAATCCTGCTCAGAAAACCCTATTACTTCTCTCTGCTAAGCATCTTCTCATTAACAGCTTTTTTCCCATAGCACAGGTGATGTGTTACAGCCCACAGAACACATCCTAAAAGTACTTTTAGGTATTTGAGGCCTTGTCTGTGTATCTATTTCAGACCAAAAGCTCTATCATCTCAGGCTTCTTTCTGTACCCATTTTGTGATGAAACTGCAAGGGATGATGAGTTGGAATTAACACTGAAAAGCACCTGTGGTATCGATGTGGTGTATCTACTGAGCACAATAAAAGACTAAGGAGAGATACCTGCTAATGCCACCTGCATGAATCGGCTCATTGGAGCAGCGGGGTGCATCAAACCAGGCAAAGCACTGTGCCCATACTGCTATATGGCACCCAGCACCTCAGCTGCCTCCCCAGGTAGGGAAGTATCACACTGTGTCACACACAGCTGACTGACACACCGCACTGGGCTGCGCAGACGTGCCTCAAGGATGTCCCACTCACCCAGTGGCACTTGTGGAAAGAGAAGTTATAAAGCAGAGTGCTCAGAGAGCAAGCTTTGGGAGCGTGCATGAACAACTGGGGCACCATGGAAAGAAAATGAGTCAGAAAGGGGTTGCAGAGCCCAGCTGTGAGGTCCTGTAGGAGGAATGGGATAGCAGACCCCTCTATCCAGGTCCAGGGTTTGGCTGTGGGAATGGCAACCTCATCTAGGCATGGGAGCTCTGCAGGGCCAAGAAATACCAAAAGCAAACTCAACTTTTCATGAGGTACAAAACACACATGAGAAGATGACATTGCGTCACGGAGCATGAAAGCAGAGAAAATGGAAGCTCAGTCAGAGGCCGGTGGCTCCCAGCAGAGCTGAACTTGGGCTCCAGAAGGTGCATTGTTTTGCCCACGAAAACAGGGTATTTCAGTTAAAAGGGAATACTGGGGCTATGATTAGTAGCGCCTGTCCCAGCTCTGATGTGGACTGCCCTGAGAATATCTCCTAACCTTAGAGCCACATGTTAAACTAGGCTTATAACTTAGTGGGGTTTGTCCTTTTTTTCCCACAAAAATAGAAATTTTCTCTCTTTTTACAATGAAAACAGGATGTACAGTACTCCATCAAACAGAAAAGCACAGCAGTATTTAAAATAGCTTATGTAAATTAAATCTATTTGAAACTATCTTTGTTAAAAGCATTTCATCCACTTCAGAACACTCATGAATGTTTGCAACACATCTGTGGAATAAAATAAAGAGTTAAGCATAAAGTCATTTGGTTTGGAGGGATTTTTGTATTAGATCTTGTTCATTTATTAAGTGTAATGTGATAGTGGCCAGATGATTAATACAGTGTGGTGGGAGTGATGTAACAAAAAAGATACAAATGGATACCGTAAGTGGAGAAGAGGACGAAAATGAGGAGGGGTATACAGGGAGGGCTGGGATAAGGAGGTTAGTGTGTACAGTGCCCGAGTGTGACCGACTGCCTCTGGAATGGGCTTTAGGGAGGATTTACTCTTTCAGCTGGTGATTATATTCCACAGGATGTCCCAAGTGAGGGAAGAGAGCACAGTAATACTCTGGTTTGGGACAGGTACGACCCCTAGCACCAACATGTTCAAACCATTTTTCTGTAAGTAAGATTTTGGTTGCCTCCACCTGTGCCGAATCGTGCCCACCGGGTCACCCCACGGTGAACCTGGCAGGGACCCAGGGCAGACAAGGTGGAGGGGATGTTCTGTGGATAAGGAGCAGCGCTGAGGGAGCAACTGGAGAATTTGTAAATCCCTACTATTAATGAATGGATACAGCTGCCTCTGTCAAGAAAAGCCTGGCTACCAACAGCATTGACTGACAAAGATCTAAGAAAGGTGGAGTTTATTCAGAAAGTCTCACTGCTTTCAGATACTTATTCTACCATGGCTGTTGACACCTCTCACATCTAACTGTATTTGGGATGGATCCTTTATTTGGCTTGAAGCAGAAACTAAAACTCAGTGGCTAACCAGGTGTACTGGAGACAGTGCTAAGGAGTGGAGTTACATCTGTGCTCACAGTGTGACCTGGTGGTCTGGACAGCAAAAGAAACTACTCATTACATCAATGCCATATCACAGAGTACCTCTAGGGCTTGTGCATTTCTCCTAAGGGTCAGATTTTCAAAAGCATTCAGCATCAGCACATTTCACTGGGGAGGTCTGGCCAGATTTTCAAAAAGATCTGATCACCCAAAAACATCTATTGCGTACTTAAACCTGAGAGAAATGTAAAGGATATTGTAAGTTGACTAGATTGTTCAACTGCAATTCTTATGGTATGATCACATCAATTCAAGCTGTGAATGGTGATGCTAACACACAGGAGAAGTAAAGAAGAAAGGAAAATGCCCAAGGTCAGCCATGGCAGCACAGTGCGCTGATACGCTGAGAGCCAACAGCTTTCTCTCTAGTAAGTCTACTTGACAGGTTTCACCCAGAATGGCCAGGAACATAAAACCATTGCTGCTTAGAAGGAGGCTTTCTCTTCAGAGCAGGAACTGCTCAGGGGAATCAGATTTCTGTATCAACTTTTACATATACAGAAGGTGACTAAAGGAATTAGGCCAGCCTGGAATGCTCCAAGGGGATAAGCAGCCCCGTGGTGAGATGAAAATGCATGTGGATTGTTCTAAACCTCTCCCTTTCTAACCATTTTCACATATTATTACAACAAATTGTTCTTCTGTTTCCAAATAAAGGCTGTCTCATTACTAGAGTTGCAGCTGGGTACGGATCCATGGCGGAAGACCCGTCGCCTTAACTCCCCGTGATGCCAAACAAGCACCATTACATGCAGAACTCATTGCATGAGCCAGAGCAATGCATGATGTCACCTCAGGAGAGCCACAGGCTGAAGGACAGCCATTGCTCTGCTCGGGGACAAGAGAGGATGATGAGGCCAAGCCAGGCTGTCTGACCACAGTGCAGTGCAAGGAAAGAATCCAGCAGAGCTCAGCTTTCCACTGAGCCAGGAAAACCAAACTGACCTTTTCTCTCTCTGCCTTAGCTGGTACACTACTGCCTCAGGACTTGTAATAATTTACCAACTCAATTAACAGCAATAATGAAGGTAGTATGACACTTAAACCCTACACAGAGGAGGGATTCCGGACAGCATGGAGTGGTGGGAGCTGTCAGCATTTCTTACAGTCTTATCAACAAGGTCAGTGGGTCTCTGTAGTGTGGTCCCTCTGGCATCACAACACAGAGGGCTCTGCTGCTTCTGCTTCTCTCTTCTGACCCTTCCAGATTCAAGGAATCAAAGCCAGGCCCTGTTTCTAAAGCCCATGAGTAGGACTCAAAAGAAACACTTCTGACAAGAAGTCAGAGTTATGTGGACTACTGGTTTAATGCTTGTAAAGGGTTTAAAAAGTCACAATTTAGTAAAACACCGAAGAATGAAGTATGGGCTCTGTTTTTATGAAGCTTAACATTTATAGGACTCAAAAGCTTTATACTCAAAATGTTTGTTTCCATTAAATGGCAGCTCCTTGCTATAACTTACCCTCCAAAGTCCACTCTGTACATGCATGCTAGTTCCCTTTGGAACAGCCCAGCGTACAACAGCTTCTGAGTAACATGGTAAAACAACACTATGTTCACTAAGATTAAGGTGATTACAAAAGAAAAGATGCATTCTGAGACCCTTTATGAAACAAAACATCTTAGTTATGGAATTAAGCAGTATCTGTTTGCTATCAGATCAACTACAGGAGTAAGGACCTTTACATTTTTAAGATAGCAGCATTATTTTCTTAACAGGTATTTACCTTTCCCTTGCAAGCATTAAAATAAATCTACCAACTCTGAAGAAACAGTGCTAGTGCACGAGATTTACATAGACTTCTGAGACATTTGGTGCTTCTCCTAAAGCTTAAGCTACTACATCATTTATTCACACAAAGAACTTCGTTTCAATTTATTTAAGAGCTTTCTAGCTTACACAGTCCCAGAGAAAAGCTTCAGAATGTTACCCTCATTCATTTGGAAACCAGAAAGCAAATAAAAGCGCATAAGACCTTATTACTTTTTAAAATGTCATGATAACTACGCCAGTCTCATGATTTTTTTGAGAAAGAACCTTTGTCTTTTTTTTTAGGTGCTTGTCAGTGACAACATCCAGTTTGATAAATGGTTAGTTGTAAATGCAGGCTGGGACTTTTGGCATTACAAACCACATTTTCCAAAATGATTCTTGGTCTGTGTGGCTTAATTAGAGGAAGTCCAACTCGAATTTCAAAATTGCTGAATGTTTTCTGTGAAACTCAGGCTCTTTTTAGGGTACCTTATCTTATTCCACTCCCTCCTAAACTAAGCATTTGAAATTGCCAAATTCATCTGTCCCAGGTATGTTCTGGAATAACAGCACAGAATTTGCTTCTCTTACAGCTTCTAACGATTAAAAAAATCCATAGGAAAATCCATAGCACAATCCTAACTAAGCGATTAAGACCTTTGTATATGTTAAGCACAGTAATCACAGTAAGAAAATCTTTGAAAACAGAGAGTCTGATATGGCATTTTAAGTACTCCACACTGCATAACTTGTATTATGGACTCTTGTCTGCTATTCACTACATGCATGTTGTCCTCATTAATGTCAGAAGGATTTATGTGTGCATATTGAGGGAAGGATGTATGCAGTGTGTGCAGTCTCACCTGCTATCTTTCTCTTGTCATCTAGCAACTTCCCTTCCAAAGGACTTCATTTATAGCTCACTGGTAAATATAAGGCAGATAGATTTTATGTACTGAAGCAACATGAGTATGAAGTTGGTCTGACTCAATTGTATCAAACCAGCTGAAACAGATATTGTGTACACAACAGACACATCTCTGGTTTCAAAGTTTTCATAAGGAAAAATTCCTTTGGGCAAAAGAAATCAAAACATTAGGATGAAATAAACTGGATCTCAGGAATTTCCTTTGCAATTATTAGGATCTCCACAAAAATGAACCATTAAAAAGCAATACTTATTTTTCAATCCTATCAGGTATAGCACATCATCAAAAGTTTAAATAATTCTTAAAACCAGATACAAAATGTCAACAGACTGCAGCTGAATGTATCACAGATACGGAATACTCTTGCAGAAGGTTTCATTAAGTCTAACATGATTTACGGGACTTAAGACACATTGCTTCAAGATTTTTATATCACTGCAGTAAGTACTCCAGGGATGTTTCGACCCACTTGAAATTGTTTTAGCTGTGCTATTACCTGGGTCAGAACTGATGGCAGCATATATCAATTAGATTGTAGCAGTTTAATACCTGCTCCTATGCATCTGGTCACTCAGAGATTCACAGCCTAAGATTTCCATACCCTAAAAAGAATATTAAAACAGAGCTCTGGAATGGGCTAAGGTTACCTCATTTATTTAAGCAGCAGCCTTAAAGAAATGACATCGGAAGACTATACCCATTCAGATTACAGATGTCCACTCTATTCACCACAGAGACTGGTAATGCTGCTTTTTTTTCTGATTACTGCTAAATGTTTGCCTTGACCGTATTGAAGATTATGGTGTGGCTCTGTAATTAGGAACAGTGGGCACTAAGAAGAGTGTGGCCAGCAGGTAGAGAGAGGTGACCCTGCCCCACTACTCTGCCCTGGTGAGGCCATATCTGGAGTACTGTGTCCAGGTCTGGGCTCCTTCAAGCGAGACAGGGAATTCCTGGACAGAGTCCAGTGGAGGGCTATGAAGATGATGAGGACACTGGAGCACCTCCTTTATGAGGAAAGGCTGACAGACCTAGGTCTATTTAGCCTGGAGAATAGAAGACTAAGGGGATCTCATCAATGCTTACAGATATCTAAAGGGTGGGTGTCAGGAGCATGGGGCCAGACTCTTCAGTGGTGTCCAGTGACAGGGCAAGGGGCAATGCACACAAACCAGAACACAAGAAGTTCCATCTGAACATGAGGAAAAGCTTCTTTACTTTGAGGGTGGCAGAGGACTGGAACAGGCTGCCCAGAGGGGTGGTGGAGTCTCCTTCTCCGGAGACGTTGAAAACCCACCTGGACATGATCCTGTGTGACCTGCTCTGGGCGAATCTGCTCTGGCAGGGAGGTTGGACTGGATGATCTTCAGAGGTCCCTTCCAACCTCTACCAGTCTGACTGTAGACTTTTTGATAAACTGAACTAGTATCACTAACAAGTATCACTGACGAGGCCAGGTTGGACAGGGCTTTGAGCAACCCGGTCTGCCCCCATGGCAGGAGGGTTGGAACTAGATGACCTTTGGGGTCCCTTCTAACCCAACCTATGATTCTATGACATCAATTAACTCTAGTTTAGGGTTTGATCCCTCATTTTTCATTATTTTGATCCCTGTTAAGTAGAAAGCATTTAAAAAAAAAAAAAGTGCCACTGCAGTATTTTCTCAGATGTACATGGGTGTCACTTCCGTATAGAGAGGTAGCTAGAGCTAATGACTCTGTATGTTGATCACTGTGTATAATTTATGTGACATGGCAGTAGGGTAGATCAGCTGTGCTGAAGGTTGTTAATAACCAATTTGATGGACAGTAAATTTGTCCCTAAAACTTACCCAGCTTGAGGATAAGTGCCCCTATGACATATTTTTGTTATTCAAGACCAGTTTTATCCACAAATTTTTCACCAGCGCAGCACAACATGGTTAGAGCTGCCTTTTTAGTTACATCTGAGAGGCTAAATCTCTAAGGTAAGGAATTTTGTCTGGTGTCAAAGGGTGAGGCATTTGAGGAACATCTGTTGCTTACTTCTTTGCTGTAGGAGCGTCAGGTTTTTAGATTGCTAGAAATACTGGGTTTGGTAACTGGTTTACAGCCAAATGACTTTACATGACTCAGCACTAATATATTGTTTGTGGTTATGCTCTCATGATCTCTGTGCTGCTTTGTACATGTTATTTCATACAGGTGCCATTTTTAGCATAAGACAGACAAGACATCAGCAAAAGACAGAAGGATCTGTCTCTACATAGCTCTTTTCTGCCTCTTCTTCAAATACTATTCATGTCTATAACAGAGTGCCTTAGCCTAGTAAAAACACTATAAGCTGTCAAGACCTCTTGCTTCCTACCTGCAAGTTCCAACATGTAAAACAAGAATAAAGACTACTCAGTGTAAACACTAAGAATATGGTTAAGCCTCATGATCAAGAAAAAAATCAGGCTTAATACTATTCTATTAGTGCAAAGGACTGCACATATAAACCAACTCAGAATCTAACTTACATATTATGTGGCAATAGCATTTTTACAATAAAGCCGTTTAAGCTCTGTAAAACCTTAATAAAAGAAGGAAGTAGGGCTGTAAGGGCAGAAAGCTACAGGATTTGCCCTCCAAACTTTCCAATGGGGGAAATCCATCTCTTTTAGTACAACTGTGTGCAGTTTTACAGTAGTCCTGCTTCTGCATGAGTTTCAGAATACATTTACTAGAAAATTCATTATATGAAACATTTATCCCATGAATAAATTAGAGACTCTGAAATACAGTGCAATAAAACTTTTGCTGCTAGAAAGATTTTTATGGGTGAAATAATGTGAAAATTAGTAACATTAAATATGATTCTCCTTAACCCAGAATAGTCACCACACAATTATTTTGACACGTTCTGGCATACATCATCATAGATCTAGTCAAAGAGTGTTACAGAACAGATTTTGAACCCTTTTATAAAGCATCAAGGAACACACAAAAAAGGGCAGTGGAGAGGAGAGTTTTCAGTCCTGAGCTGCTGCAATTTTTGCAACTATGTTTAAGCAAAACAGGATGACTTTTCTCAGAATGGTTTTATTCAGTCCTTGAGTGGACGAGCAAATAGTTTACTTTTGTCTCTGTTGTGTGTTATGTATGATAGTCTAGCATGGGGTAAATGTATTTAAGGCAAACCTCCATATATATTAAATGTGAAGTCTGCAGGCTATATTGAGGCATGGCATCATTTCTCTGCTAAAAATTTCAAAACTTAATATGTATAAAATGCTGCTCTGTGCCACTAGGTTAACCACAGACAAACCCCACTAACAAAGTGTCAGTGCTAGCCTTTTGGGAGCCAGATCCTGCCACCCTTCTTCATGCAGAACAGGTAACTGCATGTGTTGAAAGAAGATGCCACTTCCAGAAGGAAACACACCTGAAACTTTAAACCCCTATTGGATGGTATAGTCCTAGGTCAATATACATTGAAATGTAGTTTTAAGCTATACTGACAAGGCAAATGAGATCTCTCACCTACTCTTCTCACCTGAAGACAATCTAATCTTGGACAAAATGCCTTACATTTTAACTGACTAAAATCTGGTGGGATGAAGCACACTGCAAGGACTTAAATCTAACTTCAGATAGCAGAATTTCCTTATCCTGTGCTTTCCCACGTCTGATGGAATTGCCACGTGTCACAGAGCTGCTCAGCTGCTTCAAAACACCAGTGCCAAACTCACAAAAAAATGTGTCTCTGCTTTGGAGTGCTTGTTTGTAAAAGAAAATAGATTCTTTTTCTTTTATTGTAGAAGGTATTTTAGAGGAAGAGAGACTGAATCCATGTATTTTCTTTGGGTATATCCCTATTCATAGATTTTTGTCTAGTTAGGTGGATGTTGGGTTTTGGCAGACTAACAGCAGACTTTGTTCATTGCCTATTCTGAAGAACAGACATTTGTGTGGAGCCTTTCTGGAGGTGTCCCTTTCCAGACTCAAATAATTAAATAAATGTTTATGAGTATTAAAGTATGTCTCTTTCTTCAGAGGGGAAAAAACTCTGATGGAACTGAAAGTGCAAGGCTGCAGAGCACCCTGTGCACACCAGCTATTCCAATCCAGAGTGCATGAGCACAACTGTATTCAGAGGAGCTAAATCAGCCACCCTTCACTGCTTTATCTCCCTCTCTCTCTGTTTGGTTTCCCACAGCATAACTTTACACATTACCTCATGACATCTTTATAGTGGTGGAGAAAATGATTAGACTCCAGTCCTTGAAAAATCGCAAACACAGACTCATTTGTAGCATTTGGCTGTTCTAATTAGCACATCACTGAGGGGCAATGAACAGAAGTCTGGGAAGAACTTAAAAATTAGTACCACTAGCAACGTTAAAGTAAAAATCAGAACTGTGAGTAACAGTACTCCAAGGATTTGGGTAATTACTGGATACTCCCACTATAAGGTCTGTCACTTGATCCTAAGGGACACTAGGGCTTCAACAAGCCTCAGAGGCCCAATATTCCACCCCAATAAATGAGGCTCACAAAGTTCACTCAGAGTTAAAGATAGCATCACAACTCTATTGTTCTTGCTTTCTTTTTTTAAAGATGGTTCTTAAACTGCATGGAATTAGACAACCTTCTTTTGTATGTTAATCATTGGACTCCTACATCTGTAGAAAGATATTATAGTTTCCATGTGTGTGAAAGCATGGAAATTACATCATTCTGATAACCAAATGTGCAAGGACATGCGGATTCCTAAAGGCCAACAAACAGCTGCAGTATTTGTGTCAGACAAGGTCCTTTTAACATTTCAATGGTCTCCAAGTGATTGAAAGGTGCGTTTTGAGAGGTAATCAGAGGGAAATGTTATTCCTGAGGGGATGGAAAGAGACCTTGGCCATGTAAAGAAAGGGCAGTGCCTTCACCTGCTCCTGCCAGAGCACTCAGGTCACCCGTTCCGCAGCCTGTGAGCAATGACAGCACAGAGCCAAATCTGCAGCAAAGCAAGTGCACTCCACCCTCCAAAGAAACCGTCACTGCAGGCCAGGGTACACCAGCCTGCACAGCCAGCCCCGGGCAGCCTTCAGCAAAGACCAAGCTGGCTCTTCCCTGCTTTGGGAAGAGGTTCTGGCCTGGCACTTCGGAGAGCCTTCCCTCAGCTAAGCAAGGGCTTCTCCTCCCTTGCAGAGGGAAGCTTTCAATTCTGACCCGTTCACAACCTGATGTAAAGGGGCTCCAGCCTGTAGTTTATAATATATTTTTTAAAAGGCCCCTTAGGATCAACAACTTTTATTGCAACTTTCAGTTGCATCATGAACTTGTAAAGCTAGATCAAGCTGGGGTCTAAATGTCATGACCCTTTTCTCTTACCTACTCCCCTTCTTTCCATCTTCCACCACTTCTAGAGAAAAATGAAGTGATTTCAAGAAAGAAGGAAGGAAAGGAAGGAAAAGGAAAAGGAAGGAAAAGGAAAAGGAAAAGGAAAAGGAAAAGGAAAAGGAAAAGGAAAAGGAAAAGGAAAAGGAAAAGGAAAAGGAAAAGGAAAAGGAAAAGGAAAAGGAAAAGGAAAAGGAAAAGGAAAAGGAAAAGGAAAAGGAAAAGGAAAAGGAAGGAAGGAAGGAAGGAAGGAAGGAAGGACAAGGAAGAGGAAGGAAGGAAAAGGAAGAGGAAGGAAGGAAGGAAGGAAGGGAAAGAAAAAGGAGGGAAAGAAAGAAAAAGGAGGGAAAGAAAGAAAAAGGAGGGAAAGAAAGAAAAAGGAGGGAAAGAAAGAAAAAGGAGGGAAAGAAAGAAAAAGGAGGGAAAGAAAGAAAAAGGAGGGAAAGAAAGAAAAAGGAGGGAAAGAAAGAAAAAGGAGGGAAAGAAAGAAAAAGGGGGGAAAGAAAGAAAAAGGAGGGAAAGAAAGAAAAAGGAGGGAAAGAAAGAAAAAGGAGGGAAAGAAAGAAAAAGGAGGGAAAGAAAGAAAAAGGAGGGAAAGAAAGAAAAAGGAGGGAAAGAGAAAAAGGAGGGAAAGAGAGAAAAAGGAGGGAAAGAAAGAAAAAGGAGGGAAAGAAAGAAAAAGGAGGGAAAGAAAGAAAAAGGAGGGAAAGAAAGAAAAAGGAGGGAAAGAAAGAAAAAGGAGGGAAAGAAAGAAAAAGGAGGGAAAGAAAGAAAAAGGAGGGAAAGAAGAAGGAGGGAAAGAAGAAGGAGGGAAAGAAAAAGGAGGGAAAGAAAAAGGAGGGAAAGAAAGAAAAAGGAGGGAAAGAAAGAAAAAGGAGGGAAAGAAAGAAAAAGGAGGGAAAGAAAGAAAAAGGAGGGAAAAGGACGGACAGAAAAGAAAAAAGAACCAAATTCTGTATATAAACACTGGCAGCTTTAGGACTTGCTTTTCATCCTGAACCTAATGGGCAAAGAGCATCAGTGCATTTGCAAGCTTTTCCAAGTGAGCCTAGAGGGGCCTGTTTACCAGAGATCGAATCTCTGGCAAACAGCTCGTTGCAGCTCTTCAAACAAGCTGAAATTATGACCTTATGTTATTGTTTCTCAACAAACCAAACCTTTGATGCAAACTAATGTTGACCTTTCCAGCATAAATTTGACATGAAGCCACTTTTGTTTAAAATGCCCTATGAAAATTCAGCTCCATTTTTACTGGATAAAGCCTTTTTATGGGATAATAAATAATAGATAATAAACAACTGGAGCCAAGTTAGTCATTGAAGTATTTTCTTTTCCTGACTGGCTATCATAACAGACCTTTTCTACCTTGGCTTGCGTAGGTCTATCTCACACCACACTGTGGGCTCATCCAACCTAAGCCAAACCTTAGTGAAGTCAATGAAAAAACTTCTCAACAATTTCAAGTCATCAGTCCCTGGGTGAAACCTAGATTACAACTAAATTAAACCGCATAACTCCTGTGAACCTCTGTGCATGGTGGACCACCTACTTCTGTCAGCTACAGCAAGCACACAGAGGTGAACTCCTATCATAAGCATCTTCCCTCTGTTGAACTGGTGACTCTATTTACTCTTACTCTACCATGCCCACCAGTGGTCATCTGCACATCTTCCCATGCTGCCCAAGAGTCATTGATGACTGGTATGTGTAGGTAAGCTGCACATTGTCTTCAAACAATGTATTTCATTTTTCATGACTAATCTCTAGCCCCTTATTGTTTTGCTTATTAATTTGTAAAGTAGTAAAAGGGAATCAACAGACAAAAAGGAAGATAATTCTGCTAATTTTTCAAAGTGCTGCTATTAATATTTAGTGCTCTCCTCTCCAGCTTAGCAGTTTTAAATACCAGAAATTTAGTTGGAGAATCCAGATAAAAAATGAGCAACCTTTATGTGGAGTCCATTAACTAATGCTAAATTAAAGTGGCATTGAAATGGAATTAGAGGGATGTGTATAAAAAGAACATGTGACAAGCACATGGATACCACATGAATCCATTACGATAAGTATTCTTCCAGTAAGAGCAAATGAATTCATTCTGACCACACACTTAAAATAAAGTCAAACCTATTTTTTATTTTAAATAAATATCAAAATATCATCTCAGTGTTAAACTAAACATACTATCTTTTGCTTTTTGCAAAAGATTCATAAGACAGTGCTTCAGTGTTAAAAATATCATTAATTATATATCACTATAATTCACTATATAATTACTATATATCAAATAGTAACAGCCTCACTTTCTCCTACAGAATTTGCACTCCAAATTGGGGATTCAACCCTCAGCTGAGTCTGTTATGGTAATACGCTTTGCTGCATGACACACTCTTAAAGTGTTTGAATTCCTCCCTGCAGAAAGGTTGTGTTGCTTCCCTATATGGCAAACAGTAAATATGAGTAAGCTGCAAAACAAAGGTGATGAACCCAAGCATTTAAGGTAAGCTCCGCTGACAGCACCACGTTGCCTAACACAATAACCAACTTTGGAAAGGAGCATAACTATGACTTGAAATAACTATCCCTTAATGCCAGAAATATTAAGCCTTGGGTTACAGAGTAGTTTGGGGGCCAGACTAAGAGGACATGCATTTTTCGGAGAGCCATTCTCCACCATGCTCTGTGAAAGACTGTGGAAAGGAAAACAATGATTCTGTAGAAAAATAACCCAAACTGCCTACTATAACATTATCCTGTGCTCTGTGACTTGGTTAGGAACCAGAATTTGCATTCCATGGAAAACTCTGCTTTGTTAAAAAAAAAAAAAATAAAAAATTGTCTCTAAGTCTGAAAGGGAAACACATAGCCAAGATAAAAATAAAAATTCTGGGGAAATCATCATAATGTCCATTAATTTTAAAGGTAATATCATAGTATTTATGAATTTATGTTTCAGAAAAAGATTTAAGAACTAGAAATACTCTTTTCTGAGAATGCATATGTTTAATTTCAATTTGAAAAACCCAATATATTCCATTTTACTTCTTTACTAAACCATATATATTCCTGTTCATTTCTTTATTATATCAATTCTTAAGTTTTGGCCTGTCAGTCCCTTCAGTGGCTATGTCTGAACAACCAAAGGGCAACACAACAGCACAGTTCCTACACACAGTCCATGTCCCAGTGGAGGAAGAAGGTAAATCTCTCCACAGTATAGTTCCAGGGTTCATCCAAATCTGGTCCTTTGCTGCAGGTTTCTTTTAGGACTGGAAAGGACGTGTTCTCTTGTGAGAACTCAGCACCCCTCAGGATCACAAAGAGAATTTTGTGAGGGGAACAAACCTCTTACAGGGCACCTCTGAACAAGGGAAACTTGGATGTCCTCCCCTCCAAGGAATGTGGTGTCATTCCCTCAGATGAGGTAAATTAATGCAGTGTATTTGGTACAGAGAATCTACCTGAGGTTTTTGCACACAACTGAGGCCCAGAAAAGTACAACACTGACAGTATGCTGGCTACCGTTTTCTGTAATACAATCTCTTATTAATAAATAGTGCCACAAGCCAAAGAAAACTTCATAAAAATGAATGGTTCTAGCACTTGCTGAAGAAATGTAGGCAACAACTCATGCAGAAACAAAAAATGACCCCATAATTCATTTCTCAGAGGGAGGCAGCAATTTCACAGGATAGTAGCCACACAAGGGACAAAAACTAGGATCACCTTATTATCTACCTCCCGGTTCCACTCATCTGTATCTGATCACACAAAGAAGGTGTTCAAATTTATTGTGAACTTTAAACCCTTGTTGAGGTTCAAGACATTAAGTCAACAGGCGGTTGACCAACAGTTGAAAACTATACCTGAGCTAGTTTAAGGTCAGCAGAAAAAAACCCATACACTTCTGGGGTTTGAATAATCTCTAACTTCTTACACAAGAACAAAGATTAATTAGTATCTATTTCATAACATTATTTCAACTGTCACTCTATAATGCTCTGACTTTTCCTATGATGGATCTTGGCCTTTAGCGAGGTGGATGCAAAATCTCTTCCAAATACCAGCAGTACGCATATGGCATGATGGACATTTTTCAAAACCTACTGCACCCCTACATTTTTCTTGATTGCTCAACACATTGGTAGTCATTACTGTAGCAACTTATTTCAAGCCAAGAGATATAAATGTCTCTCCGTGCTGACTGGCAGGGTGCTGTAAAACAACGCAGCCAGCCAATCGAACACACGTACTCTCTTCCTCCGTGGGGAGACGGTATGTATTTTCAGTGGTATAGCTGTGACTGAACGCCATCAATCAAGACTTGGATTCCCAGTCCATCTCCGCATATACGTATGCTGAGTGAAAGCCAATCTAATTCTCGAGTATCATTTGGTAAACTCCTGAAACTTTATTAGATTAACTTTTTGGACAAAACAATAGAAATAATCAGTTCATTGATTCAGGAAAAGATCTCAAAAGTCAAAATGCTTCCAAAATTAGATCTTTTCTGCTTTTAAAGGTAAGCAGATGGAAAACATTTGATTCTTATTTATTACCAGTTAAATTTATGTCCCTTATTTCACCATAAACTACAAGACTTCACAAAAGTGTATCTTATTTCACTGATCTTTAATAACCTGAAAACCGGTAACAGAAACCTATAATGAAGCACCCCATATACTGTAAATTAAAAATAAATAAGAGACCTCAAAGAGGTTTTCTTCAAAAGCTGCTTCAGTTTAGTGTTTCATTTTATATATACACTAAGAGAGAGACATCCGTAAACATTTCTCAAGTATAATGCAAAGGAACTAGCTATGTTATTATCATTCTAAGCACATGGTTCAACATTTGTTTATGCAAACCATATAATTGGAAACTCTGTCCATTTTCTGCTTGTGCTAAATATTCTGTGTATAAATACTTTTCATAGTAGATAAATAGGGTTTTTATTTAGGTCTTATCACCTTCATATTACATATTCATTGATTTCTAAACTGCCTTAAACAGCTCTGTAGATGTGAAACATTATGAATTCAGTTTTGGCACCTTGGTATTAAATTTGCATATCAGGTCACGCACCGCTTGACATACATGCAAAATTGCACTGCGGCTATTTTATTACAACCCACAAAAGATATTCAGAAACTGCACGCAGCATCAAAATAAATTAAAATGGATAAAAGACCCAATAGCGAGTCACATTTTTTTATTGTTTAGTAGTGCCTAAAGCCATTTATATGTTCTAGTCAATAAACAAAAGTTAGACTAAAACAATTTTTAGGCTTTCTGTTATTATATTTTAATTGCAGGGGTAAATATATTTCTTTATCCCTTTACCAATTGTATCCTACTTAAGGCTTGAATTCTTCGAAATTGCATGCTATAAAAAGTAATGTATATGGATCACTGGCAAGCCTTCATGTTTCTCTGTGTATGTCAGAACGTATACAGCCGCAGTGTATCAAGAGTTAGACATACAAAGCAATACATTTGTCTAGTTGATTTTGTATTCAGAATGTTTTTGTAACTTACTGTGTATGCCAGGACTGCATTTGCATGGAGACTCTGCATTTAACCCAAGTTAAAAGTGCACCAGTCAGTGCTGTTCAGATACTACAGGGCCCTCAAAATATACCAACTAACTACACTAGATGGTTTGTCTGCAAATTACCCTCTTTACATTCAGTAAGCTGTAGCAAAGACATTTGAAAATTAAATAGTAGGGGACACGTTTTCCAACTGCTCCTCACTCGGGCTCCATTTCAATGTCTACATTTCAGGATAAATAAAATGGCATTTTCATTCACTTGTTCCCCGGCCATGCTCACTTGGCTGCTTAGGTACCTCATCATGCCTGCAAATGGGGGACTCAGGTGTCCTACAAACTCTCAGGGGGGCAGAACGGTGCCCAGGAGGCACCTGTGCCAGCCGAGTGCAGGTGCAGAAAGGCCACATGAACATGGACAGCCTGGCTGCCTCTCCCAGCTCCACCTCCCAAATGGCTGGGCAGCATGAGGAGCTATCCTGGGGCTGGAAGCAGTTCCCAAAGAGTGAGCCAGAGCTTGTGCTGGCAGCTTCTGCTGCATGCCCAGCACCATGGTTACTTTTATCACCCTTTGAAAAGCCACAGTCCCATGTAGAAGTAGGCAGTACAAGCATCATCTCACCCTATTTTGGGTAACGAGTACCTGTGAGCACAGGAATGAGCTTGTCTTCCTCAAACAGCTCAACCACAGACACCCTGCCAGAGCACTGGGACCTTTTGCATTCCCCACAGACCTGCAAGGGGTCAGGCAGAAACATGCTCCAAGACCCACAGCTGCTCACACACCATCGTATTCCCCACTCCTCCCGTGTGTGCCAGGGCACACAGCAGAGGTGACTTTTCCTACGTGTGTTGTACTCAGCCACTAAGGACCCTTAACCCTGGGAGATCTATTAGAAAAAAATGGCTGGGGGGGTGTTTTAAGAGATACAGCAGTGCATTCTAAATTGTGTATTCCATGAAACCAGGCAACAGCCCAAATGAGGGATATCCTGTAATTAACACAGCAAATTTGAGAGCACATTTTACTGAGTTGGTCTAACTCAAGCTAACATGAAAATCAGATGGCAGAGCACCCAGATAAGTCAGTGACCAACACAAATGAAGGAGGTGATGCTTGCACCAGTCAGTGTCTGCTGTTGGACCCTTAACCAAAACTTGTGGCTTCTAAGTTTGCTCCGTTTCTTCTCAAAACATCACAAAAGGAACCTGAACCTCTACACTCCTCAAGAAAAACACTCGCTGGACCCAGGGGAGAAGGATCAGAGCCTCATCTGTAGTAGCTGGCAGAGGCAGACAGACCTCTTAAGAAACCTGTGTGATTGCAGCGAAAATCTAAACTAATCAGGACCACTATCTTTATAGCAGAAACCTTAAAAAATCGACATAATATAACAAATTAGTTCAAAGCATTACTACAGACCATCATGCTAAATTCCCACATCCTTAGCAGTTTGTAAAAATGTTTAATTTATGTTTATGTATTCTTATTCAAAATGTTGGTTAACAGCCTGTAGGGACCTGGTAATAGGATCCTTTTTTCTTTTTTATGTTTATTAGCTACATTAATGACTGTTTCTGCAATTCTGCTACAAAGACTTGCGTTAATGAACGCCAATTAATTCTGAAATGATTTTAAACAAAGGGTGATGAGAATAACCAATCAACCATGACAGTGTAAAGAGCAAGCAAGCTGCTGTGACCTAATTTTTCTGTGTTGATTCTTTGCTGTCAGAGTGCATTTTTATTCACCGAGAACACCTATAGATTTTGCATATACATACTACAATAATATAATTTTGGAAACACTCTGTTCCTTATCAACATGACAAATTACTGCATTTAAACTACAGGTTTCAATAATACTGACTCACAAACTGCAAATTCCTCAGAGGTCCGGCAGATCTCCACCAGTGTTAGAACGACCTTTCTAATTTCAGCTTCTTAAAATTTCAGATATGAGGGCTGGCTCAAACACTTGGAACATTCGGCCTTCCAGACAGAATTATAACAAAGAACCATCTCTCTGGTTCACACTGTTTAATTAGAGGCATAATATCCAACCAACCATTTATTTATTTATTTTCCACAACAAATTAATCCTTCAGCCATTTAATTCAATTCACAAGAACCCGAGTATAAAAGAATTCCCTGAAACCAGCAACAAGTTGAGTGATTACATCCCTGAAATAACACATATATGTGTCAAATCTGACCTAAAAAGTAAATAGACCATGCAGGCAGATATGACTTTTATGTGCCTATTGAGTGAACAAATAGTAAAAAAAGCCATCCAACACTAACCTAGATTTAAACAAAATGAACTGAAATTGAGAAATTCCATTTGCATTTTCACCTGGTATCCTCTTAGGGTATGTGCTTCCACTACAAGAGCTTTTGCAATAACAAAAGCTAGATAATTTAAAGTTAAAATTTCTATAAATCGTAGAGTGTACAAACAGACCAAATTCTACCATTTCATTCTATAATGGGCATACAGTCAGGACTGGACCTAATAGTTCATTCATAAATGTCCTCTTTAGTCCCAACATACTAAGTGACATTAAATTTATCACACAGTAAAAAGTCATGTTTATCAGTGTTTTTTCAACTGGAGAGAACATCATTGTTTGACGAAGATTCAGAAAATCATTAAGGCCTCTACTGAAGAAATTACTAGTTTGTCCCATGAGTCTTACCATGTCCAGTGCAATGGGGTCATACAACAAAGACAGAAGAATATGGCATGGATTACAAAAACCACTACTAACTGAAAATAGAAGTAGATAGAAAAAGTCCAGCAGTAAAAACATGCTTTGGTGAGTTTACTATCTGGTGTCACAGACAGAATATAAAACAGAATTAGTGAAACTCAGCCGAAAAGGAGCCGCAAACCCTAAGTGACAACATAAACTGCGTAATTTCTGACAGATGTATATAAGTGATATTATTTCTTAATGGAGGGTGCATTTGTACCAATGTCTATTGATCCTTGTTATTCATAACCCTTTGTAGGCAGGACCCACAGCCATCCCCTTTCCCCACTCCACCCACGCAGGCACATCTTTTGTGAGCTTTTGTTCAGATTTCCAGACATGCTGGTGTCCTTCCTGAGCTTGTAACAGGTACTCCAAAAGCCTAAATCCTGATAAAACCTAAGTCAATGCAGCCAATTTAATTCCTTAATTAAGTGCTTAATTGGTGCTTAAGCTGAGGTAACCGCTACTTCCATACCCTGCCTCAGGAAGAAGAGGGAAATGTATATGGGAGTTCTGCTCTTGGAGAGCCACAAATGGAAGAATTCTTCAGGTGTCCACTAACTTACTTCAAATCCAAACCTGAGATCAGAATTTAGCCTTCTCTGTAGAGGATGTATTTTATCCCTCAGAGAAGCGCACCTGAAATAACTTCCTTGGAATGAAAGGGCAGGAAAAGAATGCAACAAGAAGCTCTGGCATACAAATCCTTTTGTTCAGTTCTCTATATGTGATACAGAGACACTGCTATTCTCAATGCAGTATGAAAAACATTCTTCTGAAATAGAGTGCAAAGCTCTATCAGCTTTACTGGGAGACACTCATACCTATTGCAGTAGGCTTCACTTGAGTAAAGACAGAGGGGCTGGATTCATGATGCCAGAGAGGCACCTAATGAGAGGCGCTTCGGTGCCTGTATGAAATACAGGCACAAACTGAGGCTACATTTAGAAGACAGCAATCCATTTTAACCCCCTCCTCTCCAAACGCAGTAGATGCCAGACACTCCTGACCTAAGATGCTGGCTGATCTGTGAGTAGCGTTACTCCCTTGAGCAACCAACAAACTATGTTCTGGATTTGTACCACCCCTGGCAAACACTTCGGTGGTGTGATGTCAGGGTTTTGAGAGCTGCAGTATCAGCATTCAGCAAATCAGGTTTTCCAGCGTCCATGTATCGAAGTCACTCCATATTGTTGCTGACTGATTCATATTTGCAATGATAAAGGATTTGCATTAACATCTAACCCTCTACAAAGGGTTTATTACTGAAATGACAATTCAACCATAGCTGTAATGACCCTATTTTATAATGCACACATTTCAGGCACTTTTGCAAATGGTATAAAAAAACGGAGCAGTTAAATTATGCTGCTAACATAATATGAATGTGTCATCACACCCTATCGAGCAATTTCATATCAAACAACTATGTGATATAGAATTTTGCTGTTATGATATAAAAGAAGGACCTTGTAGAAAAAGAAGTGCAGTACCAGGACAATGCCCTACACCACCTTACCTTAAGCAATGTGGAGTATCTTTCAGTTATGAGAAAGTCTAACAGACAGATGAAAGATAAAGATAGACTGACATCTTATTCCTTTGGTTTGTAAGTATTAAATGAGGGGTCTCAAATTTACCACGATTTCAACCAGAAAAGCTGCTGTGCGAAACAACAGATATTGCAACCCTAACAAAGCTTTATTTTCAAACTCCGAGTCTTCAGGCTTTTCACCATCATATTTCGTATGCATTATACCACTAACAATGCAATATACAGAAAGGACAAAATGTCAGCCCTCGATGGAAATGAACTCACCACCCTTCAACATTCAACAATCAGACCTTGCTTAATTTAAATGTGTTAGATCATCAGTCTATTATTCCTGCATCTTTTTATAATGATTTCTAATACTGGCCAGACATTGTACACCTGGCTGGAAAATGTTTCTTTTTAAACAATGCAAGAACTAACCAATATGTAAACCCAATAATTAAATTACATTTAGCCGCTGGCCATTGTTATTCTGCACTACTTTCCCACTGAGGGAGCTATAGTGATCCGATTTAAACAGCAATCTAGCAGAACACTTTTCATTGACCATGATTGTTGCACAGAGTAAATTGGCTCACATCAGATTTGACTCTAATTTGGGTTTTAGAACTGTTAATTTTACTTAAGCACCTATGGAAGGGCTGTTAACAAGAGGTGTCTGCCCTAGAATTCTTCTTATAAGTATGCCGTTTAAATCCAGCAACAAGAGCTCCTTATAGATCGTATATGCTTTCTAGCACGCCACTTGTAATATTGTGCATGGCAGAAAACAACTTACCAGATATTTAACAATGTCAAAGGAAAATAACATGGATTTACACAATTGATTCTTGCTATATGCATGACAAGCAGAAGTAAATACATTTCTTTTCAAAGACATTGCTACCTTGTGATTTAATAATCCCAGGATTAAATGTTCCTTAGTCCTTTACTGTAGTATTTAGGTCTTTTAGCAAAGCATGTAGGGTCAAATTCTGCCCATTCATAAGTTACCAAGAGATCCATGGAAATATCTAAAGGTTGAATTTCATCAGCAGCAGCTATTACATTAATGGCACTAATGTCCAAAATCTTAATATTCTGGCTCATTAGCTAAGGTAAAAGCCTATTGATATAAAAGGTGTATTTTAGTCAATCAACAGAATTTATAAAGGTTTGTGTTTTGTTTTAAAACATTGTCTCTCTTGTGGTTTTAGTGGTTAGTACAGACACTAAATAACAATGATTCTATAATTAATAATGATAATATCATCTAACAATATAAGATCTACTATTACTGGCTTAGACAGAGCTTAACTTAATTTTACTCTATCACAGAATAGCTGTGGTTAGAAGAGACCTCTAAGATCATCCAGTCCAACCTTTAACCTAACACTGCCAATTCACCACTACACCATGTCCCTTAGCACCTCATCTACACATTTCTTAAATACCTCCAGGGATGGGGACTCCACCACTGCCCTGGGCAACCTGTTCCAATGCCTAACAGCCCTTGCAGTGAAAAACTTTTTTACAAATCAAGCCTGTTATCCCTATCCGTACTCAGTTGGCTGATTAACTTTTTTTTCCCCACCGAAAGTACAAATTTAGAAGGGGATGAAGGGAATCTGTGGGTTTGTTGTTTTTAGACTTCTTTGTTTTCAAATGTACATCAAGAAACAAATTATTCTAAGAAAGGCTCAGAAATTCACCTTTTAAGTGGCAACGCTGCCTACAGAAAGCAAAATTAAAAGTGAACAGAACATACCTCAACAACCAAGATACTCCAGTGCTCAAAGGCAGACTCCTGATATTTTGGCATCTCATTAGAAGTCTCCTACTACCTCTGGTGCCTAAATGCGATCACAAACAAGCGGTACAGCATAGGCTGCTGAGCAGAAATCAGGCAAACAGACTATTAGAAAGGAGAGTCTATTGTGACAATGTTAAAGAGATGTAAGTTCGGCTCATTGATCTACAGTAAACCAGAATCAGGACCTACACTCTAAACCCAAATGTAAATTCTGTATGGTTATATTCAGAAAACACCGTTGATTCTAATGGAATTGAGCCAAATCTGCAAATGCCATTTCAAGAAGATTCTGGC
The DNA here is from genome assembly GCA_028020825.1 of Podargus strigoides. Taxonomy (NCBI): domain Eukaryota; kingdom Metazoa; phylum Chordata; class Aves; order Caprimulgiformes; family Podargidae; genus Podargus; species Podargus strigoides. The sequence continues at coordinate 12,635,304 of CM051631.1, forward strand.
TAAAAAGTTAAGCATCTTTACAGCACCAGTTATAGACACTGCCGTGGCTCTAAACTCTGCTGGTGCTAGTTGGGGGGGCAGGGGGGGACTGGTTTATGTAGTTGTCCTAAGAATAAAGAGCCAAAATGTGCCCAGAGTTGCACTTGAATGACTGGGAGTAGAAATGCATTTAAGAAATTCATACTAGATGCATTATTGACTCTTTTTTTTTTTTTTTTGTTTAATATTACCCTTTTACGTCTTGCAATGAATTATGAACTGTATTTTTAAGCTCATATGTATTTAAAATAATTAGCAATAACAACACCAACATTTTATTTCACAATTAAAAGATGTTCCTTCCTACTGTTTTCCTTGTGTACTTGTTCATTTCCCCCCACAATGAACACATAAGTAATGTGTAGACAGATACATTGTTTATTTATGACCCCAGTGACAGTTAATGTGGCATATGTGCCTACAATGTTTGACAGATAAAATGAGTTATTTACAGAAGCTGGGTTTATTATGTATGAATACTGAAGCAGCTATAGTATTTGGAAACTTCTCCATTTATTTTCCCAAGAGCTTGTTTCAGTGAAAGTTGTGGTATTTTGAAGTGCTACATAAGAGGATAGCACAAATACTCAGTCCAGTCTCATCTATAATGCAGTTGTCATCTGTATGTGCTAATTTCAGAGCGGTTTCTTCTGAATTTATTTTTACAGGTCTTGATCCAAACACTACTGAAGTCAATGACAAGTTTTCTGTAAGCAACAGTGGGTTTGGAATTCAGTCCTTAAAAATAAAATCTCTGCAGAAGAGTAGGTTCATATCTGGGTCTCCCTGTTTGGCATATTAGGTACAGATGTATGGGGTGGCAGGGGATGGGGTGGGAATGGAGAACACTTTTCATCTATTAACCTTAATTATAAAGGGCCAAAAATTGTTTCCACTGAAGCCAAAAATAAAAATTACACTGACTTGGGCAGGAGCATAAATTGATCCTCCTGGAGAAAATGCATTGATTTTTCCTTTTTAGTAAATAAACTCAAAAGCTTAGACACCAGATTTTGAAATAATTACTTTTATCATCTCTTTTATATGAAGCCAAATGTGCAAGACCAATGTCCTGTGGGGACTTTTTTTTTTTCCCTTTTCCCAACAGTCTCCATTTTCTGTCCTTCAGTTTTGGAATGGTTGAGAACATTCTCACTAAATGCTGCAGATAATGTCAGTGGCAGTGATCGCTGCCTTGGGTCTAAACCTGCTGCCTGTGAAGTGCACTGCTTGTTGTGCAAGCATGTTATGCAAGATGCTGCAGCTTTAAGAGCCCAGTGTCAAAGGTAATCCCTGAGGAGACTTGCGTAACAGCCACATGCAAAAATGCCAGTGTTGGCTTTTTGTTGGTTTTTTTTATTTTTTTTAAAAAAAGAAACTCTGTAATTTTCCAAATATTTTTTCCAAAGGCAACCTCAATAGAGCTGTGTGCACATTTTACTTGATTTTTCAAATGGCTTTACATACATCCTGTATGGTATATATTTTTCTACACAAATACAAACTCTTGCCACAGCTATCCAGGCCTCGAAACTTTTGGAACCTTTTCAAGGAATATTTGTGCTGTCTATCGTGGGCAGACCTGAGTTATCTCAGCCTGTGTTTCAGACTGGGAAAAAAAAAGTGTAAACCTGAGCTGAAGCTCTCAGCACAGTTTATTAGCTCAGACACAGAGCTGTGGTAAATGCAGTCCTGTGGCTTGGTTGGGTTTTTTTTTCCTTTCCTCAGAGAAGAGAGAAAGCAATCATTCACGAAGGAAAACTTGGTTCCAAAATATCTGCTATGTTCTTTGCCCAGTGTGACACTCAATCCAAGTTGAGACTTTGCTACAAGTATGTAGGATTATAGTAATCCATATGCAAAGTCTAGCCATCACCACCACAAAAGTACATTAAAAATGGTGGGAGAATATATTTGAATACCTTCTCTTCTACACATACACAAACACAGATGGCTTTGCTTCTACACCTCATACATGTGTACTATAATCACCTCAAGGTTTAAGAGCTGCTTGCTAACTCAAAGCCTCCTAACAGAAGATACTGGATTGCTTCTCAGGTACCAAGTACTCACTTAAAATGTTCAGGCTTTTCTATCACAGCCACAGCTATTTGCAATACACATCTGATGGTATATAAGAGGAAAGGAGTTGGGCAGAAGTGTCATGCACAGTTTACCTCTCCTTAGAGTGGATGTATTAGTGATCTGATCTAAAAACACGTTACTGTGGACACGGCTACTCCCTGCAAATAGTGGAGACAAGTCACAGGAAGAGCCTAAGACAGTTGAGAAGTCAGCCAAGAGAATATCCTACAGGTTTTCCATTGGTCCAGGTGGGCACTCCTGCTGCTGCCTCCTCTGAGTCCAGCACCCTGCACCTGGGTGAATACCTGCCTTACTCTTCCCTTGCACTTTTCCCCTTCTCAGGTCCTTATCTTTCTGTCTTGTCCACTGAAGCATGAGCTAATACCTTCACTTTTCTGCTCTTTTACCTAGGGATTGCAGTGCCTTCCTCTCCTCCAGCTCCTGAGGCACAGCTCTGCTCCCTACACCGCGGGCAACAAGCTGAACTGTGCTGCTCCTTCCCTTGTCCCACAAGGCAGACCCCCACCCTTCCCCACAGCAGGGGAACCGGTAAGTGCTGGGAGATATGGGACACCAGCACTGTGGGCAGAGCTGATCTTGCTTCGTTTTAAGTATGAAAGTAGCTGTGGGAACAAAGAGGAATTTAAGAAGTAATTGTATGATGCCACTCAGCAAGAGACAAACAAGCAATGCCAGTAAATTTAGGCATTGAACAGAACTGAGAGCATTCAGCTGAAAAATAATTCCCTTGGGTCTTACTTTTGAAGCGAGGACCAGGAAAGACACTTATTAGGGCCTGTGATACTTGTCTGTATTCAGGGCCAAAATTAGAAACCAGATGCAGTGAAGATCTCCACATGGCTTTATGTCACAGGAAAGCAGGCAACAAAATATGTAATTCCTTTCCACTTTCCTCATATGTGATCTATTGTGAAACCACAGTACTGTGCCAGGGAAAGCCTTTCCAGCCTCTGTATTGCAAGTGTGGACGTAGATCTAAGTGGTCATATGACTGTCTACGAACTACTTAGCTGTAAATTTACATCTGGATTTGTACATATGCACACACGCACAGAGAGAACAAACTGATGATGTCACTGCCAGAAAAATAATCATCTATGAAATCCGCAAAGTCTCAAGCTCACAAACGTGGTGCAGAAGTCAACTTTACTTCCAGTGATTTGAAGAACCAGGTACCCACAGAAAGTGAAGTCAGATGAGATCTGCAAGAACCCCACAAAGAAGAAATGGCCTGGTTGTGGAGGAGCCCAGACAGAGGCTGTAGCAGTTGGCAAAGTCAGGTAACACACCCTCAGCACGTTTTAGGCATTCCCCCATGTCCTCTGCCAGCTCCTCCTCCTCCTGGAGCTCATACCTTCAGTTCTGGTTGATTTTGATCAAGTCTTCCCTTTCGCCAACACAAACTGACACATTTTTACTTGCAGAGTTGCCTTCAGCCTGAGCTCCAAGTCCACTGGTGAAAGGAAACCCATTTCTCTTCCTATGCCCAGCTGGCCCCATGCCACCTCTCTCACCTGGGGCAGCCATGGAAGTAATCCCGCTACGCTCTGCTGCCACCTTTCTCTCTATCCACCATTACAACAAAATATCACGGGTAATCCTGGAGAGTGCCAAGTAAACACTCTCACCATTATACACAGGTTTGCTATCATAAGGGAGTTATGTTCAAGCAAACTTTTTATTAAGGGCATGGCAGAGAGATAGCATCTCTTCTTTCTGCCTCTGGCTGTTGACTTTAAACCTGGAAATCCCACTCAATAAGGATTTCTGATGGCACCAAAGTCCAATGCAGCTTTCAGTAAAGAACTATTGAAATAGTTTAAAGCCCAGCTCACATCTTCACTCACCATGCAGTGTCCCACATTAACTAACGGGAAAAAGAACGAAATACAGGGCCTTTACATAGTCAGGATCTCAAGTAAACTCAGCCTCGTTAAAGGACAATCCTTACAATGGTTTATCTGTGAACAGAATTTCCTGTGTATTTGACACAAATAGCCTTTTCTTCGGCATCAGAACTGCACGTCTTCTTATTCCAGCTATTTGTTCTTAAACAAACATATTTATTGTGGCTAATGAAAGGGGAAATCCCTCTCTCTGTTCATGCCTCTGTTCCCTTCTGTCCTTTAGTGACCTGACATGTGCCTCACCCTACAAACCAAAATGACTGAAGCAGCCAAGAACATGGAGAATTGTTCTGGGCTCCCACTTCTGAAACCACATGCAAGATTTGTTATGGAAAATCTCCCACGCTCGGCTGTAAAAATCGTCTCCCTTTTAACATGCTTAGTTATGGAAGTTGCCTCCATCACTTACAGAAGTTTTCCCTTCTCAAAGAACCAGCCTTAGGCCGTCCCTGAAGAGGCGCAGCCCATGGTGAAGGAGAAGGCAGAGTCTTCTCCATTCTGGCCATCTGCTTATATAGGTGTTTACAGTTTTTATAGGCAAGCTACAGAAGTCTGCCACCCTTTCTAAACCACTATGACAGTTAATTTTATCCCAGGTCACTACCTGTCCTAGTGCCAGGGAATTAAGCTGTATCTGCATTAGTAAGAAGCGCAGCACAATCAAAGTCGATCTCTGTGCATCTTGAGGGAGAGTAGGTGAGAGAAGGGGCTGTGTGGCATTAGTCTGACTTCTCCTGAGCAGCAGAGAGTATCTGAGGCATGTTATGGGCATTCCTGCAGAGCTTCTCTTGTTTTCCTTTCAGCCTAAAGACATTTACTTCACATATCTTGAGACCACTCTCCAATGAACCAAAGAGCAGCAACTGGGGAAGATCAGATGTGTTTCCAAAGTGTGCTCTTAAGATAAACTAAAATTCTAACAGAAATGCACCATTTTTCTTTCTAGCACCTGGTTCTTGTAACCAAGCAAAGTCAATATTAATATGATATTCCTGATTTAGCTAAACATCTGAAATCTGGTTGCTTATCTGAAGCCTTCATTATAGCTAAAACACTGGTTCTGAAAAAGAATTAGAAGTAAACAGGCCATCTCTCACAAAATCTGATACCTGGGACTAGGGACTTAAAGTACGCAGAATACTAATAAAAGCAGAAAAAACATTATTATCAAAATAAATCAAATATATTCAATATATCAAATTATATTAAAAACTGTAGCAAACAATTTTCTTGATGGAATGCAGGTGCAGTTACATCTTAATAAAATGTGTTTACAAAAACAGCATTTGCAAATTTTAATTTTTCTTCTCCTCTGAAGAGCAATAATTCTCTGTATCCCTGCTACATCCTACTCTTGCGGCTAGTCCTAAATAAGTCTTATTCAGACTGATCATTTATGGCCCAATTTTGCTGCTTCTGTTCAAAATCAGAAAGCCTTAGTCCTCATGGGGAATCAGTGGGATTACTTGCACAGCAATGCCAACATCAAAGGGTAAGACAAGTCTAACCTGGCTGTATTTTACAATCACCTCCACACCCCTTAGAGAACGCTTTGCTCCTCAGTCTGGTTTATTTTGTTTATCTGGAGTACAGAGAATAGGGTATTTTATGTTTTAAGGAACTGGCAAGAACTCATTTATCACTGCATGTAGGGGGAAAAAGCAATAGCAGTTCTAAGTACAAATTTAGTGGGATTTAAATGTATTTCTTGTATTCACAAGCAGAAACTTTTTGAATGCAGCCCCGCCTCCATTCCACTCTGCACAGTTTTCTATCTGGTGGTAGAAGAAATAATTTATGACAATGAGAAAATGTCAACTATTGGCACAGACAGCACACATTCCCTTATTGGCTTCTTGTGACTCCACAGACCTTAGGAAATTTTAATGGTAAAGTTTTGCTTTCAGAAATATCGGCAAAGCCCTAAATCCCTGATTTCCAAACTTGGATCTGCAAATCATTTGTGGCCCAAGACATGACAGTGCGTGGTCCTCACCATGAAACCATGTTAAATGGTGACCTTTGTGATCATGGTATTGTGCAGTAAATGATGTGGTTGCTAGGATGATTGCTTTGAATAAAAATTACTCTTTTTAATATTTCCCTAGCTAAATTTGTACCATATTTCATTTCAATGTGTAACTGCATGTATTGGTGGGAAGGATAGATGTTACAATCTTTCTTTCTTCCCAATGCAAAATATACTGTCAGGTTTAACTTCACAAGGAAGTCACTTAAGAAGGCTATTCCTGGATGTAAAGAGAGGTTCAAAATTAAGCATATTCAAGTGTTACTAGCAAGTGCTAGTAGAAATTATATATTTATCGAGATTTTTTTAGTTTCTGATGACATGCAAGTTAGGATTTTGTGGCATCAAAAGGGATTAAATCCCACAGATGTACGTTACTGACCAGCACATGAAGCCTTCAGGGTGTTCAGGGTGAACTCTAAGTAATAAAATGCAAATCCTGACTCCTTCAAGTGACCTGCTGATCTTTATGGTTTTCTAAGTTTACAAAGGGTACATATGTCAGTGTTTTAACATGTTTAAGAAAGAATTATCTCAATGTTTATATTTAAAATACTGGCAAATGTAAATGGGTGCCTGGATATTTACAAACAGCAGAAGTAATTGCCAGCTTGTCTTGTGGATTTAAGTGTCACAGCTTGCAGCTCAGTGAAATATAGCCCAACGAGTTTACACATCTGGGGGATAGAACAATGGGAAATTATTCTGAGGAAGCATGCAAGGGAAAGCAGCATGTATTAACTGAAATATGTTTAGACTGGCAGTATTAATTGGCAGTATTAATGGGGATTGAGGCTTACACCTATGATCACTGACTCCTCTCAGAGATCTTTGCAAATCCAAGCAAAAATAGGCTCATTAGCCTGGAAAGTGACTGAATCCGTACTTACCTTGCCTTTTCCTCCCTCTGCTCCCCACACTTTTTCTTTACACTCAGTGTCATTTTACAAATTGCTACTTGAACAGCAACCATAGGAAAAAAATAAAGTCAACACCTACCTTCTTCTTAAGTTCCCCACACTGGATGTACATAAAATCACCCCTGCCAATGTGATCATGGGAGATCAAGCCTGGGATGCAACCTCTGGAAGGTCTTGGAGGTGGTTTCTATATATTCTTTTTTCATGGAAAAAAATGGTCATGCCCTCTCTAGGAAGAGAAAAGGGTCCTCCCTACTCTGCAGGCCAACCATGGCCTCTATCCTCAGTTAGGAGTTAGGTATCTGTAACACTACCATAGATATCCCTACCTCCCTTGTGTGTATTAATTTAAGAGTATGAATATACCCATTTTACATAATTAACTCACTTTATCCTATTCTGCTGCTCTCAAGACTCAGCATGAGGGAATCAGAAACAAACTTCACAGTGACCCAGCAGGAACAGAAAGGCAAAAGTGAATTCTACTCGCAACAGGAGACCTGATGTTGGTACTTGCTATATCATCATGATTTTCAAAGGAGAAATTTTAAAACTTCCTTTGGCCTGAGATGAAACTCGTGGCATTTTAAACTGTTTTTCTCTCACTTTATTATATGAGGGAACCATTCAATCTTTCTTTTAAAATGGGAAATGGTATCACTCTCTGCCATAATGAAAGCCTGTTTTAGATTGTTTTATTACACAATTTTTAAATGCACATTGCCATATCAGAGGAGTGTATTTACATTTACCTTTCTAAAACACACAGTATATTATGTTGCAGTTAAAAGCCCACAAACTCAATCTGATATTTCTTCACTAATTTATTCCCAAGCCAATATGTATTTTAATGTTCCAAACCGTTGCTAATTAACACATGGAAATATTTTAACATGGATTTTGATTAATTCCATTTAACAGTCTAACCAGTGCTAAAACATATGTGGTGTGTCATTTCTTTCTTTTGAGGAAGGCATTGGCATTAAATCTTTCAATCTTCTTGAGCACCAAATGCTAATTTCAGGAAGATTAAATAACAGACTGCAGCTACAGTTTCCTTTCTTTACTTCCCAGAAGGTGAAATGAACATATTTATGTGGGAGGAATTTCTTTACTGCACAAGCCAAAATACAGAAATTAGATTTTTTTTTTTCCAACATTGCTAATACACTAGCAATCGCCTGCCAACTAAATAACTTTAACCTATATCTGCAGTTCATGGAGAGTTGCCAAGTTATATGTTCAACTTTCTTTCACTCTGTTTTTTTTATTAAAGTATTCCCATATGATGTTTTCACCTGCAGCTCCTAAATGCTTTTCCATACTCGAATCAGAGACTACTAGCTTATAGTGGGCTGGCTCTGGCCATAAAGCCAGAAATGCTCATATAAGACCCTCCTCTGATTTTCACAATTTGAAGGTATGTTATAAATATAATTCATGTGGTATTGCTCTAATGGTTTAAAATCTGAGTATGGTTCTGCATGTCAATGAACTAAGCACACAAAATACCTAGAGGTGTATATGAGAGTAAGCATCTTATGCATGTAAAAGTGGAAGAACACAGAGCAGGAGGAGGCTGCCTCCTGGATCGTGGGTTAATTGTTTGTGTATCACATACAGCTTTCACAAGATGGAGTGTGATGAGTTTAAGAACAGTTAAGCACTCCTGCTCTTGCAATTCACACCAGAAAGCTAACCACACCTGAGTACTATTGTTCCTCTTTCCTCTACAGTGAGTCCAGGTTCTCTGTCCTCACTTCCACTGTCCATTCTCTACTTTGTGGTCAGCACGTTCCTGCTGAAAGCTGAAGCAAAGGTTCACTGTATGTTCAGAGCACACCTACATCTCCTTCACGTCTACCACACCTCTGTTGCATAAGTAACCTTTTCTGTTTATTCTTCTCTTGGCCTTGTTTTACTTGTTGCAACATTCTCTGTAAATCTTTGTTCAGCTTGACAGTATAGGGTACTATCCCTCCTATACCTTTCACCAGCTGTATTTCAGTCTCCACTGCTAACATAGCCTCTGAAGAGTGGGTTGTGTTTTGTTCCCTATTACCTCTGGCATTTGCAAGAGAGCATTCCAGTTGTTTCTCACTGATCGACGCCTACCAGATAAAGCAAAGTCCAATTTTCTACTTGACTACCATTTTCATCAGGATTAGAAGTATCTTCTCTGAGTCTATATTTACACCCACTGATTTTCTTGTATTTTCTTCATGCCTCTTTTCGTACATTTAACAGGTGTGTGTTGGATGTAATCTTTTCATCATATTCACTAAATAAGAGGCCCTGGGAGAAAGTCAATTATAGCTACTAGGAAGAGTCCCTGCTCTTGTTCAAGAGGCTGAGACAGTCCTGAGAAGCCCTAGGTTCAGTCCCAGTGATGACTCAAAACAGCTGTCATTACCCATGCAAAAATGTGTGCACACTCTTGCCTGTACTTTAAAAAACATGACTTCTGTGTTCTCAGACTATTTAAAACCTTAAGTCCTCTGCTCTCTGCAAAGAAAAGAACAGAAGAATTTGTGGGTAAAATATCCGAAAATTATGACAGGAAAGAGCAGTGAATGTGTAGGTGGGTTCTTACAAACTAGCTGTGAGTTACTTTAAAGGTTTGCATCAGATAAAACAATATTTAACACAGCTGATGGCAAAGTTTACAAATGGTCATTCATTCTAGCACAAAAGGCCAAACACTGATAGCTGCATACCTGCCAATCCTGTTCGCAGTAAGACGCATGCATGCTGTTCACTCAAGGGCTGTTCACAGCTCAGAGTGAAAACACAGATCATAAAAAATTCAAATACCTGCAAACAGCATTTTCTCATCTTTTCTTACATGAGCATTCTTTGTTTTACAGGCCACAGAGAATATATTTATTAAAGCTGGTCATGTTCCAGAAAGGTATTAAAAAATCGTGCAAAGGCTCCAACTTGGTTACACCTGCTCGTCTGGTCCTAGAAGAACGCCCTTGTTAGCTGACAACTAAGCAGACTTTCAAGATCCAAAAGCATCTTTCCTTATGCATTTGTATGCCAGATGGATAGAAACAAGATGCTGAAAAATTAGCTCTGAACTCCTGGTCATTATTCAAAACGTACATTACCAGTCAATGCGAAGATATCACTTACCACTGTTTTTGTAGCCCTATGATTTTCTTCCTTAAATTAATGGGAGGAAGCAGAAAATATGCAGTTTTAGATATGGAAAAGCAGCCATAATAATGCTTTTCCGTAATATATCTGAACAATAGTCCTTTAAGGGTGAAGAGAAAATATTATAACCCCCTTTCCTAGTCAGATGCACCAAAGCACTGAGGACCACTGATCAAAACAAGAAACAGGACTGATAGAGATTTCTGCCTTCTATTTGATTAAAAAACCTCTACAAATTAAACTGGCTATAATGACTTCAAGAAGTACCAAAGTGACGGTCCCATAGTCACACACCAAATCTCTTGGCGGAGTTATGAATACACCTTGCAGTCCCCCTGCAGCCATTAACTTGTGCCTCTGCATTTTTACTCAAACAAATCAAATTCTACTACTGCTCTCCCCAAAGCCTTTGAGATAATTTTACTTTGTGACATTTCATATGGCACCATTTGAATAACAATATTTCTTACACTTAACTCGGACCAATAACAAGCCATTTATAAGCAGTTACTTTGGCACTGAGAATTTCAAAAAGGTTAAAAAAAATGTTTTCAGGACACCATAAGACCGACTCCTCACAAATAGAGGTACTCTAATTTCACTGAGATTTTTTTCTTCCTCCCAGCAAGAAAAGATTACGAGTACTTAAAAAACAAAAAAAACCACTACAAATGCATAATGGGAAAGAAGGTATCTAACCCTTCCTTCCCCAAATCAAATATATATGGTCAGTTCTTTTAACCACACCTATTCAATGGACTTTAATTAAAGTGTCCTGTTCTGCAGTCTGATATGAAATGCAAAGTTCAAATTGATCACAGTGGTTTAACATCAGGCCCTAAATATGCTTATTTATGTTTTATTTAAAATAGGAAAGCTGTCTTCTTGCTATCCCTGCAAAATAGCTTCGCTAGCAATTGTCCATGCAATCAGACAGTAGCCTTAGAAAGGCCACAATAAGAGGTCTTCAGTCGAGTGGTGTCATATGGTCCTCGTTTAGAAGTATCACAAGAACATTACTTCTCACAGTATTTACAAATGAGAAACATATGACTGTAACCTGTAATACTGCAAGAAATACTGCTCTTTGGGTTTGTTTTTGGCCTCAGACTTTTGAAATACGAACCAAGCAAAGGGATTTCAGCTTAACGTGTGATTCAGTCTGTTCTTGAGAGCTCAAAGTCTGGGGGACAGCTAGAGCTTTCATCTGAAAAAAAGTGACTTGCCCACAACTATGGTAATGTACTACAGTTGACAACTAGAGTGGCATATATATATATATATATCAAAAAGGTGTGGGGGTGGTTAAAGACATCTACTTTCCATTTAATTAAAAAAAAATAAAATTAAACTGGCTGTGGTTCTTATAAAGAGTTTTGTAAGTCATACATAAGCCTCTTGCATTTACTATTTAGGTTCAATCAATATGGTTATCTACCTGTCAATTTTTCTTGCTCTTCAATGCACAGAGAGAGCAGCCTTTTTTATAGCTAGCTCAGAAAGCACTAAGCTAATCAATACATGCAGCGATAACAGAATGATTTGAAACACATAACAGAAGCTTATCACTTTTCAGTATACTGAACCCGTCAAAATATTTTCCTAGAAGTAAAGCAAAAATAGAAGTTCTCCATTTTTTATTACTTAAGTGGGTGGTGACATAGATGATGTAGGACTTTTGGATTTGTTCCTAGCTTTGTATTTTTGGGAAAATTTGGTAGACAAGCATTTACTACTTTGTAGGAACGTGAGACCAATTGTGTGAGATTTAAAAACTCTGCTTTGAGAAACAAACATTATCTCAATTGCCCTTGATTTCCCATCCCTAAACATTTAATGGAAATCCATGCATTGCTCTGGAGAAGGGCACATAAAATTTTCCAGGAATGCATCTTCTGATGTTCCCACAGACCTTAACACCCTTTGCTTTACTCAGTACTCTCAGTAATTCGTGTTCAAGCCCAAAGTGAGAAGCACAGGCTTTCTTTCAGCTGTCTCCTGCTGAGTTAGTAGATTTGAAATAATTTGTAAGCATCTGATTCCTAGAGGTTTAAATATACATACATGTATGAAGATTCTGGAATTTAATGCATCAGAGATAGGATCAGTTGTTACTGTGGTCTCTAACCTCTACTTTTTTGAAGAAATGCATAGGATTTAACTATGCAGTTCTCTGAGTGGCAAGTAACAATCATTTGCCATTTAAGTAAGTGGAATTCTACATAATACAAAAGCTCTTAGTGATGTCCCAGGCTTGCCACAATTTACCAACTGTTAAATGCAAGCTCAAAATCAATATATATGTATGTCTGTAGGTACGTACATAAAGACAGACTAAAGAGATAAGTTAATAAGAAAGGAACAGGAAATAATGTTTACAGCTTAAGGCTTTCTATCAATTTTTCTATCAGTTTTAGCTCCAGGGCCATTGTTATCAATACTGTGTCATGATATCTGGTGCATTTCGGCATGTGCCCCTGAAGTCACATGATGGCCTTGCAGTTCTAAAAGGTCTGCGTCACAGTTTCTGCATTCTCAGAGGCTGGCAAGCCTGGGTGCTAGTGGTTACACTGAGGTTTGCTCAAGGCACCAAACCATAAATTTTTTTACCTTCACCCTTAGAAAACAATACTGATAAGTGAAACAAAGGAGAAAGGTAAAAGATACCAAAAGGATCACAAAATCATAAAGAAATCCTTACAGGTCATAACTAAAAGTCTACAGAGGCTCTGCTGTTCCTATATCTCTACCAGAAATGGCCACGCATGGCGCAGACAGATCTGAAATAGCTCTACGCAGGTGACTCAAGGTCTGCAAATCACACCACAGCATCCACTCAGAGACAGGGATTAGTCCATGGGTGCATAAGTGCTGCTAACCCTATGTTCTGAATCAGTCTGGTAAGACTGTGTGAACTTAGCGTGAATCTCTACAAACTCAGAAATCACTAAACCCAGATCCACTGCACAGTGGAGACATGCCAGCAGCAAGGCATTAACAACGTTGTCCACTCCAGAGGAGCTGAAAGATGGATGGGCATCTCTGAGGGCAGAATTGGGCCCAGCAAACGAGCAAAGATTCTTAGAGCAACACCTCAAGTGACACAAATTATGTTATAAAATTGATGACTTCCTTTTTACACATGGCAGAATGCTTCCAGGGCACTCAACATCTTATTCCATTAAGCCATGATAAATGAGACCATATTTCCACATCAGTCGGAACTCATCTTTTAAATCTGCTTGTTCAAATATTTGGTTACTTACTGCCCTTCCCCTCCTTAAGATAGCAAGAACTGTCTTTTTCAACTTTGCACATCTTAATAAATGCCATTATTGCAGGACTATCACCTAGGAATTTCATTTCTTCGCAGCATTCCTCATCTTAAAGGCATGCAAAATTTTGAGAGAAATCACTGAAAAACATTTGGTGTGCAACCTCTATTTATACACTCAGCAACTTAAATAAATGGACTCAAAGACACAAGAGAGCCACAGAACAAATTATAGAGAAATGCCCCCTCCCCCCAAAGTAAGACACCTACTGCTAGTTTGAAGAAGATCACCACCACCACCTGGAACAGTGTTGGGATGGAAACCTGTGGAGCAGGAGCAAAATTGTTTCGAGCAGATCACTATGGCTCGAGGTGGATAGGGAAGGTTCATAAATTGATAAGCACCACCGAAGGATCATAAGCCTCCACATCAATTGTATAAAGATTACAACAGAGCCACTCGCTGCAGACATTCTGGAAAGGTTATGGGTTTCACAGGTGTGCACTGTCAGTTCTGGTTAAGCTTAAACTAAACCAGTTATCTATAACATTGGATTGGAAGGAGTTTTATTGCTGAACGCAGGGTAAATCAAATTCAGGATACACATCTGTGGAAAAACACAGAGGGCCAAAGTTCACAGTCCTGACACAGGCGAAAAAAATCCAACCCTCCCAGACTCAGGAGGAGATTTGCCTGTAAAAGATCCATCAGTCTGGCTATTGTCATATGTTCTGTATCGGAAAGGAAAGTTATTCATCACCTTAACACAGATTTGGGTTTTCTTTCCCTCTTCAAATTACTCTTACCTCTTATAACACAGACTGTTTTAAGATGATTATCTGCATTCATTTCTAAAGTGCCTAGAGTTTACCATTTATCTGATCATAAATGAAATTAATCATACACCTATACTTTTCACTACACAGGATATAAACTAAAGCAAATATACCGACAAATTCACAATGTAAGTTTTCATCTGTGTGACTAGGAATCTCTCCAAAAACAACAATTCACATCAGAGGTTGTTAGATCTCTGCAAAAAGACTGTGGGTGAAATGCTGCACCGAAAAAACACTGCAAACAACTCGATTTCAGCAGTGTCAGGATTTCACTCAGAAATTAAAGACAGAAAAAATGCATTCTTAATAGTTGATACAAGTTGCAAAAGGTACATTCTATTTCCAAAAATACTTTGTATTAATGCTGCACTTTAAAGTGCCTCTGTTGACTTGCAGTGTTAATAGATGGCAAAAGTGAAAAAAAGTATTTGCTTTTGCAACATCATTATTTCCTTTGCATGCAATTATTTACTTGCCAAACAATGCTAGCGACAAATTGCAACAGACTATGAAGCCATCTAGATCAGCAGATTTTTAACCTAAGGTAAAAATAAACAGAAACATCTGTAAAGTAATCTTGTACAAAGCTACGTTTATTAACAAATACATTTTCTAATAAAACACCATCTGCAAGCAACCCTCAGCTTCCACTTGATATAAATAGGCCTTTTACTGTTTTCAGATGCAGTTCCCAGAAAATTATTCCAAGCTCTACTGTGAAACACATCAGTCTTTGTTGCTGCTTGGAATGTTAATAAATAACATCAAGTTTTTAAATAGTCAAACAAATTATTGGCTTGAAACAATTATTCCAACAGAAAAAGCTGACCTTTTGCAATAAAGTAGTTTAAGAATGCATCGCTTCTCATTCCTAGTATAAAAAAATTACCAAGCAGGGAAATATTTTGGGGAAAACAAAAAGCTATGAAAAACTCATATTGCAATTCAGCTCATACATACACTACAACCCATCCTCGCAAAGGTTACTGCTTTAGAGAAACTCAGAATAAGAGAAAAAGTATACAGAGTATAAATGGTTCAGTTGGTATCCTTATTATAAATCTGTGCTTGGAACAGACACGAATATGAACCAACCAAAATGTTCCCGACAGGACTTCTGTACTGACCAGCAATAGAAAATTCAACAGCTTAAACTGTTGGAAGCAGAGATTGGGACCGAATCCCAATATTAAGAGCTCTTCAAAATGCATGAAAGCTTTAATGGGACACATTTTCATAAGCATTACTCAGAACTTAAGCCACATTAATTCCATTAAAAGCAATAGGAATATAGTAAACTGCAAATAAACTCTTGACTGGTAGAACTATTTAGTACCACTGAAATTTGAGCACTGCCATTTCTCCTTAGAGTTTAAAACCATAATCTTTCTATCAAACTAACTCCTAACTGAAAATACAAGAGTGAAAATTGCAGATGAACTAAGATATTAAGAGTTCTCTGTCCAGAATTCTAGCTGGTATAAATATATTACACCCAGAAGAGCTCTAGCCTTCAATATTCATCAGAAACAAGCAATGTTAGTATTCCAAACTGTGCTTTTAAAACTTCATTAAATATTGCTACTAGGACTATCATAACAAACTTTGCCAAAAGTAGTCATGCACATTCTAGAAAAAAAGGAATGTTTTAGACTGTAATTCCAGGAAATGGAACTGCATATTTCCAGAGAAAAATATTCAGTGCGTTAAATACTCAAGTGGTACTTGAGAGAAAATATCGTAAACTACTTACTTCACTAACAGGAGGAATGTTGAGCTTTGGTACTTTGTTTTTCGAACTAGGTGTGTTCACTTTTCCTTCCAGCAGTGTTCCAAACGACTGATTTCCATATCCACTCTCTATTTCTATCGGAGGTTTCAGTTCAGGTGAGTCATTGGGTACCTGGTCCTGGCCATCCATAGGCCTGACATATGCTGTAGGCTTTTGCTGGACCATGCTGTTTTTACAGTGAAGTCCTGGTGGGAAATTCTGGGTTGAAAGACCGTTGTTTGCAGATAACAAAGAAGTGGAAGGAAGTGGAGATCCAGGACCGTGACCTACAAATTCAAGCTCTGTGGGTGACTTCGAATGACTGTTTTCCTTGTAAGTGTGTTCTCCAGGTGCTGACTTTGAATGAGTGTGCCTCCTCGAATGTGAAGATGCTGCCACAGAATTTGCTTCCTCGGTTCCTCCACTTTTATGCTGCTCACTCTGACAATTATAGAGGTCTTCATATCTGCCCTGTGGCTGGTCATGAGAAGAGCTATGCTTTGTCCGACTCTGCTGACTACTGGATTGGCTTGGCTGGGCCCCACTAGAGTTGTGACCACCACGTGACCAGTCTGTCCTCGACTTCCTGCTGCTCTGGTGACTGTGTAGCAAAGTAGAATTAGATGACAATGAAGAAGGTGGAGGCATTGATGTCGATGAGTGGCCACTGATCTGATGAGATGGGATCATCCTGTTTCTTGGTTCTGGGAAAAACGTCTGTTCATTTTTGTCAATGGGTGTCTGTGGGACAGAATTCTTTGGGATTCCTACTAGGTGGCTCTGGTTGGAATGGTTGGTTAACAGGTCCTTCATCTCATCATAATTTCCCAATGTGTTCTGGACACGGTTTGCAAGGGCATCGCCTTTATTTGTCTAAAATATTAGAACAAAAAAATAAAGGATAAGAGTGAGTAAATTCCTGATTATGAAGTTATTTCTCAGAATAGTTGTCTTAGAAGATGGCAAATGTTAGCTGTTTAATGGTGTCATGCTGACATTTAATTTAATTTCAATTACATTTTGCATATGTTATGGAAGAAAAACCTATCAATAACTGTTCAAAGAAAATCTTGAGGCAGGCTTCCATGAGTAACACTTGTATACCTCTTCCCATTTTTTTAAATATGCTCCAAGAGAAGTGTTTAAATTGCATCAGTTATGGATGTTCAGAGCAAAGTAAGCTGGTTTTATGTCAGAGACAGTGGACTTGTACATTTCATATTATGCAAAACATGAATGCGCAATTACTGGCTACTGAGTATTTGAATTGCAATCATGCAGTTTAAGTATGTTATTGCTCTATCAGCCCCTTGACCCATAGTCCTGTCATAAATAGAACCTGGGTAGTCTGTAATAAACATACAGAACCAAACTCTTCACTCCAGTGTAACTCCAATTACTTTTCTACAGAGTTAAGTTTGATTTGAGGTATCTACCATCTGAATCCAGAAGAGAAAAAGCTTCTACGCACTCAAATGCTGCAGTAACTTCAAGTAAAAGATCATTCAAAAATATTTTCTCATAGAACATAAATAGACATGATCGCCACATTCTTAAGTATGGGGATTCTTCCGTTGTCTGCCGGATGGTTGTATTTGTGAATCATGCTTTTCTCCGAATTCCAGTAATTATTAAATAAATACTGAGTCATCTGTGTTTCACTGCTATTATACTTCTTCTTTTAAAGCATGAAGTGAGGGGTTTTTTTGTTGCTGTTTGGTTTTTTTTTCCCCTCTTCCCTTTCACTTCTAAAAAGCTGGACAAATAAGCCGGAAGCTATAATTAATACACAGCTAATTTCCTCACTCTTGCTGTTCTACTCACTCCACAGAGACCCAAAGTACCAGCCTTCTTATTGACCTTCATGTTCCATTGAAATGACCAGCAGAGAACTAAAACATCTTACTCCCCATGCTTATTCTTTGACAGGACTCAAGGGATAAAAACAAAGCAAATCTATAGTTCCAGTTCAAGCAGATGGTTAACTTCTATAGTCTGGAATTAAATGATGAAGTTGCAGTGTATGTAAGATACTTCAGGATGCAGTCAGCTATACTGGTACTTATGTTTGGGGCTGTTTTTCACTGAGTACAGCAAGTAATGCCACAGTCCGAAGACACCTTAACACCAGGCCATAAAGATGGGGAAAGGCAGCACTATGAATTTGTGCTTAGTTAGTGTCACACTTCATTCCTCGAGGAGGGATCCTACTATGCCACTGATCCCATTTTCCTCAAGTATTAAGAAGTAGTTTGAGTGATGAAAAAAATCCATGCATGGATTTCTCCTGAAACATCTGCTTATATTACCCACTGCTGAACTACTCAGGAGATGAGAAGAATATTGCAGAAAGATTTTTTTTCTCCTTAGTTCTGCACATGCCATAAAAAATGTTGAAAAAGAAGATAATAAATGCAAATTTCCTTTTGCTCATTCCCAGGGACTGTAACATATATTACCACTGCACTGAGGCAGTGATTTAAAAATTAACTGTTCAATGTTGGTCTCATCTATATACATTTTGCCAGTGCTCCTAACTGACACAGTTAATAATCCCAGTTGTGGAGAACCACGAATCACTTTTATTCACTAAGTCCCTAGGTTGGTCATTTTAGTGGCAAAAATTATATTCTAGCTAAGCCAAGAATAAGCTCTTTGTATATGAGCAGTCTCCTTCAACTGAGTTGCACAATGAGCTGTTTGGGCAGCAGCCAAAACCAGGCTCTCTCTGTTCAACCCCCAAATTTAAAACAAGGAGATTCCATTGTGCTTAAGGGCCCAGCAGGAATTATGATGCGAAGTCTAAACACTTACATACTTGTTCTGTTTCCTCCTTCCCCAAACTCTTTAACTCCTTATGGGATAGCACATAGGAAACAACCAAGTATCAAAAAATGCCTGACCACCAACCTCCACCTCTGGTTCAGATACACTTCCAGGATGCATTTAGCTTACCTTCCAAAAAGAAAAAGTTTTAAAAAAAATATTTTAAAAGTACTGACAACATATAACACTCCAAAATCACAGCACTTTAAATGGCTCTTGTCTAGATCCTCACAGAGGGAATCAATATTTTAATTTGAATGCTTTTCAATCATTTCTGTGTTGAAGGTATCTCTGGGGATAAGAGACACTGTATAAATGTTAGATATTATTATTTGTAGTCATTTACTGGGAGCAATAATAAAAAAATATGTATTTCCTAAAAAGAATGGAGATTAAATTAATTTAAACATCCTTAGTATATTTTAAGTGCACTAAAGCTCATATCCAATAGTTATTGAGGTCAATGGAAAGATTATTACTCTCTTCAATGGCCTTTGGCCCAGACTGCAAAGCAAAAATCACATACGAATGTGTGTGGTAATTTGGCTTATGCTTAAATAAAACTAGAGCACACACATCTAAGATCAGACTTGAGCATCACAACCCAAACTGGTGTGTAGTGCAGTGTGCTACCTGTATTTAAGACAAAATAAAAACATTGATGTTATACTTTATATTTCCTCCACAAATTCAGGGCTCTCATGAGAAGCAGAGTATTCTTGACAAGCCTGGATACCAGCAAGATAAACAAATTCAGTCATAATTTCTGCTTTCTCTTTGATACTTCCAGATTGGAGACAATTTCTACCTTCGTATTCTGGATAATTGGCTGATTTCTTGAAGGAAACCTCTATACGTCTTATTTTCTGAACAGCATGTCGAATCACAATTTTGCTGCTATCAAGGAAATACAGCATTTTCTTAGTATTCCAAGGCATAAATTATACGTCTGGTTTGTGACTCATGGCTAGTAGCCTTCCCCCTCATTCCAGGCTCTTGTTAATTTAGGAAATGTACACTTTCCTACATTTACTTCTATTGCTTTCAAAAAAGATCTGTAATAGAATCCTACTGGAAGACTAATTTGCTAGCTAGCTATTGCATTATCATTTTCCAAATAAAAGAACTAATGCACTCAAACTTACAGGCCCAATTAACAATGGTTTTGTGAAAAATTGTACAAAACTTGAGGTTTCATAATTCATTCCCTTTCTTGTGCCTCATAGTTAAACTAACCACCATGGATTGGAAGCTGAGTTCTTTTTTGTGCTAAGCGTGAATAGCATGGAGGGGCTTTACCTGAAGAAGATAAATGATTTAACATTCACCAAAGGCTCTCCAATGGAAATGCTGCCCATTGGAGTCTCTTTCTCAAGTTGAACTCTTCTGAGGCAATTCCTTTGAAAAGTAACAAGAATATTCCTACCGTTTCCTCTAAATTACTCATCTCTGAAACTCTTTACTAATTCAAAACATTAAAAGGTATCAACAACTCAGTAGTAAAATTGCAGCTTCTCACAGGAAAACTGACACTGCTTTTTCAAATGTCTGTTGTCATAACACTGCAGGCTCTTCTCTGATCACTTCTGCAAAATCAACCATTAGCAGGTTGCCCCAGAGCTTGAAGACAAGACCTGCAACCCACTTGTATGAAAGGGCAACACAGCCCTTGCTGCCCAACCTTCCCAAAATAATGCTGGATATCATCACATTGTCATGGTGGTGTTTCCCCACATGAGGCATCGGAGCTTCAAGAGAACACTTATCTTTTAATAAGCATGTACAGATGTGGTTTATACACCCACAGAAATAAATATCTCTTTTCATGTATGTGTACACATACACAAAGAATCAATGCAGAAACATGCACTTGTCCAAAACTATAACTATCACCCATGTTTTATTTGACAGAAAGAAAGATGCTCTAACAGCTGGAGCAAAGAGACGATAGATGGAGGCAAACACTCCACACATCTTGTGATACACAATGGCAGTAAGCTCCATGAGAAAATCTGAGCTCCCTTCTTTGACCAAGTCCTAATATCCTCAACTTTAGAGCGATCTTAAAACACCTGCCAGTTGTCCAGTCTTTAAAACATCAAAACAGCAGTGGAGGTATTTCCTACCCCATCGGTCCCTCCTCTGGGTTACTGTTGAAGCAAATGAGCAAGGAATGATAAACAAGTAAGAACACTAGGTCTGGGAATAAAAGAAGGGAAAAAGAGGCATTTTCTCTTTCCTGAGTCCTGATATTCTCACCTTTCCCTTTGCCACTGTAGTCTCCATCTTACCTTGCACCTCCAGATCTTTCAGAAATGTACCAGCCATCCCTTGAGCTGATGCTCATTGCTAGCCCAGCTGAGGATGTGGACCTTGTGCCCACCACAGGCCACAATAGTTGACTTTGCTGGGTAGTGTTTTGTCTCATTCTGCTCCCAATGAGAGCAACCAGAAGAGACAAGAGGGGTGCAGCATGTTGTGTGCACCCAGCCTTGAGTCTCACCCACACAGAAACCTGTGTTCGTCTCAAAATGGAAAAGGAATTAGAGCTGAACATGCAGTGCATTTGTTCTCACCTCATGGCATCTTCATTTTATTTTAGAATAAACATGAACAGGACCTTGAATTTAGTTTTGCACTTGTTTAAGATACAAGTCACTACATATCCACTAAGAGTTAGATCCAGCTTTCCTTAGTTCCTAGGAAATTGTAGCTGAGGTGCAGCCGGATCCAATCTTAGTCTCAGACTTAGTCAATGGTTTGTGTCTAATGGAATTATCCATACAGTATTTACAATAATATTGAGTGGCTACATGGATTAGTAATGTTTCATAGTATTGATACAGCATGTTATCAGTCACCTACCGAGGGTCTGTCATGGGTAAGGGATCTCTCTGCATTGGGTAAGGAAGGATCTCTTAGTCTCAGGTAAGAAATCTCTGTGCTTGAGAGGTGTTCCTGCTCCCAGGGAGAGTGCTCCCAGGTGCTCCCAGCTACAATTCAAGAAGAGCTCAAATTGGGCACATCTTGATGATAATATTTATAGGGTGAAGTAGTTGGCTGCTAGTCAATAGAACAAGCAAGATAGATGCCTTCACTTTAGCTCTGATATATCTTGTTCTGTACTTCAGTTATCTTGCACTTTGGTGTTTTGAAAACACCTATTGAAATATTTTTCAAGACATCATTCCCTTGCACATGAGCCAGGGGCTTTCCAGCTTGCAAGCTCACCCCATGGACATGAGGTCTGTTGCTCTTTAGTCAGCCTGAACCAAAGTACAGCTTGGAGTCAAGCTTATCTGTCACACTTTCCCAGTCTATAATTATTATACACCCTTTGATAATAATACCAGTCTTTCTTCCTCCTTTTTGGACAATTTTCAAAGAGCCCTCATCCTCCCTACAGCTGCTAACAATGTAAAATGGAAAGATGAAGTGGTGGCTTTTCAATGGATGTCACTGATTGGGAGGAGAAAGAGATATGGAAATTTACATTCTGATGAATTCTTCAGGGAATGTCTTACTGAAAATCAAAGCAGCAGAAATCATAAAGGGAGACATCCCTTGGTGATGAAAATCTCAGGCAGCAAAGCTCCTTAGAGAGAATAAGTCCCTTCCATACCCTTGTTATGCTCCCCAAAGATTCAGTCTCCCAAAAGACTTCTTTGGATGGCTATGATTGCACAAGAAAGCTTATAGACTCGTTATCTATAGAGAGAATATTGGTTTTAAAACCTCAGATATATTTTCTTCTTAAAAATAAAAGGACTGAGTGCTAGCTTTGTAGGTACAAACCCACTTGTAGAGAGATCAGCCACACATACTTCTACTGCAGGATTTTGCTATTTGTTTAGAAGAAGAAATCTTGAACTGGATTGAAAGAAAATTCCTGATTCTGTCCATACTAGCATGCATTGTTGGGCAGAGCACTCAGTTTGGTCTGCTGCCATACGCTGATTTGGATAATCAGTGTATTCAAGAGTATAAGTACCAAGGCAGATGTGATACTTTCATTTCTTACAGGTGATGAGAAGCTTTATTTGTATTTGTAAAATGCATTCAGGTAAAAGTCTGAAAACGTAAAGCATAACAATGTAATTTACCTTGTAGGGTTCCCCAAAGAGGTTAAAACCTGAAGCAAAGAGATCTTCATCTTGCTGGACTTCCTGGTTTCTTCTCTCCCATTCTTTCCGCTTAAGTGCACTCCGGTCTTGCTCATAGTGACTGAAGAAGAGAAAAACAAAAAAAGACAACATATTATTTTCCCCACAATTTAGTTATGTGTTCATTACTATCAGTAAGAGCAGCAAAACAGCAGAAACAATGCAACTCTTGAGAACAATTCTGAAAGAAAGAAGCAGCCACTGAGTAATTTTTCCAAATGTAAATTTGGAATCATAATACTATATGAAATTGGGCAGTAGGACAATCAGTACACTTCTAAAATGAAAACAGACAAAAATGTTCTTTTCAAATTAACAGGGTATTATGCAGAAGAATAAAATACATTTTGATGTATTTGTATAAACAGTCTGTAGAATACATGTGGGTGCATTTACACAAACACACGTGTGCCCACAAAGAATGTGTCTGTACAGAGAACACAAATGTGAATTCAAGGAAGCACAGCAACATCTTCAAATCCATTTAACTGTCTAACACTTGTCTCCATCCACTCCAATGCTCCAGTTCAGCCTCGTGTGATTTAGACCACCTAATTCCATCCCATGTACTTGTTAAAATTTATGTACAGCTTCATCGTGGGTGTCAAGGGGGTTTTAAAAAGTGTTTTTGTAGCAGGCTCCCACAAGAGACTTTAGGATAGTTGATTCCAGTATCAGATAATTCTGCACACAAACAAACAAACAGAAAAGGATCTAGTGCCTCAGCGTAGCAATGGCAAGTGGCACTTATCTGTATGTCAGTTTACTTTGTGCACCTGCCAGACCAAGATGACCACATTCACTTCTCCCCTGAATAGCACTGAAGTACTTCAGTTTCTTGGCTTTGCAAACTACCTCCCTCTCCTTTGAGGGAAAAGATATAATTAAAAATCTGAAGGAGGGGGAAAAATAGGAGAGGAAAGAGGAAAGGAAAAGATGCATGCTTCAACTTACACTGACAACCTCTCATGTGACAAGCATTAAGGGACACTTCTGTGCTTAAACCCATATCTGATTTGTTATGAGGCTTTTGGCTCTGCTTTGTGTCAGTTAATTAGCTACCAAATTCCAGCTGACAATTTGAATAGCAGATTCAGTACATGCACTGATGTTATCTGTTGTAAGCAGCATTTTCCTGACACATTCTGGACATGCATGCACACATCCATGCACACTCTCTCTGTACAAACCCATACATACAAACATACATACTACATATGTAACAAAGAACAGTTAATTCTCCTATCTCTGCTGAGAATGAATTAAATCTCCATAGAGCTCCACTGCACTTGGAAGATAACCAAATATCTACAACTTTTGCCTTTTTAGCACAGCATGATGTTGTATTGAAAGCTTCACACCGAGAGATATAATGAGGAATGAACTGCACAGTGATGAGGCTTTAACAGTGTATAAAGTCACTGATTTCTGAGTGAAATCACAATTACTAATTTGAAGCACCAGCTAATTAAAACCACAGCTATGTATTTAGCCTCTTGTTATACCTACTGCAGTTTATAATTATGAGGACCTCTTTATCTACTCAATTAAAGTTCTTATGATTCAGGCAGGTTGTGTTTGAACCTGCAAGCCCTGCAGAGAGCACAGGAAAGCATATGTCTGTTTCTAGATGACTCCACGTATCCTTACATTCAAATACTTGTTTTTGTACTGGGAAGGAAAGAAGAAATAAAGACTAATGGCACAATGAGACCCCTAAATAAAAAATATTAATTAATAATTGGTTTAAACTATTCAAGATCAGTCAGGCTTGGATTGAATAAGACTTGAGTATAGCTTGTAAACAGAATGCAAAGCTACCTCTGCATAGGCTGAGCTCAATTATTTCCATCCATATTTTCCTTTTACAGGTTAGAAGGCTGAAAAGATGCCACCTTTTATTTATTTTTTTATAACACTTCCTGATGTAGTGACATCACTGGCACCAACATCAAGCTCCAGAACACTGCTATAATCATTCTTGGTATTTTTCAAGAAGCTATAGTACTATTTGCTGGTTTCCTGAGTGAGACGAAAGGGAAACTGTTGCAAGCAAATCACTTTACTATACATGACTATATTGCTGACACAATACTGCAAACCATAAGTGACCTGTTCACTAAAAGGTCAAGGGGAGCATGAATCTCCCTTCCTTTCATGTCCTAAATTAAGATTAAAATCCACAGGTATGGGAATAAGTAAATACAAACCGTTTCCCCAGTTGATACACCAATATGAGGGCAAGATTGATTCCATCTCTCCCCACAACTCTTCTGGAGTAGGGGGCTGGTTTAGCCCAGGAGCAATCCAGCTCAGAAACACTAAGAACACACTGTATTCACTCCTCTCATGACACATCTTTCCAGGGATTTCCTAGCCAGTTGGACCCATAGACTGTGTGACTCTTGCAGCAAGATCTGATCATTATGAAGTTATAAGCACAGTCTCAATGCCAGCAGAGTGGATCTAGTGTAAGCAGGATTTTATATCCTGCATCAGTAATCGTAGTTTATGAGAGCAGTCCTATCCCAGGCACTGCCAGCATTCACTTCAGAAAGAATTATTCATGAAAGTTAGAACTGCGTCCTCCAGTTTCCCAATGGCAACCTTGGTGTGGAGTTTCAGGGTGAAATCCTGGGCCCATTGAAATCAAATTGAATCTGGCCACAGATTACAGAATCACAGACTATAGCACAGAACAGATCCCACCCTTCAGGTGAGGTTTCAGTACTTCATTACCTAAACGCTGTCTCTGTTCTCAAGTATGCAGAGTATTTAGGGAACCAAGTGAGGCATTATGTCATATCCTATCTGAGAAAAAGTAGCAAAGGCTCTAAGACTATTCAGGTATGTTTTTGTGACATATTACAAAACCACAAATACAAAAATCTTTTAAAAAAAGGTAATTCAAAATGTCATTATTGCTTTAAAAGACACTGACGTAAGCTAAAACAGTAATCACAGTGTTAACAACAAAAGGTTGAAAAAACGGTGTTTTCCAACTTAACATACTGAAGCATTTCTCTTTTAGTGCATGTGTTTATGAAAGCTATCTATTCCATGTACCCAAGAGGTGAACACAAAGGCACATTCTCATGCTCTGGACCCCAACAATGCTTACAGACTACCAAACTGTGAGTATCCATTTTACAACACAAGCAAAGCTTTAAGTGAATTGCTGCCTCTGCATCAATCCAAATCTCACTCTCGTATATTCTCTTGTGAGAACAACAACAAAAAATTAAAGGTTCATTTTGAACTTTCCACCCACACAGTCACAGCCGTAATTACACAAGTATCTATTCAAAAGGAAGTGGCTGCTCATCCTGTCAGGTCAGTTACTTGGCTTATTTCTCTGCAAATGTAGTTTTGCCATGGGAAAGTTTGACAGGACACTGATTGTGACTATGGAAAGTCAAATATTATAAGATCATACACAGATTAGGATAACAACTTCTTTGGGTTCCTCGTAATCTAAAGAGGGATGCTGATTAGATCTTAAGGCTGCAGTGCACAGAGAACCTAATGGGATGCTCTTCAGAAACTCTTCATGTGGCCACAATGCAATCTCTGGGACTTATGTTTAATATTTAGCTTAACTAATGTTCTGTGAAATACAGATATGTGGTTAGTGGTGAAGGTGTCAGTGAAAACGTTAGTCAGATACCATGAGGAACACCAGAGTTCAGTCTGCCTCATTAGTATGAGAAATACTTCATGACTCCTCTAAAGCCACAAGAGTAGGAAATCACAAATACAGACTTTTGCAAACATTTTTTAAAAAGAGATTTAGAAGAGAACAGCTGTAGGCCACAATACTGACTGTATCCGAGCGGGCCAGTTCCCTAGACACAGCTATTACATGACAGTGTAGTTTAAATACATGAGCTTTATTGTTTTGTTAACACTTATTAGATTAATAATTGAATTTGAATGGGGAAGTCTGTACATAAATCTGAGAAGATCAGGAATGGTGAGCAGTGAGAATGCTACAAGAACACATGAGACCACTGACCTACAAATGACCAGTGTGCTGGATATGGCAGGAAAAATAGTAACCATAGCTGTATTACTGTTTTGGTATGTTCTGGAGGGAAAAGAAAAACCCTTTTAGGACAGACTGCAGTAGAGCAAGAGGTTAGAGGGAAGAGTTACAGGAAAGCTGAAGAAATAAGACCAACATATAAAGGCTGAGACATAGCATTTGGGGGCTATTTTCAAAGATGTACTAACTAAAGCCCCAGAAGTAGTCTCCAAATCCACAGAAGACTAGACTAGGCAAGGCAGGTAAGAGCCTGAAAGACAGGAGAAGGAGTAGAAGAAAAGTCAGACCAGAGAAGTTTGAAGGAGTAGTCACTGGGATATGAAGGAAGAGTGGAAGAGAAAAAAAAAAAAATCAAACACCAGATGCTGCAGAAGAATCACAGATGAGAAAAGAACCCTGCTCTGTTGATTCAGGTAAAACTACAGAAGCCCAATCACGAAAGAATCAATAAAAAATCTGGAGCAGAGAGGCTTTATAGTAGTGACAGACTACATCCATGAGACTAAATTAACAACAGTCAAGAAAAACTGTATTTATGCACAAGTTAGGGAAGAAGTAGCTGCTGTTCTCAATAACACATCTGAATTCACAAAAATGCTCACTATGATCAGTTCAAACATCCCCCTGTATTAGTTCCACCCCCCTTAAAATATCAGATATGCCTAAACAATGAAAGAAGTTCTCAAAAATGTTTGTCATTTGTGGAAACAAGAAATAAACACAAGCTTCTAAACTCAGACACAGTAGACATATAATTGAGAACTTAAAGTCCTTTCCCAACGTTATGTCTTCATAGTTCTGACTTTGGGACAGAATCATTGCTCTGCCACAAGCACTCAGGAAGTTGGTGAAGTAAACTCAGAAGCTGGGCTTCCTTGAAAACTAACTCATATGCCTGCACAAGGTATTAGCCATCCCAAATCAAAAACCACTCATGAACACATTTGACTTACATGAGAAACCCAACTCAGGTCAATGAGAATATTCCCATCATTAAAATACATGTTTGCTTTTCCACACCAGGGCAATTATTTTTCAACGTGACAAAAAAAGTAATGCAAAAAGCATTTCACCTGATCATCAAACTAGGTAAAAGACTACTTTCAAATCCATTACAATGGGAATTCACCTCTACATAACTCCATCAATTTCACGTAAAAGCAGAGTACTACAATACTCTGTAAGGGAGGGAGAACAGGCTTCCTTGGTATATTCAGATTCTCCCAGTATACCCTCTGGTACTTCAATACATTTATTCCACCTGGGGGGTTGCAGCAGGGGAGAAGTTTCTCAGGCCTTAAATTTTACAGAAACATAGCCAATTTAACATATCTTCCCTGCTCCTCTGAAGTCTTTGTTTGACATCATAAGCAGTACTACACTTAAAATAGCAAAATTCCTCTTCCTCTGTTTATCACCATCTTTGTCCTGGTAATTTTACTACTTGACAGAGACCAATCAAGCCATGACAGAAGAGCTTTATGACTTCTCACTATCTTTCTTATTTAACATTTACTTTAACGTTGTGTTCTCCTTCATAGCATGAATAGTTACTGAAAGTATCTAGGACAGAACATATCTATCACTGCACTTCAAGATAAATGATTTATTTTAAAATATAGAATATTAGGTCTTTGATGTTCAACAGTTCTGCACAGAAACACTCGAGATGGTCACTGGTTATCTATCCACATGAGCTAAATCTCTTAACAATTTGCATTAAAAACAATGCCATTCCTGTAGCACATTTGATAGAGAATATAGAAGATTAAAGCTGCCGAACAAAATAACACCCAAGAGACCCCCAGGCAATTTATGGAAATTTAAGCTAGGAGGCTCAGGGTTTGGCTTATATTTGTCATATTCTTCATTCTTTTTAGTTATTTCCCCTTCTCATCACCACCACCACCTCCCCCCCCAGGTACCTAGAAAATGTTATTTTCACTCAGTTTTCTCCTTTTTTGGGTATTATACAGCCCCAAACATTTCCTTAACATGAATTTGGAAGGAATGATTCTGGGGGAATGGATGACAGAGATAAGCTCCTGAATAGTAAGCGTATAAAGAACAGATGAGGTTTCAAAGGGGAGCATTTATTTTTTCCTGTATCATAGCACATTGTCTTTCAATATGATTAGTTATCAGTTGGAGTTATCAAAAACTGGGATGAAATAAAGTGCTTACGCAGTTATGCTTCATTGATGTCAGCTAGGGGAGCATGAAAATCTCCATGAAGTTGGGTAATTGATGTGTAAATCAGAGCTCAATCACTCTGTAATAGAAATAGTCCCACTGAAAGTATGCTTGTTGAACAGTATTGCAGAGGGGTGGGAAAGAAAGAGAGACAGTCAAGATAAGACTTATTTATTAAAAATTATAATAACTGGCAATTTACACAATTTTCTCTTCAAGAGAGAAGTGCTGTCAGATATATTTAAATGCAAGCTGCAGACCACTAGATTTGGATATCCTTATTTGGCAATAATTAACTGTTTCTGTTTTATTAAAATGCTTGGGGACACTGTTATGGATGTTTAAAAAGCAAATTAAATGAACATGTTCATCCTTTGAAAGGCAACACGTGTAAATGACATCAGCCATTGTAATTTGGTTAACAATGTGTGTTCAAGGTATGTTTTGGAGTCTTATTACAGTCTTCTTGTCAGTTCAAATTTGCAGTACGAGAAACAAAAGCAAAACTGAAGGAAAAGTGGAGGAAAAAAAAGAAAACTAAAGAGAAAAATGGTTACAACCACAGCTCCAAAAGGACATGAAAAGAGAAACAGTCATTAGAATATTAGTCACATAAAATAGCTTTCCAACATGTGGTATTTCTAAGAGTAAATGTCTGATACATAAATAAAAGAGCAAGTTAAGATAACACTATGGGGTTGGTTTTGTTGTGGGTTTTTTTCTTTTAGTAAATGAATGCACATTAAGGCATTGATATCAACTTCCCAGAAACACCTGGAATCCAGTATTCGAGTTGTGACATACACTAAAGCACTGATAAACTGTAATAAACTTACATAAATGTGAAATTTATGAGCATTTTTGGCATCAGATGAATTACATTCAGGACACAGGAGCTGGATTAGGAAGCTTTATTAGATGGGCAATGTGCTGTGACTGTAAGGGGACTCTAATCACTACAAAGGGGTTGAATAGGGAAGAAGGTTCAACCTTAATTCCAAATTCCATTGCCTTTATGAGTTTAATAGGATACAACAATTTCTTCTTTTTATTTTAATGATTATTCTTTCTTTTTTAAAAAAATAATTCTGTTGATCTCTCCTGGGATTTAAGTTTCTTCAAAATTCACTGACGGCAATGAAGCCATTAAGTCTTTGCCAAACTATATACTATAATTTAAACATATTTCATATGTACAGATTACATTTTTATATCTGAGCTGAAACCCATTTTGGAACTTTACTTTTGTCTTTTTCTTTTTTCTTATTTATAATTAAAACTTTTCTTTAATATAGCTACTCAGTACTTTCCTGAGCACCTGTAGGATGCTTCCTTAAAAATGGAGTCTATGCGTTTGTATTTTCTTGAAATATTGGCAATGATATGCAACAGACAGCTAACGTAAATAAATTTAGCCTTTTAAAAAACATTACAAAACAGTCATTGATTAACACAACCTTTTGGAGACAGATGAATCAGCAGACTCAACTGCTTGATTATTTTATCACAGAAGTGCTCCGTGCTACTCCTACAGCTCTAATAAATGCATTCATTTACTAACAGGCACCTCTACTCCCTTGAGCATTTTTGCATGCTGTGCAGCTCTTTAACCACATGTTCTTAAACTTAACATGTGCTGAAGAATATCACCACAGGAAAATTAAGAATTCAGTAGGATGACTATTTCATTCATCAATTTTAGATTGAAGGAGAAGTGCATGCAGGTCTCTGTGTGCAGTGGGCACATACAGACTGATTTGGAGACTCCAGTGCACATAAAAATAGTGCTGTAAGCCTAATATAATTTAATTGATTGCTATTTAGAACACTGTTTGGCTAAAGAAATTAACTTCTAAATAAATTATTCTTCTCTCAGTTGAAACCCTATATAATTGCCTCCGTTTGTTGTAGTAATATCTACTGGAAAAAAAGAGATGATCAAATAAATGCAAGGTGCTCTTGTTTCAAATTCAAGTAAACATGTATCCCCTCTTCAGTGCTGTTGTGAAACATTGCCCATCTTGGGCACTAGCAAATTGCTGGAGACGCAATGACTTTGTAGCTTCATGAGACTTAATGGTTATTAGCTCTAAAAGAATCTAGAATGTTTCAAACTCCAAATTTTAAGCCTTCTTCAACTAGACCTTAGAAAGTCTCACAGCAAGAAGGTGCCTGTTACATCCAGATTAGGAAAGAATAATAATATTTTGTACTTAGTTCTCCTAAATAGATTCAGAGTCAGCAGGTCAATGGATTATCATCATCATCATTGGCTTCTAGTGAAGATAATCTATAATAAATAATGCTTATGTCTTCAGCAAACATATAATGTTTATTCCTCATTTATAAACAGAGTATGACAAAATAATTTAACCAAAGCAGCACAAAGTTCATCAGCATTGCTGAGGTTTACATCCTCTCTAAGGGCATAGCTCAACTGATGCTGGTGGCAATTTTCCCAGTGAATTCAGTGAGGGTTGGATGGGACCTAGCCATTTAATAATGACAAAAAAAGGTAGGTCTCCTAACATAGCCAGCTCTAAGTAGCAGTCATTTAATGGTATAAACTAGCTTTTCTGTTATATTCCTCATGTATACAGGAATTTGTTATTTGCTGCCAAGAGCTGAAAAAGTCTGAAGTACAAAGCTGCACAATGCCAGAGCTACAGAGCTTCTATGGTCATTATTTACAACAGATATTGCATAGATTTCCTGGTTGACAAATGCAAATCAAATGAAATTTAGGAATTTCTTTAAAGAAAAATAAAATAAAATAAAGTGAGATACCAAATAAGCATCCTGATCTACCTCACAGGCCATTATCACTTCAAGCTAAAGAATAATTATAATTTTTTTTTACTGATGTTATAAATTTGCCTCTATCTCACAGTCAGTACTGACATACATACACCAGGCAGCAGATCACAGACCTTGTCACTGAGGAAAAGTAAAGCAAACGTACCATGCTCCCTGAAAAAATACCACCCTTAACACGGGAATGCTGTGCTTTCAGGGATATGGCATGTAGGTGTTACTGACTCAAGTTTGAAATGTGCCTTGGCATCTGAAAGCTAAAAATGAGCACAAAAAGATGTAAAATAATTTCACTTCTTTAGACAGAGCAAAATCATAACACAATCTTATTTAGACTGGCCAAAACTACAACCTCATGTTTGAAATTATTTGAATTTTTGAGGTGGGTGTGATGCAAATTATTATCCCAGTACTGCGGTTTCCAGAACCAAACAGAAACTATATCTGTTTCCCCAATTATGTTTTGAATGTGTTTGAAATCTCACATGTATAACTGACTTCATGAATGACAGAAATATCACAATGAAGAAAACATGACCGTTTAAGGCCAAATTCCCAGAAGAAAGTAAGACGAAAGCTCCATTTAACCCATTCTGCCTCTGACAACGGCCAACAGAAATGCCCAGTAAAGCTCCTAGGAACAGAGCAAAGTGCTCCCAATATACTGACATTGCCCTGAGAAATTTTTGGCACATGAAGCTATGTGTTAAGTACAAAGGACCTGGTACCTTTTAATTACTTTTCTCCAAAGAATACCCTCCAACCAAACACGCTGCGGCAAGGAGTTTCCCAACTGATCTTAAAATTACTGCCTGATCTCAAACTACATTTACCACTCACATAGGTCTGAAAACCTGATTGATTTAACAAGATTGTTTGCATCTTATTGAATATGTGAGAAGATAATTCACATACAGTTTTTTGGGTGCACCTACACTTATTACAGGTAAACAGACAGGAAGCTCCTGTGCTCTGCAGTCTCTGGAGAATCTCAGGTGCACGTCCCATGGCACTAACTATACCATGCATTTTCAAGACCAGACACATGGATTACTGCATCCTGAATAATAGTTATTTACACTCCAAACCATTTATATTTTTGTCCCTTTAGCTGTCAATCAGCAAATGAATATCACTTATTTTCATAACATGAACACAATGTGTTATTTAATAAAAGTGCATCCTTTTAAAATCCCCTACCATTTGACTAATAGAAATATTATACTATGTAACATGCAAATATTAAAAAGCAATGTAAGTAGAGTCATGTTCATTGGAGGTTGGCCAACTCCCGCACATTTCAGTATTTAATAACAAAATAGTCTAGTATAAAAATATGTAAACTAGCTTTCATCCTGCTTTAATACTCACTTAACATGAGAGGAAAGTGAATGCAATTTCATTTAAATATTAAACATTACATTTCTTCTTTTGATTATTAAAGTATTATTAAAGCTAAATGAAAATGTGTTTGCAACCTCCTCCCTCTGAAGTTTGATAGGTCACTGTTATCACTAATAGTTTGTCCCTCCAGTTGGCTTCTTTGGGGGAATCTCAAAGCACTTTATGAATCAGAGCAAGTCATGCCTGACTACAACTCTGGGAAGGAGCAACTACTGTCAAGCAAAACTATAGAGGGAATGAAAGGTTAAGCAAGTTGATGATGGTCATTCAAGAAGTAAGAAATGGCTGTGGGAAGAAAACTGAGAAGTCTTGACTCTTAGACGTTAAACTTCACCATAAGGCCAGCTGTAACATACAACCATTCATCCACCACTAAACTCTGAGATGACAACCATCAAGTTGAAATTTAAGACTATCTAACAATACTGTACAGCAAGAAGGAATTATCTTTATGTGCGTTTCCAGAACATTGGGTCAAACACTGTGAGACAAGTTTTCTCCTGCTGAATGTCACTGGGAGAGGTCGGCAAGGATGTTCTTATTACACTTGCTGGAAGGATGGAGTGTATCAAATGATTTAATTTAGTGTAGTGCCCCACTTACTTTGACAAACTGATACTGCACAGGGCATAATGTCATTAGGTGATTAAAGAACACGAGCACTCAGCTTCCCACCTCCTTTCATACCAAGGGCCCGTAAATGCTACTGCAGCAGCTCGAAACTGGGAAAAGCTGTGGCTGTGGAGGCAACATAAAACACCAACCACCTCCTCTCACCAGGAACTCCCATCCTGGCAGTGACAAAAAATAAGCTTCATAGTCCCCCTGAGAAAGCCCACCTTCCCCCCCAGCCTCATGAAGCACCTTCAGCGCTGGCAACAGCCCAAAACCACATGTGACCTTCAAGCATCATATCCACGGTCCTCTGACCCCAACAGCAAAAAGACTCTGATTTAAACTGTATTGACAGTAAAGTAACATGAGACAATCATGACAGTATGATGTACTTCCACTTTTCAGCTGTTATTGCCTTTGAAAATAACTAACGTTGAGCTCTCCTCATTATGCCAAATGTATCAAAACCTCAGTACCCACAGTAAGAAATGTGTGTTTTGTCACACGCACTTTTTAATGTGACAGAAATACAAATTTATGTTGCCTTTCATACAAATACCTAATGGGGTTTGAATAAAATAAAATAAAATCTGCATACTGCCATGTGGAAATTAATTTTAAAGAACTGTTTATCAATTTAATTCTACTGATAGTAACAGACAGATTTATGAGGCAATTAACTAAATATTTGTTTTTTCACATTTCAATTCATTATAGTAAATTAACAATTTTCCACTTGAAAGTCTTGTATTGCTACACTGAAAGTCTAAAAAAAATAAATGTGTATATTACTGTCGGTCTAGGAAGGATTCTCCGATTTTCACAATGTGGATTATTCTCCTCATATTAACCTAACATACAGTGTGCAATTCAAACCCCTCCACACTCCTGTACCACCCTAGAACCTGTCATTCTTTAAAAACCAGTTTCAAGCAACCAGACATAAATAAAGA
Source organism: Podargus strigoides (assembly GCA_028020825.1). Taxonomy (NCBI): domain Eukaryota; kingdom Metazoa; phylum Chordata; class Aves; order Caprimulgiformes; family Podargidae; genus Podargus; species Podargus strigoides. The sequence continues at coordinate 12,670,365 of CM051631.1, forward strand.
ATAATTACAGCTCTGAAGCCAATGTAACATCTGTTCAAGCAAACAATCCTACAGAGTGGATTTTACAGCCACATAACACCCTTCTATGGTTAAGGCAAGCCTGAGAGACAAACCCAAGGTCCTTGAGAGATCCAGTCTGGCCTCCTGAGCCACAAATGCCCACATCAGACAACATGCCCTGAAAGAGCTGATGGAAGGAGCAAAATGAACCAAGTCTCACATTAAGTGAAGCACCAAGCAAAAAGTTCCCACAGGAGGGGTCAACTTTTACTCTAAGGTAGCTCATCTCCACAGACAGCACAGCCCAGACCCTCAGAAGAGGAAGTCCAAGTGAGGCTGCTTCCCTGCACACCACGAGCCAACGCTCCCAGGATCAGTCGGCCACGGCCAGAGGCAGTTTCTCTGCACGTTAGCCAGGAGAGCACAGTGCCTCGCATTAACAGCCTCTACTGCAATTTGCATATCATTAGCTATAAGCCCCGTGACTGCACATGTATAGCCACATTTCACATCTACCTTTACTTATTTTGATGATTTAAACATTCTAACTAATGACTTTGGCTGCAAGGAGGTCATCTGGCCATGGCTGTGTGGATCTCTTCACCATGGCAGGCCAGGTATTAAACACATTAAGCAGCAGACAGAACTACAGCTTTACGTTCTTTTAACAGGTATTGTACCAAATCAATATCAAGAGGAATATACTCTATAAATATAAAAGCATCTGCTTATATGAATGACTCCTTGGATCTTTTCTCCTCTGTGTCCGTGTTTCACTACGTGAACAGAAATAATCTTGGTCCCTCCATACCTCAGCTTGCCTTTATGGAGAGCAGGTCTGTTGGTACTTACTGACTGCATGGGTTTCTGCCAGGTCAACTCATCAAGGATGAATCCTGAGGAAACTGTACCAACTACATTCCTCAGTTCTGTACAGATTCTGGCTAAATATTTCCTTGAATAAAATATAGTTTGCCCACTTTTTAAAAATCATCCTGTTAATTCACTGGATTACAGCACAATCACATCAGAGCATTAGTCTAAATAGGATTTTGTAGGCAGATCTGATCTAGAAGAATTAACATTTCACAGGCCTCCATCTCATAATGTTGACAGAAATCATTAGGCAAAGGGAGAAGCTGGGACTGCCTGCCACATCGAATGACGAGAACCAGTGACTCATCAGATAAAGCGCTCATTTCTTTTCTCCATTGTTAATATTTACAAATTTGATAACAACAGGGAAGAAAGGCTCTCCTGACAGCTTTTAATTCAGAACAATGTGGAAACACTAGTTAAGCAGTTAATTGCCATGAGCAACATGAGGCATAGAGAGCTTAAAGGACTTGCTCATGACCACACGATGAACCAGTGGCAGCAGTGGAAGTGGAACCACATTCCATTGCCTATGTCTTAGTCCCTTTACCTATAACTTGATTAACCTCACTTTTTAATGGTAAGCAGCTACTATTACAGAATCTCTATTTGCACTGTCTACCAGAAAATATAAACTAAATTTTAGCATTAATACTCTATTTATAGTGTTTGTCTCTGCCTACTTGCAATACCACCATAGCCACCATCAGCAAAGTAAACTTCAATTTTAGTACTTGGGAGGTTAATAATTATCAAATTAATAAAATACTAACAAATTTTAAAGTACTCCAACTGGCTACTAAAGAGGCATTAATTCTTGACAAATGCTCCATACATTATTATTTATCAAGTTCTTAAGCACTGCGTAGTATGCCATCCTGTCAATTCGTCAGGTTAAAACAGATTAAATATAAGCACAATATTTGACCATCGTTAAAAATGCAGACAGCAAACTGGTACTGCTCTTTATCCTTTTTACTTTAAAAAAAAAAATAAAAATCAGTAAGTCAGTGACCTCACTATAGGGCATCTTCAGAAGACTAATGATGGGCTGGGATAGATGGTCCTCAGTTGTACTTTAGGTTATCAGCTCCTCCCATCTGATCATTAATTCCCCAGGAAATGCCTTTTGCTTCAATAGCTGTTGCTTAAATAGATCACCAGTGAGAGAAAAAAAAAAAAAAAATCACACCACTACAAATGAACTACGGTAGAGCCTCTGAGTTGCATCTGCTGCAATTTGCACATAAAGACTTTAGAGGTGACTTGCCAAGGCCTTTTTAATTGTATTTCTGACTCCTCCTTTTTTTTCCTTAGCATGATAATAAAGGCAGCCAGTGGGCAAAATTTGTGATGTTCCCTCTAAACATGCAGAGAATGTTTGGAAAGGTTCTTTAAGATGCTTTCCACGAACTCTCATACATTAAAAAGCGCAGGATACTGAGCCTTAATTAAGAGCTTCTTTTTAACAGTGTGAATTTCTGATACATGAAATGGCATTAGGCCCCTGTTTTATCTTGAGGGGAAGAGAAAGACAGGAGAGCAGGAGAAAACAAGTTTTCAGCCCCTAAATAGCAAAAAAACCCTAAAAGAGCATATGACCAATTTAATTTGTTTGCAAGACATTTAGTATCAGGATGCCATGGAGAGGCCCTGCATCGCTGAAGTTTCATTATCACTACAAAATACAGCAGAATGCCTTTACTCAGAAGTTTATTATCACAAATAATTAAAACAAAACTATCCTTATGGTATGAAATAAATTAACAAAGTACATTATATGATGCATTTGTTCTGGGTTTTATAGCTGTTTGCTGGCTCCCTACATCAGAAAATTCTGGAATTTGCAATCACTCTCCTGATCATTAGTCTGAATTGGGAAAATTTTACTGCAGCTGGCTCAAACGACTTGGTCTGTCAAAAACAGGACCGAAAGTGCATTTACTAGTTGCATATGCAACATACATTTCTGTGATAAATCAGAGTATGTGCTATGAAAAATGTTAAAAGAAAATCAAAGCATAGGATTGATTTCCGAGAAAAACAAAGGAAAAGGACAGAAAGAAATTAAAAAGAATGTCTGATTTCTAATTACAAAAACATGCTAATGTACAGATGAAACGATTAAATCTCCGCAATACTCATGAAAACAGTATATTGTTCTCATAAGCTTGAAAGTGTTGGGCACACTCACGTTCTTTGAAGTTTTGCTTTGTTCCTTTGACTTATTTTATGCAGGTCAAAGATCACCATCACTGCACATATCTGTCACTGAAGGATAATAACGCTACAACTCAGTTTGGAAGCAGGCTGGGCTGGCATGTTAAACTAGCAACAGACACATCAATCTTACTATTCTTGAAGACCGTGCAGTTCAGCGCCGGGAGGTTTGAATTCAGAACTAATGATAGTTACTAGTTTCTGCATCTTGATGCACCAGGTTAGGTCTCTCTTGTTTTGAGCAGCTTGTCCCTATGGACAAGCAAAACATGCCAGGAAAGCAAATTATCCTGCTAATCCAGCAAACACTGACAGAACGCTACTGGAGAGCAGCAGGATTGTAGGGAAGCATGCAGAGACCTAGGGCAGCAAAAAAGAGCTTTCCAGAGAAAAGACTAGGAAAACAGAAGAGTCATCAGCAGCTGGGTAATAATGATAATTTGTGAGAACTGGAAATACTATTATTATCTATGCTACTGCACAAAATGTGAAATATTGGAGCATACCTGTTGTCAGCTAAGTAACTGAGAAGCACCAACCAATAGGTCAGAATATAGTCACACACTCATCAACTATACATATTACTTACCATGATAAACTGAGAGTCAGATAGTTTTGTTTGCACCCAAGAAACTGGAGTTGAATATGACTACTTAATGCATTTACCTGCCAGTCCTTTGCATACGGTAAGTCCAATTAAACAAACCCAAGGGGTCTAATGAAATTCCAATCTGTTTTACACTTACAAATAAATAAAATCAATGTATGCCTATAACAAAAAGCAACCATACTTCTGCCCCAAAACAAAACTCATCTGCCATGCCAAACATAAGAATTTTATCCGTTAAGATGATGCCATTTCCTAGTGCCAAAAGCTAGAAGAGAAGTGGTGTTTACATTTAGTGTTCAGACCTTCACTTGTCAACAAAAGGATGTCTTTGCTGAGGGGGTTTTTTTTTGGTTAAATTGAGCCAGATTTCAGGGCAGGTATACATGTGAAGATGCGTTTACACTACACCAGTTTCTTAAATGCCCCCAGTTTACACTTCCCACCACCTGGGCTACCAGAGGGGGAAATTTAAAAGAAACATATCATGTAAAAATTGTACATGGAAGTGCTTGAGAAACCCAGGAGGCAAATATGCATCTTTTGAAACTGTTGCAGTGTTTTAAAGCAAGGAGAAGTGCCTCACAGATGAAACAATGAGTTTAATGGGCTACAATTTTCTCATAAAACATGGAAACTGAAATTGCAAAACCACCAAGTATGTATTTGTTTCTGGTTCCATTGGGTCATCATCTCCTCCAGGTGCCTAAAGGCAAGAACCACATTCCAGCGTGTAGTTTCTATTCTTTCTATCCCAAGCACAGCTCAGTCTTGTGGATCAACTTTCCCTCTTTGTGCACCAGAACCAAATCCCTTCCAAATGAAGTGGAAGCTCTTTGCTGACACCTCAGCAAACACTAAACCAGGCCCTAGTGCATTCGAATGATGGATTTACTTCGCAAACAGACAGACATTATTTAACAAAATCACATCAAAATACATAATGCAACACATGCAAGTATAAATGACTTTTTAACATACACACACATATATAGTACCTTCTTTATATAGGTATTTCCACTGAATCATTATTAAGAAAGGGAGGGGAGGAATCTCTTCACCCTCAAAGCAGCCATGTACAACTATCCCTTGGGAAACTGCTCAGAGAAGCACTCTAGGGAGCCAATACAGCTGTGTTACAATAAAGAAACTATGTACAGTTTCATATTTACAGTAAAAAAAAAAAATTGTGTTTAAAATGCAAAACTGGTGAGAGAAAAATATTATTAATATATGTAGGATTTTTTTTTAATGGGAAACTCTGAATAGAGCCATCATCAGCTACTCTGTAATCACAGCACATAACAGCTCAAAATCGTTACTGAAGCTGCACAAACTTAAAAATAAAAAAAAATAAAAAATTGAGAAATAACACTGTAATTATGAAAGCCAGTTTGATGCCCAGTAATACAGTTGACCTCAGAACCAAACAAGCTGCTGATCTGTTAGGGCACAAGATGAAATACCCTACAGGAGTTTAAATTTCAATCCTAGCTCAGGAGTTTCTCTTAATATCAAAGTAGCTTCTTAGGAAAGCAAATGAAGTGAATTACCTCTGGTAATGGTAACCATTTACTCCTCGAAAAGCCTTGAAAAAGCTCTCGCACAGGGTAGCCTATGTTTTATTAAATTCTTTTGCATACTTTTATTTTCAGGTCATATAACCTGAAGGACAAAGGATTCGCTTAAACTTTTTAAAGCATTCTGATTTTATGAAGGATTAGTTGTTCTGATTCTTCAATAATTCAAGCTTCATCCTAACAGTATACCATGTTTAAATGTGACCAGCATTAAAGCAGAACATATTTACAACATATTTCCATTGAATTCCAAATGCTCAGCACAAACTACTGGCAAAACAAGGAATATGAAGACCTCACTAAGATCTTCAATTATTCACATTTGTTATTTATACTAAATAGAATCTCAATACCATAAAAACTTATTTAATTGTACGGCATGAGGATATAGTCACATCTGCCTATAGGTAGTTATTTTGTTTTTTAGGCAATGAGAAACAGAAAGAGGGAGACAGATATTCCCTCAACTCATTGTTTTATAGTTATATCAAATAATAAATTATGACTGCCTTGTGCCCTAAAGTTGGCCAGAAAAGCCATGTTAATAGGTCAGCTACGCTGTGCATACAGGTGCCTTGTTTTGCTGAAGTAGATCAGTAGTCCATTACATATATTTAAAGTAACAAATAATATAAAATTTTAAAGTAATTCTTAAAATAATTAAAATCATGCCATTATCAAGGGGCTTCTAATGGGAACTTCTTGTGGTCATTTTAGTGCTTATTTTGGCATTATACAAGGCAAGAAAACCTGTACCCCAGACACAGGGTACGATGAGAGGTCATGAGACCTGACCCACACAGGTCAACACTGGGACATGTTGGGAAATATGTATGACAGAGGGACCAAGACGGAAAAGCAACTACAGGTTTAGTTTGAATTTCTGCTAATGACTGAAAAGACAAGGCTTTTTAGAAAAGTGATGCTTGACACAGAGACATGAATTCCCCTCCATTTGCCAGATGAAACACACTGCTTTGTTTTCCTTCTTCATCATGATGTACCTCTCAGCCTTCTCAATAGGAATGAACAATTCCTGATACTAAACTGCTCAATCAAACAAAAGTACGCCTCCCTTGCTTAGCTGGCTTATTCCCTACCTCCTCTGACACTTGGAAAGGATTCAGACAAGAGCAACAAGAGCGATTAGAGCGCCTGGAAAAACTTGCCTTACAAGGAGAGACTACAGCTCAGTCTATTTAGTTCATAAAGGAGAAGGTTAAGAGGCAACCTGATCATAGACTATGAATACTTACACAAGAAAGAGATTGCTGAGAGCAGATGGGTATTTAATCTAGCAGAAAAAGGCGTAACAAGATCCAGTGCTTGGAAGCTGAAGCCACATCAAATTCAAAGCAGTTTATGCAGCATCAATTTTCAACGATAACAAAATAATAACTATTTCAACAACTTAACTAGAAAAGCAGGGATTCACTGCCATTTGCGGCCTTTAAACAGGCCTTGGAAGTCTTTGTTAAAGACACACTATTGCACAGGGAGTTTGGCATAGGCCCCAGTAGAAGGGATGAACCAAAGCCGTCTCCAGCCAAGTACCACAGCTCTCCTCTGCCTTTGCCCCCCTTCACCCAGCAAGTAGGCTCCTCACCCGACACTGTGGGTGTGCATCTGGGGCCTGAGCTGCTGAGAAAGTCGGACCTGTTCATAAATGGCTTCTTCCAACCTCACAACACTCATCGCAGGAACACAACAAAACTGCACAACCAGCAGATTCCAGTACATGTTCACAATGACATTCATAAAGCTGTGCACAGAAAGGTGCTGAAGTTCTAAGCCACAATACAGAGAGAGAATTGGAAAGGATCTTAGGTGAAAAACATAAAACTCAGCCAAGCAGACACAAAAGATAGAGTGATGCACCTGAATCCATTACTGCTACAGTGGTCCACAAGGCAGGACTTATTCATATATGTTCTGACCCACCAAAATATACTGCACCATACTGCCTTCCCCCAGACAGTCCCTTCTGCAAAAGCAGCAGTTGCCCACCTGCAAGTGGGCCACACTGCCAGTACGTGAGGCCACACAGAAAAGCTTTGGACTCCATTGCATCTTCTTCAGTAAGGACTGGACTGACTTGGTTCAGGCAGCAACGCAATAGTTAATTATTACTGAGCTGCTAAGAAAAATACCATCAAACCAGTTTATATCTTACTCTATTTCCTTTACATTCAAACTGTATTATGCTGCATACCATTTCATCACTTCACAATGCCACAAACTACCTTTTAATGCAAAACAAAGCTTTTCAATGTAAAGCTCAATATCGTAATCCACAAGAACTTTTCTTATCTATTTCGACAGCAAATCTTTAGTGGCAACCACATGTTATTGTATTTTAGGGATTGAGACTTTCATATGAACATGCCGATTGTCTCCTTGAGACATATATAATCAGCATTTTGTGCCAAGAAACACTTAAGCCAACAGAGACTTATACCATTCTGAAATGTTGTTGGAATTGAAAATGTATATTTTGGCTTATTTCCCTAAGCCTGCAATAGCAGCAATTTCTTAGGGGTTTTTTATTATTTTATTTTTAACTTCATTCTCTTCTCAAGATTGAACAAAAAGTCAAAACACATGTTCTGAAAGAAAGCAGCAATACCAATAAAATATTTCATTCTGATACACCAGTGCTACCTAATACAGATCCCTCCTGGAATACAGACATCCACCTCAGAAACTATTTGGTCACTTCTGCCTCTGTCCACAGCTGAAGAGCTTTGCCTATATGCTGTCTACTCAGTAGCAGGTAGCTGTGAAAGTGGAAAGGAATGTACTTTTTTAGATAAGTGAGTAGGTGAATATGAATCTTGTACATCAGAAAGGGAACAAATAAAACCAAACAAGTGTCTATTTGTATATTTCAGCAGTTCCTGAATGTCAGTTTACTGCTTAGAGGAGCTGCAGGAGTAACATGTTCAGTATTCAGAGAGCATCCTGTCACATTTGCTGCAACAGATATTTTTAACTCCCTTTTGCTCCATATGTAGAATGCGCAAATACACAAAAGAACGTCTTAATTGGTCCTGCTTTATATAAATGAATAATGGGCTAAATGGGTTGAAGTGAATGCCATATTTATCTCTCCACTGAGGAAAGACAAGATGATTCAGAAACAGTGAAGCCAAGAGGATTCAGAGCCTTACTCACAAGTGGAATATATATCTCCTGTCAATACATTATGTATTCCATTTCTACTACAGCCCCCTAAAGGCACAAATAGAAAAAGAGAAGGAAAATCTAAATGTTTCATTTCTGCTCAACATACATTCATGGATGTGGGAGGTTTTTATACTTGCTTTCAGGACTTAGGAATCAAATCTCTAGAGCTCTTTATTTTACTGAGTTTTTGTAAATACTAAACTCTCCAGTGTTAGTTTCATCATTTGATATTACCATTGCCAAAAGACATATTATATTCCTAGGAAGCAGAGGCTCAAGTAAAACGAAAAAGGCCTGAACTTGCCCTTACTCCCTTACTCACATGAACAATCCAGTCCCACTCAAGCCAACTGCTCTACTCAGCAGCTGCAGCATCTTTCCAATTAAGCAGAGAAACTTCTCATCAGGCATTGAAGAGCACGTAAGCAAAAAAAAAAAACCCAACAAAAGCCCCCAAAACTTAAAGAATTGTGGTTTTTTTTCTGCTTTACATGCTTCTACATATGACTACTGTTTAAAAACCTATGTAATCAGCATATGAAAAGTTCTTTTTAATCCTCCTCGCAAAAACACAAGCATTACCAAAGAGTTTCAAGAAAAATAAAAAGAAGGATGTGCAAGACTGGTCTGATATTTTGATTCTGCTGATTCTGGAAGCTGATATTTTCAAGTGCTGCTGGTCTGGCTGGATTTTGTAATTACGCTAAGCAGAAATCAAGTCTCCTCTGCACTCACCCTGCGAGGCAGGGAATCACTTTTAGGGCTTGCGGAGAAGTGGAACATCTCATTTCCATTAATCTGGCTCATAGCTTCAGATTCATAGATGGCATTAGCAGAGCACCGCTTTCAGCCACACTGGAAGTTCAGCCTTCTGTTTAACTCTGTATTAACTTGAGCATGACAGAGTAAAAATGCAGGAAGAATGGCAAAAACATCATCTGGTAATATTTTTTCAGCAGAAGGAAAAGCTTTACAAAATGTATAGGTTCAGTTATTCCCAAAGCAGTGTTTTGTTAGTAGCATAGTTGTGCATACAGTGCCATGGCTGGAGGATCTGCCTTGCCCACGGCAAGTAAGGTAAAGCCTCAGGCACATGTAATTTAAAATTCATTTCTACTCTAGCAGACAGCTTCAGAGCAGCACCTATTTTTATTTTATAAATACAGTGCTCTCAATTTGCATTCGTGTGGTCCCTAGGAGCTAACACCAAAACCATCTTATGTTCTAGACGTGTTTTAGAAAATAATACACAATTGTGTCTTTAAAATCCATCAGCACAGATTGCAGAGGGTCTCTGTGTGTTCTCACATCTGTCCAAGTCCGTGGCCATTTCCTACTGCACACTGTGAAGTGTCTTCCATTAGAAAGTGGCATTCCTGGCAGAAGGTACTTGCCAGATCGTGCCCAAGACAATAAAACATAGCCCTCATACCGTATAATTTAAACGCTGCTTCTTAATTAAAAGAAGGTTCCCCAAACTTCAGTAATTCTTGACTCTGCAGACAGTTACTGAAGGTGAGCTCACACATGGTATTTGGAGGTGCCATATTAAAACGATGGGCAAATATTTTGTTATCGCGTTTCCCTCCTCCTCCATTTAATTATCTCAGAACTTACAACATTGCATATTTTAAAACAGATAACTGGGGTCAGTCATGACTGTTCTTAATTTAAAACTATCGGTTTGTATTAGAAGTGAAATTTGAAATGGGGAATTGATATCAAGCTGGCATATCTAACTCTTGCTAAAACAGCCCAAGTGCTGCCCTCAATGGGTAAGCATTGCTAGCAACAAAGGACTTTCCTGTGTGCCAGAGAACAGAACTTTGGCCCAAATACTACTGTCCTGATCAAATAATTAGTTCATTTTTTACATTATACCATTCAAATACAACTGAATGCCCTCAAATCCTACTGATTTCCCTATAAAGCCACAATCAGATGTTTATAAAAATTTCGATTCTTCCAACTTTGGCATTTTAAATAAGTCGCGGTAGGTTTGGGGTGGGGTGATGGTGTCTAGCTTTAGTTTGGTTGGGGACTTTGGAAGGGTTTGAGAGGTGTTTGTTTTGGGATGTTTTGGTGGAGGTTTTGGTTTGTTTCAGGGTGGGGTTTTTTTGTTGGAGGGGTTTTTTGTTTGGTTTGGGGTTTTTTTATTTGTTTTTAATAAGAATTATATGAACAGTATAATGAAGCTAGTGTGAAATATGTTTTTTATCTAGGGAGTCTAGAGCTTTGATCTGGCTGGACATGGCAAATCACAAGTGAAAATACACTCTACTCTCTGGGATCAGGCCGCCCCACTACCACTGGCAGTACTGTATATCCAGTACAAAGATTTAATACCAGTTTCTGTGCAAGGCAACTAACAACAGAGCAGTAACAGTATTTACGAGACAAATATGAAATGTATATGGCAAATTTTGAGCTATATCAAGTTATATCAAACCCTGGCCTCCATGAGTCTGTATATGCTTTCAAAGAGTTACTGTAAAAAGTAAAGAAATGTCAACTCTAGGGAACCACTTATTCAATTTAGCATAATATCAATAGTAAACAGTTCTATTTACATTTTGATTAATACAATTTTTCTTTTAAAAATATAAAATTTGGACAAAAATAGTACTGTACCATAGTACAGTCTCCTACTTATCTCTATACAACAGGTTAGTAAGTAAATGAAGTTGGTAAGTGTAGAAGATGTTTTCCAAACACCACTTACAAACAAATCTCCATTTCTAAATGAAAAGAAATGCCTGACACACCACAGTAACATACATTGTCCACCAGATCGCCCCAGTTGGGTTCTTAACCATAAATAGTTGGACTGCATGAACAAAGGTCAATGGGTGAATTTACTGCTGGATGACTCCATAAATTACTAATTCAGAACACCTAAAACCCAAACTATACCTACAGGCATTTGAGACAAACAGAATGTCAGTCTCAGTAACAAGAGAAGACAAGTGAAATCTGGTCTGCTTGAGTGTTTGACACAGACACTTTGTTTTTTGAAACCTTAAACCCATAAATACAGAATCTTTATGAAAATTTGCAGTTATTGGATCATAATAACAAATATTTCACCACCTGCTGCAAAACTGTTTAGGACAATTAGTCAGAGGTAAACACCTCAAAGAGCTCAAAAATTAATTTGGGTTTTCATCTGAACAGAAGCTCTTAGAAACTACAAATTGGGATTTCGAGGAGCAAGCTTATACATCTAGTATCTACTAGTAGCCAGCTTGCTATATAAAACAAAATCATATAAATGAAAAGGACAAGGAATCAAATAATTTATTGCATCCCAAGGTGTGGGACATGACAGTGAAGATTTGGGTAAGTCCTTAATTGGTTTATTCAGTCATAGCTCAGATATCAAATAGTTTCAATGCCACTTAATATGACTGGCACTGCTGGACATACACTAGCATGAGATCTATTTGACATACAAAAAGCCTGTATGCTAACTCAAGAACAGGAGTGCTCAGCATTTAATAATTACAAGGATTTTAAAGCATCTTTCTTTTATCTTTCTATAGCCATGCATTTGCTAAAGGTGAGACGAGGGTTCATGGGTTTTAATCTGTTTTAATTCCCCTGCCTCCATGAAAGCTGAGGCCAAATTCAGAGGGTATCAGTCAAACTGTTTTAATTCTGAAGAACATGGCAGGAGAGCTCAGATTGAAAGAAGCTGCCAAAAGAGGGAACAGGAGATGGGAGATTCAGTCAAGGGACTAATATTTGGTTATTAACTGTACTTATATTATAAGAAAAGACATTATGTATGCTGATGTGACTTAAGATCCCTTTTAATCCCTTGAAAAAGCAACTCTCTTTCTTCAGCTATGCATTTGGCAAGAAAAGAAGATATAAGCAATGGGATAAGCCCAGCTTGTCCTCCTAGTACACTGTGCATTATTTGCTTCCACTATTCCACAATCAGTTAACAGTGGGATTCAACTTCATTAGTTCTAGAAATACACTCAAGAAATGAGGTGACACCAATCTACACTAAACACATAGGCTTCCCCTGTAATAAATAGCAAAGAGGATACTCCAAAGGTGAATCATTTCATCCTGAAATGCATCTAATTGCCTACCTTTTTCCATGGAGGGAGTCCTCATGATCAGACATTCAAAATTCAGCAAGAGGAGGCATGTCCTAAGTCTGAGAAAGGTATTCAAAGAGATAGAAGAAAATACTCATCTTGGGACATCTTTCTGTGCATAGCTGCTTAAGTTCCCATGTCCATATGCACCTCCAGGTGTCTTTGTGGTGTGACAAACTACTAGACCAACCACTTGATTCAGCAGTGGTTGACACAAAGGTTTTAAACATTCAAAATGCAAATGGCCAGTGATGCACCTTAGGTCATGTGCCACATTGTGTGAAATTCAGCTATTCGTCTCATTCTTCACTCTGATTTCATCAGGCCATATTTTTGTGTATACTCCAAACCCACCCATACACAACCAAACCAAAGGTTTTTCCTAGGCAGCACTGGCTCTCTGTGAATTCATTCCCATGCTGGGAAACAGTGCTGCAGGTCTGTTTCAAACAGAGCAACGTTTCCAGCAGAGTCCAGCTGCCACAATCTACCTTGTGCAGATGGACTAATACATTCCTTCATGGGTATTATCTGAGTTGCAGGGCCAGAAAGCAGGGAAATGTGTAAGAGGCTGAGCTCTTGCCACATTGTGAGAAAAGGTAAATTGTCAACAAACATTTCCTACATCTGATATCTTTTGTAAGGAGAGCTACGCTTTTAATAAAGAAGCAGCTGCCACTGCTGAACGATTAATCAATACTGGTAAGCTGACATCTTAAGAACTTGCTGAACTAAAAGCTTTTCTTTTCCTCCTGCATTTACAAATAAAGTGCTCACTATTTGACTAAAGCCTGTCTACTTGACTGGAAAATATCAGAGTCCTATTTAAATGACATTTGCAGAGAATGAGATTTTATCCTGGTCGCTGCTCCTTATCGCTAATAATAACATCAGATTAGTGGATTTAGGCCAGCCGAGTAGCAATGCCTTTTCTGATCCCTTCTTAAAGCAGCTCTTTCCATCTGTCTAGCCAAGCTTTCCTCTGCTTGTATGGGCCAACGATTAGGTCTTAAACGGAGCTTCAATTGATACCATGTGGGATATCTATACAGAGGTTCATTGTGTTGCTAAATTCCAGCCAAGACATTTATCAACTCTGACTGCTGCTTACTTCAAAAGAGCAAAACACCTGGATATTTACAGGTATAAACATTCCTACACCCTGTTGCCTTCTTGAATAACAACAATAATTAGACAATCCAATTTTAAAAACACATAATTTGCTCTAAGATTTATTTTCCAAATAAGCTCAAATAACATGAATCAACTGCGTACTGCAGAGTACTTGACACACAACTTTCTGCACATTCAGAATCTGTCCCACAACCTGTCAATTAATTGGTGACTTACGCTTCAGCACAGTGTGGTTTGTTAGCGACAGTGGTTTTCAATGAGAGCTTTAGAGCTAAAGACTGAGCAATGTGGGTGCAGACAGAAAACACACTGAACACACACACACACACCCCCCATATACACTCGCAGTGCAGTAAACTTTTTTTAGGGACCATTATTGCTTTCATCTTCATTATTTTTATTAGTAGCCAAGTTTAGCAGCATAAGCAAGATATAAAATCCAAATCCCAAACACTCTCAATAACAATACTAAAGCCAATTATAAAATAAATCTATGTTTTATTTCCCCTCCCCTTTTTTGCAGTTTTTAGTTTAAAGGTCATTTTGTATTCCTAGCTAGGCCACTTATAGTACGTTAATAACTGACATTTCCTCTTCTTAATATATAATGCAGGCCTGACAACTGCTGCACACTGAAGATAAGATGTGAAACCAGTACTCATAAGAAACCAGTGTTTCTAGACCATGCAAATCTCCTAAGTCCTGTGCTTGTTTAGTTTTTAACAAGGTCTTGCTCATTCCTAACCTTGACCAAAAAAGCATTTCCACATGGCAGTCAGACTCATGCCAAGTAGAGCTACACACAGAAAGTTGCCTGACTTAATCAAGCAATGGTGGAGACATGAAATGAATATTTAGCAAGGTCAAAGTCAGACTGCTCTTTGAGAAGCAGCAATTGCTGACAGTTGACTGAACAGCACACAAATCTGGGATCCTATTTTAATACCTACATATTTTTACTATTTGTCATCCTGTTAACAAAACTGCATTAAAACACAATATTAGAAATCTCAGAACATTTTTATAGAAAGGATACAATCTACTATATATTTATGCATGTCATAAAGCCCATAATGTATCTTGCATGAGACCATTTATCTTCATTTCATAGGGTCACAACAAGTACACACTACTTTTCCTTCAGGAAGCCTGTGGCATGTTGAGCCAGGCATCAGTCACGCTAAGAAGCAAAAAGATGAACTTATTTCATTAAAAAATAGTGCATGAAGTAAATGGAAAACTCCAGGTTTTTTTAATTAACAGTATTGTGAGCATCGCTTATCTTTCAAAATAGCAAATTGGAATTAATCACATTTCAAGACCAAGTTAATATTCTCTCTCCCTTCTACAAAATGACTGTGATTGATCTAAATCTAGTTATTTCATACAAAACTAGGTTAAATACTGTGGATCTTTACGACCACACAGAAAGCATTATCATGACAGACTACGCTATTGTATTTCTGTTGCTGGGTAAGCCACAGTAAGTCCAACCGCAAGCTATCAAATCAGTAAAAACCTCCAAGCTTTAACTACAAAACGTTTGCCTGGTAAAGTTTTCACAGGAACAAATTACTGAATTTGCCTGGTCGCTCAGGTCCACTAACGCCATCCATCACGTACCCCTTTTCTCCTTGGTACATGAGGGCACAGCAAGCCAAGGGCAACCCACCCCACTCGCCAGCAGCACCACCCAGACGATCAGAAGGCTGCTCCCATCTCCGACTGCCATGTTCCCGGCTGGAGAGGGCAGCAGGAGCACAGGTGCTCCTACCACGTGGTCTTTCAAGCTCTCTTTCTTGGGGAGCGCGATAGCAGCCTACCACATCTGGTCCAAATACTGTCAGGACTGGCAGATACCAGGCAGGTTTCTCCATGGGAGGAGATGCTAGTCTTTAGGAGGTATCTGAGCATTATGGTCTCTGGGTCTGGGCAACTCTGCTCATATGCACATAACTATCAAAAAAAAAAAAAAAGCATCCTTTATAAGATATACATATGTTTAATATATATGAATTACTATGTACAGAAACATGCTGGTATCTCAGCATGGCTATAAACCATTCTAGCTCTGACCATACAAAACACTGTTAATGTCTCAGTAATTTGGGATAATGAGGAGTAATAACAGTGTAATAAATTATGACAAACATCATTGTAAACCATTTTTTTTATATTCATGTTATTTTGTGCACATACATATAGTTAAGCTGCTTTACAGTTTAACCACCAATAGTTAACATCCCAGTTCAATAGCCTGAGTTCAGGGTTTATCAACTGTCTGAAGCTAATGTGAACAAAAGCCATATTTGTTTGCACATCAAAAAAGACCTACATACTGTCAAAAATGTATACAACATCCAAAGAACTGGCAGTAAATGCTGGTTTTATTGAGAAAAGCTGGTGACTGGGTATTTACGAGTTGTAAATGACATCTGATTTGGTGAGCCTTCCAGTTCAACACTGAGACTGCATCTCACCATTTCTCTGATCAGACTCGGGGGCAATATTTCCCCCCTCCCAATTCAGTTTCGTATAAAATCTTAAAGAACTTCCTGCTAGCAAGAAGGCAATTGCAGGGTATGTGATACGAAGATAATCAGATTCCTGGGGGAAGAGAGGTCTCCATGTGTACTTTTTTTTTTTTTTAAAAATCCTCAGGGGGGTGATTTTCTCACAACACTCACACACCCCTATCCTATTGTGCCTTATTGCTTAATTAGCTACCAGATGAAATGTAGTTCTGTTTGCACCAACTTTATGTCTACTGTAATTGCTCTGAGTTGCAGTTCCAAGAAGAAAAAATGGATCAAATAACTACATATATTTTCTTTGATTAATCATGAAAAAATCATTAAGGGATTAAAGTGAAACTGTTTTACTCCTGTTGATCATATTCAGCAATCTGAAATTATTTTATGATCCTGATCAATGTAATTAATGAGAATGGCTGTTAATTAGTTACACTAGCAGGTGGGCCATGAAAAACGTATTCACTTAATACCACAGAACATCATGCTATTAGAATTTGTGTTAATTCTGTAGCATTCACAGAATAAGAGTTCAAAACCTGCACAGGACCACAGTCTTTGCATTTTCAGCACACACACCATACATACACACATGCACACTCAGCCATGCAAAATTACTGTCGTAAAGGCAACACAGACACACAGCCGTTTGCAGATTTAAGACCATAATCAAACATCCTTCTTTTTGCGACTGTCTTCTTTATGACAAGTGCCTATACCAGCTCTCAGAGCAAACCCTCCTACTGGTACATCAGGAACAAAACAGGTTTCAAAGTAACTGGGGCTTCACTCTCAGCATCTTGATAATTCAGTCACTCTCATCTGGTCCCTTCTAGTCTCTCCCTAAGGAGAGGGCTTTCTTCAAGAGAAATAACCTCTTGGGTGTGAACTTGAGACACACAATAAAAGTGTTAACTGCTCAGCAGTCCTACGTAGCTAATTAGCAGTACTAAGAATTTGAGGGTGGTTTTGATTATCCTGGGGTCTATGAAGGATCTGCATCCCCAAGGAATACAGGCAGTTTAACACTTTTCAATTTTACTTTTTTTCTTTTTTCTTTAAGAAAAATAAAAACTGAACTGTGGAAAAGTGTGTGTATTTATATAGTGTGATACAGCTCAGTTTTGCATTTTCTGTAGGACCAGAGTAGACAGTATAACACTACTCAAACATGGGAAGTGGCACAGCTCCTCCTCTCCACCCAACTTATAGATTGGGTCTAAAGACTGCAGCAACTGGACAGAATGAACAGGATCACAAAGGCAGAAACCTTTTCTGAAGCATAGTGGTCTACTTAAAAGACAAAGCAGAGAAAGGGAGGTTCAGGCACATTAACAGACTGGGCAGGACAAGGACAAGAGGAGGAGATCTACCACATCTGAACATAAAACTTCTGCCCCCTTTTTTCCAACAAGAACTTGGTGAAAGTCCATGATAGCGCTTCCTGCTCTGCAGCCTGGTTTGTCCAGACAGCTGCAGAGGTTTTTCCCCTCCTCCTCTCTTATGCTATACTCTACTCATAATGCATACGTGAGTCTATAAAGCCTCTATATGACATGCATTTGGCTATACCTTTTAGTCACACACAACCACATTGCTGTACTAAGACAAAACTACACCTGATAACCATTAAAAACATATAGCCCTGGGTTAAAAAAAAAAAAAAAAATCAAGTAAACCTATCAATTAAACTTCACAGGTCACCCTTAAATATAAAAATGACAAGTGCACTAGAAATAAAGATTTGAACTTACTATTTGGAGACGAAAATGTTCAAGATTAGAGACCCCAAAGGCAGATGCAGGTTAACAGAACAGTTCTTGGCTGCACACCTCAACATGTGGCCAAGCTGTTGTGTTTGCTGTTGGTAGGGAAACTCCAGGTGAACTTGAGCTCCTGATCAATCCCTGACATGCTGGGTCAGCTTATGGCTCTGAACTACACTGTTTGCAGGAGGCTTTTTTTTACTATTAGCATCAGAAAGAAGGCAAGGGCTGTCTCCCTTTGAAGGAGACTGACATATCAATGAATGAAGAGACAGCAGAGCAAAACTAGTATTATAAACTTTAGGGGTGAGCAACCCCACAAGAGCCTGTTTTTAGCAGGACTCAAGTTTAACGAGCTCTTCAATGACTTTGACCCTTCATCACAAGGGACATCTAGGTAAAATAGGAAGGGCTATGTTTTAAAGAAAGTGCTCCTCAAAAAAACAACAACTTACCTGTTTAAAAAAGGAGACGAAAAAACAAAACAAACATCACTATTTTTTCCTATAACATCTTAATGATGATCCCAATGGACTGGATCCAGACTGAAAGGAATCAGCCTCAGTCTTACCTGCTGGTTCCTGCACTAAATATTCCATGTACATAACTGTCGGCTTGAGCCAGTGTATATTGGCCTCTTCAGATGAAAGAAAATTGGTGTCGGCAGCCTCCTGAGCACATTTTAATAATCAGCCTGATCATGGGTGCACGGCAGCTGCTCGATTGATGGTGTTAGACAGCGAATAAAGAAAGATGCCAGCAGTGCCCTCAGATCTGACATAACGAGGGAAACATCAGTCATTTGGCTAAAAGGCTCATAAAGGCTCCATCAGCTGTGACACAGGAGTCTGTCTTATGCAAAGCTAATGAGGAAATGTGGCAGTGTTAGCATTCTCTTTAGACAGTAACAAGTTGCGAGTGAGCTGCATTTTAGATGAAAAATCCAGCTGAAAACAGAGCAGTTTTCATGATCGTTGCCTAAATAATATGCTGATGTCTGGGAAAGACTTTTAGAAATCAAAATATTTTGAAAGAGTTCTAGGGCAGTCATTCCCAATCACAGCAACCTGTATATTGATTCCCAATTGATATCACATGTATCAGTACATAAGGTTTATCTCATCTGACTAGACTTTGACCATCCTCACCATGGATCTCAGACTCACGCGTGCTGCTATTTCTCTCTTTAATGCTGGGAACTACTGTGTGACCAGTGGTCACCAATTAGCAAGGTCTGGGCACAAACAGGGCCTTCTAATTGATCTATGCAGACCCGAATGGGAAGTAGTGAAGACACAGCTGCACAACCCAGCCCTGCACTGGTCTGCTGCTTTAGTCCCCTCAGGGCTTTGGAAGCAGTGGTTTGGAGTCATTTGAGAACAGTGCCCATCTCTACTACGTGAATATTTTAAAGCAGTCGTCCTCCAGGAGGGTATGAGCAGCTAACCCTGCCTGTGTATTGGGTTGCAGATTCAGACTGCGAGAACAAGATACCCAGGAGCTGCCAGAAGGGTTACTTTGGAGAGTAAGGTAACAGAAGGGAAGTGGGGAAGAAGAGACTCGCAGATGAACTTTCACTTTCAGTCAAATTTCCATTTCTAACAACTTCTTCCATTTTGGCTCCCTAGCATGTTGATATATTACACTAATTATAAAAATGACCTTTTCCCCTTCTACATTTTTTCTTCCTACCACTGCTCCAGTCAATAGATTTACAGTCTAATGTTATTTCTGTGTATGCCATGAGAGCCATTCCAACAGCAACAGGGCATTACGAAAAAACAGTCAAAAGGTAATTAGAAATCTTGCTGAAATGTTATGTTTGTTATGTGAGGATTACAATGAATGATTCAATGAGCCTCAAAGTTCATCCCTAACATTGATAAGTGTGTTTCTGCCAAGAAATGCACAGCTGGTGACAGCAGGGATTCAGGGTTTGGGAGGGACACACACTTCTAAGGTGAAATTGGAGACAGGGATTAGAATCAGAGAAAACAAAGGAGGTCTTTATTCCTGGAAATGTTAAAGTCATTTTTCAGTGGCAAAGGAAATGCCATTTTTATAGCACATACCTAATCTTTCCCTTAGTTTTGATAGCAGATGTTTAGTTATATAGGTAGAAAGTCAGATTCCAGTGTTAGAACAAAGGAAACGGCCATCAGGTTTTCTGACTTTGTTTCTCAGTCACAGTGGTACCGCGTCACATTGTGCGGTGCGGCCTCGCGCGTGCCGCTTGGTCTACCTGTACCTCTAGCTCCACGTTAAAAACAAAATAATACTGATCAGCAGGGTTAACTCAGTATACAAAGACCTGTCTGAAAACAGAGATCCCAGCACGCTGGGAAAGCAGATGCATGGAAGTTTCCCACAAGTCCTAACATCATATTTCAGACTGTTCCTGCTCAAAGTTACACTGCTAATTGTACTAGTAATACACAATGTAACCTGCCTGAAAAAGCAATCTGCTTAAACAACAGCTTCTCCTAAGAGGTTGTCCCGAAGTACTCTCAATTGCTATAAGTGATGTTTCATATTTTTTAGAGGTCCATCTCAACTGATTTTTATCAGTTCTCTGAATGACCATTTACAACAAATTTCAAAATAATACTCATGGACTATAGCTGCTATTAAGGTTAATTAATTAATGTTTCCGAAGACTGTTGAGATTCCTGAATGAAAGGTTACACGCTGTATATTGGTACTTCACTGTATATTAGAGGAGAAAAAAAGACATTTTCTTATGAAAATTAATTCTCTGGCAACCTTTAGACCTCTGTGCTGTAAGTTAACTTTGTTTAACTGCTTTCTTTGTAGTAATGGCTTACAGACAGTAATACCTTTCCCGGGAAGAGACTTCAAAAGTGCACCAGCACTTTGGAAAATCCTGTCAGCATCAGAGAGTTGCACTGCAAATGGTCTAAGTGTATAATTTTTTAACAATAGAGCTTTATTTCTCCTGAAAGTTAATATCACTGAGGTATTTCACTTTTATCTAGCTCCATTTGCACTCACACTTGCTTGGTAATGTGGCCTTGCCAAATTATACTAATATAAATTATAGATTATTGTTTTGGGACACATTCTTTTTTCAGGTTATATTTTAGAGCTGCACAATTTGTATGCAGTATTCTTCTCAGTTTACTTTCTACAGTGTATCTGGTGTAACCACATTGCCTTTTAGTATAATGTATTAGGTTAAGGGTGTATAGTGCCTAGTTTGTGAGAAGCCAGTGAAATTTTCCTGAGAAATAAATGCATGCCCTAAAGCCATTTTTGCAAAATACTAAATGGTAAACAATTACAATGCTTATGCTAAGCTCCATGTTAACAGCTGCATGTATTACAGACTGACATACCGAACACTGATACAGCAGTGTCTGTACAGAACGTATTTAAAACCATATTTCAAAGCCTGTAACATGCCAACATGCAAATTAATAAATTCTTCTTTCCAAATGTCACCGGCATGGTGATTTCCTGCCAGCCTGAGCGTCATTCTCCTGAAGCAGTAAAAGTAACACAGTCAATCTCCTCTGAATCCTATCTCCCCTGCTTCCTGCAGGGTCCCTGGGAGTTTATGATTCATATTCAGAAAGCTGTATGCAGTAGCCCTTTGGGGATGTATATTAATGAAGAAATTTTCTCACGCCAGAGCTGCCTCTTTATTGGAGTACGAAGGGTACAGTCTGTTCTGAGCGTCTTTTTAATTTCTCATAATTAACCCTGCCAGAATTAACATCAGTGGCATCACTGACAGCAAATTAAAGAAGCCACATCAGCCGAGTTAAAGCTTTTTCTGTCTTCCCCTCTCCCTCCTCCCCTTTCCAACCCCACACCCCCACCCCTCTCTTTGTATATGTTTAAAGAAGAAAGTTCTCAAAGTCTGTCAAGATGATGGTCCTGTCATTGCACTAAGAGCCCTGCTGGGATAGGTATGATTAGAGCATTTTCAGACTTCCCTGCCGCTGATACCAACCTATTTCAGCTCTTAACTGGCCACGTGCCATGTAGATTTGTGGCAAAGATCCACGGTTTCAGTTTCTTTCGCTCTATGAGGTACAGTGGTTCACCTGATCTCCACTGTGAGCCGATGGAACCAAGATCTAAAGCCCACTGCAGCATTCAGACTGTCTCTTCTACTGACAATGTATGAAAAGACAGATCAGCTGTGCTTTGAGCCCCTTTAATCTAGCTTCATACCAGTCCCTTTTACACAATCCTGGAGAGATGATGAGAATAATCTTTGAACACCAAGATATCCAAACAAACACAATTTTTTTCTACTGTTAAGCCAAAAATAAACCTGTTAAGTTTTGATACTCCTGCAGCCACCTAAGCCCAGAAGGAGAAAAGGGGTGGACTATCAATCTCCTACCTGATTTTCTCCACTGCATGTCTGAGGAGAGAAGGATCCCAGAGAAAGCCCAACATGGTGAATGTCATTATAAGAATTACAGCTCAATCCCACCTGCCCCACATGAGTGCTCTGAGAACATAGGCTCTACAAGTCAAAACCTAGATTGGCTTACACAAATATTTTCCTCCTTGTTTGATCTCTTGGTGAAAACTGATAAATTATAAAATTGAAAGGTCTAACAAAGGCGAAATACGATAAGACTGCTGCTGTTAGAGTCACATGTGAAGCACCAGTGGATGAACTAAAAAACAGTGCTCTTCATTCATCTACCTACCAATTTCAGTGGAAATCATATTTATCGATCTTCTTATTCCCTCAGTCTAATCATAGCCTTTCTTGAGCAATGAATGAAACTTGTCATCATGGACACTTAGCTTTTTGCAGGAGAGAACCTAACCCGTACATGTCTTTCCATGAGATCATGCCAGGAGATGATGATTTTAATAGCCCACAAAGAAAATTTCCAGTACTACCCCACTACTCTGCACTTGCTTCTTTTCACACTGCCTTCTTCCCAGGGGCCTGGCATTGCACCCTACTTAGAATTTCCAAGTGCTAAAACACCTGTCTGGACTTTAAAATGTCCCTGTAAAGAAATAAGCAAATTTGGCAGAATATAGTACATGAAATACCTTCCACTGATTACCTGGCATGATGTTATTGTAACACGTCAATCTAAACAGCCCAAATCCACAAAGCCAATAATGTTTTCAGAGATTTGATGGCTTACAAACATGAATAGGGATTTCCATCAATAGGGGGTAGAAGTCAGGGAGAACACAATGGTTATGAGCAAGCATGTGACAGCTAAGAGAGGTGTGCACACACTTCCCTCGACAAACCACAGATTGCATTGTAAAACACTGCAGTTGGTGTAGCATTGGAAATGTGCCAGTGCAACCAGCACGATGATATGCTTCTTGCATTGTCATATGACTTGATAGGCACTGTTCAAACACAATCTGTGAGTAATTTTAGTTTGCCACAGAGACCACCAGAGGGTAAGAATCGGATTTACATTCAGCGGTCTGAAAGGTTGCAGCGATGATGGTACTGCAGATTACTTCCAGATATGACAGCAGCCTCAATTGTTTGAGACTATAATATTAAGTGGTTTTGTGTGTCTCTGTATGTAAGAATATATGTATAGTACTGTGAAGGAAGCTAAATAACTGCTAAATAACTTTCTGCATTAAAAGCAGGAAAAACCTGGATGTTTGCAAAAGTTGTCATTAAGATGACTTCTTTTATGACTAGGGAAGCATAACAACCAGAGTGGGAATGAGTTTAGGATAGTACTGGTACCACGAACGTAGCAGTTCACAATGGAAGAAGGAAGGTATGTAGCACTAACATACTGGTGTTCTACCTGAAAGGCAGCAGAAAATTAAGACAGTCAAACTTGCCCAGAAGACAGGCTCTTCGGTTGGTTATAATTCCTGCATGACCCGAGATGCTTTTGTGGGAATATCAGTTTAACTCATTAGTAAATTGTTTTGCATGCAGCTGCAGTCCTGGACCATATTCTTCTCCCCCTTGAACTTCTCTAATCACAAGTCTGAAGGACACTCAGCATTTTAATTAACTCCCTGTAATTCTTCCCAGAAAACACCACAGTTGATAAGATTATCATCTGCATGCAACTTCTGGGGTTGAGTCTTGAAAGTCCTCAGACAATTATGAGATGTTTCCAATAGAAGCAGATATTTACATATCTTTCTGAATTGGCCCTCTTGATTGTATGCCTATTTCCACCACTAACATACATCTTTTTAAAGGTCTACAGATGGACAACTTAGCTGGGATTGCTGTAGCGTAATAAGCCAGGAAAGAGGGAATACACACGAGTAGGAACAGCCAAACGGTGCTCAGCACAAGTGGGAAGGTAGTTAGAGCTTAGCGTAGGAAAACCTCTGAAGCCATTTGTTCTGTGTAAGGCTGCAGTAAAAGAAAAAGCAACAAGGACACAGAGATGCATCAACAAAGGGCTGCAATACAAATCATAGGAAGTGAGATGATTTCTCTAATAACTACTTCACATCTGGAATTCTGTGCAGAGTTTTAAGCATCATAGAGGTAAGTTTGTTTTACTGTAGAGTGGGTGCAACTTTAAGTATCCAAGGTGGTTCAAGGTTTTTAAAGATTTGTTGTCAAGACAGACCAATGTGACTGAATTTATTCTTGCTAGGAAAGAGATAACTTTGAAATGACTGAACAGAAATATTTCATTTTATATTAGGAACATTTTAAATACAGCACAGAGATATGGGAGAGAGGGAGAACCTGTTCATTCCCAGTTTAAATTAAAAAAAACAAAAAACCCCAAAAAAACCCCCCAAAACTGTGGGCATCATTTCACATTTGGAAATAAAGAGCCAGTATCTGCTATCAGTGACAGCTATAAAACTGCCATTGACTTCAATGAAAGCTGCAAGTGTGCATCTAATTAAGGAATCTGGATCACAAAATGTTAAGAAAAATCATTTTGCTTAGAGAGTAATGAATATGCCATATTATGCTGCCAAGTAATAATATTGCCACAAAGTCTCAATGAGTTTATGAAACAGATTGATATTTTTATTAGCAGAGAGTAGATTGAAAGAGAGCGACAAAACAAAATGAGGATGAAAAAAGGTAAAAGAAAGGAGGCTTACTGGGCCAAATGGCTTTTTCATGTCCATAAATTGCTAAGTGTATTTCTAATTAATTCCCCAATTCAAACAGCCAGAAATAAAGAACAGAGGCTATCGAGTGTGCCATGAACTCAGGAGAGACTCTGTAGACTTGGACAAATAATAGTATAAAATGGTTTATGAAACCAGAGGGTTTATGGTCTATAAATAACTTCCATGTATTTTTATTCTTTACACGTACAATATTACTGAGGACTGGATGATAGCTTTTCACTGCTGCCTGGTTGACTTCTTCCACATACACACCCAAGGTAATGACGATATTGATCCTGAAGAGACATTTTTTGAGACAGATAAAAAAGCCACACAACTGAAGTAATAGAAAGGGCCTAGCAACTTAGTGGTAAAGCTGTGGTCCTTTAAGTGAATAGCGATTGGCTACACAGTTTAAAACCTACATCCTAATATCTTCAGGGGTCTGGGATGAAGAAAAAAAGTAAGACAGAAAGAAAGGGGGGGGAAAAAAAAAAAAAAAAAAAAGAGTAAGACATCTAAAATATGACTTCGGGCAGTTAGTGCCTTTGACAGCCCTTTAGATAGCTACCACGTAAATTTGTAGGCATCCAAATATTATTTAAATCCAAAAAATATATAAGATACATGTATTTGTCAGTGTAAACAAGAGATTCACTGAGAAAATGCTTCTGATCTTTAGGACTTACAGCATGCTCTTTTTTGGCTACATGTGCAATTCAAAACATGCCTAATTCCTAAAAACCATATATGTGACACTGCCTGGGTTTCCATGACTACTGCTCTGAAAACCATATTAATTATTCAAGAGGTCCATGCTATTCTCCCTGCGTTCCATAAGGAATGCTGGGAAGCACTGTCAGCCTTTATAGAGCAACACAGATATTTAAAAGGACTGCATCGCTGGCTCTAAATACCACAGATATTTTCTTATAGCACTATGACATCTGCATGATAGGTCCCATAAATATAATTTAAACAGTTCAGTACATCAATAAAAAAGGTAAAAAAAACAAACCAACAACCCAAACCAGAACTCCCCTCTTTGCTTATTTTTTCCTTCTATATTTCAACAATCTTCAAAAAGGTGCTTTAATTCTAGTCTCTGTTTATCATCCTGATATAATCCTATTTTAAACAAAGTCAACTAGCTTGCATGCAGTAGGGATTAATTGCCTGTGTTTTTCTAGAGGATATAGTTTCAAATTGTGAAACTTACATTAAATCAAATTTCTCAGATCAGCTGTGACTAAGCAGCTGTTTGCCATATCTATTGATCTCTGTATGTTTTAATAACCATAATCAGTGCAAGGAACATTCTTTACAGATAACGTTATCAAAACACACTGTAACAAAGTAAGGAATGTCAGTGCTGGAGTAGTACATACCACTGCCGAGGTCCTGCCACAGCGCAACGATCAGTGCCAATCACACGAGAGCAGTGCAGGCGCATTACGGGGCCAATTACTCAAAGGCAGAGAAGAAAGAAAAGTGGGCCAGATCCTCTTCTCAATGGAAGCAAGACAATAGAGTTATCCCAGATTTATACCTGTGTGACTGAAAGCATAATCTGGCCCAGCATCAATCTTCCCGACACTGAGTCGCTTGGGATCTCAGATTGGCATATATGTAATACTCAGGCAGCCCTCATGGAAAAGTCCAAAGAATACAAGAGAAAATCATAGCTTTTTCTGTAGAATTTTTAAGTCAAATCACTACATAAAAATGCTACTGCTGGGATATATTCTAGATCTCAGTTAAATACTCTATATTTCTTCCATATTTTAGCTGCAAAATAATATTCTCTGTTAATGTCTATATGTTTAGGGAACATTTTTCTGGGGGGGAAAAAAAAAATTTAAAAAATCAATTTTTCTTTCCAGATCCTCCAAGTCGTAGCCCTATTACATTCTCCAGGAGCATCTACAGAATATCTGAATGTGCTGCTGACCTTTTACCTAAAGTGGGGATTGAAATGCAGTTGGTAAGGTAAACCTGATTTTCCCCAAAGCCTTCTTTTAGTCCTGTCACCACATAAAAAAGCCAAATGAACAACAGGGAAAACAGAGCTCCAGATTCAAAGCCTATCGAAGTCAGAATACCAAGAACAGATCCCAGACTGACACTCCCAGAGCATGATCAGATACATAATAGTAAACAAACCAAGAGGTGCAGAAATATTTTTAAGTCTCAGGATCATAGGAAAACACACCGTGTCTGGGCATGCCTCTCCCAGCATACTGTCTCTTTATGGTACTCCTCACACTCATAACATTTTACAAACTGGCCATCATCCTGACACGGGTCACAGTGTAGCAGCGGTGCAGGACCCAGGACCGAGATGGCAGTTTTGTCTGATTATCTCCCACAGCCTATATCATCTCCTTACCCCCCCTCATCATTTGCCTCCTCTCCCAGTGTTTGCTGGATAAAAATCTCTCTCCCTCTGGCTATGTACAGCACCTAGCACAATCCTCATCCTCAGTTCAGCTGGAATATCAAGATACTGTTATAATATGGCTAATATACTATTACATACAATAATAATTTCCACTTCTCTATTTCCAGGGTTTGCTTGTGGGTTTTTTTTTTATCTTCCTCCCAAACACATTTCACTAACAGGGCACCATCATTACTATTATTATTTACTATTCATATTGCAGCTCTAGCGCCCACAGTGTGCATTCTTTATTACTCCCAAGTTCTCACTTGCCATACAAAGTGCTCCATCCAAATACAGATAAAAAGTAATTTCCTCAAGAGCAAGGTGTGAACTGAGCGTACTTAATTGTGCACTGTTATATCAACTGTATAATGTTGCAATAAAATTCCAAAACAATGTGATTAAAAATTATACCAAATGAGGATACCAAGGTGCCATAGTCAGTCAAAGCGCATTTATCCAATCTAAATTATATGCTAAGCAAATAAAATAAACATGCAATTTGCTAATTAAAGTGCGCTCTCATGTATCCTGTAACCACCATAAATTATACAGTAACATTTAATTTTTTGACTGTTTAGCAAGGTTTATGACTGCTTTACTAAATTAAACACAGAATGAAGGGGGCAAATTAGTAGGAAAGCACTGCTTTCCCCCTTCCATTTCTGTTTAGATTTTTTTTTCGTAGTTTTTTTGTGGGTTTTGTTGTGTTTTTTTTTTTTAATAATGTCACCTTCCTACAATAGTATCTTAATTTTACCATGGATCTTCTCCACTTTTACTTTCAAAGTGTATGTTCTACCCGATACAGTGACAACTATTTGCTTTTGCAAATTTTCTTCAGTAGGAAAGTCAGAGCATTTTGTTTATCTTATTTGAATAATCCTTTCATAAGAATACTACACCCAAAGTCCCCACATTTGGCCAGTCACAAGAATGGTGTTTTTTTCCCTTCAAATAAGATGAAGATTTTCAGTCCTTTCATTTCACGCAGAACAGACTGCCCCAATCACAAATGGCAGCTGACTGGGTTCTAGTAGAAGCTGTGAGCCTTCCATCATCTGCAGCAAATGCTGAAGGCATTCCCAGATTCCACTCAAGGGGAACTGTGAACAGTTGGGGTTTGTTTTCTTTTAAAATATAAGAAATGTCTCAGACTCTCTGTTTGCCTGGCAACCAGGTCAGATGTGTTTTAGACTTCTCAGAAACAATGTTTTATCCCAGAATATGGTTAGGTAAAGAGAAGGGGAGGTGAGGGGGTAGATACCACTGTTCAACCCCTTACTCTAGACAATCGCTTTGCAGCTTCTCTGAAAAGTACAACAGGATTAGTTATGGAATCTGATTCTATCCCAGTTTGTCCCTTCCCTGTTCTCCATCCCTCTTGTCCCTTTGCACTTGTATGAAAGGCAAAATGCCAACAATTAATAGAGTATGGAAGCAAGCTGGTTTATTTTCATATTCATGCTCAACACCTAAAGATGAACATTCCTCAAAATTGTCCATCTATATGAACTTTAGAGACCATCTAGGACTAATGTGCTCCTGTAAATTAAAATGAGAGCATCAGACCACAGGACAACCTTTGTAGTTGGCCAACATTATCTCTAACAATAAAACAGAAATTAATGTTCAGCAGTATTAGTATTGGAGCCGATGTTCTGTACCCAACAGTTACTGCAAACTCCCCCAACCACTGCATACCACTGGCACGCTAAGCCCTCTATAAATGTGGAGTTAATCACAGACTATTTAGCCTTCCCGGGTAGCAGTGCTGCTGAGACAGTTTGGCAGATTCTGACGCACTCTGCATTCTAAAGAAATGCAAATCCAAACCAACACACAACTGCCAAGCCAATGCAAGAGTTTTATGCAACTGTAAAGATGATCAAGGGCAAGAAAATCTTTCAGTTGGAGCCCAAGATCACTCAAAGATGCCCCAAATGGATCTATCCAAATGGTACAGAAAGTGCTACTGTCACAACCTTGGTTTCATCCAAAAGTCAGAATCTTTGCAGAGTTGCTTTTTCTATAAAATCCTAGAAATTAATGCATATGCTAGAAGAAATTAGTTGGCAGAGTGGGGCTTCTTACAGCAAAGCAACTGAGGAACATCTTCTCCAAACCTTTTAGCTGCACTTTAGAATAATAAAATTGTTTCATCCATGTCTTCATTTCTCAGCAACTGAGATGAGTATATTTGTACTTTGTTGGTTACAGATGCCTTTTTAATTGGTGTTGCTTTGCTGGGAGGATCAGTGAGCTAGCTGCTTTATGCACAGTGCTGCCCAATTTGCAGTTTTGCTGCAAGACCTTTTCCCTTAGAAATACTCCTAAATTCCTTTCTTCAATGAAAACTGCCTCTCACTAGAACAAGGAAATAGTTTTGCTATCTAATCTGCCTCCTGAAACCTTGCCTAAAGACAGCTCCTGCTTCATTGGTAATTTATTTTTTGGAAAATGGGGGGAAAATACATTTCTTCTTGTCTTTCAGACCATCCTTTTTCTAATTTTTCCTGCTGACTGGCATTTAATAATATTGCTTCTGCAATGAACAGAAAGCATTAGATTCTCTTGAAAACAAAATGTTGTCTTTTTTTAAAAAAAAAAGCAATTTCTTCTTCTTACACACATACAAAGATATGTTAGCTAGAAAATATCCATTATGCCTTGCCCACGGAGGGGGTTGACACCATCTCTCAAACCTCTGCTTACGCCATATGATGTAAAATAATTTTAAGTACTCAACAGAAACAGTCCCTGCAACCCTGCAGCTTTAAGGATGAATCATATTTTCTACTCTCTGAATTATGTCTCCATCTGCTTTGATTTTTGGGATTGGAAACAGATCTTGGACTAAGAAAGTTGATGCCAACAGCTTGCAAAGCCAGTGCCCATCGAAAAGATGTGGTGGTTTCAAACTGAATGGCCCGTGTCGGTAAGTATTGTTAGACTAAACACTCCAATGCAGAGACACGATGTGCTAAGGGAGAGGAAACAGTAGATGCATAACCCAGGGGTTATGAAATGGATTTACGTAGCATAGGGGAGGTTCTAGACTCAGTAATATTTGTTCCAGCTGTTTATCAAACTTAGCACATTTACATATGACCTTCTTCAATCCCTCTTCCCCTCCTGCCTGGCTGAGAAAAATCAATAGTGCTTTGTTGTAGGGTTATGAGAAATTCCAGAAGTGCAAGATAAGCTACTCTCCCGGTTCAACCCTAAGAGCCAATGGCGCTCAAGGGAACTCACAATTGCCAGGGCTATGGTTCACTATTTCTCTGTTGTTACGACTTACGGATAATTTTAATGCTGGAACAAAATAGCTGCCATCATTTTCAAATTTCTTTCTGCAAGATACTTGCATATCATGTCCTGGGAAGCCTTCCTATGAAGCCTGAACTCTTGGACAAATGGAATCACAAAGTCCCTCACCTTGTCCTCCTCCTCCCAATATGTAACAGCAAACTTATTTTTAAAGTAAAAAACAGTGGCAGAAAGCATTTTTAATTGATTCCCAAATTATTTAGAAGAGACCATTTTACAGGAAAAAATGTAAGTAAGTTACAATACAATTCAAGCACCTTGTTTGTAGAGTGGGATTCTTCTGTTTTACCATTGTAAAGCCAAAGTAACGCCACAGGACTGAATTGTATTACACCGCATTTCCAGAAAATAAAGCAGACCACAGCCCTGCCTGTTGACCTCTGCGGGATTTTTGCCTAAGCGATTATTGTACAATAAAGCCTTTTGACATGGAGAAATGAAACTGAATTTTAAAAGAAAAATGTGTAACACAAAATGCAAGGCAATTATCTGATTGCTAATAGGAAGAGGTACAGAGCCGCGATGTATAATGTTCAAGGGATTATCCAGCTTTGAACAATGCTTGCTTAACAGCTGCTACCGAACTGTGGTTTGTGTACTTGGCAGAGTGCTTCATTAATGATAATCTACAGTGTTTACAGCCCATAGGCCTCTAAATATGTTAAGAACCTTTTTTATTTGTATTTTATAATCCTTTTCCCTTATGTTTTATGTTTTTCTTGATATTTTTGAGATCTGAGGAGGTTTATGTTTCAAAATGATTCATTCTGCTCTGACAACTGCAGAGCAAGATTGCAGTAAATGTTCCCTTGTTATCAAGACTATGTATTTATAAACAGAAAGGAAAACCATCTAAATTCATACCAGGGCTTGGATCACCACCAGCTAATACATTCAGATGCCAATATAGAGTGCTCTATTGTTTACATGCGAAAGTAAATGTCAAACAGAGGTGTCTTTGCCAGTTACTAGATATTCCTCAGTCACTTCTTGGATCTGTCAGGTTGCAGCAAATTGAAACTGCCTTATTTTTGACATTGCATTTGACCTGAACTTCATTTAGAGGAATCCTGAAATTACTTTAAAGGTGCAGTATCGATTAAGACTTAGATTTGCTTTAGAATTTGGTTTTCAAATGTTTCCCTGATCTGCTCTTTATGGCAACACTTAGGTGATATTAGGAAAATAGAACATAATTAAGAATATAATTCTGCTCTGGAGGGGATTATATATTATGTAGTATACTAGGAAGAAGATCATGATTCAAAAACCAAGTCACCGAGTCCTGGCTGTAATCATTTTGACACACGGTATTTCAGTGGCCATGATTCTGACATGATAAAACCAAAGGAGATTATTGCTTCAAAGCAATTAGCATAGTTAATTTTGACACAGGACAGCACACTTCTCCTTCAGTATTTCCCCCTCTTTTGTCATCTCCCCCTTTTTAACATCAGATTCGTGCAAGTTCCCGTTGTGGCTGGTTTCCCGGTCTCAGTGATGCTCAGCTGCCGGGAGCCCTCCTGCCAGGCTGCACTCCCTGGGGGATGTGGCAGTGCAAAGAGCTCCCTCCACCCACAGAGCACGAACCAGAAACTCTCAGCGATGTGTTATCCTCATTCCAGCTGGAATCACAGGGCAGGAACACTGCATCTCAAACCGCTAGAGGGTTTTTTTTAACACTGGCCCTCCAGCATGCTGAGCTAGCCTCACTAAAATGTACACTTGAAAGAAATCCTCTCCCCTCCTGATCACTATTGGTTTCTATAGAAACAAGAAGGAATCTCTGTTCTCTAAATTTTTTCCCCTAATGCTTTTTGCAGTACTGCATGAAACCAATCTTTTTAATTTTTTTTTTTTTTTTAGCCTCTGCAGCCTTCCATTTATAACCTCATTCATCCAATTAAAGAACAATAGATTAGATAAAAAATGGGTATGGGGTTTAAATTTTAAGCAACTCAATCCTATGCATTAACTATCTGTGGTCAATCCATCTCTCTTGGGTCATTTTATGACTCAAGCATTTCAAAGTAAATACTTTAAAACAACGGTACATCACAAGAGTTAAAAGGGGTCAAGAGGATATTTACTTAACCACTAGTTGACTTTTTAACTTAGAAATATTTCAGCAGTTACTGTATTTAAATGAAATCCATCTCCTCAGCATCCCCGTAACTTACTGTAAAACTCCAGGGTTCCCATCCACGTTGTGAGTCATCACCCCAACGCCTGCAACTTCTGATTATTTAGGTAACTGTGATGTTTGCTTGTTTTGTTATTGTGCCCTTCTCCAGAGGCTGCATTTGCACAGGAATTGCTAAGGCTTGTAAATATTGTATCTGCCTTGTCATAATCACCAGGCAAATACACTTGCACACAGTCATATAAAAAAACTAAGAGCTGTTGAGCCATGAAAAATTTCCCTAACAGAGGTTTGACTTGAAAAAATTAGAGAAGAAAATCTTTACAACGAATAGACTAGAGGAGACTACACTAACCAGAAGTGAAAGCAGTAATGCAAAGATGTTATTTGGGATCTATTGTTCTCCTATCAGAGAAAAAGGAAGCAATAATCATTATTCATACCATTATGATGCAATATAATGCTTTTTTATAAAAACAATAATGGGCACTCATTTTCAGTGCACATAAATAACTTTCTTTTATAGTCAAGTCATATTTACTCCCACGTTTACTTGGAAAGTTTAATATTCATGCACATACAAATCACTTACTGTAGGTAGTGAGTTGAACTAAACAGAATAGAGACCGATTATATTAGGTGATTGCAAATGGGACCAAATTGAGTCCTGATGTCATTCTAACACAGCAAAGTGACACACAGAACAGCTTCTGTCCAGTGAGTCTGAGCATTCAGTACAAATACTGGTTTTGCCACTGCCACTACTGCAGCAGTGCTGTTGACTTATCAGCAAAGACAACAATGGGACAATAGCAAAGCTGCAATCTGTGAAGTGTTCTTTGTTTTCTAATCCTATATTAGCTCTGGTGCACTTTTGCTTTAAACCAATTAAAATCCTT
Organism: Podargus strigoides; assembly: GCA_028020825.1. NCBI lineage: Eukaryota > Metazoa > Chordata > Aves > Caprimulgiformes > Podargidae > Podargus > Podargus strigoides. The sequence goes on from CM051631.1 coordinate 12,704,275, forward strand.
CTGCAGGTGCTAAGAATATTATGATAGTTGTAAACTGAACAAAGTGCTGTGTCAGATTCATCCCTACTTAAACTGAAAGTCAGCACACACTTCTTGTACCACTATCTACAATGTTATGACTTTCAGCATCATCTTTGAGGATCTAGCACAATAATGTGCAGGACTGAAGTCACCTCAAAGCCCTTGGTGGGTCTGGTTAAGGCTTTTACTCAAAAAGATGGAGAAGGAAAAGAAAAAGGCACTTATTGTATTGTCTAGCTTCAATAAATAACTTGTCTCATATTCTTTAATCTTTTTTCTTGTTAGATTCAAGATGGCAGCTCCAAAAGCAAAACTACTAATTCAATGCAAAAGAATTTCAATGTAGGTGAACTGAATAAACATGCCAATGCTGTATTTTTTGCAAAACAGTTAGTCACATCACAGAAACAGCTGTTCAATATTAATTATTTTACATTGCCAGAGATAACTTGTCCATAAACTAACATATTTCCAATTTCTAAGAAAAAATATTTACCAAGTGTTTGCTCCATGGGCACTAATCACACTAGAAGTCAACAATTTGCAGAGGTTTTGTTCCATTTTGCCATAGAAAAATATTGTGTGTCTACAAAGAACCATTTTCAGCAAATTTCATTCCCCTTTGGAATGTTCATGCATTATGACAACAAAAAAAACCAAAAAAACCCCAACAACAACAACAACAACAAATGCCAAAAATCAAACAAACAAAAAAAACCCAACTGTCCCAGCACAGACTGGCACTCCTCAGAGGCTAACATGAGAAAAGATGATTGCTTATTCCAGCGCTCAGCAGTCAATGATACACTGATATTAACAAGGATGAAAACATCGAATGCCTAGTGATCTGCCAAAAAATTGTATGGTACCTACTATGCATTTTTGTTTTCTGTCTCTCTGGGGAGAAAGAGTTTTGTACAGGTTCACGCACAGAAACCTATTTTAAGGGATATGCTGGTCAAAGGCGAGGGCTGAAAACTTCATGCTGAGAACCAGGAGAAAAATGTGTGCCATGGCTAACTTTTACTGTCATATCTAAAAAGTATTTAATACATGCCAAATTCAAAGTCAACAGATGTATGGTATAGAAGAGTGCGAGACTTAAATTATTAACTGATAGTTCAGAAAAGCTCTGCAAAAGCAGGAAATCTCTCTCTGCCAACATTAGACTATACTGAGGCCTACCTGACCATAATCTGGTAGTGGGAGAAGAAAAGCCACCTTAATGAAATTATACAACTTCTAGAAGGGAAAAAAACCAACCAAACAAAAAAAACCCAACACCTTTTCAAGCAGATACTCTTCATTTTTCTAAATGTGCCTTCAAAATGTGCCTTCATTCTTTACATTATTCCTAGTTTATTCTACGTATAACTCCAGGTCCCACTTGCATGTGGCCATCTCCAGCTCTCCTGAACACAGTTAACTGAACCCACTGCCTATTTGCTGTATCCGCTATTACGAGATTATGTAGCAAAACAAGAATATCCAGTTGTTGGTCATTGATTTATCTATAAAACAGTAACTGTAAAAATGATAGAAGAGGTTCTGTACTAGACAGTCTTGTGAAACAGTTTATTACTTAAGCATTAATGACCCGTTTAGAGGTCTTTACTGGTCAGGTAATGACCAGCTAAAGGAGTTAAGGGCCCGAGGCAAAGCACTCTAATAAAACCCTGCATACAGCCTGTGTTCGGTTCCTCCAAATTCTATTAGGAAAGAGAAGCGTAAAGTGTAATGAAAGACATGTCCAAGAGGCACTCATATCAGCCCTCTCATTTTATATTTGGCATAACACACATGGCCTTATTCCAGCAGCACAAATCATTCCTTGTTTATACTATCACCTATCACGGAGAAGAGCAGTAACTACAGTCAAAAATGGCCAGTCATGATGTTAAGGACCCTGTTGCTTTGGGCAAATAAACTGTCCTCCAACTGAAGGAACCAGTCCTACAGGATCTGTATCCTTTGAACACCCAGTATCCTTTGCACCTCAGAGAGCACATACTCAAAAGAAGGGAGCCAATATGCTGCCAAGCATCTCAGCCAGTCCTGGCATTTCTAAATCCTACTCCAGCAGTATTAAGGGTGGAAGGATTATGTGTTTTCTGTACTCCTATGCAACTCTACTTGAATATGAATGTCCACTTGCTTTTTACTGTTCACATTATGAGGAAAGACATATTAAAACAGGAGTTTAATATTGATATCTCTGCTCTAAGACCAAGACAGAACAGCTATATATATATATATAATATATATATACTTGCCAGTAAATTAGAAGCCAAGGATTGGAACAGTACCCAGGGCCTCACTCTTGGCTTCAGAGGCAGGTAAAACACTCAGGCCCACATAACCGCATCTCACTATTACAGCCCCACAGCATCATTGATTTTGGTCCTGATTTATGGCATCATTTGTTCTTGGTAAGAGCCACTTGCCAGCACTACTCAGAAAAAAATAAAATACAATCCAAGAGTAGAAATTAGAAAGAAGAGAGAATGAGAGACAAAGAACCGCTAGAAAAATGTGCAGATTCCTGTATTTGCAGAATGAGATAGATGTTCTAGGTACATGTGAGTTTATTTGCTCGGCATTTATTACTGTCTCATCAACAGTAAAAAGAAGATAAAGAGAATTCTGATGACTTAGTCAAAACAATACTTAATTTCACTATCGCACTTCTATGACTACAGTATATTTTGAATGTTTATTTTAAAAACCATGCTGTAGTGTTTACATGACTAATTATAATAACCTCTTTAGAGTATTTCCTTTTTTTTTGTCTAAACAGCCTTTTAAGCCATATTCAAGGCTTATTTCAGACCTTAACAATCCTTCAGAGCCATTGCAGCTAATCACATAAATACACATTAAGTCAAATTTAAGTTTAACTCATCTATTGAGTAGAATAATGGTGGCTTCATACTTACATGTCCCAATTTACAAGGTCAAGTATCTCAGTGCTTTATTTCAGACCATCTGAAATGATCATAACACAACCTAAGCATTTACTGACATTAAGCTTTCCATCAAAAGTGGGCAGAGTGGAAAACATGCACAATATTATATAGATATGATTATTTCTACAGCCATATGCTTTGAAGGGCTTAAGGATACAAAAATAAAATTCAAGCCTTAACTAAAAGTTGGTTCTGTGCACGCAGCACAAAAGCCTGAATTCAAACCAGAAGATTTATTCATACTTTAGAGCAAAATTATAAACTTTTGCAACACAGGGTTAACAGCAAAAATGCTGACACAACAGTAAGTATATAGTGGCGCCTGCAAGCAGCGCTATAATTAATCTAAGTGTACCATCATTACACTAAACGCTGCTTCTGCAGGATCATTCCAAATCATGAGGCGCTTTCTCTCTTTCTCAGATAACATGCAGTTTATTTCCAATCATGTACATTTCCAGTCATGGCATGATTTGCTAAAGGAACATTAGGTCTTGAAGCAATATCTTAATCAAATCAGAATTTTCTTCTGTAAAACAAATCTTTGGCTTTTGGAGAATTAGTAACATCTAATGCCTTAGGATAGAGATGTGAAACTGTGAGCTGAAATATGCACTGCTGGAGATCATACTCAGCCTCCTTGCTTCTAGCCATTTACAAGTACATCTATCTAACCTCCTACCTACACACCTACACTTTATATGGTCATAAACCACCAATGCAATATCTAAATTATACCCTGAAAACTCCAGGTTTGAAATGGGTTGTATGAAAATTCACCTCATGTGGTTTATTCATTTCTGCAAGAATAGAAGGCTCTGATTCCTTTTGGATGAAACTCATTTAAACAAAGCCCAACAGCAAACACCCATAAATTAAAGCATTATTAGTATTTATGCGAAGAGATACATGTAAACTGAGTGAATTCTCTGTAAAAGGCTTAAAAAAGGAAAGAAGTAGAATCTTGCATATAAAGCACTAACTGCTTTTACAAAGTTAAAGTACTTTGTGAATTAATACTTTGAAATACATCCTACAAGGGGAAAAAAAAAAAACAACAAAAAAACCCCAACGTATCCTGACTGGAAACCTCTTTATTCACATGCATTTAAGATTTTTCCCCTACTACCTCCCACATCCACTGAAGTCATACTGCCTTAATAAACTAAGAAAATATGGGAACAGAATGAATTTAAGTATTTCACTATATTTATCTGAAGCTGGTAATTTATAATGGATAGACATCTATCCAGAATATATTGCTTTTACTTCAACATAAGCTATATTTGAAGCAATTGTCTGCTTCAGGAACTTTATGATCAAGCTACTATGATTATGTTTACAGAATTAAAATATATACACCAGAATTACTCGTTCTTTACTTTTGATATGCAGGTCATTGGTTAAAGACCAATCAGATTTCTATAATAGCAACATTAACACAGAATTGGTATGCTATATTAATGTATATCACTTTGTAAAACTGTTAGACTCTTCAGTGTAGTGCTGGGTAAATTCATATACAGAAACTGAAAAAATACACAATGAAAGTCACCACTGGGCCAGCACAGACCGCTAAGTTATTCAGCATCTTCACCCTTTGCAAACAGCAGAGTTGCAACAGTGAGAACTAGATAAACATCTTCAGAACAACATGTGCTTAAAAGACATTAATACCATCCACCAGATGCAGCACAATCACTCATGCTAAGGCTATTGTGGTGCAAAGTCAAGTTATGTTTTTCCACCAAGTAATGTATTTCATCTAGTAAACAAAGAATACCACAGTATACATACACATATATACCCAGTGAAGCCACAAAACATGCCTGATGACTACTCTCCATTTCAAGAGTGAATAATGATTACAGACATATGGTCCTAGCCTATCGTGTGTCAAAACCTAGAGCAAAGTAATATTAACAAAGTAATCATACTTATTCTTTCATATCTCAAGATGGCAGTCCACAAACATTTTAATTTAGCAGTAATTTTGCTCCCCTCCGTGTGTTGGCAGTGGCATTCATGCAACTGCACAGGCAGATAGACCAGGAAATTAATCTGGCTGCAAAGTAATTTCCCTTTCCCACCCCACCCCTTGGAGAAAAAAAAAATAAAATAAAAAAAAAAAGAGAGAGAGAGAGAGAGCGAGCGCTTTCAGCAGAATCATTTGCTTGATCTGATTTGCAACATGACATCCTAAAAGCCAGTACCAGCACAAGGCAGAGAGAACAAATGCATAGCTGGGGTAAGACTGGAAGGCAGGACAGCATTTGTCCTGTCAGTCTGTGTATGTGTCAGATCTAAAGTGAATGAAGAAACACGCCTACAATTGACAGTGTCCTGGCTGAGGATATTTACAGATGCTTAAAAAAATATCCAAGGTTCATTATCCCCTTTGTCTTTCCAAGCTTTCCAGCTCTCACCTTTGGAAATCCAAACTACCTCTGGCTCATATAACCACATACAAAACATATCACTGTATCAACTAACAACATTACCATGTCCCCTGTGCCAGGCATCAGGTATTACTACAGAACTAGAATGGCCAAACTATGCCAGATCTGTTGTTGCCTGCCGGCATACCTGTAGTAAGGGAAATTAACTTAAATAACATCCACAGAACACGCTCACGGAGTCCATCTATTTGCTTGGTGGGATAATAGAGACTGCCCAGAAAGCTGCTGAGGAAGAACATCTGAGGCCAATGTCCTGAAATATTCAGAAAAGAGGTGACCAAGGGTGCGCTGTCCCCTGTTGACTGAAGAAAGATGTCAGCACTAAGAGACAAGGCAGTTAAATTTTGTGACAGGTCATATTCCACCATCAGCCACAGCTAGCTAACCCGCCACATCACCATGTCACCAGTATGCCTGAGAGCAGAGAGGAGTGCAGCAGGTTTTGGGAGCCTGAGATATGTTCTCAGCTACTGCCTCCACATCGACTTAATCCACCTTCACATTTTTAATATCCTTTCCTCAGCAGCATGAAAGATCTGCTAAAATCAAAAGCTGCAAGTGACACTGGAGAGCAGCTGGTGCTTTGGGATGCAAAGCACTCCAACCGTGGTGTGGAACTCACGGTCACAGGGGTCCTGCTGAACCTCACAGGCAGCGCGTGCGCTCCCATGTTACAACAGCAGCTCGCGTCTGTCAGCCAAGCTTAGAAGTAGTGATCCTGGTTATTTGTCCCATTCCTACTGGCTAGAAAACATATAAATACTTCAGACCAAAGACCCAACTCACCCCCCTTCAGGTGAATCCCAGGTCGCGAGGCTACAGGAAGAGACTTACTTCTGGTGCTGCGACTGCTGCATTTTCAGTTGTCTTGTCGCTCATCTTCAGGCGCGTGCTCAGAGGCCGGTTTCTCCAGGATATCCTCTCCCAGGCTGGGGTAGCAGGCTCTGCCCCCTCAGGGTGCTTACAGCCCCAGAGCCACGCTTTCCCTGTCACCAGGTTATTACAGAAAAGCCACAAAGTACTCTCAAGGCAGAAACAGGGGGGTTTTGAGGGTTTTGCTAGTTTTAACAAAACAAGAAGGGCTCAGATAGCTTGCATCAGGAGAGGGCTGTAGGCACCAGATCATTAGTGGGCAGATACAACCCTGACTCAGAGCCTTATGCCAGCCCTAAAAGGCAGGAGCTCAGACATCACCGTGGATCTTGCATTTGCTAGTGGCTAAATCTAGTGATTAGTCAGCACCGAGAGCTGCTGAATCACTCTTCAAAGGCACCTATCTCCCTGCTTACATCAGCTAGGCAGCCACTGCACTTCACTTAAATACTCTGGGCTGTTCATCTATGGCCAGCACCCTTCTACTAAGCTTGCACAATGCCTAAACTATAGTACATCAGTCTGATCCCTGACCTGCCACAATATACTTGCTAATAAAATAATAATATTGACATGTATAACAAAAAGATGCATATGATCTTGTATCAGCTGTTCATATAACTTTCCTGATAAAAGAATTTGAAATATAATGCAATATTTATCTTCTGTCTTAACAATCATAAATACGTTTAAAATCAAATTCTATCCCTCATTATTAATTGGTTGGCTATTAATTATTTTAGATTAAATGAATGTAGGCATTGATATTCAGAGAAGACAAATGACATTCTAAGCAGATGAGACAATTAGCATGAATTACTTCAAAAAGCCCGAACTCCCCAAAATCTCAGCATCATTAAAAACTGCCTTTGATTTAAAAAAAAATAATTATTAATCACAATATTAATATAATATTTTAGTACTGTGATTCTTTAACATTGTTACTGACCGTGACAGACTCCACCTGGCTAAATCCGAATTCTGTCAACTCTCATCGTAACAAAACCCAGTCTTAGAGATAAGGTGCTCTCCACAGGGGCCAAACAAAAGCAAATCAATATTTCCCAGCTAAAGGACAATCTTTGAGTCAAGATCTCTGAGGAAAATCTTTAGCCAATTTTAAGAGGAAACTAGCTGCTTAGAAATACATAATAAGCAATTAAACATATTGCCTCAGAATTTAACAGGAGTTTTAAAAACAGTGGCAATTATTTTCTTGTGCTAGTGAATGAAAATAAATGTTAGCAGCACTTAAAAATGAAGCATGCAACAGAAAAGATCTGTGAAATAAAACAGAAAAACTTCTGCTCCTCAGTGATAAAACCAAACAAAAGGCACATTGGGGTACAGTGGCTTTGTCCATGACAGAATTTTAGTATTGTTCTAATATCCACTTTGACAGAAAATGGCTGTTAAGCCCTCTGTAAAAAATACCTTCAAAAATCATCTTCCTTTTTGTTTCCTTTTTATATCTGAAATCAATTAAACAATAATGAAGAATTGATTTTGGAATGCTTAATCCTGCATATTTGTGCAAATTTTTTTTAAATTGGGGTTTGAGTTTTTTTGCTTCTGGGGAGATTTAAATATCATCGAACAAAATCCTCAGGACTTTTCTTACCAAACGGTGGGATTTATAACAGAAAGGCAAATCCTACTCTCCTTATTTAGAGTAGTGCTCCTATCAAAGTCAACAACACTGCAGCAGAGCTTACGCTGTATCACCCACTGGAGTCAACAGGAGCGCGAGGAGGATGATAAACAGAGCTATGTTTCAGAAGTACTTTAACACCTCAACAGAGACAAATTAGAAACACTTAGGGGAGGGTGTGTATAAGTAAGGTTAATACAATTCCACAGAATGTTGCAGTTCAGCTCTCCAATCTGTCCACTCACAGTGTGGCAAAAAGTCAATATATGTATTTCCAGAACTATCAGTAACTTCCCCACTAAATCCTGGTTGTACTACAAACATGGGAGTCTTCCAAAAGATGCAGGTTACATCAAACAGAAACATTTAATATGTCTGTACTTGAAGGCTGTGAGAAGGACCTCATCTGACCACGAGAGGGAGAACTGAATCATACACATTGTTTATTCACATATATTTTCATCTCAAAACAAGCTCACACATTTCGTAAGTTCAGTATACTCAGGCGACCCACCCCACAGCACTGAGATCCCTGCCTACATATGCTTAAGGGAGAGGGGAACAAAACCAAATCCCAGAACCTCTCTTTTATCAAGGGGTGTTGAAGCACAGTCAGGAATGGTGGGGTCACCAGGGACACACCATTTGAAGACAAGCAGGGTCTGAGTTTCAATAAGGATCTTAGGAAAGACTCAGGAAAGCTGTAACTGAGATTTTTGTTTTCAGATTCAGCCGTGCTTTGTGTTCTTCACTGCAAAATAAGATACTGGTGTATACTCTTGGGGGTACCTATTTCTGTAGTCCCACTTCACAGGTGCCACTGCTGCTCCAAAGGCTGTACAGGTAGCTGGCTAATTCGGATGTAGGCTTTTAGACACTGGGTTTAGCACCTAACACTCCTGCTAGTTTGGATTTTGCCTACTAAAAGTTTTGTCCTGCTCCTCATATGGAAGATGGCAACAATTATGAACAGAGCAGCCCAAAAATTTAGAATGTCCTAGTGGCAGACTGTTTTCCATGAAGAATATGGGATACTGAAATCTGATCTTTTCCTCAAGTCTGCAGACCCAGAGTTTGCTGATAACCCCTTTCAGGCCCACTGCAAAGTTCATCTATTTTTTGGCCGCTGGGGAAGTCACAGACTGAGGGATGTATGAGGCTGTCGTGAGAGGTTTATGTTTATTACATTTATTGCTGCTGATAGCAATAACTAAGAGCAGTCCCTGCTGTACAGGACTTTGCAGATCTGCAATAAGTTCTTATGTTCTGGTTGTGTTTCAGTGCTTGGAGACGTGCAGAGTAATGGAAGTAAATAAATAAATTACAACATGTGGGTTTTTTCACCCAGCTTCAAAACACAGTCCTATTCCTCATTTTTCAGGATCAACCATTACTCATGCTCACTCCCGAGGATTGGCTTTATTTACAAAAGAATTCATAACCATATGACATAAAGTCTATCTCAAAGCCTCCCTATGTTATTTGTGACTGGAATAATCACAGACCATTTATGAGAAATTTGAGGCAGTATTAAGTATAGAGAATATTTTGGTTGTTGGCCAGAATGTCTGGACCTTTTACTGTACTCAAATATATTATGTTAATCTCCAGCCAGCAAAAGGAGATGGGAAGAAAGCTCTGTTCAAGCAAAGAACATCACAGCAGATGTGACTGTGTCCCAAATCTTACTTGCCAGCAGACAGATCTGGAAAACCCATCCCAAAGCAATAGTAGTTCCTTAATCTACTGATGTGTAATGAACAGCTACTGATCTCATCAACAAAATAACAATACATGATTTACATTCTGCTGCTTCTGAGGCATGCAGTTATTTTTCTCCCTAGGATTCTGAATTCCTTTTTCTTTTCAGAACACAGCTAAAATCTAATCCTACATACAGAAACCACTTATAAAAGCCAGCTTGTATCTGACATGCAATAGCAATATGGGAACACCTGAGCCACATTTACTATGCCATTGCAGCTGCAACAAAATTAACGAGCTGACCTATCTGAGAACGGAACCAAAACAAACGCTTCCTGCACAATAGCAAAAGCTTTGTTCAGAAATAGGTCTATTTAGATTATTTATTATTACAAAGTTATATATACTTAAACGTAGGAGAGGGTATTTTGAAATCCAAGACACAGAAAACCAGTTGCTCTTAAATTACTACACCATAGCTGTACTGGACCTTAGAAAATCATAGCTCACCAGCCCATTTTCCAAGAGTGAGGAGAAATACATAGATAGATACATAATGCATACATACAACTCCTGTATCATCAGACAGCACATAAACAATACCAGCACCTCCAAAGGTGTGTATACACAGAAATGCACAGGTATAAACGGGTTCTTGGAAGCCCGAGAACTCTCCCTAGCACACACTCAGGACTTGTTTATGGACAGTGTATCCTAGACAAATGTGCAGAACGCATTCAACAGTGGCAGAGTTAGTATGTCCCCAAAGGTGGCAGGGCAGTGGGGCTGGCACATGTCTTTCCTGACCCTGCAGCAGGGCATGCAGGACAGGGCTGGAAGGCACAACAACCACTCCACTTCCCTGATCAAAGAGTTTGTTCATAGGCAAAAGGGGAAAGGTCCTGTCCTGAAAGACTACCAGCATCGACACTGCAGAATCAGCTTATTCAGGTGGCTACGTTTTGGAAGCTCAAAAAACCACAAAGAAGTTTTAGTGAGTTTTGCAAGTCCTGCTGAAAGCAGAAGTTCTCAATGGACCAGTAGAATTGGTCAGTGATACCAGAAAATACCGATGCCAGCACTTCAGATAAGCAGGTTAACCTGTAATGCTTCAACTACCATCCTTGGTGTCACTAACTGCTTCATCCTGAGTGTAATTGACTCCAGGGGAAAACAAAAGAGGGGATTTTGTTTTGTTTTGACAAATCCGCTGCAAGGCACCACACTAAGGTGCCAAAGGCTACTTTGTATTTACAACGCTGATGATACGCACAACTCAGAAGTTTCCTGACCTCAAGTACAAACACAACATGAAAGGTGATATATCAAACTGACACTATCACAGCTAGGGAAAAAAAAAAAAAAGAAAAACACCTCAGATTTATACCAGGCCTGCCTGCCTAGCATAAATACTAAGATCAAGCTATGCAGGCTTTGTTATATCACTGCTTAAGAGTTCTGTGATACAGCACAAGGGCAAAACAGTCCAGAAGCAAACAGAAAGTGTTTCCAAATATAAAATTATAGGAAGAAGAGGAAGAAATCTGGAAAGTTCACAGAAGCAACAGCACATTCAGGCCTCCATTACCCTCCCTTCATCTTCGTGCCTCATCTTACCTCCAACCCACAAGCTGTGGGCACTCCTCCATGTCCTGTTGCTACACCTTTTCTTCCAGCATGCCCTTGTGCATGCGTGAGCCCTATCCTGGAACGGTTTCAAAGGATTTCAAGCCAGCCCTAAAACATGCACCTTCCACAAAGTGTCTGAACCCCAGGCTTCTTTTAATTGAGGTATTAATAAAACCACTCTTAGAAAGCCCAAAATGAAACAGGCCTTTTTATTTTTTTTTTCTTTTGCCCTCTTCCCCCAAAAAACCAGTTCCTGTTGGTTACCTGGCATCAAATAGTGTTCCCATACCTAGGTTTGCAGTCACCAATTCTGCACATTGGGGGTATTTTAATTGTTTACAGAAAGCGCTCATCCATTTTAAGCTATATCTCAGTCAGTTCCAATAGCACAGGCCAAAAGCTGCTTACTGTGCTCCAGAATGCTCCAGTACAACTGAGGCAAAAGGGATTTTTTTTTAAATAAGAAACAAAAATATCTAAACAAAAGTAATAACAAAGAGAAAATTTTGCAGCTCTAATTGTACATAATGAGTGAATGACCCACTAGAAGAGAGACATTAAAAGTCAGTCACTTTGCAAAGGATAAAAGAATTGATCATAAGTGAGTATATAATAAAAGCAGACATTTATAAAAAAAGTTTTGGAGTGTTTTCTATACCCTTTCACACAGAATAGACTAATCATGAATATTTTGAAAATATTAATGTGATAACATGGATGTGCTATTGCATTCCTCCAAAGAACATACATTTGAATATCAGAATTTATAATATGAGCTTAGTATCCTAATTTAATTTAACCATGAAACCAATTTCTGCCTTCAACATTTTATGTTTTACGGTATGCAACAGAACATTATTTGCTGTAATGTAGTTTATTTAACCTTAACCTGATGTGGTGCAACAGTGAATACAGATACACTCAAAATGTTAATAATATGACACGCTGAGCTGATTAAAATTTCAGTTGTGTTCCCTCCATCTCCTTTGGAAAGTTAATGAATTAATGAATCTTTAAAGGACAGTCAGGGAGGCCTTAAAAAGAAGATGCCTTTTTGAGTAAGGAGAGAAAGTGGCAGATTACAACTTAATGGCTTCAGAATAATGGTAATTTCCCTATTTTCTTCACTTGCCTTAGCTCGGCTAATGGCTTCATTAGTGTCCACACTCTCAAACGAATAATAGAGGACCATGTCACATCCATCTTAGTCACATCACAATAAAACCGTTAAATACAATTCAGCTACCTGCCTTCTGCCAGTCTGTGCTACGAGGCAGAATTAGCAGCACAATCAATACAGAATCCTGTTATTAGATTCTTTTTCTTTTAAAAAAGAAGTGTATCATCAGGTATAATCATGCATTACTATTTAACTGTAGTGCAAATTTTATGCTCATTAGATGACTAGAATTACCCAGAAAGGACATAAAATGAAGGGGAAAAATCTGCTTACTTTACATCTATTGATCAAAAAAAAAAAAACAACCCCAAATTCCAGCTCTTTATTTGATAAAATTGATGGATTACCTCAAAGTCAGCACAGATATGTCAAATTCTTCCTGACATCCCCTACACCAAACCATTCCACAAACCCGGCTAATTAAGCAGCTAAAAACCTCCTTGGCTTTAGCTACCTCTATCTTGGGAGAAGATATTCCATTCAATCAATTAACATTTTTGGAACAAATTCAGTGTAACTGGATATAGCTCCATCAAAAGGTACAAAGACTGATGCAACAAGTGCACAAACTGATCTCAGAACTGTAAAAACAATTGGAATTATGACTTTTTAAATACTTTTAAGGCTTTTAATTTTCAAAGTAGCTCTATTTCAAATATTTTGTGATCATTAGTTATAAACTGGATCTAAGCAGCATTGTTTTTTCTGCTTGTTATACGGTTTGGGTACACTATGCAACATGAAATCTCTGTTCAAGCAAATTCTTCTCGTTATATACATATTTTGTACAACAAACAATATGCAGGCTCTTTAACAATCATGGTTGAAACATGCACACTTGGCAAAATTTAATGCACAAGTACTATTAACCTCTACATTTTATCCTTGGAAACCAAAGGAGCAAGCACTAACTTCTACCTAGCTGAACTGCAGCTGGCAGCAACACACAAGTAATAGGGGGAGGAAAATGGCCCATTTAATACATAAGGAAAATCTCAAATGCTTCAGGCAAAATTCTGTTCTCAGATCCATACCACAGATCCTGACTCCCGTGCTCTGCCCCTTCTTGACCTGAGTATCTAGCACTACCAGAAGCTGCTACAGACATGTAGAGGCAGAGGTTTATTGGATCATACCAATCTAAGTCAGGATTTTGCACAAAAGGATTCCTGGACTGATTTCCTAGTTCTCCACATAACCCTGCCATAACCACATCCAACTGACGTCCAGGAAGAAACTGCTTTGTAAATCTTAGAATATACGACATACTGGGCATCTGCACTTGTCAGCTGGATAAATTCTTCTGACAACATAAATCTGATCCCACTGAGAAACCTTTTTAAAAATACATTATTGACTAAAAATATTTATATGCAGCACTTTTCCTGTTAGCAAAGGTAATATATTAACTGCTTTGCCATTACTGCATGTAACTCTAGGCCTAAGAGCAAATATTTTTGTACACATGCTATACATCCATTTTGAATTAAAACATGATGCCAATATTATACTAAATCACAGCTGAAGTCTCAGTCTTAAACAGATCTTGAGTGACACCTGCATTCTAATTTTTTTATGAGCAGTTTGTCAATAATGAGACCTTAATGAGAAGTACTGCTCTCAAAATATGTAGCTATAGGTAAACATGAAATATCCTCTTTTCCTATTATGACTATATCATTTTAGTTCTTAGTTATTTTACAAAGGATTAAGTGCATTCAAACAGACAGATGGAAGGGGCACAGAAGATCACATACTTCTTGTGTACCTCAGGATACTAAAACCTTAAATATAAAAATAAGCTCACACAACAACCACAAATCAAAACCTCTCAGAGTCAGGCTACCATTGTATTTCTCAGAAGGCTAGTTCATCACTCACTGTGGAAGGATTTACTCCCCATGCCCAGGTATGCAGTCTTGGCCTAAGCAAATCACCATCAGAATGAAAGAGGAAACCTCTACAAATATTTGTCTGTTAGGTCTCAGAATTTACTTCACAACATCATGGTAGACCCCAACTTTCTATTATATATGTGCCCATTAGGGCCCTAATTAATTCCATGACTGGGCACAGAGAGCTTTATCTACAAACATGACAAAACCAATGCATTATAACTCAAGATATTTTTATAGCATCAGCATCACAGCACTACTAAGCATAGGCAAATGCAGATGTTATTTGATTTATTACTTGACATCAAATTGTCACAGTACTGCCTATGCTTTTTTAAAAAAATATAACTTTGAACACATCATTGAAACAGAACATTTAAAAAACCACAACAGTAATTTTAACATTTACCTTTATAGGCATCCTTTCGAGTTCAAAGTAAACTTTTTTCTGCTCACTGCACCTTTAAGATTTCTACATTATCCTCCCTTTCACTTAATTGCCTATAGGAAGAATAGCTTACTGCAAGGTAAAAGATGCAGGAGAGAGATTACTATTTGTAGGTAAGTTAGGCAAGAAAGATGCATTTACAACTTTCCTGCTGAAACTACCACACAAACCAGTTTTACACAGAGTACAGGTCCCCTCTTGCTTAGCATGCAAGTACACTATCTGCCTAAACTCTGCTTTTCTGATTAAAGTTTTGTATTTAATTAAAATTGTCTTTAATTAAAATGCAAATATTCTAGGACTTAAACAATAAATTGTTTACACTAGACTGAGAAACAGCCCTCAAAGGGTTTGGAAAAAAAATAGTTCCAATTGCAAGCTGTATATTCTAACTTCACTGCTCAGTGAAAATGGGTAAAGATCTTTTTTTTCTCCTATTGGCCTAATCTTTTTTAAACAAATGGAAAGATATCTAGATATCAATTTGTATCTAGAATTCACATAGAAAACAATTCCCAAAGTTATTGGCTGTTGAGCAAGTAATTAGGCCAGTTGAAAACATCTTTTGTGTTTTAAACAATTCTTTTAGCCAGTTTTGCTAGGAAATGATACTGACACCACAAAAGAATTGCCAGTTAAATGAATGATACGCATAGCCCCTTCACTGAGTGATAAACACGGGTGTGCGCCTGTGTGCACGCAAGGATCCATCTGCATTATCCCTTCAGCAGAAACATCCTGCTAGAGGTTCAAAAATAGCCGTTCTGTTTACAAAAGAGCACAGTTTAGATACAGCAGATATATAGCGTGCTCATTTCTTTCTTCTAACACACACAGAAAGACTCTACACTCTAGGTTTGAATTTACTGCAAGGCAGACCCATATGGTCAGTAGCATCCACAATACTTTTCTGTATGAAGTGCTGCAACTCAAAGGTGAATTTTGCTTATGACCAATTCATAACCATCCTCTGTTGGGAATAAAACTGAGCCCTTGAAGTTAACCTGACTTAATCTCCCAAAAATACAACTTTAGGAATTTTAATTTTCTTTCCCGGGAAACTTCAAATTGGGCTCTTAGTATTCCAGGGTAAAAACAAAAACTACAATTATGCATGGTTTGGAAAGAAATCCACCAATTTCCAAACCTCTCAAACAAAAAAAAAAAACACCACACCAAAAAAACCAAAAGGTAAACAGTGCTTGGAAGATTTTATGGTTCATTAGCAAACTACTGCGTTATGCTCATCACCATATCCCTGTTCAAACACTGAAAAGCAGTGATGCAAGTTAAATGAGAAAATAGAAGTAACATTTAAAGTTTGAAAAATCCACTCACAGAAGCCAGTGGAACAAATCATATGTGGGAGCTTTCTAACTGGAAATTCTAGCTAGAATAATGATATGAACATGACCCCGATGGAAGTTCCATAAAGTATCCTCATTCTCACAGAAAAATTCTTACAAAGACCCACTTGCTATAAATTTGAATTTCCTAAATTCATTGCAGATCTGAGAAACCAAAACGACATAAATTACCACAGTTTGACACCAACTCCTTCATCACAGTAATTCCAGATTTCAGTATAAAAGCCATTACTTAACTTGCACGCTATAATTTACACACTCTTTTACACAATAATTTTGATCCAAGAAAAGATTCATTTTCCTTTTATAATTATCTTGTGTCAAAGTCTTTAACCTTTTCATCTGAAAAGCTAGAGCTGGATTCCTTCTGGAAACACATGCCCAGGGCTCAGCTCTGCTCAGCTTGCTGCTGCTGGAAGATGCTGGACATCACCCAACGACAAGGGGAGAGCAGCCCCTGGCACACGGCTGCAGAGAAAGGCAACACTGAAAACCAAGGTACAAAGGGAATACTGAAAACTGTCCCACTTCTGTATGATTCAATGCTAATTTCACAATTCCTAAATCTGAGGAAGGACAAATAAATTACCTATTTTTAATAGAAGACATGATCACATTAATGTTTCCACAGACATCCCCCTACAGAAAAACGGCCCAAGACTGCTGGTTTGAACCATGTACAGCAATGAGTTAAGCTCACTGACCTTCTGGATTTCTTCCACGACAAAGATATTATTAAATAAACCTTAACAGAGTGCACCAGTGTCACCCACAACCAATTTCCACCACCAGCTGCTTCCCAAGCACTCTACAGCAAAACCATTTATTGGAGTGAGTAAAACCTATGCAGTCCATCGTGAAGTTTTAAGTACAGCACAACATCCACAGCAGTGTGCAACTGCTACTTGATTTACATAATTTATACCAATTAATGTAGGTTCAATAATTAGCATTTTGAGATGGTTTCCTTGAGCCTAGAGAAGGTGGCTGTGAGCCCGAGCAGCGGGATCACGCCTCACCGACATGGTGCCTGTGCCATAGGAGCCAGGCTCTCTCACAGGCCAGGCATCACATCCTTCCCCTAACACTAAGTCAAGATATTTCACACTGGTGCTTCTTGGATGTTATGATAAAAACAGAGCAATATTCTGCCTTGTTAAAATTTAGGGTAACTTGACCAGACTCGTACATACTTGCCTTTTCAAAATGGCACTTTTTAGTCACAGGTGCCTGGGCTGGTTCCACCTGCTGCAGTCTCGCTTTGGGGTAGGCAGCAGACACCACCTTAATAAATGAGGTTTCCTCAAAAAAAGACACTCATTCTCCACCTTCATCCCCAGTTCGGCTCCCTGCTGAGGTGCTGTGGCCAAGGCTGGCCCCAAACCCCATGTCCACAAGGCCCTCCGGCCCAGGCCAGAGGCAGTGCCAGGTGTCTCTGGCTTCACCCCGCCTGGGGTGGCTGCGAAACAGTTCACCATCCCCGGAGGGATTTCAGAGCCGTGTAGATGTGGTGCTGAGGGACATGGTTCAGTGGTGAATCGGCAGTGCTGGGTTAATGGTTGGACTTGATGATCTTAAAGGCCTTTCCAACCAAAATGATTCTATGAAGTAGGAGCGAAAGCCCCTCAGACCATTAAATACATCACAGGGGCTCACTCCCGTCTCACCAGTGTCTGAGAAATCTGCCATGGACCTCAGTGAGAGCAGGACGGGGCTCATACCAGCCTCAGCTGCCCTGGAACAGCCTGCCCTCAAGTCTGCCCCAGCAAGCAATCTCTCCAGTGCTGAGGGAAGAGGAGGGTTAAGTCGAGCAGTACCACTGGTTCGAGTCTCGATGCAGTGGCCGTGGTCTACAGCAAGGGTCACCAGCATCCCTGTCACTACCACCCACTGATCTGGTTTCACCTGCGCTTCAGATTTCCTGCGTTTTATGGGAACGCACAGCACTGCCTCAAGGGCGAGAGAGGTGATTTTATACGGCTACATGCTCCGTGTGGCCTTCCTTCCAGCTCAAGTCATCCAGTAAAAGGAAAAAAACCTATTTTAGTGATACAACAACTACATTCCGAATCCCTAAGAAAGTGCCACTCCATCACAGGGTCATCAATTAGCTCCCACTTCAGGTACCTTTCCTGCCTGAGGAGCAGACTGCTCCTTTTTACCCCGTTTCCCATTTACCCACCGGCAGAGGTGCTCGGGAAGTCTCTAGCAATGAAGCTGCAAAATCCACACCAGTATAGATTTCCTTTTTGAGGAATTTCAATCTTGTTTTATCAGAGACTGGTGGCTGTGCTGAGGAAAGCCTGTAATGATTTTCTCTTTTTCAGGCTTATTCCAGTATTGCATCTATTTTGGGGTTTTGTTTAGATCTGTCGCAGCTTTCATACCGTTGATCATGTTGTTTTTCTAACCCGCCCTGAACATCTGTTGGCTCTTTCTGAGGCTGCATAATCCTGTTGTTTTTTTTCTCTTATGTATTCCACTGCTATCAGCTGGCTGTTAGTCTTGTTTTTATTTTGCAGTGCACATTTTATTTATTTTAAATTGAAAAAAAACCCCACATTTTTTAAAAGCAACGATTCTTTCTGGCCTCATCTTACCCCGCACAACAAATTCATACCTGCCACTGCTTTTGTTTTGTTCTGCTGGTTTGTTGGGTTCATTGTCGGGGTTAATTTTTTTAAAAAAACTGCATCAACGTAAAAAATCAGCTCGCAGCAGACCTAAAGGTGGAGTGAGAAGATGATGAAGGATCTTGTTTTCTTAATGATAAAAATCAGTACTTATAAAAGATGCCAGGCTGGCAGCCCTGCAGAGAACAGAGCATACACCGTTTAACCACAAACCAGACACACACACTCTCAGCAGGACCACTGCAAGCACTGAAAGGGGAAATAACAGTAAAACCTTGGCCTCCTCGCCGGAGCTGCCAGCGAGGGCAATAATTAGTGCCAAGCGTGGGGATGGTTTTTTTGACGTTGACACTGGGAACTGTTTGGAGACTACAATTATTTTGCATAGCCTAACAAACAGTTATCAGATGGTAACAGCTTTTGGTCACTACCAGGCTGGACTGCATTCAAACCTAAGAGAGACACGTATCTCCTCAGCCAGCAAGTCTCCTAACCCAGTGATTACAAAACAAATAAGATTCTGAGGTTGACAAGAGTCCCTTTTAGCAGCATTTGGATTATAAAATTGCTCTGACTCACTGCAGCGTATTGCTCCCTCTTAATTAACAGAGCTGAACTTTGTACATGTCTAGACTTCCTCCTGCAGAATGGCAGATTTTGGCCTTCATAAATATCATTTGAAGTCATATTATTTACAGAGCCTTTATTCATTTCAGTCATTTGTTTCAAACATATTTTCCACAGAAAGAAAAAATGCACCAACTGCTGGGCCATTTAATCCAAACTTAACAGTTTAGATGTTTTATTCAACATTTTAAAAAGGATTGTCTTACGGAATTTTATGTGCTGCATTTCTACTGTTAACTTTACAGATTGTAAAGTGCCTTGGGATGCACTAGCATGAAAGGCATTAAGGTATTGCAGGATTTAACCAAATGTGTATTGCACTAAAAAGAACCTTTTATGAAAGCACATACAGATAAAAAACACAGTAATGCTAGTGTTTATTATAGAGATGCTCACATTTATTTCTTAAAGCAAAACAATTTTCCTCCTCCACTGGCAAAAATGCTCCTTTTCTAAATTAAAAAAATTTCCACCAGCACTGACATAAAATTGCTGAAATTTTATACTTTATGGGAAAATATATTTTCTATATAAAAGTTCAGTCTTTTAAGAAACCCTGAGATTCACATTAAAAAAAAAAGCTTCCTTTTTTTTTTTTTAAAGTAGATAAGCTTTATGATTTCTGGTTTGTGGGGTTTTTTTCCTCCCTACTAGATTGCAGTCTGAAGAAATTAACTAACTATATTAATTAGCTTGGCTATTGTTACAGGATTTTATGGGTACAAAAAGGATGAATCACACATTTTGATCCATGCTGCCTATTACTATCAAAAAGTTGCATTTCAAATACAAGAAAGAGCTTGTACAGCTAAATCCCTTGACACGCCTGGAAATCACAGAGTAGGCTTGTACACCAGTCACTTATGAGAGAGGATTTAATGTCAGTGGGTGAAGTTCACCACGGCGAGGAGGAACAGCATTAACACAGACAGAGCAGCCTTATCAAGGAGGAGGGGGGTATTATATCAGGCTTTATCTCCACCCTTTAAATGGGAGGGTGGATTTGATCTCCACCACCTCCCTCCCTATATTCCACCTTTGTAACACCCAAGTACTCAAGCTGTGTGGTCTCAATCCAGAGACTATTACAGTCTGTTAAAAAAATATCAGTTGATTTTAAAAGGCTATAGATAAAGCCCAAAGAAAGTGTCATGGATTTCAACTCGTAGGACTAAACACAAGATCAAAGTTTAAGTGCAGAATATATATAACATTATTCTGAAAGAAAGTAACACTGCTGGAAGTCCTATCACTGTGACATCAGAAGAGAAGCAACAAACAACCACTTTATAATGCCAGATCCACCTTTTCATTAAAATTACATTAAAAATAAAACATGGTGAAGAAAGTTAAAAAGCAGCATATGACTCCTACCAAGGAGGGAAGGATTAGTTGTCCTTTGCATTCCGAATATGAAAGCTAATATGACAGTCACAATACATACTCAGAGCTTCAGATCTTTTTTGAACGATAGGAGCATTTTCTCAAAGGCTTTCACTTACAAAATAGCCCTCAAACAGATTTGTTTCTCTAGAGCATCCGTAATCCAAAAACATTTCTTACAAATACAGCTGAAAGCATTCATTATGGTTATAAGTGAAAACTTTAAGATGACTGACCTGAAATCCAATAATAATCTCCTTTTTGAATAAAAAACAGTAGAACTGTGTCTTCCAATTACAGTGGGTCAAAACTGAATTAAAGGAAGAAGATACTTTTTTAGCTAATGATGCTTTTTAACTACCTATCTCTCGGGCCTTTCAAGTACTATGGCATTTTCAGTTACATATTTGTTATATTTTGTTTTCCCATAACTGTCTTTTCAACCCAAGTTCAAAGCAAAAATCAACCCATACAACTTAATTTACATTTTCACTATAGATATCACATCCCCATCTCAGTCTGCTCCTCAGAGCTTTATTTCTTCATGAAGAAAATCCAGACAACATAGGTTAGCAGAGTAACATTTGCCAAGTCAAAGACCTCATTTTAGTGCATGTAAAATGGAGATACCACTGTCTACGTGTTTTACACCTGGATTTAGGCATATTCTCAAGTGCTTTGTGCAGGCATTACTGAAAAGACAAATGGTTTTTCTGAGCAACATGCTACACAGCAGGTTGGAACACTGTCCTTTTCCTGCAACGGACCTCATACTGGGAAACCTGCAGCTTCCAACCCTTGCTTGCTCCCATAAACTACACTTTAAGCACTGTCATGATCCTGATACAGGGTCTTCCCAAATACATACTCATCCACCTTTCTACTATTTCCTGTCTTACAAAAACATCCATCAAAAAAGGCTGATGGAGATATTTCTCCTCCATGTCACTGGACGTGCTGACACCCCTGTTCATCAAACTGCCAATCGACGCATGACTGCAGTTGGTTAGTCTTACTCTGATGTGGTGTAACGTATATCTGTTACTACAAATATGTCCCCCTACTTAAACCCAGTGCTTTGCAAACTGTGCACCTGTGTAACAAAAGAAGAGCAAATCTGGGGACTCCACAGAGAGCAGTCCTGACTCCCAGATCCGATTTGAGCATCACATTGAATATCACTGACTGAAACTGCAGCCACAGATGGCATCTTTTACCACAACCTCACTGTCTATGTGTTTATTTTACGCTAATCATTAAAACATCACAGCACAAAGTGTTGTGTTATCTCTGCAGCTATCTCAATATCTATAATTACTTTCTCTTTTGTAAAAACTAGGACAGGGAGTTGTAGCCCTCAAAGATTACAGATACCCATCTTCCTAAGCCTGACTAAGCCTAAACACACAACAATTATAAGATGGTAAACAGCAGTAATTGTACACTAAATGTCTTTTTAAAGAGCCAAATGTGCACTTAAAATTTAACTCCCACTCACTGCTGCTCTAGAACAAACAGTAAATTAGTGAATACAAAACTAAAAACTAAAAAAAAAAAAAAAAAAAGCCCTGCAGCATGTTCCTCAGGCAGGAAGTAATTGTAATTTTTTTCCTTTTTTATTTTTTTAAACTTTGCAGACATAATGCAGGATAGCTTCAAAAAAAACCACTGCATGTAGCAAAAGCATGTGAACATCTTGCAATCCAAAATCAAGTGTAACGTCTGGCAATTACCATGCATTGATAGAAAAGGGAGCACCCAGAGAAACGAGCCACCCTCACCCTGCAAATGAGTCCAGCTGCCTTCTAATTTCTCAACACCCAGTTTATTACCATATATGTTTTAGAACAGGGGTTATTTGCATGTGTACATCTCAGTAAAATGCAGCTAGTTTTGTGACCATTATAAGCAACTAAGGCTTCCTCTTTTCACTGGAACAGGTGGCATGCGCAGGGCAGAAAGCACACAGCTATTTTTATCCCACGTGCATCAAAACTAACTGGCAGGTACCACTCCAGCCCCATTCACAGTGAGATCAGAGAGTCCAGAAACTCCGCACAAGGCTCACAATAGGTTTGTCTTTTTGGTGGGAGACTGATTTTTTTTGAGGGAACATATTATATAGCAAGAATGAATACTAAAGTCAGTCCCTAGCAAGCATGATTCATATTACAGTGAGCATCAAGTACAGGAACAAGGGGGACTGAAATATCCCCCTTCCTTCTTGAAGCAGCCAGACCTGAGCACAGAGGAAGAACCTCATTGAGCACAGAGGAAGAACCTCATTCTGCCAAGACTTTTTGACAGGCAGAGGACACAGGTTTCCAGAGCTCCCTGCCTTGTGCATCAAAATTGTGTTTACTGGAGGGAGAAGAGGGAACAGAGTTAAAACATTTGAAAAAGTAGTAAAACGTAGCAGTAAAACGTAGCTGAGGAATGACAAAAGCTGATTGCTCTTGCAGCGTGCTGCAGCATGTGTTACTGTGTGACAGATCTCCTGACAATTAAAATGAAGAGGTTGTGTGCACTAAGGGCAATGCCTAATTATGGAATACATAAAATATACTATAAATATTCCACCATTTCCAAAGAACATGACATTTACCACTAGAGGTATCATGTTTATTTCTTCCATGTCTACACCTACAATACTGAGTATTTAAACACTCCTGTAAGTCAGGAAACACCCTCCTCACAGGCAAAAGAAGAGCACTTTAATACTGATACTGTTTGGCTTGGACATATGAAAGATATTTGAAAGACCACAAAGCAACTTCACAACTACTAGGCATGCCCTAAACCGCCTCTAAAGCCAAGTGTATACTACAGTTTCAATTTTGCAAACGTGTACAGTGAGATAAAGAGAGATGATCTGCCCAAAAGCCCAATGCAGAGTGCCCCTTAACTGGAACTCCACATCTAGTCTACAGCCATCAGATGGGTTGTTTTGCTATTTATCATCCAACGTTTATTGTAATAGTGTCTGGAGACTAAACAGCTAGGCCACACTACTTGGTGCTATGCAAATATGTGACAAATGACTACACAGGGATTTTACTGCAATACAAAAACTGTAAAAACTAATTGTCGTTGCATTAAAGTATTACAGGACACGGGAGAAAGGCAGAAAATATTCTGAAAACCTTAAACCTTTCTATTTTAGGAGTAAAATCTGAACATTTTATGCTTTCTCAAAGTCTAAGGGTTAAGATACAGGTATTTGTTTTGAAGCATGCCTTTACTCTGAGCACAGTAGCTAAGCAAACCAGCACCTGTCAAGTCTACTAAACTATTCTCTATTTAACCAGAATTTACATTTAGTTCAGTCAATTAATATAAGTCTTATCAGGTTCATGATAATTAGCACGCTTATTAACAGTAGTAACAGCAGCAGAAATGGTGTCAAAAGAAGAGCTTTGTTGTAGTTCAGTTGTTACCACCAGAGACTCCTATCTGATCTTACCGGGTGATCTACTTGCTCTTGTACTGCCAAGGAGACCCACTTACTTTGCCCTTAAGCCAGACAAATTACTGTGACAAGAAGCAGACTTAGGGTAGCTTCCATTCACAGATCAGTCTAAGTACTTTTCAGGTCATGTGCTGATAAACTACTTGCTTTACCAATTTCTTTTGGCTTATCCAGGGCTAAAGTGTTTTAGTCGAAGGGGAAGGGTTTTTTTTTTTTGTTTTGTTGTTCTTTTTTTTATTATTTCTCCGTTGCTGTTTTATTTTAACCATGCATGTAAGGTTTGTGCCATTACAGTTAAGGGCTTCTGGACCAAAGAATAATTTTAATCAATAAGGGAAAAATATAAAAATCCACCTTTGCCTCCTTTGCTTCACAGTTATTGTTGCAGTGCATATTAACACCTGCAAACTTCTTAAAGCAAGTATCACTTGGAGCAATCAATAAGGCCACTATTTGGTATTTTTTTTAAGGTAGTCTTTTAATGGCATTAAATGGCAGGTACAATTTAGACCCTTCACACAGAAGATGCCCTCTTACCTGTCAACCCAGAACTTTAAGTATTTTGACCAGAACTGTCACATTCCAGATCCTTGTTTATACACACACAGAATTTTGTGACTTTCTCTTGAGTTGCAGGGTCATAAGGGTGTAATTTACAATGCAGAGTATTGTTTTAAGAAAACAGTAACTCAAAGTATAATTACTGATTTTTTCCCCCCCAACTTGAACTAAGCATTTTCCTTTTCTCTTAGAGCAAACTCAGAATCATTAAGCCACATCATTAGCCTAAATTATTTTGAGAGTAAGGCTGAAAGTTAACATTCTTTGATGAAATTTGCCACTGCTTTAACAATAAAAGGAGTATTTCGCTATCCTTCACTTATCACTGTTCTTGACTATTCAGCATTAGATAAGATCTGGGAAAAAAAATGGAAACCATAAACTGTGCTAAGTCATACTAAGTCAAACTAGAATTTGAATCTTAATTTTAGATTCCTAGGCTTTTTGATGTTCAAGACAGACTGCTAACATGAGTTTAATATTACCAGGTTTTGTAATAGTAAGTACAGAAGCAGGGACAACTTGGTACAGAGTTGAACTGTAGTGAAGGTGTTTCCAGGCTGCGTCTTTAAGAACATACTTGAAAGACTGGCAGAACAATCCACAGCTCTAATATTTTCGCAAATTCAAAACAATGAGATACTTAAGACACTATTCACTAGAACTAGAAAGGAAAAATAGAACAGAGGAAAAAAATGGAGACTTAAATTTTTTTAAGTGGAAAAACCACACTTTTTCCATTTCAAGTGAGAACTTTAACACTTTACTCCTGACAGAAAATGAAAAAAGTGCTTGTATATAACCCAGCCATGCCAGCAGCGAAATGCATCTCCAGGCTGTGCAATGATCTAAGAAAATCTGAATGGGCATATGGGAACAGCTCATTTTGCAAGACCTCCAAAACCAACCTACTGATAAACACCGGAGGGTGCCTGACTGCCTGCATACTCACATGCCTATTTGTTGTTATTCTTATTCATTACTGAGTCATTATTATTATTTAAGTGCCGACAATGCACTTGTGAACCAGAACAGATGCAAAATATCCTGTGCTAATGAGAAAATCAAAGCCTTTCTTATATTAGCAATTTCATATTATAGGATCTCTCTTTTTTTGCCAATAAAGCACAACAGTAATTAATACAGCAATATTTTCTTATTGTTCACAAGTAAAGCAAGTAAAACTGCTCAGATTCTGCTTTGGCTCTCCCCCCTACCAGCACAAAATACAATGAATACTATTGAAGAATTCCTATTAAGAAAAACAGCTGCCAAATAAAATACAACAAAAATCTCCCATAAAAGGCTGTTTGTTTATTCAGAGATACAGTCAGTACTCCTCACAGAAAATAAACAATGTGGCACTGCTCTTTCATATTCAAATACTTATGCTGTGTCTTACTGCCGTAACCATTTCACAGGATAATTTTTTAACCAAGTGCTGGAAGGTCAAACTAGTCCTATTACGAAACTGTGGGTCCAGCATCAGCTTATGTTCTTGAATAGCAACTAGAACCTTGTGTAACCAGCACGTGCTTTCCACTCCTGAAATTACACTACTACATATATGAGAAAGCTGACAAATACTTCCATTTAAGTACTCGTGTATACAGAAGGTGCCAGGTTTGGCCATTCTCTGACAACAGTGATAGATGTGTGCTCCAGCCATGTGCAGCTCCAGGATGACCCCTCCAACAGGCCAGGTTTGCAGGGGAGGAGGGTGAATCATAGAGTCATAAAATCCCACGGGGAACGGGAAGGCTCCCTTGGATCCCAAGATACCTGTCATGCCCCCCTTCCCCAGTGCTACTGGAGCCA
This sequence comes from Podargus strigoides, assembly GCA_028020825.1. Classification (NCBI taxonomy): domain Eukaryota; kingdom Metazoa; phylum Chordata; class Aves; order Caprimulgiformes; family Podargidae; genus Podargus; species Podargus strigoides. The sequence continues at coordinate 12,730,959 of CM051631.1, forward strand.
CACACCAGCGCACACTGGGGCTGTGCCTGCTTCTTTACAACTACCCATTTTTAAAGCAAAGTCAGAGATACTACAGCTACTGCATGTGTGTAGGTAAACCTGCTCCAGGGGAGACTCAAATTTAGCTGAGAAAGAGGGCACTGTTCATTCAGTATGGCCAAATGGAAGCTACCTGCCCTCAGCAAATCAACCTGTGCATACTCCCTGAATTTGGCCCCAAAAACGACAACGTAGGGTACATCTCCACCTCAGCAAACATTACTGCCCTTTCAAGGAGCATTCTGCGTCATGGGAATGTACTTACAACCAAAAACACTCATGACAAGTAAAGGTTTGTTTTTTTCCTCAACTTCAGTAATGAACACATTTTAAGCAAAAAATGACTCAGCTGTGACTGTACAGCTCAGACAACAAGTGCACCACTGCTGCAGAGAAAATGGCCAGTGTGGAGCAAAGAGCTAGGTCTTGTTGTCACTCCTCCTAAAACCAAGCAGGCTGATGAACAAATCGTGATTCTTAACATCTCGTTCAAGAAGCGTGCTGGAGTCAGAGACAGGCCCAGTCCTGTGCTGGGAGTCAAATGGGTATAATCCTGTGTTAACACTTTGGCAACACAAGCCCCTCTACAAGGGCACGAGCCCCCTGCCCACCCCGGAATTCCAGCTGCTCCCTCTGCCTTTGCAGCCAATGCTTGCAAGTGGCTCCCTGCTCTGCAGAAGAGGCTGACTACACATTTTATATCAAAATACTCCTACTGATTCGAAGTATGTGGGAAAAGAAGCTAAAATTGAAATGCCAGAGCCAGTAAAACTGCAACAAGTATCAACAAATGAAAATGTGAATGAAGAAGTTTCTTCCTCGGTAAGTTCTCAGAAGAGAGAACCGAGATCCTCAGAATCTGCTTTTCTGACTGAAAAGGCAACTAAAAGGGCTGGATACTACCTCTCTGCTCAACATCAGAAACCAAGAGAACCTCATGTTCAGAAGGCCAAGTCTGGCTCTAAACACTTAATGGGATTAAATAGAAATGGCAAGGACCTTAAATACAAATAAGAAAACAACTATGAAAAGATCATCTGCTGCCCTGACTTTAAAGGTCTGTGTGAAAACAACTGCCAGTTAGTTGTAACAGTAGCATTCTGTAAGTAACACACATTGAAACAAATTAAATACACAAACAATACGCCCACATTCTGGCAACAATGTATAAAAATGCCTAAATTTGTAACTTTGCATTAAATATTTAGCTTAATAAAACCAACAAGCATGCATTTAAATTAGAAGAATGTTTTAAAACCCACTGGAACCGCAACAGACGACATCTGAACAGTTTGATGGCAACTGACAATTCACATTTAAGTTCAGAGGAGTGCCCTGCCACCATGCCCTCTTAAATCAGCCCTAAGTCAACACACGCTTATCATTAAGCACGCACTTGCGTCCACTGACGTCGGCATACTCACAGGAAAGTACTGCGTGTACTTAAATACCTTGCTGGATCTGGCAATGCACACACATGTCCGTGCCACTAAAAGCCATCATTTTCAGATTTTTGACAGTCACCCCTTGCTGCATCCCCCGTTTGTTCCTGGCTGGGTATTTTCTTTGCCAGAACATTTATAACCCCTGGTATTACCCCCCAAAGTCGTGACGAAGTCTGAACCACAACTTTGAAAATACACTGACATTGGAATATACAAACATGTGCAGAAGATATACACACTCAGACGCACCAGGGGATAAAACAGACTGGGAGGAAATGAGGAACTTTATTTTACTGTCTTTTCTAATGAGACAGAAAGTGGCAGATGTAAAGATTTCATTCACCCGACAATCTCTTTTATGATATGAATAAAGTACTAAAACAGATTTAATCCTTTATAAAAATCAGATTATAAGAAGCAGACAAAATCACAACTTTATTCAATACGCCATTTTACCCAGTGTGACTAACGCATTATTGGTATGAAGTTAAAGTGGAGCGTTGGAAAGCTATGAAATAAATCAAATGCTCTACTTTATGTAATCTTAACAGACAGATCCCATTAGGATTCTACTATGCATAGCTGTTGGTTAAAATCATTGACCAGTATCCTTATAAATTAATCAACTGAGGTAATGCTGGCTTGGCTGTCACCATTTGCTCCTAATCTACATTTAGAATTCACTTCAACTTTTCAAGCCCTTTGAAATAGGTTTAGCAATTGTCTTGCCCCTGCTTCAGACATCCACCTACCCATTAAATGTTTACAAAAGACCTGGTACAGTGCAACTGTATCATTTACGTTGATATTAGAGCATATATTGACACTGCGTTATAATTAGTTAGAAAGATATTAAATCTTAACCAAACATTCTAGCCTGCCTCAATTTTTTGATGACACCTTTTATCATTGAAGTTGGATTTGCAGGCAGATTGTGTGAGTTTACACAAGCAAGAATCATTGCAAAATCTAAAATAACCCTGATCTGGTTGAAATGCATCTAGCAGAATACTCTTGGTTATGGATATACGGGAGAAAAAAAGCCTTCTAGATGTCAGGCTATTTGTGGAGCTCTAATGTGTTTTCAAACATACGACTTTTGTGTTATGTCTGTGTATTTTATGCAGTTTCTAGTCATGTTTGTTAGATGTCTGCATGTCATGTACTGCAAGATTCATGAGCAGTCTACAACCAGGCAAAATTCTCACACAACAGCTTGTCTTGGGTAATGGGGAAGGAACCAGGCAGAGTGAAGTGACAGGAAAGTGTATTATTTATTATCCTGATGAGGATAGCAGCTAGTCATGGTCTACAATGCAAACGTACTCAATGTCCTGCTGATGCAGCTGTATGATCCTGGACGAGCACACAGGTGTTTTCCTACACAAATATCAAAATCCTCTTAGATTATTTTCCTTTATCTATGGATCCCTCCATGTGCACATCAAACAACAGGCAGTTTGGGCAAGGGCTCTAAAGAGAGAAAAAGTCTGAGCAGTAACAAAAATATTGCAATAGACTGCAAAATGTTTCTGAAGCTCTACCACAAAGTAGGTAAAGGTCACTTCTCCAGAAAGAGTAAGAAACCAAAGGAAGCCCTGGCTGAGTCTGTTTCAGTTTACTAAATCAATGAAAAATTTCAACCGGCTGCAGCAGCCTTCAGCTCAGCCCTCTAGTGCAACTTTACTGGCCCACAGACAATTACCAAAGCCCTGAAGACAATACTTCTAAGCCTGTATGCTACTAATACTCTCCCTAATTGCCTCAAAATGATACACAAGATTTCATCAAAATTCATTCCCTTCTTCAAAAGCCCATTGTTAACTTCAGAACCAAATTCCACCAACATAATCTATTAAAACACGTATGTGCAAATACCTCCTGCTTTTCTGGGATGTAAAACTAAAGACCATCAATTGTTTTTCCTGCCTATTTTCCCTTGAACCTTGAAAGAAAGGACCTTCAACTAAAATTTTGCCTCTGTATTTGTTATTTTTTTTACATCACAAAGATGTACTCCTCCTAGTGCTTGCTAAACACAATGCAGTAATTTGTATCCCAAGTGGTATAAATAGAAAAGATGCTCAGTTTAATAACATATGTGAAGAAAACTCGTGCCCAGGGTTAACCAACAAAGCAGCGGTCTGCTAGAAACAAAGGCAGCTGGCTCAAAAAGCAACAATGCTTCTGAAAAAGTGTGGATGTACTATTCAGTGAAGCATCCAAGACATGACGTTTACTTAAGCTACAGCTGCATATACAAAGCTTTGCTATAAGACCCAGGAAAAGACAAGTCTTCTGGAATAACAAGATTGTTCTAACTCCACAAGGTCCACGGCTTTCACTGCCCAGCTGAGAGCAGGGTAAGTTATATACATGCACACTGTAAAATTCTGACCTTCAGGAGAGTTTCTCTGCTTTGATTACCTTTTCTTGAAGATATGCTCTACCCAAATCCTACCATTTCTCTTTATGGGCTTGCCTTTGCCCTGCTAATATATCTGCTTCGGTTCCTGTCTTGCTCTATCACCATAAACATTCATAAACATTAAGGGACTTAACCTCATCACACCTCTGCGGAATAGGAAAATATACCCATCAGAGTGGGCAAGCAGTGAACTGGAACTCAGCTGACAGCAGTCCTGACCAACACCGAGTCCTTCTGCAAGTCACTTGGCTCCTCTCTTTCCATTTCCCCATGTATAAGAAGGCACAAAGTCAATGACTTCTGTAAAATGTCCCAGTCTACCAGAAAATTCTGAGATTTTATTCTTCTCACTTTACAAAGGAGGTAAAGCAGAGAGACATACATCAACATCACTTGAAAGGTCTGTAGCCAGAAATGTCACCCCATTTTTCTGAACAGCAGAAAAGTTGCATCCAATACAGGATCTCAATGCATAAACTACGCCATAGACAATCTGTGCCAACACTGCTTGCTCTTCTTCATGGTAACACACTACAGGCAAGCTAGTGAAGGCCTGTATAGCTAGAGTGAAGTTCAGAGTAGAGAAAAATGTCAAAAACAGTACCCAGCTGACCCCCAGGAAGATGGAAAACTGAATGGAAATATCAGATAAAGGTAGCTACACATCTGGCCCTTCTCTCTCATGCTTTCCACCTGAATTAAAAAAAAAATAAAAAAAATAAAAAAATAAAAAAAAAGGCAAATTACCAAAGATGTAAATATCACCACCTCACTTTGACAGACACAAAGTGACTTTAAAAGGCAGTAAAGCAGTTAGTGGCAAAGCCAGTAAAAGAATCCATGTTCTATTCCTTGTCTATATATTCACCTTGACTTAGCTAACTTAAAAAGGGCAACAACAACTCTGCCAAGTATTACCAAAAATATCAAGGCAACTTACCTCCTTGTCCAAGCAACCGCTACCCTCGGCCATCACCCAACCCCTCAGTCCCTTCACCTATCCTTCTTCAAAGGCTTGGTGAAGACAAATGGGCCTTCCAATGTGCAATGAAGCATAAAGCCATGAAAATCAAAGGGCTGCTTTTTGAGTAAATATGAGCTCCAAAGCCATTGTCCTCTCCCACAGAGGAGATCTATGAAAATGCTTACCATAGCATATGCACAGTATTCTTTACAGCTCTGCCTCCCTGCTGACCACCAGCCCCAGGGCCCAGTCCGCTTCCCATTACAATCAGCTTCACCACACCCACTGACTTGTATTGGAATTCTTTCAGGGACCCTAACTAATGAGTTTTTAAACACTTGTAGACAGAGAAGATAATTCCTCATCATTACTCTTCATAGGAAACACCAGGAAGAATGTCAGCCCATTGTTCTACAGGAAAGAAACTGGAAGAAAAATCACCCCCACATTCAAAAGAGCATCCAAAAGTTTTTATACGTGAATTGGCTATGCCAAACTATGGGTGTCTCACCTGAGAGCTCAGGACTGGGACATAAAAGTGTGCAGCCTTCTGAAATTAAGCCCCCTGAAATCATCTCTCACACTGGCCTCTATGCAGACAAAGAGGTTCATAATCAACAGGCATTTATTTTTCAAAGTCTTGAATACTGCATTCTCAAATATAAGCATGGCTACTGACAGCAGCATAGAAACAGACACATCTAAACACTGTCTTACTGCAAGATCTTAGTTTTCCTCATGACACGAGACTGAAATAAATGGGAACTGGCAACCTTAATGACATTTTATATTTCCTGATTTTATATTTAAAGCTTTGCATTTGCTTTCTCTACTGACAGTTGTTTTTTTCCTCAAATGAAATCTTGACCTAAACCAGCGTTACAGTAAAGTATGAAAAAAGAACAAGTAGACCTGCATAATGGATTGTTACCCTCAGACCTACAAATATTTTACATGAAAAACTTTCCATTGTGAAGCCATCTTCTCAGCACAGATCACAAGCCACCAAGTACTGCTCCGTTTTTACCCAGTTTTACTTTTCAGTGTCTGTAACTTTATAGGATGCAGATACCATCACCTATCATACAGGCCTACACTTGAATGACCAAGAAGAAAATTTTTAAACTACAGTCAAGTCCTGACAATAGTCCATGCAAAGTGCCATAAGGAAAAAGCACCAGTCTCAGTAGTAAGACATCTGCAGGTTTGAGCCCCAGGCACTGAAAGCAATGTAGAGCTACAGAATTTACTTATTCCACAACACCATGTACACCCACAGCAATACAAAAATAGCTATTATAATACTTGTCAAAGGAACAACTGAGTGATTTTTAACTTGGTGCGCTCTCGTTTTCTTCTTTGCTGGTTGTTAAAACCCCACCCCTATGAAAACATATAATTATGAGTGGGCTATTCATGTCTTACTATAACTGGTAGCACCATGCAGCATCTGAGTCAGTAATCTGAATTGCTGACTACAGCTCCTCACTAAACAAGACTTACACATTGTACGTAGTAAATGGCTTTTCCCCACTCTCTGTGCCTCCTAGAAGGAAAATAAGCTTCTAGTTCTGGTATCATCTCCAGCTCTCCTTAAACCTCACCATCTCAAACCACCTGGAATAAGGACTCATAGATAGTCTCCAGTACAAAAACACAGATTAACTGCTGAGGTCACATAAAGAAAAAAATCCCTCAAGTGAGAGTCTTCCAGTTTCAGTGGCTTGATTTGAACACATTCATAAAATGGCATTAAAACGTGATATAAAGTTTTACAGAAGAGACTACTGACTAGACCTTTGTTTAAAAGTCATAATAATTTATAGTGTGAATCTGTTACGTACAAGTTGAAAAACAGACTCCTCATGATAAGACAGTTTGTAAGAGCTGGGAAGTTAACGGTAGGAAGTTTTGGTTTATTCCTTTACCTCAGCTCTCTAGTTCCATGTTATTTTTTCAGCACCATGAGACCAATCTTGTAAACCCATCGCACTGACTGCACTGAACAGCAGCCTTGTTGAAATTAAGGAGCAATATGCAATTCTTTTCAAGAGTCTGTGAGACCACGCTCCAGTACAGAGTTTTTGAAAACAAACCCCCCAGCTCATTCCCCAAAATCGTCAGTCACAAGTGCAGGCTGAGTATCACATGACCTTTGTGAGAATCTTTGGTCAAACAACTGTATCATCAGAAGTTATTCAAAATGGAGTTTAAAAGCTACTGACATGCACATTGCCATCCTTCTGTCATTTGTTATCTCTACAGCTGTCCATTAGTCAGGAGCAACGTACCTTCTGACCTCTGCCCAAAGCTATTAGAACAATTTAAACAAATATTTTGATTACAAAGCATCAATATAGAACATTCAGTAACAATAAAACGATGAAAGAGCTGTCTTTTCGAGTCACTGCTGTGACTTCCTGACTACATTATATTATGAGTGGTCTGGAAGGTTATATTAACTTGACATATTACTAGATTTACTATCTTCTTTTTCAATGCTTAAGAAAATTTGAAACATTGCAAAACCCAGAGCTGCGGCACAGTTTCAGTTTTCAGCGTTAATAGATGTTTGACGCCTATATAAAATCCATTCTGTTAACTGCAACCAAGAGAAAAGATTCAAGCTTTCCTCTCGATTTTTCTTTTCTGTCTTCTCAAAAGAAAGGCAGTAAATTTGACTGAGACAGGTTCAGAATTGGGCTCTGTGGCATTTTTCCACGTGCATAGTATTACAAAGTGCCTTGCTGATCCTGGTCATCCATGAGTTGCTCCACATTTCATGAAGACTGCCTTTTGGCCAAAACAGGGTCAAACCCAGTACTCTCTGAAGTGAATTGGGAGTATCTCCACTGACATCACTGGCTACTGGCTCAGGCCCAGGCTGGAGGAAAACATGGGTACTTTATGGTATTTATAGATTATATACATTTAACAAGCATCCAGGAGCCCAGTCCTTGACGTCCTCTACACAAAGAAATTCCATTACTTCAAACTAAAGGCACCAGGGAAATACAGGATAGGTTCTATCTGTTTAGATGCTTATTCCACATACTTCATGGGTTCAACATATAAAAGGTTTCCTACCATTTTCTAAATTTATTTTTTTTAATGAAAATTAATATTTGCATTCTTTCTGGCTGCCCAGTTATTTGTGCAATCATGTAAAACTGCTGATAGATTTTGGGCAAATGGATGTGTACTATTACAGTCAAAAATAACATAACATCATTTTCCATTACCAAATACATGGAGAACTGGGGCTTAGTCATTAGTAAAACACATTGAACATTTTGGGACTGATCAAGAACCTAGTCCAGTAAACCTTAACTTGAAATAAGAGTTGTTTCAATAGGACTGCTTGTGTGCGTAAAACTACACACCTGCCTATCAAGCTTGCCATATTAAGGCCCACATGGTTTTTCTAAGTCTTAGAGCAAATCCTGTCCACTCTCACATGATGGGAATTTTGCTTGACTCAGATAAAAACAGATCTGGAGACTCATAACGCAAAAAGCATCACAACACTCCTTCCACAATGCTCAAGCATACTGTCTCAATCCTAAAAAGCTCAAAAAGACCAATAGTGTTCATCCTTTTTTTTTTTTTTTCAGTGATAATTTAGTATATTTATTTAACTTTATACTTTACAGAATGTCACATTTTCCCCTTAAATTATTTAGTTAAATTCCAGGTTGCAGTGACAGTCTTGTCAGACAGAAAAAAGGAATAATTCTGCTTGACTGAAAGACCTGCCTCATAACGCCAACTTTTACTCGAAAAGAAAATCCCAAACAATATAATTGGCATTCACATACAAAGTGTTTAAATGCTCTGAACTTCTGCCTGGCTTCAGAATAGTTGAACAGTATCTGAAGTATCTACTCTCCATCCCAATTTGTGTATTTTAAAAGTCATTAAATTCTTGAATGAATCATTAGGAAAACAATTCAAATGCTTTTAAACTGATTGTAATTTTGCCTCATAGCATAGATGGGAGCTTAATGTTTGCAAACGGCCAAATTCTTTTAAGATTTACACTCCATGGAGTTCAATATCAGCTAGGGAAGAATTACTAAATCAGGATGTACTTCAAGTACAGGTTTTGGCCCAAGACTATTTTTGGTCTTCTTCAGCTGCTTGTTTTGACAGCATCTAATCCCCCTCACCCACCCACCAGCAGCCACACAATCCATCCATTTACACTTTCAAAACAAATTGAAAATGAAACGTTTTCAAATAATTACTCGGGGATGTCTGTAATACAAATCCAAAAAGTAACTGCAATTCAACTGTAATCTTTCTTAAGCAGAAGAAAGGGAGGGGGAGAAAAACCTTACAGAAATCCATTCAAAATGCGATTTTCTCCTACACTAATGCTCTCACCGCCACCCCCCCAAAAAATTGAGAAAAAATAAAAATCAATCTAATTCCCAAAAAGCCTATCTACTCTATTTAACACATTCCCATCAGAAACACTACACTGCCTCCACGTTCAGAAGACTTTTCATTTAGGGAGCTACTACAGGCCCTGGTGAAAGAACAGGAACTGAGAAGGTCTTCTGCAGAGGCACAAGGCAAAGAGGGAAGGTGGATGAAGGAGGGAAATACCCAGGGCTGGATTTGAAACACTTCACCTTTGTCTGGAGAGCAGAATCACCCCCTCCAAGGCTGAGGACTATAGTAAAGACCACGCTCTGTGGCATGCAGTGTGGTTTTGCATTCATACAGGAGAGGAACCTGGCCCACAGATGGCCTGTTCTCAGCTTTGTCAGCCACTAACAGACCTTTGAACTTTCTATTTATATAACAGTTTAGTGAGTTTAAGCCTCTTCCTGTATAACTGGCAGTTTGCTGGTTTTGCTGTAATTAGGCTACTCATGATACATAGTATAAAAAAGAAAAAACCCAAGAGGCTTCTTTCTCTGCAGCGAGCAGCCTTCCCCATCACAACCACAGCTACAACGGTACGCTTACCTGCTGATCTTATATCCCTTTGCCAGATCTTATTTCATATACCTCAATATGCATTTTCCCTGCTAAGTGTTTTCTCCACTTTCACTTTTTTAAAGATTGGAGGACTTAAAAATATTAATACCAACGACAATAAATATAACATAAACCATTAATCTCTCCGCCTTTGTTTGGGTTAGTGAGGAGCTATATATTCTGGGGTGGTTGGGTTTCTGTTGGGTTTTGTTGTTTCCCAGCTGCTGATTAATGGCACCACCTTACTCCATAAGCAGGTTCAAATCCAGCCACACGGTCCCAGGACACTTCAAGATTTCATTTACTTGGTTACCACAGACAAGCGTGGAAAATGATTTAAAAGATGAAATTTGATTTTTAACAGCAAGTGGTCCCCTTGGTGCACACAGGCATTCAAGCTTTTCATTATATACATCTCCCTTCCTTTCTCCCTCATAGAATGGCTCGTGTTAAATGCAAGCCCAGGTAAACATTTCTTATTCAGCCAGGAATCATAGCAGACTTCAGGTTTGGCCCTTTCACCTCAGCCACAGTTTAGATCCATTTAAATTGTTTTGGGTTTCTTTTTGGCTTTTCAAGTTCAGTAAAACATCCACTGGGTATTTGTGGCCTTATTTTACACATTTTACCCAAGTGGTAATAAAAAAACCCACACCAACCTTCGGCTGCCCTACCAACCATGTTCTTGATGAAGGTTCAATGAAACATCTCACTGTTACACTACTGTGATCTCTCCTAATATGGGAAACTAAAGGGCTGATTCTGCAAATTGTATCAAGATAAAACTCCCACTAATCACCTGGAATGCCAGGTGAGAATTTAAGAACGCATGTAGTAGCAGAAAACACTGTAACTCTGACAGCTCTTGACAAAATACTTTTCAAGAAGTGACACAAAGACATACTTCCATTGGAGGGGGGGAGGAAATTAACTGTATTTTTCCCCATCAGCCTAAAACTTTTGGGGAATCAGTTCCTGATATAATGGGAATTCATAGAAAGTGTTACCTTTACACCTCTTCAGCAGATTGAAAAAAAAATAATCTCTGCTTGAGCTATGTTTTTTTTTAACATATTTCTCAGGCTATGTTTCTGTTGTACTTTGCATACAGATAATACATACAAACACCCACACACACGCTGTAGGCCTGAGCTTGCCTTCTTGGCGATTGCAGCACAGATTAGCAGAAGTTTTGGGTTTGCAAGGAATGCAGAAGAGGGTCTCTAATTGCCTTACAAATGCTTGTGAAACATGTTTTGCAAAGGCCAGCTTACAGACAGAAGGAAGGAAGACAGTTTCAAATGAAGAAGCAGAAATTCCCACATCACATTATATATACTTATTTGTAAATATTATAAAGTAACCATAACATATTGGATACACAGACAAAAATTAATAAATCTCAATGGGTGAGCATGTGTATTTCTGGGTGCATAGAGATTATGTATATATAACACATTACATATATATCCATGCACATATTTATGGATAGGTAAGCTAAATTCAACTCTCCCTAAGCAATGCAACTACTTGTTAGAGAAATCTTTACAGGTACAATAAAATGCATGTAATGTTTGTGTACACATGTAGATTACGTATCTACATATTTTATACATCTGCACTTGCACAAACTAATTGGATTATTAAAATCTAAATCAAACTTGTTCTCTGCAATAAGCAATTGTGCATGAATGCCTGTGCCACACGGAGAGTTTGTATAGACATCAAACACTTTAAAACAGTTGAAGTAAAAATGTTCTTTCCTTGTGGACCCTAAGAACACTAAAACCAATAAATTTCACTGTACGAAAGCAAGAAAATGGAATTTCTAGAACGACTGGCAGTATGTTCATATTTTAAGGAAAAGCACAGGCACAAGAGTTCTCTTCTTTCTGATGCACATCTCTAAATCCACATAAACCCACAGTCAAATGAAACTAAGTTAATAAGCAAACATTAAAACTCAATACCTATAGTGTTCTTAGTATTTGAACTACACCCACATATTCAGTTGTAACAGATTCTATTAAATTAATGATGTTACCCACACTATAAATTAGGCAAATTGTATGCAAATATTATTTGAGAAGTAATACGGTGGTTATCAGTTGTCTGCAAAATAAATTAGTGTAGCAGAGTAAAGATAGTGTGGTAGAAGCATAGCATTTAATTGAGCACTAATTTTATTGCTTTTATTACTTTTGAATAACAACAGTATGGTTATTCAAAGATGTAATACGATGGTTTATGTGGAGCTGATAAAACATGCACATGATCCAAAACGCCTGCTTACAGATTAATATTGATAGAGTGTAATTTACGGTTCCAAGGGTTCCAAATTGCAGTAAAATAGAAAGTGACAGGTATTTGTTTCCGATTATCTTGGATTTGCAACCATAGCTGTTAGACTGTGTTTGGCAAAATGATAGTTATTAACTAAATATATTATCTTTTTCTTAGACATACCTTTATATTATCAACAAAGTAAAGTAAACCCTCTGCAAAATACAAGGTCCAAATGCACATGCATACACACATATAATATGTGTGACATCTAGAGATTAGGATCACAAAATACAGTATTTTAGTCTCTTTTCTTTCTTGGCCAACTGCAACCCAATCTAAGAGCATTTAACAAAGCAGCAACCAGCCACTGAATTTCACCGTGCATATTTAAAGAACTGTAACTATATTTGCTAAATTGAAAAGTAAAGAAAGAACCAATAAAAACAGTCAAAAAATAAGCATCATCTCATGAACCAGCCGGAGAAGTGTCTAAATACCCACCCAAATTCTAACTTTCCCAGCTACTCGTCACCCATCGAAAATTCCTTAACATTCACTTTGGTGACAAGTTTACAATACACTTAAAGGGATGCACCGACCCTTTCAAGGTGTGCACCTATTTGCAGAGCAATATAAACCTCAAACCCCCACTCTTGGAAAATAAAAGGAAGAGGCTGAGAGGGGAGGGGAAAGATTAAAAAAAAAAAAAAGACCTGTTATAATATCACGGGGACTGATCTTCCCACTCGCAAAACTAACTTCAATAACGCTTCACCCAGAATAGGAAACCAGTAAAACCAGCGGCAGAAGCCCCCACACTGCACAGGGCTGCAACTGAGCAGCAAAACTACAGTTGCGTTTCTCCCCGGGAAAGAAACACTGTCACTGACAGCGGTAAACACGACGTTAGCAAAGCCGCGATCCCGGGCAGAGCATCGCCCCTCCGCACCGCGTCCCCGCTCGGGAACGGGGGGGTTGCTGTGGTTCTGCTCTTCCAGCCGGCACCCCGGCACATCCCACCGCTTCCCCGGCCTCTCCGCTCCCGCCGCCCAACTTCGCCCCGCGCAGCCGGCGGACCGCACCGTGCTCCCCGCTCAGCCCGAGCCGCGGATGCGGAGCGTGGCCGGAGCCGGGCGGCCCCAGCGCCGCTCCGCTCCCCGGCGGGCACCGGGCGCTTCGCCCCTCAACAAAGGCTAAGGCACCGGGGAGCGAGCGGGGAGGAGAGGAAGGCGGCAGCCGCTGGAAGGAGAAGGGCGAAGAGGCAAGGGGAGGGGGGAGGGAAACCCAAAACAACCCAAAAACACCCAGAAAAACCTACCACTGCTGCTCTAAGTCCCAGTCCCTGAAAAAGTCGAATAGGTCCATAACGATGTGGTGGGGAGACTCAGAGAAGTGGTGCCCCCTCCCCGCCCCGCGCCGAGCCGAGCCGCCGAGCGCCGAGCCGAGCCGGCAGGGCTAGGGCTGCCCGGCCGGCATGGGCAGCCGCGCCGCGGGGAGCGGCGGCCGCCGCGGGGCCGCGCGGAGCCGCCCGGGGCTCGCGGAGCGCCGCCGCCGCCGCCCGCTCCGGCCGCCGCCAGCAGCGCGGCGCGGCTGGCTGCCTGGCTGCGAGAGGCGGGCACGGCGGCGGCCCCGGCGCACGCACACACTCACACACACACACACACAGCCTCGCACACCGCGAGGGGAGGAGCCGGGGCGGCCCGAAGCCGCGGCATGGAGCCGCCGCGGCTTGGAGGCACCGGCGGGATGTGGCGGAGCCCGGCAGCCCCCCGCGCGGGGTGCGAAGTTTTGCAGGAACGGAGAGAGCGGGGATGGGGGGAGCAGCGCGGCTCGGGTCACCCGGAGCGTCGTGGCCCGGCTCGGAGCGGGGGAGAGGGGAAATAAATAGGCACCTCTAAGGTAATTGCCACGGCCAGCTCCCGCGAGTGGACGAACCTGACCCCACTGCACGAGGGGTGGCACGGACAGGGCCGGACAGCCTCGGGGCCGCCTGCCTCGGACAGGCAGATTTAGACGAGATTTTGGAGGAAATTCTTACAGTGAGGGTGGTGAGACACTGGCCCAGGTTGCCCAGGGAAGCTGTGGCTGTCCCCTCCCTGGCAGTGTTCAAGGCCAGGTTGGATGGGGCTTGGAGCAACCTGGTCTGGTGGGAGGTGTCCCTGCCATGGCAGGGGGGTTGGAACTGGGTGAGCTTTGAGGTCCCTTCCTGCCCAAACCCTTCTGTGATTCTGTGCCTGCTGGCAGGGGAAGGGGCAGAGGAAAGCACAGGCCCGGGCAGTCCTGGAGGAGGTGACAGAGAAGGGGTCACCCTGAGCACTGCTGAGGCTGTGCTCCAGCTGAGCAGTGCCTGCTCACCAGCTGGGACGGCCACCCTCCCCCTGCCCTTGTGCTTCACGAGTACCAAGAAGGGACAAAGCTCACCTGCACACACCAGGCAGGACAGGGGCATCCTGGAGCACTCCCCCCAGAGAACATCTCACTCCCCCTCCTGCCCCTGGGAGGAGCCAAGCACAAGTCCCAGGCTGTACCACACACCACAGAAGGGGAAAGGGGGCCCTGCACCCTCCATCCTCTATATCAAATTATTTTCTACTTGGGTTCACACACCGTGCCCACATGCTTTTGTATCCAACTGCCTTCCAAACACTAACTACTGTCTTATGACTTTCCACATCCCTTCTATAAATATAAAATTCCAAATACATACACCCCAGGCAAACAACTGTGCACATTGGCATTGCAAAGACAAGGCCAAAGCTACATTCATTTTCACTCTGGTTTTCCACAGGACCAGCGGTACCCTGAACTTCCTTGGGTGTCAGTGAGTCTTGGGGACTCTGTGTGGGCAATGTTTGAAACGACCCTTGCTCTGGTGGGGCCCCATCCCCACACAGAGGGTCACAGCAGCCACTGAGACCAGGCTCCAGTGAGCCCCATAGCAGAAGCATCTTTATGGGATTCCTGGGAATTAAGACACAAAGCCAAGTTTATAAAATAGATCCGTGACAGAGGAGCTAAAATAATCCAGTTTTTCCCTTCCTAAGAAGTACACAGTTGTTTTATAAGCACTATTGGGTTAAAAATATAGTGGAGGAAAAGCTGTGGAACTATTATCAGTGGAAGTCAAACGTGACAGACTTCATCATCTTAGCTTGGGCTTCACTTGCACTTGCATCGTGTGTCTTGCAGGTGGCCAAGGGGAGGGTGCTTGGGCAAGGCTGAGCCGCTGAGCCTGCACTCGCACCCAGCAAAACCCAAAGCACTGCTGCTCTCCCTGCTGTGGGCAGGCAGGTGCACACAGCATTTCCTTTCTACCATCTGTTTTCTCTGCAAACAGACTCAAACACACTGCTCTGGGCCTTGAGCTTTAAAATATCATGAGCCAGGCCCCTCTCTCTTCTCTTTTTTATTTTAGTGCCACCATTGGTTTTAAAATCCCCACTCACAATCATAATTTGTGGCCAATATTTTGAACGAACGTGGGAGGTGGGATCACATTTTCAGATCTTTTCTCCAGAAACAGGTACAGAGTAATTTTTTATTTTAAAAAAATACTATTAATAAAGTAAAAACCCCGTCTGTCACCTAATCAATTGCATTCTGTAATTCACCTATTTTCAGTGTCTTGAGCTTGAACCATTAAACTCAAGTAAACCACCAGACTTGCAGGAGTTGGCAGTTCTGCCCCACATGTTTTCAGAGAGGGGTCCAGTGGCTGCCAGCTGGCTGCCCCCGCACCAAAAGGGTCTGCATCAGCCACTGCTCTCACCCAGCAGAAAGAAAAAACACTTCCCAGGTATTAGTGCCTTCACTTTCTTGAAGTAAACCCTTTTCAATTCTTCAGAAACTAGCAAAAGCTGCACAAAATAGTTTTTGAAAAGACTTTCAGAGCTCATTCTAGCAAAGACAAGGGGTAAGAGATCCTGCATAAGCAAGTGGCCCTGCTCTTCCCAGGAAGGGCAATAGTAGAGATAAACCCTCTCTCAGAAGTCACATGTTTGCCACCTGGAGCTCCCCAAAAAATTTTGTGTATGAACTGGCATTTTACAGTCACACTTCAAACCTCCCAAGGACATGACCGAGTGTCACCGTTGCAGACACTCAGCCAAGGCTCCTCTGCATCCCAGCGCTGGACATGCCATCTGCATGCCTTCCGCACCCCTCTCCCCAGGGACACTGCACACTCTGCTGCCAGCGGCCACGTTTGGCCTCACATGACCTGAGCAGGAGCAAGAGCTGGATGAGCTCACCGCCTGCTCAGGGCCGTGGACTGCTGGAGCAGAGGGCTGTGGGAGTGCGTCAGGGCAGTACGCACCCCTGTAGTGTGCGGCTGCTGGCAGCAGGGACCAAGCAGCCTCTGCAAACTGCCTGCTTGGGGGCAAGCACAAGCATGAGGCTGTCCAGGCTCTGGCTTCAAACAGCAAAGGGTTCATTTACCCAAACTCCCAGGAATAGAAAGTTCAACTGCCCTCGGTGTGACCTCTTTTGCAGTTACAGTGGAAAATACAACTGTGGTTCCCAGCACCTGCAAGAGCTCAGGGCAGCCTCCTGGCCCTGTGCACCACCGCCCATCCCCACCGTCAGCTACAAAGGGGAACGCTGGCTCAGCACGTGTCAGGCTCCAGTTTTGCCGATGAGGCTGCAGGCTCTGAGTCCTGCTGCCATGTCACCCACCGCTGCCCTGCACCAGCCAGCCCTTTCCCTGCCCATCCTGCTCTACAAGCCCAGAGCCAGCTTTCTGGCATGATGCTCCTGGTGGGTGGCTTTGATGGTTGTCCCTGTTTAGGGTTAGAGGAGGAGGAGGTCTGCCAAAGCAGCTCTCTGATGAAGGAACAAATGCCTGGCCCCCTTGGGCAGCTGCTGCCGTCAAGAACTGAGCAGCCATGGGTGGAAGCACAAGACTGGAAGCACTGTACAACCGAGGGAGATGCTGAGGTTCCACCAATATGGTCATACTTCCCACCTGCTCCTTCAGGTTCAGCAGCAAACAGCAGGGTACAGAGTTTGAAGTAGGGAAGGGGCATCCCAGCCTCACCCTTTCTCTTTCAAACCTACATACATCCCATGCTGACCTCATTACCCAAAGGCAATGAGGAAGATGTGAAGAAGTAGTTATCAGGGCCCCAAGGGCAGGGCTCAGCAGCCTTGCTACGGCCACCACTAGTCACCCCGTTGTTTCTGTTCCTGAAGGAGGAGTGGCAGGACTGTCGCTGTGGTGGGTCAGGCAAGAGACCCCCAGGGTCAGTGGTCCACAGCCACAGAAGGTAACTGAACTGCAACCATTCACAGACAGCATGGAAACCTTTTCTGCTGAGAATACTCCATTTGATCCAAAGAAAACCCTATTTTTCCACAAAACAACAAGAATGAAATCACAGTTTTCTATCCAGAAAATGTTAATGGAAAATTTGTGCCCAGCTATGCTGTTGAATACAGATTGGAGATATTTGGATTTCTGAGGAAAGGAAGGTCAAGTCATTTTCACAGTGTGAAAAATGAAGCTAACAGAGTTCATATTTCTCTGTGAAGCAATGATTGATTTTTCTTTCTGTGTCTCATTCATACTGCACTAAACATGTACAGAGAACAAACTTATAACACCTTAGATAAAGCACACAGATTGCATTAATACATCAAAAATTAAGTTAACATTAGCATCTGTTTGAAGGTAGCACAAGAACATTTAGCCCAGCTCTGTGAGAACAGGCCGCTGGCATGAGTGCATAAATCTTACGTATCTTAAAGCTGCTAGATCAGAAAAAAACCATCGCCACTGAGATGTGCATATATCAAGTAGGAACCCATCACATGCTGCCTCTGTGGCTAAATTTTCCATTTAGAAGTACATAAGATTTTTAGTTACTGAATTATGTTGTTACTAAGTTTCAAGTGCATATGTATAGGTAATCTTTATTTTCCTGCCATCTTAATGGTAATTATCGTCTCTGTGCTGCCTGAGTGATTTATTTAACTGTGCAGACCTAGTCTCTTATTAGTGTTGTTACTCCTATTTTATGAAACAAGAATAATTTAATACAATAATCACTTCTTGAAATAGATTGATAATGTTTTCTTACTGTGAGAAGGGGGAACATTTTCACATCCTGCTGAATAATCCTTCCTTCAGTTAGTTTCTCTAGACTCCTTTAGGGAACATGGTGTTTTGTTATTTGTATTAGAGTTCACAATGGCAAACTCTTACGTATCATATGTTAAGATGCACCCACAGCTAGCTGCGAGGTCACACCAAGTTTCATCGCACTTTGCTCACATAAGGAGCACAGTGGATGAGGTCCCACAATAGTGGGATGCAGATTGGTCCTAGGGGATTTCAGCTCCCTCTTTTGGTACCTCTCCATATGTTGACCACATGTCAGCAAAAGCCCCAGGAATGCCATTCAGGTGGTGAGAAAGTCCTCCCTAATACATGTTGCAAACTAATGCTTTCAAGAGATGCACACAGCTAACCCAGCAATCATGTTGGAAGTATTGCAGTACTTAGACTGCAACACTGTGTGACCCTACCTGACCCAGGCACAGCTTCACCCTGATGATTTGCCACTGTCAGAAGAAAAACAAAACAAAAAAAAACAAGGGGAAAAAGGGCAATAATAACAAGATTCCTATTTATTACTGTCACTCTGCACATTAGCCAGGCAACTCTTAAAACACTGTCAGAACAGTTGAAGCTTTCACAACTATGCAAGGCAGACACCATGTTCACAAGCTATGAGAAAGGCACTTTTCAGAAACAAGTAACTAAAAGGGTCTGTTGGAAAACGGATGCAAATCAATTACGAAAAGCAAGCGGGAGGGTCACACAACCAGGAATTTAGAGAGCACCAGTGGTTGAAAGTACAAAGGCTCTATGAAAAAAAAAAATAAATCAAAACCAAACTGACTTTCAAATAGACTTTTCATTAGTTAATTAGGATCATCACAATTTGATCCTTCTCTCTCATCCACCACCCATCTTTTTCCTTTCTTTTTTTTTCTTGTTTTTAAGTTTATGACCAATACTTTGTTTTGCAGGCTTCAAAGCAGCTGGCTATCTTCTTCTAAGATTTAAGGAACAAAATGTTATTTCATGCTTACCAGCTGATTGTAAACAATGAGCTGAAGTGAGCAGTTAAAGAGGTCATCTGTGGCAATCCCTTC
Source organism: Podargus strigoides (assembly GCA_028020825.1). Lineage (NCBI taxonomy): Eukaryota > Metazoa > Chordata > Aves > Caprimulgiformes > Podargidae > Podargus > Podargus strigoides. The sequence goes on from CM051631.1 coordinate 12,750,268, forward strand.
CTTTCACCAAACCAATCGCTTACAGCCCTAGCATGGCTCTTACCCTCTCCTAGCCTGGCACACAGAAGCAATCCCTGTAGTAGCTTTTTAACCGAGTGCATGACTGTATGTTCCTTATGAGTGGAACCAAAGCTAACACACAGCATAAAACAAAACTACCACCCCAACTTTGAAACATAAACACATCCAGGAAACTGAAGTGCAAAAGCATGGTGAAAAGGCTTTTCACGTCAAGTTTCCTTTCTGCCATGTTGCTTTCAAAAGACAGGAGCACTTTACAGCAATGATGTCTATATATAAGCTGCTGAAGTACTGTCTTGTCTTCAGTGATTTTTATGATGATATTCTCTAATGCATTTTGCAGAAACATAAAACTAGGCAAAGCTTCCTTTTTATGAAGGAAACAAAAAGAATATAGCATTAGCACAGAGATGGAATATCAGACAAGAAAAGCACATCTCTTGTTCCCTTTCTCTTTGCCTCCTTTTTTCTATAATTCTGATAAGATCACTCTTATGTTCATCACCTTCAACCTCAATTGTCTGGTCACCCTATGTTAGGAAAACAGACTTTCCTGTCTTCTACAAATATGTCAAGAGAAGATCCTGTAGCCATTCAAGATTTACTATAAGGAAACATCATAATCCAAGCAACAGTTTGAGTATTTGTCTAGATGCCCAACACCAAAGGAATTTGATAAATAGAAAGCATTAAAAAGTGAAAATAGCATCCACATGTATGAAACATTCCATATATTAATTTTTTACCCTGAGAGTAGTGAGGCACTGGAACAGGTTGCCCAAGGAAGTTGCGGATGCTCCATTTCTGGAAGTGTTCAAGGCCAGGTTGGATGAAGCCTTGAGTAACCTGATCTAGTGGGAAGGTCATGGCAAGGGGGTTGGAACTAGATGATCTTCGAGGTCCCTTCCAAGCCAAATCATTCTATGATTCTATGAAGAGGTCAGTCAAAACTGAAATTCATTTAAGGATAGACATTCCCCAAGGAGACTGATAAATACTGAGAAAATGTTTCTTTTCTAGTAAAAAACATTAATAAATTATGTCAACTTAATTGCAGGATCATTGTGTCTTCACAAATGCAAACCCAGCCAAAGGTAGCTAGAGTTTGTGTTTACAAATTTGGTCCATTTCACAGGATTTTGGGAGCATTTTACTGGTACATGGGGAGGCCAATAGACTTGAGTCAGTAGACTTCTTCCTGGCTGCACTGCGAGAAAAACAGAAGTGTCTGCTTTCTGTGGGCAGACACAGCCAGTCATCCAGACACTTCAGCTGTTAGTGGATGGGTCCTATAAACTTATTACTTCCTAGTTTGCTATGATGTAACAAATCTTGTGGTATAGAATATACCTTTGGAGCACTAGCCCACATGCCCATTCTTTGGCAAGCACAGAGCACTGCATGAAAGTTAGCGGGTTTGGTTGTTCACCCCTGTGGCTTTTTACAAGCAACAAAAAGCCAGTTGTGACTTGGGAAAAAGATATTCATGCCCACCTACAAGACAATGCTAGAAAAACCTCCCTGGTTGAACTCCATGCGAGCCCTGGAAGACCTAGTAAAACTGATACTCCATACAGAAATAGTGTTAGGATTAGAGCATCCGAGATGGTCCAAAGGCCTTTGAGAGGTCTTGGAAAGGTTCTGCTTAGAACAGTGTGAGACCATTGCAGCAATTTCTTTTCATTCAAGAGATCAATGTCTGGCATATTTATTTCATAAAGTGAGAACCAGTATCCCAAACAAATAGCTAGAATGAGCATTATTCAGCCTTTTTCCTGGCAACTAGCTTAAACGACCACGTCTTGCTTTTCTGGGAAACCTGCCAGGTGAGCTTTGAAAGGATTGTAGTGCTGACGGCGAAGTCTAGAGGGTTTGCTCCGTGTGCTAACCAGAGGTCTGTTAAAATAATCAGGAGGAAGAGGCAGAGGCCTTCCTCCTACACAAGAGAAGAGGGTCAGAGCATAATGGCACTGCCAGGGAGAAACAGAGAGGGCTGTTAAGCTCACTGGGGCATGAACTGTCTTTGACCATGTGTTTGTACAGCTCTAGCACTGAGGCACCCCAGAGGTAAGTCTTTAAAAGGGGTTCAATGACTTATGCTCTTAAAATCTATTTCCAAAAGTGAGTAGTATAACTTCCATTTACTCCTGTCATTTGGCCTGGGGTGCAATTCCACTCCCACTTTCTTTTTTCCCTTATCCCCAATGAAAAAAACTGTTGCCTTGTCACTTATTTGGTTCACTTGTGATTCTATTGCTTACAGTGACTGTGCCTCGTGAAGTCATCTCCACAGCTAGAAGAGACAGGTGGCACCAAATGATGTTATACCATTTTGTGACATCACCACATTTACTGAAAGTGACATTTTGAGGAAAAAAGTGAATAACTGAACAGAATTCTTAAATCAGAATTAATTCAAGCTACATAATGAAGAGCTGCCAAGTGAAAAAATTGCTACCGTGACTTACATATTGAACTGATTTAAATGACCTAATTTATGAAAATGCATTTTAGAATGCCTTTCTGTCATTGTGGAAAACTAGTCCTATAAGAGCCAGTAATCATCATCCTTGTGATAGTATTAATGTGAATTTTCTTGTTATATAGTATAGATTATTAGCTGTTTCGTCCCTAAGGAAAACACTGATATTGACAAAGAGAGAATTCCACTTTGAGTGTAAAAGCCACACTTGGCAAGGAATTTAAAAGCAGAACGGTATTTATGAGAGTATAATGAGAAGATTATAGCTGATCTCCTTGACGTTATTCTTCCATAAAATGATGGAAACATTAGAAATTTATCTGAACTATGCTAAAATAACTAAATATTGAAAGGAAACCTTACAGCCAGCTACACTGAGGGGACACCTGAAAAGCCTTTTGTCCACTCAGTTAGAAATAGAAACTTCTTTGTATATTATAGATGACTAAAACCAAACAGTCTTGCTACAGATAACAGTACAAACCTCTGTAAGGAGCTGCTTGATGGAAGAGTTGACCTAAGCAATCATGGACCTTTCTGTTGCCTGTTCACTCTGTTTCAATTTTGAAGGCCTAGGAATTGAGGCCAATGGTGCATCTCCTTAATGCAATTGAAATATGGTATACTCATGAATACCATATTTATTTATTTTTTTTAAAGGTAGAAGTACAATATTGCACCACTAAACCCAGCAACAAGAGCAAGTCACCATGTCAGTCATCATACTTGCAAATTAGTTTTACGCACCTGCTAGACATCATGAAAAAAAGAATTCAATCAACAGCAGAACAACCAACTACAGCCTAAGGATATTGAAAATATAGAACAATATCTATCACCCCAATTGCAACCTTAAAACTGCGTGACAGATCAGTTGTCAGAAGAAAAAAGTCAACTACAGATCAATGTAATTAAGTGACTGATTAACTGACTGAGAAAAAATTAGTATCCTATGCATAGAGATTTATTTTTGGATTACAGTGACAAATGCTCCCCGATCTTTCCAAGACCTGCATGCATCTACTGACAGTTCATTCAACAGGCCTTCAAAGGGGCAAAGATTTTCTTAAGTAGGAGCTTAAAATCGCGTTGGCATTTTTAGGGGAAAATCAAAACAGTTCCTTTGGTTCTGGCTTGTGCTTTTAAGAATGTATTTTCAAGCATAAACATATTAAAATTGGGGCAGGAACCATTGGGAATGCTGTACACAAAAGAAATGTGATATAGTAAGCAGAGGCAAGCAAATAAATTAAAGCATGCCTGGCTCAAGACAGCTGCTGCAGTTCTCTGCACGTTGTTTACAAATTGTTTATCAGAAAGAATATCGAAAATAAAAGTACTTCACACCTCTCACATTTCCTATAATAGCAAAGCCATGAAGTAGCTGTGAACTACTAAGTACTACTGCCATGATGCAACATGAGAGAGTAATTTTAGTGATCTGCTCAGGCCTTCAATTTCTGAAATCAGTTTTATCACAGACATTGCTTGTCAACTGGTTTCCATTTTCCTCAGTCAAAATACAGAACTATTTGAATGTATTTTACAATTAGTTATGTTAACCTATACTTGGAGACAAGTCACAGTATTAAATGATAGATACCCATTAGAAGGAACAAGTTTGAGTCACTGAATCCTTTATACACATTTTTGTAAAAATTTAAACATCATTTTGAGAAGTAGAAAATGTACCAGTCCAGTGATATCTGTCATTACTCATTTTTCATATACTCAATGTGATTATTCATTACTCAAAAATGACATAGTTAAATGCTAAGTCTTGCTAAAATATTGATCATAATGTGTAGGGGCATATAATTTATCTGAGTCAAGTGAAATATGTTTTCCTCAGCGAGATGATGAAAGCTTGTCTCATTACAGCATTATTTCTACTGAAGTTTCCACCATTAGTTACTTTAATGACTCTGTGAACATTTTAATTGAGAAGATCCCTGTGTAAGTTGCTCATTCAAGACACGTGGATGGGTTTAGATTTGGGAATGAGAGAAATGTGCAGTCGGCTGTGCCTAGCCTGAGAGTGCCGGCAGAAGGCAGAGAACCACATACGACAAACTCCCCAGACCAGGAGGGGCAGGAGGAATTGAAGGGGAAAAGGCAAGGTGTTACGAGCTAGGAGTTGTGAAAGGACATGGCTTGCTGGTGAGAATACTTGGGCTAGCATTGTGGTGCTACAGGACACTGCACCCTCAGTGGCATAGAAGTGAGGTCATTCCCACCTGCACGGGCACTTCTCTGAAAATAGAGTCATGTAGGGGAAAAAAAGACACAAGTAACATTCTTGTTTAATCAGAAAAAATATACTGGGAATGGAGAGAGATATTTTTATTTCTGCTTCCCAGCTATTGAAACAGAAGCCAAGAAGAACTTGAGTGATTTGCCTGAAGTCACATAGTTCTACCTATTTTAGTCTGGATGTCAGATCATAAGACTAAACTGTTAGCTCAGGCTGCGTTCAGTTGCTTCTGATCTTGGGAAACACCACAGGATTTATGCTTTGAACACCCAGAAGTTACTTCAGAACACGCAAGGCATGAAAGTTGGGTATCTTTGAGTGCAGTCTACCTTCTTCAGTCATTTACTCACCTTAAGTGAAAGATATTTAACTTAGGACCATATGTTTCTGTAGCTGTGTCCAGCATATGAGTCCTTGATCCTGGCTGCATTCTTGGAGAGCTGTAGTTAGTGAATATGAGAACTGACGTCTTTTGTAGCAACTGATCCAGGGCACAAACAGCTGATTAAAAGTAAATGAGTTACTGAAACATAACTAGTTACTGTCACACACAGACAAAACCAAGGGGGGCTTGGAAACATCATCAGGGTCAACAACTCAGACATCTCCCATGTAATTTTGTGCTGTACGCACCACAGATTACATTCTCCTTCTGAGGGCTCTTATGGGACAGCCTCAGATGTTATGTCCTGAAGTTACTAGTCCACTGCCAAACATACATTTGCCTTCAGCAAGTGATTACTTGGAGAAATGCAATGGGACTAATTGATCAGGACAGTAAGATTTGGCTCCATGGAAGCATTGCTGCCACCATACATCCCTTGTTTTTGATTAGAAATCACAGAAACAAGTAAAGCAGTGTAAAAATGTCATTTCTATTAGGACATGAAAGAGGATGAATCTCTGAGTATTTCTCAGAATGCTATTTTATTAAAAGCATCCAAACCTGGAATGCTTAAGCCTAGAAAAGAAAAAAAAAGAATAATTAAACATGATGGGATTCATTCTAAACAGTCACACACTTTACATAAAGAAAACGCAGTGTTTGGCAAACACTTCATGAGCAAGATGATTTACATTCTTTTCCCTTTGTTTCTGATTATTTGAAATAAAAATATATAACCCTACATTCATTTCTTACTTGCTCTGTAGCACCTTTGCTGAACCTTTCTATGAAATCATACTCATACAAGATCAAAACAGAGAGATGGGAAGTAAAATGTGCTTCATTATGGCAAGTACAGCTCATATCCTCCTCCACAACACAATTTATTAGTGTCTAATAGAATTGTAATGTTTCTCATTCTACATTTTTACAGCTGCATCAAAATATTAAAGTGTGAATTGCAATTAAACTCACACAGTGCTCTTAGCATAATTTCCTTTGTATTAATACTTAGCAAACCAAGTTATTGGTGTAATATTACTCTTGATACTGGTTGTCATAAAGGGATAAAGCCTCCAAATAGTAATAAAGTATATTTTACTGTAGAGAGAACGGCAGTACAGAAAAACATTATGCTACTGGAGTTGTTAATTTCTGTGGAAGGGGGTGGGGAGAGAAAGGCTTTTGACTCCTTAAATTATAGTTTGCCAGTTAGTACACCAACTCACTTAATCTCTCTAAACAGGTAATTTACTTGCTTTCTGAAAGCACCCATGTGCAAGGAAATGCTAGTGCACACCAGGGATGATTCTAAGATTGATTGCTTGGCTCTAGTCACCAATAACCATATGTATTCTGCTAAGCTCTCCTACATATGTCTAAAATCTTTAAAGATTTTAGAAGGGAAAAAAAAAATAGAGGGGCAATATTTGTTTCAGATAACCTCAATTTATGAGTGTGTTGTATGCTCGACTGAAGAATTTTGAAGCAGAAGGGCTAAACTACTACTTGCAAATGGCAATAGGTACATTAACTAGGGATAGAGCAATTGCAGGTGTGATATGCTTATGTTATCCATTAGGAAGTTCGGAAGTTACATTTTGTGTTTTCCAGCTGGTCCTTGGATTTGCAGTTGGCTGTAGCTTTTTGTGGTTTATAGTTCAGAACTGAGCTCTGCAAAAACACACTCATGGAAGAAACTGAGAGCTTCAGTGTTTGCTTATGGAGGGAAAGAAAAATAACAAAGCAGCTCAAGTAAATGCCATTAAATGGAGATGATTTTGGTAGGGTTGCCTGGGCTGGATAGTTATACAAAAGCATCTGGAAGTAGAACTTACATGTCAAGGTTTAAGTTGTTGCTGCTTCTTTTAAGAACTCAGCAGGTAAAGCAAACTATTTAATACTGTTAAGTGCAGACCCATAGTGTAATCAGAAGTGGAACTGCAGAATAAGTCAACATGTTTGATCAGATTTTGCCTAGTTATCCAAGGGCTGAAAGCAACAAAGACTTGGCCATGAAAGCTGCAACCAAAAGCCTGGTGAACTTGTGCAGTTAATCCTGAAAATCACGTCATGAAAACAAAAGACCGATTTAAGTTAACAATAAAATCCTAGTCTCAGGGTGATGCTGAGGGAGGTTTTGAAAAATATTATCTTGGTTTATTTCAGATATACTCGTGGTTTTGCTAATATCCAGTATGTACTATTGATAAAGGAACCTCTTATTTGTTGCCCTCTAATTTGCAGTCATTTCTGTCAGAGGAGATTTCTCTCCATTTCAGATGAAAAGTCCCTTTGCACCAGGATTAAAGGCTGCTAGGTAGGGAAGGTGGTAAATCTGTGAATGGACCCCCAGATTCTGGTCCATGCACAGTGCCACACATCACGGAGCAAAACACAGATAAAGCAAACCTTCCAAAGCTGCTGCCAGCTCAAGTCCAACCTGCCATTGAAGTCAGATTGCTTTTTAACAGCATAGGCTTCTGTCTGTGACAATTGCTGTCGATAGATCCTCTGATCTGGGTAGGCTGAACATGAGGAGTCTGTATCACAGCCCACAAAATTAACAGTTTGTAGTGTCTGGGATTTGCTGTGTCATTCATGAACTGCCAAGATAACTGCATCATTGCAATGTGTCACACATTTCATATTTTTCCTCCCCTTTCCTTCTCCCTGTCTTATATTTTATCTCCCAGAAGTTTAATCTCTCCTGCCTAAGTCACCAGCTACCAGAATAGAGCAAAGTACTTGAATATGATGAAAGGGCCATTAATTGCCACCAGCCTGACCTCCCATCACAGGCTGCCTCCCTCCTCACTCAGCATGGGGAAGTTAATCTCCTAACTCTGTGCTGCTTACCCAGTACAATAATCACTCTTGAGCAACAGCAACGGTGACATTACTTTTGCTCAAGAGGCTATGAGAACTTGGTGAGCTGAAGACTACAAAAGCAGTATAGTGACATTCTGTATTAAAAAAACCTGTTAAGTGTTCAAGGGTCTAACCCAAGGCTTATTTAAATTCAGTACAAGTTTCAAATATGGGCCCTAATATCCTAAGTGCATCTTATCTTAGAAAGACCTTGAGCACCCAGGACTGTAGCAAGGTTTACTCATCTAAGTCTGGCTGCAAGTAAAATTCTCCATTCCTTCCTCTAATCCTCATGGCACATTTCCTAACAGTATAATTTACAGGAAAATGATCAAAATATCATTAAGAAATGTCAGTACTCTCAGTCTAGTTCCTTTCAGAAATATAAGCAGTGTGTGTCAGGCATAATAAAGTCATGATTAGGAGTGTCCTTTAAATCACAGGAAAGGGAGGCAGAGTAGATGTGCCCTATTCCATCTCCAAACAGGCTCTTTGCGTGACTGCGAGCAAGTACATAACTAGCAAATGCCCAGGCATAACTCACTTCTTTAATGCCTGTAAAGATATTAGTACTTCTGCACTACCCAGCAGTAGCAATAACATCATCATTTTCTCCTTGCACATCGGAAGCCACTGACAAGCCAACGTGGAGAAGCACATTGCAGAGCAACACAGCCTCAATGAGCTCAATACATGAATTTGGATAAGACCAGGAGTTTTGTGAAATAGTGTTTAATGGTGAGTCCAAGAGCAACTGAGAAAAAATATTATATGCTAAGATAATCAACATCTCTAGGGTTTTGTGTTGACTGCTTCACATTTCGAAGGAAAAAGTCCATGAGACAACAGAACAGGGTGAGCCCTCAAGAGGCATTATTCCAGGGAGCAATTCCTGGCTCACTTCCAGAAAGAACACTCCCAGGACAGGTACTTCTATTCTAGAACAAAAGTGTCTCATTTTGGATTCCTTTAGCCTTTTTAGAAACAATAGCTCACCTGTTATATTTGGCAGACTCTGCCAAATCCACTTCCCTGGGTATACATCCCCTTTATTGTAAGGGACTTATTCTTAGATCCAGGTAAAATGTTATGTTACCAATCTAGACATGAATTAAAGGAAAAGGTATGTGTGAAGTACTGAATGTATATATAGCACCTGTTAGAGATGCTGCAGAGTGGGAGATCTAGCCTAGGACCAGTGAAGTAAGTGATGCAGAAGCTTCAGTTTAGCTTGTGGCAGCACCACCACATAAAAACATATACCATTAGCAAGTCTGTTCCAAAACAGGTACCCAGGAGTGTTTTGGACAAGGAAGCTCCTGATCTTCAGACACTGTAAAGGAGTGTGGTAAATCCTATCAAAGGGTTCTCTGTGAGCCTGTGTCTGTCTCAAAACAAGCCCTACAAATCCTAAAACCACCTATGTCTATGTTGCCAGACTTGAAGCAGATACCAGATTGTTTTATTTCCCAAGTTTGGACATAGCAAACAAACAAAAAAAACCCCCCAAACAAACTTAAAACCACATGATAATACACATGGGAGCTGTGAGCTTTTCTTAAAGCTGAAACGATTCTTTCATGAAAAAAATATCACTCTTGCTGTAAATATACTCAGTGCCAAAAGGTACACTGGCTTTCCTAGCCCCATTTGACCAGCTCAGTCATAAAATGGTAAAGAAGCCAAAGCCTAGATGCCAGCTAAAACTGTGGTAAAGCCAAAGATGAAGACTAGATTGTACTGTTCTACCTGGTGGAAAGAGCTCACAAAGGCTCTCAAAAAGGATTTGACTTATAGGCAAGGTGACAGTATTTCTGAAATAAAAGATTGGAATACTTGTGTAGTGACTTCTTTAGGGTCGTAAAAAAGACAAAATACCCATTTACAAAAGATGCGTGCTGGTGTTGTTATTGCCAGCTCGCGAGGCGATAGCTACACTTGCATATTACTTATAGTGTAGGTTTACTTCCAGGCACTCAGTTTTCTGGAGACATTTATCATACGCCGCCAAACAACTAACGCTAACATCCACTTTGAGCAAAGGAACAGCTTTAAATGTCTGCACTGATCCAACTTTTTCTCTCTTCACTCCTCTGTTCAGCAGACAGAACACTTGTTCCGCTGGACTGTTTATTCCTGGCAAACATGGAACAAATTCTTCTTAGCCTTGGAAAAAGAGCAGCTTGCAGTTATTAAAACAGAAAGAGAAGCAAAAGAAGAAAACTAGGTCACTGAGGTGTCAGAAAAAAGAAATTGCTGGGATGTCATGAAAGAAAAAAAAAAAAAAATCAGGATTGTCCCAAGTTTTGTTATAGAAGAGACAAGCAGGAAGGATCTTCAAAAGAATGTAGAGATTATATTACAGTGCTATATTGTGACTTCTCTGAGCTGCCAAAGGGCTGGCAAATCCAATAGCTCATGGCCACAAATAAAGAGGAATTATCGCTGGGCACTGGAAAATTGATACCTCTAAATGCATAAACTCTTATGCTGATGCCTCCCAGCAAAGAACAGAAGCTGGATTGGTGGATTTCCAATGTAAACTTATATCATCTGTTTAATTCTGCTTTTATTTAATGCCTCTCTCCTTTATGTGGCATTAACTTTAATGTAATATTGAAGGCTTTGTTTTTTAATAGCATCGTAAGTGTAAATTTAATAGTTATAATAATAATAAATCAAGAATGTACTAGAGTCACTGCAATAACTAATAATAATGTTAAGAGACAGTCTATGATGCATCTAAAGTTCAGTACCTTAGAGAGTTAATTAAGTCCTAAGTTAATTTGCAATGATCTTATTTCTAGACAGGAAATTTAGCCGATTATCTTGTTTATGGTTAAACAAGTAACTGAGGTCATAACAAGACTTTTTGGGGTATTATTGATTGATTTGTAGTTTCTTAATTAATTTTGATTGACTCTTCAAGTATCTTGCTGCTTGACTTAATTCTTCGCTTCTAGGAAGATGAAGCTACTGACATGACTGGTGTGTAAAGTCACAGTCACCACTTTCACTGTATGGAATGTGTAGTTTTCATAACTCTACTTTCAAGATGCTATACTACTACAGATAAAACTTTTGTGGCAAAGTGCAAATCAGCTCACTGTTTTCATAACGTCATGCTTACCTTTACCTGTCATAAGGTACACAGTAGCATCAGAGCTGCCAAATTGCATTTAATCAGACAAGCACTGGTATGTCTTTTCATATGTTCCTATTGTTAATTGCACAAGCATTACCATTTTATTGCTTCAGGAAATGATTACCTTTAAAAATAGTTAATGGATAAATATATGAAAACCAAACCCAGATAATGTTTTCCAGATTAGGATTACAGGGAAGAAACCCAGTCCTTTACAAGGGAACTTTGTTCCATCACAGCCTACTCAGCATCTTGAACCTTTTTTAATTGCAAGTGACTTCTCCCCATGCAGCCTTATCCAGAACCATCCAATAGTACATGAGTTGTTACACAGACTTAAACTGAGCATAGTGTTAAAATTCAGATCATGGGAAAGAATGAGCCAAAAAGGACCTTTGGTTTATGGTGTCTCCAGTGAATAAATTCTTTAGCTACACAGTCACAGCACTGGATAAAATTAACTCATTTACCTTGTCTTCTGCCATTTTAGACCAGAATACAGGTAATATAGGTATACAGAGTAGGAAAATGTCTATGGTGATGATGGGTGACAGTACATGGGGATGGCCTGACTAGGAAAGCTGAAGTGGGATAAGGTGGGTAGCGGTGCCACCAGTGCCATAAGTCCCTGTGCCCCTGAGAGAGACCCTGACCAGTGCTGCAAATGCACCTGCTGTCAGCAGAGCCCTGGGGATGGGTCAACAGGACTTGCTGTTCCCTGTCGGCTGGTTTGGGTAAGCCTCCCTGTAAGAAGGAAGATTAACCCACAGATAATTAAAGGCCACAAATGATATGCAGGAAATTAGTTTCTGACAGTATCAGAATCAGAGGGGACAAGCGAGTTCCAAGAGGACAAAGAATATGAATTGAGAAAATGCAACAAGTCTTTTTTAAAGAAAAAAAGAAGTGCAAGCTGACTTGACAGCACTTCGTAAAAGGCCAAAGTGGTGCAGGTATGGCCATATTCCAAACCACCACCATCCAGGCAGCAAATGGAGTAAAACTGACACTACTTTTCTGCTGTAAATACAGAGCAGTCCCAGAATGGTGTAAATGCTTTCCTTCTTTACCCCACTCTCCCCTTCAAGTTCGGTCCTTTTTCCTTCTCACTAAAAAAAAAAAATAAAAAAATCCCACATCTTGGGAATTAATTGACAAACCCTGGATTTTTCTTCCCTTGTGTTAATGGGCCCGTTCTCGCTTAAACAAAATATTGTGGCAATTAGGAAATTATTCTTTACATTGACGGAAAACTCTTCAACTTGATTATGTTTTATTCCACTGCTGGAGTTTTCTACTTCCTTCAAGTCCCACTTCAGTATCCCTTGAGTACCACTGTTTCATGCTATTCTGATTTTGGGCCATGTGATTCATAGCAAAGCATTAATTTTCAGTTTTATCAGATATTCAGTGTTGAACATTGTACTAAACACTCCATCCTGTGCCCCTTTGGCGCTAGCTCAGTACTTCCCCAGCACTACCAATCTCTCCAATAATAGAACGAGAACGTTATCCTTTGGATAAACACTCTCCTTATAAGAATTATATGGGCTGATTTACCACACTTGTCTCCTCCTACAGAGTCAGCACTAATTTTCTGGATCAAACTGCTCCCCAAACTTACAGCATTTTGGAGGCAGTGACCCCAACACACATACACTGAGATTTAGTCCAGGACCTCATTTGCACTGTAGGTAGTTTCACCTCCTGAGAACTATAGGAGCAGTTCTAGTTTGAAACATGCATTTTGCCACTATCTTATGTGGAAAGCAAGTCTATCCATTTAAGGAACTAAATAAAGATATGATGGCCCCAGCAGTGTTGTGGGAGCTTTCAGGAATAAACATGAGAATTTTATAAAGAAAAGCTTATTTTTTGTCCCGCTTTCTATTATTTTTCCTGCTCTTACACTGTACCTGTTCACAGTGGTGTCCTTGAGTCCTGAGAATCTGCTATGAGCACTTATCCTCTCTCTCTCTCTCTCCATACTTGGAGTCTAATTTATAAAGTACTCAGGGTACGTATTTGTTTCAATGGAAAACAAGAGTGCTTCTCTGTTTATGTTTTCAGATCTTCAGGTACAGACACCTTCCACTAGTGATCTGCTCCCTGCCCACCTGACACAGGAAACCACCTACATCCAAACACCAAGTCTACACCTCTCCCCATCCTCAACTTCACCACAAATTCTGCTTTTCCTATCGTCCAAAGCTAATTGAGAAAGTTCAGAGCCAATGTTTTGGGGTAGCCCTATCTGTGACTTCATTTTATGCTGTCTAAGACAACTGAACTTCCTTATTCTAGGCTGGAAAATATAATCTTATAAAACTCTCATGGTTTAAAACCCAAAATGACTCAGAGTAATATATAGTTTTAAGAATACACTTTAAAAAAATAACAGTAATTTCTTCATGCTATATAATACCTAGGACACAGAGTTAATGAGTGGTTATCAAGATTTTATTTTCATATTTATTGATATAAAAGTTCAATATATAAGATATTTAACTCCTTTTAAGCAGGCTGAAATAATTCCTCAAGTAGAATAACTAGAGAAAAATCCTTCTCAATTTTATGCACAGGCATAAAGCCTGACCTCAGGTGTACACGCACCATGCAATGCACAGCAAAGCAGAGGAGCACAGACTGGCCCTGTGAAGCCAGATCCTGGCTGGCTCAGCCACATGTGGGAGGCCACTCACCAGGGCTCGTTAAAGTTTATTGGCTGTGATAAAGCACTCTACCAGCATAGCCACATGATGCTGGTGTTTTCACTGGTGGAACTGGAAGCAAGTTCTGGCCCAGTGACTCCACACTCCTTTGGATCAGGCTTGATTTAAGTTACTGTTGCTCCCCACATACTATTTTAAGGATATTTGGCTATTTGTATTCTTGAAGGCAGGGGGCTTGTACAAGGCACCACTGCTGGAGAACAAACTAAAGCAGTATGATGAAAGACGTAGTGCTGGGAAATTCTTCTGGGCACCATCGCTTTCCATGCCAGGCCAGCACCTACACTGCTCTCTTTGGAAGAGCCCAAGCAAGACAATGAAATAGAAACTTTTGCTTTCATTATCCTGCCCTGAATTTCATGGTCTACCTCAAAATGTATCTTTAAGTTATGAAGCCATTATGCCACCATTTATTTTTTTACTGGTTGATGCTCTGTGGAAAGACGACTGCCAGTAGCATTTATGTAAACATCTCTCTTTTTGCCTAGTCAATGTATTCTCAATTAAAAATATATTAATAGCCACAATCCTCAGCTGTGCTCATTTACATAAAAAGAGTGCCAAATGGTACAAAGCCTCCTGTGCTGCCTTTTCTGAACAGATATAAAATGCCTGGAGAGCACTGTAAGGATCTGGTTATTTCCTATACCATAGTGAATGCATTGACACTGACCATTTCCAGTACATTTTGGTTTGCTCCCATTATTCTTAACCACAAATGGGACTTTAAATAAAACAAATTAAAATTCTGACGGGGTACACAACTCTAACAAAATTAATACCCTGCTCACAAATGCCATGCAATTTATGAGTAGTGTCCTGTGGGTAATGACCAGGACAAAACATAGAGATACAGGTGCACCAGAAGTTAAAGCAGATTGGCCTAAAATCAATTCTGCTGTCAACCGACTGGGACCACTCATTGCTCTTTGTATAAACAGAGAGGAAAGGCAAGATTATCAGGGTCATCTGACTTCATCAACATAAAAATATATAGGTAAGCTCCCCATCAAGTACAAGCAGCCCCTAGCAATCTTGTTTTGATCAACCCTTTACTTTTGTGACAGGTGAGAGGGGCAGAAGCAGCACATGATCATTCTGCCCAAAATAACTATTACCCAAAACACAAGGCGTGCAGAAGACTCATCAGCTGCAAGCAATGATCTTGTTGATCAGCTCTGGACGAGGTTATAAGCACCAAAACCCCAGACAGCTGCACCTGGGTACAAGAGCTTCAGCAGTGTCCCCCATGGTCCTGAGCTGGGGGTGTCTTGTGCTGGCAGCTCAGGTCAAGAAGTCACCTTTGAAGTGACTCTGGATCAAACTGAGCCACATCTTGGATTTGTTTCCAGCAAAAAGAAGCCTGTTTGCCTACTCCAGGCTGGCTTCACAGTGCAAGCCAGGACCTGAAGTCTGACCAATCTGAAACACAAATGCCCCAAGTCCAGACAATGCAGACAGCAAGTCCTCAGCACCAGCTGTTTGCTGCAATAGTTACAAAGCTCCATATTGCATGTGGGCAGAGAATTCAGCATGTGCATACAAGTATCCTTTCCTTTGCAAGGAAATATTTCTGGGTTTTAGGCTGGGGGTTGGAGTCTTTTAGTGGCTGTAACTTTTTTTAATTAGAAAGCTCTTTTCATTGTAGTGTTAACTTTCCAGCCATTGTCTCACAGCTCATTTCCCTTTCTCCAACCATGACTTAGCCAGTTCTCGTCTCCCACCCCTCTCTTGTTTATGGTTTCATTTTTATTATTATTTTTTTTTAATTTCAGCATATTCTCTGATTTCTGTGTTTTTTTGAGGGGTTTTGGTTGGAGTTTTGAGGGGTTATTTTGTTTGCAGTTTGTTTTTTTTGGGGGGGGGGGGGGGGGGAGAGGTGTTAGGGGGAGGAATGTTCAGTTCATGAGTTCCTGATCTTGTTATCCAACCCATTTCCCCCTGTCCAGTTTTCAGTTGTTACAGTCATATACAGCTGCCCTCTGCAAATTAATATTACCATTGCTATGCTTCAGTGCTTTGTATTTCCAGCCCCTTTAAACCTCTTACTTTAGAACAGTGTTGTGCAATAATATATTGAATAAATGAGTAACCACTTCATACTGCTCTTGTATTTATGAATAACCAGAGAAATTTCTTTTTTTTGGCAGTGAATGAAAAATTAGATGTACTTTAAAGGCTCCTAAAGTGTATTTTCAGCTGCTACCAGATTAAATCAGAGACACAAAATTACTTTTTTCTGCTTACATATTTCATTGATTTTTTAGAACACTGTCCTCCCTCCTCTCTTAATCCAAGGCATGCATGATGGTTCCTGGCTATAGCATAAGGCATTCTTTATAGATCTAGACTTGATCAGAGTATTTATAAAGAATGGCCCACAGTAGTGTTAAATGCATTTGAATGCACATATTCTACCTGTATAGGCTAGCACCCAGGAACTTCATAAACAGAAGAACTGAATTTGACTCTCTCTGCCCAACATGCCTGTCTACAAGTGCTGTGTCTTCAGTGCTAAATCACACCCATATTCTAGCTGCCCATGGCTTCACACAGCCCCGTGCACATTAATTGTTCCATCCAGAAACAGAATTGAGAAAGGCATGTGGGACTGTGCATGGAGAGGGGGTCATACTTATTGAAATTCATGTATTGCTCTGCTTGATTCCCCAAGCCGCACACGGGAACACTCAGCCATAGGCAGCTGCATCACTGTCTCAGGGAGAGGGAAGAACTGGGGCAGAACAGTTCCACTGTGTGGTTTCACTGCTGGTTGCAGCTTTTCAGACATGCAAGGCATAAACCCAAGAACCTGGCCCGTTGGGTTTCAGTGCCTGCAAACCCCGAATGACATACACCTAGAGCTACTGTGGCAATTGTACCAATTTATGTGCATTTCATCAGACCCCACATATTTTCTGAAGATAAAAAAAATAAAGCCTTCTAAGTTATCACATAAAAACAAAATAAGCTTATGCATTCTTCCAAGCTGAGATCAAACTGCTTCCCCCAGATGTGCCCAACAACCTACCCTGCATTTTAGTGACAAACTTCTTTAGTCTCTTCAAAATAGAAACAGCAAAACACGAGCATTTTCAAATCAAAAAAGAAACTTCCTACCACACAGAAAGACCACACACAACTACACCAGCACCCATGTAAGCCTGCATGTATGCTTTGGCTCTCAACAGAGCCGTGCACAGCACTTCACTGCTGTTGCTTGCTTAGAAGCATCAGTTATTTCAGCAGGAAGCTCTGCACAGGGGCCATCCCAGCATCGGGGCAGACTTGAAAAGAAAAATGCTTTGATTTCAAAAGCCCATTTCTTAATTCTTAGCAACTGGTGTAAATCAAGAGTTCCATTCCAGTTGCTCCAGTATAAAACCACTCTAATTTAGAGGGCAGATCCAAATCTAGTCTTTCAACTTGCAGAAGCACCTGGACTCTGTCTGGGCTGGGCAGGTTGGCCTTTTGCACAGTTTGGGGCTGAAACAAGGAGAGAGTTGCATTTCTTACAGTTTTACTGCTCATCTCTTTGAGCTTGACTTCTCTGCACAGTATTTGACAGAATACAGCCCACAGGGAGGGATACAAGTACAACAGATTTCTTTCTGGTTAGATTGAGTTTTGCAAGTGCAGATAACTTTTTAATATTTTAAAATACATTTTGAATTACAATTGTAATTAGGCAAGGAGCTTTTTTGTCCATAATCACATGAAACGGCCCAAGCAATTTAGCGTTCCAATTTTCATATTCATAGAGCAAATATTAGACTGTCCAGTTACATTATTGAACAATAGATAGCAGTCCTAGGTCACGCTGTATGTTCAAGTAGATATGTAATATGGAAGATTAAAAAAAAGCGTTCTTCTAAAACTACAGGGTCTTTTTTGTATAAAATTTTTCTAGCTTAGAATTGTAATTCTAACTGGAGAAGGAGCCAAATTATTTCTTAACATTTTCAAACCACAGCTTGCAGGACACTGCAACTCTGAGCTGAGACAACTGCATATCTTTGAAGTAGTCACTTAAAAATGAGTCCCTTTATGTCAGACCCCTATGAACCCATGAGTCCAAAACTAGAAGCATGGCACAAGATTATGAATAGGAGTATCATCTACTGATTGAATAAAAGAAGCTACTTAAATATATATTTGCTCACCACAAATTAGGTAAAAACATCATCCTGTCACTCCCATTTCAGATTCCATTTCATAAGCAGTCCTCACAAATATCTACTCTGTGATAAACCATGTATTCAAGAATCCCAAAAAGCCACATTTTCCATAAATATGTTTTCTTGAGCTCTCCATAGCAGTTCTATGTTCGTACTCAACTGGATCCTATCATACTGCATTTTTCAGGCACGCAGCTGCTTTTCTGTCTTTGGCATTTTAAAGAAAATTAAAATGAGCCTTAACACTTTTAATTAGATGTTTAATTCATTCTTTTGTGAGCTATTTCCTTCCAATCTGAATTTTGTCACACAACTATAACAGTCTTTCCACTGCCAATTTTTTTTTTTTTTTAAATGCTAACTCAGTGTCTCATAAAGAATGTGTATTGCACAATTTGGTAAAGAATTTGAAAGTGAAAGTCTCGTTTGTTAGTAAAGTAGGAATGCCTAGTAACTGTCACAAGCTGTGGCTGCAAAAATATGCAGTGTTCAGAACAAACCGCTCCAAAACTAAAGGAACAGTTTAAACATATTTTATAGGGGATACAGTAAATACAAATTTTCAGGAACTGGTTGAAAGATCAAGTTGAGCAGAACATGGTACCCACCAATTACCAAGTATTTCACTACTTTTGTGTTTTTATTTTTAAAGAGACAAATGCAGAAATACTCCTCTAAAAACAATTTGAAGAAGGTAGCAAAGAGCTACAGTTTTCAGAAGGAGCTTCCCATTTCCCCTCTCACGGGCATTCGGTGCATTCACATCATTGCTTTCCAGATCCTTCAGTAGCAGCTGAGTGTCATTCAGCCAAATGATGTTCCCATTAAAAAAGCAACACATACCAAACTTAAGTCCCATGCCTTTTCCTCTGCTGTCAGTTATTGTTTCTAATCACAGGATAAAAATGAGCAGGATTTGGCCTGTCCTCAGGACCACATCATATAAGCTATGACCCAGCTTTTGCTGCTCAAGCAGCACTCTTCCCTTTTCCCTCCAACCTCAGTATGACCTACTGGTTGGCACTTCGTTGTTTTATTCATTGCCCTGTTGCACAGTGTGGAAACGAAATCACCTTTGTTGCTGTATGCTTGCCACAGGAATAGACTGCACAGCTTGTGGGGGCAGCATCAACTGGTGTGTTTCTAGGTGAAGTTGTAAAGGCATCTGTTCATGCTTCCAAAGGTACGAGTACTCCAGTGCTATCAGTATAACAGATTATCATCATTAGAAATAACAAGAGGTGTTCTGTAGGCCAAGGTTCCTGGTTTTACTGCATCTTGTGTTCATGGCCTAAAATGAGCATCCCTGTTGAATCTACTTATTCATCCTCTTGCATACACACCTGGTGATCCCGCTCACCATTTCCCAGATGTGCTGGACCTCTACAGACACACTATGCATACTTGGGCTAGGCTTTTCAAACTGCAGCCTTCAATTGGGCTGAACAGCAAACCCCATGGCTTGCTGAGACCCAGGCCCTGAGCTGAAAGCAGCTTCTATTCAGTGATAGAGGCAGAGTTTTGAGGGCTTCCCTGAGATATTTAAAGTTTTTTGAAACTGCTGGTACCATTCTACTTTAGAAAAAGTATTTCTATATATATTCTTGTATATGCAGACTGAATAAACTTTGGGTAGGTTGGCAGGGACATTTTGCACACCTTTTAAAAGTGACCTTAACATCTAGACTCCAGGCAGGCTAAGAAAAGTACGGTCGTATCCACAACTTACAGTGTGTCACAATGCAGTTTGTCTGAAAGCCCCATCAAAGCAACTGTGATCCAAAGGTTGTGCTCCCAGTCTGCCTCTACCAGAGGTGTGCTGACCAGCAAAAGCTAGTGGCCACGCTTCTTCACCATTCCTCCCTTTGCACAGACCTTGACACCTGTACTGTAGCCAGGGGCTTTTGAGCCTGCATTTCTGGATGTAAAATTATGAACTGCTATTGCTCACACTACAGAACTAACACAACAGGCAACAACTGCAGCAAAGAAACCCCATTCTCTCTTGTACCAAAGCATCCAGCAGGAAAGGAACCTCCCTGCTGAGGATTCCATGGCCTTGGCTGCTGGCAAGTACTGCCAAAATAACTACCCATTGCTATTTATCAACGTGGACATTCACAGCCTAAAGAAGGTATGATCAGTTTATCAGAATCGTTAAGTGAAGGAAAGAGAAACACGACAATGCAGCCTGGATAGCCTGAGAACATAGAGAGGTTCATACCTTGTCTGATCCCTTCCTCTCCTTGAAGCACGACAAGTGAGTCATTACCTAGGTGTCCATGTTTGCATGCATTAGCTCATATTTTCAAAACACTCCCCAAAATAAATCTATATAAGAATTAAACCCTTAAATAACCAGATTTCATCTGGATTTCACTGCAGGTAACTCTGCAAAGACCTACTGTGTCAATAATTTATATATTTACATATTTACTGCAGACAAGTTCTTGGCAAAGCAAGGTTAAAACCTCAGCAGGTGGTGGGGGAGACACTGCAGAGCTCCTGAGCCCCCCAGCAGCAGTGCACACACATACATGTTTGCAACCAACCCGTCCTTGCAGCCTGTGGCTGCAGGGGTGCGAGGGTGCATTGGGTGTGCTCATAAACACCTTTATATTTGGCTTTCTCCTCTGGGTGGCTGAGTTCAGAAACCACTCCAGACCCCTCTCAAAGTCAGTTCTCAACCAGGAGCCTCATTAAATCACTTAAAGGGAAATTGAAATCAAAGATGGTTTTCTGCATCCAGATGAAATAGATTGTTTAGCGATTACAAAAATATAACCCCTCAAGTGGGCTCAGGGTTCTGTGGAGAGTTAGAAAGGCTGGGAGCAGTCAGCATGAAAGAGAGTAAATAGTTTTGTGGGGGGAAAGGCATTTTTCTCTTTTAACACAGCTACTAATAAAATAGCAAGAGTGGCTTACAAAGAAAACATGCAAACATTAGACTGCTGTAAATTATGCAGTTTGGTAAGAGATAAAATAACAATCAGCTCACCATCAAGACCAAATCCCCAAGCTGCTTGTAGGATCATGATCGGAGTGGTGTTGAGTCATCTCTTTTGCATACCTCTGTGGTACACAGCATTCTCAGCATACCGACAGCCACAAGCAGACTGCAAATCCAGCAGCCACTGCCACCCCGACCTATCGGAGCAGGCAGAGGTGGCCCTACTACTTTGAAGGCACATGTTGTATGACCAAACGTTTCTCCCATCCACCTCTCCTTCCTTTATCTCCTCAGGAGGCACTTCCCTCGCTCACACCTGCAAAGGGCTGAAGCTTTCATTCAGCTGAAGGGGATGGTTAGTGGCCAGCTGGGCATTAATTTGTTGGTATTAGGAGGGGTCGTTAGCACTAGAAGTCCTCCCTGGCTGGGTGTATTTAAGGCACTGTTGCAGCTGTTCTGGATTGACTGATAACCTTGTTGTTGCCTCCCTAGGTGGCTGTAGTAAAAGTGCTGCAGTTTTCTTTAGAAAGGCAGGAACTTGCAAAATAATTAAATATGTCAAGTCAGTTCTGATCCAGTGTGTGGAGACCCCAGGGTAATTTTCTTCCCTTTATAAACCTGAACTTGATTTCCTTAATTTCTTTCTAGATGAACCTGAACACTGGCTTTCAATTCTCATGGCCTCTTATTTATTATTTTTTTAGACAGTTCATCCCTCCAGACACAAATCATAATTACCAGAGACCGGAGGGAAAGAGCCCAAATTCAAATGAATACGTATATACATATATGTGTGTGTGCACGTGTATATTAGGCTGCTGCCTGTCAAAGGCAGTTTAATGAAGCTAGAGGCAAGCATTTAAATAAAGTCATGGAGAATGTCAAGCAATGTGAAGCAACCTAGTTAAACACAGGAAAACCTGTCCTCCCTTTCATTTGGCTCTTGATTTACATCAAGCTGAAATAAATGATAATAACACAAGGTTATTAGAGTTCTCTATGATATAAGTATGAAGTGTATGCATTTAGAAATCTTAAGACTATAAAACACAGATGCAAGCACACCATCCATAATTACCAAACCATCTCATTTAAAACACATGCAAAGCACACCAAGAAGAGAGAGCATGGGAAATAAAGATCGAAGTCTGAGAGCTCTTCCTGAAGCACACATTTTCTCCAAGAGCGATATTAGCACAAAAATGCCAAGATCATGTTTAATTTTCACCAGATCTTAAGCAAAACCTCCTGCACATATATTAGTCTTACAGTTGTAAAAAGATATATCTTCAGCAGAGCACGGAAAGATGCTGCGAAGGAGCATGAACCATCTCAGGAACCTATTGTCCACCCTACTCTGGGTGGCAGAGGAGAGCTCTGGTACCCCATACTCGTCTTGCAAGGAAGCAGCACTGGTGTGGCATGGCTGCATGTATCCTGTGTGTGTTTCTTGACTCGCCCATGTATTGTGTGTGCATACACAGGCTGTGGGCTCTGCTGTCTGTGCAGCCAGGGTAGTTTCCTGCTGCCTAATCATTGTCCTCACTTTCTGGGTTGGGAAATCTCTATAAAAAACTTCTCTGAACATACCCACAGAACATTAATTTCCAAGAAAGTGACAATGCTGATAGTAGTTCTGCCTTTTCTGATAGTGAATATATTTGACTATAAATAATAAAAAACTTTAATAAGTTTATTATTATTATAATAATATAAATAATAATAAAAGAAAGGAAATGAAAATTTTTATACATCTCAGTTCAACAGTCTCCGGTTTAATTCGAAGTCCTTCATTTGAGAAATCAGCTGTGAGGTTGATTATATGTCAAAATATCCAAGCCAATGAAGTTATGTTGATGCTATTTCAAGAACAAGCAAAAAGTGTAATTTAAAGAGATAAGACCAGCATTTGAATATTTTCTTCTACAGGTGACTAAAGATCTAATTACTGTTAGTAAAAGCGAACCCTTTGTATCAGACAGAGTGCTTACTTCAGTGGCTGCAGATTAAAACACTCTAGTTAGTCCTTTTTATATTCAGGAAAAAAAAACCTAGCTCATAAATTCTTTTATACTTTCAGTGAAGATATTTTTGGAACTGCAATAAATTTCTCATTACATACAATATGCTACTGTCTGATTTCTTTTTTTTTTTTTATTTTTACCTTAAAATTATGTTGAAATCGGACAGTCCAATTATGTCTGATTTAATGTTCTAATGTAATCCTGTGTGATTACAAGAAAGGTCTCGGGTTATTTAACAAGTGATGTTTTGGATTTATTACAAAAGCCATATTGGAAGTATAGGACCTGTGGGGAGCCAATTAAACTTTCCTGGACATCATCTGCCTGGTGGTGTCCTCCTGCCACTAACCTGCCACCTTGCCTACAGAAATAACCAACTTGCTGGGAAAGTGGAGTTTTGTTCAGGGCTGCATCCTTTAGGAGAACAGAAGAGGAAGACAAAAGAAAGAGGTTTTCAGTTGTTTCCATTACTGACCTCACCAAAATGACCACCCTGTGGAAATCGCCTGCCCTCCTTTCTGTGGTATCCCAAAGAGTCAATGCCGTGGAAAGACTGTGCCCAGGTAAATATAATAAATAAATATAATAATAATAACAAATAATAATAAATATAATAATAAATCCTAAAGGCCAGAGAAGTGAACTCAGCAGGTACTCTGTCACCTGAACCAGGATCCCTCCCTTTTGTACAAAACTGATGTGAAAGATGAAATTATGCCCCCATCCATTCTCACTGTCACAATGCATTTGTGTAAGAATCAGGTGCAATGCAGGGCAGAGTTCAACTTATAAAGTCATAGCAGCTGGTGAGGCTGGGTGAAGAAGGCTGACTCTGGCTGGGCTGCCAGAGCTCAGGTAAAGAACTCCAAGAGCTGGCAATTAGAAAAGCTAACTTCTAATTGCAAATGGAGCATCAGTGGTGGACATGGAACTGTATGATGACTCTGTTACAGCACTGTTTTCAGGAGCAAGACTTGCACTTGAAAATGGATTTATTGGAATTGTTATAGCTGTACTTCTGGTCGTGAAATATTGATTTTACAGCTAGATATAAATGAGTTAAAATAAAGGAGAAAAAAAATTCCTAAGCTTTATCTCAGTGACCAAAGCAATGTCTGATGTAGAAGCCTTTTGCTCATCTAGGCATGCTAGCATTGCTCAGTCCTGGCAGAGCAGTCAGTGTAGCCAGGCCATACAAGGAAAGTTTTGTATCATTCCAGCGAACCACTTGCAGAAAGAGAACAGGCTTCCTAGGAGGAGTGCAATTTTAGCAGAATAGTTCTGTTTATATAGCAGCTTTCACTGGTGCAGTTATGATGACTAGATATTACACTCCTCTTTCTCTGCACCTGAGAGGATTCATTCCTGTGCCAAGAAAACCTACAGACCAGGCCAGAAGCAAAAGTTGAGTTAATTAGAATAAAGATAAGCTCTTTATGACTTACCTCTGTTTTGCCACTCTTATTACACAAGCAGAATGAAAGTCATCTCATTATGCTAGAAACTGTACCAGCACTCAGCTTCCTGCTACTGGTTTCTAGCTGGAAACCAGCTACAGTGATGGATGTAATGAAGAACAGGCAGGTACAGACAAGGAGAGATCAAGGGAGCATCCAATCATTGCAGGAAATATGATAATCTTTTGATCTCTTGCTGTATCCAAATCATTTAAACATTGCAACTGGCAACAGCAGCATCACGTTAAAACCCTCATTCTGCCCCAGCACGCGTTACAACCATTTATATGTTTCCCTTCAGCCCTCAGAAATCCTATGCTCATGTTATTTCTTTATCGCTTGTTTGTTTTTCTCTCCTTCACTGCAGACTAGCTCTGCTGGTCCCACTGTCTGGCTGTATTAGCTCTCATCCGGTGTAAAGCTGAGCGTGCAATACACTTTTTCAGGGCATTCAAGCATGAACTACTTTTCACTCTGGATTCCCTCTACTCTGTTTTGCTCCATAACTTTTCCCAGTGCAGTGATCAACCCGTCCTCCAATCAGCTTTACAACCTCTCCAACAATACTGCTCCACAGATCAGCCCACATTGCTGCAGGACCGTGATGATTTGTGGCCAAGAAGGCCAATGGCATCCTGGGGTGTATTAGAAAGGGAGTGGTTAGTAGGTCAAGAGAGGTTCTCCTTCCCCTCTATTCTGCCTTGGTGAGGCCACACCTGGAGTATTGTGTCCAGTTCTGGGCCCCCCAGTTCAAGAAGGACAGGGAACTGCTCGAGAGAGTCCAGCGTAGAGCCACAAAGATGATTAAGGGAGTGGAACATCTCCCTTATGAGGAAAGGCTGAGGGAGCTGGGTCTCTTTAGCTTGGAGAAGAGGAGACTGAGGGGTGACCTCATTAATGTTTATAAATATGTCAAGGGTGAGTGTCATGAGGATGGAGCCAGGCTCTTCTCAGTGACATCCAATGATAGGACAAGGGGCAATGGGTGTAAGCTGGAACATAGGAGGTTCCACATAAATGTGAGGAAGAATTTCTTCACAGTGAGGGTAACAGAACACTGGCACAGGCTGCCCAGAGAGGTTGTGGAGTCTCCTTCTCTGGAGACATTCAAAACCCGCCTGGACATGTTCCTGTGTGACCTGATCTAGGTATTCCTGCTCTGGCAGGGGGGTTGGACTAGATGATCTTTTAAGGTCCCTTCCAATCCCTAACATTCTGTGATTCTGTGATTTTATGCCTCCAGCCTGCCACTTCACACTGTCCCTAACTACCCGACGAGTGGAAGTCCCAAGGTTGTTTGTAAACTGGTACGTCTAATACAGCCTGGCTGTACTGGGTTGTAAATTTGATGTATTTCATACTTAAATAGAAGTGTCAACTGTTAAATCCATTCCTTGCTAAAAATAAAAGCTACATAATAAGCCTGATACTGTAGATCACTAAACCAGATACTGTAATCCCCACTTGAGACAGATACATGACCTATTAAATTAAACATAGATTCCCTCAAATTGCATGCAGAACCTCTCTCAGATCAGACTCCATTACTTTACCCTGTAAATAGAAATATTGAACTTCTGTATATATTCAGACATGATGTATATAGTCACTTATCAGCTTTTGTATATGCATGCTGTATTACCAGAGATGTGCCTTGAAATAAGAACAACATTGAAAACATTTCCAAATTGAAACACCTGATACCGTCTTCCTAAAGACATAGTTAATTTTGTTAACAAAATAGGTCTTTTTTTTCTGAATAGGTGACGTCTGTGGCAGGCAAGGAAAAAAAATGTCATCTATATTAAGGTGTTGATAAATTATTTTGGGGCACCCACATTTGAAAACAGACCTTAACAACTGGGAAAAAATAAAGCTGACAACCTTGGGAATGCCCTTATATTTGAATAATTCCATTGAGATCTAGATTTTTTTTCTGGGAAAACACACATTTCTGTAGAATTTGCAGCTCAATAAACTCTATTGTTGTTGTAGTTGTATTTTACAACTTTCTAGCTGTCTTCACACTGACACTGAAGGGCAGCTTTGGTGATTTATGTGAGGGAAATGTCGAGAAGAGCACTAAGATGACACCAGGAAAGAACACAGCCCTGTGACCTGGTCTGGAGAGAAGTTTTGATCACACCAAGACTTCAGCCTCATCCTTTTATGGTTCCTGAAAGGGACAGAAGAATGAGTACTGTGTTCATGTGGATTACTGCAGAAGGAAAGAAATAGGTTATGCATATTTTATGCCTGTATGGAACCTACTTAGTGTGTTTTACCAGTTACTGAGCGTGGCCTGGACATTGGACATTGCATTATATCATTATGTACAGGGTTAAAACAGATTACTGCTGAGTACCCACACCCAGCGTTTCACAGCTGCTCTCTTGCTTTGGCACACAATCAGGGCTTTCTTCCAACATAGCTCAGCAAAACTGCTACCTCCGTGTCTTGCAGCAACTCTCATTTATTTATTCAGATTTATCACCACACCTATCAAGCTCTTCGCTTTTACGTGGGTTTTTTTTTCTTTCTATTTCTTTTTTTTTTTACTTCCCAAACTTCCTCACTTCAACTGTTTTTCTGAGAACTCACTACAAAACTGAGGCTCTTTCTACTCTTTTGGAGTGCTGGAGCAGCTTTGGTATTCCCACAGAAAGCTCCAAATTGGGAATGTCAAATGGGATCCAATGCATCTGAAAAACAACCAGCCAGCTGACCAAACAAATGAACAAGCAAAAAACTAAGCAGGTTATGTGAGGCCACCATCCAGGTGGATGCAACAAATAGTGCTTGCACTTCTAGAACAAGGATAAATCAAGATGATGCAGTCTGTAGCAATATTACAGGGGTAGTATTTTCCCACGCACTGAAAAGAAGTTCTCTTGAGCAATTCCTGCAGTGGATGAGTCACTGTCTGTCTTGGATGGTTTATTCAGAATTATTTCTGTTCAGCAAGAACAGAGGAGAAATTTCATTCTCCACTGTATGCGAGCCCTCATATTTGCCAGTTCTGTGCTGATGCAATACAGCGTTTCACTCCACAGTTGCACTCAAATTATAGTAAGGTGTCTCTCAACAAGTCTGTGGTTTTCTAAACAACATATCCATGTTTGGAAGCAAGGAAGCTGAATGTACTTTATTTTTTTTGCAGGAAGATCTGCTCCCGAGCTGTGTGCTGCGCATCAGGCACTGAGGCTGTAAAGGGAGTAGTAATAGTTCCGTGAATGGGGAATGGCAGCTGGTGGCAGGGGGAAGTGTGACGCCTTTCTCAGAGGTCACAGCGTTGGAGAATAGCTGAGAGTGGGAAGAGCTGAAGCCATTCTTCTACGAGAAAGTGTGAAGCCAGGTTATATATTGGTGAAGCCACTTCAGGGATATGCTTCAGCAGTAAGACATGACAAGCTGTGAATTACAGTGCATTAATTCAAGCCTAGCATATTGTCAAGCATGGGGCCAAAGGGCTAAGAGCCATCCATACAACTAGGTGTGAATTAATTCACACTAGTTCACACGCTGAAGTGTCTTATTGTGATAATAGATTTAATTCTCCTAAAATGTTATTTTAAAATATCTATATATTATTAATTAAGATAAAAGACTTATGCCTCCTGAACACTGAATAATATCTCAATGAAACCATTGCTCAAAATTCTTATTAACCCAGAAGGTCACTCAATTTCTCCTGCCCATTTCGTAATAATAAATAGTACAAACTATTCAGACCGTTCCATCACTTTGTTACAGGAACTATCACCATCAAAAAGGAAATCCCTCTTCCTGTATGTAAAATTAATGCTCAAGTATGTGGTTGGATAAATGTTTCCTGCATGTAGATGTTCAGCCATACATTTCAGGATTTCTCTTTGATAAGTAAGTGCTGGCTACCGGTGAGTGATTGTGTGCAAAAGCCATACCACGAGGAAAGGTGCCTGTACACAAGCTCTAATCAATGAACTTTGCTACCCATCAATTCATATTTCCATAGGGCTTGCGTTGAAATGGAAGTCATTATGGATGTGCCAATTAGTAAGAAAAATACATAGGGCGTTTGTCTCTTGCCAGTGGAGGTCAAGGTACTCTAATTTTAATAGAGTGCCATCCAAAGAAGAGCTAAAAAACAGATTGGGTGGAGTCCAGCCCTGAGAAAAGTCCATTAAAGCTGATGGGAATTTCCCAGACTAGGTTAAACTCATTCACTTCTACCAGGAACGAGTTTGATCCCCTGGGAACAGTTAGATATTAAATCCATTTCTGGTTTTTGTTTTGTTTTGTTTTTAACCAAGTCTTGGGCTTCTGAACTGTTTATAAGAGAAAATGATATAGTAAATTATGTAAGATAAATGATACAGTCTGGCAGTGTGAGAAATCTACTATTCGTAACTAATTCTAATTTTTTAAGCTACTGTATGTCATAGCTAAAGCGGCACATGCTATCACTGAACTGTCTTGGAGATTTACTACTTGTGTTAGTGTTTCATCTCTGGTTTGTTTAAAATGTTTGGGGGGCTCGAGCCTATGGTGCTGTGCTGAGGCTGTGAGCTGCATGTAAAAGGCTGCCAATGCCCTTCTGCAGCTAGGCGGGTGAGCGGGGAGGTCTGCCGTGGAGGTAAATTGGAGTAAATGACCAACAGGCATTTAAATGTTTCTGTATCAAAAGATGGCTCTATCAAGGGGTGACAGTGGAAGGTCTTGGTGTGGGTGAAGACAAGCTTTTGTGGACCTGGAAGGAGCAGAACCAGTCAGATCTGAGGCTTAGTACAAAGGCAGCCATGAGAATATGTGCCCTCCGCACACTGGCTAAGCAGACCTGTCTCCTCTGAAGACAGAAGGCTTCCAAGTAAAGGTTTTTACATTTTATTGATCTTTGTCTTTTATCTTCCTCTGCAGCAAACCTTTCCAACAGCACAAACATTTTATTAGGCAGTTACACCGTTGTGGCTGCAGTATGTTCCTTATGGAGTGCCCCTTTTCTATGCCATGCCATTTGTGCCTCACAAAGCAAGTTAATAAATTATATAGTTATGAGCTTTGATTTCATCATGTTCAAGCTACTCTCTCCGAGAGGCCATGTTACCCAAGATATTAGCAGAGAGCACTGCTCTGACCTCATTTACTGGGCAAGGAGGAGCGCTGCCGAGCCACAGACCCCGGAGCATAGTGAAACCATTGTCTCCTTCCAGGCCAAGCCACGGAGCCTGAACCACAGGAGCTTAACCTTGGATGTCCGTTAGCGTTTCAGGCTGTGTTGCATGGGTGAGCAGTGAAAGGAGACAGTATCTAAGCATCTGAGAGAAAAGTCTATGACAGGTTTATTTGATATTTTTACTGGAGAACATACAATTACTGGAATACCTGGATTTATTTGAATGGAAGTATTATAGAAATATTCTCTCCAGTGGTTTCCTGCATGGAGAGGAAATTTCATTTTGCAGCCAAAATTTTGTCAGAGGGTCACAACCTCTTTCTCAATGCTGAAAAACTGTTGGAACTCACCCTTTAATAAGATGGAAGTCTTCCAAA
This sequence comes from Podargus strigoides, assembly GCA_028020825.1. Classification (NCBI taxonomy): domain Eukaryota; kingdom Metazoa; phylum Chordata; class Aves; order Caprimulgiformes; family Podargidae; genus Podargus; species Podargus strigoides. Next base: position 12,780,296 of record CM051631.1, read on the forward strand.
GAGATTAACCCCCCTCATCCCATGACAGAGGGTCCCTCCATGCCACATGCTGCTGGGGGCCGGGGTGAGAGCAAGCCAGGCCAGCGTGGCACACCGGGGCTTTCCCATCGAAACCCTGCAAAGGGTGGCATCCTCATCAGGACCTGCTCTGGGGCTCGATGCTTGGCACGGCACGCAGAAAGTGGGAATACAAACACAAAATGTATGTTAGCCCTGTTTCTGAAGGTGGCAAACTCCTGGTGAGGGAATATTGCTCTGACTCCTGGGTGGGCAAGCACTGGGGTGTTCAGAAAAAGAACATCACAACTACAGCTGAGGAAAAAGGGTACAGGATCTTGACTTGTGCAAAATCCAGCCAGGGTTTGTTTTCTCACAGAATTATTTCTGGTTGGTGTCTTCTGAGTGAAACCTTTTAAAGATGCAAAACATGTGGCTAAACTGGGAATTCAGAAGTACTGGTCTGCACACTTTGAAGTGAAACTGAAAGTTTCATTTTGGAAATCTCGATCGCCTGGTACAGCCTTGCTCTGCCCTGTGTCCTTTCCATGGAAGCAGCTGCCATGGCTGCCTCTGTGCTAGTGTGCATAAAAAACACAAGCTAGTGATAGAAAAAGCCTGTCCCTTTTTTTTTTTCCGTGTCTGCATTGCCAGACCAGATCAGAGCTAGAGTCCACCTAGTCCTATTTCCTGTCTCTGATAGCAGCCAGAACCAGATAACTTGGGCAAAAGCACAGGAAATCTCAGTTTTGGCAAAAAGGGAATAATCTACCCCCCTTGATGGCTTCATCTTAATCTCTAAGAGTGGGAAAGTGTTTGAAACCCTGAGGTATGAGCTTTTACATCCTTTCTACAACTCTCTTAGCATAATTATCATAACTCTGGCACCTCTGAAAACTTGTTGTAACATTTGGCACTGTGTTGAGAGTAAAGCGTGTTGAAAGAAGAGAACAGGACTTCTAAAATAGCTGAGGCACTGCTGGGATTATTGACTCAAGGACCTCAGTGAGGGAACATAACACAGGGTCATGTTTCCCAGTAATAACATGGGTGGTTGACTTCCCAGCATAAGGAAAAACTGGAAAAATTGGAACTCATGTTGTTTTGGATAGAGCCCAAGAAGTTACTGGAGATTTACAATTAGATCATGCAGAAACTGTGGGCTGATTTGCTTTCATTTTTTCAAACAGATGTTGGAGAGGTCCCACAAGAGGTGGTGTGGAGGATGGCTATATTAGTAACTGAAATAAGTGTAGCTAATTCTAATTTAATACTGTATATTATGCGTTACAATCACTTTCCTAAGTGTAAATACCAAGCATATTAATTATCCCATGGTCATTTTCTAGCCTTATAATTAAGTCGTTTTCCTTCAAAAGAATCTATAGAGTTGTGGCTCAGATTTTCAGCAGGCATTTCTCCTATTGGCAGCAACAGAAACTATTCCATTGTCACTGATGAGCTTCTCTAAGAGGGAAAGTGACAGTAACATCTATATCAGATCATCTGGAATGGGCCAACTGCACATTGCATTAAAATATGAAGTGGAGAGCAGTCCTGTGGGGCCAAGGTTAACAGTTCCTTTCCATCTGTAATTCTTGTCATTCCTGGGTGCAGTCTGTAAGCTGTCACACATCACAAGCATTTGCAGAAGATACGTGAATTACCAAAAGCTGACCACAGCAAGATAAATACAAGCTGTTCTGGGACTATTGGTCAGAGTGGGTTTGCATAATAGAATATAATTTTCTTCTGGGACACTGGAGACTGTCTTGGGCGGGGGGATGTCACATGGAGTAGTATCTGATAGAATCTCAGACTGGTCATCTTGTTTGCTGTCTCAGGTGGTCATTTCTGCTTTTCCATGCTTGGGTACTGATGCTAGCAGTCTGGCTTTACCCAATTGTCCTTAAGGACAATTATTTGGTGTGGTTATACCCTTAATTATAGCATACAGTACATAGAAGCCAGCAGACTATTTTCTCCACTGTCCACTATTAACAAAAAACCAGTATGACCACCAGCACTAAATAGTGTAGTCAGATATCATATTACTTTGAAAACAATCTATTTTTTTTTTTCCTAAAAAACCAAACAGAACAAAACCAAAGCATGGTTTTGATGTTCTCTGTGTTTATTCTGTAAATACTGGAGGACACAGAGAGCCCTAACAGGGAAAAAACTCAGCTGGACAATTGGCCCCTCACAGAGCTCACTCTGGATTCCCTGGAAGGCCAGCATGCAGAGCACTGACCAAGCAAATCCCACTGGGGCTAACTCTCTCTTCTTGTACAGGCATCTACCAAAAATAAATTCTCCCCATGCTTTTGACAAAGCACAAATAAGCTTCTAGAAGTTTTGCAGTGGTATCAATGTCCTCTCTAAATATAGAGCTTCAGCTCTTACTGAGCGTAACATCAGGAAACCATCATCATGTAATAGTTGTTCAACCTGCTGACACGGTGTTTCTCCCATGCTCTCGCACTGAAGATTAGCCAACCCTTTCATTCCTCCATTAGTCACCTGTCATATTTAGAAGATAATAACCACAAAATAAGCAACCCAGTGACTCTTGTAGCAGTTGGACATATTCGTACTTCATGGCTGTAAACTGTTAATATTTGTGTTTCTAAAGCAAAAGACTGAGGTGCTCCTGACTCATTCTCCCTGTCCCACCTCAACACAGACAGCTGTGCTACATAGCATCCGCTGAAGGTGATTAAGGGCTGATGCTTAATCAACCATGGTTTGCTTTTATAAAGTTCAGTGGGAACTGAATGTACTCACAGCCTTGAGGCTGGGGCTCCAAATGGCTGAGCTAACCTTTAGACACCTCTGGAAGTCTGCTCTGATGTGTATTTAGTAAAGTGAAATGAAGACTATAGAATAATCAATCCCTCTATCCCGTGACGGGTCAATTGCTTATTTTAGAACTGTCTTGGTTGGTTGAGTATTTAATTTCCTTGAAAGCAAGAAAAATAATCATTGTGAAAGTTGCTAATGTACTTCAGGTGAAATGCAACTAAACTGTTCATTGCAGTATTCACATTAGCCAAAATACGCTCGCAGTTTTGTATTTTGACCCTTTGCTCCTTCCATCTCACAAAATAATTATAGAAATGATTAAGTGATTTTAAACTATTGAATTCTAATTTTTTAGATGATTGACTTGACATTTCAATTCATTAGCTTTCAACCTGAATTGAAATTTATTCCACAGTCCTTTTCGTAATTTGTTATGTTTCAACTTTGCTGTTTACATGATTGTCACTAAATGGAGAAATCATTAACCAGTGCTTTAATTGAATGTCATGCTTTGTATGCAGTGTGCTACAATAAGACTCTGTGTGTATTCACTATAAAACAATCAAAACATGTATAATTCAACTTTTTTCCCCTCATTCTCCCAAATTTCAATACAATTTGGGATTTTCGTAAAACCTTTTTTGTAAAAGCACAGGTTCATGTGCACTTAAATAACATTGATAGGATCATAAAAGGAAGCTGTAATTATACTGTCAAATGTATTTTATTTCTTCTGTGCATTCCTAGCAATAGAGAGCTGCTTTATCATGGAATCACGGAATATTCAGAGTCGGAAGGGACCTCCAGAGATCATCTAGTCCAACTCCCCTGCTTAAAAGCAGGATCCCCTAGAGCACATCACTCAGGACTGCATCCAGGTGAGTCTTGAAAATCTCCGGAGAAGGAGATTCCACAACCTCTCTGGGCAGCCTGTGCCAGTGCTCTGGCACCCTCACTGAAAAAAAAACCCAACTTGATTACAAACCATGTAAATTAAATAATTAGTTACTCTCTACCTGTTGTGCCCTTTCACAGCTTCTGAGCTTACTTGTATTGTGGTAAAAGAATAACAATGGCCCTTTGGTGCTACTCCCAGGGATGACTTTGGGTGAGTTATATACAACAAATTGCCATTTCAGACCCCTATATCTAAACCTTACTTGCTTTCACCACCACATTTCACCACACAGCTGTTGAGGAGGAATGTAATATTCACTTGGGCTTCACTGGTAAAATACTCCACTATCAGCAATGCCTCAGTTTTCCCAGAAGTGAATAGATTTGTGGTTCTCTCTTCCCTAAATCTCCCTGGCATGCACAAAGCAGATGTCTTGTAGGGGATGTGCCATGCCATGCTGTACCACGCTATACCACGCTATACCATACCAGTGTTCTCAAGGCAGACCAGAAAGAAATCCAGGCAACCCACATTTTTTGCCATTTTGGGCAAGATGAGCTCTCAGGATCATCTCTAGACCTATTTTGATGATAAACATGCACAAGAGAAAGAAACACCCATGACCAAACTTGAGAGTGACTCCACGAGCATGTCATTAGACTGATCATCAGTGCAGTGGAGAGGCCTGAGCTCTGTTCTGCACTGGCTGTTTTGGTTTTTTTAAGCACTGGCCCTGTATTTCTAGCAGGGCTGTGCAGCCATCTAATTACACACAAACCAGATTTTTTTTCAATTAGTATTACAGTCAAGTGTTTTCTTTACCTGTGGATTGAAACAGGCATTTATTTTTCAGCCTATGACTGCATCTACACTAATGTTCCTGCAGCACAGAGTACAAAGGTTGAGTTATTCAAAAACAGGGGTATGGCCATGGAAAGGATCCAAGCTAATCAAATGGAAGCAATTTCAATTATATAATCAAACAGTTATATTTTAATTATAATTGTTGCCACAGGGCAGCCCAGGATTACTTTGTGTGAACCTCTACTTACATGTTTATTTCTGAAGAATATTATAAGGCATCTATGGCAATTTCATTATTATTAAGAAACTAAAAAGAATCTATAGTTAGCTAAGGGACCAGTGCAATTACCTACATCATCTTTCAGAACAGTAAAATGTAATAATAAGCCACAATGAGAAACTGGAGCCTTAGAAATGAATCAGATGGCACTAAAAGAGATTCACTGACAGGGAGCTCAGGGCTTACTGAGCTGTTATTTATTACAGGACTAGATTTTTTAAGCTACACTAGTGAAAACAGAGCAACAAAAAATATTGCACCAGAACTAATTGTACAGATTCACTCTTCAAGCAAAAAAATAGGCTATGAGGAAGTAGTCTTAAAATGAAGTTCGGAATTCAGAGAGTTTAATTAATCTCCCTAAATCTCCAGGGAAACTATTGTTTCTCTGACAGAAGACTGAGCACGACTCAGACCCCCTTCTCTTTACAGTCCACATCCCACACTCCCCTCTGGATGGCCATGGAAGCTCTCCTGAAGTCCTCTGACCTCTGATCCTACCAGACCTGTGCAAGTATGCTTTGATGAATATCCAAGCTTTTCTGATCCATAAGACAAGAATTTTGACTTTTAACAAGATGGTTGAATGAAAGGAAGGCTTTCAGTGAGAATCAATCAATTGCCATTGCAATCCAAGCGAACAACAATTTGAATCTAAATGGGAGGTGTATTTAATTTGATTTTAGAGTTTTGATGAAGTTTTGTTGTCACTAGGGAGCAGAGCTCAGGCCCTCTCCTGCCCTCAGCCCATTTCCCCTTCGGTGCAGCCAACATGGGTTATCAACAGGCACCTTGAAGGCTGAGGGCCATGGGCACAGGCTTTGCAGAATACTCTGAAAACCTGGACATATTCCATAGCCTATCACATCAGAGTACAAAAAAAAAAAAAAGGCCTTCATAAATTCTGCATGACAACAGAGAGGAAACTGCAAGAATGCACCCCATGGTTTGCAGAGGACTGTTTTTGTCTCTTTGAAATAGGATTGTGCTCCACAGAAGACGAGGAACAAAGCAACTATAGCCAATACCTGAAGAAATGATAGCTGTTCTGAACACTGGCTGTATTGATTGGGAAACTAAAACTGTACTGGAGAATGCAGGAAAAGGAGAGATTTTATTCAGTAGCAACATACCTACTTTGTTTTGGATAGGAACAGCAGAATAAACTTCTTGAGAAAGCTTTTGTTCTATTTTTAGTGGTGCTTTTGGGGAATAAAATTGCATTGGAGTAAAGTATGTTCTTCATTTCTTAACCCAAATTGTCATCTCTACACACTTCTGCATCAGCAGCACAATTTGGCTGTTCTTTGGTCAGCATTTCTCAACCCCAGTGACTCATCTTTAGAATTGACCCATCACTGAAAGTCTTCTAGCAATGGGGAAAACATTTCATCTAAGTCACCAGATTGGAACAGAATTTTCCACACACTGATTCAGACCCCACCAGGACAGTACTTTAAATTTCCTGATCACACCCTTCCCCCCACTGTACACACAGATTTTCTCAAAGGTAAAATAATGATCCAACAATGATGGAAATCTTGTCAATATTTCAGAGTGACGAAAGAACCACATACATGAATGTTAAAATTAAAAAAAAAAAGAAAAAAATAAAATTTTGGAGGATTCACTTAGATGCACTATTTATGCAGAAAGGACACAAAAGGAAACATAATATGGATCCTTAATGTAAATTTTACTTGCTTTCTGCAATGAGTAAAAATTAGAAACCACCCAGAAATGCTCTAATGGCAGGTTGAGGCCAGCCTTTGAACATCTCATTGACTTGAGAAAATTCACATTCTGTGTTCAAAAATAATTGGAAGCCTGAATATTAACATGTCTTCATCTGCAGACTAACCTATGCAAGTGCTTCTGCTATTGCTGCTGCTGAAAAAAAAAAATGTTGCAGGAGGGCACTGGAAAAATTACAGATGGAGAAGGAGTTTTCTGATGGTTCTTAATATCTTATTAACAGTCCTTAACCACTATATCTAACATACCAGCTTCCAAAGTGTGCTTACATTGAACCCTTAACTATACATGCTGTTTTGCCTCTTATGCAATTGCTATTAGCTTTACAACTATTGTTTTCCCTTGAACACAGCCGCTCAGAGAAGATGTTTCATGCTTATAATATAATTTGTTTTAAAAAAGTATTTCTTGCCTGAACTACTGCCAAATAAGCTGATAGTTTCACTTTATAGTTTCATTTAACATTGGCTTTATATTACAGAAAGCACACATTAAAAATGTGTGGAAGTCTTAGGGCAAGATTTTGCTCACCTTCTTCATACACAGGCTTACATTAAGCCAGGACAATCCCACTTTGGAAAACTACTGTATGCAACAGCATAATTTAATTACCAGATAATTACTGCCTTTGACAAGAACCTTTTCTGAACAAGATCGGCTCAGCCTGGGGGAATAGCAGCAACCAGTTACAGTTTCCCCACTCCATACACTAGTCTGTGCCAGGCCCAGTGCAAACCTTGGAACGATTTAAGGAAGAGTCACTGTGGCCTCATTTCTGCCATCCTGCCCTGAGAGCCAGCTTTTAGTCTTTCTGTCCCATCCCTTTTCCCCAAAGAGTCTTCCTAGACCTCCTCTGTGCACAGAGCCATGTGCAGGAACCCAGTTATAAAAGGATTTGGGAATGGTCCTGTTCATGTTACGTGGCTTCCCTTGTCCTGTTGGCATCGTAGTGTTCCCAAAGTCAGTTTCGCTGTCACTGTCCTAACACTGGTATTATGATGACTGATGCCACAACATTAGACTATAACATTGTGCATCTCCTGGGCTTGTAGAACCATGCACAGGACTTTGCAGACAGGCCTTAAACACATCCTTGTTTGCAAACTTTCTGTAAGATATGACCTTTCCTCTGGAAATAACGCTGCCTCGAACCACCATCCCCCACGCAGGCAAAACAGGCACAGCCAGTTCATTTACATAACCTCATCACAAGCTCTCTTTCAAATGTTTGCATTAGATCAAACTACATTTACAGCATGTTTTTATGATCTAATGAGGGACCATACGCAGCATAGGAACTATAAGCCTTAATGGGGAGTTTCTAAATACATTATCCAGGTTATCATGGCCAGTTTGAGTATGTAATTTGTTTTGGCTGGTGGCGTTCTGTAAACTGCCCATGGTTTGGTGGAGCGGTGGCTGTCAGGGCTGTAAATCATCTGCCAATCTTCAGTTTTTCTAACCACAGTCAGGGTACACATCGTTTCAGCACTGTAGTGACTGCAGATGTTTTGATGGACAGATACTTAACACTTTCTGAAAACTGCCTCCCTTTTGAGTGTCTCAGATTAGGATCTCTTAACCAACAGCTGATTTATACACATTGAGTAATTTTTTTTAATGTATATATTTTGAAGCACTTATACCAGATTTTAAATTTTTATCTAAGTCACGTTAAAAGACATTGAGAAAAGACCAAGTCACCAGCTCTATTTTATATCCTCTGGTTTCACCAACTGTAGTTGGAGGAGGTCTGTGGTGTGGTATCCCAGAAGTGCTGCTTTACCACTTACATTCCCCTCACCAATAAAAACTGAGTCAGCTTTGATGTTCTGGTCTTAATTGTTACAGCACATTGCGTCTCATAAGACAGAAGATGGCACAACTGGTACGTAATTAAAAGAAAAACACCAGGACACTCAAAGGACGGGTTGATACAATAAAAAGGAAAGCAGGCAAGTGAGTCACATCTGCTCCTGACAAATGGACTCTTTGATTAGTGATTAATATATACAATAGGTTCAGAATAGAGTTTGAATAAACATAATTAAACAAAAGTCCATTATTATGTGCAAGGCACAGATTTAATCTGCCTCGCCAGTGGGGACAGGGCTGCAACACGTCATAAGGTATCTCATCTTTCCAATGCTTTCTTTCCAATATTTCCCATGTCACAGGTTCGAAATAAATCCCTGAAATGGGATGAAAAGTTAAATTGTCAGAATTGTTTGCTAACTGAAAACAGAAAACCATGAAGCTGGTTCAGGGTTAACTCAATATTTTGACTTCAATCCTTTCTTTTCCTTTCCTCCATTCAACTTCTAAGTTTAAGTTTATCCCTCAAAGTTCCCAGCAGAAGATCACTAGTAGTAGGGGAAAAGAGTATATTTTGACAGGAATGTTTTGAGTTCCAAAATTCCATAAAACTGCATTTCTTTGCAAAACATTTTGGATTTGATAGATTGGCATCTCTCAAGGATGTGAAATGAAACAAAACACTTTATGGGAAACATTTACACTGTCCAGTTCCCCGTAAAGCAGAGAACAGCATCTGTGGGACCATGATTCTTCTGCGCAGACACACACAGCACAGACACCACCCCGTCCCTGTCCCACACACCACAAGACAATAGCAGAGACCTTAGGGCAGGAAAGAGATAAACAGCAATGTGTTCAGCTAAACACAAATTTTGCCCACACCTTGTGTTTCTCAGCAATATACTAGATCAGCCCATCCTGTCTGAGGATCTTTCTTGTCTAAGAAAGGTGGTGAGACACTGTCCCAGGCTGCCCAGGGAAGCTGAGGCTTCCCCCTCCCTGGCAGTGTTCAAGGCCAGGTTGGATGGGACTTGGAGCAACCTGGGCTGGTGGGAGGTGTCCCTGCCATGGCAGGGAGCTTGGAACGAGATGAGCTTTGAGGTCCCTTCCAACCCAAACCATTCTATGATTCTAAGCTCATTTCTGATGAGTACTGGAAATACCCATTTACATCTGTACCCCTAGAAGCAGTGCTCTGTGAGCCAGAACAACCACCAACCCACACATGGTGCCGCTGTATCTGCTGCTCTGCCTCCACAGCCCCCACACACAAACAGCCCTGTGTCCCGCAGGTCTTTTATCAACCTACAACTGTGTGCTGCATTTCTCAGCCAAATGCTTCTTCACCTACAGCTTCAAAAAATCATAAAAAAAGACATCTGCAATAGTTTAGTCTCCCTGGCATGACACAATCAGTAATGGCCACTGGCTCCTAACTCGTCAGAGCGCACTCCATTTCCATGTAATTGAGAAGCAGACTAAGTTTGCACAGATTATATGGCTGGTTTAATGAAGTTTAGTAAAATGAGCTCATTAATGCAGCTTTCAAAGGAACTTCCATTTTCTACATCGCAAGGCATGATTTTACAATCTTTCAGCACTAACATTAAAATCTCTCCAATTCTGCCATGCTGCCAAATCACAGAGTGCATGTGGAAACTCCAGAAGTTCCTCTAATTGCTTGTAAAATGCAATTGCCATCCTCTAACTTATGTGAGATGGGGCCATGACTGGCATTTCCCTGACAGGAGATGGGATCTGCTGCTCTTACTCCCATTTGTTTGTTTCAGGAATACAATAAGGAATGTAGAACTTTTTAAAAAAAAAAAAAACAAACACCAAAAAAACCAAAAACAAAAAAAAAGGAAAATCAGAACGGGACTCGGATAGCTCCTAATGATGCCATATACATAAATACACACTTTCATGGTTTTTTAAACACCCCCAGTTGAGTAGTTACTATATGATTTCTAATTTCTATCACACAGTTGTTTTATCACACCATTTGAAATCTCCCAAGGTGGTTTTGAAAAGAGGTGTTTTCTTAGACTGTCAGTGCAGCACTTCAGAAGAGCAAGCAGGTGCTGCTGGAAAAGGGAGCACATGAACCACGCGCTGGAGTAAAATATCTAGCACAAAGGTTTCTTATGTCTCTCTAAGAAACCCAGAAATTAACCTGCTTACAGCTTGTACAAATTACCAATCTATTGTCTCAGACAGAATGGAAACTAATTTTTAATTCACTCTCGGTGGCATGATGGCACTTGTGAAATTGTTGTTATCAGAATGGGAAATTACTCTCAGAATTATAAAATGTGACATCAGATCATTTGCTCAGGTATCTGCCGTATTTTATTTGAAGCATGAAGCCTACTGGAGGTGGTTAAATCTCTCCAGATAGATGTTGCAAAATAAAGCCTGCATGTAATGTAAATCGAGATAAGGCAGGGAGCTCAACAGTTTGGAGATGGCCATCATATCATGTCAATATGGAAAACAACAAAGGAAAAGAATGAGGAAAAAGGAAAAGCTTGTATCTGAGAGGAGTTTATTTTCTTGCTGACAGCAAGCAAACAGATGGACAGAGATGGATGGCAGAAAGCATGCTCCCAATCTTTTTCTCCTTCCTTTTTGTCATAAAATCATGACATTAATACACCTGTGTATGAATGCAAAAAAAATTACAGAAATGGTAAAGAGGCTTAACAAGGTTCCTTTAAAGGAAATGGTGATAACGCTCTAGCTTTACAAAATTTGAAAGCCACTTGTGAAGAAATGGCATGTGCAGTCTCTGTCTGCACTTGTAGCCACTCAAACACATGGCAGAAGCAACAGGCCACAACTGGGCTGTTCCTTCTCTCCCCTCTTGAAAGGGGAGCAGTCTGTAGGGCAGGTCTTCCTTCATCTTAAGAAGGTATCATCTTGAATCACTTTTTTCTCCTGTTATGTCCCATAGGAGCCACGAAACCCACCTCGCAGGGGGAAGGAGGCTTGTTCTGAGGAGTAAAACTTACCAAAGAATAGAAAAGAGCACTTTTGCTTTAAAAAAGAACTTTACTCCCCACAATGTTCCTTGGCTAAAATATTGAGGTCAAATGGACAGCCAGTTCACACTGGAAAAGGTAGTAATTATATTTAGCTTTCCAAATAAGCATCAATCACTGCTTAATTAAGGCCACAATGTAAATGGGCAGCAACAGACTTCTCTAGAGAGGAAAAGCTCATGTTGTGTATAGTTATTTCCTTTTCCTAACATATGCTTTGGTTTAGATCCACATACAGGGGCTTGGGGTGACAAATAACATCATTACTGGAAAAGAGTAAACAGCTCACGGAGAATAATTTACATGATTTACTATAGCTTCACTTTCTGTTCATAGAGTATATGTAAACAGGTTGTGATTTTCTCCAATTATTCAATTGAATTAACTTGACAATATGTATATATATAAACTTTTTTACATTCTTTTATTGTCAGGATCTGTTGCAAAATACAGTATCTGAGATTTAAACTTTGTTGGTCCATTGGTCATTTTAATCATAGGAAAGTATTTCTATCCCCTCTTTAGATAGACTCATACTAAGGATGAGGAATCACCTTTCCTATGTTTGTTCTGCACCCAGAGCAATTTAGTTCCCATCCTCCCTAGAACATATGCATGCTGCCATAACTCGAATTTATGAGGACAACTATGAATCTGCTATGAATTTGAATTTCACAGTATCCTGGTGTTATGGCATGGATCTATGATCATAATAGAAAAGTTACAAAACAAAAACTAGAAATACCCCAAAACACTGAAAGGAGACAATACCTCCCATATTCAGACTCCTCTTCATTGGTTAAATGGAATAAAATGTGGCATTTTTGTTGGAAAAAAATGTAGTCTTTCTCATAAAGAGTCATTCTGTCAGTCACAGAAAAACACATGACAGTCAGCCATCATAAAGCAAAATAAATTTTAAATTATTCTCCAGTGATCAGGACAACTAACATTTTATTTCCTGGCACATCTTTGACATTTCTGCTTGTTTTTAAAACTTATGAAATTACTTCTCTAATATTTTTCTGATCTCTGAAGTTTCAGAGTCATGGAAGGAAAGAGTTGCCCAGATATCCTAGGTTTTCTTGGGTTTCTGTCAACGGAGAAAATTGATGAGGATGGAAGACATAGTCCTAAAGATGATTCATCCTTTGTGTCAATCCCCCCCAAAACATAAACAGTTATTCTGTATAATCTTATATGCCTGTTACTCTCACTCCTTCTGCTTTAGATCTTTGAATAAATGGTGGAGGAGAAATCAAGAGAGAAAACAGACTCTATAGTGCTGATGACATTAAGCCTCAGAGATTAGTTAGAGTTTATCTCAGCACAGATGGTGATCCCCCAGAGGAGACTTGGACCTTGGTGCATCTAAGTGTTACGCAAACACAGAGCAGAGATGGTGGCTGTCCCACAGGGTTTACAGTCTGAGTAATCTCTTTCTGTACAATTACCCTCATTCAAGTTCATTTGTAGCTTAAAGCGTTGTTCAGTGGGAACTGGAACATCAGTCTGAACTTCCATGTAGTGATAAACAGAGTTCTTAGTTTGGTGATTACATTATTACCAATACTGTTACTATTATTATTTCGCTAGATTAAAAAAGCTAAGGGAGATGGGGATTGGTGGGAAGGTCACTCTTGATCTAGACGATCCCAGCCCCAATTCAGCACAAGCTGCCTACTGCCCTAATCGCAGGCAACAGTGTTCAGGCACAGTACAGAGTGGGTAGAAGTACACACTGGGTGGTGATTTCCAGCTGGAACACATCATCTGGGCATTTGTGGTTGGATTACATCTACTTCGTGCCAAACAGAGGGTGAACATTCCCTGTGACCTTACTGTGATCATGGCCCGCTCTTTCCATTGAAATGGGAACCTCTCTTCCTCGCACAATGTAAAACTAACCTGAGAGGAGGTTCCAAGCTTACACCTCATTAGCCGCTTTGGTGGAAAGCAGCTGTATAAAGAAGGATATATGAAATACAGGTAAGAAAGATTTCAATGCTGTATGGCAGTTTCTAACTACGAATTCGTCATGCATAAAAACTGCAATTTCAAAATTGCTACCAAATCAAACAAAACAGAACATCTTTGAGTGTGTGTATTTTAATAGCCCACACTTGTAGAAAATGTTGGCAATATTTTGAGTGAATGGACAATTTTCTTTAAGTGCCAGGTTTCTCTTCTCTCTCAGCTTCTTCTTCTATTGCTCTCTTTCTGTTCGGCACCAGTTTGCTGATTTGCAATCCCCAAAGACATGTGTTTTCTCTTCTTATTTGACTCCAATTTTGGCTGGACCTCAAACCAAAGCCTGTGTGTTCTCTGCTCAGAGATTCATTATTAAATACAGTCTAGTGGTTCTTGCATCCTGCCTTTTATTTTCCCAGGCCTAAATCCACAGAGGGAATAATAAGCCTGAAGTGGAACATGGGTGGAATTTAGGCACTTATGTAGAAGAGCATAATTCCTAAAAAGCCCTACATAAAGCCTAGCTGGAGTCCCCAGATACCTAAATTTGCATTTCTAAAGTCCATAGGCATTTAGCTTGCCTGTCAAGAAGTGTTGCCCTCCCAGAACAGCACAGTAAGTTAGTGCCTCACCTGTTCAGGGGCTCTCCAATTTGTCAAACCGCACTCCAAAGCGCTGCAGGAGCAAGAGCCACACACCCAAACCACGCTCAGCGTGCACAGACACGGACGAGTTGTGCACAGAAGCACAGTAGTGAGGGCAGCTTTCATTCAGCTGGGTGGTGGTGTCCATCTTGTCTATACTGGCTCTGCTCAGCGTGTAGGAGGTCTGGGCTAAGCAGCCTTTCAGGAAAGGGAGTTTAAAACCCTCTCTCCCATCTTGTAAGAGTACCAGTGTCTCCTCTGGGCTCTGGGACTCGCTACTCTTAAAACCGAAGTTGCAGCACTGTGCAGGAAAACATTTCCAGTTCCTTGTTACAGAGGAAGAAAACTACAACATGCATGACTCAGATACCCTAAACTGGGGTAGGACAGGACTTTTAGTCTGCACTCACAAAATTTTTCAGACATTTTACATTAGATTATCTTAGGAGAGGATAGAGAAAAACTTATATGTGACTTGTTTGAAGCACGGAGCACTTCCCATCACCTCGGGGAACTGAGACACGCTCTTTGCAGTCTTGGTTGAGGGCTGGCATGGGTAGCTTTTGCTCAGCAAAGACCCTTCTAAGATGTTCATCTTTGCCCATACAAAGTCATGTAAAGTCTTTAATTCAGACTCACAGCTTCCACAGAGAGTCAGGTGGGTGCACTGATGACAAGCATCCAGACTGATGCAATTTATAGAGCTAAGCCTTGCTAGAGTTTCCTTCCCCAGGTGAGCAGTCTTTTGAGTGTTTTCAACCTACACATCAGAAAGCAAAATGTAAATGCTCTTCTCTCCCTAGTCCATGGCATAAGATGGAGTCTCACTCAAAAAACAACAGGCACTATGTGTCTGTCACCAGATGGGCAGGCATGTCTGGTTCCCGAGTACAGATGCTTTGGGGTGCAAGGGCTGAACAAAATCTCCAAAATGTTTTGAGTAGATGTCTGCCTGATCTATATGTTCTGGTGACTGGGAAACTGAACTATACTACGTGCATCCTAGCAGATAAGGACAGATACAGACAGGATACTCAACAATGTTTCCCCTGAAAATATGACATAAAATAGGAAATTAGTAAATTGCTCCCTGACACGGTGTTAAGTCCTAAGTATTCAATTCACACATTTTAGGTACTTGTTGACAAGCTGGAAACAATCCAGAAACACTTTTACAAAGATTTCAGGCCTGCAGAATCCATCCTGCAGTGGCAGACTCCAGAAACTCCGGCTGTTTAGGTTACACCAGAGGAGGTCAACAGGTGATTCACTCATGCTCCGTAAGTAAGGAAGAACAATCCTTATTAGGAAAGAAGCATTAGTGAAAACACATAAATTACATTTTCACGTAGAGAGGAAAGATGATTTTTTATTTTTTATAATAAATAGGGATAATAATGGAGCCATATAACTATATATCCACAGTTGGAATGAATTCCTCAGCACTTGAATTCTTTAAATATAGATTGTCTGTTCTCCCATATGTGCTCTCAGACAATATGAGAGCACAGACTGGACACAGATATGAATGGGGACAATTCTGTGGCTCTGTGGTGTTGGTAATCTTAAGGTCATTGGAACGGTTCAAGCTATTTTTAAGAGCCCATGCATCTTTTAGGAGAAATCCTCAATTATTTCACCACTATGCAGCATTTTTTCTGTCACAGTTTAACTTTGAATCTTTCAACAAAACATATGATTTTCCATCTCATTCTCCAAGACTGTCTTTTTGGCAGGGATTGTCAGAGTTTTTTAATCCTCTAAGGATGTCAGAAGGTTCTTTATTTTGTCAAACTTTGTGGTAAATAACTCAAACATTTACTTTCCGATTTTTCTGGCTGCTTCACAGATAGAGTGCAGGACCTTTTCTCCAAGTCAGTGTATCATGTCCTGGATCTGAGAGGAGGTACTAGAAACAATTTGAATAGTTTCTATGGCACTGAACAAGACATAATTTCAATGAGTAAGACTTTACAGTCATTAGTGGTTGCACATAGGCAGTATGGTGGTCAAAGAGTCATTCTGTGCTCAGGATTTCTATTCTACTGCCAATCTCTAGTGTAGATAATGTCACATCTCTGTGCTCTGCTCAGACAGCCATTGCCCCTGGCTACTTTTATCACCATTCTGGTAGTGTGACACCTGCCACTACTGTTATACTGGTTACACACGTGTGGTTCAGTTACGTGGTACAGATCATACACACAAACAAATAAAACACAACTATAGCAATTAAGGGGAACACTGGTGGTGACTAAAAAGAAGATAGAGATCTGTGTTATAACATATATCATTCATCCCCAAAATTTCTGTTTCGGAGCCACAATTGCAAGTATCCATGTCTCAGTTCCTGAGTAAGAACCACTCCACTTTCAAATGACTCTGCAAAGCAGTAATGAAGAGAAAATTTAATTTATTTCAATTAAGGAGGTTCATGAGTTATTACTTAGAAGGTCTGCTAGCAACCGTAAGAGTGACTTCCACTGTATGGGTTTTTTTGAACTCCAGCTGAGCCACAGAAGCAGAGGGTTACGAAAAGCTACCTGACTGATGTGTTGAGCTCCTGGATTTCTACTGTGCTAGGACTGAGTGATCTTACAGCTTAGTAATGACAGGAATGATTACCTCTCAGGATGGATGTAATGCTACATTTCAAGGCTTAGGTGCATAACTGCTTTCCTCTTATTATATCTCCCTTTTGTACTCGATGTATTCTAGTCAATGGCACTGTAATTTCCCAAGCAACTCCTGCTTTCATAAGGAGCCCTCCTAATGACTCTGCCTTGCCTCATTTTCTCCTCAACAAAATGAATAGCTCTCCTGCCCTAAGCAAAACCTGTTTTTGTTTTCCCTCCTTTATTTTTGTGCTTGCTGTGATGAACCTTAAAGATCTGGCCATTTTCAAAAGTTAATGAATTCAGCACTGAGGAAAAGCTCCACACCATCAGCCTGGGATGCTGCAACACCACAGCTACCAATGGGATGCTGGTGTTGGGCTCCAGGCTCTGCTGCCTGCGCTGCATTGCCTCAGCAGTAGCTGGATATTACGGGGAAGAACCAGCCAGCATGAAGGTGGCTAATTTCTGGCCACTCTGCCTAATTGCAGCATGCTGTGGGAATTTTAAACAGAGAATTGGACATGTGGGCTCCAGGGTGAGAGAGGGATGTAATCTGCAGAGCTCTGTAAACTGAGGCAGGTAAACTACTGAGCACAGTCACCATCCCAAAGCTAAAGACAAAGCCTATGTAAAAGTTGCAGTTATTTCAGGCTTGGATCAGTTACTTGGCACGAAACACCTCCGACATCAGATATTTCAAATACACTGATGTTGCCTCCTCACTTTTTTTGCTGTTTGTTGTCCTAAATGTTGTCTATGAGACTTCAGAAAGCAACTCTCGTGCTCATTCTCCACAGATATTTATCAGATACAAAATGCAGTATCAGATCTACAAGTGCTGACAGATCCCTCTGTATCAAGCTGGTTTGCCCTTGTTTGGTACTGAAAGGCAGTCAGCATTCCCGAATACCTTCATGATGATGAGGGAAATCCTCGAAGTCATAGAAGCCAGATGGTGGAAATCAAGCTTTTTACTCACTGTTGCATCTTCAAAAATCTTCTATATTTTACAGTACTTCATTATTTCTCTCCTTCTCTACCATGCAAATCCATAAAATGTGATAGCTGCTATTTTCTTTCCCTGTTCTCCTCCGCTAATCATTATTTCCTTCCAGTAAATAACATTTTCAAAATGCTAGTATTTGTTTTGTATTTACTGGCTTTTTCATTTTTTAACATATGCCCAAATAAAGAAGTTGACAGTACAAATGACACTTGCAACCTCATTTTTGCATTCACTTCATGCAGAACATATTCATACTCACGGCACACTTACTAAAGCACAATATCCCTTTAAATCACTCTGAACATAATATCTTTAAAGCACTGATTAAGTAGTTGCCCCTATCAATGTAACTACTGCCTGCTAAGTGTGCTGTTAAATCAGCAGCTCATCAAATGGTCTGATGCTAGGATGTAACAAGTTTCTGATGGAGCTGTGCTCCTTCAGAGAACAAGCTTTTTTTCATCACCCTCTTAGTCACCTAATTTGACTGAGATCTAAGATCCTAATGCATCAATCTTGTTAATTTTCTTGCCAGTACATAAGAAATTGAAGCAATAAACCACAACCTGTTTGTAGCGGTGTTAACATTATTATGTAGTACACCAGCTGACAGGAGCACCGCTTTTCCATTAAACTTCAGCCAATACAACAAGCCTGTAGCTCTTGAGAGTGTCTATCTTGTCATGTCTTTTTTCTTTTCTTCTTCTTTCTAAACTACCGATGACTCACCCAAAGTGCTGACCCCACATTCACTCTACCCAGTGTCGTGTCTTGCATCATAAAATACTGTCATGGTCTCTCATTTCTATTGAACTTTCTCTTTGAGTGATATTATTGTTTCTTTATCACTAATGTTAAGACTCCAATTCAAACCAGCAGGTGCTAAATGTTCTAGGAGAACTGTCAAAAAAATTTCTAATGGAGTTAAAAAATAATTTTCGTCTAATCTGACTCCTCAGAGTTGAGCCTCTTTGTTTAAATATACAAAAACAAAACCAAAAAAACCCACCAAAAAACCAAAACACTCAGGCAAACAGCATCTGTTTCAAAATGTCAGTCGTAAAGCCGAAGTTTGGCAAAGTTGTATATACAACTCTAAATATAACACAGCGTATGATAACATGCAGTGTTGAGGAACTGTAAGCATCACTGATAACAGCTCACCCTTGACAAACTAGCTTCATCATAAAGAAAGTAGTTCGATCTCAAAATTGGACACAAAAGCTAGTGTAAGCAAAGTGCCCTGTAAAAGCCTCAATGAAAAGTATACAGAATGAAAACCATAAGACAGGATTTTAATGGCAGCTTTGTCTGAATAGAGGCTGCAGCATTCCAGCCCTTGGGAGTAATGGTGGTGCTGATGCATGGGAAAAGGGAGAAGGAGTTCTTCTGAGGGCTTTTTTCCACTTTTTACATTTGGGGCAAATGCTGAGTTATTTCTTCCTTTCTGCAAATGGGTTTTCCCATCCTTAATTACAGTGCATTGTTTCCTCCCAGAAAAAAACCCTACACCCTTCTACATTTGCCAGAACATGCGTATTCCCCACTGGTGGTTGTTAGATACCCTACTAGTATATAACTTTCCATGTGAGGGCTGCCATGGTAACACAATTTACTGTATACCAGGGTTAATATGTGCATAGACACAGAATAATGTGCAGACACACAAATTACTGCTTCCCTATGGACTGCTTCTTCTGGCACTGATTTTGTTGCTGTTGTTGGACACATGCTTTATACATTAAAGAAAGAAAAAACCTCTTTGCATTTGATCTTGTATGCTGACTGTTAGGATATATAACAGAAACGTGATCTTTACACTTGGAAGAGGAAGAGGTTGCAAAATCGCAAACGCATTTATGCTCATGAAAATGCTGCATGCAAGTGAAGTAAATTCAGAACTGATCTCCAGGCATTTTTACATATGGCAAACAAATGAGCAATTGTTTGTTAAAAGTCCATTCCACTCGCAATGGCAAAAAGTTTTTTATTCTAAATAAGGAAAGTATCATTTTGAAAAATAAATGAATGAGGCAAAATAAAAGCTTTGCAAAATAGCAATGGGATTTCCTACTCTGCAGCTGTGTGCTATTACCAGCTATAGTATATCACTCAAATGCTGCTTTTAAAGGGGTAACTGTCAGCCTACAGGGATTAAGATTGAGAATTTGCAATTCATCATCTTTATTTGGAAGTCTGGTAGCTTGCCTGCCCAAATTAAATACTTTATCTATCACAAGTATACTTTTCAATTAGTTAGAAACATGGACTGCATTTTATTTCAATAAATAAACAAATTATAAACTCTTGAATCTTTATTAATTTAAATCAACAGTTTAAAATTCAGTCTTGCAAAGTACATGACACTCTGAGATATCTTAATATAATTACGCCAACCTACTTTTCCGATTGTCAGAGTGTGTCTCAAACATTAACTCAATTACCTGGAATACACAGCACACTATGCAGGCTGTCACCATCAAGCTCCTTTAGGATTTTGCCACAGAAATTTTGCTAAGGGTGACGCTGAAAGCAGAATCAGGCCCACCTGTTTCCACCATCTTTCTTTTTGTCCCCAGAGTGCAGATTTGCAGTTAGGAGTAACATTATTTTTGTTGTTGTTGTTTAAAAGACTCCCAGTAATTTGCAGAAGTGGGTTTGCAACCAGAGTAAACTGGAACTCTCATTGCTATTTTCAGCACTGTTCATAGCATTCAGGAAAGACAAGGGGAGGGGTGGGGGGAAGAAAAAAAAAAAGTAATAATAGAAATTAATAAATGACCAGTTTTATCACAGGTTAGCTGACCTATGTGTAGGCAGGGAAACAAAAACAAAAATATAGTGAGGACGAAAGGAATGGAGCCTGTTGCTTAGATTACAGCCACTGATGCAATCCCTGAAATTCTGGCACAGAAGCCTGCACTGCAACACCAGCTCATGCATTTAACACACATTCAGCTCACTTTTACACGTGAATAAAGTTACATGCATAGGCACTCATTTACATAGGCACAGAGGTGTGTTTATGCATCCATACAAGTTTGCAGGCCCTATACTCTACAGAGCAGGTTCAGTTGCAGTAGGTATCACACATACAAGGTGGAGAATGTGCTTCCTGAAAGGGATTGAGAAGTACAGGCTACAGAAAGTAGCAGTGTCCTCGATTTAATTCAGCACCATGTTTCTAAGATGGTTATTGATATTATTTGGCAAATAGTGTGGTTAATGACAAAAATTAATACAGTACAATCCTCTTCTCTGACTGAATGTTTTCTGGGGTATGAGATGGAGGCTAGGAACCTTTTGAAATTTTGGTTTGCAATGTTTCCATGGACTTTACAAGAGATTGTAAGATTCCCAAGGGTGCAAGACAACATACCATGCATCATCAGGATCTCTTGCAGACAAGACACTCATGGGTGCTTAGAAGCTATATAGCTGTGGATGTCTGGTGTCAGCCCAAGGCATACTAATTCAGGTTCAATGTCGTGCTAGTAATAGGTATACAGTTTTCATGGCAGATAGAGTCTTAAAAGTATAAATACCTTTTGCTTTGAGTAAGATTTAGTATTTCTGGAAACTCCACTCCTAATTTCTCTTTCACAGGGGTATAGATCTGCTTCCAACAGCTCCTACAAATTCCTGCATGAAGCTCTTTGTTACCTGTGAATTCTCCCAGCCCCAGGCTCCTAAGGAGATCATGGGCCCCTTTGTTTTCAGTACTGAATTCTCCATTAAAGCCATGAACACTAACTGCTTGAACTCCAGTTAATGAAACATAACCACAAAACTGGAGGTATTCAGCTATCGGCACAAAGGACAGAAGAAATAAATCCAGATAAAATGAATAAGTGCTACATTGCAGCGGTTAAATGACTAAACCAGCAAGGACTAACTGCACATCAGGCTGTTCTTCCTTTAGTGAAAGGAAGTGTGCTGAGAGGAAATCTCCTTCGGTAACCATAAACACAGAGTAAAAGCACACATAGGACGCCACGTATTATTCGCCAGCTGTAATTGCTTCCTGTCAAAAATGGACAAACAGACAAAAGTCATTAATCTGACTTCTCCCTGGGTTTTACCAAGGAGATAGAAACATGAAGCACTCCAAGCTAGCCAAGGAAACAGGCACAAGGAGAGCCGGCTCCAGCCAAAGCAGGGCGCCCCAGCCTGGCACTCCCTGGGGTGCTCAGCCTGCCAGGGTGTTTTGCCAATCACTAGGGCTAGTGCAAAGGATGCAGCCAGCAGAAAAGCAATCCAGTAACCAGATTCTATTGTACATAGAAAAGTCAGTATATGGGGGATCACTGGGGGTACAAACAAGTCAAACAGATCACACATAATAGACATCAACCCCAGTGACCCCAGGAATGACACAGCACGACCAATAACAAGTGGAATAAACAAAGACACAAAGTCTCCCATAGAAAAAATGGAAGACAACCAAGTCAATAGGGTGATCACATACAATAGAAGTAGCCCCATGTTGCCTCCCCACAAAGCCCGTGTTCGTAAATACCAGACCTGACTGGGATCCAGTTGCATGAGGAGTCAGGAGGTCCTTCCCCAACAGGGAACTCTGCAAAGTGCATCCACCTCACAGACAGACACTGCACCCTTCCTGCAAGTGGTCCCAGCTTTTATCCCCAAAGCAGGACACCTGGCACTCATTTACCCAATGCAGGGCACCTGGGGCTTGTTTACCCAAGGGCTTTCCTTACAAGGCCGGCTGCACCTTGGAGGAAAGCCAGAAGGCAAACTCATTCCCTCCCCTTAAAGGACCATGGGGACCACCCATATGTCAACCTTAATTCAGGGCTTGGGGTTCAGACTCCAGCACTTCACAGGGCACTCACTGCCCGAGGGCACAGCGAACCTGTGCTGCACCTGCAGCACAGGGCGTCATGCAAACTACACCCCAGGTGACATTGTAGTGGTCTTCCAGTGACTGAGTGTGTCAGGCCCCACAGGTATCCCTGGCTCACAGCCCCTCCATACAGCCCAGCCTCCAGGCAGGTTGATATGATGCTCACCTTCAAATAAGGAACAATAGCAACTTCATATATGGTTTTAGAAAATAACACTTTTCCTTTGTCTGACACCTGCCCCTAAAGTCGGGCCAGAACCCAAACCCACAAGCTGACAGACCAGTCCAAACTAAGTCATGGTTTTGTGTGCAAAGGCTGCTAATCATTAATCTAGTTGAAAGTTTACAAGTATCACAGAGCAAGTAGGTTCATTCTTCCTTTTTAGTGCTATAAAAAATTAATATGGTGGCTTGATTCCATTAATTACAAATAAAAAGTGCTTGAAAAGTGTGTGCTTCCTGTATTTTATTACACAGGCGAAATATACTTAAATGCATCAAGAAGCCCCACATATGATGGATAGTTCTGGACTGAAATCCTTTATTGGCATGATCTGACTGTCACTAGGCATTTCAAGAAAAATTCCCCACTGACCATACTTGGCAGTGGCCGAGTTTTGTCCAAGTTATGCCAGCTTTGTCCCAGACATCCCCAAGGAACGGCAGTGGCCGTGCTGGGGCATCTGGTGCTGATCCTTCTAATGGCCACATCCAAAGCTGACAGCAATTGACCAATTTGCATTTTTAACTCAATCTGTGGTTTTTAATTAATCCATTATTTTTTTTCCCCACCTGGTGAGTTTTGCAAAACTCTTTCCTGTAGTTTCTTTGGGATTTATGAAGTACTGCACTAATAATGAAAGGAGGCTTTTCAGGACATCTCTGCTCTGTATGGTAGTACACAGGTCTACTTGCAGACACATTGCTGTGTGGTTCATTTAGAAGCGGAAACAACCGCAAACAAATTTCAGATTAAATACGATTACTCATTTTCCCCTTTTTCCATATGCATATATTTCTTTCTAAAAAGAACACCCCATCATCTTCCACCAGTAGAATAGCTTCCCCCCCTTCCTATTAAACTCCAGGATGGCTTTGGTGCCATTCAGTTCAAGGTTTGCAGTACCTGAGTTTTCATTGTGATGGGTACCACCTCAGAGAGATAACTGAAAGTAACTATTTCTGCAGTTGTGAAGTCTAACAATAGAGAAATGCTTTCCCAAAACAGGCAAGTGACTTCAAAATAAAAATCAAATTCAAAACTGAAGAAACTCATTAAACCCAGGACCAGCTCCTAGGGAAAAAAAAAAAAAAAAAGAAAAAAAAAAAAAGAAAGAAAGAAACACACTGTGTGGGTATTGTATGTGTTCACCCAATTTTTGAGTGCTATAAAATTGGTTTAAATATAACGTGCAGGTCATATTTCCAAGCTGTGTTTCAGGAAAGGCCTTTTTGATGTGTCCTCATGGGAAAATCATGCCACAGTTTAAGTGGTGACATTTCAGAAAGCAGAAAACTTGCACAGTATGAAATTGTCTGACTGTGGAAGAGCTGAATATGCTATTTAATATGATAAGTACTAGTTATGTCCAATCATTCAGAATTTACTCTTTAGTGCATGCAAGGGGAATGTGAGCTACTTTGGTAGCAATTAAATGCACCTTAGGCTATTGAATTGATGAAGAGATAGTAGGAGAAATACAAAGAAATCTTACAAGTAAGCTACAAGAGGGGCAAAAAAGCAGCTCTTAATTTTTTATGACAGATATAACAAGGCAGATCAGAAGCACGGACGTGTTGCAGACCTCAGGTTCTGGAAGAATAAGGCAAGGAGTTAAACACCAGCAAACATACTGGTCAATATTATTTCCAAAAGTATAAACTACACTCTCACAAGTTCTAGGATTACTGAGAAGAGGCCAAAGCCTGGTTTTAGGCTGATATAACTCTTCTCATGCAAAATTTGACTCACTTTCTCAGGAAAATTAAATATTTCATACTGAAAGTCAGTTTAGAGGGGGACTCTGGCTGGATACCACTCAGCTCTGTATCCCTCCTGTAAATCTAAAAGACCAGCAGGAAAGATTGCTAGAGTCCATAGAAAACAAAAGCTGCACAGAGCGTGCCGATGGAAAGCAGAGCCACCCAAGCAGCAATCTACCTATTCACAAATGGAAAAACCATCACATTTACTAAAGATTACAATAAGCTCCACTTAGAAGTGTGTAGGTCTTCCCAAAAGTTATACTAAAGAAATGAAAGTTTTAGGTTTCAGTCTAAATATGCACACTTGCAAACTTGCCCACACTTACAGCCAGTAATTCTCCAAATTCTCACTCTTTTACAGAAAGGTGCAAGACATGCTAAGCCAAGAAAAACAAACTTGCCTGTGATTCTCCACTCTGCTGCATGGGTACAAAATCCTCAGAACCTGAATAAACAGCATCACTTTAGAGTTATGCTATGGCAAGATCAGTCTGAGTCCCAGTAGATGTGGTTTTCGAAGCAAACCTGTTTTCCAGTCATTATTTTTAATAACTGTACCTAAATTAATTTCAGCTGTTTGCAAAATTACCCTATCTGTGGATTTCAGAGAACGCTAAAAGCAGGTGATGGAACTGCATGGGTTTCTATGCTATTCATGTCCTCTTGCCCATTTGAATCTTCTGCAGACATGGGGAGAAGGCAAAAGTGACAACACGAGTACCTAAACTTCAGTGGCTCTTACAGCACTCATAAAACTTTCCTGCTCCATGCATCTCACTGACTATTAGACTGGTGATCTCAGTATAGTATTTGTGATTGTTGTATTTGGCTTTGGTGTAGAAGTGAGAGCAGCATTCATTAGATCTGTATATGTAAATTCCTGTACAAATATCGGATTCCTGATTCAGTGTGCACAAACTTAAGTGGTGCTAAATACTTTCTCTTGACATAACAATACCATACTGAACTTTGAGAAACTCACTTTCCAAGCTATGCTTTTCAGTAACAGCTGGAAGTTATGCACCTCAGCTCCACAACTCTTGAGAATAAAAACCGAGAACAAAGCCTCTGTGTAAAACAGAGGACGTAGCCAGATCACAAAACACCAACAGAATGTAAAGGTTTTCCTTACTCATTACTACATCATGCAAACTGTAAGCATCCATGTACTGCATGGTCATTGTCAATAATAAATAATTATGAGAGGTTCAGATTTCAAGTTGTGTATAATACTGAAAATCTGGCTAATAATTTTGTACTTGTGTACTATAATTGCATATTTCCTCTTACATTTTAATGCTATTAATTAACATATGATTAGCATACTTTTATTTAAGGAATGGAAGAAAGGTTACATTTTGCTTCTTTTGGATTTGGAGGAGAGGCACTTTACCATGAAACAGGATTTCTGGTGAACACTCATGGGAAAATACTACTGTCTATATCACAACTGATTCAAAAAGAAAGCAATGTTTTCCACAGGTGTCACTCCTGTAAGATCTAGTATCAAGACTTCCACTACTTTTGTCTAATTAGTGAACATATAATTACAAATTATTTATATACTGCAACTATATTCATAAAGCTTCAGCAGGCACTATTTTCAACAAGTTTAGATTGCTTAGAATAAATTATAAATGTACATTCATTAGCTAACACAGATTTCCAGTAACATCACCACCTACAGTGTTAAAAGAAACTTCATGAAGTTGCATCATGAGATACAGCATAGTAGCATAAAGAAAACAGAGATGAGTATTTCACTACCAACTGAAAAATTGCTGAAATATAACTGATAAATTTGTCAAGGTTTGCATGCTAGAAATAGTCTTCTCATTTATTTATTTTGTTTAGCTATATTTAATGGTTACAGTAAAGAGAAGTTGAGTGGCATTTCAAAGAAGAGGGGGGATCATTAGAAATAATAAGTTGCACTTCAGATAGCAGTGAAAGCCAGCATTCAAGCTTAATTTGTAAAAGCATTTAAGGGACTGGATGGTGCTTAGAAACAAAGGCAAAATACATCAGTGTCTGGAAGCTGAATGCATTGTAGACAGTCATTTTAAAAGCTCAACTCTTCCTCCTAGTTGAGCTGATAAGAGAAAGAAATACTGCAATTTCGTGGACTCATAGAACTCTGGTTATAGATCTGTAAACCCAAATGGTACTTTCCAAAGCCCACAAAGAAAAAAAAAGAAAAAGGATTTTATTTGAAAGGCTGATGTTGAGTAAGTTCAGTAACACCTCCCACATTGGACTGCTCTGCTGTTTGCTATGTACTTCTTGTGTTCTGCTTAAGTTTGAGAACTGATAAACAGATGGTGAAAACCATTGTTCTGCTACAGGTTTCTTCTGCAATCTTCTCTTTCCCTATGTATTTCTATGATTTTTTTTCTACAGTATACTGCTCTCTTCCATTTATTTCTTCTGTTCCATTTGTTTAATCCATAAAGGTGAGGGGAGGAATGAGGAGAGACAACACATAGCCAGCAGTGATTTATTGAGAAAAATGTGTCATAGAAAAGATTAATCAAAAAGAAATTGGGTTATAGCTTTCAATATATTGAAATCCATTATGATGTTTTACTCCCTCTAGCAAGTATTCCAAAGGTTTGGCCAGCTCTCAGGAAAACTCCCTCATGTGCTCATGAATTTATCGCTATTTTTTTAAGATTTCAGTGCCCAGTGGAATACAGATACCATGGAAAATCATAACTACAGAGGAAGAGACAGGCAGTGTTTCAATCTAATCAGGGTTACTTACTTGGAAGACTGAATTAATTTGTCCTCTGTATCAACAAAGATGCAGTGAAAGAAGAGCACATGAAATTTGCTGGAACTCATTCAAGACATGCAGTTCCATTTCTAGGCCATATGCCCTGAAAATCACTTAGGCAATTTTCTCATATGTAAAAAGGGGTTGAATTAAACCAGTTTTTCCCCCAAAGACATTGTGAGGTTAAACACAATATTATTTTCATTTTTAAAATACATTTTAAAAAGTACTTTTTCTGCAAAATACTGCATTTCTAACGTGGGTAGGAGTCCTAGAAAAAAAGAAGACTGCAGCAGGAATAATCTTCTATTGATAGTTGTGCTTATCCCATAAAATTTCATGAGTAACAGTTTTCTCCTTGAGTAATATAGCCCCCAAGGCCTCTGTTTCAAATATTATTTCTAATTATTCATGGTTTGTAAATGCAATCACAAATAAAGACGAGAGGAAAGCAGTCTTACTGTTTAATGAATTGAATGGAAACACTGAACTTTAAACATGTAAAGAAATGGATATGAACACTCATATCCTCCAGTCTAACAATTAGATTTTATCAGAGGTAGGATTTTCTTTTGCTTAGTAATAAATTTGTGCAAATAGGTTTATACACAGTGTCTTTACTCACGGTGAGCAGAATACAAGATAAAAAAGAAAAATGCTGTGAAAAATAGAGATGAAGGTGCTTATTTTTTATTGAGTTTTCCTATTAACTCTGTACAGGATGAGTGCTCAGCAGCAACCCCACTGAGATCTGTGAGGGTGAAATCCAGGCTAGGTCTCAGGTTACAACTACTATTGGGTATTTAGACACTAGCAGAGCAGGTCCAGCTTCCCTCTATGTAAAGAATTAAATGGTAGTTAAATCCCTGGCCTTTCTTGTGTACAGAATAAATGCGTTGTTTCAGACATCCTGTGCCCAATTTCCATGATGCAAGGTAAAGATAAAGTCAGGACAGTTACCGAAAACCCAACTGATGTAAAACACAAAGGGAGTGGTATCCAAAACTAGGTAGTTTCTCAACTCTATTGTTATGGCACCATTTTGCAGGTATCTGATCAGGCTGTATAGAGTGAGGTACTGACAAGCAAGATAGTGGGAATTCAATCAATACAGGAAAGCGTTCACATTGTCACAGTCTGGAGATATTCTTCAGTTTACATGAAAAAAACCCCTGACACCTGGTGTTAGAGCACGACACTGTGTTTCATGCACAGCCCTCCGTAAGGTTTGTGCTAAGCCAGAAACACGGTACTCTGCTTTAACACCCATTTCGTTGGAGGATGGAATTGTATGGAAGATTTTCCTTCAGTACATCCGCACAAGGAAGTTTCCATGGAACATTTGTCCAGTTTTGCTGTATTGGAAGATTAAAAAAAAAATTTAAAAATAAAGAAAGAGTCATCTTCCTACAAAGCTTGCCCTGCCTGCATCCTTAGATCTTCACAGCTGTAATTTCACCAGGTCTAGTAACCTTTTATTTTGATTATTATTTTTTTTTAGTTAGTGCAGGAGTGTTACTTTGTTTATTGTGTGCCCATGTTTCACATGTTCTTTAATGTGGACCAATTTCTGAAAGTATCTAATCTAGAACTCCCTGGGCAACTACTAGCTTGTCTGGATTTAGCTATGCATTAACATTATCACACTTTACTCAGCTTTCAGTGTGTTGCAAAGAGAAAAACAGATACATGAAGTGAAGGCTTAAGGAAACGCCAGGCAGCCATTGTCATAGATACCAAAGTGAGATATGCTATATTAGGGTCCTGCCAACTGAGCACTGAAGCAACAGACACATAAATTTACAACAGAAAACACATTTCAATTCTAAAGCAGAACTAAAGCCTTAGCTCTTCTGTTACTCCAACAAGTTTTACACCAGAGCAACTGCATCTGCTTCGGAATTATCCGCATTTTTATCAGAACATGATCCAGCCCTGAAATGCATAGAGAGGTTAAACAATACATGGTGGAAAGGAACACCCAGACAGCCAACACCTCCACAACTGCCTTTGAATACTAAACAATGCACAGCAGAAACTAGAATATTCCATGTTTGTCTTTAATCACCAAGCACCACTTTTTAAAATTTAAATTTGTGCCTTTGAGTCAGTTTTTGTTGCCAAAAGCAACAGGTCTTAACAGATATAGTGTGAAACCTATTGTTTAGAACTGGCACTAACTGTTCTTTCTCCCTCTGTAGCAGTAGGGAGTTTTTCCAGGTATGTGGGAGGCAAGCTGCTTGGAGCCATTATATTGCTTGTTCTCTGCATGATCTCCTTCATTAAATAATCTTTTAATGCAACATTAATAGTAATTGCAAGATTACAGTTCAAAATATTTGATAACATCACACTATGCAGTTGGAAATCTACCGATCTCTTCTCTAAAGCTGGCTGTGGGGGGCAAGCCTACTGTGAAACACCACCAGTCCCTTGAACTGAAAGCACTGCGATTCCCTTTGTTATTTCCATTCCAGGTCCAGAGGTCTCACAAGTGATAAGTGGTACAACTTAGCAATGGAGGGTAGAAGGAAGAAAGACAACTGGTTTATTTGTTTTTTACTTTGAACTTTACTTTGAACTTTTTAAAGGACAGAATATAGAAGGCTTTTTTAAAATTATTGATTCACAAAGTGGAGGACTGTCGATCACCTATTAGGAGATGATATTTATGTACCAGTGCTTGCATTCATAATGTTAGAATATCCACAGGTATTTCAGAAAAGTAAAATTATTAATTTTTTACCTATGTTGAGCTGTTTGCTGCTTCTACATATTCTTCATATATATATAAAAAATGAGTATTAAGGAGTTTGCAAACTTAGATTCTGTAAAGAATTAGTAAAAATGTGCTTAAGTCTACTATCCTGTCCGAGTCAAATATCCTTTCTACTGTGATTAGTATTGACTCATTTTGACTGGCAGCTCCTTCAGAAGAAAGAATAGATTGCAAGCCATTGTTTACAGCAAATATTTAGGTGTAGTTAAACTCTATTCTTCCATTCTCTCCCATCTAAGTATCCATCAGTGTTCTCACAATTGGTCACCTACAGGTTAAGAACTGAGGAAAAAAAAAAGTCATGTCCCTCTCCTCTTTCTCCCGAATATTGATTTTCAATATGAAGATTTATTTTGTCTCTAACTTGGAATATCACTGGTAGTACTGGTAACAATAAACACATTTTGTATCTGCAGAACTAATCTGGATCACAGTTAAAAGAAAATACTACCAGTTCATTTGTTATTATTTTTGCTGTATACGAATTCCTTAGTACTGGACTCTCAACTGTTCTTCAGGTGAAATAGTCAAAAACTTTGCATCAAGGAGCATGACAAGATGGAATAATCCAGGAGGTACATAGAGTAAGCCAGTTTTCACTTGCAGAAAAGTGTTGAGAAGAGCTCTTGCAAGAGCCTCACAACAGAACAGAGTTGACCAGTACTGAAGAAGGGCCTAAAGCCAAGACCTTGTATGACTGACTACATTAGTCCAGATGAACAAAAGTCTCCCAGGCTGAGGATTACAGTATATCTTCCCGATAAATGGGCAGAAACATTCAGAAGCACCATAAAAACCACTGCCTAAACTGGTTTAATTCAACATAACTAGTTCAGCATAACTAATGCTTAGTCCAGCATAACTAACAAGACCAGAATGACCTTTCAAGAGCAGCTTTATTTTGGAGTAAGGTAACCAAACTCCTAAACTCAGTAGTCAAAAGTGAGGACAAAAACTCTAGAGAATGTGGAACACAATCCGTCCTGGATGGACACCATTACTACCTTCCATTTCTGTGATGCATTCAGTCTTAAATTCCAAAAAAAAAAAAAAGGGTTTTAGAACCATTTCACAATAGAGGCTATTTGTGATCACTTTCTCTCAGGAGGACAAAGGTGCTGTACCATCGCTAACATAACCTACCACTTATCTGTACCAAGCTTTTACAAAAACAGGTGAAGTCCAGTTTTGTTTTCTGATTCTCTGTCTTGAAATAAAAAACATGTGAAAACAGATATTAGAGAGTTTTCAGAAAATTAAGATTTGGCAGTATAGCCAGACTCTTCTTGTATGCATATATCAACACTCATGGTTAGAAACACGCCATCTGCAACGTATGTGAACGTACACATGGGAGCATGGCATTAGAGCTATGCATGGTACTTTCAACCAAACAGTTTTTTGGTGTTGGAAAGAATGTGCAAAAGCCAAAAACATAGATATGGGTCCAGCAAGGGATCACTAGTCAAGTTGGATCAGTACAATCAGTTCCATGAATCTAGAGGAAGTGTCATTAGTATCAGGAATCTGCCACTACAGAACAGATTTGATAACCACAGGACAGAGGCTGCAAAGGAGCCCAACAGCAGTGCCACAAAGACATTTCAGTAAAGATGAAGAGGTACAAATTCCAACCTTAGACCCCTGTTGAAGCCTAATATCAGTCAATGTCGTCATATAAAGTGCTTCGTAACTCAGACTGTGAAGTGAGAGCCTCATCACACTCCCTGAGTTATAGTTCACCATAAACTTGCCATGCCTAAGCCACATTGGCCCTACTAGGCCATAAACACTGAAGCATTACTAGTCATTGGCAGGCAGGTGAAAACTTACTGAGTTGCAGGCGTAGACAAATCAGAAGTCATTAATAAAAAACCTGCTATGAAATGACATAGTTTAAATGTTTAAAAAAAGGAGAAAATAAATTAAATAACTAAAAAATGAACAACTTTCATCACTAAATAAAAAAAAAAACAAACAACCAAATCAGAAGTAGCCAACCACCCATATCCCAGGGAAAAATGTAATACCAGTGTTTTCTGCAGGACATATTAGCTGGAAATTCAGAAAAAATGTAAAATATTTTATAATTTATATGGTATATACATACCGCTGAGTATGAGGAATTCTTTCTGCATGAAAAGCCAGCAAGTGGCACCTCATTAAACAGGACCTAGACTTAATCTAACTTGGAACAGATAAAAAAGAAAGGATTCATATGAAGCTATCCTGCCTGGGGGTTTAATCTCAGTGCTTTCGAGTATAATGAATGAATTAAGTAGGGCAAGTGATTAACAACAAAGAAGCGATCACATAATAAAAACAGAAATAGTACTGAATTTAGAGCAATGTTTCCATTGTTTATGGACAAGACCCTGCTGTGCTATTTTTATTGTTTTAACTCTTAAAGAATAGGCGAACCATATGACAGCACATGTTCTCCAGGTTCAGATGAAAAGACGTAGGAAAAGGCTGCAAGCAGAATACCTAATGGTGCATAAATAATGGACTGTTCGGATATCAATATTTGTGTCTTTATGAGAATAAAATTCAGTCTGTAGGACTCGCCAATATTTTAAAACATATTTCTCTTAATGATGCATCTGTGGAATAAACACCATCAAAATTATAATGCTTTATGCTACTGGTGTGTGCTACAGCTGGTTTGCCCATCAGCTGAAGCAGCGTGAGGCACGGTCAGAACGATGCGATGCAACTCAGCGCTCAGGTCCTGCACCTCCAGCCAGCCCCCAGCGCTGCCTGCATGGGCAGGGGGAGAGAAGCAGTGCTGCCTTTCATTGCAAGCTTCCTGGCCACACTAGGAACAAGCACACACTCACAGATCACAGGGCTTTGTTTGGGCTTGTGCTTTTAAGGCTGGCGTCACCCAAATTAAGCTGACTGCAAATTAATGTGAGCCAATTCCCATGAGGGTAAATATGAGGTGTAGACAGGTACAAAGCAGCTCCCCCTTCCCCTCAGCTACACCTTAAGGTAAATCATGAAACACTGTGGAGAGTCCAGGCTGCCAGTCTCAATCATGCTATCTAGGCTGCTCTGCTCTAAACAGTTTCTTGAATTGCATTCTTCACCCCAGCTCTAGCATTACTCAGCCCTGCTTACATTATTTAAACCATGTTAAATCACAGGCTCTAGTTTAGGGAGATCCTGAAGGAAACCTACTGAGCAGAGGTCAAGATAACTCGGGGCCAACAGTGAGAAGACTCAGCAGATGTCTCCCTGGCACAGCAAACTCCCAAGTTAGCCTATGTGACATGAAGGACAAATATCCTAAAGACTACCACGGGCACAGATAGTTTCCCCCAGTGAGCTAGGCAGCACTAAGTCAGTCCTTTGCCACCCATCTTTACCTACACAGGCCCAATTTTATTGAAGCAATAGTTCTTCCTGGGTCATCTGTTCTCTTAGCACATGTTGAGCAATATAATGTCTTCAGATCTCGCACACAACAATAGAAAACATAAAACAGGTACCGTCGTGTCCAGCAGATTGAGGCTTGTGATCTCCTGCATGCCCGAGTGAAACTTGAGAACAAATAGCAACCAAATAGTGTATTTTCTTCTACTAAATGAAGGTACCAGTGCAAATAATGTTTCAGGGTCTAACAGGTACCAAACAAATTACACATAATCCTTCTCTCATGGTATTAAATGACAAGAAAGAATATATTTTTCATTGTCTTTTCTTTTGTTGCCTTCGCAAACAGATCTAGTGTATACTGAAGTATGTCTAACAGAGGGATATAAACACAAGCAGCTTGAAATTTGAGATTTCAAGACAGAGTTCACTAGGGGAAAATCCAGATTTTCTCAAGGCACTCGATTGGCTCATAAATTTTGCTTTCCATTCACTAAAGCTTTCAGGAATGAGAAAGAGAGGATAAAGGCTGTAATTGATGGTACAATGCCCACAAGCCTCAACAGATGTGATCCCTCGTAATGAAGCATGTGGGCCTAATTTGGCATTACTTACTACCAGGAGGATCTTATGCAGGGTATCTTTCTAAATCTATGTTTGGTTGGCACCTGTGCCTTGTTGAAACTGGCATAGCACCTTCTGAGTGGGCATAATGCCACTCTAGCAGATGGGCATGAGAGCACATAGGATGCCAGAGACCTAGTATTGCATTTGCAACAAACTTAAAGTAGCAGGGTCTGGGGTCTCATCACAGGAGCCACCCCCTGTTCAGAGCAGGATCAGCTACAAGCAGGCTGCACCTAGGTGGGCTTTGAGTATCTCCAAGGATGGAGACTCCACAGCCTCTCTGAGCAATCTGTTCTGTGTCTGACCACCCCCACAATAAAACATTTTTCCTTATGCTTGAAAGGAATCTTCTGTATTTCAGTTTGTGCCCATTGCCTGTTGTCCTGTCACTGGGCACCACTGAGAAGAGTTTGACTAGGTCTTCATTACTCTTCCATCAGGTATTCATACAGACTTATAAGGTCCTCCTGAGATTCCTCTTTCCCAAGCTGCAGTCCCAGCTCTCTCAGCCTCTCCTCCTATGACAGGTGCTCCAACCCTTTAATCATTTTCATGGTCCTTTGCTGGACTCTCTGCAGTAATTCTGTGTCTTGTACTGGGGAACCCAGCTCTGTACACAGCACACCAGATGTGGCCTCACCAGTTCTGAGCAGATGTGAAGATCACCTCCTTTGAGCTGCTGGCATTGCTCTTCCTTGTGCAGTCCAGGAGGCTGTTGGCCTTCTTTGCCACAAGGGCATATTTCTGGGTCATCCCAGAGTAATGCACACAAGGTAGACACCTAGACAGTCCTTAGGTCTTAAATAACTCTCAGCATCTAAAAGTATCCTCAATGCTTGGGAGATCAAGGTCCTACTAGGAGGCGAGGTGATCAGAGAAAGGAGGGTGAGCCAGAGAGACAGTAGCTCTAGCATAATCCTCAGATACCAGAACTTAGCTTCTCAGCTAAACACATCTCATACTAAAGCCATGAACTACACCTCAAACTGGAAAAAATTATAACTGGAACAACTCTAAACAGCAAAACTGCAGCCTATGGATAAGACATCACTGAACAGTAACTGAAGTAACTCAGCTAATGCCAATTTACAACAGCTGACAACTGTGTCCAGTATGTTAAAATAACCTAATACTTTCCTCTGGTTCTTCAGACCATTAACTGATTAGCTGTCAGGTGTGATGGCACCTCCCTGTAGTAACTCTAAAAGCAATCTAGTCTATTGGGAAAAGATATATCAGATATTAGCCAAATCCCATTCTGGGGGGGAAGATTTAACAACTGAATTAATACTTTCTAGTAGATTTACTTTTTGAACTCCTCATTTTATTTTAGGTCTCTGAATCTATGGGCAGAATTTTCATGCTATATATGCATTTGTATCAACTGACAGTAACTTCACTGTGTGGAGTGATGCAAGATGTGGATGTAGTCCTCATCCTAATATACTACTGCTCAACTTCATAAATATGTGAGTAGACAGCACTAGATTTCACTCTCTCCTAGTGTCAGTGTTTGCTTTGGTCACAGTGTGATCACCTGCTGAAGCAAAGAGAAGACCACTGGAGCCCATAACTTATCTTTTGGTTATTTTTTTTAAGCAGTCTTTGGTGCAAAGGATGCTCCTCTGATTGAAATTCATCACCTGAAAGAGGAATAAATGCATCCTCGATGACAGAATGGTTTATTAATGGTATTCTAATAAAACATTTCACCAAACTCGCAAATCACAGAAACTGCATAGATTGAAGTGAGTCTGTATTTTGAAGTGTATGCATAGTGATTTGCATGATATGCATTGTGTTAAGGTTGAAAACATTATTAACATCTTTGCTCTAAACCTAACAAACCAATTTATTCTAACTGGCATTAATAAAATGTATCATTAGCAAACAGGGGTCAGTGGAAACCACAGCACAGAGAACATGCAGAAGAATAACAGATAGTTCAAGTAAAAAGGATTAAATCTACTTCAAGCTGGCACTATACAAGTGGCTCATCAGAACATTATTCTAACAAATGTAATCTACGATATACCAAAAGTGTAGTAATCTACTATGCTCGGTATTAAAGCAAAAGACTACTTAAGGAAAGTGTTGCAGAACAAAATTATATTAGCTTCTTGGATCATCTTTAATGATAGCAAATTTAAATTATGATATTTATGTGCTCATCTTCTTATCTTCTAAAAATATTCTTATACCAATTAAACTTGCAAATTTTAAATCTGTATTTTGATTTGCTAGAATTTTTGTATTCCAGATTCCAATTATTACCAGTTATTTCCAGCATGATAAATCAATTTTGCTGCCGTTGCCTTTATGTGTTTAGTTATTTGCTTTTAAAACTAACTCGCAATGTTGATAATTTCAGGGAGATAGAGGTTGCAGTGCATTTTGTTACAGTACAGGCTTGATCTTTTCTGTTGGATCCAAATATTTCAGAAATTTCAGTGCTATTAAGCATGTCATTGTGCCATAAAGAAAAATATAAACACAATTAAACACACACATACTCTAAATCACACAACACAGGGAGATAAAATCAAAGAGAAAATAAAGTTGAATAGTCTGCAAGAAGTCCTTGGACAGCTTGGCAGCTCAACCTAAGTTTGTTGTGTCTCAACACACAGTATCATTTCTTCCTCTCTCCCACCATGAACACCCCTAGTCATCTTCCCATTTCACTTCAGTTTTCACATTGCAAAGGCACAAATATTATAAGCTGTCGTGATTTCTAGCCCTATACAAACTTTTAAAACTATTTCATATAGAGAAACCCAAACCATCTCTAAGGATAACATTCAAAAATATTATCAGCATTAATTTTATCGAATTAAGGTTTTTGTGTGGTGTATCTGGGAAGAAGCAAAGTTCTCGTAGATGGTATGCTGAATAAATGAACATTCAAGCACAATAAAGAACACTGAATGAGCCAGATTTTCCTGTGCAGAAGTAAAAAGTTAGATGCTGTTTTCCAGTCTCTCTTGTTCAAGTGTATTCCGTTCTTACACACTAGTGGACTTCCTGTATACTAACACTTGCTACTGAACACAGTCCTTAAGAGGGTTTGGTCTAAATGTCCAAAACCACAAGACAGATTTTCACACTCATTAGGAAACAAATACAGTGAAAACAGAACACTACAAGGGATTGACAGTCTACAGAATGTGCTATAAAACCAGAGAGACAGCAGAATTTTGAAAACAGAAGATCTCCACTAGGATAATCAATTTAAACTCAATGATAATTGTCCAAAATGTGATAATTTTAGTCTCTAAGTGTGTGTTTCATCCAGCCCTTTGAATGCTGTGAAATGGAAAGTCAGTGAATTAAATCTACTGTGAGAAAAATGTGTGCTCTTACAATACTTGGCAAAAATCTGGTACTGGATGAAAGCATGTTAGACTTCAGTTCAGCGTGGATAAGGCAGAGGTAATGCTGGTTGGCAGATGAAAGTGTTCTGAAGAATTGGCAAGGTCTAAGAGTACTCCCTTGGCTGAGAGCATCTGCTAACCCATGGTGAAAGCACTTTATAATCTCAGGGTTTCACTCTTCCTTGCTTCTGGGCTCCAGGTAGCAAGAAGAATAAATCAAACACTGTTTCTCTAATCAACAGGTTAGATCCTTGCCCCTGGGATTCAATCTCTGTCCAGTTTACCTGTTGCCATTTTTGCATCAAACTGGTCTGGACTCTTGGCTATGGTTCAGTCCTACGAATAGACTTTGGCAAGAGTGGGCCAGTGCTGCTCCCTGGAAACAGGAGAGCCCATTAAACATAAAGCTACACCTGCATTTCCTCCTCGCTGCCCCTGCACCCAGCAAAGCAACATTTGCACCACTGTTCACAACCAACAAACAAAAAGCAGCAGGAGCACAATAAAAATAAGCAGCTGTTTAGTGTTGGATCCTTTTGTTTGAAGTTTATGCCCATCAACGCATAGGCCCGCGGTAGGATGCTCTGGTGTCTGAGCGAGCTGCTTCCCTTCTCTACTCTCTACCAAGTGTTGTTTTTCTCTCCTCAGCCTGCCTCTCACTGACCCAGGGACCTGCTGTTTCTATTTCTGAGGAGGGTTTGCACATAAATGTTTAGATTTTGTCAGGTCCACACCTTTGAGAAGTAAATTCTCCCCTTCACCCACTCTCACTGGGCCTCTCACACCCTCAACACACAATGCTGACTGTGCCACATCATAGCAGATATTTAATAAAAATACATACATATTAGGTAAGTATGCATGCCTCAAATAATTTTGACCTAGATAGAAGATGCTTTTGTTAAGTTGCCACATCTATTACCAAGGAGTCAAGTAGGTTATAGTATTCCATGGGTTTCTTTTTACAAGCTTTGCTCTTAAAGAACTTTTGAAACATTGTTCTCTCTCATCAAAGAAGATGAGAAAGAATAGGATTAAGGTGAAGAGAAGTATTTCTTTGAATAGGGAAGATATAATTACACATTTTCCATGACACATGCAGGAAAATGTAATATTGGATAATGCAAGTAACCTCAAATTTTTCATTGTATTTTAATAGAGATTTCTCTTTTAAGATTTTTATATTATATACAGTATATAGTTATGTGTATAGACACTTCTCTCACATAAAAAGATTGAAAAGGGATCAAACAAGAATAAACTCTTCCTCCCTAACCACTAAGGAAGCATGATAAAGAAGGACAATATCAGATTAGCTACAAATTTTCCATCTCATTGTTTCCTGAAAAATAAAGTTTTATAATGAACATACTCCACACAAGCTGTGCAGAGCAAGTATCTCTTCCAAAAATGCACAGAGCAGTAGGAAAAATCAAGCATGGACTCAACGACATCTGTTGTGGCATTGTTATCAAATGCCATCTTTTTTACACAAATCTATAACAGTCACCACTTTTTTGTGTGGAAATATTAGTTTGTCTGCGGCATCTAAAAGTTGGCACAAGAGGACCGACAGATGCTTTGGTTTTACCTCATCTTCAACTTACTTGGCTTCTCATTACACTAGCTACAGCTCGGCAAATTATTCCTCTGCTTTGGAAAGCCGACAAAATGCCATCTGTCTCTGCATGGTTATCAAAACTAATACTGTAACGTGAAAAAACTACGAACTGAAATTGTACCTGGCAACTACATGGCGAGGTCGAGCATCCTGTTAGATTACTCATATACACAAATTTCAGTTAGCGAACACCCACCTATCCCACTGTGTGCTCAGCCTAAGGAACAGCCAGCCTCTGACCTTCCTTGCATGTAACTGTTTCTCATGCCTTTGACATTGACTGACACTAATTATGGCTTAGAATGCAAAATGAGGTAGCTTCTCACCAACTGGGACTCCAAGGTCACTATGATTAGAGTATGAGTAGCTTTTGGTTTTTCTTATAAAAATGAGAGGCTGAATGCATGGAGGAAAGAGGTGGAAAGGTCAAGGAAAGAGAAAGAGCAAGATTACATCAGTGTGGTTCAGTATGTAATCAGGTTGTTCCAACAGCTACAAGATTCATCACTAAGGCTTTAGGGAAAAGAAAACACAAACGAGGTACCATTAGATAAAACAGGAAAAAACCACAAAAAAAAAAGTATGAAAAGGCCTGACAGTCCTACTCTTAATCTGACAGAGAAGAAGCAAGCATCCTCAGACCTTCTGTTCCTTCCTAAACACCACAGAAATTTCTCCACCAACTGGTGCAGCCCATAATAAATACCTCACATAAACACGTGTAACAAAACTTTCTTTTCAGAGGTACTTAAATGCCAGCTTCAGCCAAATACATTTTAGAGGTAAAACTGAGGTGATGATCCTATGGATCAGCAATGGAGAGGTGGTTAAAATCCAGGCTAGTAGCCACTGCCCTCTCTTTCATGGAACTTCTGAGATGCACACTGTTAAAAATAAGAGGGTGGAGTGTAGTTGTTCTCATCCTCCTCCTAAACATCCCCCACTGCTTGTGGTCAGAGACAGGATACAGGTCTTTGGTCTGAAGCAAGATCATGTCGTATTTTTTTTGCAAAGAGAAGAGGTAAATGTAGCCCAAACAAGCTCTGTGTCTTTATTCAGCAAAATGAGTATCAGATCCTACCATACCCTAGGAGCTATAGACTACTCCTAGATACAATATGGCTAAGAAACCATCCCCTGGCCAACCTTATTCATGAACTGAGCAATTGAACCTACATTGCACAAAGCATACAATGCTGATTTTTATTTCATGTTTAAAACGCTACAGAAAGAGCATCAATCTCCCTCTATCATCTGAGATACATTGAACTGATTATTAATTATTTCCAAAATTGCATAAGCTTAGTAATTTTTAATATGAGAAAGGCTGATGCCCAAATCTGCTGTCCCTTATGTATTTTCAGGCTGAAGTTACTCCTGTCTTGCACTGATGCATGACAACAATGAATGTTGATACAAATGTGAGTTTATTTAAAGCTATCCAAGGTAGGGGAACATTCATATGATGAAAAAATGCTTTAGATAAATGTTTGGGTTGGTTTGATTGTTTTTTGGTTTGGGGTTTTTTGGGGGTTTTTTGTTGTTTGTTTGGGTTTTTTTTTTTGTGGAAAGACATTTTTAAGTTTAACTTAAAATCAACATCTACTCTTGAGTTTCTACTGTTTTCCTCTATTCTCATTTACCATGATTTTTTTTTTTTTTTTATTTCTTAAGAAAAAATTTGAGTAAATTACCTACCACCTTCCATGCAGTTCTGGAAACGGTTATAGAGATTCCTTACAGGCATTCATTGTCTGCTTTAGTGAGCAGTCCTATGGCATATGCCTTAAGAATGATGTTACTTTAAGTTGTGCTCTGCTACCCCTTTGAACTGGCACGATAATGTAGGACTACGAAATCATTAATCCCACTGGAATCCCTTTCTGCAGAAGAGGCAGCCTGCATTGCCTATCAGTTACATTCACACCTCATCTAAATGAGTAGAAAAGAACAGAAAGATGGAGAAAGCTCAGAGCTTCCTCTCTTCCTTCAAGGCTCCCTTTTTTCCTTCCATACAACATTCTCCCTTGTGTTCTTGGCTACGCTGTATTATCATGAGCTCCTTGGGAAAAGACCTCTTCTCCCTATCTACAAAGAAATCATTAAAAAACAGTAATGTCTTGGCTTCACTATGTAGTTGGTTTCTCCTTGTATGTTCTTGCTCCCAGCAGTGTTAAGTCCATGTGTAGCTCTTATTCACAGGAAATCCTTTTAGTCTTACAATGAGGTCTTTGTAGAGAGCCTTTGGTGTTATTCTTCTGTATTTGCAAGGACTCCTGAATACCAGGCTGTCTGGGACACGGTATCTAGGGGAATAACTAATATAGACTAAACGTAAACTAATTTTGGAGAACAAAAGCAGCCTTCAAGCTATATGCAAAGTTACTACAGGCTGTTTTTCCAATGAGGGTGAGTGGAAGTGACAATTCTTTTGCACTTAATGAGCCAGAGTAGCAGAGATTAGTGAAACCCTCTAAATTATTTGGCTGTTGAATAAAAATCCAATTTAAATCTTGTGGAAAGTAAGAGCTTTGGTTCAGCTGTAGAATCAGCATGTATAAGCAAGGAAAATAAGCAGTCTTTTAGATTCAGTCCCTAAACTAGTAACAGTTTATTCTATAAAAGCCAAGCACAGATAATGAGAAAAAGAATATGTTAAGAATAAAGAAAAAAGAAATCCTCAGGAGTCCAAGAGGTTTCTTCAATGTTACTAAGTACTTCGTGCAAAACAGTAGCCTTTCTAGAGAAACTGATATGCTTTCCTCTTACACTCCTTTGGGCCAGGGCCTGGCAGGAGACAGCAGCGAAGCCATCATGGCAGCATCAGAAAACATTTCTGCTTACTGGTGTCGCCTGGCAGCACCTATCACAACTTTTCAACCACCTAAGAGACACTATGTGAGGACTTGGGAAAATGAGAGTGCATTGCAAAGGAATGAAACCAGCAGAACAGCAAGAGAAGAGCTAAGAAAAGATTCACAGTATGGAGGACTTCAGTCAAACATTGCCAGACTTTTTCATCTTGGAAAGTCCCACTTCTGCACCAGCCAGGAAAAAATTTTCATTTCTTGTTTTGTTCACAAGCAAAAACTGTAACTTGGCGGTGGTCCATTGCAAACAATAAACACCAACAGAACTTTGCCAGTTACCATAGTGGTTATACATCTTGGAACCTCTCCTTTCCTCTTTACTTTGGTTGTCTGTCTCTGCAGTCTGCAAGCTACTCGGGCCAAGGATTGTCTACTACTTTGATGACCACATATGCCACCTCAGTGAAAAGGAATGCAAAGCTATGTGTACAAATAAATATTGACTTTTGGCCTTCTTGAAAAGTATGATTCCCTAAACGACAAACCAGTCTTAAAAAATGAAAATACACAAGTTCCTCTCTTAGCACAATAAACTGAAATAACACACACACACAGTCTTCCCAAACAGTACTGAAACTGTTAGTTTAGCAGAGCTAATGAAGACTGACTTCCCATGGATTTGTCATCCTTAGACAGATGTAGCCTTTAACTAAAACTGTCTCATCAAGGAACTGGGCATTCACATTCCTCTTCTTTCTGGAATATGTGTCATTGAAACTCAGGATCCAGATCCTATTTTAAGAGGGATAATCATCATGATTTTCCTCTCTATGTTTATGAAACTTGTAACCACACCTCATGGAGCTCTCTGCTTTTCATTAAAACAATCATTACACCCAGATAACAGAAGGAGAGTTCTAGGACATGGTCACATCACTTCATTTCTAAAACAAATAAGGCTCAAAAATCCTATAAAAATCCCAAAGATGGTGGAGTTAGCTCAGGCTACAACTGATGAGGTTTCTCAAGACAGCTAAGCTAATCTAATGCTCAGATGAATCCACAACACCCTCTAGACCATTACTTAATACAAATCTATACAGCACATCACTATGTTCAGTCCTCAGATGGCAGGTCTTTAAGGTGACTGTAAAATTCTCATTAGGCTACTGGGATTATCTCTTCCCTTTATCTCATTTGTTTGTCTCGCTATAAACACTGAAGAAAAGACATGATGAATCAATGAGTGATTCAGATTTTGCCTTCAGACTTTATCATTGGGCATTTATCTACTTTTTGTCTCTAGAGTTTTCTATCCTGCAGTCAATTTATTGTAGTGCTTTTTTCCCTTTCCTTTCCCTCCATTCCCCCAGTACTCTATCGATTTTCACATTTTTACAAATAAGCATAGCAATAAATAAAATTACAAAAGCTCAGGACAGAATCATAGCTGAATAAATACACTCATCAAGAATAAAAAATTGTTGGCTAGACTGGGGAAGTTACAGTTCCCTCATGTACATTCTTTATTATGAAGTGAAAATGTAATTAGCAAAGCGGAAGAATCTCAGAGTCAAGCTTCTGTTTCCCACTTTGCTACTGATGCACTGTGGTCACAAGTGGTGTATTTTAAAGTAATTTCATGGTATTACCCAAGATTGGGGTGAAATAGTTCTAACTCCACTAGCACCACTGCTTGACAAGGAAGTCATTGGATCACCCTTCTGTCACCATCACAACTCCATACAAGATCAGTGGAATAAACACCCATATCTCAGGTTGGCCAAGAGATGTATAAATGGAATGTTGGCGAGCTGATTTTTAACTTCTTGTGTTGAAAAGCCCAGTTAAACAGCACGTACAGGAGTAATGGATCAATATTCCTCTGAATATTCAGCATACTTTACAATGCTAAGTTCTTGTTCCAAAGTATTATGGAATTATTTTGTGACCTTAAGCATTTACAAGATCACAGCATTCTGCTTAGATGTGATGGTAGGACTATTTCACAAGGCAAGAAAAGATCCAGTTTAGTACTTTCTACCAATAGGTTTCTGCTTTCTACATATAGGTTTATATCATAGAATGGTTTGGGTTGGAAGGGACCTCAAAGCTCATCTCGTTCCAACCCCCCATGGGCAGGGACACCTCCCACCAGACCAGGTTGCTCAAAGCCCTGTCCAACTTAGCCTTGAACACTGCCAGGGAGGGGGCAGCCACAACTTCCCTGGGCAACCTGGGCCAGTCTCTCACCACCCTCACAGGAAAAAATTTATTCCTAATGTCTAGTCTAAATCTACCCTCTTCCAGTTTAAAGCCATTGCCCCTTGTTCTATCAATTCCTATATCAGTACAAATAGTCTCCTAATACTTGAAAAAAAATAGGGCACCAAATACATAATGTTTTCTGAAAGCAACTGCTTAGATTCATTTCATAGTCAGTTAAGGTGCTGCATGTTTTGAATATTCTTATATGCTTAGAAATTTTTATAGATTTATCCTTTTTGGAAAAAAAAAAGTCTGCCATTTCACTCAGTCTGAAAACTAGTTATGAGAAATATTTTCAAGTAAAATATCCAATACATCACCTGTTCTTTTTCTGCATAAAAACTCACTTTAAACAGGTTAAGGAAACATGATTTAAAAGTGCCAGTACCTTAATATCCCTAGTATCTCAGGTGTACATTTTCTATGATACAAAGTGATTTAACATTACAGTTGGGCCACAGCAGTACAGGCAAGAAACCTCTCCCTGCATCAAAAAGAAAGCTGTGGTGGGACAATTCGTCACGCCTGCTAACTACGGCTGCCCTCTAGGTACCCACGGCTGTCTCAGGGCAGGAAAGGGGGGGTCCCTTTCCCGGGTGGGGGCTGCTGGGGCAGAGCCCCAGAGGGTCCCCTTCAGCACCTCGGCCAGCGCTCGCAGAGCTTCGACTGTAAAATAAATGTGTGTGCACACGTGTGTGTCTGTACATGCCCGTGTGCCAAGGAGCAGC
Source organism: Podargus strigoides (assembly GCA_028020825.1). Taxonomy (NCBI): domain Eukaryota; kingdom Metazoa; phylum Chordata; class Aves; order Caprimulgiformes; family Podargidae; genus Podargus; species Podargus strigoides. The sequence continues at coordinate 12,825,150 of CM051631.1, forward strand.
CCTAGCACACTGCCAGGAGCCAGCCAAAAGTCATGCCATGACCATGACTGCTTTGTAGGTGTCATACGTGCAATAAGCAACCTGGTCTAGTGGAAGGTGTCCCTGCCCATGGCAGGGGGGTTGGAACTAGATGATTTTTAAGGTCCTTTCCAACCCAAACTATTCTATGATTCTACCAGTCTTTCCCCCCCAAGGGGCCTGGAGCAAGGAGTAGGAGTGGGAGAAGGCAGGGTAATCACTGTGCCCTGCTCCTGTGTGCTCAGTGGTTCAGGCAGTACATGCACAGATGGTTTCAGCTGTGGCCTTGCTCAGAAAACACATTTTTCATTCCTGTCATGAGACACATTTGAAAAACTAAAATACTGAACACAGGTGAAAAATGAACAACAAAGAGAAAGAAATGTCAGGGAGACAAAACTGAAGGAAAACATAAAATGAAAGTTGATACTTGTTTTTTTGCTTCTCACTCTGGCACAAGGACCACAACCCAGTTTTCTTGTGCCTTTTTTAGAGGGAGCAACAATAGGCAATGGGGACAAACCATAAGGTAGCTGGAGGGAAAGTACAGCAGCAATTCACAGCAAGATGCACTTGTTGAAAAAAAAAGTATCTATAATCTCAGTTGAAAATAGGGTAGACTGTGGTTGAGAAATTAACTGTGCTGGACAGCAGAGCTAGGAAATGAAAGCTCCATCTGGATCAGACTGACACTAAAACAAGCTGCAATAAAGTCTGGCAAGTTGACTAAGCTAACCAAAATTCCCAATTAAAAAAAAAAAAAAAACAAAACAACAAAGAACTAAGAAAAACAAAACAGTAGAAGAATTCAAAAAGTTGAAGAATACGGCAACTGTGGGATATGGTGGTGATTTGCATCCCTAGTGTAAGAAGCAGTACAGGAATTGTATAAATGGAGGAAGAATTCACTGTGAATAAAAGTACTTGAAACTTAAATGCTGACAGAGTTGCAAAGGAGATTAATATTGCAGAAGCTGCTCATGCAAAGCTGTGTGGGATGATGATATGAACATCATCATCAGTGACCTCATCCACCATCAGAGAAGCTGCCTCTGGCATAGGAAATAAAGCAATTGCCTCTGAACAGAGGCCTCATTTGGTTTTGATAAATCTTAATGACATGGACAAAACAGGGGAACTTACTGGTATTTTCAGATCAGGATACCTACATCCATATCCACATTTCAGGAAATTTAACAGACTTAATATTTTACTACTATATAAAACAGACTTGATTTAAGTATGCAGCATCTGACAAGAAAACATTACTACTACTAGTCACTTCTGGCTAGCGTCTAGAGAGCAAACGTCACTTATTTTACAGTCTAAGCATACAGAAATCTTACTTCTTCAAGATTGTTCAATTGCCAAGGAGGAAATCAACAATATATAATACATACATAATTTCTAAATTCTGTATTTTAATTCAGTGAGGTCTTTAATTTGTTTGACAGACTTCTATCTTTGCAAAAATGGCCCAGCGTATGTCATAGTAATGTTCCACTCTACATCAAGAATTTCCAGGAGGCCCCAGAAAAGGACAGTCACAAAAAGTTAAAAGCTAAGGACATTTGAAAGGTTAAATTAAAAAAAAAAAAGTGCAAGTACAGAGGGAAGACGATCCCGCCCAAATTTGATTAAAGCTTTCAGCAAAGACTATTCAGTACATATTCCACCTTCAAGGCAAAAATAAAGTTCCTCACTTCAATCAGTGACATAGGATAAGTTGAAATAAATTTCACTAATTGGATGTATTTGAAAAGGTCATTTAAAAATCACCACAAAGTAGACTGCATTACTTGGGCCTAATCCTGCCTTCATGGAAAGCAATGGTGTTCCTGAACTGCCTCAAGTCCTCAACAAGAAAAAACTTGTGTAGATAAGTAGGGTCACAATACGTACTGACATATTATCAGAACAGATTATAACCAGAGATAAGTTTCAATCCCATGTTTCTTTTCTAGATGGGGTACTAAATTGTATTCAACAGAGTGGTACCTGGGAACTGATGAAACAGAGTCCCTCGCTGTGGAAAAAATACTTGCAAATCAGCAAGAGTAAAACATGTGCAGTGATGTATGAATAATGATCAGCTTACTTCTCTTTATTACTACAAGAATCCTTTCTGATTTGCCTCATCTACCTGGGACAAATCTGATGCAGTGGGAAGGAGAGAAATCTCTTCCTTTCAAGGGTACAGGAAGTGCACAGCAGTATTTGGCCTTATCCTCAACAAGAACAAAAACCGTCACGGTGGCGGTTTTACACTTAACATGCAATGTTTGGTCCAGTCTATACAATGCTGAACAAGGAACTAGCAAACCAGTAGCTTCTATATAGGCAGCACCCCGTATAGTCTGGGCACCTGAATTTTTGTCCATTTTTATGAGTCATCTTGCAAGATGAGCTCACAGATTAGGGCTTTTTTGCCCTATCTTCTCTCCCTGGACACATGTAAATATAAAGACATCCCTTGTGTTCAGATTTGCTATTGCCTTGATTTTCCACACGGACTATATTCCATGTTAAATAACAAACTTAGTAATGACTACTAAGAATAAAACCAGCATTTATTTTTTTTTTTTTTTTTTTTTTTTTGTGCAAAGCTTTCTTGCCTCTGGGGGACATTGGGAAGACAAATTCATTAATGCCTGTAAAATGCTGAAAGCTCTGCTCACCACTGGTTTCAGACAAGTATCACCGTGAGAGTAGACTGGCTAGAATGGAAAGAGCAAAAACTGTTTGGTTTGGACCCCACATTAGGAATCTGAATTAACAGAACTGATGAAGGACAAACACTTCTGGTGGAACTAGGAAAGCTGCAGGAGGGAAATACCTGCTGAACTGACCCAGAAAGAGTTAAGAGTCTGATGGAAAAATCCCTACGGGTTTGAACTTAATGTGCAGTGACAATGAGGAAATCCATCTGGATGTAAAGCTGCAAGATATACAAGGCATCACAAAAGGAGGCATTCATGCTTTTTATGAGTTAAGAGTTATTCTATCCAGCATTCGTCATGATACCTTAGATAACATATAATTGTTCTCCAAAGGGTTCTCCATAGAGCACGCATAATGAAGTGGGTTTCAAAAATGCAAGCTTTGGTGGGAAGAGAAGAGAGTGCCTCATGGCAAACATGAATGTTCCTTGCATTTCTAAAGGAGCCACTCTCAGCAATTCACATAAATACTTCACACTGGTAACAGGCATGTCAACAGTCCAGGTTGTATTTAAGATCAGGAAGATAATCAGAGCTCTTGTCCTGCATGTTTTTAAACCCAGGGTGCTGGTCTGAGACTTGCAGACAACCATCTCCAGGAAAAGCTTAGCAGGGTCAGCCATAGTTCCTTCATAAAAGTGCTAGGACTTACAGATCATGAATCTACAGTAAATTAACAAAATCAGTATGGAGTCAGGTCAAGAGCAGCAAAAGCAAGGAGGAGGAATTAAAAGTATTTCACTTCACTTGCAAACTTTCTGAGGCTGTTGATTTTGTATCTCTGAGAGTTCGGGGGCAAAAAGGACCATTCTGTCTTTGCTTGCTTTCAAAATGCAGCTGTTTGCACGAAAGGAGATGGGAGCCTGTGCAGACCCAGCAAAGCACGTGACTGCAGAGCTGAAAAAAGATAAACGAGCCCAACTCCATGAAATCAGGAACATTCAAATTACAGTGTTTGTAGGAAATGGGAAAGACTCTATTTAATTGATATTCACGCCAAGGTGATGAACCAATTATGAGACAAGCTCACAAAACAGTTATGCTGGACACACCTGAGGACTTTGGCATGTCATTTAGTCAGCATTATATCCCTTAGACAGGTGAGGACAATCTTTTAGTATCTCAAAGACACAGCGAACTACCTGACTTATATGTTCATACTTGACGTGCTCTGAAACTGCATAATGTGCTCATTACCGTAACCTTTAAACAGATATTTTATTAAACAGGTTTTTAAATAGTGCAGTTTAGAGGGTGGAATTAACAAGCAAATAAAGTAGAAAAGCAAAGTCAAAATCACAACGAGCAACACACACTGGTTATTCCTTGAGGCTGCTCATGTTTTAAACACCCCCTCTTAGAGCTACTCGGTGCTTTCTGCTGAACATGACAGCGTCCGCTGGTGATTGACACTCAGCCATTACACAGTGCAGTTTTGTCAGCAGGAACTCAACAAAAATGTGAAGCTGAACACCTTTGGATAAGTGTGCACTCCTGAAAATGGCCATAATTTACTCAAGCCTCTTCCATTGATACTGATAGGAGTAACATTTTAAGATAAGCCCATAGGAAAAAACTGTAATTTTCTGGTTTTAAAAAAAAAACTTGTTTCTTTCCCTACTGCTTTTGTGGGAAGAGGAAGCCCCAGGCATCTGACTGCAAGCTCTCAGGCACCCAGTGACTCTGACCTACAGAGCGTAATACAGAGCAATCACACCTCCATGGGGCAGCTATTCAGAGACATTCGAGCTGAAGCAGGTGGATGGGTTCCTTGCTTTTTTGGGTTGTTTTTTTTGTTGATGAGGGTTTTTTTATTTATTTATTTTTTCCTTTTCATCTCTGAATTCCTCAGGCTGGACCAGATTTTTTTCTTCTCTTTTTCTTTATTTTATTTCATTTTTATTATTTCACTTCCTTTTTGTCCCTCCTCAAAGATGCATCAGCACCACTACCAGTCCGAGCTGGGAAAGGAAGGCTACTTCAAGGTCACTGTGTAAAGAGCCCTAATGCTTTTCAGTGAAAGGGAAGAGAAAAGCCATAAGTGGCTTCCTGTTTGTATTCATTGTTTAGGGAAACTCCTTAGGAAGGAAGGAGAAAGTATGCATGGGGGGAAGGATGCAGGGCCAGAGGAAGGGGGAAGGGCCATACTCAAAAAGGCAGTCCAGAAAGATAATAACCCACAAAGAGAAAAAACTTATTGGCATGCTAATAGATGAGTTTGAGTTGGAGAGAGATGAAGGAGACAGATGCAATTCTCCAGAGACACGTAGTTCCCTTGAGGCCAATCAACCATGAAAGGGGCTGGCCATCTTTGACAAGGACAGATATTACAGAAGGGAAGTGGAGGAACTGCTAGAATAAATCGCCATGTGTTTCTTCCTGGATTTCCTCCATGCTGCCGGAGGAGCAGGCTGCACGCAGCAGCTGGTCTTCAGCTCAGCCCTGACATGATCTCATGAGCTAGCCAGTGCTTCTGCTTGCACTGTTCAGGTGGGAAGAGAGGGAGAAAGAAGCTTTTGCCATGGAAGCAATTTTGTAACCTGTTTCCCCTTCCTCCAAGTTTGTATGTTAGTGATCTGCAAATGAGATGCTGACACCAAAGGAGCAAAGGCAGCAGAGGAGTTGGCTGTGTTCATGCACGAGGTGCAATTTTTGTCTCCTAGCATAGGCTTGAGGACCAAGTCCACCACCCCATCTCCAAAACTGTTTCTGTTACCCAGCCCCCTGAACAGTAATGCCTGCCATTAACCTTGGTTTTACACGCACTATTAATAATCCACATTTAAATTGAACTATACTAAACATGTTACAACATTGTTTTACGAGTGAGGAAATACCATATTCAGCCTTAACTGAAGGCCAGATTAAGATGCACATACACAAGGGTGAACCTAAGTTACTACATACTATTTCTTGTTAGCAGAGTATTTTGTAACATTGGTTTTCCTAGGTTTAGGGGTTTATGTTTTCTTTGACTATGTGGGCACAGAAGAGGCAAGGGAAGTGTCATATTTTTTATTTTTATATTGTTTACGAACTACAGACTTGCAGTAGAGCCTTTATACATCATCTTTCAAAACACATTTTGAGTACTGTTGCTGTTGAAATATTAGGTTTCCATACCTATTCACCTACAGTCACTTACAATGACACTATTGTTCTAGGTACCCTACTAACAGCATAAAAGGCAATCTCTATCTCCAAAAATTTATAATCTACAGATTACACATAAAATTCAGGCAAATCTTTTCAAATGGATATTCTTATTTTATTGCTGGAGTATTTAGATATAAATCTTTTTTCCTCAAGTGATACTCTTACTGGAGCCAAGAGCACAACAGTGCCATTAAGAGGAAACTATGTTAAAAGAATACACTGATTTTTTTTAAAAAAAGTAAATATTCATGCAGAGCCATAGAAAATACAGATTATTTTTGTCACAGAGAAACAATGTGAGTGATTAATAATGTGGACATTCTTGAACTTTCATTTCCTCTTGAGTACTGTGATGTTTGTTTTCTGATTCTAAAGTATTCCTACATTTGTTACAGCAACAAGCCTCTCATCTTTAATTATCAGTTTCCCCACAAAACCAGAGAGGTAAAACATATCTAAGCCAAGACAGAGGGCCAAACAATGCCCACCAACTGCCCTATTGCACTGTACTGCAGGGATTCTATGGAGAGATTGCAACACAACAAGAGAGCTAAAAAAAGACAACCCTGGAACCTGAGATAAGGAAGCACTGAGAAAAACAGCAACCACAAGTTCTCATGGGATGAGGCTTGGCTGATGCTGGAGCAAGAAATACATGAAAGAAACAAGTGAACCGCACCCATGAAGTGACAGCTTCTGTTCAGTGATAAAGACCCAGATAGGCTCTCTAAGCCGTGTCTCTGCCTTGGTTATTTATGTCATTCAAATAGGAAAATCTACTGATATATAAACAAGAAGTCTGGAATCAAAAGTGGTTGGTGATTCTCTATTTAATCCTCTGTACAGATTTAAAAAATAGTATACCAAGCACATTCTGTAAGGGAAGTTTAAACTGTGATAAAACCAGTTTCTGACTAAAGGCTAATAAGCATATTATTGCAAGACTATTGACACAGTTAAAATGTGTAAAGTTTCCAGTCTTGACATCTCTGCCCCACCAGTACTTTTGGCAGCAAGGCAAAAAGATCTTGTCATCTCAAAATTGTGTTTGCATATGTATCAATTTCACACAGACAAAAAAAAATAAAAAATCAACCACAGTACGTCCTTGGTGTGCAGCGAAAAAAATACAAAATGAGGGTGGGGCCAAACGATGAATTTGATTCATCCTGAATCCAAAGCCTTATTTAGTTCCCTTATTGTTTGGGTTTTCATTATAACTGTGCTCCTTTAGAACTTCACTGCATTGCCCCCTTAAAATTAAGCTGCTTCCCAATTGTTCTCCCTAAAAGCATATGCAAACAGTAAAATAAAAGAATTCAATTCAGTGTGTCTCTAATCTATGCTATTCCTCTAACTGATGCACTGGGGTTCTATAGGCAATCACGGCACGAATCAAATTCTCATTTCGCATTGATTTCCCTTACCATTTCAACATCAAGTACACAAATTAAACACCCCAATCTCCCGTTACCCCACCAGACTGCGCACTAGTGCTTGGCAGGCCACGCACGTCTTCTGTGGCTTTAAAGACTAAATGGTTCCATTTTAATGAAGTTGTCATCATCAATAAACTTTTACACCTAGAAAGATTCCTGTAGACCCATATTGGCCTGTTGATGTCTGGTGAAGTTGAAAGCAAGCTGAACTTTGTTGGAGAGGTCTTAAAAGGCTCTTCAGTGATGAAAGGAATTGACTTGGATTAGACAATCGGAGGGATGGGTCACATGCTTATTTGTTCCTACTCTAATGAATATCCACAGTACACACCTACTGTTTCATCTCTCCAGAGACAGGTGTTTACACTCCTGATTCAGCTCTGTTCCTACATGCTTTCTTGTACCTGAACCACCTGACCATCCATGTATGAACCTCTCAGCCACGCACTTATTGCTGGTTTGAACCTGTGTTAGGTATATGGGAGTAAGTCCCAGCTGTGCTTTAGATTCATTTGATGTCTCTGCCCTGCGCAGGGAAGATGTGGGTTAAGCAGAGCCCTGCAGTTTCTCACCCACTGTTTCACTGTCAAGAGCAGGAGAGTTCTTGCCCAACTGGGAGAGGATGACAGAGCATCCTGGCACAGGGAACTGCATGGATGTCGAGCCATGCAACCACAAGAAAAGTGCACAAGAGGTGAGGTGCAGTCATAAGAGAGTGGGAGCCTAATAAAATAATAATAAAACCATCTGTTTTGACCCAGCTCCAGGCACTGAGGGTTACTGTACAGCATAAACATACCTTTTTTTTTGGATATGGCTAGGTAAGCTGCTGCTCCTACCTCCAGGAAAACTAAAGTCGTGAGTTAAAGATTTTGGAGATTTACCCTTAACAGCCTCATCTGTCTGCTGGATTATTCAGTAAAATTAGAGCATGGACTATGTTATAGAGGGGAAAAAAGAAACAAAAAAGCACTTGAAAACAAGTTCTTCAAGCACAAAAAGAGTAGTGTAATTAGAAAACATGGTATAAAAAAATGATGAAAACTGCAAGATGGACAGAATTGTAATGACGACATGATTTAGTATGTAGATTAATGCCTTCTAAACCAGACAGGATTGAAAGTCAATACTTCAGTTTATTGATTTTGGCAATGATTTGTATTTCTTACATCTTTCAAAAGTATAAATGAAACACTCTGTATGGAGTTACTGATGAAAAACAGGCTTTATATTTGTAATTTGAAAATTAATAAAAATAATTTAAGCAAACTGAAATGAAGGCAACAATGTAATGATCTACTGTTGATCAAGGCAAGTTTCATGCTTGGAAACTGAGGAAAACTATGAACTGTAAATACTGTTTACAAGAGATCTGTTTTTAAACAAGGTAAGGGAAAAATAGAAGTATGACCTCCAGATGACACACCTTTAAAATTTAAACTGTAAAGAACACTACCATGTTTTCTCTTATTTTAGGCTGTATTCAAAAGTTCCAAATGTTTGCTCTTTAAAAACCCAGCTAGCAAATATAAGCTACTTTTGCAAGTGCATAAGTTGTATGCCTAAAAAATAATCAGTTTAATTCTGCACTGTGCATTGTATGTATGACTCAACCATGATATTTTCCTCGTGCAATGCTCAATATTAATTCTAATCTCAGACTGCTCTCTACTGGTAATAAATTATCTTAAAACTCATTAAATATCTGCAATACCAGAGACATGTAAAGAACTGCAGCTGGCATAAACCCTTTCTTTGAATCAGTGCAGGAATGAGAGCCTTAAGAAGGCAACATGCATTTGAAATGAGGAGTAAAATGCAAATGCTTAACCTAAAAGCTTATTTCACTTTATATTGACACATCACAGCCCTATTCCTGCTCCCACTGAATTTAATACAAAAACCAGCAGCTGTCGCACATTATTTGGTAGGGGCCTGGTCTTTTGAACATGAGTAATTCTTTCTGCACTCAACCAGGATGGGACTTGCAAGAGCTAGATGTGCTGGCTGCCAGTGGAGAACGTGGACAATTTGGTCCTTGTGCTACTTCAGCTTTTCTTGACAACCAAAGATGTCTTTGTGAGTGTTGTGGTCTGAGGCTGGGCTGGCCACTAAACCGACGGCAGATGCTCTCTGTTAACCCCTCTCCCTTCCCAGACAGGGGAAAGGAAAGAAGAAAATCTGGGTTGTAATAGAAGTACTGGCTGATTTGTTTCCTCGCTCTGTGTAAAATTAATCCAGTGTGATAATTGTTTGGAAACACATGGATCACATGAAAAAAATGAAAACTCCTATAGGTCTGGGGAGTTCAAAAGCATCTCTCATCATGGGATCTTGCTTCCATTGAACTGAACTGGGTTTAATTTATTTCATAGTCTAGTAAGAACTTTAACAAACTAAATCTGAGTTGCTCTGTGACTGCAGAATAATTTAGACAGTGTTGGGGATCTTTTTAAGCTGAGAGAGTCTACATTGTGTAGGCTCTCTGTGTGCATCACAGCATTGCGTGACAATCCTTTCCAGCAGGATCATTAGAAGGATGATGCCATAGGTGCCCCTACAGATGACAGTCTCAAGGGCTGTGCTAGAGGACCCCTTCTCAGGTGGGCCCTTACCCCACAGTGGTACTCTTAGCTGTGTTCAGGGAATCAAAATCAAGGCAAGGTCTTACTACACAATTGAACTGCACTTCCTAAAAGGGAAATAGCCACTGAATTTCAGAGGACTGATATACACCAGCTATCACCCTATTGAAGCAGCTTGTCCAAAAACGCTTCTTTCCTCTAGTGTCACTGTAAGAAACTGATGATTATTGTCAATAAAATAGACAATACAACATTATATACTGAGCTGTTCAGGAAACAGTTTAGTGCAACTCAGCATCGAGTTACACACCACCCCATCACAATACCAATGTAAAAAGAACACACTGGTGGAAAATGTAAAAAATTCTAAAAATGAAAAAACCAAAACCTAACCCCCCAAAAGACCTCATAAAACCAGGCATTGTTCCAACCATCAGCCAAACAACTCGGGTTGGAGAATTTACTGCCCAATTATTATGTGACCAGTTATTGGACAGAGTTGACAAATATTTCCTCCGCTTTCCTTTGCTTCAGAGTTGGTACAGCTCTTCTGCCTTTTGGAAGAACTGGAGCTCTTGCCAGACAGCTTGGCACTGCTCTAATTGACAATTTCAGGGCAGTAAATTAGCAGGGTTTTTCATGTTGTTTTACTTCTAATTTTAATCAGACATACAACTACTTGGCACACCCAGCCACACACTGTTCCGTGCAAGTTCACAGTGCCTCCATAAAAATACCCTCATTGAAATGTAACTTAACTTTAAAAGAGTCACACAAAAGCAATGTGCTGACTAAATGCGCTCGTACGGTGCATTGAGAGACTGTGAATTCCAATTTCAGCCATGCCAGTCATTTGGCATTAAAATATGCACCAGCTGTGAGTGTTTGGATCTCGATAAGTCAGAGTGTGCTGGAAAGCTGACAAGATACTGCTGTGAAAATGTTTCCAGCCCCTAATCTCTGCTGTCTCCTCTTTTCCATATTTTGCTACCCATGTTGGTGCATAATGCAGGGAGAAATAAATGCAAAATCCAAGGAAGATGTGCATGGGGTGACACCAAGTATTTATAGAACTTGTAAGATAGTGCAGCCACTCACACAGCTCTGGACTCTTCTTTGATGAGTTGTCTCTGGTCAACCTTTCTAAATTGCTGATTTATTTTCCTTACATGAGGAAGAGCTCTGTATGAGTAAAACCAGGAGATGTAACGTTGCTGGGAAAGGGAGGAGTAGTGGGAGTGAAAGCTGCAGAGCGCCCTTCAAACTGGGACACTAGCTGCTGTCAGAGGAACTGAAAAAATGAGTCTCAACAAGGAAGTATTTTTGGACCGATTTATCAGTATAGCATATCATATCATTCAGTAAACTCTGTTTTGAGCAAATATTTCTTTCCCTTCTCTCTATTATTTATTCATACCCACATTAAATCTCATACACAAGTCACCAGATTCTAACCTGCTGAGGAGGGCAAAGCAGTGTGCTTCCCATCTGTTCTACTCCACCAACAAATGCTGTGCATCTTATCCTGCCTTTCTAGAAGGAAAATCTTCCTCCCTTGTCACAGCCATCTTCCCAGCCACATAACAGGGGTGTGGAAGCATGGGTGGAGAAGGCTGCAGCTTCACTTGAGCCTGAACCTTTCATAGCAGAAAGCTGAAACAGGACCTTAAGCAGTCCTTTGTGACCTGATTTAGGTATTCCTGCTCTGGCAGGGGGATTGGACTAGATGATCTTTTGAGGTCCCTTCCAATCCCTGACATTCTGTGATTCTGTGTGAAATGCAATGAGCCACTGCTTGGTTTGCAGCAGTCTCAGCTGCTTTGAGGTTGAGCTCTGTGCTCTATAGAGGGTAACCACACCATTATCCTCCTCACTTCTCTGCCAGTTTCAAGGGATACAAGAAAGGACAACCACACAGAACCTGAGCAGGTTGGCAGAAAGCAGGAACTCTTCAGTCTACACCCCAGTTTCCCTCCCCCTTTGCTTTGCAAATGTCAGGCTTAGAGGAAAGGTGAGGGCTGGTGAGCAGAAGGGCTAGAACAGCAAGCCATGACTGAGGACTGCTCTAGCTGTCAGAGAAGGACAGCCTGCAGAAGGGCAGGGGGCTGATGCAGGAGCTACAGGACTTCTCCATGCCAACATAAGACATTCAAATTCTTTACTATCTAGATGAAATTTTTGAAAGCTGGCAGGATTTTCACTTTAGCTCAAGGATGTTTCAGTAATATAAAGACCTCATAAACCCTCTAGCCTGGGGAGAATTTCATCCATCAAAGTGAGGTAGAGAAGTAGCAGAATCATGCGTTTATCTAAAGGTGCAACTGTATTCCCCCCCTGGAGCCATCCCCAGTTATTTCCATGAATGCAGCTTCAGCTAGGGAACACCCTCCCCACCCTACACATGTACTCACACTGTAAAATATCAATTAATATTTTTTCAAAATTGTGAGCAAGTAGGAGGATGATACTAATTACAGAACCTGGCATTAAAGAGAAACCGCTATGCTAAATTTTTTTCCCCAAATGAGGTCTGTAGGGGAATAATGTGAATTAAGGTACATGCACAAAATTCTGAGCTAGCCAAGGCAGCGTTTTATAATCAAAAGACCATTCCACAAATGCAAAGGTCACCTTACATAAAACTGAGCACAACTGAAAAGAAGTCATTTGATAAATCAAAACCAGAAGCAGACTTTTTTTCTCCTTCTCACAGAAATAATAATAAAAAAAATAAATGCCTTACGGCCAATGTCTAAAAGTGAAAAAGCAATCAGGTGCAACAGCTAAATCCTGAGGAGTTTCCCATTTCAAGTCAAGCTCACTGCAGGGAAAACAGAGCAAACTAATTATGATGTAAATCCACAATGAATGATGCAGAAATAGTATGCAATGTAAACAATAATTTTGAAATTCCCAGTTTATATCAGCACTGATCTGTTTTATACACTCCAGAAGTATAACTCAGAAAAGATATTTTTGTACTAATGAGAGACTTCTACTTTTTAATCAAAGAATAAATTAAAGCATTTTCAAAAGCATGCCAGCCTCATTAATTAGTTCCATTAAAATGTAAAAGATGAGTACATACATTTGCCTCACTTTGCACTTGCATCTCTTTACCTTAAATATCCTATCATGTATTATTACAGGCATGGCTGGAAAATAACATCTGTTATTAATATTCCTTGACACCTCTCATTAGAAGATCCTGCATTCAATTGTTTACAATTTATCTATCTCAATTATAATTATTTGGGCTGAAGTTTCCACAGTGGGCATTTTAGAGAATTTCAGTCAAAACATTTCTGCTTTTTCCAAAGATGAGAAAAAGGAAAATAAAGCATTTTATCTGTGTCAAGAAATCCTAGCAATTGCCTCTTGAACATTAAAAAAAAGGAAATTAATTCATTCCAGAAAACACATTTTGAGAAAGGTTTGAAATTTAAGAGAAGGCTACTTCATGCTGTCCATATGAACATCCACTGGCATTTAGGAAGTTATAATCCATTCTGTTTTTCATAAATCAATTTATTCGTCAAAGGTGGACTGAGTCTTTTAACTTTACTCTTTGATTGCACCAAGCTCTAAGTAAGAAAGAGCCAGGATGGGGATACTGCTGACTGTCCCCCAGGTACAATGACTTCCACTATAAGCTCCCTCTTCCACCAGGTTAGAAGCTCCATTTGCTTGTGACAAATCTCACATTTCCCCAAGCAGAAGATGATAGAATACCATCCGGGCAGCTTCTCTTAGCTGAAGTGAGGGAGATCTCTGCGGATTCAGGCATTTCAGCACTTTCAATCAACTGATACCTCCAGTAGGTATTAGGACAATGCCTCAGGACAGAATTGTTACATATTCAGTTCTCTTTTCAAAAGCTAGAAAATCACCCAAATCAAATACCCACACACTATTTTCTGAAATGCCTTTGGATGGCCACACTTATCACTCAAAAGGGAGGAAATGCTAAATTTAAGCATGTCTCTGCAACCATAAGTCATTCTTCTTTTTGTAAGAATTATCCTATTTTCCCACAGGACCAATTTCATCCAGTGCACAGCAGGAATCACATTCACAAAATGAGCAACGATTCAATAATTTCTCCTTCTGTCACTGTTCATTACTGGTCTGGAGCCTTATTTTTTGCATACTATTTAGACCAAGTTCTAAAACCGGCATTGTTTCTGTGTTTGCCAGTGCAATATCAGACCATTTCCAACACACTAATTGACTTATTTTCACAATTTCCCTCTGAGATAAGAGGGTTTATTATTCTCATTTAAAAAGAGCAAATTAAGTCATTGAGTCCTATTGTGTGTGTGGCAGAAGCTGAAGGAGAAGTTCTAAAGAAAAAGTCAATGAGTACAGGGGAGGAAAAAAGCGCTATATGTTTATTTACTGACCACACTCACAAATTGGAGAATTGGATCCACGTCTAACACTGCATTTCTACACACAACTAATTGAACCTGCAAAGATGTGGTCCCCATTATCTGCAAACACGAGATGCCAATAACACTTGTGCATCAAGGCTAACAGTCTGGTTTGCAAAGCTCCACCAGCTTGTGAGGACACATGCTGACTTGTAGCAAGGAGATGTATTGATGTTACTAAGGGGCAGACTACAGAAAGTTGCACAAGATCTACTACAGCCTGACAGACAGTGGTCTGACCGCAAACGTGTGCCCAGCAACTTACCAACCAAGCCCTTGGCTGACCTTCCAACCAAATGGGCACTAGCATTGTTTGGTCAGAACGCTCAGCAGCTTGCTCTAGCTCTAGATTCATGTTCTAATTAAGGTCATTTTTGAAGGCAGCCCTGGCTGCTTGGGACAAGTCTTGCTGCAGGTCCTGAGCCCCCTCCTGGCCCATGCAGCCACGCATGCTGCAGGCAGGGCTGGAGCAGCTGTGCTTTTCATGAGCAAGGCAATTCCATTAAACTAACAGCTGTGAATGGAGCAGGAATTTACTTTACTGCGACTTTATTTTCTGTGATTTTATCTACTTATCTTTACTGAATAAAGCAATTTGAGTCCGATTTTATTGTCTCATCGGTAAGACTAACAGGTGTCCCAGTTGCAAGTTACCAGTAGATGCACGTTTCCTCTGACACTGAAGGAACGACTTCAGACCTTTTGGTTCTATATCAAATAAATTGATCCTTTAGAGAGGAAAAAACAGCAAGAAAATGTTTGTTTATTACAGTATTAGCACTAGACATTAATTGATAAGAGTAGCAAACCCAGCCCATTGTTATTGTAAATGTAGAAATAGTATAAAAATGGAATTTCTCAGAGTAAGCATACAAAAAACTCTCCTTGTGATTCTAAGCCCTAGTCTGTGTGGGCTGACAGTACCACCACATTTACTGCATGCTGACAGCTGAGTTAAGAAGTGTAACACTATGATACAGAGGTGTCAAGATTGCTGAAATTAATACTGGGATGTGTGGTGTTTAGCTTGTTGACTCAGCTGACTTAGGTGTGTTAGAGGAGCAGTATCATATGACAGTAGAGGGACTGCAATTTAGCATAAAGTAAAGCTATTTCTTTTTGGAAAGATTTCTGATGCTTTCTTAGAAAATGTATATTTTATACCAGAATTTTAGCTGAAGATATCAGTTTCCTGCACAGGCATATGTCTGTTATTATAGACGAGGAAAATGTAGCAGAGATGGAGCTACTTGGAAGGAGAGCAGCCAAGTGAATGATTTAGGATTCTGAATTACAATGCTCTACTCCCATTCCTCTGCTCTAACCAAGAGACACTAAGCCTTGGAAGACAAAGGCTTTTTATTGTTGCAATAAGCGGTATCCTCTCAGAGTCAGTCGTTGTCACTGAGCTGAACAAGATGACTCAGAACCAGGCTGTAAGGCTGAGAAGAGATTCCAGAACCTCCTGTATCAAGAGAGTGTATGTTTACTGCTTGTTCAGAGGAGAGGCTGTTCAGCACAAACAATTGAGGATGCGGTGTCAAGTTGAGCAGTTTCAACAACATCCAGCAGAGATAACTGTAGCTCTCTGCCATACATGTTATCAAATCCCTTGCAATGGCTTACATACTCTGTAACTATTAAGGGTGAAAGGACCTTGATACCTGGAGAGATATTAACAGAGTATTTTCTCTTTTTTCTTTTTATAAGCTAACTTAGTCTGATGTGGGAGATCACTAGGGTATCTCAAAGTCAGTAAACATACTTAGGTAACAAACCTGCTGTTCTGAACCACATACAAAAGACAAAATTGTCTTCTATTGAAATTGTTCCAGTATAGGTGAATCAAAATTTGGATCTAGAATTTCATGTTCTTTTTGAGGGGAGAGGAAGAGCGGAATCGCGTGTCTTACCCAGAGAACTGCTAAACACTTGGCATTTTCTTTGACTCAGGGACCTCTTGAGATCAGCTGGAATCTTGGGATGTTAACAGAAAGCCTCAGACATCCACAACAATGAGCATACTGAGCTACTGACACAGATACCATGGTTTCCTGCATAAATACTGCTTTCTTCCCATCCAAGAACATGAAATTCTTACTGACTAAACCTTAGGGTAGACTACATTTTAACAACTGTAGTATGAGAGCTGACCCTACTGCAATGAACTCCAGCGTTCCCTCATCAAATTATGTTTCCTCAGAACCTCTCCTTGGGGATGTATTTTCAAGCAGGGAAAGGGAGAAAACAACCTGTTGTCAGACCTCACCTCTACCCACTGGTCTCCAAACAGCTCACCCAAAATTTATGGAGTAAATGGCAGTATTTTCCTTAGTTCCAGCAGTATTAATGTAGCCATGTTAAGTTTTTGCTTGTTCAGTAGGTGTTTGTAAGCTTTGCAGCTCATTACTGCTTCAAAACAATGACCTTCCCATGTGATCTTGTACGCACTGGAGCTAATGACAGCACTCCCATTAACCACTCAAGGACACAAAGCGACTGTGCAAGTTCTGTATTTAGGGTCTCCATGGAATAGGATTCAACTGGAACAACCAACAAAACAGTACACAAGTGCAAGCCATAACAGATGTGCCTTGCTACTGTCCATCAGGAAACTGTTGTACCACACTTACTAAACAGAAATCATGAGAACTTTTGAAGAAGAACTGGAAGCACATTTTTTGAAAAATTGTCACTCTTCTTTCTTACTATGGGGAGAAAATGCATTCCACTAGGAAACTTAGAATTGCCTCCAGAAAACATTCTAACATTCTAACATTCACATTTCGTCAGATAAGCTTGAGTCAAGGATGTAACTAAGGAAAAGATGAGCAGGGCTTGCTCCTACTAAAATTAGGGGCTCACTCAGCCTGAGCAGGTACACAAGAAATGGTAACATAGAGTTGTTAAAGACAGATACATTAACTTAAAAACTGTCTTGTGTTAACCTGACATGAAGAAGGTGATTAACTGCTTGTTTCTGCTCTATACAGATAAAGACATTATATCTTTATATCTATCTACACCTAAATCTACATATCCCTATCTATCTATAATTAGGTTCCGCTTGAATTTTTCTTCTTGGTTTAAAAATATTTCACTGGGCTACTAGTTACAGCAAAAGGAAAATTACCAAAATGTCTCAAACATCCTAGGCATCCACATGTGTTAGCTCTTCATAATATGCACACAGATATTTATGTTCCAGGCTCCACAACAGTCACATTATGATTTTAAGTGCATATCTCCTACAGACAAAGAAATCTGAGGTTGTCAGTCATTACATTCATGTTACCTGAACATCTTGCTTTTTACTAAAGTTTCCACGCACAAGCAATATTAACATCTGTTTCAAGGATCTCTGCTGGAATTGTAGCTTCACACAGCCAAATTGCCTATGCTTCCACTGAGGAAATGGCTATTTATTTTATGCAGCCATCTGGGCTCTAAATAGTATGTTTTGTCATTTGTGGTCTTGTTTTTCAGGGTTTCTTGTATGAAATTTGATTCCTTCATAACTTATTTCTTCTGTAAATGACATTTTTTTTAGTAATCAAACTTGTGAATGAATGTTTCATAAGAGATTTACAACATCAGTGTCAATTCATAAATATTTTGGATCTAGAGCCAAACCCTAATTGCAACAGCTTTGATGGTCTACATTTATTTATTTATTTTTCTGTGGAATCATATGTAAAAATAGTCTTTATGAAACCCTCTCCCAGTTAGATGAATGACACATGTTTTTGCAGAATTTAATACTTCAGGATGACACCAATCAAGTTGTTTGCATGGTTTGAACACAGACTCTCGCAGTCTCAGAGCCCAGACCCCATCTTTTCAAACAGAGGGACCGATGGTAATGACTAACAGAAAAAAAAAAGATATTCACAAATCTTTTACCTACAGTTCACTATTTTTTCTTGGATTATGATAGAAATGCAAATACTTTATTTCCCTCCTCATATCATACCTTCTCAGATTTCCTCTTAATTGATTTTAGTCTCAGAGTTACACGTCACAACCCGGAAAGTATCTTAGGTCACTTACAGAAATGGTCTGAATCACAGACGAGAAGAGACAACTTTCCCAATCCCTGTTTGCTGTAGTCACAAACTAGTTTGTGTTACACCACAGAGCTCACTAACTGACATCAGGACACCAAAAGCAGGACTCCAAGCACCCTCAAATCTGCTCGTTGTTCTCTAGATACACAACCAACATTCCCCTTTCACCCATGAGAAAGAAAGAGAGTTCTCTGCAACATAGACCTAAGACTCCACCTTTCCACACAAGCAAGCCAAGGGATCTCTTTTCCCAGACTTCTACCTCACACAGGGGCAAACACCACAACACTCCATCCTCTGCTCTTCCCTGGCCACATCCTCCAGCAAGGGAGGGAGGTTTTCACTCACTCTTCCCACCAAGGGTTAATTTCCTTCCCACTGTTACTCGCTCTGTCAAGGAGGCCAGCCATACTAACTAGCTCATGCTAACCAAGCTGCCCATTCCTCTTTGTGAAATGGTGAGAGGGATAGAGCAAGCAACAAGCTACACCACAAAGAAAAAAGAGACCATAGGGAAGCACATGGATAAACTCATGGATATAAGCTCATTTAGTTTACTCTCCTCCTCCTCACAGTCTAATCACTGAGCAGAAGAAACAGCCCTGGTCTCTCACCCCTTCATTAACTGTGCTATATCCACTCCTAAAGATCCTAAACATACATTTCAAACTTTAGGAGATACAGAAGAACATATTACTATCAACTCCTTAGATTAATTTATTTTGTTCCACTTACCTTGACCATCATTTTATATTACTTGTCTTCCTCACCAGCTCTGCACAGTTCATCCTGTTTCCACTCCCCTGTCTTGTTCTTTACCTTCTTTTCACTCAGGTGCAGTGGCCTCACCATCAGGTTCATTGTCTTCACCTGGAGCAGCCATTAAGTGGCAGATGGCTGCTGGCAAATGTTTTCCATGCAGCAATCTCAACCTCTTCCTCCAAGCTATTTCTTAAAACCTCTTCTTTCAAGAATACTTTTACATAATCAACATACTTTCAAAGACACAGTTAACACAGAAAACCCAAAGCCTGTTTTATTCAAACAGAATGCAAAAAGGAAAAATATATTGAGTAATTCAAGACTATATGTAGTATCAGAAATTCCACAAACTTCCATAAAGCCTTAATTCAATGCTGGCTGTTTCTGGAGCTGGCATGTAGTTTCTCTTCCTCCAAAGCATCAGTTTCAAACTGTACGCTTCCAATTTATCGAACCATGATTGGGATAGAAGGAGGAGGCTATCACAAACACAGAGAAATGTATTAATAGCAGGTTTGCCTAGACTCCTGTCAACAGGTCCACAGCATTTGTAAGGAGACAATCAAATCTGAAAGGAGACAAAAGCCTTTTCAGCTGGTTGTCTGAATGAATCAAGAAATTATTCTTTCCTCTGAGGCTAAACTCAAGACAGATTGGCAGAATTCTCCCCTTGCTCAGCATGAGTAGAACAGGTCTGAGCAGCTCTGCCACTTCAGGAGCCTGGTCTGTACAGGAAGCTCTACCTCTCTTTGCTTCTGCCTGTGTCATAAACCACTGGTCTCTTAAATGCCTGAGTACTTTCCTTTAAATGGGGTCCTGGAGCTCGGGAAGGTGACACCTAGGAGAAGGCTCAGGTTCAGTGATCATCTGTGTAAATGATCTAGTTCACGCACTAGAAGGCAATTAAAAGCTAGGTGTGGATGTGAAAGGCACTGGTTGGTTGGAGGGAGGTATGATAACTGCCAGCATACTACCTGGTTCAGGTAAGTGCTGTTCCCATTCACTGGGAAGCATGAGCAAATTCTCCTTAAAATAAAGTGGAGGAGCAAACAAGACACTGCTGCTGACTGCATACGTAACTTCAGGCCAAGACCAGAGAACACCTTCCCTACCCTGTAAAGATGAGTAAAACCAAATTTTATTACAGATTATAGGGGCTTACTAAAGCAGTCTGACCACGTGATGTACTAAGAGTACTTATGATCTACCCATCTTATTCGTAGTAGTCATTAAGGTGCTATATCTGTGACAGGCTTAATAAGAAGGTGAAGAGTGAATGGGAAAGAAAAAGTCATATACCTGTCTCATCATTCACCATTCCCTATATGACTAGGATGTCTATATGGGGAGAAGAGAGTAATGGAGAGAGAATTAAAGCACAGAATTAAAGGGGGAAGCGAGTATCCTTGCACTACACTAAAGCATGGGTCTCCTAAGTGGGGTGCATGCACTCACGGGGGTACACAAGACAGGCCATTAGAGAGAAGAAAATATTATTCATATCATTAATAAAATGAAAAAGAATAAAACCAGTGTTTATTCCATCTTATCTCATGATATTTTTATTTTTGTGTATGTTTTATATGGCACATACTATACTAGTACAGTAGTAGGGGTACATGCTCAAAAATATTGTACAGATTGGGGGTATGTAATCAAAAAGTTTGGAAATCCAAAGGACTGGTCTTGCAGGTAGCACTAGGTCAGCTCTGAAACTAGAAGTAGTACTGAAACAACAAATCAGCTGGAGCAGGTGTTAGTTATCCTATGCATAAAACCAGTGCTAGGACCTGAACATCAGCCCATGTGGAGATCACAGTAAAGTGAACAATCCTCTGGGTGGTAAAGATACACCCACAAAACATGGAAAACTCAGTTACTTGTTATGCCTCTTGCTGCTGTTCCAAATAATGGCATAAATGTGAGATTCATGCTGTAACAGCTCTAACCTATCAAGATGAACTATAGATGATGTTTTAAACTTAACACAGTATTTTGTACAGACTTTGCAAATTCTAAGCATGTCATTCAGTATTGGCTGTATGCTTCTTAACAGCATTAAGCAAACAGAAAGGCAATTGTTCTAAGAAAAAAAAAATTGTTGAAATATCAGAATATGAAAATTGATGCAGTAGATAATTCCTGTGGGTTTATGCTTGCATTCTTAACAGTATATATTACTTAATTGATAGATCATAACAGCTCATTTAGAGCTGTTTGGTCTATTGCATAAATATGTGGTCAAGAGCTCTTTAATGCACACCACTGTTACTGTAGACCATAACAGCTGCTTTGGAGCTGTCAGCCTAGTTTGTCACAATCTATTTTAATCTGAAAAAAAATCTCAATTACTTTGTACTTGCCAACATGCAATTTAAGCCAATTGTTTGGTGCCATAGCTGAGCATTGTTTGAGCATGGGAGGTGAAATACTAAAGCAACTACGAAGAGCAGGCATCACTATCATCAGACAAATCACAGGGGACTCAAATTCAAAGTTAATAACAGAGATGCTTGCCATGTGTTTACAGAGGACAAACAATGAGAAAAGATAGGATGAGAGACAGATTGTTGCTCTCTAACTCTGTACTCAGCTACTTTCAAAACCTATGAGGAACCATTAATGTTACGTTTATTGTTAAAAAGCAATATCTGCTTGCTACTCTCACTTCCCAGCTCAACTGCCTGGTGCCAGCCAGCTGAGAAGGCTCTGCTGGGAAAGGGAGTGCAGCCCAGCTCATCCATTGCAGCAATGAGTTTGGATCTAACCAGCATATTGAGAGCTTCCAGTACAGGAACTCAATGGAAAGAGTGGGACCACCTTTTCCCTTTCCTGTCTTTTGGCCCTTTGGCAGATGACATTCCCTCTCCTCTGCCCTGTAAGTACAGACAAGTGGTTAAGGTGGTCAGGCATGGGCACGTAACTTTGCAGGTAAGAAATGTATGGAGTTTGGGAAGCAGATTGTAGCTTTAAGTACAGGCAAAAGCGAATATAAATGCTCAGAAACCCAGCTGCCTGTCTCTGCCAGCCTCTCTGCTCAGAACGTGATTCTCTATAATCATGTCATTCAAAGAGACTTTTGCTAAGTACTGAGGGAAAAGTGGCTTCCTTTGGTGAGGGAAGGAAAATGCCTGTTGCTGCAAGCTATCCATCACCTTAAAAAACTCCAAGATGTACTAAAGCTCCCTAAATTTTTATTCCCAACAGAGCCAGATAAAACCAGTGTTTTCTTGACAGGCACTCCTCCCGTGTTAAAAATCTACTTCCTAGCACAGTTTTGCAGACATCCATCTGCCTGCTAGCTTGGATAATAAATAAATGCCGATCACATCTTTATTTGAGAAAGATTTTCTTCTTGCTGCTTTCCTTCTTTTTCCTTGCACATCTGGGGAAAGATACCCTTCCCCCCAGCCAGGAAATAGCCATTTTGAGGTAAGACCTTAAAATTGATGATTTTGAAAGTTTTCCCTATTGCCATGCTGTTCTGCTCCTGCATTCCTGTGGTGCCAACAGATGAAGTTGTAAGCCTGCTCGCCTCCCTGCATCTAATCCTGATACTACTCAGCAGCAGGGAAGGTGGGCAAATGTTCACTAGCAGTTGTTGGCAAAGAAACACAGCAGGATTTAAACTGGATGACGCCACTGCATGTGTAAAACAACCATTTGAGCAAATGCTGCTATAGCAGCATCTTTAACCAGTAAAAGAGAACTTGCTGTTAACCTTTTGCTTCCTAGCTAGCTGCACTGATGAGTGATGATTAATTTTAGTTACGATTTTTTTAAAAAAAATCCAGGCTTATTGATAAATAAGATAAATGCTTGTAGCAGTTGCTGTGACAGGCTTTTATATGTAACCACACTAACAAAAATAAATTGCAAAAGCCAAATGGGAATAAGATTCTGTTACATTCTGGTAAAATGTTCCATGCCGTTTTTCACAGGGTTGTTTTTCCCATGATCTTCCTTTCCAGCTCACACAGCCTGGTCTTTAGTTGATGTACCCCAAATCCAGATGTTTCACGGTTTAACCATAGTCATTTCATAGCATTCTAGGACTGTTATGAATGAGGAGGACCATAACAGTAATTTTCCATGCTTATCTATCCACTATTCAAAAGCTTAATCTCTGTCACCTACTGTGTCATCAAAATAACTGGTCAACACCATCCCAATAACTGTTTTTCCCCAGATTCTCAGGTTTCCTTGCTTCTGATAGCTGTTCATACAGACCATAAGAGCTCCCTCTCCTTCAAACAGAGCTCTTTAAAGTTATCAGTTTGGTATCTGAGAAATATAACTTGAAATAACTTCAAGTATCAGCTAACAACGCACTCAATGCTAGGAACAGGAATTGATTTTTTTCTGCCCTTCCTTGAAGATGATGGGGAAAAAATGCATCACAGCCAGCCACAATTCCTGTTTGCTTAGTTACTGCAATTCATAAGGCTGTGTTTAATTGCAGAAATTGCTTGTCAGTAATACTGCTGCCTACGTGGTGCATTTAACTGAGGCAGGGCTTTCCCATTAGGAAATGTACACAAGGGCTTTTATATCTGTATATTATCTCCCTAGATCTCTTAGCTGTGCAGCAAGTCCTAAGCACAGGATGTTAGCTGTCCTTTCAGTTGGCTTAGTTCTTCCATCCCATATTTAGATCATGCATGTTAGTGCTGGACCAAGTACCTTGAATAAGAAAACAGCAAAAACCTTAACAGGAGCCTGGGCAAGAGAACAGTGATAAATGGTAGGCCAAGCAGATACATCAGGAAACTCTTTTTCTAAAGGAAAGTTGTTTTAAGCATTTCACTTCAACTCACCCAATGGTCTATACTAGGTGGAATATTGAACAGCTCCAGCCTTACAGACTGCAAACCCACATACTTGAAACCAGGGAGATGGGATGCAGCAGGTCTGTAACACCCATAGCCATGCTCCCTCTTAGAGGGCAGCTCTTTGTAGAATTGCCATCACCTTTCACACATTGCCTGAATGTCCCTGACACTACCAAACCCACAAAGGTTCCTGCCAGTAGAGCGGCGGTGGTTGATACTACAGAGGAACAGCTGTTGTGGAGTGAAGCTCTGTTCCACTCACCTGTACGCAGAACAGAGCACACACACACTCAAAGATTTCTCTGCTCGGATGGGAGATACATGTAGGATAGTGGATTCTGCAATGGAGCAGTGCAGTAAGAAACACGTCCTTTGTGCAGGGACTTGGAAGCAGAACAATGAAACTCAGAGGGCTAGAATAGTACAGCTGGGGACAGGTTTTCACTTTCATCTGGCAGAAACCTTTGTTTTTTTTGTTCCCCAGTGGTTTGTAAGGAAAAAAAATAATTTGGAGCACAAAGATCAGAAGCAAAACTGAGTTGGACAGAGCCAGTCACTCCACTGGGACCTTGCAGAACATGAAACACTTTTTCCAGGGAGACCTTTGCAATTCATTTTAGCTATGCATCCAAGCCTAGGTCGGCAAAGGATCAGAACCAGAGCATTTCAAAATTGCATCCCTTACATGGAGACAAGCTGGGAAAATATCTGTTCAGCAATGAAGTACATTCTCCTGCTATATCTGTACTTGCTGGCATTGCATGAATCTCAGCTGGGTAAAATAGGCCTCAGAACTGAACCTCAAACCTTCAAAAATATGAGGCAAGTTCCCCAATCACAGGGCTTTCACTTAAATACAAATTTGTATTTGGCTTTGGATTTTTGAGCTTTGTGGTTCAAATCTGTTCTCTCACTATAACTCTGAGAAGCTTGGGTTTCATTCTATTGTATTTATGTTTTAAGTTCAATTCTCCTGACTTTGAAAGCTTTCTAAAGGTCAGATGGAGAGAAGTACCAGATATTGCCACAATTGCCTGCAGTGTAATGCAATCATTTCATATTGCTTTAAAGCTTTCCAAAAATCATCTCACCTCTTTCTCTTCATCTTACAGAATGTGGTTAAAGGTGTGGGTTAGGTTTCAGAGGGAACAAAAAGCAAGACAAACCCTTTGCCGTGAGACATGGTTCAGGCTCCAGGTGATGTGATGAGAGAGCTGTACTGCTGCTGAAGCCCTATCATAGCCCCAGTCTCTAGGGTAGCAGCATCTACTCTTGAACACAGCTATTGTGCATTGGGGCAGGTTGCTTAGCCTTGTATTTTTATTTAATCTTTGTGGAGATAAAGAGGAATGTTCCACTGAGAGCTCTTTTGTTTCACTCTGTATCAGTTCAATAGGAGAGAAAGCAGATCTAAAGCCACAAGCAGTGGTTTGTGTATCTTGTAAGTCTTCTAAAGCCTTGTCATCATATGCTGTATTATGTTGTCTTTTTTACTGAGCGACCATTGCTCTATTGTACACTATCTGCCTTTTTGTGACTTGATGAACCACATTGTAAAAGGTAGAAATCAATAAAGTTCTCCAGAAACCAAAACCACTGAGGAAAAAATGTTTTCCTGCAGCACCATCTTGTGGTCCCTAATTTTATTACTGAAGGTGTCTTTTCCTCTTCCTGGAAGGTGGAAGGTCTGCTCTGCAGACTTGGGAATTGCACAGAACCCTGAGCAACTTCTTTCGCCAGCCACAAAGGAACTGTGAGGAGCCCTGTAAGGATGCTTTTGCCTTCTTCTAGCTGATGTGAGCGCTAATCGAGATCTCTGAAGGGATTTGAAAGGACAAAGGAAAACTGAGTTTGGCTAAGCAACACGCAGCTTGGTGTATAAAATACATACCAGCAGCTTAGGCACTGGGGAAAAGACCCTGTGTTGAAATTGTGCTGTAGTATGCTAAGGTCCTGGAGTACAAAAATAAACAAAAAATAATTATCAAAGGGATCAGAATATTTACTAGTGGTAGTAAGCAGCCAATCAGCTGATCAAAACATCCACATTTATGTGACAATGTCAGTAGCGTTAGCATCACACAGAGGCCTGTGAATGAATAGCTGTGATTTGACCCTAAGATGATAATCTTGACCTTCAATAATAATGAAATAGCTATTATGACATTTTAGGCACACATGGCAGTTATTTGTGCAATACCCATGCTTGACAGCTATTGATTCAATGACTTGTCAAGCTACTACAGAAATGAAAATTTAAAATCGGAGCTTTTGTCTAATCCAGCTGAAAAGCAAAACTTCCAGCTTTTTAGAACGTTTTTACAATGAAGCTGCTACATGGAAAAGGGACAGGGCTCAAGTCCATGCACTATGCTCTTGATACTGTCTCACTAGGGGGAATATAACCCTTGCTGTGTCTTTTGCATCTCACCTCCTTCTCACACAGTGAATCTATTTTGCTTACACTCATTCTGGTGCTGCCAGATATGGTTACTGCAGATGCATTGATTGCTTACTGTTAAATTCAGTTTTATTAGTGTGTGTCCCTTTGGCAGAATGTTATGTGATGTTGAAAGCAGTTGTGCTGTCAATGACATGGAAGCAGAAGGAATTTATTACCCTTCATATCAAAATCATGAAGCACCATGCGGAAGCCCAACCTTGTCCACAGCACAGCTCCCTCTCTCCATAATCACCATCAGCCACGAGGATCTATGTGGTTTGTCACATGCACATTTCAGCTGTGACAGTGCCCCTACATTTGTGTAGCAGGAAACTGTTTTTATCTCTGTCAAAATGTCTAGATAGATACTTCACCATTCATTAAAATAACATCAAGAAACAGCAAATACACATCAGATCTGAAAGGCAAACTGAGCCCTATTCAGTCTCCATCATTCTGCTGCTCAGCATCAAAACCATCATAATACTTTTTGCTTACAAAAATACAACCAAATCATCTGTAATACAACGCTACTGGCAATGGCTGCAATATCAGGCTTCAAAGCTCCTGCATATAGTTATGTCTGACTATCAGTAAGTACTCTGACATTCCATGAGATTGCCCATATGCATATTCCACTCCTATCACACTTGGATTTTAAGCAATGCCTTTTTCAGGACTGATGAAACAGAAAAAAATTATTAAATGGGGAATCCTGAAAGTACACACAGTTTCTAAGAATCACTCATAGCATTTATTCTCTCTCCAGATTAGGAGCAAAGCTCCATTCCTCCCAGTTGTAGCTCTGAAGTTCTGCTACATGGGCTTCACAGACCCAAAGAAAAAAGACCAATGATTGCATTATTATGGGTGACACCGATTCCTACTGACATTCAGGGAGGTGGTGGAGTCGCCATCCCTGGAGGTGTTTAAAAGCGAGTGGATGTAGCTATGGTCTAGTGGTTAGGGAGATGCTGGGATAAAGGTTGGATGTGATGATCCTAGAGGTCCTTTCCAACCATAGTGATTCTATGATTCTTCTAGGTGCTCACTCGTACTTTGCAGCCAGCTGCTGAAAACTGTTACGTTTGTTTCACTACAGGGAAACAGAAAAATTGCATTTTGAAGTCACCTACCTTGGGAGACAGGTCATTCAGAAATCAAAGAAAGTTCTGCGGTGCAGTGATGTGTCACAGAGAGAAACAATGCCAGAAAAATCACTACCAGAGTTTCCTTGAGTACTCTGTATTTTTGCTGAGCAGATCTTTAAAGCAACTGCCCAACAACAGATTTCCCAAATCCTCTGTAGCCTGGTAAGGAATTAGCCATTCTCCCCAGCAAGAATAGCACTACTGTGCTATGGTGCCGTCCAATACCGAAACAGAGTAAGCTTGCCACTCACTACCAATTTAATGAATGACAATACTCTCTTCTTAATCCAGATAATGTTCTACAACTGACCTCTAAAGTGAGACAGGCACTTAACTGCTATCTTTACATCCCTCCACAGGGATGCTATATTAATAAGAGAAGACTGGCTTTATTATTGAGGAGTTGCCATAAGCAGTTTTGCCTTTCAGTGTGATCAGCTTATTTTTGTACAGGAGATATGGAATGAGCATGAAGAACTAGAAATGAAGACCTATTGAAAAATCAACAGCATTATCAAAGATTGACAACATTGTATTGCTTTAATACTAAAAAAAACCCATCTAATTTTCTAGGGAATACTCAAGTAATCCTGGTGTCCTTCTGCTTGAAGTCTTCAAGATCAGGTGGATGTTCTTCTACACCAAAGGAAGAAAAGAAATACTGAACATCAGTATAAGTAGACTGAGGAACATCTTTACATTTTTGCCAAATCAATACTCTCCTTGAAATATTTCCTTTTTGTCTAATGACCTCACTGGCACTCATTTCATTGTCACCTTTGGTAGGCTATAGTTTGGCATGCGAATGTGGAGAAAATTGCATTTCACTCTCAGATTATGTTTATTTCAGAAATCAACTGCTCTTCAGCGTTGATGCAGAATGCCAAGATGTGGAGCTATGTGAACATGTCAGCTGTAAAACATCCCTATCTATAAAGGACAGATTTCTCAGTGCCTGTAAATGGATCCGCATCTCCTGAAAGTGGCAAAACCTTACTTTGCTTTTCCACTTTCCCACACAACACAGTTTGCAGATGGAAAAAGGAACACTGAAATATGGCATAGTACTTAACCTTAGGACCTTAATATTGCCCATGGCTTGCTCTGCTGTCATTTACCATCCCAGGACAGCAATCAAATTCTTGCATTCATTACTTCTCCCACAACAGAAACTCAAAGTGATCCCTGATAAGCAGTGCCTTCTGACAAAGTCTGCTGGACTGGGTAGCAATGGTCATTCAGTACTGCCTATGTTTGGTATTCTATACAGAATTGATATAACAATCCTAAACTGAAAGAACAAAAGAATACCCCAACGTTAGTTTACCTTTTTTTTGTTGTTGTTCTTATGGTCCTTAGAGTCTTAAGTCAGTTCAATAAAGGGTCATAAATTTCTTCATTTTTCTCTCTTTTCTTCATCACAGCTTGCCTTACTTTTTTGTTTGCCTTTCGTAAAGGATTGATGCATTGACTGCAACATATTAAAACAACAGCTGAAATTGGTTGACTTTCAAAGAAGGAATTTAGAGAACACTCAGACTTCAGTTCTGAAATCCTAGCTCCAGTGGAAAAAACCCACAAAGCTACAGTTGATTTCAGGGGCCATCACAAGATTTCATTACTACAGCATTGACAGATTAAGGCTAAGAAAAGCATTTCAGTAAGCTTTTCCCATCTCTTACATTTTCTTCGGGAATTTCAGCTCACCTTCTGATTCATATAATGCAATCATGACCAGAAGTTTTCCCAGTAACTAGTCAATCAAATTCTATGGTCTTCTTCCCACAACTGTACTAGAAATTCAGCAGAAGGAAATGAAGACTTGTCTACTTTCTACTCTATTTTATAAATCTACACAATATTATTCAAATACACCACTAGTTAAGTGTACCTGCATTTTCCTAACCTTTAGTGTCTTAACCTAACCATCATTGCATGTGGCTGTTAATGAAGACTAACAGAACTGTGGTATCCTATTTCTCTCAGTTATGGACATAGCAAAAGCACCAGAGAACACAGCTCAAGAAGAGAGATATTATGTTGATAGCACACAAGAGAAACTGTCAGTTATCAGGAAACAGACACATATAGACTCTGCTTCCTGCATGAAAAATACCATTGGAAAGAGGCAAATAAGCAGTTCATCAGTGGGGATGAGGAAATAACAAAGCATCACTGACCTGGGAAATGACTAGTCCTGATCAAGTGTGGCAAGGGGAGGAGAACTCCACTCCCTCTATGAATTTTACAGGAATCCCATGCTCCTGCATGTTCTTAGTCCAGCCACATTATGGAATTATCTCTGCTGTCCTAGTCCTGGGCATCTCTTGACAAACAGCCACCCTTAGCTACATAGCAAAAGCTTTCCAGGGTCACTCACCCAGGTTTGGTGTCTTTTTGTTTTTTTTTTTTAAATATAAATACAGACTCCTATGGGAAACCATGGGATTTGCTCTAGAAGAGGCATAGTGTAACTGATCAATTACCCCAAATTTTATCAGCAGAAACCCTCTTATTTTTTGATAACTCTAGAGAACGATTCTTACTTTCGTGCACATACACTGCAGTACAGTTTCAGCATTGTGCATAGGACCCTCTGAACAATGACCATAGATCATTGAAAACAAAGGAATTTCCATCCAGAGAGACTGTTTTAGGCTCATTAAAGGAATGTTTTTCAAAGCCATATCCTCAATCAACTGTCTCTAAACCCAGTAAAACCCAAAGTTACAATGTTATAGGATTGCTCCTTTCCTAGAGCTCAAATATATGATGTTGGAAATGAAAACCATTTAGCATCTGGTTAATCACTGCATTAAAAAACAAAGCAAAAAACAAGCCATAGCAGAACAGCAATATTCCTAGTTTCACAGGCTATGAAAAAACCACAGAAATGATCATTTAAGCATTAATGTGAACCCTCTCAAAGCGAACACATATTAATTCATTTTCCAGAAAATTTATGATAATTTCATGTTAATTCTTTACCTCCTGTTTTCAGAGTCACTGATGACTCAGTGCAGCTATCTGTATGCTGAACATCAGCTGTTGAGCACAGTGTAAGATGTAATGTGGAGATTTTCACAGCAGGTTTTGTCTAAATGTGGAACTCCATAGCAAATAGCCATCTGCTAAGCAGCCGCATTAGTAAAGCCTATGTGTGTGTGTGCATGTATATGATGCCACACAGACTACTAATATCTCAGTAAAGCAAAAGTTTAACACTTAGGGGAAAAAAAAATCTTCACAAATAAAGCACAGTTATGTTAATACATTCTATCTTAGTTTAATGATTTTGATGTTGCATAGCTTACATTTTCCCATTATCATGAGAACATATACACATACTGAAACTCTTCACAATATCAAACTCTAAACTGCTTGCATAGCACTGACAGGTTATAATGTGCCCTATACATTAAAAACACCACACTGCACATTAGAAACATAGCAGATAATTAATCTGCTTTTATCCCAAGCACACTCACAGCCAATCTCTCTCATTCTGTTCAGGCCTATTTCTTTGTTCTTTCCTTCTGTCTCTTACTCCCTAGCTCTAGGTCTGTCCCACACAGACACATTTCCACTTCTTTACAAACTGCTTTTTCTCATTCATTTCTTCCCTATTATCTTTCAGATAATTCACTCCTGCTTGCCCATACCATTTCCTGTGCAGCAGCCAATCATTTACCAGAGGCAATGTCACTCTTCTGTAGAAGTGCCTTCGAAGGCAGTGGTGAAGGAATCATTTTTGTCTCCCTTCTCCCCATGATTTCTGAGAGCTAAGGCAAGTGGCAGGAAGTTCTCACTTGTTTCTGTTTAAACTTATGTAATAAATGGAAATTAACATTTCCTTACGACTTTAATTTTCTTTTTTACTAATGTTCTGAGTTTTCTTTATACTCAGGACACTGTGTCCTAAAAACGTATTCTGGGTTGCATAGGTTGGACCGTGTGTACCGCTGCAGGCTGCCCAATAGCTTGGTTTGCTGTTAAGTCTCATTTGCCACCTTTTTTGCTCAAAACTGGCAGTTGTTGGTGTTGCCTCCCTGCCAAAGAGGAGAAGAATGGAAACCAAGTTCCTTTAACATCTATGGATATACTAACCTTTGGTGGGGAGCAGACGCAGAAAGTGGGGGATGATAACTGGAGAGTCAAGGGAGCAAAAGCCTTGTCTTCCATAGCTCAGTACATCAGCCCAGGAAAGGAGCTGACTTCAAACATGCTGTCTGTATTTTCTACATTCAGAAGCAGTACATCATAAATTTGGTCTGGTCATGCTCTAACACTTACCTTCTCTGCAAACAGGCACAGCAACAGAATGGCAGACACCCCAAAATCAAAAATCCTCCTGCCACAAGCCCAAGCAGTCGAAACGTCAGCTGCATTGCTGTAGATGCAGAAGTGGCCATTAGTTATGAATCATTCTGCCATGTATATTGAGATATAGATGACAGAGATTAGCCTCCAAGACAGACATGCATGTACCTCAGCCAGCAACAAAATGGAAAAAAGTGGGTGTTAGAAACGACCTCAGATGAAGAAGATCAAGTCTCAAATTTGACATGAGACCAAATAGCCCAAGCGTTGGGTTACTTTCAGAAGCAACAGGGGTTGGAGTGAGCCCAGAACAAGGGGAGCGGGGGGGGAAAAAAACACCACCAAAAAAGAAAATCAAAGTCCTTTAGAAGCGTCTTTAAGAATGGAGAAACAATCATGCAAATGAATGCTATTTATCTATTTCAGTTCATAACTTTTGCAGTATTTTCTTAAAGCCTCACTTTATTCCTACTGAAATTTAAGACAAAACTCCCAGATAAGAACCATTCAAGCATGCAGCCTGCATCTTAGAAAAACGCAAGTGCCACGAGTCTAATATCTGCTAAGTGCTTCTATTTTGTCAACAGATTGCTACGAGGCAAACAGCATGTGCTCCCAGGGCAGTAAGTGTCTGTATTTTCTTTGGACATATGTTATACATCCAGGAACATTCAAGCAGCTAGTTAACCTATGAACAAATAATTCTGTAGAACAGTCAGCCCTTGATATTTATGCCCAAACAATAAAAGCTTAACTGGAATGAGGAATCAAGCAGTCACACCAGAATAAGAATATTTAATTTTAACATTTACTTGAGTATGTGTCCTAAAAATGAGCAGAAGAGCTATAATTTTCACTGTACAGCTTTTCTTCTTGCTATAGTGAAGTGATTTTTATACAGAATATAAAGGCCCAAGTGATGAACAAATATTATTAAATGATTTTATTTCTGCGGTATGCCCCTAACTAGAAGATTCTGATGGCCTCATGCTGAATGGTACTTTCTTCTATCAAAAGTTATCTAGCCATTAGTAATTACAGCTGCCCTAGCACTGGAATGTGGAGCTGCTCAACTACAAGAAGAATTTCAAAGCTTGATCCTGACCTCTGCTTGCTTTCAAGCATGGATAAACAAGCAGAAAGTGAATTCATGTTAGCTTACAAGTATTCCCTTGGGAGTTCATATCTGCATTGTCAGCTCTTCCTGAAAACTGGGTATCATCTATGAAATCAATAGAGGTATGCTGAATTATATCAGGAAGATGTAAACCATTAAGTTCTTGATTATGGTTTCTTTTTACTAACTTAACATCCACGTTTGCAAAGACTGACCGTGTCTGAGAACTCTTCCTGTTCAATTGTTGGTGGAAAAATGGATACAACAGGAATTGCTGTGTTAGAAAAAGAATGGTAATATTTGGCTCCTATTTAAGTCTATGATAAATCTCCAACTATCATCAATACCTTGACACTGTTCGTGACAGAAAACCATGAGATAGATGTCTAGTGTCAGGATATGAGGCAAAGGACACAAATTAAGAAGCAAAATTCCACGTGAAGATAAGAAATTTTCATTTTTTTTCTTTTTACTGTGAGAGCTCAAACAGTAAATGCTGGAACAGGTTGCCCAGAGAGGTTGTGGAGTCTCTGTCCTCAGACATACTCAAAACTTGACTGGACACAGCCCTGGGAAACCTGTTGTAGCTAACCCTGCTTGAGCAGGGAGGGTTGTATTGTATGTTTTTGTGAGGTCCCTTCCAAACCCGACAATTCTGTGTCTAATTAAAACTCTCTAACTTTTTTGCATTTTTCAG
Source organism: Podargus strigoides (assembly GCA_028020825.1). NCBI lineage: Eukaryota > Metazoa > Chordata > Aves > Caprimulgiformes > Podargidae > Podargus > Podargus strigoides. The sequence goes on from CM051631.1 coordinate 12,858,890, forward strand.
TTTGTTGAAGCAACTGCACCGTGAAAAGCAACAACTGTTTGTACAACTACAAACAGGAAAAAAAGTTACAACAGAAATTAAGATTTGATTCAACCCTTGCAGTAAAGCAGAGATTCAGTTGCTATTAAATAACCAACCAGCCTCCTCTTCACCAGACTAAACACGTCCAGTTCCTTCACCTTTTCTTCACAGCACTTTCAGAGTCACCACTACTTAGGATTACAACCCCCTTTTCCACAAATAAAAGCTCTCACTCCATTCTTTGTACTAACACATGTGACTACAGTCATTTGTATCACATCACTTGTTCTTTGCTTGTGCTGAGGTTAACAAGATATCCAGACAATTCTTTATCAACAAATTGTTTTCTGTATTTATACGCAGAAATAAATGCAAGCTTACTTTTACTTTGAAGAGAGTGGTGACCTGAAAAACTAAAGGAAGAATCAGAAATGCAAATGGTACTATCTGACCAGAAGCAGCACTTGGCTATGAGGCATCTACAGAAGCATACTTACTGTCTTGAAATGGCATGTAACATTCCAGTTCGTAGCTGATTTCAGAAGGACAACATTCATTTTCCAAGCATTCAGTTGTGTTAAGGCCCTCTCCTACACGACAAGGAATTAAGATTTGTTCGTCCTTGTAACGGCATGCTTTAAAAAAAAAAGAAATAATAGATGAGATCTCTATTCTAGGAACAATGCTTAAGTATAGGGAAGTTACCATTTTGATGTCCCTAATATGTTTTGATAGGATAAGTCTGTCAAGAACAGTAGCATTGACTTTCACGTATGTTCATTCCCAAAAACTAATCATTATTTATATTAAAATTAACAGAAAAGCTAAAATCATGTCATACCAAATCTTAAGTAAGTTGTTTTGTTTTAGTAAGAAACATTTATAAAACCGAACTTAAACACCATTGTGCCACTTTTTTGTACTTAGGTTTGTAAAGTGAGAAAAATGAGTTTGTCTTTCTGATTGAACTGTTACTAATTAAAAAAAGAAAACAGAAATTAAAGACAATTGAATTTATTTTTGATTGTTTTTGAAGGGCCCAGCATAGACTATATTGCAACTAACCATCTCCCTGTTTGGCAAGTTTCCACAAGCAGCTGAAAAGCAGCTGACAGGAACAAAACCCCAAGATACCCAATCTAGCTACTGAACAAAATATTTCAGCAGTTTATAAAAACTGCTATTTAATAAGAGATTTATTGATAAATGTGAGATCCTCTGTAGGAAGGACTTAAATGTATAAGATAAATATATAAAGACATCTACTATTTATAACTATTTCCTCTAAAACTCGGTATTGCATCCCTTATGTGACACTTCCACAGCAGCTACAAAGCATCGTTTGGCTCCAACAACACTCCCAAGACTGGCTGCATTGTCAGTCTCATGTTCATCATGGACATTACTGGTAGCCAAATGCAGTTTGTTACACGGGGGAACCAAGCACTTCATGAGACCCCTTGTGTTTCCTTAGGGCTAGGTGCTAGTAACAGCAGTGGAGGTACACTGATATTAAGGGTAGTGCAGAAACATATCAAGTGAAAAGTGGTATTTCTGCTTCTCCTACCTCTTTGTCTGTGATCCAATTAAGGAACCAGGCTTGCAATTTTTGTACATGCCAAATCCTTTCTGTATTTGCAGTTATCATCTTAGTGATATTAGCATTGCTATTTCCTTCTCGATAATTTTATGAAATAATGTAGTTCTTGTGATTTAACTTCAGCAGTCCAAAAGGGGAGTGGTTCAGTCTAAGCTAATGGCCTTGGAGCCTTCCCTAGCCAGTAGAAGTGGGAGACACACTACCGTGAGGCATAATCCTTCTCTCACTCAGGATGTGCTAAATTGCTCTTTTCTTCCTATGCGTAAATGGGAAGACTAGAGAACTAGTTCAGATCAGATACAAAGCTAGGCAAGGTGGATCCCATGCCAAATTGTTCAGCATTTCTAGCACTGTCACAGCACTGACAATGAAGGGGTTTTGTAGGAGGGCAGTAATGCAGTGGAAGCAAATTTATGATTGTTCCAAAGGGGCATTTAACAATCATTTTGAAGAGATCTGGTGAGTTTTACAGTATGGCATGGAGGGTTTTAAATACACTAAAGGCTGACAGGTAGGGGTGGGAGGCTGGACTGGCAGTGATGCAGAAGGGGAAAGGGAAGAGAGAAACAATGCTCAGTGATGAAGTGACACTTACTCATTGGCCTGAAGAATCTTAAGACATGGTCATATGCATCTTTCAGTGTCACGTTAAGGTTGCCGAGTGCCACTTCACTTTTTCCTGAAACAGGCCCAATTGCTGGTGCAATACCTGAAAGCTCATAATGATTAGCTCATTACCATCAAAATATCCATAATTAATTAAATGCAATGACATTTTCATACTGATTATCTTTCATTATGAAAGCATTTATAGTCATTATGAGTTGTGACTACTGATGGCTAGCAAGGTTAAGCACAGAGGTCTTTCTGATGTATTCACTTCTATTACTTCAAATTGCTTCACGAACCACAATGAGAAAAGAACTAAAGCTGTGAAATTTAAATTAAAGAATCCATTCAGGTGGAAATTCTCAAGATAAAAAAGCCCTACTGTTCACCTATAACTCTGTGTTATATCTAAAGATGTATTTCTCTTATGTATGCAAGCAGAATTTTCAGCCCTTGTTTTAGATAAAGATCAGAACCCAACCAAAATATAGGAACATGGTGAAAGGCAGCTTTGTCAGGTACAACCAAACATGCATGTATCCCAGCATCTTGTTTCAGACAGTGACCTACAGCAGTTGTGTAGAAAAGAGCAAAACACTCCTGAGTATAGAGGTACTGGAGTATTTTCCCAAAACCTAGTGATTTGTGGCTCCGGGACTTCTCAGTCACCTTCCAGTTATACTACTCCAAAAAATGTGGCATCAGTAAACTTTGCTGCCTCACTACATCTCTTCATTAAACCGAAAGTGCAAATCAGTGGGACTCCCACTGGCAACCGACCACTCCACAATGGAGGAAACCCACAGAAAGCCAGTACTGCGATTTGCTTGCCCTTTTTCTCCCCATACGATGAACTTAGACCATCACAACATTAATAGGTTTCAGTGATGGGGTTCATTGAAAGACATTTCATGGTTTTATAGTTCCTTGTGAACCTATCCAAAACCTAAGAGATTGAACAACAGTCTTTTAGATGATTCTTCAGCTACCAGCATCAGAAGCTTAAATTCTCTATGTGTCCTGGGGCACAACTTGCCTCTTCTGTGCCATACAAAATTCCCTCGGGGAAAAAAAAGCATCAGAGTAGAGAGAATTGAATATGTCAAAATAGAGAATCTGAAAAACTAACGTATAACAGAAGTGTGACCAGCAGAGTTCACACTAACAGTTATGTCATGGTCTCCCTCCCTGCCAGGAATCAAGACAGAAGAACAGAGAATTTCAAAGATTTTGTAATGATTTCACAGGAAGTTCCTGAGATGATGTATCCAACAATCAATTTAGTAAGAATTATCTGAATATATGACAGTTGTCTTACACATTACTCTCTCATAGGAGAGTGTGAAGAGACACAAGTCATATACATAGGCTTAATGGAAACTGCTGATCAATATAAGCTGCACCACATACTTACGAATCACATTTATATCTGTTAGAGCTCACACACACACATCCAATGGCACTTGCAGCAACTGACAGCCTTTCTGCAAGATCTGAAGAGGTAGTCTCTGAAGTCTTGTTCCTCAATACATAAAGGATCAAATGCAAGCTTCATGTGTGGGCTGATCCTTTACACACACGTCAGATAACCAAATTTAACTTCTGGTGTGAGTGCAAGTTATCAGCCAAAAATCTTTGCTAACTATTTTGAACCACCTACTGCAGTAAGCAAATACATCAAATCTCAACACCTTTAGCTACACACTGGGAAAAAAGTCAAAGTGGGGGAAAGCCAGAAAAACAGAAGAACCTATAATCAAAAGTAAAATGAAACCTGCATTGCCAGGGATGAAACAAGCAGCATGTGTTTCCTGGACAGATGCACAAAGAGGGAAATGGGAACTATAACTGGGGGGAAAAAATCCAACATATTTTGCTGTATTTAAGTGTCAGGACTGATCAGTCCCATCTGGAGTAACTAACTGTTGGTAATATTTTTTTTCCAGTATTGTTCAATCATTACCAAGACAACAAAATTGTAAACTTAACTTGCTAGTAAAAGTACTTGCTGCTTCTATGAAAACACTTTTCTCCTTGCAATACTCACCTGAATTGGTGCTACAAAGCAGTATCAGTACCACATAGCTCCACTCTAGACGAATGCCAATTAGCAGCATTACTGCAATGAAACCAACAGCAATAACAGGTATGTGGTTATACATTTAAAACATAAATATTGATTTTAACTTCATAGTTATGGATTAGAACAAACATGACAACAGATTGCTGCAGAGAGTAGGATTGCTTTTTTTGCAATGACACCAAATCCAGTAAAAATATGTTTTGCAGTAAGAAATTACTCATTTAAAGACAGCCTAGAGGGAGGCACCTTATTAACAGTGACTAGCCAAAAAATGATCTCTCTGAAGTATCACAGAGCTGGACACCTGACACCTTACAACATACTTTTAGCTAAAAATTCTAATCCAGGTTTAATGAACAGGATCAGGAGCGAAGAACTAAAAATTTTTGAAAGCTTGTAATTAAATTCTAGTTTAGCTCATTGAATTCCTCAGTCTTTTTAAAATCGGAGCATGCTTTAGATAAAATCATTTTTAAAAGGTGGCTCAAAATTACATTATGGATAAAAATACTTTTAGAAATCCTCAAGTCATTCATAGTAAATTAACAGCAGGTTTAAGATGGGTTTTTTACCTCCAACCAACCCCTGAAGATTGCTTTGCCAGATGCTGTATTTCACTTTGCCTGCTGCTCCTGTTGTTGCCCCAAGAAGGTCTTTTTCAATTAATACCACGTATATTTAGTTGTTAAGGCAGCTAAAACCTAGAGATTATTTTGATTGTATTGGTAAGGGACGAGAACCCCATTCTCTGAACTGCTAGACAGGGAAAAGATAGATTGCATTTTACACAGGTACTGGCCTTTGAAGTTCTCTCTGCACTCCTGCTGCTAAACGAGGAAAGCTTTCCTGCTGTTAGAATGTACCTGTTCTGTCGAGTAACAAACACATTCTGTCCCACAGAGAAACTTTGCTTCAGTAGTTAAACGTGAAATTTTTTCTTAAGAGGACAGGAATCATGTTTCCTGAGATACCTATTAAAACCTAATGCCACCCAGGACAAATTGGAAAGAGGAAAACACTTCCAGAGAGAAGGAAAACAAGGGAGATAAAGAGAGAATTCCAGGTTTCCCCATTACATACTTCCTGTGCTGCCTTCTCCACGTCTGCTGAAACAGGAAGACTACAGCTATCCAGAGCACAGCAACTACAGACTGGCTAGTTGCCACAACACGGAACCAAGGCAACTACAGACTGGCTAGTTGCCACAACACGGAACCAAAGCGCATCACAATGGGCTCCTTGGTACGGTAACGCAGCAGTACAGATGTGATGAACGCATCAACAGAGTGGCTGGAGAAACACTCAAAAACACACATCAAAATATACTCCCCTAAAGAGACAAAGGTTGGTCAGAGTGCTTAAGTTAGAGATGCCCAATAATCCATTAAATGTTAATTAATTAGGTAACGGGACCAGCAAGAGTGTTTTAAAAAAATACAGAAACCTCAAGTAAACACAGATGCCCCCAAACCAGCAGCTCTCCAAACAGCTGAGCTGCCTAAAATGTATGCTACAACAGCCATCTGAACAGAGAAGTGATATCGAAACAAGTTATATTCACATGCAAATGAGGTGGGTTTTTTCATTTAACCGAGTAATGACTTTAAAGGGTGACTCTTTGTAACCTTATCTGTACCAGTGAGAAATACTTAGAAATATCAAATAAAGAACAAACATTCTTCATTTTCTGAAGAATATTTCATAGAATCACAGAATGTTAGGGGTTGGAAGGGACCTCCAGAGATCATCAAGTTCAACCCCCCTGTCACAGCAGGATCATCTAGAGCAGGCCACACAGGATCACGTCCAAGTGGGTTTTGAAAGTCTCCAGAGGAGACTCCACAACCTCTCTGGGCAGTTCCAGTGCTCTGTTGCCCTCACAGTAAAGGAGTTTCTCCTCATGTTGAGGCAGAACTTCCGATGTTCCAGCTGGCACTTATTCCTTGTCCTATCGCTGGGCGCCACTGTGAAGAAACTGGCATCTTCCTCTTGACCCCCACTCCTCAGATATTTATAGACATTAATAATTTTGCATGCAATTAAGATTTTCCACGTTGATTTCTCTCATGGAATGCTGCATTTAGTGTGATGCATTTCTGATGCACAAATATGGGACTTCACAGATTGCTAAGAATCTGAGAAAATTGCCCCATTTTCTGTTGACCACTTACTTGATTTACGATTTATTAAACTTAGGACTCTTGAACTCTCCTTGCTGTAACTGTAGTCTATACCTAAGCACATCCAGTACCCCAAACAATTGTGTTATACCATTTCTGCAACAGTCGAGTCCCTAATCATTTATACAGACTGCATCCATGGGATTATAAATCTAAGAAAAGTCTTGTCCAATTGAACCCTCAGCAGAAACATGAAACAATTATCTATGACTATCACTCTTTTTTACTATTCACTTCCATACAGCACTCAGCACACAAAAGCCTATTGTAAAGAAATCTTTAAACCATGTAAAAAAATAATAGTGGCAACTAATTTGTATTCATGGTTTAGTAGCAATTATTTATCTCCATCACAAATTACTCAAGACAGATGATCTTCGTAACCACGAAAGCGGGAGTGACAGACACGAGATACACCTAAAAGAATTGTTAGAAAAAACACCCAGATTAATCCCCTAATGCAGGCAAAAGATTCACAGGTTGCTGTGAGAGACTCATACTGCTGAACAGTGAAGAGCTGTTGTAGTAAATCCAACCCCTTCAATGGTAAAAACAGCATAAAAATGTGATATGAAAGCTACATATATGTAATATACAGCATAAAAAAAAAAAAGAGACCTACCTTTCCTCATGCAGATTAATACAGAATGCCACTTACCAGAGCCATACAGAAGGGTTCCTGAAGTGACTGAGGAATGCTCACATGAAGCTAATTAATCTATTCCCTTTTAATACTCAATACTGAAGGGTTTTGCAGAGAAACATACTGCAGTTCAGGAAAATTATCTTTCACAATAAGTGCTCCTAAGAAGAACGCAGAGTCTACACTTGGTATCATACTCAGTACTTACTCCCATTTCTAGACTGCTGAAAGGAAGCACGGTACATAGTATTTATGATATTAGAGACACAAGAGGCTGAAAAAGCTCATCTGTAACTAAGTGATTTACATCATTTCTGTATTCAAGAAACTAAACCTGTTTGCTTCTTGAACTCATGAATGCTCATAAAGAGATTTTTATCTGTTTCTAAAAAGCTGGATAAGAACATTTTTTTTTTCCTTGATAAGGTTTTATACCAGCTCTGAAAAACTTAGCTTCCCACCATCATCAACAAAGATGCATTTAGTAAAGAAAGGAAATGCACACTACCTATTTTCATAAGCATTTGTCAATTCATAGAAGGCTTTGAGCTTGACCCTATAGAATTTAAACACCTTGGCATCATTCACAAATATCTCTCACTCTTTTTTAAGAACTTTATTTTAAAAATAATTTTAATTCATTAGACCATACTTCATAAGTTACCAATAGGACGGACCTGAACTCAAGCATCAGACATTCGTTGCACTTTCAAGTTTTGTAACAACATGACTTTGCAAAATAAAAATGTACATTTAGATTCACAGTTTAATTTGTCGAAATTTAATAACATTTAAAAACACTGGAATTTGAATTGAAAGGGATACATGTTAAGCACACAAATACTGAAAAAGGTCATAACTCCAAAATGCACTTGAAAATGGAATGCAGCTAATCAGCCAGAGTGTAGTTTAGTAATTTCACATTTAACCTAGTTAGCACCTTAGTGAACTCAACCACTGAATGTGAGAAATATAGCGCATGTAGTGTGACAACTCAACAGGTACTGTACCATTTCATAATGAGATTGTGTTTTCTTGAGCAGTATGTGCCATAATTTTGAAAACTGGTAATATTTTGGAAGTCTTCTAAAATGTGTAAATAAACAATGGCTACAGTTACAGGCTAAACAAAGAAATACTTTCTCTCTACTTTTTCTAAGTTGGAATTTTAAAAAGCAATCATTTATAAGGATTGCATCAACATCAGTTAGCAGAGGAAGATCAAACTTTATTGAAACTGCTTGCATACAAAATATATTGCACTATAACCAAACAAATGTCAACATAAAATCCAATCTGTTGTAGCTAATATGTACAGAGAATATTGCCCAAGAGCAGTTACATTACAAGGTCAGTCTACCTTGGTTAATTATCTACAGTATTTTAAACCAAACAGCTTACAGATGATGTGTGCAAGGTACCAATTTCTGTTTTCAAATACTATACATTCCCAAAATAAATAACTAGAAATCAACATTAATGTTTGGCAATACTTTTTAAGACATTTTTATATTTGTTAATTCATGTGCAGTTCGTTGCCATTTTTAGTACGCTCACCTGTATGCAAGGAAAAAAAAAGAATGAAAAAAGCAAAGAAACAAAATTCACAAAATACATCAGATGGAAGGTCAAGTTTGTACAATTCTGTACATAAACAGTGGCTCTCCTTCTGGAGTAATCTCAATAAAAATGGATTAAAATGAAGGTCCTTATACAGTTTCACCCAGAAAGTCTAATGTGTGATCAGAACTAAAAGAAAGCACAGCTCCTCCCACCACTTCCCACCCTTCCCTGGTGTACGACAGTACTTTGGATCACATTCTGCAACACCTCCAAATTGGCTGGTAATTCAGATCTTGCACCTCAAAATACGATGAATTTTCCACCTCCAATATCTTTGACTACTTTATCTGTACTTTCCAGGGCATTACATGTGGTGATTTTCTTCCTATCTCTCCTGAGATAGCCCCCAAATAAAAATATGCAATTCAAAAAATTTTGAGAGGATGAAGAACACCAGCGGTTTAAACTGGTCATCTGGCCAAATAGCAGGCACACATTACTAGCTTGCGAACACATTACATTTGTTCCCTCAGTAACAATGAGTTTTTTTAGTTTTCCACAATGGAAAGGTGGTTTTTTTTTTAATCTTTTTTTTTAAAAAAAAAGCTTCCGTACTGCCTACAAAGAAAAAAATTACACCCCTTTTTCAATAACACTATTTGCCAAATCTTCAGTGCAAAATAAATTTCCTATTCTCATAACTGCCTAACTCAATGTTTATGTAAGGAAAAAATTATGGAAAGCATGCACTTGTCTATAAAGTACTAACGTCTGACAAGGATTGCTACATATATTTTACATTTAGTGTTACCAACTCATCTTCCCTGATTTCTGCATCCAAATATAATATTCCTACCTGCCAAGATATAAAAAAGGCACAGATCATACAACTTTTTTGCTAATGAAAATGACAATTGTTACATCACACATATTTCAAGGTCCACTAAAATATTGAAAAAGGTGGACCAGAATGTGAACTGACACAGGACATAAAACGACATAGCATTTCATGAAGAACTTGTAAGTTAGATTGAAAACAGAAGCCAATTTGATTACTGCAAACACTATTTATTCTGAAAATTGAAATTGAGCAGTGAATTTGACCCGATGTGTTAAAATGGTACAACTGAACAGAAAGTTTACCAATGCACAGCTCAGTATTTTTAAAACAAACAAAAAAAGAATCTTTCATTGTTTGAACTGCAATATGTACTTGAAAGCGATTTTCAGAAATTCAGATATTTTTTATGCAAATATTGGAATAACTTCTTATTCTGAAAACAACTGCATACTGTTGATGTTAAAAAAGGCTAACAGAGAACATATGTTCATTTCATGCCCTGCGCCATCTTGCCTACTATTTGTCTTTGGCCTAACAAGTTTCTCTAACATGGAATAGGAATTACTGAAACAGTATAGGAAACATGACTTCAGAATTATGCAGTTTAGGGTACGCCGTTCACCAGTGGCTGTTGACCATCTGCGCTGTCCGTTTTCTCTTTCTTCTGATTACGTTCTTTACCCGTGCGCAGCCGACTACCTTCATTGGAGGTATTCTGTAATGTTTTAGTGTGGACACTTCTTTCATTATTGCAGTCAATTCTGATCTGGAACAAGTCAGAGTTATATAAAGCATTCTCTTCCTTTCATCTACCCCTTAGGCACTCGTTACCTTGGCAGCCTGGGAGGCGTATTATTTATTAAATAGTCGGAAGTCACAAATAGTACCACAATCTTGTGGCTTTGTTAAATATTTCCAGCTGAAATGGACAGTGTGTGAATTCTTATCTGTTCAAAAATGCCACACACTTGTGACCTAAAAAAAAACCAACCCAAAATCCTGCAGTCTACCTAGCCTCGGAAGCTAAAAAAATTTTTTCTCCACTGTGTTTCTGCAAGAGAAAGTTGAAGAATTAACGGCAGATGGAATTTAGAAACATAATTTCACTTTCTATAGTTTTTCTACTTGTTGTATACAAATATTTTTTTTTTAAAAATGAACATAGAAAAGCTGCCATGAAATGATACTAACACTCAAAAAATCCCAACCTACTCAGCCAATCACCTTTTGAATCTGAAAAAAAGTTTCATTTAATCCGTCAAAAAGACTTCTGCAGCCTTTTTAAAAAATAAAAATTCAAAAAAGCATTCTGAAATCAAAATTTTTATGCTCATAAAGGGGGTAAGCCTTGAAATTTACGAAATTTTTACAACTTGATCAGTCAAGTTTCAATGAAATGCAAGTACTTATTCTTATATAGAATATAATCTCATCCAAACCTCAGAGCAACAGGAAAAAAATCATGACTTGTTGATAAGCACCTTAGTTTCTTTTTCAGCACCATAATTCTGCACTGCCTACTTTAAACTTCTTAAGTTAACTACTGATTAACTATAAAAGTTGTGTGGCCATAAAAAAAAATGGGCTTTGGCATGTTAATTGTTTGCATTTCAGATGAAGGTGTAGTACCTGAATATGCAAGTTCAGCACTTGGAAAACTAAGCGTTTGGTAACTCCTTCCACATTTTCCCCCCCTCCTTTCTTAAACAGGCTTTCTAGAACTGAACCAAGAGTCATCTCAATCTCCCATCAGAACCATGACTCCCGGTAACACCACGCAGAAGGCAGCAGCTTGCAGCTGCTCATTATTTCTTCCTCCCAACATAACTCATCCTATGCAGTAAGAGATGGTAGAAGGTTTGCATGTTATCATTTGAAGCAAGAGCAGTTTCCATGTTGGGAAACTTAACATATATACATAAAATAGCAGCCTGAAAAACTTTACGCAACAAAACGTATTTGAAAAAAATGTAAACTACCCTTATAAAAGGCTATAAAATATTTCAATATATGACTTGAACAGTTTCTTGATGTGCATTTTTACCTTACTTTCTAGATTGCATAGACTTCAATTACAAATGTTTCATTTAGTAGTAAAGGTAGTTTCTGAGGTTTAATCTTTCTTACTCTTAAGATTCTCCCTACAACATACTCTATGTAAAGCGCTAACGATTCTCCTCCCTCAGGTATATAACACACAGCGCAGCAAGAAAGAAAAGCTGAAAAATCTGGTTAGTAAGTCCTTGGGACTCATGATCAGAGTTCTAACCAAAGGACAGCTAAGCTAGCATTACAAAGTTGAATCTTTACACAACTTGATATATTGAGATTCCTAGGTATGTGTTACAAATCTCAAAGATCTGATTAGGGAATAAGGAACCATAAGGCTACTGCATCGCCTGCGGTTTTGAAGGCTCTACTGTCAGTAGCTGACACTCATGCAATTTCAAACAGTGCAGACTTCCAATAAGAGAAAAATTACCTCAAGAGATCCATCTGCTGTTCTCCCTTTTGCGTCTCTTGAGTTACGCTGACGGTTATCTGTTCGTGACAGTTCATCATTTCCTGTAAGACCAATTAATCAACTAAGTTGTCTGACAAGGATATGTGATCTTTTTTTTACTTAAAGTTTATGGAAGTATAATAGGGAATTGCTGAAAAATTTTCATACTAAAGAACATTAAACAAATATTCTTAACATATAGCAACAGCTCTTAAACTATGGGCCAAGAATCACTATAGAAAATGTGCTCAGGTGTTAATGAAAGATGACAAAACCACGCTGTTTAGAACCACCACAGTTTAAAAGAGACACTGTCTGAAGAAAAAACACCTCACAAAATGATTAGCCACAGGAGAGGACCATACAGTTGACTTTAGTAAGGTTTAACACGTTTTTGCTAATGTCTTATGAGCTTTCTAAATTTCTCATTACCTTTTTAAAAAATGATCTTATTATATTAAGCAATATCCATACTTAAACACTTCAAGAAAAAAACAGAGCTGTAGATTAAATATATAAACAAATGAATAATGAAATATCACATTGTAAAATATATGTATTTTACAACTTATCTAAATTCTCCCATCTTACGTTTGCCTAGTCCTTTCTATTAAACACAAACTACAACCTTCTATAATCCTGTTTCAGGAAAATCAAATACAAGAAGATGGGAATATAGATAGTTGAATGAGTAAAATAGATTATAAAAGATTTCTCTATATCCATTGACAAACTAGAACTTGTTTCCTTGACCTCCACGTGTAATGGCAGCCCACATACTTGAGTCAAGGTGCGTATTAGGAAAGCAAATGATTGAGAGACTGGGATGGAATGACTCCTCAGCAATTCTGCTGATGACACCAAACTGTGAGAAGTGTTTGGATACATTGGAGGCCAGGACTGCAAATCACAAGGATCTCAACAAGCTGAAGGAACGGGCTGACAGAAAACTCAGTTTTAAAGATGAATCCCAAGTCCCACAGCTTCAACAGGGTAAGTCCATGCAATAGCACACACTGTGGACCGACTCCGTATGCAGCAGCTCCACACAAAAGGAGCTGTCCTGGTGGACAACAACTTGAATAAGACATGAGTGCACTCTTGTAACAATGACAGCTGAATGAATAATGGGTTGAGTTAGGAGTGTGGACAGCAGGTCAAAAGGAGGGATTATTCTTCTCTGCTCAACATTCAACACATTTGAAACAAAATACTAAATTTATAAGCTTGACAAAGCAGAGAGAATTCAGGAGAGGGCCACCAGGATGGAGATGAGGCTGGAGCAGATGACCAAACAAGAGGCTAACAGAATTGAGCTTGTTTAAGGATTTCAACATTGATCTGTTTCAAAATTAAGTCTCCCTTTACCTTTGAATCCTCCACGGCCCCTCCCTCCTTGCCCTCTTGCACCACCTCCACGTCTTCGCCCATCTCCTCTACGAAGGTAGTTGTCTCGCTCCTCTTCTGCCGGGGCTGCTGACCAGTCGCTAAGTTCATCTCTGTGATCAGATTCTGTTTCAGAAGCATTTGATGCTTCAGAATTAGTTCCTATCAAGAGGATAAAAAAAAAAAAATCCAAACATGCCAGTGCAGCTTAGAATGAAAAAAACATTTTTTATTTTTTTTATTTTGTTTTTTGTTTTGTTTTGTTTGGGTTTCTTGGGGGTTATTTTTTTGGGCAAGGGGGTGTTTTTGTTTTGTTTTTTGGTAATAAACAGTTCTAGGATTTTTTGCCTCCCAACTTCTGTAACACAGGTACTACAGAAATACATATAATACACATTACTTCTTCAAGAAGTCCAGATAAGCATAAATAAAAGTCAAAAGTGTGTTTAAGGTTAAACAATTAAGGAAGCTACACTTTTTTTTTTTAAACTGAATTTCTATTACAACATCTGTCTCCAAGACCAGTCTTTTTCAAGAAATCAAAAGACCAACCAGCCACTTTTAAAACTGTACTTGTACTTCTAGTTACCTACCTGAAGCATAGCCTGGACCACGTCTGCTATGCCCTCTGTTTCTGTAAGGTCGACTACCTCGTCCAAGTCCTGGACCATCATCAGTCATGTATCCTTTTTCCTTATCTGTACGGTTCGGTGGTGGTCTAGAAGTAGCTCCGATCTGTCGAAGCTGTTCGTCAATTTGCAATCTTTCCAAACGCAGCTGGTCCACTTCCTACATAAACACAAGCATACCAAGTCACAGGCAAAACAGGAGCCTGATTTTTAGTACTAGTTTTTATGTGGTCCTTCTCTGCCTCTACTACCTGATAGCTGCAGAGCTGCTGTATCTCTGCTCCACAACACTGACAAACCCAAGTGCTCCACAAGCAGCATTAAAAGATACAGTTATTGAGTAGGTAAGGGAATAAAAGTTGTTTCTTCTAACTCCTCTGATAGCTGCACTGCCAAGTTTTTTAGCCGTGTACAGAAATTTTAGCATTCTAGAAGATTCAATGATAGCTACTGCACAGACTGGATAGGTATCAAATTATGAACCCTCTGGAGGTTTCAAAAGAGATACAAGAATATATTGAATTAAATGAACTCAAAGCAGTCCCCACTGCTAGCATGTGACCCTGCCTTCAAAGATTGAGCACTTGCCCATAATAACCATAAGCAATAATGTGGGATATTTTTTTGCTCCCTATACAAAAAACAAGCACTGCAGACTACTGGAGAAGTTATGGAGCCAGGAGGCAACCACAACATATAAAGCTCAACTGCCTACAAAACATTCTCAAGTGATTCTTTCACTAAAACATGGTGTTTACAAGTAGTCTTTTTAGACTGAAAACCTGTTACAACACCAATTTTCTAATAGCTTTTGGGGCCCAGATTTTGATCATCATTTTATTGTTACCACCTTAAGTATTGATAGAAAAATGTCAGTGGTAAAGAGCCATCATTTTCCTCACCTTTAAATAATTAAGATGATAATCCAGAAGAACAGTTGCATTAGTGATGCTGTCCTTGGTTCCCACAAACACAAATGGTACCATTCCCTAAAATACAATAACAGTAGCCCTATGGTTATTGATTAGGCATCAAATACTGAAGAGAACCAAACATACTACTGTAAAACTGAGAAACAATTTTTACACCATGGATAAGCATAATTTAAAAAAAATAAATGAGACAATAGTATATTTAAATTTTGATGTTGACTAGATCATGTAAGAATTATTTCCTTTATACAAAGAGGGTTTTTTTTAAATGAGAAAATTTAGACTGTATGCATTACAATGCCAAGGTTAATTTTTCTGAACAAATAAAAAAAAAAAAAGAGTTAATTCAAGCCACTTCAAGTTTCTTCCCTTCAAGAGTAATACCACTTTTGCTAATCACTTCTACTCTGTAACACCAGCTTCTTTTAGGCTACATGTCAATAAAGAAACCTTCCACCTTTTAAAAAAGTAAATCAAATTAACACTGTCATAGACAAAACTTGATCCTTCTTGAGAACCTCTCAATTCATAAGAGACAAACGAAAAAATTATTCAAGAAATAAAGTTACTATTTCAGGTAATGATTGCTGACTTACATTTCTTTTACCTTTCAACTCTTCTAAGCGATTCAACAAATACCCAAAAACCATAAAGCTGGATATTCTAATGCCTGAAATTACAACACTTAGAGATAAAATACCTAAAGACTAACTTAGACAGCCAAAGCAAGCTATAAAATCTATCTAAATGGGTCCCCCAGAGTGCTGAAAACTACTAAACTTCAGCAGATATGGGTAATTTCCACACTAAAACTCCTGACACTAAAATAGGTCTATGCAGCATTTCAGAGGTGTGATTGCAGCCCATGCAGACCCAATGAGCAAGCTTTAAACCACTTGACTCTTGTACCAGCTGCAGCCTCTCCATGGCAGTATAAACTTCATTGTGGACTACAGAAACCAACCTGAAAGTCTCAAATACTCAGCTGCTGAAATCTATGCTATCACAGACCCAGAGCGTGGCTATTAATTTAAATTTTGTTTTGGTATCTCATTATGACCTCTAAACACATCTTTAATTTTCACTGTACACATACAGGACTGCATTCCAAAGGAGATTTTTTTTTTTTTTTTGCAAATGTCAAGCGGTTTGAGACACAAATGTCTTAAAAAATACTACAGGCACAGTACACTGAGGTTCCCTAAGAGTGATAAGTCTATAATTTGTCTCTGCCTTTTTTCTTCCCCCTTGTTTTTATCTTTTACATACAAACAACTTTTGTTAGATCTTAAACTTTTGCATATGTAAATTTATAAGTAAATTAAAGACCGTTCAGTTTTCCTTAAGCACATTTCACATTTGAAATTGCAGGGAATCTTTTTGCATTGAAACATTAAAAGCTTCATTCCTGAAATTTTCCTTACAAGCCTGCGACCTTTCCCCTCAACACAGCCCCACATAAAAGCACCTCAAATTACGAAGTTCAAGACTTCATTAAGGCCCCTTACAAGGCTGACAGCCTTCCTGTGCAAACCTGGTGTTTCACATTGTTCATGTTTGTTTCTTCTTCAGGTTACAATTTACAGGCTATTCTGAATTCAGGTAATATTTAAAAGAAGAGAGATTTATACATAAAGCAAGGCTTTTCATTACAATATAAGCAATTACTAATAAAAAATAATTTACTAATAAAACCCTAAGAGAGATCAAACCCAAAGCAAATTAATAAATTAAAACAGTAAGTTACACATATACTGATTTACAGTTTAACAAGTGCTGGGAAACAGTGTCACTACTTCTAACAAGAATAAAATGAAATCTTTAAGAAGGTACATCCCCAAAATATTGCACAAAGCATTTTTCAAACACAGGTAAGTCAAATTTATATAAAAACATCACTCAGCATTGACAGAAAAATATGCATTCCATCAGAAAAATATACATTAATCAAAACTTTATCTTATCACTACAAAGATACAAGGAAGAGTTTATTATATCACTGGGTAGAATATAACCAGCAATTAGCATACACAGAAATCACATTAACTGAAAACATACCTCTTCTTGCGGAATATTTTTATCATTTTCAGCCTCAATTCTCACTCTTACAACACCAGATTTGTCCACTATCTCCTGAATCAGTTTTCCATTTTTTCCTATTACTTTTCCTACAAAAAGAACACACAGAACATTCCAACTTTAGGTTTTTCCCCCAGAACTGAGGGTAGTACTATATTTTAATTAATCAAGAGTACCAGTGCAAGAACTTGTCAAAAATGACTTAATACTATTTAGTTAATGAGCCACGAACCTAAAACAAGTAAGCTTGGGGTGTTAACTTTGGTACTGTTCCAAAGCAACCACTGCAGCATACAGGAAGAGCCCAAACCAAAAATCCCTTGTGCAATGTCCTAACATTTGCTATGACTACTTTTTGGGTAGATAACAAAGCAAAACTCTCCGTACGTTCACAGAAATTTTAATTGATGAAGTTTTCTGATACAACAGAAGATACTGTTTGAGCCAGAAGTAAAACTCACTTTTTTGAGCTTTTTTAGGGATATTTGGAAATAGTTTATAATTAATTTAAAAAACAAAGATAAAAATGGAAATAAACTATACTCGAATGCCACCAACACATACATTTATCTTAGGAACCAGACATTCTCATTTGAGACAATGAAAATGAAAATTTAGTTCTCTCCAACCTCAGCAAAATAACTGGCTGCCTGAAACCAATCGGAAAACTGAGCTGCCTGGGAGGTAGCGGGGAAATCCTTCAATCACAGCATTAAGAAAAGCTTAATACAGTGATGTAAAAGATGTTCTCTGCTTGTAACAGAGCATGTAACAGAAAGACTTTTTTTTTTTTTTTTAACAAAACTGCTGGAAAACTTGCAATGTAATCTTTTTCACAAGCACATCACTGAAATATAGGCAAAAAACACTGAGTGCATGATAGCTACTGTTTTGCTGATACAATTCATGAGGAGCAAATTAAAACCCACAGGAACATCATTCCTATTGTTACAAACCTAAATAATTTTCATTTTTGAGTTTCATTTTTTCTACCATGAATTTAAAAATCCCACATATTTGTAGAAAACATGACAGCAGAAGACCAGTAAATTCTTCCTTGATGACAAAGGCTGCTCAGAGTCAAAATCATCTTCCAAGTACTTTATGCCATTACACATCAATGTCAAGTGTAACAGCAGCTTACTAGCAAGTGCAAAAAAGCTTTGGTAGTGATTTTAAAAAGTCAAGTAAGTTAAACAAAAAAAAAAGAAAGAATCTTCCTTTGGTTGTCCTAATGAAAGAAATATATCTTTCTAAATATTTGGGTTTAGTTAGAATTCAGCAACATACATAAAAATCTTCAAAAATAATTAAAGACTGTATCTATATATTTCTTAAGTTTCAGATTATAAATTTCCATACAGCCTTTAAAAAGCAAACTCTTAGGTGTTTTTTGTTGTTCTTGTTTTGGTTGTGTTCAGTTTTAATTTTTTTAAAGAATAATTAAGTAGAAAAAGCCAAATGTTTGCATTTTCTCTATATAAAAAGAATACAGCATATAAATAATGTAGTAAAAGGAAAAAAGCCTTCCGCCTTTTTAAAGCAAATCATTTTCTGGCAACTTATTAGAAATTTATAAAAGCAAATTATCAAACATAGCTTATTTTTAATATAACATATGGTTCAGCCAATTTTATATTCTAACGGATCCAGAAACAGTAGAAATGAAAACCTGCCAAAACAGAAGTAATTGCAAAGTTCTAAACAGAAACCAGAAACAGAAATTGAAGTCTCAAGTTAAAATAATGATGGCAGTTTATAGTTTTTACTTATCACCAGTAGAATGAGGAGGGAGTGGGGAAGGGAAAACTACTGTTTCTAAATCAATTCCAGAACTCAGGTGTCACATTTGTAAGGACTTCTCCCATTGCAGAATTTCACGCTGCTTCAACACCAGCTTTCATACCCTGCTTGACAACCTAACAAAGTATTTGCTTTTAGAGGTATGTTACACCATACAGTATTTTCCCTGTTCTTTTATTATCTACTGAATTAAGTCATGTATTTTTTATGTTGCTTTGTGGCATCAAAAGCTCATTAAAAGATTTGCTCCCACACACAAGAGTGCTATATGCACTCTTGAGGACTTTTTTAGGGTGTTTGATAATGGAAATCTATTAGATTGTCTTTGGGGTATTTTCTTGATCATTGGGTAGCTTAACTAGGTGTTCAGCTCAACCCAGTGTTGCTTCTAAACAAAGTGTATTTCAGACATAGAAGGACAAACGAATGTAGAAAAATATGAGACTGCAGATTCATCTGCTGTAGAGCTGAACTAATCTTTGGACATCTTTGGAAGAAGACGTCTAATTCTTTAGCTCAACCCAGAAGTTGTTCTACTTTGTACTGAAACATCAGTTTGTTGCTTTTTGTTTAAGATATCCCTGAACTGCCAATCAGAAGGTAGCTTCTTACAAGGTACTGACAGTAAATGTGCCGGTAAAAATTCCGCATGGAGCTGGAAAACAAAAAAGCGTCCCAAATCCCAAAACTCTGTACCACTTAGAGCCCTTTCACAAAGGGAACGTCTTCAAACTTTTACCCTGCCACCCTTCTAAAATTAAAAACCAGTTCTCAGAAGGTGTTCTTCCTTACTATTACACAGTTAGACTCCAGAACTCACATACCTACTAAATTTCTTGGGACTTGTATGACATCTTCAGCAAATTCAAGGTAACTTCTTGCCTTTTTCACTGCATCTTGATCCTAAAATAGATAGATGTATGAGATAAAGGAGACTGATTTTCCCAAGTTTGCTTTTTCTTTTTTTTTTTTTTTTTTGAAAGGCTAAAGGGAACTTACCTCTCCATAAATATGGAATGTGCAAGTATCTTCATCAAGATCAATGGCAGTCACTCCAGGGACTTTTCTGGCTTGCTGAATATTAGCACCATGTGTGCCAATGGCCAAACCCATTAGGTCTTCACGTACAACAAACTGTTCATGAAATCGTGATGCCAGTTGTCTAGAACTCTGAAGAAAAATATAACATTAGCTTACTTTGATTTTCAGTACACCAGGAGAGAAATCAACATAAATTTAGAGCTGATTCTTTAATCAGGTACTTAACCTACTTTTTATTTTAATTAATCCTTTCAATGCACTTATTTTTGCTTCAAAATGACTAAAGACTCTTCTTCAGAAGTCCCAATATCACCTTTTAAATATTAACATAACGCTAGCCTCTAGCTGTGTTGACACCTCGGTATTTTGAATTACCACAGAATATCTACAGCTACCAAGTGTTACTAGGTGAGACACCATTCATGTAAGTTGATAAAATAGGGGCTGTGTTAATTATTAAAGCAAATCCTATGATCTCTGAGAAAAATACTACACCCATTTCCACAGACAGGGGGAAACAGCAATAAGTCAATCATTGGACACAATAATTAAGATAGAAAACAGAGTAACTGTGGACAGCTACTGCACTTAAAAATATAAAATGAAGAATCTGTGCCTATGGAAGGCAACACAAAATTAAGGTACAACTGCAATACATTGCCTGAATTCAGAGAACAAGTATATTCAGAATTTCATCTGGGAATGACAATTCTACCAAGCTAGAAGAATCAGAGTACTTGAGATTGTCATATGCTATCAAGACAAAATTCTTCACTTCAGCATGCAGTTACAATGACTAAAGACTGTACTATTAAAACAACTTTCAATCATGTTTTGAGTATTGGTTACTGTTTTGCAACTCTCATCACCTTTGCATGCAATTGCTATGCTGTAACCAAACAGTACAAAGTGGCTTACAGAATCTTAATGAGGATCTCCCTACATGAAATAAGATACCCAGAAAGAAAAAAAAACAACAAAAAACTAAGCAACTTTTGGATCTGAAAGAGGATTTTCAAAATAACTGAAAAAGTATCACTAGAAACGTAGATAAACCTTGCAAAAAATACATGAAACAGGGAAAAAACCAAACTGTAACTCCAATGACCACAGTTAACAATTTTGTAAAGCAGTCACGAGCTTCCAAGAGAACGTTAGTGAGCTCCGACTTAAAGCACAAGTATGCGTATACATGCACATATATAAAATACAGTTTCAATATTTTCTTAATTGTATAAATCTTACACCAAACAGCAAGCAAGCAAAAGAGAGCTGGGAACAGAGGGAAACTTTTGAGAAATATAGCACACCGTGGTGTTGGGTGCTGCTGAAAGTACTCAAATACACAGGAACCCTAGATTGCATCAATACCCATACAATCCTACATTGATATGGACAGCCTTTGTCAGTCCCAGGTGTCCGAGACTATTAGCATGAATGGACCTCATGAGTGAAAGGAAAAACACTTGGGAAATGCTATACTGCATGCAGTTCAGAACCCATTAAGCAAGTGGGGAAAATGTTAAAGGTGAACAGTTGCATTTTCTTCAAAGACACATGTTTAAAAAGACTAAAACAATGACTGTTTCTCCTACACAGCCTCTTCATACTCTCAAAAAATAGATAGCTTTCCTGTGGGATACTTGTGCTATATGAAGCAGGAAGATCACTAAGTTTGGTCACCCTGAGAACTAAAAGAAACATACAGAGAGAAGTCAGTAAGATATAAACATACAGAACAAAGTATACATGTTGCTTTATGATAATGAAGTTGTCACACATTTAAAGGAAGTTAAAGTACTGAAATCTATAGAGAAAAGGAAAGGTAAAACTGCTAGAAGAAAAAAAGGGGCAGACATTTAAAGTTCAGAGAGTATAAGACAGAGAAAAGAGTTTGACATAAACAAAGGGACTATTAATAAAAATTTAGAAAAGTCCAAAGCATTCACTAAATATTTCTTTTGCAGATAGACATGTGTGGTCTGTATGTCAGTGTCTCAACAGAAATCACGAGTATGATTTTTACTGTCTGAAGTTTTTGTTTTCAGGTCTGGTTGAAATTGATTTGATATTTACTCTAATTACAGGAAACACAAGTGTCAACATGAAAAATACCAGCCAACTTCCGTCATGCAAATTATAACCATATACATTTATCTCACAACCTTCACTTAAGTACTGCTCAGGTAGAAACTGAAGTCCAACAGTAGTTTTCTAGTGAGAATCAAATCAAGTTCCCAAGTCCTTCACAGCAGCAAAGAGGTTCAGCCTTACAATGACAGCAAGAATCCACGATTAATTTGGGAAAAGAATCAATGACAACAGCTGTTGGTGCATGCATTTGTGGGGGCATGTAAAAAGAATTAGCTCTGAAGAGGCTGTTGTTCTTCCCACCTCCAAAATAATACTTTGCACTTTAAGAGGTAAACTACCCACACAGTTGTCAGTTCAGGAGGAAAACGAGAAGAATGGATGACTGAAAAGCTACAGTGGGGTGCTCAAGAAGGAAAATCAATGAGAAGAAACTGGTCCTTTCTTGGTCCTGAGAAGAATCAAGACCTAAATAAGCCTGGAATACAGCTCTGAAATATACAAATCAAGAGACTAAAAAGAGAACAACAGAACAGAGAATTTCTTGTAAGAGTGAGTATACCCACTGGATACAAGAGGCCTGAACTACTACACCACATCCCACTTCAAGCTAAAACCAAACAGATGTAACCCTTGGTGTGAGGGGACATAAAACCTGGCTCTAAAGTAACAGAGCTGGTATACACCCATGTAAAACTGAATTCAATAGTTCGAGTGGTACTTCTGGTTCTTGACAGTGAGTGTAAGAAGAAGTTTTCAGAAACGTTGCTATTTTTTCTGACTTGTAGATAGGAGGAAAATATACAGTAGAATTAACATTTCTTTAATAAAGTTCCCCTTATTTCCTAGCCTACTCTTTTTTTTTTTTTTTTTTTTTTTTTCCCATGGACAAGTATGACTCAAGCTTCTTGCCAGTCAACACCCACTCTCCAGTCACAGGAATATCAGAAGCTGTATCTGCTGTAAGATGATTTCCTAACATTTTATCTATAGACAACCCATCCCTTCGTACATCCTACCAACATCAGTCTCAGCCCTTTCATCTCTCATTTTCACTGTGTTGTTTTGCAAGATCCAGTTCTAGTTCATCTCAGTATCATGCCATATTACTGTTCTTAAAAATAGATGGGAATGAATTCAACACTCTCGAATGTGGCACTATTCGAGCAACAATGGCTCATTATTTTATGCTTCAAACAATGAAATATATGTGTGTTTGTGTAAAGATATATATATTTGTATTTAACTCTACACATGATCCTACTGAATAAAATGGGATTGGATAAAAGGAGTCTTTGCAAGAACAGGCCCTTTAACCATAAACTTTGTTGGGTTACATCTTCATCTGCCTCTTTTTAACACCAAGAATGGTATCATTACATAATTACTTTCATTCCAATGCAAATCCTACCAGCTAAGAAATGCATGAGTATTTTATTATTTTTTAATTTTTGTTACTCAAATTACTTCAGGGAAAACAAAAAACATACCTCCAGTTGTTTGCTAGCTTCTTCATTTCTCAGTATCAGGGATAACTTGGTACGAAGACTTCGAAAGTGCATATCAATCAGCATATTTGCCCGCTTTGTTGTCACATCATTGATTGACTAAGTTATTAAAAGAGAAAACAGCCGTTTATGCATGAACTTTTGAAGCAAACCACTACCTACGGTATGGTTAGATGTCTCTACTTACCAAAATAATAAGCTGGTGGTTTTCAGAATCATATGTTACAGAAAAAGCTCCAACTGCCTTTTTGAAGTCCTTATGTGCAGATTCTTTGGCACACCTAGGAATAAAAATGCTCACACATTAAAAATAATAATTGCTGCATTTATGGTTCACAGCCACAAAGATTTATTTCTTAATACAAGGAATCTAAATAAATATATCCAAGTTCTCTCTTTTAATGCAGGTATTATTTTACTCTGTTATTTATTTTACTCATTTTTCTTTCATTTATTTTCATATGAGTAGGATCAGAAATATTTCAGACATTTTCTGTATGTACATCTATGAAATGACAAACCAGTTGGGCAAAACTACATTAAAAGCTATAACTGTTACAATCAGCAAGTCCAAAATTTCAAGTGTGCCATGAACCAGTATGATGTATGACTTCACTGTAACCACTGCAGTGTTCTAGTGACCTTATGGTCATCTCATGCTGTATTCTGCCTCTCCAAGCGTCTTCTGTACCCTTGCTACTTAGTGAACTTGTGTATTATAACATTAACTTCAGAAATTCTTAGTTTAACCTGAATAGCTTATTCCACATTGAGGCAATAACATGTATCTCAAAACAAGCAGAAAGTGATCTGAAGCTAAAACAGAAGAGTCAGTATTAATCTGAGTTTTATAGCTACATTTACATGAGAACATGTCCATGTTCTAGGAGAAAACTAGCTGTTTCTTTATCACACTATGGGTTGATGACTGCACAACTATTCTCCCAACCATCATCAAAACTCCTTATGCCCTATAAGGCAGCATTTTCTTTTGGCATTAAATACCAACTGGCACAGACTGTCATATATTCTTATCAATGGAAGTGACCACTTCAAAATTATCAATAAAACTGACAAGAGTGGATTCAGATTAATCTGTGCACATCACTAAACAGCTGTAAGAATAAAAATATTTATGTATACTACACAAACATTAAAACTTGAAGAAAGTATTTCCACCTCTAGGACTAAACTGCACTTCAAAAAATCATCTTTTCTATTACTGAAGTATGAGCACATCCACATTTGTATTTTCTACATTCTTATATGAAATTTTAAAAGTTAATTTAGACCAGTAAAAGGCATTTTCATTCCTTCTTCTCTCAGGCTCAAGAAGTTACCCACGTTTTGAAACAAGTTACAAAGAAATGCTTGTACTTACATTTGCCTTAAATCTTCTGGAACTGCCAGTTTGATTTTATGAAAAGTATCTTTTGTTGCGGGTTTATTGGGGTTCACAGATCTCAAACGTTCAATTGTGACAATTTCGTTGTATGTAGCATCACAGGCTGCATATTCTATTACGTAGAACTGATATAAAAACAATAAAATCATCCAAGCCACACATTTTATAACAAGAGTAAGCATTACACTATTAAGTGAAAGGCACTTCTGCTAACTGTACAAGTCTAATTTGACGTTAATGGTAATTGCAGTAGTCCTAATCAAGAAACTTTTTGAAAATGAAGAGGTGCAAGTTAAAAACACTGTGCACATTAATATAAAAAGACAACAAAAGTATAAATAAATAAAAAAATTAAAATAAATTAAAATTCTATATATATGTATATGTATATATGCATATTCCTACCTCACCCTTTATCATTCTCACTTTAGCCAACCACCAACAGCAGGGTTCTTTTTCATTTGCCCTGGAATAAACCTAAAAAATTCCATACATTACATATCTGTGGCATTCTTAAGACATCACAAAAGCTGACACTAGCGAATATGATCAGGAACTCTGCTATAGGAACAAAATCTAGCAAAATACATTGGTACATGAAGTTTCTAATCTAAGCACTACATAGCAAGCATAACAGCTGAAATGTCTATTGCAAATACAGGTAGGATATAAAAAGATGGATGTAAGATTGTACAGATAAATAATATTGTATCAAATCTACTGGCACTTCAGAGTTGCTTCAGTCTTGCATACAGTGAGAAGAGAGAGAAATTCAGCCTTTTACATCTGTTAATACTTAATCAACAAGATTTCTAATTGTGTGTAGGTCTGATGAGGTCCTACCAGTGGGTGGAAGGGCAAGGACACATATCTATATTTTTCACACATAAATGATATCGGCCACATCCACACCAAAGAAGTTTTGCCATTTTCTTATCTTCAAAATCAAAATAAATTTAAATAGCACGCAAACAAAAGGTAAATCTTGAAAGCTGTCTATTTTAAAGTAATTATAAAAATCAATTTTATAATTTTATAAAATAAGGGAGTTCTAGGGATATGCTATTTTAAAGTCAGTGTCTCTCTACATAGTACATAAGTATTTATACAACACAGATTTTTATATTTTATGTACACACATATATAACACATTATCTTACACAGCTTGAAGTTTTGGTAATATTAACATTACTAACTTACAGCTGAAGAACTACAGCCCAACATCTATTTCTAGATTAATTCAGTTCTGATAAAGAACTGATCTGTAATCAAAGAAATGTTGATCATGTCCATAAATCAGCATGGAAGTCATCGTACATGGAATTCCAAAATAGCTGTGTTGTTTAGAACTGTTAAAATCTCATTTTGATGACATGCTTGACATTGTGTTTTATGCAATACTTGAAATCAAAAATGGTGACAGCATATAACATGGAAGCTAACCTTCCACTGGCTTGGCTGACATTTTTCACCCCAAGTTCTCTCGCTTCTAAAAACACTTCTTGTTAATGGAGCATACATACCTCTACTTCATCGCTTTCATTTATATCTTTATTATAGCCTGCAGGGGGCGGAAACCTCACATCATGGAATGGTATTTGTCTCTCTGGTTGCCAGCTACAAATAAAAATACACTGAATGGACTAAAGATTTTCACCTTCTTTGTAAGCAGACATCAGAAACATTTTCAATTAATTAATTTTACATTTTTAAATGTTGTGGAGCTTTTTTGCATATATGGATCAAAGGTAATGTGATTCAATGTACACATCTAAGTGACCATTAAGCATCTTAAATTAATTCCTCATGCTACCTGCACAGTTTTGTAATCTTCCAGCAGGTTTTTTTTTTACCCTATTTACAGTTTTAGGTTTTAACCCCGCCATTAGAAACACAGGTTAAAAATAGTTTCATAACACATTTGGACACATCCCTCAAAACAAGCCTGTTTCTTTTTTTTTTTTTTTTGGTTCTACTATAGATTATGAAAACTTGATCAAGATTCAGTCTGAATTCAGTTTTTATTTTCAGTTTCTTTAATAGAGACTGGATAAAATGAGCATGACAATAATAGATTATTCCTTAAGAAACCAGAAAGCAATTTCCAAAACCACAACAGATGATGCCATAAAGATTCACAGAAAAAAAAAAAAAAGTATATAGGAGAGTGTTATTTCCTTCCTGAAAGAAATGAAACCTGAACTAAATAGTATAATGGAAGGTTAATTGTTTATGCCCTTAAATGATGGGAAAGGAATATCATTTCATTACTAGCTTAGAAAACTTGTGTTTATGTCTTATCTATAAACCAAGTTTTGCAATAATGTAAACTCCTAAATCTAAAATAAGACAGTTGCATGAGAAAGAGGCAGCCATGGAACCACTGTTGACTTATTCAAATAGTGACTGTCATAATGTAAATTCAATAACCACATGCTTAGCTTCCCTATGAAACCCATCTTACTATAGTTTTGTACTTAAAAATATTTAAGCAATTAAAAGCATTTATAAAGAAATGTCACAACATAGTAAATACCAGTCTAAAAACATGCTAACAGCAAGCTTAGAGTATCTAAAAGATGCTACTCTACAGTATTAAATTATATTTAGTTTAATCAAATGCAAGGTTGATACTGTCTATTATAGATAAAATATCAGCAATACACTTACTTGTTTTCAAATGCAACTGTTATGGAATCTTCATGTACATCCTTTACAAATGCCTGTGTAGAAAAAAAAGGTATAATTATAGTATGCTTTTGGATATTAAAAAAAATAATTTTAAATCTGTACAATGCCTTCCTTTCACAGATATTGATGAAACTCAAAATTTAAGTAGACTTTCAAGTCAGCCTTTTTAATTTTTCAATAGACTTATATAAAACACACTGAAAGCTGGTAACTCCCCGGAGTTCATGACTGCCAGTGTCCCGATACACAGACAGAATGCCTGAGCTATACAAGCATTCTTCCTACTTTCAGAAGTAATGGGAGAGGTTATTAACAAGTGACAAGATCATTCTGAGTAGTTTTATAACAGAAGTTTAAAATGTTTTATTTTACAATCACATTTTGTGTATTTTGACACGTGTAGAAATTAAATCACATTGGTACTCCTTAAAAAAAAATAATCCTGTCTCTCCTCTTTTATCTCAAGGTATGTTTGAACATTGCACTATTAAAATTCATCTATATCCATTTCAGTAGTTTTCCCCTTATTTACTTCATTACACTTAACTTCCACAGTGGATAAACTTAAGATAAATGCCCTGCAGCCTTCCTTCACTTTTCTTCTGGGGGATGCACAGCAGTTGTGCTAAGTCTCCCATGCAACCACAGATTACAGAACTGGGATTCAGCATGGAGAGGGCTTTTCCTGCCTTATGTACTCAACTGACTGACTTCAGGTCAATTTTAAACTTTAAGCCCCAACTTCCCCCCCATGTCCAGAACAGCATGATCAATACCCAAAGAACTCTGGGATTTTCCAATGAAAATATTTTTCGTAGCCTCAAATGATGGATATCACCGGGCAACCAGGGATGAAAAGACTGGGGGTTTTTTGTTTCTTTCTTTTTAAAAATATCTCTATGAATTTCTGAAACAGATAAACAGTTATCAAGTGCTGAGTATTGTACTACTATTTGTCCATATACAATATATCCTTGCAAGGCAGAGTAGATAAAAGCCTATGAGAAAGACTGAGTATAAAAGTTCATTCTACCAATGGAAATCTATTTTACTATATCAAAAAATTATCAGTAAACTGAACATAACTTAGTGGTAACTACCACTTCTGAAGAATTAGTTCATGAACTGTGGAACAGTTTATTCTCACATTTCAAGTTTCGAAGACAAGAACAGTTCCTATCTCTTACAAGAAGGTAAAAGTTTCATACGGACTCTAAATGGTTTTTAAATTTTTTTCTGATATTTTTCTTTATGAAGTATTCCAAGTATTTCCTGGGTTACAGCAGTATCACAGTATCAAAGGCGAGCAATACCTGATGACTGATACACAGCTCTAAGAACTGGTTATACTAAAATTAAGCAGTACATGCACACAAGTGTCACAACTCAGAGACATTCAGTACACAAAAGAAGTGCAATGCTAGTTAATAATCTCAAAATAACTAATGCTACCTTGAATAGAAGTCAAAGCAAAGCCACAATGACAACAACAGAAAATGGTTTTATACCTTGCTCACCTCTCAATACTGTAAGAATAAGGCTACTGAAGTTTATTATTGCTAACATCCAAAGGAGAATTAAAATAGTCTCTAATTTACATAATTACATATTTCAGAATTTCAAGATATTCCTTCCAAGGGGATTACAAGCACAGTTGATATTTTTTAATGATATGATACAAAACAGATGTAAGACCACTTCTCAGGATGGTGTTGACAGGAAGACAGAAACACTATTTTCATAAAGAGGCAACAGAACTCCCAGTTTATCATTATGGACACTGAACATTAATGTTTCATACTGCCGTGCCTTCTACAAGAAAACTCCAGAACTGGATATGTACTTGACAAACACTATGGCAGTCCTGACTCATTTTGCAACATTACACACATCACCTTCAAAGGCTCCACCCACATTTCTTCCAATATTTGTCACGTGCAGCTCAGAAGCACCTGTTCTTACAGAGGTGGCAGAAATGGATGCCTTTAATACCTAAAAAATACTGTAACCACTACCAAGAATTTGGTATGACTCCTTCAAGCCACAGACTGGAAGGGGAGAGGACTTAGTATTCTTAGTGACACTTGAGTATGCAAAAGCAGAGATTATTTTATAAAGCAAATCCAACAAAAATGACACCAAGAACACTTAATAGCCTTGAGGAAAACAGGTAAGAGTAACACAATGCCCTGAGAAAGAATTTGTTGGTATCCGATTTTCTCATATTCATAAAATAGAAAAAAAAAAAAAGAAATCACTTCTTTCTACTAGGAAAGATACTTTTGGAGAAGCAGTCAGCCCCTCTATGGTGATGAAAACAACAAAAGATGCTCTAAATAGCACCCTAAAAATTACAGGAATCAACAGAAAAATATACAAGCGCAGCAGCAAAGAGCAAGACTACATCTCATATTCAGATCTGATAGCTCATAACATCCAGTCATCTTCAGTAGAATCCTAGTAACTACAACAATACATGTAACTAGTGGTAATACTGCTAAAACCTCCCATTAATAAGTAAACCAGATGGCAACACAAGTAAACGTAAGTTATCAAGCTGAAGACTAGCCTAAGGCCTTTAAACATTCTAGGTACTTCTGTTATCTGGAAAATGTAAAACTTGGAACACAGAGGTAGTTGACAGAGTACTGAACTATGCTCTCCTGTTTAATCTCTCCTTGAACAGGTCTTCAACATTGCTTTGGTCACAACCGAGAAACCTGAAGGAACCTGAACCAGGAACATCAAGGACAACTGTTGACCATACATGGGTAGCATCAATACAGACACTGGCAGTGAAAATTATAAAACTGACATAGTTTCTTTATTTTATACCAAGTTCAGAAGACTCAACCGCAGAAACAGATGGAATATCTGGTTTTCACTCCAGCCTGGCCAAAAAAGTTGATGTCATAACACTGTTGTTTGTCTTTTAATTTCCAGCCTTGCAAAAATCACAAAAATTCATTGTAATGAATTTTTAGTTACAAAGTGAATGCTGCCTTGTCAAATACCTAATTTCAAATATGCAATATGTAAAACACTTCTGCCTACCTCCATGTAAGATTTATGCTTAAAAAATTAACCAAAATATATTAATAGCTTAAGTATTTGGTTGTCTAATCCCATCTACACATAGAAAGGTGGTTTTCCATGTTCTTCAGTTTCCTGTGACACAGAAAAATGGCAGAGATACTTTCCACATCAGTTTTTCATAGTCTGTATCATAGCATTGTGTCAATTTTCCTTCAGTATAAATACTTAAACAGATCTGTAGTAAGTAAAATGTATTTGAACTCTGGCACTATATTTGTATACTTCCAAGTACAAATAGAAATGTTTTGAAACATTTCTCAGCTTTTATAAAAAAAAATAAATTAATACTTAACTATTAATGCCTTTAGAAAACCAAAACTAAAACTTATTGGAACTGTTTGGTTTAACTTTATTCTGTGATATGTGTAAAATGATATACAATACTAAAAAAAAAAGCCAAATTCAGAGACACAAGACAAGGCAGCCCCAGATGTCAGAAAAGGCAGAGAAGAGGTACTGATTTCACATAAAGTATAAAAGTACAGTAAGTATTCATCAGTCTTTTTTGAAACAAAGTGTAAGCTGGGTGCAGAAATTCAAGCATAAAGGTGCATATGTGAGAGTTGGAAATGCACACCTAAGAAGGGACAGAACACTGGCTATGATGAATGTGAACACCGATGAAAAGCATTAAAACCATAGTGAAACTAGATGGAATTAAAACAAGGGAACAGGACAGTGAAAGACTACAGCACTTGGGATATCACTATCACTAATAGCAGAGATACCGAATAAGAGTACACAAAAAGAATCAGTGAAAAAGGTTTGATTTTACTTCTGTGAACAGAAACACACTTTACAATGGCTAAGGCTGACTCTTCTTCTTTAAATAGGAAAAAAACCCAAAACAACAAGTGTTAAGTTTCCTACACCAAACTTGACTTTCAGTCATATAAACCACTAACGATTCTCTTCATGCTTCAGATATAATTAAGTAAAAAACTTTACAATCTAACATTGACATGTCACTGGATTTGCCAAACACATGAGCATTCACATTCTAAAAAGGGTTGTATGCTGAAGATATGGCCTAAATATTACAAATTATTTGATAGAAAAAAATAGTTATTAGAAACACCGATATATGTTATTTTTGTACTAAATGGAATGACAGACATTTCAAAGGAACAAATAAAGGCTCCAGCTGCCATGAAGTTCTGTTGCTTTTTTTAAAGTCTGCTCACATCATCAGATGTGAGCATTGTCAACCATTTTAATAAAGGACGATAATTAACTGTAAGGAGTGAAAGTAGATAAAAGCTTTTTAAGATTAAAAAAAATGCCATGTTGATACAAATGAGTATCTACTGTTTGCATAACAGTTCTGTAACATTTGATACCTGTTGGAAGGAGAAGTCAAAAGTGAACTCACGTGGCTAATCAAACCTGAGAAAGGCAGCCCATACAAAGAAACAGAACAAGAGAATAGACGCACAAATGGCAACCAAATGAGAGAAAAGGCTACAGGCTTATCATCCTCAGAAGGGCTGAGTAGACAGGCTTGTGAATGTACAGAGAGACTGGAGATACTTGCTGAGAGTATCTCTGTATGGAACAGTGAAATAAAAGAAAAATTGATATGGAACACTTGTTAATAGTAAGACCTGAAGTAATAAAGAACTATGAAAGATGAATGATTTTGTCAATTGGAGCTTCAATGAAAAATGTGACATATCTATAAAACCAAGGAAACAATGGCAAAGTGCTGAAACTACTGGAATAAAAAGTGGAAGATTTTTAAAAAGGTTATGGAACATGAAGTGGCAAAAACTGGTTACAGACAACATATAGATGTAAGCGGCAAGCACCATTCCAAAACTATCTGCCTGAATCAGGATGCTTTCCATCTTTAGCAGGGGATACAAGAGAAAAATCATTCCCAAACCGGAAAAGAAAAAAATCAATCCCATGCTGGAAGGACATCCAGCACGTCCCCTTTAATAGGGAAATAATACCTAAAACTAGTCCTGGAAAGATTAGACAAAGAACTGCCTATTAGTCCTCTGAGAATAAGAACTTCAAAACCCAGTTGAGTACAGCTATACAAGAAAAAACATGAAAAGGTATGCCCTAATAGTATACCTCCTCAAGACTTAGTTACTCAGTTGTGAGCTGCAAAAAGGCAGTTCCCTCCCCTTAGAATTCACAACCCTGGCGGTTTGCTGGACCAGACTTCTTAAAATAAA
Source organism: Podargus strigoides (assembly GCA_028020825.1). Classification (NCBI taxonomy): domain Eukaryota; kingdom Metazoa; phylum Chordata; class Aves; order Caprimulgiformes; family Podargidae; genus Podargus; species Podargus strigoides. Next base: position 12,891,780 of record CM051631.1, read on the forward strand.
TAAGGGAATCTAATCTTTTCTTTTCAAGGACTCTGGGCCCAGCAACATACCAAGTCATGACTAAGCATCTCTAGGTACTAGATCATCAATTAGCCCTGAATCATGCTCATTGACTGCACTGCACTTTCCATGGAATAATTTATCTTAGCCAAAGAGAAAAAAATCATGAAAGTACAAAGCATTCACCAAGCAATATTTTAATTCCATTCAGAAAGAACTAGTCTCCACTACAGCAATCATCACATCGACACACTCCAGTACTCTGTGTAGTATACCTGACCAGTATGAAATTTTAATTCAAATCCTCTTGCTGAGTATGAATGCATCCTCAAACCATCTCCTATGTTTTGTGTGGAACACGATCCCTCTAGATGTATCTCAGAATGCATTCTGGATGAAGTCCCACAGGTAATACAAGCAGAGAAAAGACTGGTTTATTACTCTCAGTAGTACTTAGGTGACAATTAGGTACCAGTTTTGTACTGTCAAGATCAAAATGCTGCTGGGTACATTAAAAAAATGAAACTAAGTGCTTAGGGACTTTAATTTATAAGGTCCTCAAAGCAAGATACAAGGAGGATATGAAAACCTGAAGTGGCAATTAGGTGCCTACCTGTGCCACTTAGTCCCTCCATGACTCTAGCAGCCTCATATTCCTCCCCTCTACGTCTCAGTATCAAGACGGAGGTGTACTTTTCCAAAACATTTACATACCCTGATGAAGATCATTAAAACGATTCAAAGCCAAAGAAATTGTCACAAGCCACCAGTAAATCATGAGAGTGAACAGGAGAACTGTTTTGCTTTTGATTTGTTTGCAGTATTACTGCTGTAAAACATTTCTCAGGAGACTGCTTAAAGAAACTTTGAAAATGAAAAAATAAAATCATCTTGCAATTAAATCCACACTTGACATCATGACACTTCTTGTTATGCTGGGTCAACCAATTCATTTTACAATCAAATTCCCCAGCTGCAAGACAGGCTCATAAGAAAGTATTTAGAGAAATTACTTAATAAAAGAGTGATACTTAGACATTACACTGAAAGAAAAAATTGTACCTAAAAATTCAAGCAACTCAGGCTAAATTCCTAATTTACATTGAACATTATTGCAGGAGGGTTGGTTTTTTTAAAAAAAACCCACACTTTTTTAGTTTTAAAAAAAAGTTGCTGCCTTTATCTTCAGTGTGATGCTCCATCTAGTCAGGTATTACAGGCAAAGCCAAATCAATCTGTGTGCCCCATTTGTCCCCCCCTAGGTAATTTAACCAAGTCCTCTTGGCTAGAAATTAAGAGGAGACAAAAAAAAATCCCTATGTTTAAATTTCTAGAAGTTAAAAGACAAACATAATATGCAACTTGGAGGCAAGGTCTGCGTTATAATGTGGATACACTAAATCATGATTAATGCATAAGCTCCCATAAACATATGCTCAAATGAAATTTCCACTTAAACTACAACCAGAATTTTTGGTATGTTATGGACAAAAGGGGTACAGGACCCCAGGCTGTCAAAATTGAACATAAGTGAAAAAAAAAAATTAGAGAAGTTTTCAATTCTCCCAGGTTTCTCTGATAGTATTTGTCGCTAAAGAATGCACAATGTTATTTATCATTATCTATTTCATGTGATTGTGTAAATACTTTCACATAATTTGGTAAAAGCCTCATTAAAAGTTATCTTATGCAGCATATTTATACCTTCTGTTTCTTTCTAAGTGAATAATGTATCTTTAAAAATGTAAAACTGATTTTTGAATGTGCTAAATAATTTAATTTCAGGAAGCAATATACACATCCAGGACTTGTGCTACAACACTGCAAACCCACAGGATGCTTATTAAACATATTTACAGACTTCTTTCATGCATAGTTTTTTTAAAAAAATATTATTTTCAGAAAAAGAGATCATGTGTATTTTAAAATAATCTCTTAAGCAGCCTTTTTTCCTTAGAAACACTCAGAGCTGTTGGAACTATATCATTTGGATATCAATCTGCCCTACCACACTAACATCAGAGTGTGAAATTCTACCTGTTCCTTCATTGCTAACATAAATATTGGATGCTGCACAATAACTAGGCCCAATTTTTAAAGTACTATGAACATTTAAACGATGGTAGACTTGCAGAAACCAATCCATGACTGTTTCTGGTATGCTGATAACATGTCTATGACAGTAGGCCCAAACCCACTGTGTCCAAATTTTACTTTTCTGTGAATAGGGTAAACCCACAAATTATACCCTATTAGTATGCTGATTAATACAACTCAACTCGTGTAAAGGCATAGCAATACTACACGGTATTAATAAAAATATTAAGTACTCAGCATGTATGTTCTATGCTCAGTGATGGCTTTATTCAGCACCAGCATAAGGGCTTGGCAACAAACATGGAATGCCATTAAGTAGTTTGATTAAGAAGTATATTTGATAATTAAATGTATTTCGCAACCCAGCACATATGTATTTGGTCAAGCAGTGTTCTCTTTACTATCAGTAGGCAGAGGCCCCTGCCATAGCATTAAGAGCAGGAATCCACGACAGCATTTTATCACGAACGTGTACTTAACCAGGCCCCCCTTCTCCTCCCCCGCCTTAACCGCCGTGCACTAGCAGTGCAGCTCTCCTGGAAACCTAGAGAGCGAGAAAGACTTTCCTTAAGTAGCGACAAAAGCTGAGGATTTAGCAATTAATGCCCCATCCCCAGCCCTGATCCTCGCTTCAGCGCCAAGGATAAAGCGGCCCAGGGCTCTCCTCGCCTCCTCTAGCACACCGGCAGCGCCAGGGCCTCCCCTGCCCACAATAGGGGGAAGGCCCGAGGCCTCCTCGGACGCCGGGGCCCTCTCTCCCTCCTCCTCAGGCCTCGAGTTCCCTCAGCCCTGGGGCGACGGCGGCCCTCGGCTCCTCGTACCCCCGAGGCCCGGCTCCCTCTCCCCAGGCACCAAGAGAAACCCGCCGAGGCCTCCACCCCTGCCCCACTCTTCCTCCTCCTCTCCTTCCTGCCCCGGGGCCTCCGCTTTCCCTCAGAGTGGGGAGGAGGAGCCGCCACCGCCGCCGCCTCCTCCTCCTCCCGTCCCAGGCCCCACTCCCTCCCCTGAGGCCCAGCCCGACCCAGCCGCGAGCACCCGGTACCTTGTAGAAGGCCCCGTTGGAGCCCCGCACCTCCACCACCAGCTCCTCCATGTTGTGCGGCGGCGGCTCCGTGCGGGAGACCCAGGCCCGGCGCCTCCTCCCTTCCCTTTCTCTCTCTCGGCGCAGGAGGGGGAAGCGGAGGAGGGGTGTGTGTGCCGGGGCGGGGGAGGGGAAGGGGAATCTCGGTTCACGCCGAGCCCGAGGGGGTGGGGCCGCGCCAGGGGCGGAGGGGCGAGCCGCGCGGGGGGGGGAGGGAAGCACTGCGGGGACGGCTCCGCGCCGCCGCTCCTCGCCCTCAGCCGCCCGGAAATGAAAGCGAAACGGTCACCGGGGAGGGGGGGGGGCACGGGGCGCCCGTTTCGAATGTAAACGCTAATCGCGCGTCACGTGACGGGTCGCGGCCGAGGGGGGGGGGCGGGGCGGGGAGCTGGCCCCGGCCGGCACGCGCCGCTCGCCCACCGCCTAACGGCTGGGTCGCGCGCCGCCCCGCGCTCCTCCCGCGCGCGCAGCCGCAAGGGGCAACCGGACCCGGCAGCTGTGCGCCCGAGAGCTCGCCTCCCCCCTGCCGCGCGCCTGAGTGACTGCCCCGCTGGCCAATCAGATTGTGCGCTGCACCGCGCGGTCTCACCGGAGGGGGGCGGGGCTCGCGGCCTGCTCCGCCGGGCCTTGTGAAGGGGCCGGGGGGGAACAGGTGGGACGGGCTGAGGGAGGGTGTGGGGGGCAGTGCTGGGGCCCTCCAGGTGACCACACAGGGCCGGGAAGGGCTTTTAGGAGCGATGGTATTGCAGGGACCCGGGGAGAGGCGATGGAGAATGATGGGGCCGAGAGAGCGTGGAGGCTGCTGGGATGTGTGGGGGAAGGAGGAGGCCTGGGCCTGTGGGGACACGGTTCAGGTCCCTCAGGGACGGTGCAGGAGATGGGTGACGCGGCAGGGGGAAGGAGGCTCAGCCCTGCAATGGTCTCTGACTCCCTGGTTATGGTCAGCAGTAAAGAATAAAACGTGAATAGTTGTGGCAGTTTTTAAGGAGTTCTGCACTAAGGAGTGGTCTGGCTGTTGTGGTTACGTTGGACACCTGAACACCTCATAAGGGGGGTGATAGAAGATGAACAACCTCCTTTCGGGTAGTTGTAGAGAGCAATGAGGTCCCACTTCAGCCTCCTCCAGATTAAACCCCAGTTCCCTCAGTCATTCCTCATAAAACTTGGGCTTGAGACTCTTCACCAGCTTTGTTGCTCTTCTTAGGCCATGCTCCAGCAGCTCAGTGTCCTGGTAGTGAGGGGCCCAAAACTGAACACAGTATTCAAGGTGTGGCCACACCGGTGCTGAGTACAGGGGGACAATCACTTCCCTAGTGGTCAGTCTCCCAGGTAACAGTGGTAGAACGAGGGGTAATGGCCTCAAGTTGTGCCAGGGGAAGTTTAGATGGGATATTAGGAAAAAATTTTTCACTGAAAGGGTTGTCAGGCACTGGAACAGGCTGCCCAGGGCAGTGGTGGAGTCCCCATCCCTGGAGGTTTTTAAAAAACATGTAGATGAGGTGCTAAGGGACATGGTTTAGTGGGGAGTTGGCAGTGTTAGGTTAATGGTTGGACCTGATGTTCTTAGAGGTCTCTTCCAACCAAGGCTGTTCTGTGATTCTTTGAACAACCTGGGAGGCTGATGTGCTCATCCCGCTGCCCCTCCAAGTCACAGTTAAGCTCTAAAACAAACAAGTTCACCATGCAACATGTACTATTATTCTAGCTACATTTAAACACTCACATTTAAACTCAAAACTTTTCTGACAGCAAAGTGTAACACTGCATATGGTTCACCCTAGAACCTGGGAGTGAATATATTAAAGAGCTGATGTATCTGTGATGGAGTATTTACAACTGAAAGTATACTGGCACAAAAGCTGCTTGTTCAGCCTTTCATTAGACCTGCACAAACATTGACATGGTCTCCCTATGTATTTTGTTTTTCCTACTAACTATAAAGAATAAGAGAAAAAAAAAATTCTCAAAAATCGTGATTACCCTCAAAAATCATGATTACAGTGTATTAGTATGGCTGTGATTTCCCTGAATAGGTGTGTGATGCTCTCCTTACGTAAGTCATATTCTGCACCTACTGATGAATTTTCAAAACTCTTCGCATCAGCCTATGATTTCATCTTTCCTCTTGTTTTTTAAATTATCATGTTTCAAACCTTGCAAATTAGTGTTTCTCGATACACTGCATTTTACATTTAAGCTATGAAAGAGTGTACAGTATTTCTGGTTAGCCACCAAAACTTTTCCTTGCTGTTTATTTTTTTAATGTGCAAGAGATGGAGAGTTCCCTGTAGCAATCTCTGTATACTGTTCACCTGCTTATTCACAGTACTGAAGTACATTTAATAGTATGATTGCTATGCAACGTACCTTGAAAGGAAGGTGTTTGATTTTCGTTTCATCAGATTTGGATACTCGTTTCATCAAATACTTGAGTACGATGAAGGGTCAATTCAATCAAAGGATTCAGTTTAACAGCAGCTGTGCTCATCACAGAGGCAGTCACAGGACTGACTTTCTTGGGGGTGGCAGAGGGTCCAAGAGGACTGAAGGAGGAAAAATTTAAAGACAAGGAGCAATGACACAGGATTTGTGTGTGAATAAAAACACATTGGAGATTACAGCTCACAGAATCTCCATGAAGAAGTTCAGGTAAAATAGATCTCTCTTCTGACTTGTTCATGTTCGAAATACTTGTTTAAAAACTATATAAAAAAAAAGTAACTGTATAAGTGGTTCAACTCAAAACTCCAACCATCTACCAGGAGAGATGATGCCCAGCTCTAAACCAAAGTGAGCCGATTTTTATTTTTTTTTCATTCATTGTTTGCCATAATTATTCTCTTCTTCATAAAATAGGTTGCTATTATGCAGGCAGATTGACTCTGAGCAGACAGAATATAAAGGTGTCTAATTTAGCTCTGACTTCCAGTGATGATTTCACCACTTTCCCTGAGCTAAAAGCTGCCGTACTGTATAATCTTCCCTAATGCTTAACTTAGATTTTCTTTGTCCTTGCTTATATTCAACGTTTTTTATTTTGTCCTGTCTAGTGAATGGTCTAATCCTTGTCTATTTATGAGGGAATTTACATATTTCCAGAGCACAGTCTCTAGTTTTTCTGCCAACTGACTCTTAACCTGTCCTCTTATTTTCCAAATTGCTTCTTTTTGTTTTTTGCTAATTTACTTTGAACTATTTTCAGACTGAACTGTCCATCCCTTCTGAAATATGTTCACAAATTAACTTGTTCTTATGTAGATTTACACTAAAATGAATCCTTTTATATGTGTCTATATTTCAAATGCAGTGACAGTAAAAAAAATAAATCTCAGTAATTCCATTAAAGTCTTTTAAAATTAAAAGTAAAATGATATTTCATTCAAATGTTAGGCTTCACCTCTTACATATAATCCTAATGTTCAGTTACACTATGCAGTGGCTATGGGATTATAATTCAGCCAAAATTCCCCACCACTCTAGCCCCTTGAATTCTTTCATATTCCCCAACAATCTCAACTCACCTGTTCCAAGTCTTGGGTTTGGTCCTACAGATGCTCAGTGCTTCTGGTTCTTACTCAGATCTACACTACTTTGTGTTTGCACGCTGATCTGCTAACTGGAAGGTATTTCAAGCACTCCGCATTTGGAATACCTCTTTTCATCATCAAAATATATATTTTTTTAAAAAACCCAACTTAGACTTTTATTCACTCAAATGCTTTCTTAAATATTTGTAGAGAATATAAGATGATCTCCTCCCATCTTGTCCTGCTTAGGAAAACTGAAGGGCAGAAAGCTAAGGTAAGTGGCACTCCTCAGGGCATAATCAGAGTCCTGTATCCTTGATCATCTGTACCTAGTTTTAGCTAAAACTATTTCCCTAGGATTTGTATTTTAGGTGTTCCAGTTTTGTCTATTAATCTTCACCCGAAAATGGTAGCTTTGATTCACTACATCAAAGGAATTAAGCATTTAAAATGCAGCCATCAATACCAGCCTTTCAGAACAATAGCAACAATCAGAGCCTTTCCCAGCATCATCAGTTCCTCATGAATTGATTTGTGAGAGATTTTTCATATAGACAGTGGGGTGAGTGTGACAGGAGCAACTGAGTATTTTTCCCACCTTGCGCTACTTATCTTAAAGCTTGGTCAGGGACTACAAATAAGAGTTACTCTTGAAACATTCTTTTTAAGAGACTATAATCTGATTAACTACCAAAGTATCATAATGAAATTTTATACAATTCTCCTTATTTATACAGCCATTTGGGGCTTCAGCTTAGTCTTGCCAAAGTTCAAAAAGATTTTAATTCAATATTTCACATTTTTATCTGCTGGCTTTCTTTGTACACTGCTTCAGACAGAAACCTCTCCTGGATGACTTCTTTTCTCCTACATTATGGTTTTCAGCATGCTACACAGGTGATATTTAGAGTTCTGTATTTCCATCTAAGCCTGCTAGTCACAATATATGCTTCTTATTTCTGACACTGTATTTGATACTGAGAAAAAGAAAGACTTCGTATTCATCTGAGATACATAGGATTTTGAGATATTTCAGTTAGACCAAACAGTTCAGACTGTTGTTTTGTCAGTTTATAGCTGTACCCAAAAGTCAGGACAGGAGACTATCAGGTGGTCAGATGCTCTTATTGGTTTACAATGTAGTCTCAGTAAAGTGCCTTTCAGTAACCTAACTGAAATGATGTTATAATAACCAGCTCAGCAATTGGAAGAAGCAGTTAAAATCAATAAAGATGAAAAACTTCTTAGACAAGGTTGCTTTATGATTAATCAATAATAGTTGAAGGTTGGATATAAACAAAGTATTGCAGTTTTATTAGCTTATCCTTGACTAAAGTGATACCCAGAAATGACATATATCCAAACCAGGGTGTAGAACAGCAAATATTACCAGAACCTGTGAAGAGAAGCTGAACTAAACCAGGAAAGTCTTGCAAGAGTTACTGGGCGTGTACAAGAAATAAGACTATGCTGTGCCAGTTCATTGAGTTCTCTGAATAGTTAATGTGAACTTTATCTGGGAGTCCCAATAAAATGCTCTAAAAGGTAGCGTTCACACGGAGATGCAATAAAAGCATAAGCATTACAAAAAGACAAAATAATGTTGTAAAATTATTAAACCCAAAAATTCTTCATTACAGACTGGTGGGTAATCTCTTTTGATCTTATAAAAATATATTAGTGAGGAGAGACAACTAATCTCTATTGATTTTCTATTATAATTACTTAAGCTGACCTTCAATTCAACTTGCCTATTTCTTTTACAAGTCATTACTCTACCTTCTCCTCCTCCAAATGTATAGTTTTCTGTATAGCGAGTTCAGAATAGATAGGTTTCCAAGGTTCATTTTGTCACAGATTCTACTTTAGTGTAGATAACCGTTTCCACTAGTGGTTTTCAGTTTCTACAGTATACTGTATCTTCCTGACCTGAATATGGAAGGAAGCCTGAGGGATTTAAGACTACGTTGCACCTGCAGTACAAACACTTCCGAGTTTCACAGGGAAGAGTCAAAGGAGTAAACAGTGGATTCTAAACTTCAGAAGGTTATTAAACTTCATAACTTATAGAAATATAATATTCTAAAAATGTGTTTTTAAAATACTACCTACTAACTATCAAGCTCAAGTTTGGTCATCCAAAAATCAACTGTCCTTGTAATTCAGCTCACCTGTGAAACAATTGTCTTGGTGGGTAATCTCTTTCTTATTTGCTCTGTGTAATTTGTTGGAGTAATGGGTCTCATTTAAAGTTAATCATAATTTCTGCATTCTTCCAGAGCAATATCTATATCCTGTTGTTGGTCTACAACTCTAACACATTTCCTTTTTGAATATTAGTAGTGAATTTGAAAACATACCATGTAGCATTTTGCTGCTTAATTATTCAGTTTCATCTCCCACTCATGAGTTTCTAGCAGTTTCTCTTGTAACCCCACAAATGCATTTATTCATGTATTAAGCCTGCATGTTATTTCGTCTACAGAAGTATATTGGTATTGTAAACCATCCATGTCAATAGATGACACTTGCATTCACATATAAAACTGCACCTCAGCTTATTCAGCTTTTTTTTTTTTTTATTAATCATTAACGAAATCGCATTCGAGATGAAAGTGAAAATACTCCCCGAGTTATGTGGGTCTTAAAAATGAATGAATTAAAACATTAAAAAAAAATGACAGAAAACTTGGAGTACAACTGGTTAGAATGCAATGCAACAGAAATGTTCTGTTCTTTTCACGTGGTTGGACAGCATTCGTAATCATAAACATACAGATACTCCCTTACAGTATGCTGAATGGCTATGTATGAATAGTGTATGGTAACCCATACAGTAGTCCTCATTTCAGTTAAGTGAGTTTTAGCATGAGCATATAGCACTTAAATAATAGTTTATATCTCTGGAAGGTAAAAACCTTAATATTCTGTGATCTTCGTGAGTATAAGCATTAATTTAGAAAAGAAAAGATTGGTGCACTAGGAGTTAAGTCACCAGGGATGGCTTTGGTTCATAGAATTTAATAATCATACCCCAAAGTTACTGGTGTCAAAATGGCTGCGATTCACTTGACCATCTTGAGAGTGGGCCAAGGAGAGCCCTGCATTTCAGTGGCCATAAGCAGAAGCTCAGATAACAATTCAGATGAAGACAGCTACACTGTAGACATGGACGCTTAGATGAATGCCACATTATGAGCCTTTATTGAGTTTTCAGCCAGCTCCTGTATTTTTATTAAAGGGCAGTGTTCATCAGCATCAATGTCAAAGATGGAACTCGTGAGTTTATAGGGTCTAACTAGGTTTCTAGTTTATCTAGAACATGAAGTTATCTGTACAATAGACATTTCTATAACATTTCACATCTAATTCTATAACACAGAATGAAAGCATGTTTTTCTAGCACCCATAGTGAATCACTCGAGTGATTGCCAGGTCGTGATTTTAGCAGCATATTCATTTTGTTTTGCCTACAAGCAGGATGCTTCAGTACTGAAGCCAGTGCAGAGATTTATGAAGGTTGATTAGTGCCCCTTTTGAACATACTGCAGTTTTCACTGAGATTAATCTGAAAAGATCACATGACTCTTCCCTGTCCATAACAGAATTCCCAGTGACGTTGGGCAGCAACAGGTCCATATTTCAAAGGCTATAAATGCTAGTACATTATTTGTATTGACCCTGATGGGGAGTGCTATGGAAGTACTATATAAAATGTCATAATTCTGACAGACTGTGATATTTAACTTCCTATTACAAACATATATAACTTAAAAGATTTATATTTTTCCAATAAATTGTTACAGAAAACAACACTGTAATCTTATACTGTGGCAATAAGTGACTAGTATGAAAAAAATAAAAAGCAAAGGAAGCAATCAGCCTGTAACAATGGTCTTTTAGCCCTGATTTCTGGTGGGTTTTTTGGTTGTGGGTTTTTTTTAATTATTATTTATTTATTTATTTGTTTTGATTTGTTTTTAGTTTTTTTTTTTTTTTGTTCAGCTAACATAGCTGACTGTTTTGTCTCAATGGCTAGCATTTATCCTTTACTGGTTTGAAAAACAGTCTTTGACATACCATTTACAGGTTTACATCCTAGACATATTTGACATAGCTACACTTCTGCCTTCTTTTTTCTGTAGGTTTCAAAAATCACTTGATATTAACTTGCATTTTCTCTAGCTTCACAAACTGCAGAAAATTATGTTTGAAGACAAATCAGTTTAGAGATTGCCTGAACACCACGAAGATTAAGTGCAGTAATTACATTTTACCACAAGAGGACCCCCAAAGACAATTTGTCTTGGAGTGTGGAAAATAGATAATGCAAACTTGTCTTCAGAATACTTGTGTGCGCCATATATTTAATTATACTTTAAGATAGCTTATACATTTCACTATAATTTTGAAAGAAGACATGATATTAGCTCCTTGAATACTGCCTATAGACTGTGCCAGGACTAATGACAGTTCACATAAACCCAGGTTCTTTACAAAACAACAGAAAAATTAAGGTCATAATTTTAAAAGATAAGTCTACTTAGTGTTCAGAAAAAATTAAATCATGACACTTAGGTGAATAAATACATGTATAAAAATTAGGTTCAGTAATCCATTAGAATGGTCTGATTTTGACTACAGAAGAGGCAAATCTTGATTATAAAAGTCTATGGTATAAAGTCAAGGCCCTGGCTTTGTAGACAGACAAAACCAGGACATTTTCCCATTACTTTTCAGAAAAAAAAAAAAAAGTGCAAAGTTTGTGATGGTTCAACCAACTATAGTTCCACAGAAAGTAAAACACATTTTGGTACTACAAAAGAAAGTGCTATTCTACTTGCAGTGGTAATCAAGCTAAATGGCATTTAATTACCATGAATATTCCTACCATTCTGTATCAAGTTATGCAATCACTTCAGCTCATGTAACAATCAAAGGCTCCAGGCCCATCTTCAACACAAGTAACACTTAGGTATTCTTGAAACCGTTATGAACTAGTTTCACTAAAGTGCCATAGAGGACATTGTTCTCAAATCTCATAATCTGGGTATGAAAATATTGATGACATCTTTGATCTTAGATTTGAATAAGCTCGAGTTTAGATAAATCATTACCACAATAATCAGTCTGCTTTTATGCACAAAGGTACGTCTAGATACATTATCCAGTATTAATCAGTACTTCCTCAGTAGCAAAGCACCTGAAAGACTAACATAAATCTCATACAGATGTATCATCATGTTAGCAGAAAGCCAGGTTCAAATATGTGTAAATATCAATAAAGTATTTGACTCCATTGACTGGTCTTTTCTCTGCCACTACAGAAAATAGCAGACAGCAAGCAGAAGCACTGCTGGACCTAATTTAATGTAATTAAAATGATTTAATTTATAAATTATTGTATTGTACCTGAAGAGAATTCAGCCCCAAATTTATATGGTATATTCACCAATAAGAAAATACAAATTAACTTCACTGCTAATTCATTCCTATGTTTACATATTCTGCTGTTGGCAAAAGCCCCAACTGTAAGTTCTTTGTTTGAAAATACACTTTGAAAGGCTCTAGCATCACAGCTTCTGTGATAGGGATTCAAGGCCATGGGCACAACATGGTGTCTGTTCCCTCACCCACCCCCGCCCTAAAAAAAAATAAATAATCAGCAGACTAAATAGATGATTTGTGGTCTTTTAGGTTGTGATTACCATATGTTTTAGCACAACTCATTTGTCTTCCCGCTTTATACATCTGCTTTTGTTAACATTGTCAAAACGTCTAGTCCTGTACTAAGTTAGAGTAGCAATTCACACCTTTATAAAAGATTTGGCAGAACTCCAGTGTTTTGATGTCAGACATAATTATTGATTTGCATTTTAAATAAGTGTCATTCACTCAATGCATCATTTTTCCTTTTGTACATGTAACAGTTTTCAGAAGAGGTGGAAAAAAAGAAGTGTAAATTTGTTTTATGAGTGCTGTCTGAATCTCTTGGAACAACAGACATTGCTGAATCTGGGAGTTGGTGGAAGAAGTGTTTCAACTGTGGAAGGAAAGTTACAGATTTCAGTGAGTGAAAGACAGTTATTCTTGCAGAGATGTTGTGCCTCTGCACCAGTTGCAGGTGGCTGTTTTTCTGTTGGTTGCCTGAGAACATAGGCAGCTTGGTGTCACCTCATCTGCATGCAAAACCACAGTTGCAAGAAGTCGTCACTAGGAATCACAAGTTATTTTCTCACTATCACAAACTAAACCATGCCACAAATACTGAGGTCCTGTGATAAGAATAATTTTGGTGCTTTGTTGAAGTACCCAGGAGCTTTGCTACTGGTTTCAGTGAGGTCAAGATTCCTCCTGTCATCTACCACTTCAGTCTTCAGGATCTGAGTTGCCCAGCTACAAACAGAATTGCACTGCATGACCTTCAGACATGCCTTTCAACCTAAATTATTCTATGATTCTGTAATGGTGCAGTGATTCTGCATTTCAAGCACATTCAGATATTCATGCTATTTGACAGAACAAGAAGTGATGTCCATGTGGCCAGTTTTCATTAAATATTGAAATACCATATCTGTGGTTAAAAATAAAGCCTAGGAGACAATATTTTTCTTCTTTGACTCTTTCAGTGCCTTGTTAAAGCTCACCTGCTACCGAGTGCATTACAGCAGATCTTCAAATTGGAAATTCTACCACAGAAAAGGTTGCAATGGGGACATAGGTTCTGCCACACAGGCTTTGTAGTGATGCCAGGTATTGCCAAAAGGTAGCTGATAAACATGGAGGAATAAAATAACAGAAAAGACAGTTAACCAATAGCTGAAAAAAAACATCTGTGAAGAGAAGGCAAATGTCTCTGAAATGACTGTCTAACATTTCTCAGGAAGAGACAGGCATTATCAGTCAGAACTGCAAGAGAATAGTTATTCTTACATGTCATTATGATAATAGGCATCTTAAACCCTGAAGGAATTTGTCGTAATGAAGAGCATGGCAGCTACGTGTAAAGCATCTTCCAGATGATATAAACACAAATTGTTGTACCAATTCGTATGAACATAAATGTTTATTATAGTAAACTATAAAGGCTATCAATGGCTTTAGCCATGTCACTCATGTGGAGAAGAAGATAAAGCTGGTCAAAGCTTTAGGCCCACTGGAAACCCATTATGCTTTTTACAACAGCCTGAGGAAGAACAGCAGGACTATGGCTACTTGAGGAGAGGATATGAAACAACATTGCTCATCAGGTAGTTTCTCAAATATTTGTTATTGATTGGACAAAGAATAAACAAATCTCAGCTTCTCGGCTAAAGCATTAGGAAAGATGACTAGTATCAAAACAATAATAAGTTTTTTTTAGAGAAGACAGGAAAAAAAAAAAAAAAAGAACTCCTGCTCTGGATGGTGTAACTGAAACGACAATGAAAGGCCAAGGAGGAGATGTCACTGAAGCAGGTAAAACTGAACCTGGATGTGAAGAGAATTATTTACTGGCAAGTAAGTGGCTTTATGAACCAACAGCATGTTGCTGGTGATGCTGTACAAACAGCCAACATTACACACTGAAAAGAGCAGTGGCATGAAGCCTGTTTCCATCTTCTCTCTGCCCTGCAAGAACATGGAGGAGAACAGGAGGAGAAGTCACCGAGTGTGATCCTGACAGAGAACAAGAAGGGCATGGGCAAACTATGTGGCACAGCATCTTTCTCCTTTGTCTCCAAGGTGTAATGTAATAGACCAGTGTCTACACTTAGTCTGTACCTGGAGCTAAACTGCAGCAGTTGCTCTGCCACCCAATGACCCCTCCCCAGCTGAGAAGGGCAATCAGGGAAAAAGGGAGAAGCCCCATGGGTTGAAATAGAAATGGTTTTAACAAAATAACAAAACTAACATAGACACTAATACAAACATAAAGTGTGCAAGGTTATACTCAGCCTGGTCCTTGGCAAGCAGCAGAAAACCAAGATGGAAGAGACCCAGGAAGAAGAACTTCACACCCTCCCTAAACTCCCTCCTTTTATAATGAGCATAATTAAGTGCTATGGGATACACCTGTGAGTCAGCTTCGGGCAGCTGCCCTGACTAAAACTCCCAGCTGACCTGGGGCTACTCATGGCCTGCCTGCCAACAGTCTTAATTAAGCACTCCAGTAAGACAAATATCAAGTAAGAATGATTCTTATTCAAGTCAAGAACAGTTTTGCTTGTTAAGGGAATAGGAGCAGGGTAGACCCAACAATGCTCTGTGCATGAAACAGGTCTATCAACTCTCAGCAATGCTTGGATATATAGTAATTAGCTATTGCTGATGTGTTCACTTGGTTTGATTTTAGCTTTGACAGTTTCTCAACATGAAAAAGTCATTCAGAGATACTATTTAATGAGAAAAAGGTGATTGAGAGGCTCTATGTGCCCCCGTGGATACCAAAATTGTACATCAGAACAGAACAAGAATTCTCCGAGGAGAAAAGTGAGGGTCTACATTCAAATAAAAATTATTTAGGGCTTTAGGAAGACAAATAAGGAACTACAACTGAGGTATCTCTTTTTGTGTCTGTTTTTGGTCTAAATTAAGTAAACAGTGAAGCAAGTAGTGTCCTTCTTGGTCCATCCACCAGTAAGAGACATTTCCCAGCTCTCTTAGAGCCTGAAGCACATGCTGTGCAAGCCATTCAGGGCTCTCAACAATTAAAGATCTTACTTGGTTTCCACAGACATGAAAGCAAATTTCCCAATGATTTTGATGGAAACTAGAAAGACCCTGAGAAAACAGGTAGAAAAATACTCAAACTTTACTACATAAAAGAATAGAATTTAGTCTGTTGCAGTTTTTTGAGGAATATAGTATATTCTTCAATAGCTATTGTTAGTGAGATACATGTTAATAAAAAACTGAGCTCCATGAAAACTTTACTCTACTTGGTCTATGTCAAATTAATCACCATTAGGATTTTATCCAAGCTGAATAAATACAGTAGTGTGTCTGTCAAATCATGAAGCCTTGGTTCCTAACCACTGTTCTTGGTCTCTTGAAAAATGCTTATTAGATGACATTTTATGAAAGAATAATGAGGTACTCATTTTTAACCCTCCAGTAACTATGTAGAAGACTATCAAATGGTTTTCTGGGAAATTTGTGTTTTGTTACAGTTGTTTGCTGTCTCCTAGAACTGCTTGCTTGACCAGCTGTCCTTGTGCAAAGTTAAAAAGAAAAGCTTTTTCAGCTAGAAAACAGGATTAACTTTTCTTTATGGTCACTACTATAAAACAGAACAGCTTACATTAGTTCCATTTTTCTCTTATCAGATCATAGTTTCAGATGCACCATAGTGCAAAAACATTAGTTTTCCTATCTTGGAGTGAAAGCCTGTCATTAACAACTGATTATTCCATTCCTTTTTTCCCTTCTAATCTTCCACTCACATGAAACAGAATAATAACTTCTTTAGAGCAATGCTGAAGGCATTTTGTCCCCTTTGATAGGCATGGGGTGATTGATGCTTGGAGGTCTGGGGATTTTTTTGGAAGTTGGTTTATGGATTTTTGGTCACTTTCCACTGTTAGCTTTGATAATAGAGGCTAAACACAGAAAGATTTTATCCCTTTTGGGACTAAGAAATGTAAAACAGAATTTTTCATTTTATTAGAGTTTGGCTTCTCAACCAGAGGCTATAGTAATAACAATAAGTGAGATAATTTTATAAGCATTATCTGTAGGAAATATAATATAATAGCTACAAGAGGAAATGTGTTTGGAATTATCTTATTGAAAATATTATTCAATATGTTAAAGATTAGAAACAATAACATCTTGTTTCCTGTGGTAAAAATGTGCTAGTAAGAATGGTTATATTAATAGCATTGTTGCAGTCAGCCTGTATTGTTGGGGTTTAACATACATACACTGAAAAATCCCAACTTTTTTAGACTATTTACATTTAGATTTTGCTATTTTAAAAAAAATAAAATCGAGATTTCTTCTTTTTTATCCTAAGTTTGCATTGCAGGAACTTTTCAGTGCCTGAAGTTTGAGATTTCACTTCACAGACTGCATCCATGTCTGAGATTCTTCTGTTTTAGGAGCAGTATTGGTTGATCTATTTGATTCTACCTGAAAGCCTGAGTCTGCTATCATTCCTGTGACAGAGGAGACTGGGTTGGAAAAGAATTATATGGTATGGGTGGTGGTCCTCTGTTGTGCTGGTAACACCAAAATATGGTTTATTGCATCAGATACCAAGTTGGTTTTCTGAGTGCATGGTTGAGGTTACAGCTTAGAAAAGAGAAAGATGACTGACTTAATGATAAAACAACAAGTCCTGTAAGAGCCAAAGAAATAAAACTGTCAGAAGAATCAAATAAATAGAAATAATCAGTACTAGACTAGAATATCTGCAAGTATAAAATTTTCAGCAATTACGTCAAGCTTAAAATACTGACTTCCCTTGATCTCTTTGTCAGGTTCTTGATTTCTGCTGATTTCTTTAGTCTACCATTCTATTTTTACTTTTCTATTCAGAAATCTGTTTCAGACTTCTTTGAACTTTACCTGCAAATATATTACCTTTATTTTCTCTTTTGTTCTTCCAGTTGTCTAGCAACCAGTTTTTCATTGTCTTTCACTGCAGTTTCCTCTTACTACATTTGCTGCATTACTGCATTGGATAGAGCCTAGAGTGAGAGCTCACTTGGTTGGCATGGTATGGTTAAAGTAGTAGGTTTGTCCTTGCTCCAAACCATTGACAGTATGAGCAGGCAAAATGGTTTTAGAGAAAGGGATAAGGCATAAGCAGTGTAAGGTACATGATTTTGACATTTATCAAATTTATGCTGTAACTTGAAAAGGAGTTCTGAGTCTGAGTAAGACTGTTAAATTAAATAGAAAGTGGGAAAAAAGGAGCTGCTAAAGGAGGCAGATAATAGGAAACCTATTTATCGCTATTCACAGTTGTAGAACATAAAGTCTTTCACAGAGCAAGGCATGCATGACAAGAACTTGAGGCTGAGTATGGTACTTGTGGAAACCATTGAGTAGAAGCAGGGTGTTTCATCAGAAAAGACAAATGAAAAAATACAAAAGCTACAAACCACCTTAATGCTCTCCACAGAGCTGTCAGCATTCACTAAGACAGTATTCAGTGTTTTCCGAACAGAAGGACATAGGTAGATAGACACATTGGTAGCCTAATGTCTATGTCTTGAAGTTTGTAACCAATATTGAAGTCAAGTTTGAAGCACATGGAATCAATGTTTTAAGGTACTCTCAACACCTCAGGCTCCAACTTCAGATAATTACCAGCAGTGGCTTAAAAATTACAGTATAGTTAATTTGAGCAGTCCAAGATTGAAGTAGCCCCTTTTGAGCAAAATAGAGGATTTCTCATAGGTAACCCAAGAAACATACTGGAAAGTGAGTGCTAGAAATCATCTCCTGTTACTGTTACCATGTTGTCATGTAGCTGTAAGACCTTTCCCTACTGCATTAAAGATGTAGGACTTCATGTTTGTGTGGAATCAAATTAGAGCTATATAAAAACTAACAACTCCTCAGCTCATATGTGGTAGGTAGCAAAATGTAAGCATGCTAATCCAGTATACCAAAATAAACTCAGTTTGTTTAAACTATAATTGAAGCTGCTTCCAGTTAAAACATATAGGCTGTCATCCGGTACTGCAGGTTGCAGGTGGTAGAGTAGTACAACATAGCAGGTAGCAAGAGTGACAGCACGGCTGGTCTTGTTGCTAAATGGTGCTATAGATTTGAAGCCAATGAGTGGCATAACAAATTAAGCAGTCTGTTTGTGAAGACCCAAATTTAAAAATAACTAGTTAGAGCCTCAGCTTGTTTCTTGGGCTGAGTGACATGTTTTGAAATTTTCTCTGTACACAGAGAAGGGAAAAAGCTGACTAAAGAGTTCCTATTGACCTATAATGCAGAGGCGTTTCAGGCACTGAACGGCTTGCTTATCTGCAAATCCAAAATATCTTCTGCTGCATGAAATGTTGAGCAGGTCCTAGAAGGCAGAAAGTAGCAGAATGGTGGAATGTATTCAGGAGTATGAAGTTAAATAGGTCTTATTGATTGACTACCACACCACATGTAACAAATGTGCAGCTCCGTTTTCCAAGGTGGTGGGGGGATTGTGGACTTCAGGGTGATCCAAGCTAAGAACATTTATCCAGCCTTTATGTCCATAGTTTTATGCATACAAATTGCATATCATCCTGAATTTCCTGCTGGGTTTTAGTCTTCTCCAAGGAAAGAGAGCTAAAGCTATTAATTTTAAACACTGTGCATTGCTTCTTACTGATTATTCACTGAAAGGGTAGGTGATCAGCGAAAAGAACTTCTTTCTAATTCCCTTCCTAATACCAGCAGGCTTTAGTATTCAGACACCAGTAGAATTCAGAAAGACTCTTAGTTTAATAGCATTAATCCTTATATTCATTACGGCAGTTATTTACATGAATTGTAATCTTCTCTTTACATGACTAGGCCCATAGATGTGTGAAGAGAGCACCCAAAATCACTGCACTGTTTCGTCTTTTATTGCACACTTCTGTCTGCTCTCCTTCCAGAGCCACTATTATTCACAGCAAATTGATTTTTATATAAACATGTGCCAGAAGCAAGCAGCAGTTTCCCACTGCACTCTTTATGCCTCACCCCCTCGCCCTCCCCAATTTTGACATCTATCCGTTCAAAATTGCACCTCATGGGGGTGCTGTCCCACCTAAAATAAATTGTATGGCATTACACTGTGAAAGGCCTCTATATATCAGAATAATATAGTGACACATATTTGAAGACATTTCCTTTCCTTCCCCCTCCCCTTTCAGCATACTCTGTTCCTTTATTTCCCACAGGATCCTAAGAGCAACTCTACAACTGAATTTCTCTTCTGCCAAAGAAATCTTCAAATAAAACCCAGATTTTTCTTTCCAGAATAAAGTAGCACCTTTTTATGGATGAGTGAAAAACTTCCTCAGGTGAAAGAAAGAAAATTGCATACTTCAAGAAAAAGTCTTTTCTAAATCATACCAGGAGAAAGAGTTCAGAGAAGTTACTAAAGATTTACACCTGCTTATGTGATTAGCATCCAGCTTCACAAGATAGAAAGCCAAAAGCTAGCTTTGATGATACCTATTTAGGACATTATTTGAAGTATTTTCCCATCTTTTTTCAAGTAACGTACAGTTGTCTGCTGTTCTTGTGTTAATTCACAAGCAGTAAGACACTGTTACAATTCTTATGACACTTTACATCTTCAAAGCACCAAAAAATCTAAGAATATTGGTGTAACTTATAGGTTTTCCTCCCATTGTTAAGCAAAAGATGCAAGTTTGCTATGGACCTTAAACCCTTGAGTAGATACATCAATGACAATATTTATCCTTTTTTTATATGTGCCAGTCATGAGTGTACTCACACTCAAAGCTGAAGAGCTCTGTCAAATTGGGAACTTTATTTTTTGCTTCAAGAAATCTGCAGTAAAGGCTTGGTCTATTCTGTTACTTGAATCCTAGTTTCCTTAAAATCTTACCATTTGAGGCTGAACTCTCAATGCCCAGGGTGAATTCATTACAAGTCTCAAAAAAGTAATTTAGTAGCTTTGGAACAACAAAACAGAATGCAAGTTTTGTGGTTAGAGGGAAGTGAGGTTGTATAAGGCTTTATACAACTGTCACTCTTTTTTTTTACGTGCTGCTAACCTCAGACTGACTGAGGGAGAAAAGTTCCAGGGTTGATATGTAGTTAAGAACTGCTTTTTGAAGGCAGGAAGAGAAATCTATGCTTCATTCAAAGCATGATCAGTAGCACTTCCTAAGATTTTAAACAGAAAATAATATCTTGCTGCTTTTATCATTTCACAAGGGCTTCCTTTATATTCTCCCTCAGCAGCCTGAGAGAGAAAAGCTGCTGGTTTCAGGCTGCTACTGTGACAACAAGTAAATATCTTCCTCAGAGCAACAGAGCAAAGTCCTGAAGAAATTCCTCAACTTCACTGAGAAAAACATGCAAATAGGGGAAAAAAGAAAAATCTATAGCTCTGAGAGTGCACCAAGATGCACGCTGGCAATGCAAAAGCATTACTAAATCAAATATGAAGTTAAAATACAAACAGTCAGATCTAATCAGTAGACACACTGAAGTTGGATTCACACGGAAAACCAGCGGGACCTGGGAATCTTAGAAGGCAGGACAGAGATCCTAAAGTCCCATTGCCCTGAATGTGTTAGTCCATGCAGTGTAATGTATTGCTGGGTAGGTGTAACGTCTCAGCTTGAAAGCAGAAAAGCTTTATACATGTAAGTACACTTTCACTTCATTTTTAATGAAAACAGACATTCAGACTGAAAATAAGGAGTCATCTTTCTCATCAGAGACAGGTACAATGACTGTGCCCAATGAGTAAGAATACAATGAAGAACAACAGTGATCACAGAGTGGAAAGAAAATGATCATACAGTAGCCTGGAGTTTGTAGAGACCTTTCTGTCAGAGAAGGGATCACCCAACCCACAGCTATGGCTGCCCACCTTGGCCCAGTTGAGGTGTAAAGGCTGGCAATCAGATGACATTTAGATGATTATTTTTGAAAGCTGGTAAGAAGCTAAAAAAAGGTATGGGAAGAAGGTAGACTGTCATAACAGGCCTTGGTCAAGCAACCTGGAAAATAAGAACAAGACTAAACAAGACTCTTGGAATAGCCTTGGTTAGGGCAAAGACTTGAAGTGGTTGATGCACATGTGGAACAAACCTCTAGCCAACTCCATGCTGGGAAAAAATATTTGGTTCTGTAATGTGTACAGGGGCTTGGGTTATCCAGTACCTTTTGTCTGGAAACATTAGGGCTTGACATGGTCTGTGGGCTGTTGTTAGCCCTTATGCTGCAGTGTGGTGGTGCAGGTCATTGAAAAGGTATTACTAAGAGAAACACCACTGGAATGGCAAACAGCTTGCAAAAGCAGCAAAATACGTCTTTCCTATAAGAGGAACTCATGGCTTTTATGGCTTTTAGGAGTCATTTTTCTTTTTCCTGGTGTGTCTTCGGTTGAGCCTGGGTCCCCTTGAAGGTGTCGCACTATATATCTCATTTTACCCCAGATCCACTGCTTCTAGTGTGACGTTTCCTTTATGGTTTCAAGTTCATGTTGTTTTGAACTATAACATTGGGCATGAGGAACTCTTACAACAGCAACTGTTAGTTTCTAGCTTGAAATTCAGTTTCTCAGTCTACTGCAGCATTTTGCCATGCCCTAACTTCACATTACCTGGGACGCGGAGTACCTGCATTTCTTTAGCTACAGATGGCAACACCTCCACAAACGCCTTTCATACAGGCATTTTAATTTGAGACGAGCTAATGATCATCGCCATATGAGCCTTCCTCTTCTTTTTGTTATGTGAAAGAGCTAGTAATGGGCACCTTCAGAAAAGTCACTATATGGAATTAACTCTCATAAATGAAGCAATCTAGATTCAGGGTCCTAGCACAGATGAGAGAGATACATTGCTTGTTTGCTATTCCCTCCCCCAATCCCAAACAGAGCTAATTCAATTTGTGTAAATTAATGCAGTGCATGATTCAGTGGTGCAACAGGAGCTCAGTTCAGGGATCAGCCCTCAGGTACTTTCAAATTAGTTCTATAGGAAGTTCGATTGGTGCAAAGCACCGGAGAGAAGCAAATAAATAGCACAGGAAACAAGGCTGTTAGAACAGGAATGAATGAGAGGGGAATCCATAGCACCTGATGCTCCAGTTTGTCCTATTGGGCCTCAGTGAGCCTCCTGCCAAAGTAAAAAACATTGTTGCATAGCAGAACTCAAATGGGGTGTTTGTGGAAGTAGGAAAAAGATACCCTGAAAACAGAATGAATGCAAATGAGTATTAGTAAGTCTAGATCAGTGATTACTGGTCTTTCAAAAAATCAGAAGAGTGAACATAGTTATAAGCAGTCATGCACGAGACCACAGAAGCACTGAAGAATTCCCATAGAAGCACATGGATTTTCCCCAGGGAAAAACCTGCAAACTTTTTGAGAAACACTGCTACAAATTAAAGATGCTTTTTTTCCTAGAAATGAAAAATCTCTCTTTGCGCCATTGCAAGTTCATCACTTCTGCAATAAAGCTGATAAAGTCTAGGGAAAATGTATCAGTGTTTCTTTATATCTCAAATAGCAATGTTCACAACCCTCTCAGATTCAGTTATTTTCTGATCATGATTCATCGTAAAACAATACCTTGTGCTTCTTCCAAACATTGGTATAAACACAAAATATTCTGCATTTAGTGTTTTTAAAAGAGCTCACAGAAAATACATATCACTGAAACCCCTTAGATGCTTATCTTTGTCTACAAAAGGTCAGCACTGGAATTCTGGTTTTTACTTCTTTCATTCCTTATCTTCTATTATTTTCTTTAATCTACTATCTCTTCTTTCACTGAAAAATACTATCATGGTTTTCGTGAAGTACCTGTATAGAATGAGAAATATTTTGCACTTTAGTATTTAGTGTTCCAACCATTGCTTCCCTTCAGAGACAGGTTTCATTAACAGAAACCACACAACTTTCAGCTGCTCTACATGGTCATAAGCAGCTCCTTTTTGTCTGTGGAAATGTTTGTCTTGGGGGGGACCGTAGCAGATGGATGAGCTGTTCAGTATTTTATTCCTTTCTATGTGCTTGTTAGGAATAGTGTTAATCATACTAAGATACATACTGTAAGTCTCTTGCCATTCCTTCAGCAATGATGGATGCAGACCTCTGCCCCATAAGCTATCTAGCTATCAGAGTGGAGACAGAGGAAGAATGTTTCTTGCTTCTTGCTCCAGGAGCACCAGGAAGAGACTTTGTATAGAGTGAAAATCTGTTCTCATCCCAAACATTTACTAGTCAGACTGGATTTTGTTAACATGATTCTCCAGGTTGCTGAAGGACTGCAGCACTACTTCAAAAAGTTTCAGCGACAAGGTTAGCTGAGTTTCCCAGTTTGAGTTTCCCCTAAGGGCAAGGCACTGTGCTCCACAACCCTGGTGAGAGATCAAGTAGCACAGTGCAAAGTCAGACATCAAGAACAGCAGAGGTGCACTGCTGGAGGTGGGCTATACTGGTTAGTGGTTATTAGAACTTCCACTTATTACCAGACCAACTCAAGCCAAATAATTGCACAGTAAGTTCTGCTTTTAAGGTGAAGTGCTGGGGTCTGGACCCCGAGCCCTGAATTAAGGTTGACATATGGGTGGTCCCCCTGGTCCTTTAAGAGGAGGGGATGAGTTTGCCTTTTGGCTTTCCTCCAAGGTGTGGCTGACCTTGCAGGGAAAGCCCTTGGGTAAACAAGCCCCAGGTGCCCTGCATTGGGTAAATGAGTGCCAGGTGTCCTGCTTTGGGCATAAAAGCTGGGACCACTTGCAGGAAGGGTGGAGTGTCTGTCTGTGAGGTGGATGAACTTTGCAGAGTTCCCTGTTGGGAAAGGACCTCCTGACTCTTCCTGCAACTGGACCCCCGTCAGGTTTGGTATTTGCAAACGCGGGCTCTGTGGGGAGACAACATGGGGCTACTTCTATCCTGTATGATCAGCTTATTGACTTGGTTGTCTCCTATGTCTTCTATGGGAGACTCTGTGTCTTTGTTTATTCCACCTATTATTGGTCATGTTGTGTCATTGCTGGGGCTGATGTCTATTATGTGTGATCTGTTTGACTTGTTTGTAGCCCCAGTGATTCCCCCGTATACTGACTTCTCTATGTACAATAGAATCTAGTTCCTGGATTGCTTTTCTGCTGGCTGCGTCCTTTGTGCTAGCCCTAGTAGTTGCCAAAACATAAGGGTGCTGAAAACCAACAACTTGCTGTAGTGTATTATGGCAGCAAACCTTTGAAAGTCACCAAAAACAGGTGATTAATGGTTAAATCAGAAGTAGCAGACAGACTTTTACACCCTAACCATTCCTTAGGACTTCCTAAAAGACAGACTAATAAATATGATTAGCTTTCCCCGTGGCGACTGTCTCATATCCCTGGTATATGTGGATATATCAAAGTTGGAATACTCTTAGATAAAGATATCTGAGTTGTCTACCTCTGTTGTAAGTCATGACTTCAGCAAAAGGACAAAGTAGAAAAGGAGGAGAGATTCTGTAAGTAGCAGCTCTTGCTATGGCAAGTCTCTCAGTCTGAGAGTTATTTTCCTCCAGAGGAACAGAGTTCAATATAGCACTTGCATTTTAAGTACTATGTATTTCATCAAGCATACATGATATCTGAGTAGTTTCATAGGTAGAAAGACCAGGTTTCATTTCTTCCTCTCTTGCCAGTCAATGCAGCTTCTGCATTGTTGAGCTTTGGCAAACACATAATCGACTTCACAACCTTGAGCAGTCCCAAAACAAGACAATGAGCCACAGGAACAGAGTTCAGCAACTGTAGAAGTGTTGCTAGACTGAGGCCTGAAGTCCAAGTTTTCATGTCACTGACTAAATAAGTCTCATATTTGCCCTTGGGCACTGAGCAAAGAGAAGCTTGAGACTCAGGTGGGGTGCGTAGCATGATGTGTCACTTTTGAAACCATTCTCAGCATACATCAGCTGCGCTTCATCAGGTTTTAGACTCTGGAAAATATTACCATGCTGTGCTGCAGCTGTGACTGAGGGTCAGGTAAAACATTTGCCTTCCTCCAAGTACTGTGTGTCTATGTCAGCTAGACTTCTGTTTGGGACTAAATCACATCTCCTCTGCCCTACTCTTTCTACACTGACTCCCAGTTCATGTGCATATGACAGTGAAGCCCTTGAACTTTTTGGTTATTGAAGGGCACTGAGCTCACTATATTCCACCTCTCATTCCTGCAAATTGTTTCTCAGCAAATAAGTTAGGTCCCAGAGCAAATAAGTGGTATTTAAGGAGGGAGGAAAAGAAAATTAAAATTCAGATCAACTTGAAAGAGTTTTGGATGAAAATGCTGGCAGATCAATTAAGTTTAAGTTTTGTATTTTGTTTTAAAAAGCTGATTCATACATGAAAGGAAGTATTAAAACCCTCCAAACCAAGATCTGTTAGGTCAAACAGTTCATTTAATTTAACCAGAAACTCGGTTCGTTGTGCCCCAAGTCAGCTATTTGCATAGATCTGATTTCTTTATTTACATAGATTTGTATTCTTACAACTCCCTCAGATTCTGTATTATCTTAATTATATACATTAGATAAATAAAAATCAGTCTATCTGTATCTTGCCTGGCTTTATTTAACCAGCAATTTAAGGACTGTTCAGTATTAAGATACAATCAAGCTAACAGTCCCTGCTCATGCAAATAGTTTCTAATCTCTGGAGAAGAACTTGCTGATCTGCATTTCTGTGTTTATATATTTAGTCTTCATAGAGAGGAAAATCTTTTGCAGTGAATCAGATGGTGGGAGATACTAAGAAATTTACTGTTGAACAAAGTGCATGAACATTTTATCTTCAAAACTTCAAAGAGAAAATAGCTTTTAATAGAGGGGAAAGTTTTACGAAAAAAAAGAAATGGTATCTGGGGTAAGAGGCTGACAAACAAGACAGAGCAATTTTACCCTTGTCTTTGGCAAGAATTATTTTTTTTGTGCGTGTTTTGACTGCTGAAGGCACAGGAAAACTTGTTTTTGAGTAACTTGATAAAAACCTTCAAAAACACAAGGAAGAGTTTTAAACAACTGGAAAAAATAAGTGGCAAAACTAATTTGTTTTCAGAGGAAAAAGAATAACCAGGCTTTCCCAAATCAGCACAACCTTATATATCAGGCTTTCCTTTTTTAGGACAGAAGCTGTCGCGGCACTTGGGAAGGCTGCATTTTTGCTGGACTCAGGACAGCTCTCGGGGCTGCAGGATGCTCACATCTTTTCCTGGGGTTTTCTGTAGGGATTTTTAAATGCCCCACACATTTACCCTGTTAAGAACAGCATCAAAACCCTGCCGTAGAGCTGACTGTAAGTGATCAGAGAAGACTGCGGAGTACTGACATAACAGGCTCCCCTTGGCTTGTCCTACCTCATAACTGTCTGCCATCTCTTATCCCCATCAAAGCTGATATGACTGAGCTTCTTACTCTGGCACAAATAAAGAAAAATAATCCAGGCAAGAGCTGTCACAGGCCTGGATGGCTGTAGCCAACTCGCTGCAGGACAGGAAAGGGCAGCTTTACCAAGCACAGATAAACTCATGTATTCTCTTATAAGGAGTTCAACACCTCAAAGAGATAAAAAGCAGGCAACTTTGGATGTCCTTTTTTATCCCCATACTGCACCCCCAACTGCCCTTTAAGCTGAAAAAAAGCTGGGATTTTGTCCCAAAACTGGTACAGGAGGTACAATTTCCATCCCTCCAAAGTGGAGGTTGTCAACTTGGCCATCCATGAATCAATACGGGAGGAAAAGGCTAAACATCAGTCTTTTACTGGCATGGAGCAAAACCAAGTCATGCAAGGGTACAAATACCTTCTAAGAGGGTGTCAGGCCAAAGCAAGAGCTGGCTGCTCCATGCAAGTTGGGGAGCTGGGGGCTAACAGGGCTGTCAGGGCAGGGGCCTCACCAGCACCCACCCCACAGTACCTGAGGGAGGCTGATCCAGAGAGTGTGGCCAGGGTAAGCCCAAAGTCCAGGTCATGAGACAAGTTTGTTATGGTCAAGCAAGTCTGAGGTCACGCTACAAACTCAGTCTGTGGCTCAGGAGCAGGTCTGGAGCTGGGAGAGCCAGACTCAGCTGCACTGGAGACCAGCCCTCTTCCAGGAGAGCTCCAGCTATCACTGCAGGTCCAGAGCTGAGCTTAAACAGGGCTCCTGGGCCATGGGCAGGGTGTGGGTGGCAGCTAATGGTGATGCTGTGCAGGGCCATTAAGGTCTTTTAATTCATAGTGCTTAGTAATTCACAGTGAATCTATTAAATTTACAAAGGTGCTTTAACAGCATCAAGGAACCATTCCTAAAATACAATAGATTGAGAATTGTGTGTAAGAAAAAAAATCACTATTATGGTATCATAGTAAATAATGAAGATTCCAGGGTTGTTTAGTTATGTTTAAATATCTTCGGCCCAGTTACGAGTACAGTAAAACTTGCATTAAAATATCACATTAAGCACAGTGTGAAAGGGAAGTGGAAGTGGAGAAACAGAAAGCTTTAGTTGATACTGGTCTGAAAATCCCGTTGAGCTTTGTGAATTTTGATAGCTCTTTAGTAATAAGCTTTTATTATTGGTTGAAATACTCTGTATGTGGGTGTGCGTAGTCATACATTCCCAGAGTATGGTGCAGAGTTTCTTCATCTGAAAGCACTAAAGCAAACTGCTTCAATGGATATGCGAGAGCTCCATTCTAAACCAGACAAAACACAAGATTTTACGTTGTCGTTTTATCCTGTAACCTAACTTCAACTTTAAAATGCACCTTTAGCTTCCCTTAGACACAGAGCTTTGTTCACATTGCTCACCTCAGCCAAGAAATGGACCTAAAACAGTACGTGTGAGACTGCTGAGTTTGCTGAACACGTATAAACAGGTATCAGGTTTAAGAGACAGGAAAAGAGGCTGAAGAGGGAAAGACCAGAGCTGACACAGACTATTAGCATTTTCTTTTGTAAGACCCATGTCCTCACATTCCAATTAAGCAGAGAAGGAGCTTTACTGCTCTGAGATTTTCTGCCCAGTAGATGATTTTTGCATAGTTGCACCATTGCACGGGGTGTTTGCTATGCATGCCAAGTCTGCCCTGATGAGCCCTGCAGCTGTGGCCATGGCAGAGGTGCTGAGGGTCAGGACTGAGCTGCGCTGCCAGAGCTGCACTCGCACCTCTCCGTATTCAGGGCACGTGCCTGTGTTATGCCTGCCTCCTGCCAGGGCACTTTAGTTTCCTTAAGTAAGGCAGTACATTCAGCTGTCAAAGGGAAAGGGTGAAGGCAAAGAAAAGGCCAGGAAGTTCCGACATTTAATGAACCTTTTATTCAGTATATACAGCTTCTCACTTAAACTGGGTATGTGGAGAAATCCCATGGAATTCAGACCAGACACTGCATGGGGTAAGTTGTTGGGCAGGAAAGTAAGCGAAGCGTGGAAAAGGCTTAATTGGTTATCAAATCCAGTCCCTTGTTACTGTGGGCAATCCTATCCAATAATTCGATCCATAAATTGATGTGTGATCCCATCATAAAATGATGTATGGTTCACAACAATTTTTTTGTGAAAAAGAGGATTGGAGAAGGATGAACCTGTTCTAATTTTCTGTCTGATCTTATTGTTTGACATGAAGCATGCAGGAAAGAATGATGACCACCACTATTCCTTCCTCCACAACAAACTTGCATGAAGTAGGAGGTTATTGCTCACCAGTGTAGCCTCTAAGAACTGAGAATAATGATAGGTCACCATGAAAGAGTGTATTACTTACCCTGGTTCTTCTATACTGGATATAAAAATACAAGATGTATTTCTTCTGTAGCAAAAGTTAAATCACTGGGCTTTGAACTGCGTAAGGATCTTCAGTTCCCTGGGACTGAAATGCCAGCATTCTGCATTTTTCCTTACATCCATGCTGAAGAAGCAAAACATTTGGCCCTTTGCAGTATAAGAGCTAATGAGAACTCAGAGTGATTATAATATTTGTACACTCTTTGTCTTTTCTGAGAATACAGCTGCAAGATGGCATCTAGATTACAAAAGTTGTTAATATTATACAGACTATGTTGGACCACGTGACTGAAGCTCCTGCCATGAGTAGGTGATCTGATTCAAGAGAGGGGGATACAGGCCAGTGCCTCAGTTCTGGCTTTCTTGTTATGGCACTGAAAATGAGGTGATTCCCATGCCTGTGGCTGCATGGAGCCATAGAATATCCCATGTCCAGGACAAAGGCATAGCACATCACCAAAAGTTATACCACAGCCAAAGAGATGATTACAGCTCCTGTGTATGTGTCAGTCCAGCTGGTCTGGCGAGAACCAATCAGCTCAGACCCAGCAGCACAGCCTTTATTGTGTGATATAGCTGCCAGAACAAGCAGCCAGGGTCCACCTGCCTCATCTAGCTGGCACTGAAGCCACTGTTTCCATGGCTTCATTGTCATAGGTATACATTGAGGGAGATGAGATGATGCTCATCTATGCCTGCACAGACATCCCGAGAGCTGCACTCACTCTTTGCAGAAGCTCAATATACCACCCACTCCTCCTAACTCTTAATTCCCAAAACTAGGTTTTACACAGGGTTTGAACAGCCCACACAAGGGTTTGTTGATCCTTTTCTTAGGAGAATATTTTGCTTATACTAAATATACATAGTAAAGTTATTGACCCTGTAATTACTAATGTAAAAAACTTTACAAAGCCAAATTGGTGTCTATAATCATTCAGCAGGAGACCTGCCTATGACTGGTAGTTTTGCTTTTACATGTAAGATATGTAGGCTTTTTTGCTTTGTATTTCATAACAGCATAAACAGAGTACTGCATGCAATACGTGTTCTGTATTAGCACGTAACTAGTACAGTAACCTCTGTGCAAGAGCCAAATGCCTTCCAGAGATGAGACTTGACATACATTTGTCAAAACCAGGAAAGAGAAAGGAAATTTCTGTGTGTTGGACAAACTGTACTTGCCTAAAATGTGAGCTTTTCTACCCCATGCTATCATACCTCTTTAATAACCCACTATAATAGAAGCTAATGATGAGGCACATTAATATGAACTTAACTCAGCTGAACAAATGAAAGTGTGGAATTGCTGTGTATCCCAAAGAGGAAATTCAAGTGTGAGTGTTAACAGTTGACATCCCACCCTCTAACCTGGGAATGGGCACTCAATCTTCAGATCTGGGAAGCAGGCTGGCCTCATGTCACTATTAGTACTGCAGTGCCTGGGCACGAGGGTGGTTAAAGCAAGCCCATCACAGAATCACAGAAAATTAGTTTGCCAGGCTGTTTCATCCTATAGCCTGAAGGCTTAGATTAACGACCTGCATCTAAGCGACAAACTGTGGATCTTCAAAGGCTGTGGAATCTTCCCCACAGAAGGCTCCAGAGCTCCACTGTTTTATCAGTCTGAGAAAATCACCCTGTTTAGACTGTGGGCTAGACTGAATTTTCACCCAGAAATGAACTGATGCAATCTGTAACATTAAAAATGAATAATGAAAATATCTTCTTGGTTAAAAAGAAAAGCAGTAAGTTTTGTTTCTCATAAATACATACTATGCTGATTATTAGCTTCATCCTTCTCTGAGGTATGCCAATTTTGTGATGAGAGATCCACAAGGAAGCTTAATAACTGGCAGGTGATTTGTGGCTGCTGTTGCAGGCATATGTCAATGAAATACAAGGTCTGTTTTGTAATACCAAGGCACTAATCCTACTCACTTTAATAATTAAGTGGAATTACACAAGTCAAAAAGTAAGCAAGACTTGGCTGTTGCAAGGAAGTTATTCTTGTTGCCTACATGAGAACTCCCTATGGGAGTCTTATTCTGCTTTCATTACACTTGCAGTATCGGACTGACTTCTATTACAGAAGTGTGCCTGTGGCTAGAATACTTTCCTATGTTGGAGACAGGTCTCAGCTCTGATTACTGACCCTGTGTCTTGGACCTCATATGTTAAGTAAAACCAAAGTAAACTGATGCAAGGTCTTAATGCATTGATCTTTGGCAACCTTTGTCCTTGCTGTTGTGAGCAGCTGCGAAAGAATTCTTCAAGGAGATAGCGATTCGTTATGGCACTGTGTGCAGTCATCACAGGAGTCAATGATGGCTTTGTTATGGCTTGACTGGGAGGAGAATAGAGTCCAAGGCTTGATCTTTTGCCAGAGGAACCGGGTCCCAATAGGTAGGTAGTCCTCACCAGTGATGGGTGATCCAATGTGATGAGACTCACCTATGCTGAAAGGGAAATGAAGGCTTCCCTTTTTCCAGCATCCAACTTGCCAAATTAAAATACTTGTTAAGCACCAGTCTTTGTTTGTCCAAACTCTTACATACATGCCCAACATCATGCATCTGAACAGTCCTCACTCACAGCAGTGAGTGCTTTCAGGGCTGTGATCAAGCTGGGAACAGGTAACAATCACGACAAGTGCAACACAAATGGTCAGGGTGTCCAGATGTTCCTTCCTTAGGCTCAAGCTTTAGGAACTGGGTGAGCTGTCCATACGTTATAATGAGATTTCTTAGTTTTAGATTTGGCAGTGTTCACTGTTTATTTCTCTTTTACATTCACTTGTAGCATTTAAACTAAGCAGTGTTTTCAGGTAATTGAGACACTTGGGAAAACTGGTATTAACAAAATCTATTTTACTTTGTAAAGTATTTGGCAGAAAATGACAAGCTTTCAAGTGCTTTTTTTTTTTTTTTAATTTTTTAAAGGCTTTTGGCTGTTATTAGTGAGGGTAAAAAAAATCTTTAGTGTGAACAATTGGCCGTTCACCCAGCATAAAATGACTATGGCTGTATTAGCTCCTGCCCTTAGGAAGCCCTAAAAAGTCTTGGTAACAATATCACAGGCATTTTGGAGAGTACAAATAAAAGGAGAAGGCAAAAATTATAAAGAAGGATTCTGCCATGAGATAAGCTTGAACCTACTATAACTACTAAAACAGGAGCTACTCTTGATTGCTGCCCCAGACTGCTAACAGGAAAGAGATCGAATCACTGAGGACTTTATGCTGTCTCTCTGCCGTGAGTCTGGGGACAAACCAGCAAAGTTTCACTTCCATCTTCTTTTTTTCCAGCTAAATACAAACTAACAATTTTCTACCCTGTTTAGGAAGTACTTGTGATTGGATGAAGAAGGGAAAACCCCAATGATAAATGGCTATGAAATAAACACATCCTAGAGAAAGGGTGGTTGCTTGGAGGACTGAAAAGAACCTGGAAGGAAGTCTAATAGGACTGACCAGACTCCAGCCTGGCTTCTGCCACATTTCCCTACTGGGCCTGTGGTATTTCCCTGTGTACTGGAGCCCAAACTTCAGCATTTGTGCCTTTTGGCACTGCCCTCCCCACAGTCAGTGCCCTGCTCCCCCAGAGTTAACTTGCAGTGCTTATTTAGCTGAATGGAGACCTGGGGGTGGAGGCTGTTCTCCGCAGGGTTTCATAGCAGATGGAGTAGATCTCAGGCAATAGGAAGTGTCAGAGGGAGAGATGCATGGAAAAGCCTGTATATAGCTTCCATGTCTATTTAGAGTTGCAGTAGAACTCAAAGGCTGAACTTTATGTGTACACAATGATTTTGTCCTCCTTTCATTTGAATATGTGTTCATTCAGTGGAAAGCCTCTACCTCAGGTATTCCTCAGGTTAAGGGTGTCTGCAGTGGCAGCTCCTACCTCCAGGAGAGTATCCTTTCCACAGGGTGATATTTTGGGTGAAAACCTCCATTCTTATTGAAACAAAGCCAAGAAAGAAAGAAATGCAGCTCAAAAATCCTAGAGGGAACCAGGTTCCCTGTTCAGGAAATGTCTCTGGGACTGTTTCTTAGAAGATCTAACATGCAGATGTCCCAGTGGTGGGGGAGAAAAGCCCAAATCTTTCTGCTCAAGTTCCTGAGACCATTTCTTCTCCCAGATCCATGACTCTCTTGTTCCCTGAGCTGTCTCCAATTCTGCTCAGCCTGTGAGTAGCAGCACAGCTGTGGGACACACCAGCCAAACACTCTTCCAGTGCCACAGCCCAAAGGGTCGGAGTCATGTCCAATGTAGAGGCCACATTGAAAAAGAGAAATTCAAAGGACAACTCATGTCCTTGCTTTTGTTTGATGTTGAGTTCATTCAGTAGGATTTGGGAACCCAGCATGACATGAGCCCCTGTCTGTTTAAAGTGATTTTCATCAAGTCTCTGATCTTTTCATCAGAGCATGTGTTTTGCTTTCTCAATGTACTCTACTGCATCTCTTCCCCTAATGAGCACTTTTTACTGCTGGGCAATCAAATGCAGGCAGAGTAACCTTTTCTCTCATCTGTCTTGAAGACAGCTCTTTGTGTACTTTATTAACTGGATGCATTTATTAACATTGTGGAATATTTAATTAGTGTAAGCAAAATAGAAGCATCAGCCACCAGTTACTGAAGGCATTTATGAATCTTCCATAGATCTGACTGAGCATGTAGCAGGAACTGGGTGAAATGGTCCAGCTTCTTTCAAGGACTACTTCATAGCACACCTTGATTACATATCCCAGGTCTTTCATTTTTGTTCAATATAGTCAAACAATTGTTTATAAGACATGCTATTTAGTCAATTCAGCAAGATGAATGGACTAAAAACTGCTTGTTTTGGGTTAACCCACCCCGAAGGCAGCTCAGCCCCACGCAGAAGCTCGTTCATGCCCCTCCACTGGGATGGAGGAGAAAACTGGAAGGGCAAAAGTAAGAAAACTTGTGGGTGAAAGTAAAACCAGTTTAATAGGTAAAGGAAAAGCTATGCATGCAAAAAAAAGGCAAAAGAAGGAATTCGTTCACTACTTCCCAGTGGCAGGCAGGTGTTCAGCCATCCCCAGGACAGCAGGGCTCCATCATGTGTAGCTTAGGAAGACAAACACTGTAACTTGAAATAGTCTTCCTTCTTCCCCCAGCTTTATATGCTGAGCATGTCGTCATATGCTCTGGGATATCCCTTTGGTCGGCTGGGGTCCCCTGGCCCAGCTGTGTCCCCTCCCAGCTTCTTGCACACCCCCAGCCCACTTGCTGGCTGGACAGCGTGGGAAACAGAGAAGGCCTTGATGCTGTTCAGCAACAGCCAAAACATCGGTGTGTTATCAACACTGTTTTGGTTACAAATACATAACATAGCACCTTACAAGCTGCTATGAAGAAAATTAACTCCATCCCGGCCAAAACCAGTGCACTATTGCACTGCTGAGAAGTTTTTGTTAACATTTCATTGTAATTCAGAAAGACAAAATGATTTCTCAACTTGAAGAATTATTTCTGTGCATGGGTAATTTCTAATCTGTTGCTTACAGGATGTTTTAATAACTGTATGACAGCTGTTCAAAGCCAATTTCAACAGGGTCGGGAAATCATTATACATTACCTCAAGACTATTTTGCAGTTTAATATGTTCTATAAGTGGTGACAGATGTAAATAGCTGCTGTGTTTCACTGCAGGAAGCAGTGACCCAGGCAGACTGGAACAGGCTGATGCTCCCTTTGTGCTATTTCCAGTTGGCAAATGGTTCCTGTTCTGTACTTCTTACTCTATTTATCCTTCATTTTTCTAGACTATCTCTTTTTAAAAGCTACAGTTGAATTTCAAGGGGCACATGTTCTTTACATATTTCACAGACTACTTTGCTATTTGGGAAAGTGCTCTGGAACATTGACTCCACTTATAAGATATTAGAGGAATACATTATCATGCTTCAAGCACTTAGACCCATTCCCATGGCATACTGGTCAACATTAGTCTGGTATATCACCAGTTCTACAGCTTATCTTCAGGAGGAAAGAAGACTTAAGCAATTGAGCCATCTGTGTAACTGTTTGTGTTTCCTCTCCTTCCCAGTATTTTTTTGTACCCACGAGCAAATTTCAGCTGAATTCATCAGAGTGGTACAAGTCCATATAATCATGTTGCCACAGGTTTTGTCAAAGTGGAGGTCTAAATAGGGAAGATGAGTCACAGAATTGGCCAAACAAAGAGGAAGTCTGCATTATGATTATTACTAGACACCAGAGAATCAACATAAACTGCTGTTAATGCCCTCATTGCACTAAAATGTTTCAAAACAAATATTGGTATCTAAGAAGCTGCGATCAAGTGTATGCTAAAGTGTATGTCCATAGGACATCACATTTCATTGTTTCAAATATTTCTTTATTTGTAAATAAATAACGGGCAGAAAGCAAAGGAGAGCGGTCTGATGTAATGGCCTGTCTGCATGGTCATGATGTCATTATTTCTGAACAATATGGAGGCAATAACATGACTATTCACGAGTCCAAATTCTGTGAGTGGCATTGAGCAAGTTAAAACTGGAGAGCTGTCTGATGGGTTTGATTTCTGGCTCACTGGCTATTTGCATTCTTTAGGATTCTATTTGGTATCAGATTGCAGTGTTGATGTTTTCAGTTCCCCATGAATCAGGAAACCTTCAAAGATTTTTTTTCTGAAACATTGACACCTGGTGATTTGAAAATGACAGACAGTTTCTGGGTCTTGCACTTTCTGAGTGAAAATTATGTTGTTTCCAGTTTCCCTGCTATTTTTTGCTAGTGGCCACAAAAGCCCTCTGTCTGGGGAATCATCATCAGCAAAGATCCTAGCAGCCAACACTAGGGTTGGCCCACATAACTGGATTTTCTGTACTGGAGCCATATATCATCTCCTCTCAGTTGGAGCTTACAGCAAGAACATGGCTAGAGCAGCTGTGGAGCTTGGGGAACACTTGCCCATGGAGAGGTGCAACTGGCTGGGTGTAAACTACAGAAGAGCAGAACACTGAAACTCAGGAGTTAGTGCAGTCTCTGAACATGTTGGCAGAGCTATCAAGTCTCTTCAGAGGTTAGGTTTTCTGAAGTCAATACCCATCACTGTCTGATACCTGAACCAAAGCCCTCAATCCTGGCAGCTGGACCAGGACTTGCAAACTTGAATATCAGAAATAAAAACTTGATAAACATTGGAGCATGACTAATTCAACAAAAAAAACTCACCCAATTTTTGGTACCCATTGGCTTTCTGCCTACATGCATACTGCCAATGTTGGCAATAATAAAACTCCTGTTAGCATTGTGAATCTGTTTTGCTCTCTACTGCGTATGCTTTGGGAATATCTGATAATTCAAAGCATCAAGGAAAAATGTTAATTGTTGAATACGAACTATTTGAGGTTCTACATTGCCACGACATCTCTTTCCCCAGCTTTCTCTGTTTATTATAGGCATTTTATATCCATAAATGAGCAACAAGGAGGTGGGTGGTTAATTTGCAACTTACTTCTGGCCAAGATGTTCATCCTTACCAACTGAAGTCATTCTGTTCTCTCCTAACCTCTTATTTAAGAAGCTCAGAGGAAGTGCACCTTTTAAAGAGCTTTTTTTTTTTTTTTATTTACATAAAACCTAGCAAAGCCCACAAAGCTTTGTGTAAACTACAGAAGATTACTGAGCCCACCAGTGGGCTCTTAATTATTTGAATTTCAGCACATGATCAAGTACTTTGCTGGATGAGTGTCTGTATTTCAGACCCAGGGCTGTTCTGGATAGAGGTTCTGGGGCAATTCCTCTTTAACTGAATGAAGAAATCTATCACACAAGCAAGGTGACTAGGATTAAATTCTTTGTGTGAGGTTAGAACATTGCTACAATTTAAAGAAAATATTATTTGTTTTCACTTGGAAGTGTTCACAGGTGTATCTCTTCCAAAACATCCAACACTGAACTAGGTGCTGTCTGCACAGAGCTGCACGCAGTGCTGCTGCATTCTGGTGCGTAGAGCTCCTTATCTTGCTTGCTGGCTGTCAGCCTGTCTCACAGTGCTGTACCCATCTTATCAAAGGATCTTACAGACTCACAAGTTAGGAGTGAAAGGATGGGCCCATCTATACCTGTGCATGATTACACAGGGAATCTATTCTCATTCACATCATTATAACTTTGCCCATGGCGACTAGAACACTTGTTTACTCAGAGAAATTGTATTGTGAAAGGCACTTCTGAAATTCTTCCAGCTGTCTCTGAGCTCTATGATTTTGTCATTATGGTAAAATGCCAATTTCCTCTCAGATTTGGAGACTTGAGTTTGGAGAAAAAAAAAAGCTGTCACTGTGGAACCAAATACACGAACAAGCACCATTGTTCAGAAGCATTTGACCAAGGACCAGGGGAGACTTCCAAATCTTGTGTTCTCACAGCCAGATACCTGCACAATTCACTGCCTCTCCTCACGTCTCACACAGTTTCTCAGTATCTCTTCTGCACCCATCAATGCAGAACAATGTTTTCAGTCCAGTCAGTTAGAAACAGCACTGTTGGAAGCAAACCAATGATTTGTAAGAAAGAATTAAACACTGGCAATTTCCCATCTAGAATATGATTGTTGATGCTTGTGGACAATATTTATAAGAAATGTTAGTCCAATATAGTGTAATAAAACAAAAAATAATTAAAAAACCTGATAGGGGATACCAATAATAGACTTAAGTGCAGAAATCCTGTTTTGCTGCTGCATAGTCACTGTGCCTCTCATTATACTTGGTGTCTATACATATAAAAGCAGACTTACATCACCCCAGAAATCACATGTATGTCCTGTCAAATAGCATTTGATGTTTCAGATTAAAAGTTGGGCCAGAAGTGACATGTTACTCATTGAAATGAAGGACATGTCACACACAGTTTCCTCTCCATGTCAGGTTGAGTCACTTTGCCCCACCGTCTGGCATGTGAGATCTGTCAATGGCAGTCGTTCCTATTTCATCCACAACATCTGTTTGTAGCTCACTGGTTAGATGAGCAAGTCCCAATATCATCCCTGCCAGCTGTCTTATGCACTATTTCAAACTGCTATGAAATATGAGGATAAATATAATATGGGACGTGTCATGGGCTATGCTCATTTGGCTTTGCTCATTTGAACCTTTGACATTGTGTGGGATTCCTCACCATGGCTTGCTCCAGTTCTGCTGTGGGTGAGGCTGTGTCTCAAGTAGGTTATTTTCAGAATAAGGGAAGGATGTCTCAGTAATCTCGCTGTCTTAACATGAACAGATGTGAAAATTGGCATGATGCTGAGATGGGGCATATAAAAAAAACAGAAATAGTAATTTGCATCAAACTTTGGCTCAGCAATAGTTCTGGGAGTGTAATTTTAATCTGGTCTAATTAGCCTAATTTCTATGACTACTGATTTTTCAGCACGTGTCTCTAAAGAACCATGTTTAGGAAAACAGTAGCAAAACTTGCAGTTGCCACAGCAGATGCAGCACCAGTCCATCTAAACAGGGAAATTGGTAGATTCAGGATTTGATACCACTGTTTGAGAAAAAAGATTATGGGATAAACAGCAAATATACTGACATAAACTCATGCATTATTTTTGTCCTGTATGAGGTGAAGCCAGGGATTATTCTTAGATGCAAGGAGGATATTAGCCAGGTTTTGGGCTGAGACTCAGCACTTTTTCAGCATCACTGTGGATGTAGATCAATTCCCTGTGTTTTTCTTAGCCTGTTAGGCCTGAGATGATATAAAACTCCAGCTAGAGGAGGAATTTCCCCATTCTCCTGTTCTCCACTGCTAGATAGATCCTTTGGGAAATGTGACTCAAGAGTTTGTGTGGTTTTGAGTCCTGGGTGAGAGCTCCATGAAAAGCTCTCATATATGCGATTTGCTTTCCCTGCTCCCAGACAGGGTCTGAACATTGTGACTGCAAAAGGGAGCTGCAGGGAGGGTGTGTTACTGGGACAGATTGCAAAAGAAGATTTGGTAGTGAGATACTTCGGTTCAGCTTAAGTTTCTTGTGATGTCAGTTTTGAAGACTCACCCAGAAAGGATGATGGACGTATTTAATAAATCCTCAAATACATAAATAAATAAAAACTATCATCTGAATTGCCTGAAATATTAAAGAACATTGATAAATTACAAGATTTTCAACATGGGTCCCTTTAGGAAACATGTTATTACAATGGCTGTAACTATATTCTGACTCAAAAAGTAGTTGGTGGATTTAATCTATAGTTTAATTTGTCTCAGAAAAATGTAGCAGCAATGAAAAAGGATTGGTCAGTGTCACATGACAGTGTATGAATTCTACTGATCAATCCAATTCTTTACTGTTACATACATCACTGTAAAACTGCTGAATTCCTTAACTTCATTTATATTGTCCCTGATTTATGCAATCAAAAGCAAAACATTATTAGACCTTCTAATTTCTCTTCCTGCCCTTGCTCAGAACACCCGCACATTTCATTCAAGGTTTCATTGAGCAAGGATTGAAGAGAAACCCCCAGGGTCTGGCCAAGGGAATAAATAACTCTGTCATCTGGGAATTTAAGTGAGAAGACAGGATGAAATGTCAACTGTGAATTATTATGCAAAATGGAAGGAATGCAGAAGGCAAAACAATGTTAAAATGTGATTTGTGTCTTTTAATATTATTGTCTTTTTATATTTTAAAGACAATATAAAAATAAATATGACAAAGGGATAAATGCATCTAGCATAATTAGCATGAAATTACACCTCATTTGTTTTCTGGATATTGCTTTGTCGGGATTATAAATGGCATGTACATACAGTAGAAAGTGAAATACCTCAGAATATTAAATTCTTTTAAGATGGTGCCATGGGGGTCTTAATGCCTTCTTTTATTCCTGACTCTGATTTATTGTTCTTGTGTTGTCAGCAATAACCCTTCCACAAAAACACATTCTCTATCCCTGATCTGAGCTCTGCCAATCTCTACTGCACTGTTTACATCCATAGCTGCTGCAGGGTGACAGCTTTATATGAAGTGGAGATCAGAACATGGTCCTTCACCACAGTGTTCTCAGATAGAAGCTGGGATAGTGCCCATTCTTTTACTTTATGAAGTGACCAATAGGGATTCATACACTGCAAATCATCACAACTCAGTTTTTCGGTGAGATGTGTTGGAGTACATGATGATGTGAGTTTTGATACAAGCCTTAGAAGATTAGGTGTTCTGAATGGTATTTGGGTATTATCCAGTCACCCAAACCTGGGGGGCTGTGCATTACCCAAGACAGTGTTCCGTTGTCCAAGGTGGTGCGTAGAGGCATGTTTTCAGGAACATCCATTTAACACCAGAGAATTATCCACTAGCAACTGTCTTTTAAAGATCAAAATATGAACTGCAAAACCTAAGGGTCTGTTTTTGTTTCAAAAATGCCCTGCCCAGACCTGTCTGTTAAAGGAGCCTGCGTGTGGCACTTGGCTTGTTG
This sequence comes from Podargus strigoides, assembly GCA_028020825.1. Classification (NCBI taxonomy): domain Eukaryota; kingdom Metazoa; phylum Chordata; class Aves; order Caprimulgiformes; family Podargidae; genus Podargus; species Podargus strigoides. The sequence goes on from CM051631.1 coordinate 12,932,411, forward strand.
ACTTTGGGTATCGTTTACGTCATTCCCACCAAGGAAAGAATCTCTTTGACTATCATGGCATTTATGTTACCTGACTGACAGCCACAAATTCTGTCCTCTTCTGTTATGAAATATCTGATTTTTGAGAACTCAAATTTTTGAGGTCCTCAAGTGCCATTCAAGGGCTTTTTTTTTTTTTTCCTTTGTCCAAAGCTGGTGGGGAAAACTGGAGTTATCAGATGCACAGATCTGTGGTGGACCATGAGCTTTTGGTCAACTAGGTGAGAATTTTTATTTGATTCCAAAAATGATAACAGATACATTCATGAGGTGATATTTTCCCTCCCCCAAATACCAGCATATGTGTGTGGACTTCTTTTAGGAAAAGAGGAAGCATATATTACTGAAAATGACTATGAAAAATGCTATCAGAATGAATAAAACCAGTAGAAGAGGGAAATAGTACTTTACAAAAAAAAGTTTGTAAAAATTTTAATGACATAATTTTTTAAAAAGCCAGCTGGTGCTATTAGTTTCCTAAATAACAAAAAAAGACAAATAGAAATGTGTGAGGCAAGAGTTCTTCTCCATCTAAATGCAAAGAGAAAATAAATATTTTAAATACTTATTGCAAAAGTGAATGGTATTCTAAATGCTATTCTGGCAGAAGTTGTTTTATTTGGAGATGTTTCAGTATGTGGAAATTCGAAATAGATCTGGACTAGAAATGGACTAGAAATTTTGGAATTAGAAATATTTCAGGTTCTGAAAAGTGACTTAAGTCTTTTGATAGTACAGTGTCTGAAATAGGAAGGATTAAATTATATGCCCTGAGAGCTCTTCAACTCCTTGTTTAAAAGTTTTTGATTTAACCACAGTGTTTCTTGAAATTGTTTTTACTTAGGAACTTTTATAAGTGATTATACCCAGTAAATTGTAGTCCAGGAACTAAACTAAAATTGCCAGGCAGTTAAGAGAAAATGTATATATAGGACCTCTTTGTTTTTCCATAGTGATTTAACAGCTGAAAGGTTCAATACATTACTCATAAACTGAAATAAATGCATTCAGCAGTAATCAAATCTCAGCTTGAAAGATGTGGTGCTGGAAACTAATCCGATATTTGCAAGAATGTCTCATTATCAGATATCTTGGTCTCATGCCATATATTCCTTCAGGATCAGATAATTTTCAGAGCATCTGCTGCTCTGTCCAATATCATGTGTGGTTTGTAGTGGAATGGAATTTGCGTAATAGAGTTATCTCTATTCCTTTCCTCATATTTCACACTATTATGTATGCTTTCAGTACAATAGAAGCAAAATTTCTGCAAGAACTTTCTGGTTTTAGGTGCTGTATAGAGCTGATAAAGCCTACCCCCCCCCCCCCCCCCCCATATTACATACTAGTCTCTTTTCTGATGAATACTTTCAAATATAGATATTTTCTAAATTTGAAAGAAACTCTAGAGATCTGAAGCTGTGATATTATAAGATCATACAAAATAACTCTAGAAGGAACCTTGAGAAGTCACCGAGTCCATCTCTTCCCCTTTAGGTAGAATGAACTATACCTAAAGAATTGTCAAGAATAATTTGTCATTCTAAACTGTTTTTAAAAATCTGAAGTGATGGTAAGGCTACAACCTAATCCCAGTCTAAATATTCTTCCCATTAGGACATTTTCCTTATGTTCAACTTAAATCATCTCTATAATAGTTTAAGTCCATTTTATTTTGTCCTATGCACAGTGGGCAAGAATAAAATTGAGGTCTTTTCTGTCAGGGTCTTTGAGCTCTCAGCAGTCTTCTGTGAACTCTAAAGCAATTTTACTCAACATATGCTGATCTCATTGTGTTAGATTTGCAAACTCACATCTACACACTCTAGATAATTAACATTTTTACTTGTTAATAGGATTCAAGGAGCTACATGGAGATGACAAGACATTTTATTTTTTAAAGCCTAGAATAGAATAATAACTTGTCTGTGCAAATGATATTGGATTGGTTATACTGTGGATTTCTGGATTTCAGCACTAATCTTGCTGCAGAGACTAATTCCCATACAACACATCTTGTGAACTCTTGGGGACGTGCAGCACAGACTCCTTCAAAGTAGCTGAAAGTTTTGGCTTGTTCTTCCCTCCTTCTACATGCATCACCAGCATCTGCTGGATGAACAGCTGTGCAAGCCAGGGACCATCTTTTCAGGTTTTACAGTCATCGGTTGTCCTCTACTCTGTGAGGTGGGAACTAAGTAATGTGGTGGAAATGGCTTTTGAAATATCAGGAGTACTATCAGGATGTAGCTTGAACTTAGCACAGTGTCCCTTGTTCAGTTTTAGTAATGGTTTCCCTTTTGTTAAATCTGACTAACACATCTACTCAGTGTAAGGATACTCAATGTGAGACCTCAGAGAAGTTGCTTGTTACAAAAATTTGAACTCATAGTTTTTTAAGAAATTAAGATGGATAATGAAACGAAAATGTCGTTGTTATTATCTTCCAACACCATAATTTCAAAATGGAACATAAAGATTACTCCAATTAAAATCATTGCATGGAACATAAAACCAAAATGCTATGATACTGGAAACATTTAGACATGCACAGAAGCTTTTAAAAAAGTTCCCAGGCACAAGAACAAAGCTTTTATTCATTCCAAGGGTAAGTCAGCCGAAGTGATCTTTATACATTAAAATTGCTGGTTGCTCATTGTGCTAAAGACGACAGATTCATCACAGAAGGCTGAGCACAATAAACCAGAGGATGATCAGGCTTGAATGAAAATGTAGTAGCATTTTAACAAGTAACATAGATTCTTTATGAGGTCAAAATGCTAAATGAGTTAATAGTGGGCTTTCATACGAATGTTAAGCCAGGAACAAAGACTGAGATGAGAAGCATCTATATAACAATATTACATACAAATGTCACTCTCTTCTCCGAGGCCTTACTTGTGGCATAGTGAAGACCTACATCATCCCTAAATTACAAACATTTTGAAAGACAGCATTTCCCACTGGAACTTGTGCTTACCAACAAGAACAAGTTTTATAGCAGAATCCTGGTTCCAATCTTGTTCTTATTTAAGGAAAACAGTGAGCAATCCTTGCCCAAATAATATGGCCTCTGATTTCCTTTCAAAGAGCATTTTACAGCCAAATATTATTTTCTTGTCAGGAATTTGCAGGCCACTTTCAAATCAGATGTTCAGTCTTGTACACAAATACTCCTTTTACAAACTTACCTGGGTTTATAACTTTTCCAGGTCATCATTTATCACAATTGCCTGTATGCAACCCTTGCCTGTCCCTCTCCTCTCCCCCCAGTTTGTATTAGATAGAGAAGACACAGGAACTGGAGTTAATAAAATGGTGCCCACTTGCAGAGCCTGTTACTGTTATAATAAGGTAGAGGCAGAAGCTTTGTGGCAAGTACATGGCTGTCGTGTTTGGATGTCTATCCATAAACTGTTGTCCAAATAAACAGCCATGAATATCAATCTGTGTAACAGCTGGGAGTCCAGAGACCTCAAAAGAAGAGCAGGCAATCTCGTACATGCCTGCAGATGTGGCAGCTATGCATGCAGAGACCTACAGAGACACTGGAAACTCCACTGTGAAAACAGTGTTACAGTTCTAGTACGGACAAGGAATCAGATGGAAAAGAACTTTTGTGGGTTTTTCTCCCCCTTTGAAATAAATCCTTCATTTACATCCCGTACACCTGAAAACCAATCTGCAGGGTGACATCAGGTTACTAACTCTCTCATTTGAAGTGGGAGTGAGAACATCAGTCACCTGCAGGTGAGAGACAAAGTGTGGGAGAGAAAAATAAGATGAACGAACATCCCTTTGGTGGGACCACGGACAGGATCTGGCTGCTGTACTCCTCATTCCCCTTCTGATCGGCACATAGCGGGATCAAATCCTCTTAGTGCCTCTGCCAAGTGGGAGTGCTCTGGGTGCAGCTCGAAGGAACATGGCTGTTGGCCCAGAAACCTCTGCTTTGTTTGACATTTCTCCTTGCTTTGTAACACCAGACTGCTCTCCCAGCTCCTTCATGCGTTAAAAGTAAGCAGCTCAAATTATAATTGGCTACTTTCTATTAAAAGGACAGTGGATTTATCTCATGTAGATGTAGTGACTTTGGAATACCAAATTTCTTCTTGGTTTCCAAACTGAGTCAATGGTAAGACGCAGCTGCCTCTGAGGAGTAGCTCCAAGGTCCCCAGTAAGATACAGGGGGAGGCCAGCACTGGCTACAGGAAAGCCCCAGATCTCCAGGGAAATGTTCCTCTTGGGAATGCCCCAGCAGCCCCTTGGTGAGCATGTGAGAAGTGTCAGGGTGCAGTTAGGGTTTGCTGTGCAGTACATCACAGCACATCTCAGCTCTAATCCCGAGTCTGAGTTTTCTCACTCCCCTCTCAGAAAGCTCTTGCCATGCACTGTGTGTGCCAGAGAAGGCATCAGAGCAGAGGTGCTACTGAAATGCAGTTTTCCTACCTAACTGACTGCATGCTGATTTTTCTCCCAAACATAAGCTCGGAGTGCAATTTGAGATGCCTTCTTGCAGAACCAAAATCATAATGATTGAAGCAATAGCTGGCAAATTTTGTAAGGGCTGCTGTTTTATAAATAAGTATTTCCTCCTGGTTTTGGAGTACTTGTTTGCAAACCTAATGCTAGCTCGCTTTCTGTCAGTTAAGATTACTGGTATAGTCCATCTTAGAAAAAGAAAAGTATGCCAGGGAGCACATATATAAAGCATTTTATAGCTGTGCTTCAAGCTGCAGAGGTTTGTGGAGCTGATTGCAGTACATAAACAAAAGATAGAACAGGATGTTTTGACTTCAATCACTGTGACAGCAGTCAGATACAAAATCTAACTTCAGATGTTGGAGCCCAGAGTAAACAATGAGATTCACTAAGAATCTGACATCTATTTTTTTAAAAACCCTTTTCAAAGAGACAATTACTCAGAGATGTGAAGGTCTATTTCACCTGGTGTTTTTATTTTGAATAAATTGGCAGCAGAACTGACAGATTTGATGATTGTTTGTCATAGAAGTGTGCAATGCATAAGTATCTGTAATAATTAAGCTTTATGTTTCAAAACATCTCACCAACTGTAAAGGAAATACCATTAAAAGAAAGGAGGGATAAACTCCTGACTGGATCTTCAGTGAAAACATCCCTTCCTCCCAGTTCCCCATACCTGATTACTTTTGGTTGCCAGAAAATCTTTGGCATTTTGCAGAACTCTAGAGCTCCTTCATGGGGGGTTTGACAGCATTGATGCTGACCTGTTTGGCACATATAACAGTTGGGCAATGTGGTTCAAAAATATAATAGTCTTCCAGAAGCAAAACAGACTTAGACAAGCAATGGTCTGCTTTTTTGCTTGGAGAAAATAAGGAATGCAGAATGCACAGTAGTTAGTGGAAGGTGCTACTGCTAATTTGCTATCTAATTTGCTTCTTTAAAGAAGTTTTAGCCACGTGCTCTCGCTTACTGTTTTTTGATAGCAAAGCTTCTGTATGTTGCATGAAATCCATGCAAGAGCTTAGCTCCCCATGACCACAGGAGCAGGACCAAGCTGATTAATTCTGTTTATGCAAAATACTCTCTCAGACTGAAGCTCTTATTCAGGAAAATATATGAGTGGCTGAGTGAGACACAGCTCTTCTCGTAAACCCACACTTCCCAGAAAGGTAATTATTCACAGAAGAGGTGTTAGGGTAGCAGTCCCACTAGCATTGCTTCTGAAGCCAGAGCTACAGAAAAGGATAAGGAAAGAACACACAAATGCATATTTTCAGCTATTATCAATCGTATAGCAAACTGAAAAGCCTTTGGGAGAATAGGGGCTAGTACAAGTTTGACAGCTGCCATCCTCTGGCCTCAGGGGCTGTCCAAACCATGGAACAAAGCGCCTGCCCTTGCCCCAGAGATTACTCCCTGGGCACAAGGGAGACAGTGACTGCCAATGGACAGCCAGGGCTCAGAGAAGCAGCATCGATACACAGGGACTTCAGCTTTGCAGCCCACATGAGGATTCTCTCTGATGTGGTGTTAACTGAAAACTCATATGCGGAGCAGAGTGGCAGAAGCATTTCTTGCTACAGCTCTGCCTGCATGGAAGAGAGGAATTTGGGATATCTGCAGGTGTAGTGGTGAGGAGCCCTCTTTAGCTCAGGGCAGAGATTGTTCCCTGTCTTCCCTTTGCAAACCTTCAGGGTTTGGGTTGATGGCATGTGGAAGATGACAGTGTGCCCTGGCAGCCAAAAGAATCAAGGATTCTGTGCTGTTTCCCTGCAGGAAGACAGGATTTCTCACTTCCCTGGACTTTTATGAATACACCACAGCCCCATGATCTTTTGTGCCTGTCTCTTCTTTTATGACTCTCTGCTCACACATCACTCCTCTTTTGTGGACATGACAAAGAAAGCATTGGGCTCTCATGCTATAGAATCCCAGTCCTGCCAAACCACCAAGAAAGGTACCCGTGGAAAAAACAGACAAACCCACAAGCAAATCAGCTATATAATCTTAAAAATAAGTTACTTCTTCCTCCAAAAGTGACCTAGGGAAGAAAAATGCAAACATTAAAAATGCATAAAGGAATAGAGGGATGAAAGCAGCTTGTACCCACTTGAAATAATTTCATATTTATATGAGGGGCACCATATATTTTTAGATTTCTGCAGGTTGACTTTTCATTTGATTTGATAGAATAAAACAGAATCTGCTGCATGGAGATGTCACACAAATGTCTTGGAAGTTTGGAGAGTAAAGAATTTCTCCACTAGCAATAGCAAAAGAAAAAAAATAACTGAATATTTTTTCAGCCTAGCTCCCCTTTTTTCCTTTTAGTTGTTGCAAGTTGTGAAGAAGGAAGTTTTCTGAGCTGTGCTGCTATCAGTCTATTAAGAAATACATACATAAATGCACCTAACAAAAGCATAAAAGGTGAAGATGGCCCAGTTACAATACAATTTGAATTTAGTTTTCATATGTTTACCAAGCCTTCAGTTGCATTTGGTTTAACAGGAATCAAAAGAGACCCATTCATGCTAAGTACTGTTTTCTTTAAAAGTGAGCTGGACACATTTAGGGACCAAAGCTGAAGTTATAGATGTAGGATTATTACTTCCCTGTGGAAATGATTTATTGCATATCTTTTCTTCAAGCAAGAGAATGAAATTTCACTCTCCTCAGGGAGTGGTAGAGACAAAACATTTAAAAATGACTGAAATGACCAAAGTGGTTTCAGTTGTTACTTTATAGTAGCAAACTTCGCTGGAAAATGCAGGTCTTGCCTCGGGGTGAGTGTCTGATCTTCACACAATGAAAATTGCAGCTGGGTCATAGAGCCTTCAATTGCCTCTTTCCTCAGGCTGATCCTGGAGGACTCGAATATGAGGAGAAGTTGTGCACTGCCAGTTCATGGGCCTCTTGGGAATGGCACTAATCACAGACCCTTGCTGTGTTGTGTGTGTAGATTTTTCTTAATTTCTCCATAAGAAAAAGGTGCAGGCAGCAAGCGATTGCTACACACAACCAGAATGAATCACAGTGAGAAATTTTCTTTTCAGCATAGAGGTGGCTTCCACTTAGCAATGTTAAGACACCAGCTACAGAGAGCATTAACTTAACTCCCTTTAGTAGCCCTCTAGACACCTGTGGGATTAGTTCAAAGGAGTGAGAGTTCAATGGCACGAGAAAGAATAACATGATGACGCCACAGGATGACTCTGATACAGTGCTAGAATAGTTAAAACAGCCTGAAATAGGAATTAATTTGGTAAAATGGATGAGAAGATGAGTTTCTCTGAAGAGCCGTAAGAGCTACTTAGGGTTGCTGACCACTGAGCAGTGACTGAAGGCAGAGCAGTGGTGACTGCTGTGTCCTTCCAGCCTATGGTGTTTCTCTGGTGTAGCCTCACTCCTGTGAAACAGAGACGTTTCAGAAAGGGTATGCATCTATGTGAAAGGGTATGTGTCTATGTGCCTAGATCCCTCAACAACAAGAGCAATAGCATTCTGAAATGGAACTTGTGATATGTTCGCCAACAGGAACTTAAAATCAGGTTGAAAAGAGGAAAGGGAAAAAATATTTTAAGGTTGATGGAATTGAACCTCACATCTATTGGAATCCTGTGACAGACATGGTCAAAATGTGTCTGCTGATGCTTCACTGGGGTCTCCCTCTTTTTCTGACTTTTGTCAGTCATAAGACCTCCAAAATAGGGAAAACCACAGGAAAATATTATGTAAATTCAATGTTGTGTAGCTCTTTCACCCCCAGGAAATCTTAGCCATATTTCCTAAGAAAAATCAGCACAAATTTTGCACAACTCACTGAATTTCCTCAAGAGGTGGAGGACTGAAAAAATACAGAGCCTGAAGTACAGGCTGCCCCCTCTGCACTAGTTCAGAGCGTGGCAGAAAAACCTTCATTATGTCTGCTCATAGTACATTACTTCCCTGGGCTCCTATTCCTCATCTGAACTGGGCATTAAATTCACAGTGGTTTCACCAGCAAAAGAGGGAACAAAACAAGAAAAAAAAATGTCAGAAATGTTACAACATGCTTAATTTGATTGGATTTTCTGTTCTGAATCAAGAGAATGAAAGAAACATTAAACAGAACATGCCCAAATGTTAAGGCAGCATGAGCGGTGCCATCTGTCACAATATTTCTCCAGTTATTTTTAATCTCTTACATAGTTAAAATTATGTTTTCTTAGTGAGAGGCATTATTGTAGAACATTTATGTATTATAAACAGGAGCTAAAGTATTCATTATTCACAGGATCCATTAGTAAGAATAAATGACCAGAAGAGAGGTAACTGTACAGATTTCATGCTCTGCACCACTCACTATTTGATAGAAACTTCAGAACTGTCAGATCATACTTTAAGGTCTAGTGAGTTTGTTATCCTTCCTTCAGAGGTGGCCACCACCATGTGTGTCAGGGAAACCTCATGATAATATATCTTACAGAACAAGTGAAACCCCAAGTGGTTGCCGATCACCTGAACTCAGAGAGCACACAACATTATTTTACCCCTCTTCTGTGGCTGCGAGTGCTTAAACCAGTTAAAACCCCACTGAATTCTTGCCTTCAACACTGTAATAGTCTGACCATCCTCGTACTAGTGAAAGGGTTAATGGAAGGGGCTTGAGCAGATGGACAGAGGGTACCTCAATGGCACTGGCTCCTGCACTGAGAGGCCATCACTACAGAAACTGTAGGCATTTGTGGTCAAACAGAGAAAAGCAGCTGCCTCACATGAATGGTTTGGAGACATATTAGAGCAGACATTTAGCTGGGGTGTATCAGTGGAGCTCACTGATGTCACGGATTTGTACCAACTGAGCATCTGATCTGCTCTGTGCACACGCCCGCATAGTTCCAAATCTTGCATTTCTCTGTTGTGAAAATTACAAAAGAATAAAAAGCAAATAAAAAGTCTTCTTGAGATAAGCACTTACTGCTTTTTTAAACACACATAAAGAACAGTTTCTGTTATTAAAACTTGATTAATTTCAGTCTCCTTATCTCTTGGAATTTCTCTGTCTTTTCTGTCAAATTCCTCATTTCTATAGATTCTGGTTTTGCTTTTCGATTATCTAATGAAGATGCTTTTCAACAACCACACAAACTAGGAAGCCAAATGTGAACAGCGATTTTATTTGAGCTGGTGTTCAGTGAGTACACACCTATAAACAGCCATTCTAGTAATCCCGGGCTATTAATCCTTGTAAAAGAGATGATGTGCTGAATGCAGAGCAGCTGGCCCTGTGGCTCAGTGACCAGTGCTGTCTTGATTTGACATATGCTGGCTAGTCCATACCGTGGCAGTGCTGGCACAGCCTCTGTCCAAGCTGGGTAATTTAGGCTCCTTCCTCAGGAGGTTACCATGCTGACGTGGGTGATCCATGCAGGCAAGTACCGTGCCTGGGCAGTCCCTTCCATGGCTGTGGGATGCCACTGGGGTTTAAGTGTTCAGGGCCTCGGGGTGGGATATTTAAGAATGCCAGCTGCCTGGTTGTAAAACGCTACAATTAAATGGGCTGCCACAATTCCAGTGATGCCGAGGCTTGTGTTTATATCATGAAGCTCATAATATTTGATGTGTTGCTCCAAGCTTCATCATCTGAAAATACGGGGTTATGGTCAAACTATTAACACTTACACAGTTATTTTTTTAAAGGTTGTTTTGTAGCTCCCTAGTTACAAAGAAAAGCTCATATATGTGACCCTAAAGATTCTGTTATAGTCTCCTGTTTTGTGAATACTTGTTACAGGCTATATATAATTCCTGCATAAATATGTTGCTGATGCTGTGAGGGATAAAACACCTCTGACTGGTAGTGATTGCTTTAATCTGTAAGGACGGAAATGGTGGCTGAGGATGTGTGTTGTTTTGTGCTGTGCTGAGTCATGAGCCAGGACTGGCAGGAAAAGTATCTCAATCCTTTATAAAGTTGCTCAGTAGAAATCCAGCTCAACCCTAAACTCTTGCTGTTGTAAATAGACTGTGCTAGAGAGATGGAAATAAAAATATTGGGAATTTGGCCAAACATACGCAGCTATGTGGAAAGACAACTTTGGTAACATGCCGTCCCTTTCAGGAGTAGAAAAAAGAACAGAAGACACTGGAAGAAATGTCCTACCTGCTGGCAGAATTGGAGAAGCAGAAACCAGTTGCAAAACAGATGCTTTAAAAGAATCTCTTCTCTGGACATTATGGAATTAAGGACCAGCTAAAAAATGAGAGCCAGAAAAACGTCCTATAAGAAGGCCTGCATGCATTGGTGGCAGTCCCTAAATGTAAGCAATGAGCAAAGAGAAATTTTCTGATGGGAAGAGTTTTTTCTGAATTATGTGCTTAGGTCCTTTTTCGCAAACAAGTTATTTTTTTATTGAGTTTGTGTCTCTTTTCTAAGAATTAATATGGCTTGCAAACCATGTGGCTAACATGGCTAATGTGGCTAATGCTTATTCAATGTGTATGCTTATCCAATTAGCGACTGCAAAACACTTATGTCACAAATAATCTGGAGGTCAAGCCTGAAACCTGGGCCATGCTGGAGTCAATACAATTTTTCCATGTGCTCAGCAAGGTCAGGATTTTTCTTGGAGTCATTTTACAGTAGCAAAAATGACTGAGGTCAGGAAATGAACAGTAAGAGGGACGGGTTAGTGTTTTCAGGTAAGGGAAAACCACAAAATATTCTTGGTGAACAAGTGGTCTTAAAATACAGAATAACATTCCTTTGTATTAGCACCCTTTTAAAGTACACAATCAGCATTAAGACATCACTTACTTACACTTCTACATTAATAACCTACTTGGATTTATTTGTGAAACATACAGCATCAGGGAAAATGTCAGTCAAAAGAACAGATGTTGCAAGCTGTAAGAGGCTTATATGGAGATTATATTCATGATGTATTTCAGGAATACATGTATATTCTGTCTTCAAATTCTATTAGCTGATGAGTGTCCATCAGCTTATGGGCACTGAGACTCATCTTTGGTGCTCAGGCCAAAGAGCCTGGAGAGAAACAGAGCTGGGAAAAGAGGAGGCTCCTATAAACCCTGTACCATTGGTGCCTGTGGATGAAAAGCTTCATTTAAAACCATTTTAAAAAGTAGAAAAACAGATCACCTGCCTGCCTGTTACTGTCACATCATAAGAATCTAGAAGCAGTGCTAGCTAAAGGCATATGCAAAACTTAAAGTAGCAAATGGACCAATTTAATACAGGCTCTTAACTACTGTGAAAATTAACCGTGGGAGATGTGATTTTTTTCCTGCACAGCCCCAGAGCAGTGTGTAATTTCAAAGGCCAGCAGTAACGTGGCCCAGCAGCCAGTATTGAAGTCCCACTGCAAGACAGAAGAGCAGATCAGCTACTCTGAATATTAACAGCCTTGAAAAGGAAGCGGGACCAGAAATAGGGAAAGGAGAAGCAGTCAGTTAGTGATTTAGATGAAGTTCGACAAGAGGAAAATGAGGGAAGAATAATAAATTAGTGTTCATTGCCTCACCATAAATGGAGAGCTGCTACTTTGCAGCTCACATGTGCTGTGTTGTTCCTCTGCAACCACTTGTTTAAGTGTCAAAGCCCTCAGTTGAAAAGCAGACCAAATGAGGGTTTGTGTTAACTTGTTCTGATTCACATTTGTCAAAGAATACCATTCTTTCTCTGCAGAAAGAAGACAATTTGTCAAATCATACCCGCTGTCCTTTATCACGGTTTCCCAGTTTGATCTGATGCTGGAGTTCATCAGTATGTAGCCCCGTGACAAATGCAGTGCAGCACACGGTGGGCAGGAGGTGATCAGTGGAGGTTTAGGAAAGGCCCTGCCTGCACCTCCATGTTGTGAGTCATTTAGGGCAGAGCTGGTTAAAGAAGTTCTTGCTTATTTCCTACCACCTCCTCCACTGGACTGACACCTGGCTGTGTGACTGTGTGCCAAAGAGGATCCGTGGTATGTTTTTTCTACACTTTCCTCAAGTATCTTGTTCTTTTTCAATCAGATAATTTCAGGTATGAAACGTTCAGCACATGTTCAGCCACAGGCAGAGATGAGTGGGTACCAGCGAGAGGACAGACAGTCCCAGCTGCTGAGGGGTGGCTCTAGTGAAAGAGGCAGTGAAGGCTGTTAACCTGGCTTGGGCACTCCAGGTATCATGGAAGTGCTTCATATATGAAGTTTGATAGGATGGACCCTACTGTGCACCAAAAAAAAAGATATTTCCTTCCTTTAAAAGACTGGGCATGGTTTATTTCAATGTATTAATCTATGTATTGATAAAATGAATTATCATATAAATGTTATCTTTCAATTCCTCTGCTCCTGTGTAGCCAAAATGGGCAATGTCTATAGAGGGACTTTATAATGTCTTATAATGGCTATTAATTGTCATAGAATAATATTCAGTAACTTGTGATAGGTACTATTTAATAAAAATTCCTGACTGAATAGTTTTTTTGATTGATTTATTATTCATGGTGGCAAATTGGAGACAGCTGCTGAAATAACAAATAGATCTGATTCATGTGATTCTCTTTTTTTAATCTCTTTTTTTTACTCATATCTACTACTCAGCTTCCTATTCAACTTTGGCTGATTTCTTTCTCTTGTTATCTTGTACTACTAAAATTACATTTTATTCTTAGATCCCATCAACACAATAGACAGATGTAGACCCATGTTCATTAGCAGCAAACATATCTTGGGACAAAAGCTAATGAAAACCTTTGTTGATGTACTGAATACATATGGGAAGAACACTCAGACCAAGGAGGTGTCAAACCATGTGGTCGTGTCTGAATACTTGGGCCCCACCGAATTTGGTCAGTCTATTTACGTATCGAGCACTCAAAACAGCCCCAGCTTGCAACAAACACCAAAAAAACAGGAACAAGACAGAATATTATAATTGGTCAGATTGAAGTGCTGGGGCCTGAACCCCAAGCCCTGAATTAAGGTTGACATATGGGTGGGCCCCATGGTCCTTTAAGAGGAGGGGATGAGTTTGCCTTTTGGCTTTCCTCCAAGGTGTGGCTGGCCTTGTAAGGAAAGCCCTTGGGTAAACAAGCCCCAGGTGCCCTGCATTGGGTCAATGAGTGCCAGGTGTCCTGCTTTGGGCATAAAAGCTGGGATCACTTGCAGGAAGAGTGGAGTGTCTGTCTGTGAGGTGGATGCACTTCACAGAGTTCCCTGTTGGGGAAGGACCTCCTGGCTCCTCATGCAACTGGATCCCAGTCAAGTCTGACACCTGCAAACGCGGGCTTTGTGGGGAGGCAACATGGGGCTACTTCTATTGTATGTGATCACCCTATTGACTTGGTTGCCTCCCATTTTTTCTATGGGAGACTTTGTGCCTTTGTTTATTCCATCCATTATTGGTCATGCTGTGTCATTGCTGGGGTTGATGTCTACTATTTGTGATCTGACTTGTTTGTACCCCCAGCGATCCCCCATGTACTGACTTCTCTACGTACAATAGAATCTGGTTCCTGGATTGTTTTTCTGCTGGCTCTGTCCTTTGCACTAGGCCTAGTGATTGGCAAAACACAGATATAGCTAACTGGACAGGGAAAGGAAAATGTTTTAATTGTAGCGAATCAGTCACAGACAGTTAATGATTAAATACAAGGTTGTTATATATATCTATTTACATAATTTTAGGTGAAGTTTTATAGTATTTTTCAAGGATAGACTAAACAATTCCAGTGCTCAGTGAAAGTCAGCACAGAGCTTTTTTTATGAGTAACTAGTAGTTAGGTAGACAGGACTCTAAGTGACAATCAGAGTTGTAAAAGCAAGATAGAAATCTGTGAGAGAATCGACATAATCTGCTGAGGAACATGGAGGACAGAGTTATTGAGTTAGATGTAAGAGTGAGTGAGCTGATGTGTTCGGTGTGTCCTTAAAACGCAGATCCTCCACATGATTTGTGTCCAAATGCTGTTCAGAAAAGCACTGGAAGGAGCTCATAGATTACTTTGCAACAGGCCAGTCATTGCTGCATTTTACAAAGCGGTACTTAGGGAGTCCTTATTACAGGTACCTGATCATTTTCTGAGTGAAAGATTTCTTCTCTTCCTTTATGGAATTTAAACCCCTCCTTACTCAGGAAATGTCTGCAGAAGGGGTGCTATTTTTTCTTTGTGGAAGACAGAAGTGTTGCTTGTTGCACATGCAGTTCTATTAACCCATACTTAGACTGTCCAGTCATTCAGTTTCCACAGCTAAAGTAGAATAGTAACATACTTTTAGGTTTTATGTTTAATGCACTTCCTGATTTTTCGTGTTGATGCAGTGCTTCAGCTGAGCCTTTTTCATAGTGTAGTAAATTCATAAGGCAGAACGACAGTGCTTGAGGTTGTTCTGATAACTGCTGAAGTTCCCGGGAAAACATTCATTAACTTGAACTACTGCTGGTCTAAGCCTTTAATGGCAAAGGAAGCCCACATTAAGAATAGAGAAGGCACTGCCATTTTGGTGCATTTTCAAGCTTTCTGTGTGTTTAGTGCCGTGTGTCATATTGCTCTGTACAACAAAGGAGTCCGCTGTTACATTTAATGAGTAACTAGTGATCTCATTACGCTTTGTACATAGTGCCTTTCTTTCTGCAAGATCCTGCAGCACCTAGTGAGATACTGATAAATTGAATTGTATCCAAGGAAGACTTACTGTGAGCTCAGGTACTATAACCCTTCCTTCAGCAGTGTGTCCTTCCACAGTACAGACTCGATCAGTTGGCAGGGAATGGTTTGCCACCATGTAGACACTGTGCATGGCAGCTGTCTCTGTCCTCAGGTTACCTCCCCCACTCCAGCAACTATTCAGCTCCTCACAGCAATTGCACAGCAATAAAATAGTCCAGTGTAGCAAGTGGGTGGACATTAGTTCAATGTGAAATTGCAAAGGGAACATAATTACTGTAGGCAGAATATAATTACTCAGAGTGGAATCTGGCTTGAACTTCATGGGCAAAAGCTTTCCTTTAGAGACAAGTGCTACTGAGATTAAAGAATGTAACCAGTCTGTGCTTTTGCTTTAGATTTCAGATGAAAGACACTTAGTTCATGAGCTCTGAGCACCATGATGAGGCATTAGTTCATTCATCTATCACCTGCATGAGTGTTATTTCATGTTGCACTTTCTTGAACATGTGCAGAATTAGAGTCTCACCAGGATCAAAATCAGTATTGACTATAAGGCTATGCACCTTCTAAACCAACCCCTGCACTCTGTTCTACTAGAGTTCATCCTAATCTTCTGCCTTCTGTTGCCCACCTCCTAGAAAGCAGAACAGTCTTCAGAGGAACTTTAATACCATTAGGCCAGGGTCTTCTGTCAGTTTTAAAATTTGCAGATTATTTGTATTACCTTGCTGAAGTGGTAGATAAGAGATGTTTTATGCATTATTTATGCTGGGCATTCAGTAAAATATATTAATCTCAAAATTACAATGAAAAAATTATTTTATTTTAGATACATTAAAAGGTTCTGTAG
Organism: Podargus strigoides; assembly: GCA_028020825.1. Classification (NCBI taxonomy): domain Eukaryota; kingdom Metazoa; phylum Chordata; class Aves; order Caprimulgiformes; family Podargidae; genus Podargus; species Podargus strigoides. The sequence continues at coordinate 12,948,445 of CM051631.1, forward strand.
CTCCAGTTCTAAGGTCTGGTACATTGGTTATGTGACATATTTTCTTCTGACTGCACTTCACTGAAAGTAGTGTTGGTCAGAAATACAGACCCTATTTCCATGTGAAAATTTTGTAAGGAAATACTGAAGCTATGCCCTTCTTTTATGCATAGTGCTGAAGCCTTTAATTACTCTTATCATGTTTGGGTTTTGGTACACTTTCTATACACACTTTCAGGATGAGCAATGAAGAAGGATTTCAGGAAGAGACGACATTTTCTGGGCTTTATTAAAGTACAGACATAGGATACAGGAAAGCTGAACTTGATTAAAAAATATGGGTATGCAAAGGACATGTGAAACCTTTATGTTGGCATTTCATAATGTTGAGTGACTGATTTCACAACCTTGACATTTCTCTGATACAGAATTTTAAAATGAAACTATACATATATATATTTCTGAAAATGTAGTTTTTTGAAGATTAAAAGGTAATCTCCTTGCTTCAAAATTTTACTAATCTCACTTGTCTAATTTGAGGCATGATGAAATACAAGCAACTGATAAGAAAGAGATGTTTAGCATTGGCTCTGGGAATTTGATGATGGCTTGTGTGGATTAATGATTGCCAATTGTAGATGGGGAAACTGATGTACAGAGAGGGAAGGAGCACACAAAAGCTGAGGTTAACTGCAATACAGCACTGGTGCCTCCTTAATCCCTGTGCAGTGCTCTCTTCCCTTTCCCTCTTTTCTTGCTTAAAACAGTTCCTTTTCACTACACTATCTAGTATAGGAAAGGGATTTTTCTTAGCGTGAAGCAAGATAGATAATGTTCCTTACAATGAAGCAGTCTTTACAAGAAATATATTAATTTTCAGTGCACTTGTCCATTAAACAATAGTTTCCTTCTCAGCCAGGTTTGAGGTTTTTTTCGCATTGTAGAAGAAGCAGTGACTTCAGACCTCAAAAGCTGTGTTGGGTAGGAGGAAAGAGGGAAAAGAGAGTTAAATCATAATTGATACTGAAGTGTTCTTTCACATCATCATTATTTAACTACTGTGACATTCAGTCCATGAAAAAAAAAAAAATTGTGTGGGTTTTAACACCTGAAGGCACGAACAGTAATGTGGTTTGATTTGTTTTTGTTTTTCTTTAAATTTTATTTTAGATCAAGAGAAAGGATCAGGATTGACAGCACCTGGGAAGAACAATGCTTTCCTTAACCACACAATATATATAACTGAGGAAGGAGTTGTAGAAACATCCCTGCAAAAGGCCAAAAGCATGATACAGGGGACTTCGTAATGGAATTAAAAAGAAATTAACTCCTATGCTTTCTATATTCCTGATCTCTCTATTCAGGTTGCTAATAAGGGTGCTGAATGACTAAGGCCTGCACATTTCTGCCCATCTGTCTGCTAAAATATATTAACTCATGTAGCACAAGCCACCACACACTCAACAGATGGTGACAGCTCCCAGTCACTTCTAATTTAACTCAGGTTTGGACTGATAACCCAGAGATCCCATGAAACTCAAAGAGAATCTTTTGTTTGCTGAGCCAGTAAAATTACAAAGCCCTTCAGTGTTACCAGTCTTCTGAAATGTTAATTGTGTCATAGACTGTTTCTTCCAAACTTTCCTTTTGTTGTTTGAGAAAAGAAATACACTGAACCAACTTACACTGCACTGCTGGAGGTTTGTGTCAATGAAATGTTATGGTAGATTCATTTTGGTACCTGGAGCAGCATTTCCATGTCTCCGGGCATCAGAAGCCTGCTCTGGGCTATTTTCCACTTCAATCACCAATGCCTCCTATTCTCCTTCATAGCCAGGTGCCAGAGTGTTAGTATGTCCTGACTGGGTTTCTGTGTAAAATACATGAGAACAGAGAAACTCATGAAGTGAAATCCAAACTTCAGCCACCACAGATGTCTTGCCAGACCTAATTTTGGTGTCCACACCAGCACAGAGAACAGCTAGTTACTGTCAAATATCTGGTTTATGCATTAACTCTAGTCCTTGGAGAAGGATTCCTTTCTAATGGAGACATTATACCCTTCTGGACATGTTCCTGTGTGATCTACTCTAGGAGGGGGGCTGGACTGAGATCATCATCTCTGGAGGTCCCTTCCAACCCTTGCCACATGATTCTGTGATAACTGTTAGAAGTGTAGGGACAATAATACTTGCCATCTGCTGTAACGTGTGCATGTCAAAAGTAACTTCTTCATAGGTATTTTACTAAAAAGAAAGGAAGGAAACAGCATTTGTTTGCTATTTTATGAACAGTTTGTTTATATACAAAAAGTATTCATGGATAAGTACAATTGATTAAAATGCAAAAATGTAACTGCAAGTTTTATCCTATACATATAGATATTTAGTTATAATACTGATGCTCTCTGTTCTCTCACTACCATTTCCAGATATTTACCATGGAGATAAGAGAAGAAATCTTCTGAATGCCTCAATCCACTGTCTTTTGCCTGCCTGCAAAGTGATGTAGAGCACAGAAACCTACAGCAGGTGAGAAGCTGCAGTATGATTTGGACAATTTGGATGAAGTAATTACTTTAATCTCTTTTGATTCTTTTTTTTTTTCACTTGACTTTTTTCATAATTGCCTTGTCTCTGCAGGGATCCTTGCTTCATCGAGCTTTGTTCATCTTTCTTCTGTTCGAATGGGCTGAGACAAGTCAGTCTAAAAAAGAAGGAAAATGGAATGAAATATATAATTTTTAAAGCATCTTCTCTTCTGTTTCCCATTTGGTAAAGTACAACATTAATACACATGCTCAAGATCTCAGATGCCTGTGTTATCTATGTCTTGGAATGTAACATGATAGCCTTTTTGACCAGTTTTCTATCCTACCCTGATATGCTAAGGTCAGTCATTCACTTGAAAAATATTATTGCTTAACTTAAGGACTGAAGTTATGGGTAGATGCCACTGATGTGAGAATGAGTAGTAGATATTTTTTGTTCTGGAAGGCAGGCTACATGATCACAGTGGTTTCCCATTACAAGAATCTGTAAAAGGAAATACACTGCTTTTCTCCCTGACCTGGGTCTCAGCTGGAGCTGTATGTGGAACATCTCTGATTGTAAGAGATGATTCTATGAAAACATTATTATCTTTCATCTCTGACTGTAAGAGATGGTTCTATGAATTAATTAAAAAAAATTTGTGTTTTTAAAAAAATTTCAGCACTGCTGAGAGTCCCAGCCTCAGGCCAGTGCATTTTTATGTGAGGCACTTTGTAGGTATGCAGCAAAATAAGCCCTGACCCCATTTCCTAACAGAGAAGGAGTGTTTGGCAGATCACTGCTCTCTTCTTCATCACCATTCATTTCTACTCCTGTGCCCTGAAGAGAGTTACATATCACACAACTGTTCGCCATGTTGATACTTCTCGTCTTTCCTGTGTCATGGACAGTCCATTAAACTGTAATTTAAAGACAGTTTTGAACAATCAGGGGCAATTTCCAGAGCTTTTGGTTACGAGAGAAGTGCCTTTCTAGGCTAACTTAAGTAGTAAACAAAGTAATTTCACGTGAATGTGAGAGAAGGGGAAATCCAGACATTAACTAGGTGTAATGTGAGCCTTTTATAAATCACTGACCAAAACATATGCTTATTCTCTTCCCACTACACAGCTCCTCTCTATTTGATATCTTCTTTAACTAGCTCAATTATGCCTGGGGGCAGAGGGAGAGGGCCCTCAATCCCCAGGTGTTTTGCAACCTCTGCCCAATTAGTTGTCTCTCTAGACCAGACTTCACCACACTACCCTGGGGAATTCTGGTAGATGTGAGAGGTATCTATGCTGGCAAATCATTGTGAAACAGACAGGGAGAGAGCACTGGCACTTTGGGTCCTGGTCTAGTGCTACAGCTGCTGCACCATGTTAGTCCTCTGAAAACAACTAACAGTGACAAATGACTGCAAATTGCTTAGCTTTTGTTCCCGTGTACAAAACATACCTTGCACCTGAAATTCAGGAAAAAAAAAATTATTTTCAGAAAATGTTTATTTCAGTTGGGCTGGAAGGACAACCTGCAAAGTACAACTAATTATACAGTTCCTGAAATCTTCAGATGAATCTTCAGCTTTCAGGTGTGTTGAATGCAAATACATAAACTTATCTTGCTTAACTTTAAATCTACTGGTTTTGGTCATGTCTTTGGGAAGATGACTCCACAGATTTTTGTAACAGTTTTAGCTCAATTTAGAAGCACATCACACTAAGAAAGAGAACCTTGGATATTCAGTTTAATACAACTCATGCCTTACTTTTAATTTCACTCCTTAAAGAAAAAACATGTTTCCTAATGGACTGTTTCTAAATAGAACATGAAAAGGCAGAATTAAAGTATACTTTTTTATATATATACTTGTTATAAATGGGCCCACCATGTGATGAATCATTTGCAGAGTGGAAGGTTGAATACACTTAATGTAAAACAGCATCTCTCAAATTTTAGGAATAGCAGGATTTAAATCCTGAATAATGTTTCTGGTTATAGCTGGAGTTTGAGCTGAGAAGCATTAAACAACTGCTGAAACTGACCCCAACCAAGCTTGTAAACAATATGCATTTTAAAAATGTCACCACTTCAACTGCTGGCATTAAGAAAGGTTGGCAAGGTGTCTGTAAATATGAATGTCTTGAGCTTGGCCTTTCCCTGCTCGGTAGACACTGGTACAATTAATTTCAACTAAGACTGAAGCAGAACAGCTGCTAATTTTTGAAATAATACTCCATTTGTGTCACTTGCATTCTCTGAGCCTCCTGTTTAGATGGTTGTTTTTAGAGGAGTACATCCTTATTGCATTGACTGTCTTCTTACACTATATGCATAAATTATTTTAAATTAAATGGACCATCATAAAGGGATATTTCCTGCTACTTGTGACTACATATGTCATATGCGTATGACATCAGGCTACGTCATCAGCTTGTGGGAGCTTGAAGGATATGGAAAAAGCCCACAAACACTAATGGTTCATAGACATCATTGTGTCTTTTTTATAGGATTGGTATTGCACAGGAAGTTCATTATCTGACTTAAACCCTTTTAAAACCTACTTTCCTTGAATCTTAGAGAAGTCCCTGGGTTCCTGAGGTCTTAATTTATCTTGCATATAAATGTCAGTATGTTGGAAGAGGCCAGAGTCCTTGGGTACTAATTATAGCCCTTGGGTACTTGGGTACATAGACCAGCAATCCCATGCAGCTTTTATCACATGTACCATGCATTAGCTGTCTTTCAGGCAAGAAGTACCCCAACCATGTTGTAACATGCAACCTTCACGGGAAGAAACATCATGGTTCTTATTGCCATACAAGGGAGAAAAATATCTTTTGTTTTATTTAATAGTGAAAAATACAGATGTGAGTGAGTTTTATGGCAGTAGAACAAACATGGCTTCAAAGAGATGGGAAACAAGGAGTCAAATGATAAGTTAACACAATACAGAGAGACTGACCTTCCTTGGTAGGAAAAAAACCCACAAAGCCCAGGAAATTCTGCAGGAGATGGTTCACTGGACAGCATATAAAAAGGTCACAGCATCATCTGAGAGGGAATTTTCCCTACATTTTGTGAAAAGGTTTCAGATATAACCTACTAAATGAGGCATATTAAGCACTGCAGGAGTAGTTCACATTTGCTATGGCCTATGAAGTTGTTGTTCAGTCGATAAATATTGATACGTGGGCCAGAGTCAGCTTGCATAAATTAGTGTGGCTGCATTGAGATCAGTGGAGATCTGTCTATACCAGCAGCTGAGGTTGGTTGTTTATTTCCAAGAGTGTCAAACCTCAAAACCCACTTTAAAAAGTATATAAAAATAGGAAATATTTGCATACCTTTCTCAGCTGTTTTTTATAAATACTTACCAAACTTAACTTCTACATAATATAGTGGTAGTGAAATTACAGACATAACATGCGAAACTGTAACATTTGGGATATGCCCATCATGGTCTGTCATTATGATCAAAGAACACTGAAACTGGAAAGACATTGGTGACTTGCAAGTGTTATAAAACAGTGCTTTTCTTTCAAGACCAACAGCTGATTTGAAAACAGTAATAGCTTTGCAGGTGGATCCCCACTGTGCAAGAGCATTGTCAAAAGGATTGCTATCTAAATCGGAAAATTGGGCAGCAGAAACAGGCAAAGAGCCATGACCCTGGTCATATTCCAGATTGGTCTTGAGTCACTTGGGCCTTGCCACGGTGTCAGAGGTTGCAAACTGTTTCCTGCAGAAGTAAGCAGCTCTGTGGCTTATGCACAGCTTAAATTTGGAAATGCATCCTGCTCTGTCCTCTGCCTGCCTTTTTGCTCTGTTTCAGGCAAAGTATCAAAGAACAGTATTCTGCATTCAATTGCCCCTTGTATATGCTTCCCTGTGACTCAACATTTGTGGCAGGTCTATTTTAAAGTATATAGATTTTGGGGTAGTCTCATGGCACTGCTGGAATGCTAGTCCAGTGACAGATTCTCACAGGATGTGGCAAAAACAATGTCTCTGCAGAAAGAGAACGATGAGTTGGTACAGGAGAAGGCTTTGGATAACCCTACAGATTTTGGAATCCAGACAAAAATAAAATTCATATTGGTTCCTAACTCTCAGTGTTTTGCAACAGTTATCATCGGTTCAGAGAATTCTGGTGACATTCAGTTTGAATATAGAATTTGTATGAAATGTTCCCTCCCTCACACAGATGCCGTATGCTGGAGTTCAGAGTTTATTTCACTCCTTTCCCTAAAGTGCAGATATTCAGAGGCACAACACATGCACACCGAAAAAAAAGCTCTTTGACACTAATGACCTTACTTGTAGCATGCAAAACAAAAGCAAAACAGCAAAATAAACGAAGGGGATGAGGGTGGCGGTGAGGGAGATGACTATCGGAGATTTGACATAGAGGTGACCTGTTTACTCCTCTAACTACTGTAGAGCTAATTAAACACAGCATCTCTAGAAATAAAGTGCTGGAGAGAGAGAAAGTAGTCAGTTGCTCTCACTGCATATGTCACTTGGGATTATGATTATACCCGTTGCTAAAAGGCAGTTGAATAAGCAAATGTTGTTTTGCAGGAAGTAGGAAAAAAATTCCATCTATCGTACTGTACAGGCAGACATGAAATGTATAATTCTGGTAATGAGCACTGGAAGTATGAGCTATGTTTTAAGCCATTGGAGTTATATTTTAAGCTTCTCCTCCCCCACTCTGTTTAAAGAGAAGGGAAAATTATTTTATGTAACAAATGCATTTTGTTTGTATAAGAGTATATATCTCTGGCTCTGTGCTGCAAGCTCAGTGTTTTAACGCTGCTGGGCTCTGTGGCGTTGCTGTTCCTAACTCCCCCATCACTGTCCACACTACCCTGGCTGGTGTGGATCTCCCAGCAGAGGATTCCTGCAGGGAACGTCTTTGAATCCCACAAGATTTCAATTCATTTCTGCTTTTAGGTTTTCCAATGCTTGCTTGTTTTCTTCCAAGGATCTGATGGGACTGCTACAAAACCCAAACCTTCAAGCCTGTGAACCCGTAAGCACAACTCCTTCAAACCTGGCATGTCCCAAGGGCTGAAGGCCACAGCAGGCACCAGGTACCACAGGGCAGCTGCAGCGTTTCCCCCACACGATAGATCTGGGCTGAGCCGTTGGAGAGTGCAGGTGGGTGAGAGGCGGTCTGGTCTCCTCAGGTGTTGTGTGAGGCGGGTGTGTGGAGCCAGTGCTGTGCCAGAGTTTCACCTCACCTGCTTTCCTGACCTGTTGCTTCTGTCTGGGTCTCTGCACTAGCAGCCATGTCCATAACTTCCTCCCCTGAGCAGCCCCAGGAGCGTGGCAGAGCCTCATGTAGCCCCTGGCCTGTCTCTAGAACACTTGGTACAGTGAACACCTGTCTTTTGGGGTCACTGTCTGTTCTGGTTCCTGTTTGTGTGTGGGAATCCTCTCATACCTGTCCCCTCAGCCCATTTTTCTTCCCAGTGATATCAGTTAGTATTAAAAACCCAAACCATAAAAGCTGCTGTCTTTCCTTATGTGTTACACTACTGTTGTGAGGCACTGAGCTGTGTGTGGTTCAGAGCAGCGCTCCAGAGCTGTACCAGCGATACAGACGAGCTGCCTTGCTGTCCTCCCCAAAAGGCTAAAGCCTACAGATTTGTTTTTTTTTTCACAAAGCAATATGAAGAGCACCACCTCTGTTTCCCCATGTGCTTTGCTGCATGCACAGTGAGCTCGGGTCCCTTGGCTCTCTGTGCATGATTCTGATACTGTGGGACGGTGACCCAGCGTGTCAGGGGAGATGGTGTGACATTTGTAAAAGTAGCAACAAATTGGTCCACAGCTGTGGATGCAGCGTGTGGAGACCACGCTTGCCATGCTCTGGGAGGGAAGTAATGTTTTTTGTGTTTCCCCTGAGCTTGCTCATTGAGATGAAATTGAAGCCTGTTTCCTGCTTCTAAATGCTCTCTGATTCTGCAACTATTTTCAGCACCCTCCTGGGTCCTTTTCAAATACATATCTAAATCAAACAATCTCTTACCTCTTTGTTGTTCTTTTTCTCTGTCAGCGTTTTTGCTTGATGGCTCTCCCCCCTCAGCCCCCCCGCGCCAGCGTGCCTTCCTCGCGCGTCTGTTATCGGAGATGGGGACAGTTCAGAGATCACCGATGAAACTGCGGTGAGTGGGTAGAAGAGAGGCAGAAAAGCAGATCGAGGGGGTGGTTAGAGCTGCAGATCTGCTGATTAACCGTATTTCACGTACAAAGCACAAAGACCTGGATTTTCCTTTTATTCCTTTCCTTCTCTCGATTCAGGAAATGGAATAGGAAAGAAAAGACCGCTTCTTCCCATATCTTTGGGACAGTTGGTGGCTTTCTTACTGTCCAGCTTATATAAGAGGGTTAGAGCTGCTACTCAAACGGTTATCCAGAACACTCTGTGCTCCTGCTGTAGACACCTTCTGCAGTGGTTGTTCAGTCAAGCCTATGCCAGACAAACTTCATATGCTAAGATGGTTTTCAAAAGGCTATTTTAGCAGTGTGTGCTTTCTGTAGTGCTGTAGTGCAACAAAGACAGACATATTGTGACTGAAGTCTGAGGTCAGCAGTGCCATCTCTTCTTGATTCTGTCAGTGGAGGGACCTGATGTGTGCACTGAAATTGGGAAGGGAATATATTTTTTTTCATTTCTTGTAAAGGAGAAGAATCTTAATTTATGCCACTTACATTTAGTACTGCCTTTAAACAGGGAAGTACCTTGCTTAGTGTTGGGGTTATTTTTTGGAATCCACACTAAAAATTAGACAAGAAATCTGTAAATTTGGAGAGCTTTTAACTGCTACCTTCTTATTTTTTTAAGATGCAATGTAATTCTGAACTGAAGTTAAGAAAATCAATATAAATCAATTTTAAAAATAAAGTGTACTAGTTTGTTACTGTAGTATTTTTTTCATACTACTCATTATTTAACAGCATAATGACTAAGATACAGTCCTCATTTAAAATTTAGAGTCCTTGTGTGCTATAGGAGTTGAGGTGCTAGGCTGTACTTGGGTATCTTTGCTTGTATGCCTTTTGTGCTGCAGGTATGGGAGATTCCTTTATTCTTAGTGAACAGTGTCTACAAATTGTGATGTCTGATGATGTGATGCAAGCAGAAGTTTTAATACCTAACTTAATGAAAGTTCAAATCCTATATGAAGAAACTGCTGTCTGCATGATACAGAGGTGAGAGGTTGTTCACGGACCCTTTCCTGGATAGGAATACATTTTGTGTAGGTTTCCTGTGCTAAAATCTCTTGCAGTTAGTGGAATAGCTCATCCAGCTGTTTGGTGGGTGAAATTCTGAATGTCATTAGTTAGATTGCTCAGAGAAAAGCTTTAGCTGCTGTAAATTCTGCCTGTCCAGGCTCTTGCAAGGCAACTACTTTTTGATATACTTTCACTTTTCTGCACCCTGTGCTTCCTGAATATAACAGATTCAGCATTGCCCCTGTTGTGTATGTAAATAGCCTCTGGACATGAAATCACAGGATAATCAAGTGAGGAGGGGAAAAAGATCGTTTTTTTTGTCTAATTCATTATCTTAATTTCTACAGGAGTGTTCCTGGACTACTTTTTTACCGGCTATTCTGTTAAATCTGTCTCACTTTTACCAGTTTATATTAACAGTGGTATGCATTCATTAATACTGCTGTGTTATATGTAGAAACACAAAAAGTGCTTAATTGCCATTGAAGGTATTCATATGCAAATTTTCCATATTTTTGAAGTGGTTGAAGTTCTGTTGAGGAGGTAGATCAGCCTCTATTATACCACACAACAGATTTCTTTTATATTTAGTTTTTTACTCCGAGAGGAGAGCAATATTTCGTTCCCCACTATGTACTAGCTGAAAATTGGTAAAATACTAAAATGCAGTGCTAGATTTGGATTGTCAAAATTAGACATTTTCAAATAAGGAGTTAATAGTTCACAGTTCTTGTCTTGTTGGCATTGCTGTGTGGCCAGAGGTGCTGCCAGGCCTATGGCTGCAGTCTCTGCCGTGTTGCATGGCTGGACTCATGCTTCTGTCATGTGTTTCAATGTGTGAAGATGTCTCTGTGTTGTGTGGCTCAATGCTACAGGCCCTGTGGCAGTGGAGAGGTCTGTTTAAGAGAGTAATGCAGTAACTTTAAGAAAAGAAAGAACACTTGGCATTTTTAAATAGCTCTCTGTGGAGAATGAGTTTGTATTTTGTTGTTTGGTGGTTTTTTTAAATTAGTGGAAGCTGTGGAAGGGGACTTTTGTATTCTTGAAGTTCTCTTTGATGTTTATGGAATAAATATAACGCAGCAGGAAGCATTGACTTTGAAAGGTACAACTTCTGGGCTGTTGCAACACTGGAAATGTAATTTTAGTTTTATTTTCTTCATTGAACCATTCTTTCTTGGTGGTGGACTTGCATTGTTGAGTCTGAGTAACTCTGGGCTGACCTTTGAGCTACATGTATACAGGTGGCAGAATCTGCATGGTTTAACTCAGTTTATAATCTTTAAGGATCTTTTGTTTTCCATCTAGATGTTTGTTTTGAGATATGTGGTATTCTGTTGTCAGTTGTTTGCATACATAGGATTGCTTTGCTTTTAAGCTCAGAAATTTATGAGGGGAAAAAAATATTCCGAAGATGGTGAAGAGTTAATATTTCTGTAAGGAAAGGAAACTCTGAAAGTGTCTTTATGTCATAAATTAATGTGTAGACATTCATTAATGCAGGCTGATACTGCTGTTTCTGAGACAAACAGACCATATTTCTGGGTTATGTGCTTCTTTAAACACTATGTGTGTTTATCCATATTGAATGCCTGCAGTTGCATGCTGCACACAACTCAGCCTGTCATCTTGCTGTCTCTCTCCAGTGTCTTACCACATGCCCAGCAAGACTTGAAGCTTTGCAGCAATGGTGTGAAAAAGGAGGGCTGAGAACAGCAATGGTGTAGGTTGAACTTCTAAGCAAGTCCTGGGAAGAGTGCGAGTTGTAGAGGTTGTCAAAAAATATGCCTTCTGCTTTCAAAAGTTTGATCAAATGTGGAAAAAGCATGAACTTCTTGGTAGAAGAACATATGTACAAGGGGGAGAGATTTGTTTACAACCTGAATAAACACAAATAATCAGAAAATATAACACTTTTATTGGAAATATTATGATGGTTCCATGTGCAAATAATTCTTTATGCTCATTACATCAGACTCTGTGCTCAAAATATGCTTATCCTGATGCCTTGTGCCTTCCCAGTGTAGCTGTGAAGTACAGAGATACTGGAACTTAACTTACACTAGTAGTTGTTTTCCTTGCTCTGGTTCAGGAAAGACTAATTAATCAGATTGGGTCTTTTGGACAACAATAAAATTCTGCTCTGCTGCCATAAAACACTAGACACAGTTGTTGCTGCCATTAGCTTTTAGTTTTTAATGCCTGGGAGCAAAGATTACGTACTGCTCTAGGAGCAGTCTGAGAACGGGATGTAGGAGCAGGAAAGTGAACTACTGAAGGAAAAAATCCAGCATGCAAGAGCAGCACTTCTGTTTACAGAAAAGAATTATAACAAGTAAGGCATATGTGCTGCATGACTGAAGATCAATATGAATTCCATCTCCTTACAGGCATATTGATCTTGAACACGTACTTCACTCATAATCTCCCTGCTGTAACTGGCAAATGAAAGTATGAAAAACTAGGATGGCAGGACTGTGAGTTAGGAGATTAAAGAAGAAAAATGTTAAGAAATGCACAGTTTTGATCCTTGGGATGTAAAAATGACAAGGTCATCTGCAGTTGTGACCAGATTGACTATAAAAGCTAAGTGACTCATGGGTTTCATACACCTACCCTGTAAAATACTTTGGTTTATATCATATAATCTTCCTTTCCATTAACCAGAACTGAATCACTTTATAAGCAGCTTGAGTTTAGTGTATCAGTCAAAGATAGATTGTGCCTAGAAACTAAATTGTGTGAAATACTAAGCTGCCTAGGTTTGGGAGGACTCTATTTATGAGTTTTACGAGTTAAGGAGATGGTAGTAAGAAAAATGCTTTGGGCATTTCTGTGAATTGGTAAGTGGCTTTTTCTGGATTCTGTGTTTGTGGGTTGAACATGCAGTCTGGCCAGCCGGCTTTTCAGGACTTCTGCGTGGACCATGGCTGTAGCTGCCCTGCTTAAGTCCTGAGTCTTGTGCAAGGTGGTGTTCTTTTACAGGCTTTGCTGAAAACTCTGTGTGAATGTTTCACTGCAAAATTCTGTTTAATGATTCTGCCAAGAGCAAAAGGGAAGTGGAGAAAACAGAGAAAAATGAGGGATGTCAGCAAGTATAACTCACCAGACCTCTGCAGTGCTTTTTTGTCTGACTCTGTGGAGATGAAGATGTCTTTTGTTCATGTCTCAACATTTATTCCCAAGCCAATGTCCAAGATGATTACTGAAGTAACTCCTGAGCGTTAGTTTTTCTGTAGTGTTACGTTAATTCTCTCAGTCCAGAGGTTACTATTATTAGTTTTAGATAGGTTTTCTTTGTTTAGGTTTGTAAAACAGCATTTTAACATCATTCATTATGAACCTAGGTTAAGAGCTTCTGACTTTTATTGCTGTTATACAGATCTCATTTTGCTTTCATTGTTCATATTGCAACATGACATGACATGACTGGTAACTGATATTCAGCATTGAGATTTTGTTTTCTTTTGGGGATGGGGGAGAAGGACAATCAGTTTTATTTAGCTAGGCTATTTTGTATTAAAATTTTCAAGTCTGACACAGATAGTAAGTGGCTATCAGTTTGCTTCACTGCAATTTAACCTTTCCAAGCTATGCTGAAATGAGATTGTAAAACGAACTTTAAAAGTGCATTGTAACCTGCTGTTTGGTATGAGCCTTAGACCTCATCACCTGAAAACTTTCACCGTGGGATGGGGGATCAGAAATATGGCACTACCCTTGCTTTGACTTACAGTGGTTAAGGATTTAGCTAAAATAATTCCCAGTGTGTTTCTGCATGTGTGGCTGAACAAATGACAGAAGTTCAAATGGATGCGTGAAATGAAGACTTCACTTCTGTATCAAGCCCTTTACATAATCTGTTGATTCATGAATAATGTGCTTGGTGCAAAAAGAATGTATTCAAAACATGATGGATTTTGCAGAGAAAGAAGTGCTTGAGAAATTAACCGAGAGCATTTTTGTGAAACATTATTTCATCTGCAATCATTATTTCCTTAAGGAAAGTCAATTACCTGAGTATTCTCATGACTTTGTGTACTGAATTTCCTATGGTCATCATTCTTTCCATAATAAATTAATGTTTTTTTCTATTCCCATACTATTAATTACAATGTGTGCTGGTCCCCAGAAGGACTGTGTTGATATGCTCTTCACCAGTGCCCTCCCTCTCTTCTTTCAAGCTCTCTTCTAATAAAAGGTCACTATAAGAAGAGCAATGAAGTGAACTATGAATACCCTGATAGAGTTCCTTGTTGTTATTTGGGAAATACGCAGATAAGCTGGTCTGAGTAAAGTTGGACATGAGTCAATGGCAGGTCACCTTCTTGTAGTGTCTATTGATTGTATGCTCTTTTTCTCTGTGGCAGGTAGGTGGTAGCTTGCCTTCAACAAAGTGTCATTTCTGAAAGAGCTGCTTCCAAAATGCCTTGACCATCACACCCCAGCTTCTCCTGGCCAAAGCAGTACTTTGTAAAGTGTTTGAAGATGTTAGGCTGGCACACTAATAAAGAACTAAAATGTGAAGCAAATACCCACCTGTGAATCAACATGTCACCTCACCTGAGAGGACAGTGGTGCATATTTTTTAATAGTTGGCAGTTCTTCACATAGAGGCAGTCGCAGCAGGAGGGATGATTGGCTTTAATATATATATATATATTTGGAAGACGCTTTTTTTCATCCCCCTTGGCAGCCCTGTAATCAGGATGGTGCCATTAATGTGAAAGTAAGAAGCAGCAGGCGTTTCCTAATTGACTTATAGGTAACTGGAGTAGAAAACAATTAAACATGGACAGGTATAGTAACAGCCTTCTATCAAAACTAATGGTTCTGTAAGCTTGAGTGGGTGTCCTGTTAGTCCCCTGCTTGAATTTTAACAAGGGCCATTGAGGATCTCTCTCAAGGCAGAGACTTTAAATGTTTCTGTAGTAAGATGGCAGGGAACTGCTTGTAATGTAATGCGTATCACCTTGTCAGCTGTGACTTTTAATTTTTAGTGATAAAACCAGTCTGTGTGCACCATGGTTATAAACTGTAATGAGGATTGCTAGCCTGCTGCTGGGGAGGACACGTGGACTGTGATGGAGCTGAAGGAGGTTGTGGATTGTAGGGACCCACAAGAGCAGCACGAGCCAATGCTGTGCTGCAGTGCACAGGAAAGTATAGGCTCCTGCCTCAGGAGGCAGAGGAGATGGGACTGAGAGCAGCATGGAGGATGAGGAAGGGATGGTGGAGAGAGCCTGGGGTGCTGACAGGGACATCGCTTGGACCAGAGGACAAATTCTACTTCTGAACAAATCTGACTCCTGTGCCTCTCTTACATGGTCAGTGCAAGGACAGCAACCTTGCTATGTTTGCTAGCAGACAGAACAATTCCTAATTCTTGGAGTATGTGCTTCCCACCAGGAAGTTAATTTATTAGAATGCATCAAAATAAGGTCAATCATTCAAAAACTGAGCAAGGAGACTTGCTTGCTAGTTTGCTTTCATATTTGCCAATAAGATTAAAACATCTTTCAGAACCAGACAGAGTCGAAGCATATTAACTTAATTGGCATGTTATGTAGATTAATAAAGTCTAACGCTTGGAGGTTGTAAGTAAATTTGGAGTTTATTATGACTGTTAATCAGAATTAAAAAGTTATGAAGGAATTAAAAAGCTCTGAGGAAATTTCAATGCCATGAGGACTCTCCTACTCATATAGCTAGTTGGTATAAACTTACAGCTGATATATCAACTTGTCATAAAAATGTAAATGAGGACTGTATTGGTGCTGCAATATCCTTTTGGCATTAATTTCTTATAGGTTGTTGCTAGAAGATTCTCATTTGGACAGTGACTATGCCAGCATTAGGATAACTTCAGTGTTACCTGAGGTTACTTCTGAGATCCTGAACTCATCCCTGTGTGTCCCACAGCATACAGAACAGACCCTTGGGATTGTTGCTTTGTTTTATTTTGTTTCTTAATTCACAGCATATTTTTTTAAAGATGCAGATAGACTGTGGGTGTTTTGAATTTGGCACAGGGAAAAGTTATGGCCTGATGGTTAAAACTGGAGTTCAGCTGTGGGCTGAGAAAATGTTAAATCTTTCAGAGCTATAGGGGAAGACATGTCTGTTTTTCAAATCTGCTACATGGAGTATGTTTTTTTGTTATGTTGAGAGGTTCTGTTCATCTCTAAATCTGCAGGACAAAGGAAATATTTACCTTTGCTTTGCTTTTTGAATAGGCTCTTAGAAACCCATATTGAGGGCACAGGAGTCAAAATGAGTTTTAGAAGTTTGATCATTAATATTTAAATATACTCAACTTCATTCAGTTTCTCCTTTGATCTACTAGTGTATAAATTGCAGGATCAACTTTATTTGTGACTAATTCCACAAACTGTGCTGGAATTCCACCCAAGGATAAATTATCCTTAGATGTTTAATTACATAATTTTTAAACGGAGGTGCTCTCTTAGCAAGCCTATAAAATCTGTTAAAAGCAGTGCAGAGGTAAGTGATGCTTGTTGTTTTATGCTGAAAGTGCAAAAGTAGTCTCTTGAGTTCCTCATCCCTTGCCAGTTTTGTTCCTACTGTGTGTACAGTAAATTTCATAAAATATTAACCTATGGTAAATATTTAATACATAATTTATTTGCATTATGTAAGTTCACTCTCCAATATATGAAGTGCTTGAATAGATAGTTATATAAATATTTTAAAGTGACAAATATATAAATATTTAAGTGGCCAATATAAATATTTTAAATGGAGGTACAAGGGCCATATTCTCCCTTTTTTTCCCTCAGAGTTGAGTAGGTATAATTGCTGATAGCACTTTACTCTGCAAGTTTGAAGTAACAGCCTCAGCCAGGGTAATGTATGTTTTCACATGTTTCAGTAAACTTTAGATTAGGTCAGTAAATACACTGTTTCAGTATCAGATAAGGACAAAAATTGTATTATGGTTTAATATATTTAATAGAGTTGGAATATTAGGAAGAGACAGGGCAAGTATTAGCTTAAATTTAAAAAGTAATTAGTTTTAATTCATTGAATTGTAAGGGCAATACAAATGAAAAGACTCGGGTGAGGGAATGTGTTTATTTTCACTAATAGGAAGTGGAAGGAAAGTTCTTTCAAATTTGGTAGAAATAATACTTGGGGTTACCTCCTGCACCCCAGTCAGCTCAGTTTGCATAGGAACATGGGATGAGTTTGTGCAATGCAGCTTGGCACCTCCTGCTGCAGAGAGGGAGCAAATCCAGCTGATGATTGTCTTGGTTAGGGCTGACTGCAAATATTTTCAAAGGGCAGTTCTCCAGGTAAGTGTAACACACAGTGCACCTGCAGGCATGCAGAAGCATGGTCAATTTTATCTTATGAAAGATGCTCATCCGAGTACCCCTGTGATACAAATAGGATTTTTGTTTTCATTTCAGGTAGAGTGGCAGATGTGTTAAATAATCTCTATTTTGATTGTGATAAAAACTCTGCTCACTGCTTCATGCTTTCTCAGTATCCTGCTTTAATGTTTAAGTTCTTCTTGTGGCCAGTGGCAGGTTGGAACGCACTGGAGTTATGTGCTGCTGTGAAGATTTTGAGTACTTTGTAGTGTCAGGGAGAGATGGCTTTGTAGCTCAGGAGTTACAGTGCAGCTTTGGAGAGCTGCCTGTCTTCTTATATGTAACCCAATAACTGCATCCCTGTACCTTCTCTTCTATTTCTACTACAGATTTAATATGTCTCCTACCTTACAAGGGAGGTTTTTCTTTTTTTTTTTTTTTTATTCCTATTGACTGGGGATTTTAGATGATACCAGAATATAAGGACTGAAGTGTAGTTTTTTGTTCTTAACTTGTGGTTTTGTGGGTTTTTTTTGTGTTTTGTTTGATTTTTTAAATCTTGCTAGCATAAGAATAGGAAAAAATGTAACAAGACCAAACACTTGTGCTTTTTAGGGTCTTCAGCTACTTTTTAATTTGGAAGGGTAAGAGAAGTGAGGGATCTGACTAGTGATTTCACTTTTTTGAATGCTCACTTTGTAGTACTGCTTTTCTTCAACTATGAAGAACTAGCGAGTGGCAAAGCCTTTCGCAGTGAAGCTCCTAAGACCAACTGTAATCCTAAAAGCTACTCTGTACTTCTGTATTATGACCTAGTTGACATAGGGAGAAGCTCTAATACCAGCTATTTCTTACCATGTCAAGCTCAGATTTGTCAGTGCTGCTTTTCTTATAATTTGCCCATAGTTGAATAAAATTTATAAAGTTAAGCCTATTCCATTGAAAAAAAAATGTTGTTGCCATTGCAAATATGGCTGGATAATCTTTGAGTTCATATTTTTCTGTGTGATTAACCCTGCAGGCTGTTGGTGAAGATGAGTACCATTATAAATAGTTAAAATTACAAGGAGACATCAAATGCTTAATTTGATAAACGAGATTAAAAAATATTATGTGCAAAAGGATATTGGACTTAAAAAGGAAATGGGGCACACTTCTTCTGGTCAGCCTGGTGTGGGTTGATATTTTGTCTGCCTACATGAAACTTGTCAAAACAAACAAAAGTCCGGTAGAAATTCTGTGATGCTCAACAGTTTGAACACTTTAGCAGTTACACCTAAACCAGGCACATTACTTAAAGAAGAGGAAGTGATCAATGCATTTGTACATGAGACAGGACAACTGGTCCATCATTTTCTAGAGGAAACAGCAAAAGCTATTTGGAGAACTTAAGAAGATGAGAAACTTGCACAACAATGTAGTTTTCTATAAGCCCTGTCATTGGTGGTGGTTGAATTATTTTTCTTTCCTTCTTTTCCTATTATAATGGAAGTTTCTTTTTTCAAATAATGTGGTATAGAAAGAATCAAGTCATTAATAGTCTGGGGGTAATTTGAGCCACAATTATATAAGCCGTCAAACAGCTGAAAATTGGGAAGTTTCTGCTTGACTTCTTTAAATATGTCCCTTATTAACGAGTTGAAATTCCTGTTCGGTGTCCAAGAGCAAAACCAATCAACTCTGAATAACTTGTGCTGTAATTTCTATTTTTAAATAAATCCAGTTCATTCAGTTCTGAAGGAAAAAAAAAAAAAGACACAGAAGATAAAGTTTATCATCAGATGAGAGGACGTGTTTGGTTTTGTGTCATGAAAAAGCTTTTCCAAAAATATTGTGCTGAGTTCTGATTGCTTTTGTTTAAGAAAAGGCAAAACAAAACACAAAGTCAAACTTTCCTTCTTTGAACTGTACTAGACAGCTTTTGTGAATATCCCAACATTTGCTGAAAATAAACTTTATTGTGTGACAGCATATTGCATGATAGGAATGGCCTATTTGGCAAAAAAAAGTTATAAAATTTACAGCTGAATCTTACAGATGCTTCCCTCAGAACTGTGTTGGTACTCTGGTTACTTTCATGGTGTAAATGTATTATAAAATATGTTTTAGAGGACAATCTGGACTGCATACTGTGTTCAAGGAAGCTGTGCCACACTTGCCAACAACACGAACTTATGTTGGAATGTTTGATCTGTTGAGCAGTTTGGCCTGGATCTCCTGCACTGGGCTATGTGCTAGTGAATGTTCATGAAAGAAAAGCTGAAATGGAAGTGAAGGTAAATGAAAGTAAAGGTACTTTTACTCCTGTCTTTACTGTTTTTTTTAGTGGTAGAATGCTCTGTACCCTGTTTAAAAGGATTTTTTTGTTTCAATAAAGAAGCAAGAACCACATTTAATGTACGGGCCTTCCCAGATGCTTTAGTTTTCTCTCTGTTTTCTGAGAAGAATGTGAGTAATACGACAATAACAATTGCAGGACCTCTTCCTGAAGACATAAATGGATGGGAATTTGAGTGAAGTTCACATATGAACAGTGTATTATGCAATGTTGGCCTGAATTCATTGGCTCTATTATGTTTGAACACCTTCCAGTGCAAAGCACGATAGAAATACTTTTCTCTTCCTACTCCTCTCTTTTTTTAGTTGAATACTGTTTGATTCTACAGATGTTAATTCTATGGTGAAGACAACTAGGCTGCACCAGGTTATTATTCTGTATGCAAGAGTGAAGAATCTTCTTGAGGAGGAGGAGAAGCAAGACGAGAAAGTTAACAGACATTGATGCAATTCATCAGATCTGGAGAGTCGAGAGTATCTGTTTAATTACAGCTTGCTTGACTGGAGTTTGTCGAAGCTGATTACATTTTTCCTAATGAGTATTAGTATTCTTTTTGTTTGTAAGTGAAATGGACTGCACCTTACTTTGAACTCTCCTCAATGGTAGCAGATCCCAAAAAGGAAATGTAATAGGCCTCAACACAGTGAGATAGTGCCAAGTACATGTTGTACAGTAGTCTCCACAAGGGATTATCCAGATGCTTAAACTTTAACATATGTCTAAATATCAAATTGAGGCCACTTAGAACTAGGCTTCAAGTTAGCTGGAGAGTGAATCAGCAGAAAAAAACTGTTTTCCTCAGCCAGGGAAATATTTCAAGTTCAAACAGATGTGGTTTCACAAGACCTGACAAATATTTCTTGGATTACCATTAAATCTACCACTACCAAAACACTCTCCTGGCAGTACCTCGTTAATATGAGTGAAAGGAGTCATGACAGATTAATAACTATTACTCAGCCGAGTAATACATCTCTATGTATATGTAAGTTCTATCAGCTGACAAGTTTTGCCTTAGTAAGAGGGATATACCATGCCACAAACCCAAGAACCACAGTGTGGGGCAGGTGGCACAGGGTGTCCCTGCCTGTGCTTAGGGCGCACCAGGCCAGCGGTGCTGTTGCCATGGCAACCATTGTGGAAGAGGGTCCCCCACACCTCGGGGCTCTGGACCTGTGCTGCAAGCTCACCCACCTCTCGCTTCACCCTCCCCGTCTGCAGAGGAGCCCTTGGAGGAGACACCCCGGCGCTGCTGGGACTGACACTCCAGACACGTGTTGTTGGAAGGAAGGCGAAGGCCCCCAACTCGATTGAGCAGGGTGAGAGCAAAGCATCCCTCCCGCAGCCTGGCAGAGGGGCTTCCTCTGCATGGCCTCCAGCCCTGCCCATCACCAGCCAGGCAGGGACAGAGCAGGACCCTGGGGGCACAGCCTCAGGGACGCTTCCCCCGGCCCCGCAGAGCTGCTCGTTCACAGAATCATAGAATGGCTTGGGCTGGATGGGACCTCAAAGATCATCTAGTTCCGACTCCCTGGTGCCATTTGCTCTCTCCCCTCCAGCATGCATGCTGTGCAGCCGGACAGAGGCTGACCAGGACAACTGGGGGCCCAAGACCGAGACGGAAGGTCTCTGTGTCCATGAGTTGTGCCCGGTGAGTTACTGCGGGGCTCCCTGCAGCTCCCTGCCGCACTCCCCTCACCAGCTCCTTGTCTTTGCTCTCCTGCAGGTCTTTTCCAGTGAGCTTTCTCGTAATGAGGATAGCGAACAAGAAGTGTTCGATTTTCTCACTGAGGATATTCAACGTGAGATCGAGCGGGCAGCGCAGAAGGTGAGGACCTGACCAGATCTGTGCCAGGAGAGGTTTGCGGGAGCTCAGCCCAGACCTGGGGAACACCGCAGTCATCTGGGAGTGCAGCAGCTGTGCTGGCCGGGACACTGGTAAGAGGCAGAGCACCTAGGTGCCTCTGGGCTGGGCCAGGCAAGGCCTGGCAGCGGGTGCCCAGGGTGGGCTTGGCAGAGCTTCCCTGCTCCAGAAGGGCTGGGGGCACCACCCTGGCCCATCCTGCCCTGGGTCTGGGGAGCAGGGTGACCTTGACCTTCCTGCTTCCCCTTACAGCCCCCAGTGCCAGCTCGGAGCTCACTGTCCTCAGCACCACCTGCCAGGCAACATCGGGGTCCTCCTGCAGCTCCCCACCCCTGCAGGACAGCAGCTGCTCCTGTTCCCCGGGGCCCATGCTCATGAGAAACCGCGCCCACTTGCGCCGCCAGGCCCATCCATACGGCCGGTTTAGGAGGCGCTCTAACAGGAGCTGGGAGCCAGCAGCAAGAGCTGAGACCAGCACCCCCAGTGAGGCGGCCCTGGAGCCCTCCCAGAGCTCCCTGGTTCCCGAGACCGGCGACCCCAGCACGCACAGCCACCTGCCTTCATGGCCTTCCAGCGGCTGCCCAGCGCTGGGGAGA
Source organism: Podargus strigoides (assembly GCA_028020825.1). Classification (NCBI taxonomy): domain Eukaryota; kingdom Metazoa; phylum Chordata; class Aves; order Caprimulgiformes; family Podargidae; genus Podargus; species Podargus strigoides. The sequence goes on from CM051631.1 coordinate 12,970,338, forward strand.
GGCGGCCGCTCCACACCACCTGGGCCTGTGCGGAGCCGAGACCGCTTCTACCTGCAGCGCTTCCACCCTTACAGCTAGCCCAGACACCGCCGCGGGACCTGACATGTGCCACCCCCGTGCACTTCTAAAATTCATATTCCACACAGATAGCATTCCACGGTTTAATCCCTTAGCATAATTATAAATCGAGTACTCACAGGCATGTATTAGAAGAACTTGTTTGTATTTAGGAAGGTTTGTGAGGCCTTGTTTTGGCATAAGGTGTAGGTTAGCTAATTCTGTTTAGATTTCTACAAGGTAAACAAAAACACTTTCTCTTTGTCCTCTAGTGCAAGACCAGATTGTTAAGCAGTGTGGAATATAAATGAAATCTGTACTTTCAGTGCAGACTTAGAAATATTTTAAATGAAAAAAAAATAAAAATAAAAAATGAGGAAGTCTCTTTGCTGCCGTGGAGCTCCATGTTTTTAACCAGTGGCAAATATCTATCAAATAACACAGTCCAGTCGAATGGCTCTTATTGTTAGAGTGCTGCTCTACAGAGGTTTATCTTCAGAGGTTTGAGTTCTGGTTATCATTTAGAAAATATGATGTTTCTGAAGTCCAATTTATTGCCAAGTGCTTTGGGGTCCTTTGGGAAAAGGTCTTTGTTGTACCACTTACCCAAAGTAGTGTATGGATGTGCTTTAGGGAGGGATGTTGTGATGTTGATAGTAAGGCAATAAAAACTGCTTGAGGGAATCAAGCCACAGAAAAATTAAGCTCTCCTGGAAACAGCTAGGTGAGATAACTTCAGATTTCTCTTTAGCCCATTCCTGTACAAAGTGGTTATTCTTCTTCCACTTAAGAGATAGCTATCAATAAATTTTTGCAGCAAAGAAAAAGGATGAAGAAAACACTGCCTATAGCCAGATCTGCCACTGTGGAACTTGAGGAAAGCAGAGTGATACATCACATAAGTGTTATTGCCCCAATGCTGCAAAGATGTCTGTAGACTTCTTATAGAATTTGAAGCACTGCCGGCATCTTCGAATTGGAAGCAATTAGTAAACAATGTAAAAGGGTGAACAGCAAGCCTTTGTTTATAAATTTATATAGCATTTTTTTTAATTTATATATGTTAAGTACTGTGGTTAATTTAAAGGGAGGAACTAAAATGGCATTTGTAAAAATATTTCTCTAACAGGGAAATAAGAGAAGCTATTTCAGCAAGGATTCCTGTTGAAGTTGCTTCTTGATCATGTTTTGTTGTCAGGGTGGCCGTGTAGGGACCGATTCTTGAAAACTCCTGGGCTGTAGTGGCAAAGGCTGAGTTCCCCTATACAAAAACTTGTCCTCAGCAAGAGGACTGCTGGTCAGCTGTGCAGTTGAAGGATTTGGAGTCATTTTGCTCTTCTCCTCCTCCCAATTTAAAGGAGGAGAATGCAGCACAAAATAACTTTATGGAAGTATTCAGTTGAATTTTCAAAGTGAATTACTCTTTGTGGTTTTGGCAAAGGGAAGGAACTGAGAGAATATGTATGATCCATGACCTTTTTCACGTGCAGTGATGAAGCAGATTAAGACCTTGTAGTGTCATAGGTGAACAGAACACTGGCACAGGCTGCCCAGAGAGGGTGTGGAGTCTCCTTCTCTGGAGACATTCAAAACCCGCCTGGATGCGTTCCTGTGTGACCTGATCTGGGTATTCCTGCTCCAGCAGGGGGATTGGACTAGATGATCTTTTGAGGTCCCTTCCAATCCCTAACATTCTGTGATTCCATCACATGTATGATCTTTTCTCTGTGGTCTGTCATTCTGTCCTGGTAGCTATGCTTTGCTTTTTCATATGTGTACTGCAGGATTTGGGTACTATTTTCTTTGGATTTTTCTGTTTTCTGTGAGCTTGAAAGCAGTATTTGATGCTGCTGCTATTTAATTAGTGCATGTGAAAAAAGGATTGTTTACCAGAGAAGAGTTAGTGTGAAGAAGGTAGGTTTGGTTCTTGCCAATTGCTGTTTCTTTGGTCTCTGTGCATGTCCTCAGACTAGCTGAGAATAATACAAAAAAATAAACATGTACTTGCTTTGTACCTGATGTACATATGGTCCTAGGTCATTTGTGAGTTGGGTCAAATAAATCTGCCCTCCTTACTGTGCTATACTACAAGGCTATGCTATATTGATGCGATGGTATACTACAAGATAGAATTCTGAGCAAATGTTTTTGTTGTATAAATTATGATGATGTGCTATGCATGCTTAACATTTAGCTTTTCCAAGGAACTTCTCTGGTACTCCAAGCTCCACATACTCCAGAAGCCTTCAAGGCATTGACTAAATCATAGCTTCTTATTTTCCCACCATAGTAAAATACCTACTTTCTTTTTCTGATGCCTAATCTCCCATTTGAATGCCTGATAATAACCCATGAGTGACTTTTTGATGGTTTTGACTAGAATAAAGTTAATTTTCTTCATTGTAGCTGGTACGGAGCTAGATTTTAGATTTATGCTGGCCAAAATGGACTGAGAAACCAGGATGCAATATTGTCTAGTATTGTGTAAGAGGAACAGATCTGTATTTTTTTAGTCTGGCATGCATCTTAAAGCACTGTGAAGATAGTGCTAATTATCAGTCCCTTTAAGGTCATATTAGTCCTGGAATTATGACTGCTTAATGTTAATATGGAACTTAGTTAGCTCTCTTTGTGGAGATAGGCATGAAAAGGAAACACTGTAATGTCAGTAGCAAAAGATAAAACAGTTGTATTTGTCATGGGACAGGCAAAATCTGCTGGATTTGTGAAATCTTCAGGTGGAAAAGATGCTCTGAATAACAATCACACCTAAGAACTCTTCCTCTCTAAAATACGAGGTCTGGATTTAGGAGGAAATGCTTGTGTTTTATGACTGAGTGCAGTCCTAGTAGAATGAAGTACAACAAACAGAAGTATAACCCTGGAAAGACTAGACAATGCAAGCTATAAACTTACTGTCACACTTATCAGTTTCACAGGACAAAAAAAATGTAGAACAGCTGCTACAGTTTAGCCCCAGGTACTGGCTAAACATAGACATTGATGAAGGTTTGGACATACATCTCCCTTGAAAATTCTCTGAAATGTAGACTTTCAAGCCAAAAATAACTAACTGAAGGAAGAATTCTTTTAAGGAAAGCAGTTTGTGATCATGTGATTATTCAGTCTCTCATAGTGGATGCTACTCCATGAGGCCTTATGACAACAATATTCATAGAATGAAGGGGGCAATTATATGTAAAAGGAAGATGAAAAGATTCATAGTTTTTATGCAGATTACAGTTTGCAGTTCAAAAGCTGGTCTAAAAGTCTGAATATGTTTTTTCTGCTTAGCAAAGCTGAAAATTGAAACTTTATCCATAAAATGGAATTACTGATTTCTTATGTTTGTCACTTTCCATCTTTCTGTGTAAAGAATGAAAAAGAAATTAAGAATGGAAGAGAAAGAAGATATAAAAACATGGAGTGAAAATAGAAGGCTGGAATTTGAAAAAAATAATAGCTTGCTTGCTTTCAATATCTTTGATTCTTTCAAAATCTTTGATTCTTTAATTCTTTACAGTCTGAATATTATCTGCAGCTCTCACTCAGATGGGTTGCTTGGTTATTTTCACCAGTTATTTTTAAATCAGAGAACAGTAAGTATTTTCATAGGATTGGACCCAAAGGCTCTGTTCCATATATTTTCCATTAATCTGTGAGTAAAAAATTGCTGAATTGTCTCAGGTATCAGCATGACAACAGCTGCTCACAATGGCTGGTTTTATGCACTGGTTTTGGGAAATGCTTTCAAAAGGAATGTCTTTCCCGAGCACTGGGTAGTTGCCATGATAACTTTCCATTTCTAGTTTAGGTGCAACAATGTTTTACTCTGTTACAGTACTGCAGATCAGTGTTGTGAAAGTGCTAAGAGATGGGGGAAGTGGGTGCTTGCTTTTCAGTTACTGGTTTTTTATCATGATGATTTAGGTAGGCTAGCGAGCATGCACTAGAAATTTATGTGTTTAAGGAAAGATGTAAATTAAGTAGTGAAAGGTTTTTTTTCAGGGTGTCTAGAATTCATACTCCAAATCCTTCTGATTTCAGGTAGCCTGATATAAAAATATAAAGATGATAAATCTTATTGACCCCTTTTGTCTAATTATTTTAGAACCCTCCTTTAAAAAGTTGGTTTATTGGGTTCTTGATCTTCATTTACTTCGATGTTGGGAAGGATTTTTTCCAGTGCCCTGGACCTATTCCCTTGGAAAACAGCTTGCATGAACTTCAGCGATGCAGGGCCAAGGCCGCCAGCTTTGTGTTTGGTACTTGTTAAGTGGCACTTTAAGTGCTTCTCAGGAGGCAGCCTATTGATGAATTGTAGAAATGTATTTTCTATTCTAAATAAACACTGAAGCACCTGCATGGCACCTGGCTTCTTGTTACCCATGGTCAGAGCTTGGCAAATAACTCACCCCATCTAGCATGTGTGGAGGTTTGAGTTCATTAGAGAAAGTTGGTTTAAGTGGAAGGTCAGCAGGTGCAAAGCAATGCAGATGCTCAGAATGAATTTGTTTTTTTGGCACAGTATTTGCTATTCCCAATTCAGGTAGTGTTTTTTTTTTTTTTAATGTGGCTATTGTCCGGAAACATAATGAAACTTTTATCTCTTAATTGGTTGACGGCTGCTTAAAAATGAATTCATCTTGCTGGTGATTAACAAATATGCCACAGGAATCATTACTTTTTTTACACTCCATTATATGGAAACTAACTGCAGCTATCTTATTTGCTATACTTTGCAGTACCTCTTAAATAATGAGTAAAATCCTTTTGCAAGCTCTTAATTGATTTTTGATTTCTCCTTGAATATCTGCTTTGTTTTCTTGCAGTTAGTGTACACATGTATGATAGTCATTTGTGTAGATGTTGAGGCTTCTGTGGACTCTGAGGTTTGAACGAATGTACTTGTGTTACAAGCTTTTATCCCCCCGTTGTAAGGGCTGCTATCAAAGTGAAGAGCATAAATGCCGCTGTATTAGTTGGGTGACCTTCCACAAGCCACGAAGAAAAGAACGGAAGCAGGTGCTGAAATGTGTTTATACACCATGTCTGCACAATTTGGAATAACAAAGACCTACTGCTGGTGTCTGCTGAATTGTCCACGAGCAAAAAAATAACAGTAGTGGGCTAAACTGTTTTACATAAATATTGCAAAGGCTTTACTTGACAACAACATGCTGGAGAAGGGAGGCAATACTATTTTTTGTATTGGCAGTGTCAGTATGGTTGTTGGAATTGCTCGTGTTGGCTTTCAATCACAGATATCTAAGGGAATGTGAGGGTTCACAAATACAGAGAGTCAAAGTCTTCTGTCAGTCAGAAGTCCAGTAGGTCTGAGTAACTGAGGTCAAAGCTGGTGCTGCCACTCTTAGGGATGTCTTGTATTTGCAGATGGATTTTACTTTGGAACTGCCAGTGACATGCTGTGAAGTAACCACAAAAACAACACACAATATTGTGTTGTTTAAATCTGTGATTCTCTCAGAAATCAGTGGTCTCAGAATCCACACTTGCTCATCTGAACAGCCTTACTAGTAGACTAAATTGTTTGGTCTAATGCTGTAGGCTATCTTCAAATAACACGTGATGGGATTTAGCTGAAGACAGAAATTGTGACAATGGTGTTTCCTATTTGAAGATGGACAAAATCTTTCAAGTGAAACAGATTCTCTTAGATTCTCAGGGCTTAGCCCTTGATGCCTGCCATGTAGAAGTGGAACAGTTTGGGGGCTGGTTATTTGTGATTTAGTATTGATACATTCCCTTTTCTAAGCTATTTGTAAAATACCACTTAGAAATAAGAGATTGTTTCAAAAAATGATGCAGACTTTGGGAAAAATAGAGGTCTTGCACATGAAACAAAAAAATGCTACTTTTTCAGTATACTACAGTGAGAAAAGTAAAGCTTTAACTTTGACATCATTGTTTCCTTAAGCATCAGGATCTTTCTCTTTGAGTCAAGCTTATTTGTCATATGGCAAATGAATACTCTGTTGAACAAATTGATTAATAGATTCTAGAATTCTTATTTTATAGAGAAGATGTGGCTGACTTGGATGTGTTCTGGGACAGCCTCTATGTGGTGCCTTAGTTTTGTCCTAGACTTTTAGGATAAGGGGGAGCAACAGCTTCTAACAGAATATCTGCTTTTTATGTCCTAATGTTGTGGATGTATATGAAAAATGTGAAATCCTGGAGCCAAGTTGCATGATCAGTCCAGTAAGAGAGTTATTTATACTTAATCAATTTGACTTTCATAAGAAAAAGTGAATATGGCAGCTGTGAGTAGCTAATTATCTCCAGCCTCCAGTAGATGGAAATATTGCTACAACTTTCCTGATTTCAATATCTTGAAGTTTCTCTGTTTCAGGAAAGCTCATGATTCTTTCCTTCTTACTCAATCATTAACTTACTGACAATCATAAATCTTCTAAGCTCGTATTTTAAATACAGAATACAAATCTAATGCCTCTCATTCCACAAATATATCAAGTAACATGAAAATAGGCATTTCTCATTATGTTTATAATATACTAATCTATCTGTAGCTGTGCTGGTCATCTGATAATGACAACCTGATACAGAAAGAAGGTGAAACAAACTTAATTTGGTTTCTAGTTCTAATTTTGATTTATGCTTTGATTGTATAACAGATGATTTTGGGGGGAAGGAGACTGCAGTAGAAATTAGAGGTCAAAGATTTCAGTTTGTATTATGTACTGTAAGCCAAAACTAGGAGAGTTGCTATTAAATGAAGAAATTGAAGTTTCTTAGAATTATTTATGACTCCCTAATGATTCTTACTAAAGAAAAATAAATAAATAATATGCATTATTTATGTCTAAATATATATATACACACACATACATAATAGAAGCAGAAGAAAAATAGAAAAAGGATGGATAGGTATGAATATATAGTAGAAAAATATTCAAAAGGAAATATACATACTATTTGTCTAGTATATACTAGTGTCAATGTACATACATGTACATATTAGTAAATAAAAACCAAACTAGAATAATAAACATCCAGTCCTATTTTCTAGGACTGTCCTAATCTTGTTGGTTTGCCCCCAGGCAAATCAACTTGCACATATTCATGACAAAGCTTTGTCTAAACTGTTTTTGAAAATATCCTTTTCACTGGTTCCTTCACTGTCTGCTCCAGAGCTGCCTTGACTGTTAGGTAATTATGGTAATTATCTTGATTCAGGACCTGAGTCTTTTCTGTTTTAACTTCAGCCTGTCTTGCACCATCCTGACTACAACTGAGAAGAAGTTGTTCCCATCTTGACCCTAACTGCTTTGACATACTTGAAGTCCAGTGTTCAGTCAATGCAATGATATGTTGTCATGGCAAAATAACTAAATGGGTCAACAATTCATGTTTGTTCCACCCTTGCCGACTGCAACAGGTATGGGGTGCCAAGGTATAGGGCTAATAAATTTCAATTCTACTGATGCAAAACAAATCTTAGAGGAGTCCAGTTGTTTTGCAGGGATTCTGGATACAAACATCTGGGAAGCTCTGGAGGAGGAAAGAGCTTTTATCACATATCTCACAAATGCACAGGTTAGAACTCTGAATTCTCTGGGTCTGTTTAGTCCTTCCTGCCTAAAGTCACATTCCTTCAGATTGGGAATGAATGTGCTTTTATGCTACTTATGATCAGCCTTGTGAAGTGTTACAATAAATATATTTGCAGTAAGTAGTTTGTAGACCACTGGGGAGGGTGAGAGGCAGAGCTGGGAAAGTTATGGAAGAGATTAACTTGCTGAAAAAATATTCCATGAACAAAGTAAAGGATAAATCTGAATAAATTATTTGCTTCTGTGGCTTGGTTTCCAGCTGCACTGGCAGTGACATAGTTCATTCCGATATAATTTTTAGATTAATTTAGAAACACTCTCGTGTTAAATCATTAATAATTTTATGGAATTTTAAGTGGTTAGAAAAGTGCGCCAATACCAATAGATATTTTTAAGTGCAAAAATTATTTCTATTCCAGTTTTTAAGCCAAAAGAGTAGTGAAATATTGCCAAACACCCATACATTAAAAAGTAATTTTTGAAATTACACAATAGTTTGAACAGATGAGTAAATTCAAACATCAAAGCCTTCTATGCACTTGTACATTAACCTACTCTGCTCACTGCCCATAGTTAGTTTCTTTCCCTTCCCTGGGAGATTAATTCTTGTGGATTCCCAGCAAAGTAAACTTTAGGATCTGCTTCTCAAGGCATTATTGTGGACTACTCTATTTTCTGTTGGTTTTGGGTTGGGAATTGTTCAACAGTGTCCTGGTTCCCCAGGCACAGCCCCATGGGCCAGCCATGCAGGCAGGCCATGAGTCAGATGGGAGATCCAATCAGGTCAGCTGACTCACAGGTGTATCCCATAGCACTTAATCGTGCTCATTATAAAAGGAGGGAGTTCAGTGAGGGTGCAGCTCTTCTTCTTGGGGCTCCTCTCTCTTAGTGTTCTGCTGCTGATCTCAAGGACCAGGCTGAGTAGAACTGCGTACACTTTATGTTGGTGTTTCTATCAGTTTTGTTACTTCATGAAATCTGTTTCTACTTCAGTCTGTGGGGCTTCTTCCTTTTTTTCCTCAATTCCCCTTCTTAGCCAGGGAGGGAGCATCGGGTGGTAGAACAACTGCTACAGCTTAGTCACGATTACTGGCTAAATGCAGACAAACAGTAAAGAGACAGTGGAGTAGTTCCTTTAGGAATATATTGCTTTCAGACTTGGGCTGTAAGATCCATGTCACTGTCTTTTGATGCACTTGTGTTTTGTGTTTCTGTATCTTCTGTAGCTGCTTAACCAGAGAATGCATAACTTGTTTCCTTAGAAAAATGAAAAAGACTTTGTCTACCTAGAGTCAGGACTAATCAGGCCCATTTTTGACTGCTTGTTTCTTTTTTATTTTTTCCCCCCCTCAATGTGTTTTCATTGTGTGCAATCAGACTATGCATGGGGTTTTGGGTGGGTAATAGTATCCAGGTCTTGGATTGTTGAAGGAGACAAGAGTAATAGGAATTTTGTTATTTATCTCATGGTCTAATCTTATTTTCGGTTATGCATAGACTGATTTTTCAGTTTTTGCTAGAGTTCATTTAGATGTGTGTATGTTATTGGGCACTTCCAGGAAAAAAAACCCAAACATCTTTGTGTGTAATACTGGAAGCAATGGATGTCTTCTCAAGGACTGTATTTTACTGGTATGTTGCATCCTGTCAAAATCTAAGCTTCCCCAGAGAGAAGGGAATAAAAGCTGGCTGTTTATTCTCTAGGCCACAGTTATCAGAGAGGAGTAAAATAACAAGTGATTGGACAAAACAGTGGTGCAACCTCAGGAGAAAAAAGTATATGTCTAAAAAAAAAATTATACATGCTTCCTCTGTTGGCTTAAACTGTTGTCAAGAGGCATCTTAAACAAGGTGAAATTTGTCATTTCTCTTGGACTACAACCGAGGATAACTAATTATCAGGAAAAGTTTTCCCCTGTGGACTGCAAAATCAGTCTTTAGGTCAGAATAAATGATAATGAAGAAGTATGGTTATTAAGTCTAATGCATGCTTTCTAGAGAATAAATATAAAAGGTCATTCAATAGGGTATTATGATGCAGAAGCTTTTAAGCTTGGAGATTTTTATTTGGTTAATAAAAGACGATGAATATTTAACAAATTTACATCATGTATGCTTCTCTAATCTCTGTTGAATCATTAAATGAGAAAATTTGACTCCCAAGAAACTTCAGTGTGGGGATAGAAGTGAAATTCTTTTTTCCAAAAATCCAGTCTATTTCTGTGAAAAACAAAATTACAACAATTAAGAAAGCTAAAACTCCTCAAAACCTGAAATGTGAATGCTTTATTGAAATTTAAAGTATACATTCAATGCCAAAATACCATTTTTCAAATACAAATATCAGTCTAGCTGTGATAGCTCTGTGTAGGGTGCATACAAAATGTCTTCTTCACTTCTTTTATGATCCAAATAGAAAAGCTTGATTAAAAAAATTACCCCTTTATATTTCACTGATAGTTTTCCATTTGCAAAGCATCAAATAAGAAACAACCTGGAAGGAAGCAGCATTAATTTAAAATTAAGGTGCTCAACTTAAATTTAGGAAAATCAGAGTTTTAATTCTTGGACTTCCCCAAAAGCTTTGGTGTGACTTGACAAGTCAGTTTTTATGCCTCTCTTTTCTGACTATGAAAATGGCCACATTCCTGTAAACTGATCTTTATGAAACACGTTCTGGATTCTTTTGGAATGAAATTTTGATTGCAGGGGATTGTCACAGAGCAGCTCTTATAACAAGCTTTTTTCTGACAACTGTGTTTGGAACACAACATAACTAAAGAAAATAGCATTGGCTGGGATCTCCTGGACTGTGGCATGCAGGTGGATAACAATTAAATGTTATCACTCTATTTCTCAAATCACATTTCTGGTGCACTGAAGTATGTAAAAGGAATGTGATTGTTGTGTTCCTGGGTGTTTCTAGCTGGCTTGGGGTGGAAACTTTTAACTCTGGCTATTTCACATTCAAAAGTTTTGAGCTGTATGACCCCTTCCCTGAAATCTCTGGTACCAAAAATAGGCAGAGGTGAGAAGTACACTTCTGCAGAGGAAATTAAGGGAACTGGTTAGAATAGTCTCGCCATTGTTACACTTAAGTCATCGTCTATTTTTTTCCACAATTCTCACTAGGTACAGGGAGTTGAACAGAATTTGATACAGTATTTGAGCTGACACAGTATTTGAACAGAGGTTGTTCTTCCATCTTAATTTCTTGCTTTAGGGAATGTGAGGATGTGAATATAGGTGAATGTTGTCTTTGACTTGTTAAGGTAGGCCTTGAACTTGACCAGAAGTCCTGAAGATGAAGAATGGTACAAGGGAAAGCAGTTAAAGCTGTGATACTCTGCTAGCTGAAACATTTACATAGTCTTGCATCTGCTACAATCTGTGTTGGAACAGTGAAAATATTGTTTAAGTATTATGCATAGCATGCTGACTTCTTGCTTTAGGTCATATCAGATGAGGGTTCATTCATGGTTCAGTTCTTGATCTAGTTATCTTTTTGCTGTCAACCTTTAATATTGTCAAGGGAGTATGAGAATATGCCATTGCCAAATCCAGTCATGCTGTTGGTATTTCACTTGATCTCTAGCATCTTGTAAATGCAAATTCTTGGCAGACATGACTGGCATTGAGTGAGCATAATAATTCCTGTTTGCGTTTTTGGATACTGTGGTGATAAGAAAGTGGCAAAATAGAAGCATGGTTTGGGCCTGACTTGGTTTGACTAAAATGGAACCAGTTTTTCCTTTCAGTGATTTTACTTTTCAGTTAAGTCTCTTCCAAGACTGCACTTTCTGAAGTCAATAACATGTTTTTCAGACACTGTCTGCTCCTAGAAGTCATAATGCTCGATGTTATAGTTAGTACTGAGCTCTCAGTACAATGGTATATAGAAAGGCTCTTGCTTACACTTAACCTTACAGAAACCGAGGTCACTGCTGAATTCTTTTGGTGTCACCTTGGGGCCCCCCTTAGTGTAAGGGTGCAAAAGTGTTGCACCTGTGGGGAGAAGCGGACAGGACAGGTGACCCACACTGACCAACAAAGTATTCTATCACATCCATGTCAAGCTCAGTATAAAGCTTAGGGATCAGAGGGGGCAAGCTCTCTTATTCTTCCTCTTCTGTGGCCAGCATGCTTGGAGGATTTTGTCCCTTCTTCTGCCTCCAATCTGCATGTTCCTGTATCCAGTTCCCGTCTGCTGCTGCATCCAGGAGCCCAGCCTGGAAATTACAAATGCCCTGGACTAATTTTCCTAAGGTGACTAGGAACTGCATTTCATAGTACTTGTGTGCAAATATCATTGAACAGAGAAATGTGTGAAACTGTACTTAAGCAAATTAGGAAGTATGAATTAACTTCAGTTTTACAAAGAATAGTCAGTATCTATAAGAAGTCATTTGCTTCTCCATTTATAGAATTGTAAAACATGTTTTTCAGAGGCTTTCTTACCTGTTTACAGACTACTTCAGTAAAAACTTTTTTCTAGCTCCATTCTAGAGATCACTTTTTAACTCCAGTTGTCTGAGGAGGACAATTTCTTTTAGTTTGGCATGTTGGCAGACCTGCAGATGTTGTGCTTCTGCTGTTGAGGAAATGATCTTTGTTGGAAGTAACTAGCTACCACCAGATAGACAGATGAAGTTCTGTAAGCTAGACTCTAGGGATATAACCACTTAAAAACATGAAGTGCATAAGCTTAGTGTATGGCTCTCAAGTAAGCTGTGGAGTTCTTGCCAGATCATTTTTAGCATTCTTGAAATGTTAAATCTGAAAGTTAATATGAGAAACTTGAGAACTTTTTTTCTGGTAAAACCAAACTTTCTACCAAGCGGTAGAGAATCTTGTGCACTGGAGCAAAGAGGTTCATTTCTTTTGCATTTCAGTGCTTGCAGGTTGTTTGAAGCATTATTTATTAGTTGCCTGAGCTAAAAATGGAAAGCATTAGAGCAAATAAGCTCCTAATTAAAAGATGGAAAAATTGTTTGGGTGGGTATTGAAAGAGGAGAAACCAAGCATACAACTGGGATTTTTGTGTGCAGATGTATTGGATGTGCTAGAAAGAAACTGGTTATCAGCTTGCAAAACCAAGAGAAAAATGATGCGAGTTTTAATTAATAAAAACAAATCAGCTTTACCTTCTCGCTCTTCTAAATTCTAAAAAGATTGCAGTCTTAAGTTCTAGAAAACTAATTGTTTTTTACAGTTTGGTTTATAAACAGCACTGAATGTGAAAATTTTAAAGGAAACACTGTGGCATCTAAACAAAATTTCCATACTAAATTATTGAATTTAATGCAGTTTTGTTCCAAGAAATGAGTGTACAACTGGAAGGAATCTTACGTATTTGAATCAATACTTTGTTTGTTACACAGATAATCTTGTAGCAGATAATTAGCTTAGATTTCAGGCAGTTCCTGTGCGGGTGTCTCAACCAATTTATTTTGCTTAACTCAAAAGCTTTAGTGGAATGAATGAGATATTTGCGAAAAAACCTACCCCAAACCCTCTAAACCCAAATTATGGATGTCCTAGTCTTCTCTGATAGCAAGGGATTTAAGTGAAAGCATTCTAAAATTGTGTGTTTTCCTACTGTGAAATAGTTTTGGACATCTGTTTTAACCACTTTAAAGTGATAAAAAGGAATTAATATAAACATTTGAATTAAACCTTAGGCTATTGTTGCGCTAACTCTTTCATACGGGCAAATATGAGGGGAAGGGTTATAAATTGATGCAGGTTGTTATTTAGATAAGATCTGAATGTGTTCCAAACACCTGAAGGCATTTTAACACCTTATTCTTGCCCAAACATAGGAATTTTTAAAAATCAGTGCTCTCAGTTGGACTTGCCCTGTTGCATGGTAATTCATGAGTGTTTCTTCAAAGTCCATGCGCTTGCTGTAGCGAGCTCTAGCTTTGCACATTCAGTTTGATCCAAGGTCTGGCTAGCCTTGTTAGGTGGTGCTGTGCTCTCCACACAATTGTCTATGCAGGTTTAGTGAGGCAGGTTTGAATCTGTCTTGCATGCTGCAAGTGTATCGAGATATATTCTATCTTTCAGTAAAGTAGTTTTTCATCATATTACTGTCATATGTTCATGTAAGGAATAATGGAGCCTCATTTATTAAGCAGCATAATGAGAAAAAAAAACAGCATTTCTTATTTAAACATTTATAACAAATGAAGTAGGTGTTTCTATGTCTACAATTTCTCCTTGACGATCGTTTTAGAACCTTGCTAAAGTAGTTCTTTTTGTTAGTTGTTTTTCTCAGTTTCTGTTTTCTACTTCTGATTATATTTCCTCAAACTAAAAGCTGAACTAAGAACAATTCCCCTCCATAAAAAAGGCAATATTATCATTTGCTTTTTCCAGACTGAAAACATTTGTTCTTTGAATCTGCAGGCATGATTAAAGTTATCATTAGGAAAACAGACTTTTGGTTTCTTGTAGCTGTCACAAAAAATCTTAAATAATACACTTCTTTCAAAATAAAAAAACCTAAAAGGTGCAGGAAAGCGTACACCAAACAATTTTTGATATAACATGTACACTTTGTTTATGAAACTTGTAGACCACAGAACACTTTGCTAAGGGAGGAAATAGTGCAAAGAGAAAAATCCTTTAAAAAATATGGCAGTTTTTATCACAGATAATGTGGGTATATGTGCTCATGATGGTTGAGTGTTGGGTATGTGTACTGTGGTTGTCATCAGCAACTTCACATTAAGCTCCTCAAGTAATTGCAGCTGGTACTGTATCTGGCTCTGGTAAAAGCAGTATCACAGTTCTGTAGTCAGAAGTGACTAATCGTAGGGGTTTTAATGCCACCCACTGCAAAATAGTGTGTCATTACAGAGCTTTCTAAATATATCTCATCATGCATTTATCTTTTCCTGCTCTACTGATTGACTTTTATTCTCCTGAGATGTATTTAAATGTCATTTTATCTTTCAGTTGCTGAAATGCCAATAGTTTATCCTAGAATGAAAATGACATTGAACAATATTTTGAAAAGAAAATAACTTCAAACTACGTTGTTTTGCTTACATGTAGGCAAGTGGTTAGATCTAGTATTATCTGTAGCTGTTAGTTTTTTTAAAAAAAATAAAAATCACATTGATTATGTTGGGATATTTAGAGAATATTGGCAGATTGTCTTGTAAATTCATGTTTTAAATTGTCAAGGTAGTGCATTGTTGCACTCCAAACAGTTATGCCAGTTTTTCTTCACTGTAGCTGCAAAAAATATTTAATTAATTCAGAAATGAAGAAACTAAGCACAGCATTATGCCTTAACAACAGATATATTCAATGACAGATGGCTATGCATGTTGAGTGTTGTTTTAAGCTATAATTGGATACTTATGTAAGTATGCGTAGTCAGATATGTGTAATTAAGCCATCTTCATATGCAGGCTAACTTAATGGGTCAGTCCAGGGCTCAAAGAGATCAAAAGTAATGGTAATACTGGATGTATCCCTGTTCTATTGCAGCACTTATCTAGATAAAACCCAAATAGAAGCATCTGCTGTTTCCAGTTACTGCTGTTTACTGCAAAGCTTACAAAGTCAGATGAAGACCTAAATTAAATGAAACAAAATACCATAGGAAGTTTTTGTCTGATTTATTTTTAAATAAAATAAGGGAGAGAATGAAAAGGAGCTACAAGTTGCATTTATTCTTAACACAGTTGGTAGCTTCCTTATTGTAAGGAGGTATAGTAGTAGTGCAGAAAGTTCCACTCGAAGCTGGTAAGTTGGTAAATACCAAGCAGAGACTTTTAAAATGGATGTAGATGTTTGATTTCTGTTCTTACTGAGGGATTCACTGTTAACTACAGCAACACGAAATAGTGAGCACAGGGTGTTCTTGCTGCTTGATGACAAACCCAAGCTGCAGAAATACAGGTTTTCTGTGCTCATGCTTTCACTGTGACGCAGAAGGAATGTTCTTCCTGTGAGATAAGGAAGGCTTTTTGATTTCCAGAGTTGACATCAGTGTTGAGACTTTTTTATTCCGTTACCTACAAGGTGGCCTGGCTTGTGTTTTTTTCATCATAAGGGATTTGTTCTCTTAATTATTCTGTTCAACTTGCCTCTGTTTCTACTCTTGTAGAGAGCTGAAAGACTTCATTTTCCATTCATACCATAGCAAAAAAAGAAAGCAGCAATGTTGGAAGAACGGCTGCTTGTGTCAAAACCAAGTTTAATTAGTTCCTATTTTAACATTAAACTTGTCTTATTTCTTTAAATTAGTTCTGAGTGTTGACTTTGTCAAAACCATGGTAACTGTTTTATGTTCTTGTATTTCTGTTATGATAACTTCAAAAAATTATTATTAGTAATTTCCTTAACATAACATTTATGGACTTGCCCTGAAAGAATAAAGAACCCTTTTACTTTTACCACGAGTGTGATATTAAAAGTATAAAATAAGACCTAGGTTTTTTTTGAATGTTTGCATCTTTTCCATGTGCAAACCATACCAACTATGAACAGGAGCCATCTGCTGGCATAATGTTTTTAATAATACATGTATTTGATATATTTTTCACATGCTTTTCTTCAGCAAGATGGGTTTGCAGGGGGTATGATGATCATCACCTCCTCTTCTACTGAGCATGATCATGTTCCCTGGAAGAGTGTTTGCGGGCTGCACTATCCACAGGTGGTTTCTCTACTGTAGATGCCAGATGAGCAGAAGTCTTTGCTTTTGGCTCTATACTAAGTCCCCAGAGAAATGCGGGATTATATACAGTTCCTGTGTCTGCATCTCACTGTAAGGTTTTGGTGGCTGTTTAGAAGTGTGTTCCCTGGAGCATTGTCTTCCCCAGGAATTCAATAAGGATGATAATGTATTTCTGAATTCTGTTCTGCGAGTGAGGTGCTTCATAATTAAGTGCTTTAAGTTCAGGCTTTCTAAGTCTTTTGCTGCCACTGGACTGGAGCCTTGAACCAGTCACCTGGTGATTTCAAGTTGCTGGGCAACCAGGAGATGCAGTACATTTAGACAATATCAGTGTTTTTCCCTGTAACTGCTCCCATGTCTTTGTAAGTGACATATGGATTACTTTTTCATTTTTTTGTGCCTATCAGTAAGTTTAAAATATTTTTTTTTTTAAAAAAAAGCATTTGATTTCACTCAAAATGAGGTTACTTATGTACCATTTTTGTTGTCATATATAAGTTACACTCTTGGTCAGAACATAAGTTGCAGCTTTAATCCTTGACCTTTGGCATTTCATGTACCTTACCTCTCTATCAGTTTGCAAGGAATATCGTTTAATACAAATTCTAAACTGCAACATTTTGTTTCTCTTTGTTGGCTGCAGTCTTGATAGGAAAAAAAAATGAGTGGAAATCGGCTGTCTTTTGTTTTAAGAACTGATGTGGACAGTTGTGTGAAGCAACTGGTGAAAAACTTGAAGATCCAGATCTTAACAGCCTACAATCATTTAGTCATTTCTTTATTTTTTGTGAAGAAACTTTTAAATACAGGTAAAATAGGTGTTTTCAAACTGAAATGAGACATCTGGTACCATTTCCATTAAAGAGGAATCCTTCATTTATTCTCAAACTGTATTTTTCCTACCATAAATGTCTCTTTCTCTTCTTTTTTCTTTTTTTTTAAAGCAATAATTTTTCTGTGCAGTGTAACTAGTTAGTAGTATTCTGTCCATAAAAATAGCTACAGTTGAGCTGTCTTCTCTAAAATTACAGTGTTATCAATCACACTTACTTCACTGCTAGCAACATCTACATCTGCAATATGGTCTTCTCTCTCTCTCTCTCTCTCTCTCTCTCCTTTCCTTCCTCCCTCTATTTGGAACATTGCATCCAGTTCTGGGCCCCCCAGTTCAAGAAGGACAGGGAACTGCTTGAGAGAGTCCAGCACAGAGCCACAAAGATGATTAAGGGAGTGGAACATCTCCCTTATGAGGAAAGGCTGAGGGAGGAGGGTCTCTTTAGCTTGGAGAAGAGGAGACTGAGGGGTGACCTCATTCATAAATATGTCAAGGGTGAGTGTCATGAGGATGGAGCCAGGCTCTTCTCAGTGACATCCAATGATAGGAGAAGGGGCAGTGGGTGCAAGCTGGAACATAGGAGGTTCCCCATAAATATGAGGAAGAACTTCACAGTGAGGGTGACAGAGCACTGGCACAGGCTGCCCAGAGAGGTTGTGGAGTCTCCTTCTCTGGAGACATTTGAAACCCACCTGGATGCATTCCTGTGTGACCTGATCTAGGTATTCCTGCTCTGGCAGGGGGACTGGACCAGATGATCTTTTGAGGTCCCTTCCAATCCCTAACATTCTGTGATTCTGTGTGATTCTGTGATTTTCTAGAGATGCTCTCTGAAAGCTTGGAGATTGCTTTCCTTTTATGTGTTTCAGGAGACTATAGGAGTAGGTTGTGTGTAGTAATGATACGTGTTGTGTGAGTTGCCTGTTAGAAACAAGCCACTTGTTCCTGTCTTCTGCTAAACACTAATACAAGGCTTCTGCTTTCTCCACAGTGGAGCCTGAGAAGCAAATCAACAGAAGGTTCTTTTTTCATGCGCTGTGGAAAAATGTTGCTTTGTTTCTATATTTGAATGGTTTAAATGTTATGCACTAGGTAACTGTAGTTGGTCTGTGGTTTTGTTCACAAGTAGAAAAGGAAAGGAAAGAAGTCAGCTTTGACATCAGACATCTTTCATTGTGGATGTTGGTGGCATCCTGCATGGCTGCTGAACCAGTCTCCCATTTCAGCTGCTCATTTTCTTCTGTCCCTCTTCTGCCAGCAAAGAGCAAAATCCCATGTCTCACATTCTTACTAATGTAAAAGAAATTTGAGATCAGATTGATCAGATTCCCTGTGTAATACTTACACTTCTGAGAATGAGAGACTTGGTCCCTGGCCTGATTTATTTTTTTAATTTTATTTTAATTTTTTTTGGAATTGCAGAATCTGTTACTCAGTAATTTCCTTGGCATTGAACTTGTAGATCTCTAGCATGTGAATGCAAGATACTACTTTAACTACTTCTTTACACCTGAAGACTGTGGAAACAGCCTTAACCTAATGAAAGTAGCAAGCAAAAGCAGACTGGATTGTGTCTGGTAGGTTTATTTTTTTCTGTGAAACTTCTATTCAAGTGCTTACATGCTTTCATATGTACAGTGCTTGTCTCTTGGAGCTGTTATTTTTTGGAATGAGAAAGCTTCCTGGGATTTTTCCCCAGAAGACTGGAACCCACATGTGTCAACTGTAGGCAGTAGTGACTGTGGCCTTCAAGTAAATTGCTTTGCTGGGTTTCCCTAGTAAAAAAATATCTTGCTGTTGATCTGTTTTGTTGGGGTTTTTTTTGTTTGTGTTTTTTCCTGACCTTCCCGTTTTAAAGGGAAACTGAGGGCTGAGATTCAGCTCTGGTGATCTGAATGGTTAGCTTTCACTCAGCACAGTATTAAGCATTGACTGTATGAGACAAAAAACAAAGGCAGTTTCTCCTCAAAACATGGTCACTTGAAAATGGAAGCAAAGTTTAGAGTTGGATTAATCTGAGAAACACAACTAACTTCTATGAGCTCACAAGTGGCTACTGAGAACTTTTATTTCTACTTAGACAGTAACATTTAAGATCTGAAAAAAAAACCCCTTAGCTTTACTGAGGTGTTAAGGTACTGGAGGAGATTTCCAGTCTCTGCTGTCCCCACTGGTTTGAACAATATTACCTTTTGTTGAAGGAAATATAGATATTTTCTTTTCTCAGTATTAGTTTTATCAATTACACATGTTCTTGGATGTGAACTTTTCATCCTTGGGAATAGGGCATTGAAAGAAAACAAATGCTACTCTACTTTTACTCCTACCTTTCAAGACAGAAGAGGCACAAAACTTTTTGGAAATGCATTCCTTACATCTTCAGACAATTTTTTGTTCTGCTGTTGTGTGTAGTTTTCAAACAGTTAGAAATGTCTGCACTAGTTTTGACATGGTCAAAGCACCTTTATTCTTTTTCCTTGCTTTCAGTAAATAAAGCAAACCTTACATTTTTGAGGTTGCAATGAATGTGGGGGAGAAAAACATGCTGTTTGTATTTCCAGCACATTTCATCTCTATTTAAAAAGAAGAAAGTATCGTGCTTCCTTAAAAAAATCCGAACCACCAAAAACCAGAACAAATATATGTCCTGAATAAAGGAAAGGCTTCTTCAGGTGCTATGCAAAATTAGCTGGGGCAATGAGGTGGCATTAAAAGCCTGAATCTGTCCTGCTGATATTTGGGGTTGTTTTGAATATTGTTGTTTTTTTAAAAAACGAACCAAAAAAACCAACAAACAAAAAAACACCTGCAAAACTACTAGAAACTTCAGTATTTCAACATTTAGTTTGTTCTAGGTAAATGTTAGCCAAAACTTCTGTTTAGATAAATAAACAAACACCTTTGCTGTCACAGTCCTCACTTTCAGTCTTTCAGGATGTGAAGGCTGTGCAGCAGCATGTGGAGTTTTAAGTAATGGCAGGAAAATTATCTATGCAGCCCAGAGAGAACTTTTCGTAAAACAAAAGCACGTTTTTTTGTAAAATCTGGATTTGTTCTTTTTCACAGGTTCCCCACTGTTCCTTATCCTGTACATGGTTATGTACAACTTTGCAATTTGCTTGATATGTTTCTTGTCATTGCTTTTTTCTTAATATATGCTTTTAAAAGGGGAACTTGTCCAATTCCTCTCTAAGTCATCATAGTGATGCAGTCATTTTTCAGATAAAAGCCTGCTTGTAGAAATATTTGGAAATGTGTGCAATGATCCTTTAATCTTTTTCTCTTTGTGAGTACTCTTTTGTTAGTTTGAAAGCCTTAATTCCATGATGACAACTTTGCACTCTTCTGTCTCTTTAATTGCTTATCACTCTGCATTCATACCAAGGCTGTTCTTTTTAAGCATACCTACACAAAGTAAAAGTAAAATTATCTCTAATTACTGCCACTACCAGTCCAGCAGTATGAAGTATTTTTTCTCTCCAAACACAAATTTGTGCTTCATAAAGTTTTACTTTAGCATATTTAGTCCTGACACTGTATTAGGATTTATACTTAACTGGCTTGGGAAGCAGGTGTGACTTTAGAAATAAGAATCTATGAAGATATATCTACTTATTTGTAAATAAATGTACATACCTTATGCTTTCTGGTTAGCTGAGGATGGAAAATACGATAGAATTTTTGCTGTTATATTAAAATTATGGCCATGTAGATATTTTCCTTAGCATTTCTTTTATTTGATGTTAACATAAATTTTTTATGCAAAGTTTAACAGTATGGTGGAGATAACTCTTTGAGAAAGACTTACCAGACCTTGCTGCTAGTTGCCTGTATGGGGTGTTATTTACTGCATAATGCATATGATTGCAGACCTTTAAGACAAGATCTGCTTTTTGGTGAACCTGCAAAGTATAATCATATTACAAAGAACATCTGTCGCAATTCGGGATACCATGACATCCACAGGGCTTTTCAGAGCTAGTTTAGCTCATACTTCTTTGGCCATTAGTTGGTGGCTTTATTAAGGTAGGGTTCTAATTCTTCATAAACTGTAAAGCCATCTTTCACAATCAGTTTCACACTTCTAATGAGAGAAGAGCCTCCATATGTGCACTGAAATTTGGGAAACTCAGATGGTTAGCAATCTGATGGAATACTTCTGAATAATGCTGTGTTACAGGAGGCTTGAGGATGGGCATCCCTTGCTCTTGCATGTCACCCTATGGCTCAGGCAGAGCCTGACTACACAAAGATCCCTAAATGGAGAAAGGATGGTTTGGCCTAATCCTGCTCAGTAGAGGTTGGTGATTTCTTTTGAATAGGGGTAGTGATTCAGTCCTAGAGAATTCCAGCATGTACAGTAGCTGAGCACTGCTGCCACTTGTGGATACAAGGTAATTTCTGATGATCTCTGGGCTCAGTTCCACAAGATTCAGGAAACTTTCTAGTAGGCTTACACTGCAGTTTAAGGAAGAAGAACACAAGCTGGCATGTTGCCCTTGAAAGTACCAGCCTCTGGTCTGGAATAGTGAAGCATCATAGGAGTGCAGTTCTTTAATAGAGTGAAGTCTTTTTTTATCCCCTTTGCTCTTGAAGGGAATGAACCAACTATTGCCTGTACCACATGCTGTCATGCTGCTGTCTGTTGAATGACATAAGTGAGGGTACCTTGTTCTTCTAACCCACGTAGTATTTTTCTTTTTCATATGAGATTAGTGATTCTGTGTGGAATCACCATCCTTGGAAGAATTCTGGACTGATGGGTTCAGACGGTAAACAACATGGTCTAATTGATGTGAGCTTTGCTTTGAGCAGGAATTGGACCATGTGACCTCCAGTGGTCTCAGCCAGCCTGAATTGTTCTGTGCTTCTATTAACTTTCTTTTTTTCTCGTATTTTATATTACCTGTGTTTAGGTTTTAGTCTCCCTTTCTACCCAACACCCCAAGGTGTTGGTTAAACTTCTTGTATTGTAATGATTGTCAGTAGCAGGTTTTTCTTCTTGATCAGTCTTATGGCTTTGTTATACTCTGTTTTCTTTACTGATGCCTTCTTCTAGATCTTATCTAAAGTTGTTAGGAAGATCAGTCACCTTCAAAGAAATGTCAAACAGGTACTCTTTTGGAAAATCTATTGAATTACCATTAAGTTGACTCCTATGCTGTTCTGCACCTTTGGCATTTCTAGAAATTATACCTATGGAAAAAAATCTAACTGAAACAAGACTGGAAAAGCTTACGCTCATCTCACGGATAAATGAATGCAGTATGTGCTGGGCAGTGGGGATTCGAGTTGTTAGCCTTTTACAGTATTGGGAATAATAAATGTAGAAGTCAAATAAACAAGTGAGAAGGAAAGCTGTTAGTGGTTCATAATTGAAGTAGTATATGGTTCAAGTGTTGTAATGACTAGATCAAAATGGAAAGCTGTGGTGACTGATGCCTCGTATTAGAAGTCAAAGGAACATGCAATTATGTGAGAAATTTGTTCCTCAGTAGCAACAGAAATGACATAATGTTCAGTTGAATATCATGCTACAGGGTTTGGCTCAAAAACATTCAGTTCATATCCATTAGAGACAAGTTGGTTACCAAGCATTTAATTTATTCTAAAAGAAAATATTTTATTATTTAGAAAGAAAAAAGAGAGAAAATACAAGGTACTCGTATCTGGAACTGCCATTTGCTGTCCTCTTTAAAAAGCAGTGTTATAACAAAAATCACTTTCTACTAATCACTTTTTACCAAGCTTGAATCTGTAGTGAAGCATCTGTGTGTTGTGATATAAGGATATATTTTACTTATGCGTGGATACAGCTCTATAAATATCTAGCAATGAGTGGATAATTGGTGGTTGCTTGGTGAATTCAGCCATTATGTTTATCATAGTATTGTGTGCAGTCAAAATTGCTTATTGAAATGTTGATTCATTTGAAGGTAACTTCTGTCAGGCAAAATATTTCACAAAATTTCTGTCTTCCATTCTTTCTAGCTGGCATGTATATCTGTATCTAGTTACAGATTTATAGATATAAAAATATATATAAAATAAAAACTGAAATGTATGAAGGTGTTATGAGCATTTTCCTATAATCTAAAGATGTCAGCTACTGAAAACAACAGCAGGCTGAACTTTATTGTATTTTAAATTAGCTTGGAATGTTACTCTAGTAAGAGCTCTGTAAGAGCTCAAGCACTAAACTCTAGGTATTGTTTACTTAAAATATGACATGCTATTTTACTGGAGAAGCATGCCAGCTGCTCATAATGTAAGAGCTACTTTAATGAATGTTCTATGTGGGAATGTGGCAGTTTAAATTTAAAGGTTAGATGTATTTGCTTGCACCTAATGTTCCCTGAATGTATGTGTTGTAACAACTACCAGGAATTTGAAAGCTGCTAAATCTAAATTTTGCAAATTATTTCTGAAAAGCATGGTATTTCTAGTGGAAAAGACAATGTGACCTTGCTGCTTTTTATTTTGCTGATAATTGTACCTGTAGTCTATATAAAGAAGGAAAAAGAACTTCATAATAGAACTAAACCTTTTTGGACCAATGTTCAGCACAAGCCAATTTCATGCAATCCCATGCAATTATAGCCTCAGAAAAGTCACTGATGTGTGTGTGAAGCTTTTTACATCACATTTCGTGTCTTAATTCCAAAGCTGCAGCTACCATACTTTTAGAATATAATGAAACATTGCACCTATTAAAAGAAATTTTGATTTTATCTTAGTATGAGATGCAGTCAGATTTGTACTTGTTTTTTAAAGTCTCTGATGTTACCAAAATTAAACCAGCATTTCTCAACACATGCAAATCTCTAGTTGTCCCTTGAGCCTTTTCTCCTTAATATCTTTCGTCTCTTTTGGTGATCAGTTTCTTCAAAAATCAAGCTAGAATCTTTGAAAGGTTTATGAAAGCTTAGGAAGATTTTCTGTTAACCTGGAATGCTTAATAAGGATGTAAAAATATTGTGAGAAACTTATACTGTGATGTGGTCTGCAAATGAAAGCAGCTGAAAACATTATCAGAGAAAAGGAATATTTTTATATTAACCATGGAAAGGTTATTTTTGGAAGGGGAGAGTGGGACTTCTACAGTCTGATTTCTTAAAACACGACAGGAATTTCTAGGAGCAGAGATGAGATTTTTTGCTGTGCTGTGTGTGATGGAATTGAGGTAAAGATGGGTTTGCAATACTTCATTTTCTTTAGAAGCTCAGTATATCAAGCAAAAGAGAATGTTAAAAACATACTAGTTGTACCTCAGGTGAAGTTACTTCAATATAAAGAAAAAATCTTGTCAAATAAGCATAATACCCTACTTAAAAATGCAATGCTATAAGAATGGTGTAAGTTTTCTGAATTAAAATGAAAGACTGAAAGAAATTGTGTTCTATAGGTAGTGATCCATTGTTAGCTCTCAGCCCTTTGGTAGTTTATTTTGTGGAAGTTACATAAGTTAGACTAAGGAGATGCTACTTAAACACATTAAATGTTTCATAAACATTTGTCTGATATCAGCATTGGGATGCTAACACGTCGATAAGTGATTTGCCAAAGGTTGCTCAGCAGGCGAATGAAAAAGCAAGAACAGGTTTTAATCTCTTCATTCTGAGTCACTCCAGTCCTATAATCGCTGGGCCATAGAACTAAATGTGAAGCATTTTATATGTTTTATGTGATGTTGTTTCTCTCTTTTATTCTTAATGTGGGTATATGATGTTTGACAGCTGATTGACACATATAACCAAACACTAATGTGTGTATAACATTAAATCTTGCGTATCTTCTCCTGGTAATGTTTTTTTAGTTTCATAAACCAAACAGGAATGCAGCTGTCATGATTTTTCATTTCACATGTACTTTGCAGAGCTTAGTAAAGATTGTTATCTAAAGGTCTGTACTTAATTCCTGAAATTTCATACTTTCTGAAATCTGTGGAAATGAGAACTAAGCTCCAAATTCAGCCCAAGAATAGAGCTTTTCCTTTAAAATCTGGATGTTTATCCTTCTTAAAGTTCAGAGGTACTAGAAATGTGGATTCACATTCATGGTTTACATGAATGGAACTATTACTTGTGTCTTCCAAATTGTTTGGAAGAGGTAAATATTATTTTTGTATCTAGACTTTCATGGGAATGTATTTTTAAATTTAACTGGATTTTATTAACACTGAACAGCAATAACAGTGAAGTGTGTGTGTACAAATGTATTCATGACTTGTCTTAAATGACTGCATCTTCACATGAAACCTTGCCTTTCAAAACGGAATTTTGATTTGTGTTTATAGTTTAGTTTCTTCTTAAAAAAAAACCCTCTTTTTAACTACATACTCTTCTCCAAGCACACAAATCTGTTCATGTAGTGCATTGGGGATAACAGATCTTGTACTAGTGCAGTAGGCAGTATTTCCTTCCATCGATCTAGGAGTTAATTTGTTAGCTTATACGGGCATGTGTAAACATTTCAGTGGCAAGAGAGTTAAAGTAAGCTTGTAAACCTCAAACTTTTCTGAAGATTACATCAGGGAGATACTTTCAAGAGTAAACAAGAGTGAGTTAGCTGGGACAAATAAAGCAACTGTCTGCATAATGCACAGAAAAGAGGGCGTAAGACTTAATGAAAGTAGATTGACATTACGGAAGAAAAGGGAACTGGGGGAGTCCAGAAGAGCCTGGGAAGTTTGAGTTTGATTTCTTTGGGGGATTTTCATTGAAGGCTACTAGCAGACTGACTCACAGTATTCTGTAGGGGAGGAAAAAGTGGAACTGAAGAATTTTGCAAGAGTAAACAAGGGTTGGAAAGTCAATATTACTTGGGAATTTTATGTTTCATTTAGAGACTTAAAGGCTTTTGTGGGAAGGATAGGTTTGAGTTGCAGGGAGGGAGAAGTGTTGCAGGAGCTGGAGCCTGGATGATGCTGAGCATGTGCTGCCCAGCCTGAGCGCGGAGCTTCTCTGCTGCATCTTTGCTGTGCAGATGGCTGAAGTCAGTGCTGTGCAGAGGTGTTGCTCTGAAGACAGACATCATACTGCTGCTGAGCTCTGGGGTCAGGTCTTCAGCAGGGATCTTACAGTCCAACAAAATACATTTTTAGAGAAAAATAGAAATAGCATAACTTTCAGTCACTTCAAAACCTAAATATTGAGACTGCCCATACGTTACTGGGCAAAATAAATACTTGTAACTGAAGTCAATAAATTCTGGTTGGAAACTTGAATGTTAATTACTATTTCTGTCCTGCTATTGCTTCGTGTGCTCAGAACTCACCATACGCGTTTTATTTTTGACCTTGTCTCTGGAAGGGGCAACATGTCTTCCCTTGTGCTTTATTTTTTCAAATAGTAAGTGGCAAGAAATTAAATGTTCCATCTATATATGTGAAATAGAATTAATAACACAGGAAGCAGTGATACAGCCACCACAGCTTGAGCTTGCAGCACCTGTTTTTCAAAGTCTGTCCTATGAATTTAGTCAAGCATAATTGCTTTTAGCTATATGGATTGGAAATATACAAGGAAAAGGGAAAAGAACCTCCAAAAAATAATCCTCCCAACCTCTGTGATATCTTAATTTTTTTTTTGAGCAGCGTGACCATTCACCAAGAGGAGTATGCTATTTTACAGTGTTGAAAATTAAATATCCTGCCCTTGTACTATTTTTTCCTGATTCTTACTGTGTAAAATGGGAAAGTTGATTAAGAAATTTATATAAGCTGTCAAAAACAAGAAAAGGAGATTTGCGTTTTGCGTTCTTGGCCCTTGTTTGATGTACAGCGTCATTCTGAAGGATTGGCAGGGAAACTAAGATGAAAGAATGGTTCCAGCAGCTCCAGTAATGAATATTCCTTAACAACAAGGTTGGACAAAGACTGTTGTCAGCACTGCAAAAAAACAAAGTTAAAAACTAGTTAAGCTTTAACACCTGGAAAACCAAAATGAATAATGACCAATGAATAATGTTGAATGAATAATGAATAATAATGGGTAATGAATGTTTGGTTTTTTGCACTGAACTTGTTTTACATCAGTATACGTTTAATCCCTATGACCATGAAGCTCTCAAAAGTAGAGCACTACAAAATACTGTGCAAGAAAATTAGAACTAGATTACATGTTATATTTGAGTTGCTTTTGGTGTAAGAGCAGTGATGGTTTTTTCTAGCTTAATGTAACTGAGCTCAAATAAATGGTAACTTTCAGTGTTGATGAGCCACAGAGGTGGTAATGGGAATTTGAGAGGAATAATGGGTTTTCAGTAACAGTGTAACATTGTATCAGTTTGGACCAGGTTCTGATACTTTTTCTGATTGTTTCCAAACACTTTTAAGTGGTGGTGTTTCAAAACTGACCTCGATTGTGTCTGGTTTTCACTTTGGTTTACATAAAACAAGGATATTTAATATCAGCTGCTGAAACAACTGCTGTGGTCAGGTCCTCAGGTGTTGGACAGCCTAACTGTTTGGTAGTCTGCTAAATTATTCTAGACAACACACAGTATTACAACCTTGTATTGCTGTCTATGTAATACAGTAAGTTCTGCAAAAGTTGGAGAAAGTAGTGAAACAAGGTCTTTGTCATGTTGATACCACTTTTTATGCAAGTGAAGTGCTAGTTTGTATTTCTTGACTTTTCCATAGCTAGCACGAACAATCTCTGTGGCTGCAAAACTTTATTTCCTTATCGCTCTTCTGTGATACAGATTCCCAGATTAAAACAGTGTGAAACAGTTGCCTTGAAATACACTCAATAGCTGAAAGTATTTGGAAGTCACTAGGTCCTGGTCTGTAAGCAACCAGTGTTCATGTCCTGTGGGGAAGAGAGAAAGGCCCCTTTAGTACAATATTAGTTCTGTTTTGAAAGTTTAGATGAAATAGAAGCTTTTCCAACTGCTCTTAGGCATACTGATGTTTTGCAGGTGCTTAAATTCAGAAAGCTGATATACCCTGGTGACCATAAAAGCACTCCATTGTGTAGTTTTGGTTTCCTCTCCTGTATCCAAAATGCTTAGTGTTCATACAATGCAATTGAATTAAATGCTTACTAGTGAAACTGGCTGTACTGAACGTATTAATTGAAATATCTGGAGGAAGATTGGGGAGGTGGGATAACATCTGTGACAATGCTATGCAGTATCATTTGATAACTTCTGCTACAGAAAACTTGAAAATAACATTTTCTCCTTTTTAGTCCTTACAAAAGTATTCGTCTGTTTAATTTTCCATGAAATACCCTGCATTTTGACTTGCATGGTGGTAATCAAGAATTACTACTGAAATTAATACTACTGTGTATTATCCATATGGAAATGTTAGATCTTGATAGTGTACAAATCAAGAGGTATCTCCCGAGTTATCCAACTTATTTTTACAAAACTGTATTTTACACCTTCATATTTTCTGTCAACAATGAAGAAAGATTTCCTTTTTCTCATCTCATAGACAGCAAACAGTCTCAAATGTTCTGACTTTGCTTTTGCAACAAGGCGGAATCACGAGTCCTTCCTTTCCCCCAGCCTGTGCTCTCAAAGCTCTGTCCTGCTGCTCCTCTTGCAGGGACAGGGCAGTGCCCTACTGGTGACTTGTGTTCAAGACCACCATGCACAATGCAAGGCCCACCTACTCAGGGTCCTCAGTAAGAACTGTTCAAGCTGATGCCCATTTTGGGAGCGTATGGCAGTAACAGATTCTTACAGTAGCCTTCAAGTGTGGGCTATTCTGACAGCAACAAAGGGCAGGAAATACTTCAAGAGCAATTATAATTAAAAGGAAGATGCATTGAGCAAACAGGGTAGTATCTATGATTGTTTACTACATAAAATACAAGTTGTAGGTGTGCAACTCTTGCATCTGTGTGGATTTCCAATGGTTTCTGTGAAAAAAGTCTCAGATGTTAACCTTTAGCTTCCTTGAAGAGGGAAAAGGAAAAATTTTATAGCATAAGAATTGTGTTAAATTAGGTGATAACATGTGGCATAGATGGTCTGTCTATAAAAGATCCCTTAAATAGTTAAGCTTGCATTTAGTGTGAGTTGTTTTTCAAGCAGAAATGTGGAAATTCAGGGACTGTAAAATGACAAATATAGCAAGATAAGATCAAAGAGACATGAGAACAGGGGAAAAAGAAATGGATATCTTTAAAAATGTATTCACCCCATCTGACAGCACCCTAAAGATTTCTCACCAGCCTAGATAAATGGGAATTGTAGATATGTTAAGAAAGTAAACAAGAAGTTTGTGTTTATAAAGTTGTGCAGTGAGCTGGTAGCTTATTGTATAATGTTTAAAAACAACACCACCCGCCCCCCCCCCCCCCCCCTTTAAGGATCACTTTTTAATAACAAATTATTCAGCACAGTGGTATTCTCATATGGTGAACGAATGTCACTGACAACACTTGCTTCTGCTTGCCTGTCATACCTGGTAGAGGGAATTAGTATGAAAAAAAAACCCAACCTGGCACAACTGGCTTGTATGATAAATAAAGCTGTCTTGGAAAACTACATTGTTTAATCGAAGTAGACTTAAGTATCGTCAATCATTTCAACTTAATCTTGGTTTAGCAAAATGTTGATACACCATGTTAACATTTAACACACAGTACTGAGGGTGGAAAAGTATTTTAAGGCATCTTTGACTTAAACCACAACCAACGTAGAGTATCTCAGAGTGCAGAAAAATGATGTGTGCAACTCAGTGATGCAGATGAATAATGTACTACATCTATAAGACAACAACACTTTTGTTTTGCTGTTTTATTTGACTGAATGAATTGTGGGTTTAATTTCCTTTCTGTTTTTTATTCAGTCTGTTTAACATGCTGATGACATTTTAATTTGACTATGTACTCAATATTTGAAAGCTAGAATTGGAGGGAGACGCAGACTAGTGATAAATAAGACTGAGAACAATGTTACTTCACAGTAGCTGATAGGACTTCTATGAACAGATGGTCTGACCCTGCAAGGATACTCATATCATGATCCTAATTAATCACAACAAGACTGACCTGTTACTGACTCAAAAAATTTTCTATTGGAGATTCTTCAGTCAGACTTTGATTTTTTTAAATATTTTTTTTAGTATTTTGTCTTAGGTCAGATCTGGGTATTTGTGTGCAGTAGGGCAACTTCAAAGGAAGAGTGTAATCACATGTTGGCAAAGTTGACACCAGTTACTGCTTTATGTAAGATCACAGAACTTAAAGGTGATCCATTGAACTGATGAGTCCAACTCTTCTCAGCAAACACTTATCCCATTTCTATGTTTTATTCCATTGCTAATGTCAATTAATGTACTTTCATTCATAAGTCCCAAGTCATTTCTTTGACCATTTCTATTAAGAGTTTGTCTGATTTGTCTAGGGCTTTTTTCCTGTTTGATCCTTCTGAAGACTGGTTATACCCTTGCTGTTAGGTCTTTATTTCTCCAAATATTATGGCACAAATGCCGACTGGTTATTCATTTTACTACAATTTTTACTCTATTTCTAATTATGCCCAGTGGGAACTTTAACTGTTACAACTTAAATGGTAAAATACTGTTTAATTTACTGCTTCCTATTGGACAATGATTTTCTAATCTGAGAAATCCTAAGGTATGATGATCAAAATATGAGTGGAGAAAACAAAAATAAAGCAAATATTTAATGGGTTTTTAATTTTTAAAAAGCTAACACTCTCAGATATTTTTTCACCTTTGCCCTTCCTTTTCTATGATCAAGTCTTACTGAAGAGATGACATGAGGTAATCATGGTGGTAGCTCTCACTATGCATTTCCTTTGTAATTTATTTTTTCTAGTTTAGTCTGAAACTCTGCAAAACTCTTCAGTGGTGTAGTGCCCATGGCTGGTCAGATGAAGTGCTCCGGTTCTGGGTCATTATTTGTTTCGTGATCCTACTGTCATTCCTAAATATGCCAAATATAGTAGTTAGACAAAATGAGAAGTGCTGAAGTATATTTTGTACATTTCAGGTGTTATACTGAATGACAGCCAAAAGCATTCAGCTAAGCATATAGTTACATTTCTAAACTAATAATAATAAAATAGAGGACCACAACAGCTTCCAAACAATGAGAGGGGAAAAAAAAAAATTGCTGTATCTCTCCATTATGTACAACCATAACATAAATAATTTTGGTTTTGATCTTCATTTCATTCTAACTTGAATGCATATTCTACTCTTCTAGAGCTTAAGATTTCTGCCTGCTATAGTTTTTTTTCTTGTCTCATGGTCCTTAGGAAGCAAACTTCTGATCTTTGAATTTGAGAAAACAGGCTGTCAGCTGTTCTTATTACTTAGTCTTTGTCTTTTAGGAGAGAACTGTTCATATATCCTCGTCAGATTTCCAAAAACCTCTTAGGTGCAGTTCCCTAGCTGTTCTAGTGTAATAGGGAATCTGTTTGGTTTTTTTTTTATGAGTAGGTGAGATGAGAACAGAAAAAAAAAGTTATTGACTTATTTCTGTTCCCATTTTCTTTTGCTTCTATTTGTTTATAATTCAGTGCTTTGGTTTTGCTCTTTGGTTTTTTCAGACTCACAGGAGAATGCTCATACTTGGGGGAAAAAAAAAAAAAAGGCAAAAAAACAGGAAATCTTTGTTAAATCTGATGGCAGTTTAAATGGCAGACTTTTTCCAAATGTGAGAAAATTAATTTTTGAGGAATGCTGACTAGTGACTATAGCTGGGAAATGTAAAACTTGGATGTTCATGTTGGTATTTATGCAAATGTCCTAGCTCAGCTTAAGAAGCTGGTAAAGTCTTGTATTTAAAACTTGGAAATGTCCATGCATAATTTGTTAAAATCAAACAAGGCTTCTCTAATATGCGTAGGAAGGAAAGTTCTTTTTATCTTCCTTAGATTTTTAAAATACCCTCTCTTTTACTAAAGAGCTTGGTTAAAACTACAGATTGATTTGAATAGCTTTCATCTCTAATTTCTCTCACCTTTGTATTTCCCTGAAACTAAAGTTTTGATTTGAGATGCTGTAAGTCTTTAAGGCTGCACAAACTCTGTGAATCGATGCACTGTGGGGGCACCTGAGCCACGTGGATGGATTTGTGGCTGGAATGTGCCTTTGCAGGATCACATTGTCTGGCCACCTCTGTATGGCTTATTTTTGCAGTGGAAGGTTGTTGCATCACTGACAATGTCACGTGACATGTCTGTTATTTGGGGTTTGTGCTCTGGTGTCACATGTGCACAGAAGAAATGAGTTTTTCCAGGAGCAGCTGCCACCATTTTCAAACACATCTGTCAGCAATGCCAGGGGGCTGCTCTGGTTGGTAGCAGTCCTGGGGGCCCCTTTTTGTGGTTGCTGGGACTGGCACAGGGCAGTCCATGTCGTTGTCCCACACAGAGCACCCTACAGCCCCAGCCACCAAAACTGGGCTGATTATACCCAATACAGTGAGCTAACACTAAAGAGGTTCCACTTGTAAAGATACCACTGCAAGAGAGGTGGAGTTGCCGTTCCTGGAGGTGTTTAAAAAACAAGTTAGATGTAGCACTTGAGGCTATGGTCTAGTGGTTAGGGAGATGATGGGATAAAGATTGGACTTGATGATTCTGGAGGTCCTTTCCAACCATAGTGATTCTATGATATGTCAGCTTGTCCTTTTCAATAGACAATAGTTTAGAAGTTGACCTAGCACTTTTACCATCTTAATTCTTCCAAGATTTTGTACAGTTTGAAGCAATTGATATTTATAAGAAAAACCTGTCTATTTATCACTGCTTTCAGTTTTGATGTCAAAAAATGCCTAGAACCATTTACATTAGGCAAACCTTTCAAAAAATGCTGCATTTAGTGGCAGCTGTCTTAAGTGTATCCATGGCACTCATCTGCCTTGCAAATCATGCCATTTCGAGGGGTTATTCCTTTCTTCAGATTTGGGCTCTATATGAAGAAAGTGCATTGTTTTGGCTCTTCCTGGCCCTTTTCTCATACTTTATAGAGGTTTTACTTACTATATTTCAGATCTGGAGAACTTTTTCTTCACTGCATTTCTTTATAAAGACAGTCTTATTGCTATTTGCATTTGAAAATGTAAATTGTACTTAAAGAGGTGGATGTTAATAATCCAGTGTTTTCTGACCAGTGATGTTTTCTGTAAAATGATGTAAACTATAAATCAACTGGATGTAATGCCTTTGCTTTGCATGCAAATATGTTCTTCAACCTTTTCAAGCAAATAGACTTCTAGATGTGTCTGTTACACCTCTGATAAATGAACAATGATAAATAATGAATGCAAGAGCCAAGGCTGGTCTGTCTTTCTCTGCTCCTTTCCAGAGTGCTAAATGAGAAATCTTATTAGCTAAGCCTAGCAGGAGTTCTGTTGTATTTAAGTGATGATTCTTCACATTGTCTCACTCCTCTGGGCCATCTGGAAGGTCAGGAGTAAAGGGTGAAAATCATGATGAGTTTTCAGCATACATAAGCACAGCTGGAATCTGGCACAAATTTACCAGTGGAAGCACAATCTACTTTCTATATAGATAACTAGATTATTTCTACTTCTATTGCACCTGCATAGCTTTTCTGACTCCCTCCGTAAAGATAGTTACACATAAGTGACTTGTAACAGACCCATGGGCTAGCCATGCAGCCCCAAGTCAGCTGGGAGAGCCAATCAAGGCAGCTGCCCTAAGCTGACTCACAGGTGTATCCCATTAGCACTTAATCATGCTCATTATAAGAGGAGGGAGTTCACCAAGGGTGGAGTTCTTCTTCCTGGAGTTCCCCTCTCTTGGCCTTCTGTTCATGTTGCTGACCCCAAGGACCAGGCTGAGTAGAACCTTGTACACTTTATGTTGGTGATTGTATTAGTTTTGTTATTTCATGAAATCTGTTTCTACTTCAACCGAAGCTTTTCTTTTTTCCCCGTTTTCCCTTCTCAGCGAGGGAGGAGTCATTGTGTGGTCAAACAACTGGTACAGTTTAGTTCTCAGTACGGGCTAAATGTAGTTTTCTGCATTCTTGTCTACTCTGTAGGTCAGCTGTCTTTACAGGAGGTCAGTAGGGTTTATGTGATTGTGTACTTTATTTATGAGTGGTTTCTTTGGCTTTTGGAGTCTTTAGTTCACCATTGTTGCTTTTTTTTTTTTTTTTTTTTTTTTTTTTTTTCATTTTCTTCTTATGACTCAAGTTACAGATGGGTTCTAGTGCTTTGGAACTCAAAGTATTAGCCCTGAGTTTATTCCTGGGGAACAGACAAATGTTTGATAAGTAGTCGAACCATATTAGCCATCTGACTGTCACTTCTTAATTTAAGCTTTAACCTCCATTCACCCAGGAATATTTTGTGGTACGGTATGGGACACCTTAAGTTCAAATCCCACTGATGATTCAAATGAGCATGAGTTACACAGGGAGGGATGTTGAGAGTGAGGAAGGTATGAGTGTCCGAGTGACAGCTGCCTCTGGTTCATCTCAGTATTGTGAAGTTTGCATGCACCTCTTCTAGCCATTTGTTAGAAACAGAGTGACAAGTGCAATACTCTAATGTATGTTTGTTAATTGTTCATCTTGTGCTTAATAGGTCTTTCTTGTCCTGTGTTGTGTGTGGTCAGCCAAGAATGAATGTAGCTGTGGCTTTAATGTAGGCTTAGGTAATACTGCTGAGCTGTTCTTGACGCATACTGTTTTTCTTACCAGTAGATAACTGGCATTGGTCCATGGCCACGTGCTGTTGATAGAAATCAATCTCAGTTAAGGCATTTTCAAAGAATATAGAAGTATGATAAAAAATTATCCTTAAATATATGGTGTGCATTTAATCAAAACACTTTTACTCTTTATACAAATACAAAGAACACCCTGTACAATAGTACAAAATCTAGCTTTGTAGTTACCTTTCATAAAAAGTATGCACAAGAGGAAGGAGTACTTGTAAGGCTCTTTATTTTGGGTGAAAATGTCATTACAGAGAGGAAAAAAAGTAACTGCCTAAAGTATATTAGTATATAGAAATAGCCTATTTTTCTTAGTATGAAACTTTCTAGAGCAAATATTTTTAAATGAAAACAAGGTGATGGAATCATGTGGCCAATAGCCAGTTGCTCAAACTGTATTTTCTTGCTACGTTGAACATACTTTGCTGTCACAGCTTATTGTAGTGGTGTGGAAAAAGCATGAAAAATGCAAAGTTTTTGTTTATCAGCAATAGCTGTTGTCTTAATGTGTTTTAAAGTTTGTGGTTTCACAATGCAATGCCTTTCTTCCATGGTGGCTTCAATACTTGCTGAATTCTCTAGAGTGTTAAGCTAGAGGAAAAAGGATAACTGAGACAAGGTTTTAAGTGAGTAAATGTTTCAGAAGGGATGATATAAAAGGTTTCTGTCTGTGAAGTGAAAAGCCAGAGATGTGTCAGATGAAGATACTAGAACACACCTATAAATGAAACAGAGCAGTCGGACGAGTGAATCTGCACTGAATAGTGGCAATCTTTCTTTGGTTCGAAATCTGTGTATGTTCTGCTGTCTGCTAGATTTAGTAGTGGGCAGAAAGATATTGCAGGTTATAAAGGCCAAGTCCAAATTTCTGCTTTCTGGGATAACGTTATGACTAAATGAAAAATTGTCTGGATTTGCAAAATTATAAAGATTCAAGATAACATAACAGTTTTTGTTGTTGTTGTTTTGTCCTAAAGACATGAGGAAGATTCAGCAGAATCCTGGGTTAAGAAAATAAGATTTGGATGTTAATTTGGACAGAGTGTGAAGCAAAGTTATAGACAAGGAAAGAACAAGATTTGGGATAAACAAAAGTAAAGTTTGGACCTGAAAAGAATGCTGTCAGAACCACAGAAGCGCAACAAAGAACACTTCACCCAGAGGAAGGACTTTGTAGAAGCATGCCATTATGTTCTAAAATGTTAGTGGAAGCTGTGGTGTATCCGGCAGCTGACAAGACAGACAAATAAAACAGAGCCTGTAAATGAGCTGAGACATGAATCTGTGCAATTTCCGAATGACAGTTACATTCAAAGTCAAAACCAGCAACAAGAAGCCCTTGAAGAGAAAGAGAGATGAAGAGAAGCCTGGTCAGTCATAGAACTTTGAGTGCTTCTGAGAAAATGTAGGACAGTTAATAAAAAGTGCATTTAGGGATGCAGGCTTAAAATTGAAGAAAAGGGTCTAGCTAGACTGCTTACAGGGAAGGGCTAGTAGTTTAATAGCAGACAAGCTAAGAAAGGTGTCAAGAAAAAGATCCAAACTTAGAGTCTGCAGAGAAAGAATCTGTGTATTTATTTAAACAAAACCAAAGAGAAAAAACAGTAAGTTGTTCCACACAGCTTCTGCATTCCCCTATAATTTCGACCTAGTGTGCAAGGTCAAGGGAAATACTTGTTTTGAAGTTTGGAAATCAGATGTACTTAATGTGGGGGAGTGTTCATCTGATCAAATCATGGAAAAGTTTTGGAAAAACTCTCATGGAATTGCTTCTGCTTCTTGCAAAGGGGAGCATATTTAAGAAATTTTCAGGCTTTTATGTGGTGAGATGAGCTTTAAAAGACTAAAGTATTTCACCTTTCCCTTGGTTGTCATAGCTTTCCTCTAGAAGTCTGAGCTCTTCACTTTGAGGAGCTTTGATTTTTATAGAAACTACTCAGGAAAGCTTTAAAAGTATTCTGAGCTATCACTGGATGTATTATATTATGTGTCACTTTTTTTTTTGTTCGTTTAAGTCTGCTGGAGACTTATTAGTGTCTTATAAAGGGCTAAGGATAATCTGTCTTTCCTGTAAAATTACTTTTATTATTTCTCACCTTTTTTTGTAGTAAGCTATATTTTGTCAGACTGAGTTGTGATTTTTAGCTGGTTTCTTTCTCTGATGGTGTCTGTCTTGGGAATTTTGCATTGACAATCAGAAGGTGAAAAACACATATAGACTCAATTTCAGATGTTTGAAAGAAATAGGCTATATAAGTTAATATAATTGATGATGCCTGAAAACTTTGATAAAGATTTACTTAATTCAGCACTCCTTGATGTATCTGAATTTGAATGGAAATTTTTACCAAACTAGAGGCAATTAGAGAATAGCAATAATTCAGCTAATGTTGATAGTGACTCATTTGGTGCTAAATCATTATGAAGATATCTCTAAATCTTTAAAGCTGAAAAGCTTTCACTAATAGTAACTGTCCAAACAAATGGCTATTTCTATATGTTATGCTGGTTGTATTTGTTATTGTATCTAGGGTAAGGCAAACTTACTGGGGTATAAACTTGTAGGAATTGCCCTGCTGAAGAAGAGCCTGACTGTAATGCATTTCCTCTGTTTGATTCAGAGGAAAGTGAGGTTTATCTCCTGTTTTATCTAGTGTGAAAGAAATACTTATTTGAAGTTTGGACATTGAATATTGACTCAGGATTCCAATTACATTTGTGGATCAATTACAGACTTCCTGTGCTGCTGTAGCAAGTAATTTAAGTGAGACTTCCCTTCAGTTTCTCCTGTAGATAATGCTTTGCTGAGTCACTGTGAAGATGAAATCCACTGGTAATTTGTGATCTGCATTGATTCTGCAGTGTGAGGGCCATATTACCACATAAATGAGTCGTCAGGAATCTAATTATATAAAATTATATAAATGTAATTATATATTATCTAATTATATTTTCCTTAAGAATTTCACAAAGAGAAACTTGTAGTTTCAGAAATTAAACATGTGTGCCAGCTAAAGGATAGATGAGATTGACAGCCAGCAGGGAATTGAGTTGAGATAAAACCAGTTTGTGCATTCCTTAGAGAAATGTAGGTTTCTTTTAATTCAGAAGAAAACTGAATCATAGTGTCTGAATTCAGCATGTGTCGTATGCAGAAGTTTATTTTAGAATGCATGCTCTTATTTAAAATGGAGTGTCTGATATAGACCTTAATGAAGGATGCCTTAGGATATTTCTTGGCTTTTATTTTTTCAAGCTGGAGTATTGATTGAGTATTGATTTATTGACTCTTCTCTACCATCAAAGAAAATCTTCTTAGACTTACATCACAGGCACTGGGCATCTAGAAATTGTGGAGAGAGCAGACGTGTTTCTACAGATAAGGACATGTTATTTAGGCCTTCTTAACATATTGCCAACATTAATTAGTAATTTTCAAGGGTGTAGCTATATGAATTTCATTAGCCCAATGATTCTAATAAAACATAGGAAAACTTACGCCATTTTCTTTGCTACCATTTGTATGTGAAAATTATTCTTTACTCATCTACTTTATTTTTTCATTTTCTGTAATCATGTGTGGTCATGTTTTTTGAAGACTGAATATTTTTTCTGTTTCAGAGCTCTTTAGTTAAATGTTTAAACTCTAAATCAAATTGTGATTTGTATCTCTGTAAGAATCACTGATAGTTTTAAGTCACAAGGAAAACGTGTTGTAGGCTTGGAAGGTATGTTTGTGAGGAAATAACAGCCTAATTACTTATTAAGATGTTAGAGAACAACTTGCTAATTATATAGAATCTTAGAATTGTAGAATAGTTTGAGACTGAGGTATCCTGAATTATTTTCAGCTCTAATGTTATATTCTTTTACCAATTACTTACAATTGTGAATTCAACTATAAGGTATAGAGCTATGTGCTATAAATATTTAAAATAATACTTTATTCTTCCAGGGATTCATTTAAAGGCATGGTTAGTTCTGATAATGCTTAAGAGTGAACTTAAACTTGGACATTAGGCATTAGATGGAATTTTGTTTTTTTGCAAATAGCATTGGACTGATGTCTCTAAATCTAAGAAGAATCTTTTGATTCTATGACTCACAGAAATAGGTCCCTTGTATGGTGTGTCCACTGCATTGGATAGCGTGGATGGAAGCATTTCTATAAAAGGAGAACTCTTTCTAGCATGAAAAACATCACAGAATTACAGAGAACAGATTTTGAGGTCTGCTGTTCTATTCTTCTGCCATAAGGCAGAATAAATTATGTCTTAGTCATTTCTGCCTTAGTAATTTCTGATGCATTTGTCTAATGTATTCTTTCCTTTTCCGCTCCTTTTAGTAATTACCAGAGTGGCAGTCACATAAATATACTCCAGTAAATCACAGGTACTGTCTCTTCCTAGGTATTGGATGGATGTAGAATTAAACTCAAGCTTTCTCTAGGCATTTGCAGCCCAAATGTCAAAAATAGTTTTGGAAGAGTAATAGAAGAGAAAGGATCACTTAAGTAGGATCATACGAAGTAAAGGTGCTGATGTCTGTGCACATCTCAAATTTCTGTTGACTTTTCTGTGTTTCATTTTAGGACATGTGGATGAGATAAAGCTAAGTACAGATATTGGGCATAGAATCTGTATTTCTCATAAGTGAGAGCTTGACTTTAGGGGAAATATCAGCTTCAGTGGCAAAGCAGGATAGAGAATTGACAGGTGGCCTAATGAACACCTCTTCCTATCAGTGTTGGAAGAACTGAGTTATATGCATTAGGATGGATCAACATTCCATGAGCTCAGGGAGGAGCAGATTGTTAGATATTTGGTTAAAAACAGCTCTGCTGCCATTTTGCCACTGAGAGAATCATCAAAGCCATTTAAACTGTCTCATGTTCCCTTCAGCTCTAAAATCAGGAAAACATGAAATCCTGTTTACTGAACATGAGATATGTAACTTACTCTTTTTCAAGACGTTTCCCAGAGGTCCTACAGAATGGAAATATCATTATTACTTTGTTTCATTTCTGCTGTGTTGTACCATGCTATCACAGAATCATCTAGGTAGGAAAAGACCTTGAAGATTGAATCCAGCCATCAGCCTAACACTGACACCACTTCCAGGCCTTGGTGATGGTCTGCTATATTCCTCTGGTTTAGGGTTTGGGTTTTTTTTTTTTCTGTGTCTGCCTTCTGTACTTTTTTCTCAGTTCTTTCTAGATGTAAAGACTAACCAAAGAGGCATTGAATTAGGGACTTGAACAGGAAAAAGCAGAGCTTCTCACTAGAGAGCACAAAGCGTAGTTCGGAACTGCAGAAATTTCCCAAACTATTTCCCAGGCACTGTGAAAAAAACCAACTTGTTTCATGAGAGGATTTTTTATACACCTAAAGATGGTGTTTAATTTGGAAATATGTAAAGAATGCCCAATGAGGGATAAATGAATATTCTGTAGTATGGGTTCTAACGAATTCATGAAGATTGAAGAGGATTTACCTTCTGAACAGAAACTGCAATATAAGCATTTAGTTTTCCTTTTGCAGAGGTAATTTTGCTGGGTTCTCATTTCTAACAGATCTTATGTTGTTTACACCTACAGTTTTTGATCTTCTGTCCATATACCAGCTGCCAGGAAAATACCAAGCCCACAAATTACTGATTCGAGACACAGCACCAAGGACACAAGCTGCTGCCATTTGTAAGCTCAGCACTCTTTCCAAAGAATTTGCACCATTTGAACTGTACCAGTTTTACTTTCACTAATGATATATTGTATAGTTTGTTTGGCAGCGCAGAGTTTGTCATAAATACTCTTTTGTTCAGTTCTGAAGTCAGGTTAACAAGTGTAATTACAGTTACTTGTCATCAGAGGTCATGTTTTTCAATACAGAAAGAGATTCAATGCCTTCTAAATACTTTCTTGATGAAAGTTTGTATCAGCTGCCCATAAAAAGCAACAGTGTGATCATGCTGTCTCAAAAAAGCTTTTCATCAAAGGTTAGAAATAATCTTTAGCATTCAAGATTACAGTGATTTTTTGCAAAGAAGCGGAGCAGGCCATGTTAACTTTACAATCTGTGTGCCAATTTACTTGGGTTCTGTTTTTGTTTTGTGGTTTGCTTTCATTTTTTTTTCTTTTTATCTCGCCATTCCTAGCTTCAGCTTTCAGGCAGCAGCATCTGTTTTCTGGAGTGGGGAAAAGAGCACTTTGTCAGGAAATCCTTTGTAAATATTGTGATAGATGATGCATTTTTCATACTATGCAAATACAGTTTAGTCTCTGTCAGCCAAAGCTTCAAAATGGGGAGCATGTAGCTTACTTCCCAAACCTGTCATTCGGCACCTGTATAAGAATGGTGTGGTTTTTGGGGTCTTTCTACACTCACCAGTCTGGGGAAATTGGGAAAATCTTCAAAAAGAGTTATCTTTTCTGAAGAACATCATGTGTTGTGTGATTATTTTTTAAATGATTTATTTATTGTTTTTAAATTGTATTTTCATTCCATTATTGTGTGTATACTATGTAGGTCCAGCTCCAAAACCTAGACAAGTCAGTCTCAGTGCAAATCCATCTGTTCACTTCAGAAGGTTAGAACTCAAATGCTAATCATGAAGAAAGACTTTGTAATGCCATACAGTGTACAACTACACAAATAGGTCCCAACTCAGCAAAGCTCATGAGCTGTCTGTTTTTGAGTTGCTCCATTTAGGGTAGATGTGTGACTAATCACTCACATGAAGTGCCACATTTAACAAGGCTTCACTGCATCTGAATTCTGCAGAGAGTTCAGATGTAATGTGTTCCATTCTTCTGTGCAGGCATAACCTAACCTCAGTGGCAGTATTTAATGTGCGAAGTAGATAAATTGTCAAAGCTGCCACAAGATCACTCTCAGAACCTCTGTTTATGGGTTCATGTAGTTCTGTTGCAATCTCTGAGCTAACCTTTATTTGAATAGTCTTTATTCAAGACACTTTATTTCTAAATAAACCATAAGCTTCAGTGGTGTTTGGTGGCGGCAACTTTTAGATAAATGTAGGCAAGGGCTGCTTGGTTTATAAGTTGAAGTCTTTGTGCTTTTCTTTGACTCCTTAGACAAGCCTTTTTTTTGAATCAATGGATGTAAAACTGAAACACGTTGAAAAATTAGTACAAATATTTTAGAATTGTGTTTTGCAGTCAGTTCAGCTTTTTTGAGGTGCAGATAAATTGTGAGTTATTCAATCAAGGTTAAATAATTTGATGTGTTTTCTGAGCTCAAATCTGCAAACGTGATAGGGTGCATTGAGAGATGCAATCCATGTAGAGGATGTGGTAACAAAGGCTGTAATGAAGAACCTCCTTAGTCCTTGACAGAACTTAAGTGGGCTTTCTGTTTGCAAACGGAAG
Source organism: Podargus strigoides (assembly GCA_028020825.1). NCBI lineage: Eukaryota > Metazoa > Chordata > Aves > Caprimulgiformes > Podargidae > Podargus > Podargus strigoides. The sequence continues at coordinate 13,012,595 of CM051631.1, forward strand.
AGGCAATATCTTCCAAACTGTAGAATGCAAAAGAGCTATTTAAAAACCAAAATATTTGTAGAGAAGGAAGCCAGACAAGATAAGATAGCTCTAGTTCAATTGGACCTGTGTTTAAAAAGATATCTGAGCACATCATCTTCGTTATCCTTCTTTGCATTGTCCACCTTGCTTTCCACGTCTCATTTCTTTTCTTCAGATAATGAAATACATCAATGAACAGTTCTTTATGGGAGAGTTGATTACTAAAACCAGGCATAGAGTAGAAAAGCAGTTTTGGTGACCACCATGTTATCAGGAGGCTTATTGGGACAAAAAAATAAACAAACCCGAAGTGAGAATGTTCATTTTTTTCCAAAATATGTTTTATGGTTTCTTTAGATATATTCTGTTTTCAATGACCTTTTTACAAGACCTGTTTAGAAAATTTTTAGTTAAATTCAAATCATGTAGGGATTAGAATCTTTATATTGCACATTTCCAGTGATTCTCTAAGCGCCAAACTGAAGTAAAATTGTCTTTTCTTTTTTAGCCTGTATGTGTAAGAGATCCCCATATTTAAAAATTAGTTTGATCAAAACTGGGTACTCTTCCACCTTTTCTTGGAGTGGAAAAAGTTAGAAAGGTTTTGTTCAGGCTGACATTTGCAAGAGTAGCTCATGTTTAGTTAGACTTGTATGAATGACTGTTATGTTTAATTGTTGTACAGATAAGTGAAAGCCTGGGGAGGCAGGGAAGGATAATGTGTTTGTGCAATCCTAAATCTTTTCTTCATTTCTTTAAATAAAATTAAAATGGAGAACAGTGTTTGAATATGTGGGTAACTAGCAATCTCCATGAGACAGAATTTGCCTTCTTATAAAATATGCTTAGTTTGAGACCTGGGCATTTTTAATAATGAATGCAACAATTTAATTATACAGGCGAAAATGTGGACTCTTTACAAGATAAATAATTCTTTCCTTAGCATTAGCAAAATTTATTATTTTTCTGATGGGACAAGAAATGTTTTCCTGGGTTGTATTGGACAGGAAAAATGTCACTTATTTGTATGTCAAATATTGTCATATGAGTTAAACTTAACTTGAGCCTACACATAAAATATGTTGTTTTGTCTAATTTGCAGTAATCTTAAATCTGTTCTATTCCTGCTCTTAAAATTATTTATTATAATTGATAAAAGATTTGATGCTAGCATTTAGATTAAGAGTTCCTTGAGTTATGTTTGTCTTGGCATTCTTTTATTAAATGAGCAGCCAATGCAGGTTTTCAAGAGAAAATGATATGTAGGGGCAGGAATTGAAAGGGAAAAATAAATGTTCTAGAATAATTTCTGCTGATCTGTGTTTTACCTCTGTCTGCAGTGGCAGTATATACCACTTGTATAGCACTAGCGTAGCACATAATTCAATACCAATGTTTTGACTATTGGATCTTAACATGTATGAAGTAAATGGAGTATATTCTGTGTGCTCTGCCAATACCAATTTGAAACTCAGTTCAGGTTTTGATCATATCCTTGATGATATTGGCTAACTACATTTTATTAAGATGACTGCATAAGAAGGGAAAACACCAAAACTGTTGTGCATCCCCCCCCTTCCCCACTGTTACTGCTTTAACATAAAGAGCAAGAAGTAGACAGTAATTGACTTTCTAAATATGGAAATCCAACACACTTTGAAGTGTTTACTTGGGAGCTGGAAGAGGAAAAATCAATAAGGAAATGAGAAAGTTGCCATTTCTAGTAGTCCATTAGCTGCTGGGTAATAAGATCTCATCAAATAAATCTTATCAGCAGAACAAGTGCATTTAAAACCAGAAAATTTCACAAATTACTAGAGTCAAGTCTGCAGTTTCCCGATATCTCATGTATCAACAGTTTAACTGTTGCTGAATGAAACTGTCGATACATTAAACTTCGGTGCATGTGACTGGACAGATTACTATTGATTTTGTTGAAGTTTAGGTCAGGCTTTAGTAGCCAAAAAGATCAGAATTGGTCAGCTGAAAATGCATTATGGTGTAGGCTGTTCATTCTCATTCATTTTCCTGTTGGAGAGAGGGGGAGAGAACAGAGAGGAAATATTTTTTAATAAGGGATGTAGCAAGGCTTGGAATTTCTGTTGTGCTGCTTCGATTTGGTGTAACATTCAAGTAAGGGTGATATCTTGTATTAGTGTAGGAGAAACAGAAGGGTTTTTTTTATTTCGCTCATTAAAAGCCTCCATGTTTATTAGAATATAAGATAATATAGTAAGAGTGCTAACAAAAGAGTTAAGTGAGGAGTATCACAAATCCAAACCTTTGGTATTGCTTTTGTATTGTTAAGCTTTATTGTAGGGATGGAGTTTAGCAAATAGTTACCACCTCAATTCTGGCTTATTCTTCTGATATAGAGAATTGTTTACTGGTCAGCTGGAACAAATGATGGTTAAATGTTTATTTTTCCCAGATTAGTCTGTTTTTTTTTCTTCTTTTCCTCTTGGTGGTACAGATGGATCCTTATTTTCTCTTACCTGAGATTTGTTTTAAATACTTGTCTAAATAGGTTTGCTACTGGTGTAAAACTGCTCCCACCTTCTTACTGAGTTTATATTGCAGGTTCCATATTGCTTACAGTAAAGATTATATAGTGGGCTAAGTTTACTCTTGCTTCTGTTGACCTCAGTGGGGTTATTCTATGAATGCATGTGGAATTGCTTTTGAATTAAAGAACAATTTTCTTCCTGCATTGACAAATAATTTATAAGATGGTCAATCTAAGTTACACTAATTGGGAGGCTGATATCTACTGTGTTGTGTCATTAATAAAATAATGGATGTTAAATAGAATGCTGTTTTTTCTATCAGACCATTCATGCTGGTTTTGTTATTTGTTTTCTGTTGAAGTAGTATGTAATTGTGTTTCTACTAATTTTCTTTTCATAGTATTTTAATTATATAGGCTTCCCTCCTGGCATGCATTAATGTGGTAGCACCTACAAATCTAAAAATATCTGTTCTGATAATAAATTTTAGTTTGACACAAAGCTGCTGGAATAAAAATATTCTAGATTAGTCAGAATATCACTCAAATTTATGTTTTCTGGGAGATGGCTGTCTCAGGCTTTTAGATTTAGTGTGTAATCTAATGTAATTTAAACTGGAGAAACAGCCCTGGGAGTAGAAATGCTGATTTAAGACTCATTCCTCCCCACTTCTTACACCCAGCATTCAGATTTACAGGGCTGATTTTGGCTCCAGTGGGAAAGATGGAGAATGTTTCCACCCAGTTTCTGGGCAGTAGGTGGTTGGAACTGCTCTGGGTGGTAGGTGATGGTTTGGATAAGTGCCAGGTAGACCAGGACGCTGCATGTGGGTCTCTTTGTTGTGATCAGTAGGCTCTTTCCTGACCCACTTCTAAGCACACAATGGCTGAGCCTTCACTTCCTTTGGTGACTGTGTGAAGTGTGAGGTTTTTCTGCAGCTGTGTGGCCTTAACTAAATAGAATCCCAGAATCATAGAATAGCCTCGGTTGAAAAAGACCTCCAAGATCAAGTCCATTAACCCAGCACTGCCAATTCACCACTAAACCATGTCCCTCAGCATCACATCTACATGTCTCTTAAATCCTTCCATGGTGCCCTGGGCAGCCTGTTTCAATGCCTGATAACCCTTTCAGTGAAGAAATTATTCCTAATATCTAATCTAAACTTCCCCTGGCACACCATGACTGAGTTAATCCACTCTGTTCCAGAGATTTTCTGCCTGCTGGGGCTAGCTAGCTAATGCCAGACGTGAAACCAGAGGATGTGTGAGCACCTTGGTGGTTGGGTTTCTTTTCTAGTTACTGGTACAATTTGTCACATGTTCACATGTGTGTCGATTAAAATTAATAGAAAATTAATGTCAATGAAAAATCAAGCTGGTATATTAGGAAAAGCTGGAAAAGTTTTTCCTATCTCTGTCAAACTAAATGTATGTGAAATGAATTCTACCTTTACACCTCTTCTAAGAATTTATTTTATTTGGGGAAGACAGTTCACTGAGAAACAAGAATAAAGTTTTAATTTGTTTCTTCTTACAAGCAAAACTGAAGTTTGCCGTGCTAATTACAGCATCTGGATTCCACAACCTGCCTTAAATCCCAGGAGAAATCAGGAAAAGAGGCTGACTTTAAGTATTTCCTACTGTCTCCAAGGTTTTAAATTAAAACCTCTTTTGGTTAATAAGAAAAGCTTACAGATTCAGTTTTTATTTGGGAGGAGGAGTGACAGGGAATTCTTCCTTATTCATATTTCACTCAGAGCATGGCCTTTTGATATAGAAGAACTATTGCAGTCTAATAAACTGTGGCCAACAGTACTTTTAAATTTATTGGAGACCTCTGAGGTCTCTGATAGATGCCTGAATACAGCAGGGAATAATGTATAGAGAAGCTGTAGAAACAATAGAAGGTGTGTTGGTTCTCTCTCAGGTCTTTTAATAGAGATACAGTTTTTACCCAAGGTAACCAATACATTAAAAGACTCCACTTTGGGAGACGCACTGAAGTGTCATGATTGATGCTAGTTATACTATGCCTGCTCTTTATCTGCATTATTTTGCAGCAGAAGTTCAAGTCATAACTTGCTCCGATTTTTTTCCTGTCCTTTTAAATCTTCAGTAGAGGTCTGCTGAGTCCGAGTCAGTGGGACCTTAGGCACAGCAGGCTTTGAAATCTGATTGTGCAAGTCTGATTTGGTGATAAAAACTATGCTGTTATTGCTTTTGAGTTTTTGTTTGAACCTTTGTATTATGAATAGCTTGATTGCAATGTAAATGTCTCAATACTAATACTTGTCAACCTCAAACACCAGAAAGCCTTTAATGTGCTGACAAAAACATGGGCTAAAACCAGCCTTTGAAAAACTGAGGAGAATTTACTTCACTAGTGAAGAGAAAAATGTCAGTTTGTCTTGAATCATGAAAAATGAAAATTAATGAGAGTTACTACATATGTAAATGTATTGCTTCAGAGAACTGTGGCAGCGATCTGCTCTCTTTATCTGCAGTAAGGAGGAAAAAAAACAGATTGATTTTAGTGAATCATTAGGGAGCATATTTAATGGCAATTAATGGATAGAATAGGAAAATACTTTTATGTTAGGGCAAAATTTACCTTCATCAACCAGGTTGTTCTAGCTTGCAACCTCCTGTTCCAAACTACAAGGCTTAACTATATGAGCAAAATAAACTTACCTAGCAGCAGTGTTAGCTATAATAAAATTAGAGAGGTGCCTTAAGGAGAAATTACTTTATATCCTAAACCCCTGTATTCCAGTGTAGGCATTTGGATATCCTTTTCCATTCCTAGCATAGAGCATGGTAATACCACGTGTGACTCTTGTGTGAATTGTAATTTTTTGCTTTAACTCACCTGATTTCCAATTGCTTGTAATTTTGTGGCTGTGATTGAGATTGCAACCAAATGCCAAGTTGATGATAGATCATATTTAGCTTAAAAGAAGCCACAGAGTTATGAAAAACCAAAATGTGCTCATTGCTCTAATCACCTACGAATTTTCTTAGAAGTAATGAAGGCTGAAGTCAGAAATTATTCCAAAGTGGTGTAAGGAAATCAAAGGCTAGAAGCCACAGCATGTGAGCTGGACCAAAATGAACCCATGATACGATACTGTCACTCTGAGGTGTGCTATTAAAACTCCCTACAGTTGTGGGCTGATCAGGTTGCAGAGACACACCTCCTGGTACTGAGCAAAACTGCACAGAACATAAAAGCAGGAGTGCTGCTGCCTGACTGTGTCACTCCACCCTTCTGAAACAGGGATTATTACCAGTGCTGCATTAACTGTATTGTTGCACGGACAAGATGTATTCTGTTCTCTGCTGTAATGAGATTCTTATTTCTAGTCTAAACCTCCACAGTGGAAATCCTTCCAAAAACTAAAATAACTGATACCTGAGAAATTAATTCTTAAGAGCTTTGACAGCTGTGAAGGATGTTGGTTTATTTGGGTGGAAGGAGGACCTCACCCTTATGCTATCCCTACAGGTCTGACTATGGGCTCTTTGTCTGAAATGCTTGCTGTCTGTTGAAAGCTAGGGAAGACATAACTGGTACCTGCTTCAGCCCAAGTGTAGATGAAGGGTTTTCTGCTGAAAATACATTTAGCTTTGCACATGTGCCTTTCATGTTCAGACAGTATCTGAGCTTTAGGTAACTTGCACAGAATGAGTGAAAAAGTCCTTACTTCTTCAGTAAGTATTCCCTAATTAAAACAATTGCTGCTTATGAGCAACCCAGTGTTAAATGAATCGCATATACAAAATTTTAGTGCAAAATTAAGTTTTGTAATTCATTGACATTCAATATAGTTAACATTGAAAATTCTTTAAGATTGAAAGGAAAATATAGATATATATGAAAACAATAATGTTAATGTTTATACTCCTGTGTATAGAATTGAATGAATTATTGTGTATTATTCTTCAGGCTATAATCTACAAACCAGCTGTGGTCCAGAAAAACTTTGTCCATGGTACAGAATCATGATGATTTTTATAGCTTCATTATATTTGAAATATTCAGTATAATTTTGTGTTAATGATAGAATTGTAACCAGATAAGACATTGGGATAATGTGCAATTAAAGTTCTTAATGTTTTGAAGATCCACACATGCATAGAAAAAATAAAAGAAACAGCAACTATATTGTGTCACAAGTGTGAAATTAAGGATCTTTATTGCCCTGAACATGCAGAACTATAGAGTTCAACAATCATTATGCCTAAATATAAGCAAGTATGTAATGTGCAGGCCAGTGATGAATCAAATTGAAAATGCATTTATGACTTTTTCAGTCTCTGAAATGAGCATAGTGTAAGGTTAATGCTCATCATTCTAAATCATTAGTTTAAGGGCTGTAAGACAAAGCTTTAAACACATTAACACTAAGTTGGCCTAGTTTAGAAACTTTTTTCATGGTTTTCTTAGTCGTAAAAGCAAACAGAATTTTACCAAACTTGTAAAGAAATCTTCTATTGGGTTCCTGCCAGAGGCAGGCTGGTGATCAAATGGAGCAGCAGTTTTGCTTTCTGTCAAATAAAGCTAGAAGATTTTTTTTAATCGTTAGAAAGTGATTACAGAAAAACAATGAAGGTAGTAGGTAAAAATAACCTTTGTTCCACCAGCTGAGGTCTCTGAAATTTGGTAGTTCTTATTCCCAGAATATCCTGCGTGCAATGCAACTGCTGCTAGTAAAACATGAGCTTCTAAAGAGGGGGACACTATGGAAGTGCTTTGATTTATAATTAATACAGTGCAAGTTGCAGTAGCATGCAAATTCCTTCTGACTGCTTTTACAGAGCAAGTGAACTACTGAAGGTAGTGAATTTAATCTTGGAAAAGCTGAACACTTCATTGCACTTGCAGATTAATGGATGGAGATATCACAATTTAGAAAGGGGCTTATATCAGCTGATGGAAGGAATCTCACACTGACAAGCAGTTCTTCTAAAGGCTTGATATAGACATTGTGGTGGTTTTATAGTAGCAGAAAGAAACATACAGGAAATGTCACTTAATTTGTTCCAGGAGGGTTTCTGATTCGAAGCATTTGGAAATTCCTGCTGGCACAGCATTACCCTGTTCCTGTTCATCTCCAGGTGGGCAGTGACAAAATGCAAAGCTTGCAACTTTAGATGTTGGCATTTTCATTTTAAAATCAGAAGTTAACAAGAAAGTTTAGGTGCAAAAATTTAAAAGGTTTAGGACTTGAATTCCAGAATTTGTCAGCATGCAGCAATGTTACTGAAATTGGTTTTAAAACATGTCATCATTAATCTTGTAGTGTCTAATGTAATCTCATCCAGTATTTGTTAAACATGTAGTGCCATCCTCACACCCAAAAATGTGGAATTTCTCCCTGTCTCTCCATCAACAATATTTAAAACCAATTGTCCAGTGTGGGAAGATCTGGGAAGTGTACTAGGGATGAGCATAGATACGCTTAACCAGGTGTTGTGGGCCTTCACTGAACACTAACTGCACAGCTTGCTTAGGATCTTTTGTATAAAATCCCAGTGGGCAGCTACAGGCATTATTAGGTGCCCCAGTCCCAGATGAATGTGGTCACTTGGCAGTGGCCAGGTGCACACACTGTGCAACTCGTACAACTGCATTTCTGTGCAGTTAATTATAACTTAATTCTAGTTAAACGAGAAATCAAATAGGTTTGTTAGGTACAATAGTAGAACTGACGGATAACAGCAATGATTCTTTTCTACTTTGGCCAGCAATTCTTTGTGAATCTCCAGTTCTTGGACTGTGTTACAGAACGCTGAAACCTTCCCACTCTAATACCAAATTGGTTTAAATTTCTAAGAACACAGATGGGAAGGTAAAAGTAATTAGCAACCTGCCTGCTTTGGCCTTGTGATCAACATTTCCTGAGGTAATAAGAGAAGAAGTAACCACAGCAAGAGAGTGCTACTGTAACCCATCCAATTAACATAGTTTTAATTATGGCACAATTATCTGTAAACCTTCTTTAACATCTGTTGTGCAGTTTGATCCTCTTCTTGTCTGATAATCAGCACTAGAAGAAGCTGGTTAACTAATGAATGCCACTGATGGACCACTAAGAAAGTAGCTTTAAACTATACTGTAGAAGATTTCAGACACTTTCATATTTGAGAGATAACTCAAGTGTCCTGCATGTGGTTTCTCTCCCTATGGATCTACATCTCTACCTTGTCTTAGTTCTATCAGTGTTTTGTGTCAGTAGGAAGACCTTATTCACTTCAAAAAGCAAAATGATTCTACTTCTAGTCACAGAATGGAAAAAACCTTGCAGAACAAACCATCTTTTTTATGTCCTTGAGAATCTGAATCCTGTACTAACTCAGAAATGTGTGTTTATGATTTATGAGAAATTCTGTGTGACTCAAGCTCTTGGGTAGAAATAAAATAAAAAAACCCATATGTACTCAAATTATTACAGCATTGATTAAATATCAATAAAATTCTATTGGAATAACATGTAGCTTTTAACAAGAAAGTGGGGAAAAATATAAATTATTGTAATAGTCCAAGGCGACAGCTAATTTTTAACAATAACTTTGTTTGATTTGAACAACGTATAATTTCAGTTTCTTTCATTTTGATGCTTGTGTTTTTCTAACTGCAAGGCATCAATGAAAGTGTATCTAATTGTGTGACTTTTCCTTAAGGTGCTGTCAGTAAAGCTATTGTGGGGCTCTTAAAAGTGTAGAATAGTTGTTACCATACAAGAAGTTTTATTCCAGTGGAGCGAACTAGAATGTCAAATTATATTGTGAAGTTCCTCATTAAATGGATAGCAAAGCTAATGATTCCCTTTGAGTCAGTTTTATTTCAGATGCTTCAATGAGTACTTGGTTAATAAATAATTTCTGAAACTTCAGAACATTCTTGTCTTTTTAAGAATCTATGATGTTGGATTACCTTTTTTGTGCATGCAGACTTTGAGTGGCATTGTAAAACGTAGAGGTAATTCATTGGAGAGTTATCTATAATGCTTGGAACTCTCATAATACCAGAACATTTGAAGAGATTAACTATGGAAACAAAAAGATTTTTCCGTTTGACTACGCTAGAAAATTGCTCATCTCTTGAACTATGTTGTGTACGGAGGCTTTTCTGTCTTGTTTTTTTTTATCAACAATTTTGAAGGTAGGAAATAGTTCGTGTGGGTTTTTTTTGGTTTGTCTTCTTTTTAAAAGGTAGTCCAATAAAAATCGTGAGGGCTAACACAATATCTTCAGTAACCCTTGTTATGTTAAAGTCAGACATATTTTCTGTGGGATGAGAAAGCATCTGTTTCCTTTCTTTGAGTTAAGAATGTGGGTGAAAAGCTAGAGAATCTTTGAAGAGATTTCTCTTCCACATCTATCTTATGTGACTTCAGGACAAACTGATGTCATATAATCTTTCTAATTTCAGTATCAAAATAGATGGTAGATTATAGTAATCTTTCACTCAACATGCTGAGTAGAAAAGTCAATATTAGTCATACCACATCTGTCCTCTTAAAAGGCAGTGGTTGTGTTTAACTTCTTGGTCTTCCATGATCCTGCAATTAATAACCTTGTATTATTTTTGACTATGTCCTTAAGCAGAGCCCACCTAAGCCAGGCAGAACACTTTTTATGACTTCAGAGGGCTTTGGATCTATCAGTTATGTAAATAAGGCCTTTTTATTGTTATAAACCAATAAATCTGTTGCTCTGGCACATTTTTAAACGTTACCCTTGAAATAGTTGCTTATTCACTGGACAACCTGTTTATAACAGATCAGAATGTTGCCAAATTACTTCAGGTTTACTTTGCATCAATAGGTCCCATTTTATAAACACAGTAGATCTTCAAAATTAAACATTACTTCCTCAAACTATTCTCCCTGATTTCCTGATACCTAAACTGAGTCTCTGCAGAGACTGTGTCTTATGTTTCAGTAAAAATGAATTACAAATGAAATGAGAATTTAATTAAAAGGAAACAGGCAATACTGACTACAGTAAAACCAGGGACAGGTATATTTATTTTTAAGTAATTCTTACAGGAGTTCATCATGTAATATGCAGATAAAATCAATCTAATTAAAAAAAGAATCCCATATCCTATATCAGTTTCTAGGAAATCTGTAAAAGTGAACATAAATATTACCTTGCTATGGTACACCATGTTAGAGAAATTGCTTCAAAATAAGGTTCTATGTGGTGGTATTTTTCATTCTGTAGTTTTCTAATACAGAAGTAGACTCTGAAATCTCTTTTAATACTTGTTGGACACAAGAAAAACTCAGAGCTGTGAAAGTGACAATTATCTGTTTCTTCCTGCTTCAGCTATCAAGTAGTTAGTGAAGAACAGTAGTACTTTTGAGTTGTTATTGAGCTTTGCAAATTACCTTGTTTTGAATTTTTAACGCATCATGTACACTTATGATGCATTAAACACACAAAAAAGCTACTTTTCCACTAGACAGCGTGTGAATTGTTCAGATAATTGCCATTCTCTCTGGATTTTGAAGTATACAAAAGAACACAACTTTATTATGCTTTGTGAGGAGTATTTCTTCTTGTAGAAATAATATCTCGCAAGCTATATTTAATCTGTTAACAACAGATTTATTTTCCCTTAACTCTGAACTAGAACATCAGGTGAACTGAAAAAATTAATACCTCCACGAACAAATAATGGGAAACTCAATAGTGCTTGTGACTGACTAGCAAGGGACTTGTACTTTGAGGAACATGATTCTGATTATTTCTAGATCTGTATTAGTTTATAGCACTTGGGGTTAGATAATAATTTTTTTTTTCTTTTGTTTTTCTAGTTTTGCACATTAGACTAAAAAACATGTTCTGATGAAAAACTGGGTTGGAGTTGGATGTATATGTGGAGCTCTTCTCTTACAACTTTTTGTGCTTGCCCACAGACGTAAAACAACTGAAGGATGATAGCAAAGCAGAGCTGTCAGTCATGAGCCATATAATCACTTACTGCTGGAACTACTGCTGCTTACTGCTATTTGAGCATTGTAGACACTGTCCATGATTTTATACTAAAAGCCCAGAGTCACTTTAGGGTTAGAAATTCAGGGTATTTTTATTGGAGATTTCTGTCTCTTGACTGGGAAGAAAAACGAAAAAGTTCTTTAGAAACAATTTCAATGGGAAAAAATAGTTTTGGATTTCTCCAGAAAGAAACCCAGAAATTTCCTACTAGATTCATACTGATTGCAGTTGTTCAGTTACGTCGGTTTTTACATTAGCTAGTGACAGGCTTTCTACAGAAATTACTAGCATTAATGACAGGATGTGAAGTTTTCAGCAGCTAGTGAGACACAACAGTGGTCTCTCAGAAGGCAGCCTAATTAGAGAGTGCCCTTTTCCTCAAGACAGGAACCCTCTTTACTCCCACCAAATTAAATTACGTTTGAAGTTTTTACAGGTCACTTGAGGGGTCTCAGCAGGTTGGTTCAGCACCTTCCTCTAAGCTAACCCAGAGGGAATGATTAGCAACTGCTACTAAGAGAAACTATGCAATTTAGGATAAATCTCTTATTTGCTTCACTCAATAATAGAATAATTTGTATGCTATTGTCCAACAGTTTCAGGTTTCTAGACCTCTGCTACAGTTCAGTGTAATAATATTTGTATCTGTTTGGTTGTCAAGACACAGAACTAATTTTATGAACTTACACTTGTTTTATTCTATATTTCATTCTGCTTTTTTTTTTGGTTTGGTATTTTTCCCTCCTAGTTCACTATGGAAATAACTTTAAATGGTAGAACATCTGTTATAATAAATTCACAAAGGAAGTCTTCAGTGAAGAAATGCACAACAGGAAAAGGAATATAATGGAAGTCACATCTGGACATGAAAAGGGAAAAATAAGAGACAAGTCTAGAACGTACAGTGAACAGTTCTCAAATCTCACTTTTAATGGTGAGCAATAAGATGCATTCAACTTGCTATTGAGAAACTATTTGTCTATTCTTTGTTTTATTACCTCCCAAAAGCTGAAACTTGAAGTACCCTTTGGAAAGGAATAAGAGAAGGGAAACAATACTTTAGAACAGTCTTGGAGCTGTGGAGTATGTGAGAACTAGAAGTAGTGTGAAGTTACGCAAGATTTGGACACTCCTGATACCTCTGCGTTGCACAGTCCTGTGGCTAGTTACATAAGGAGCTAGCCCTAGGACACATTCAGTTCTACTCTGTTGAAGTGATTTTTCTTTGTTTTTTTTATCGCTGATGGGTTTAAAACACAATAGTTTAGCCAAATCAAGATTTTGGCCTTTTTAATCTTTTTAACTTATTTGGAAAATAATGAACTAAGAACTTCTTCCTCCTTGTAGGAAATATATATTACTAAGAAAACCTGTTGGAAATATGTATTACTAAGAAACACACTGAAGTATAAACAACAAATAATTTCTGTAATAAGCCAAACTAGCTTTGCTTTGATGTAATATTTTCCCTTAAGGAAAATAATGAAAAGACTAATGTATACATATTCATTGAAACTATCTGAATATGTAGTTCCTCTGTGAATTGCTTGCGCTTTAAGATAATCTAAAGCTCACAGCTTTGTATCAGAAAAGCAGAGATTTCTCTCTGCAGTAGCCCACATGCTTTCTTAAACTCTAGGTGAATATATTGTGAGAGGTACTTTGCTGGGTTGATGTTTCTGTGTTAAACTGTATTTAGAAAAAGGACATCTCAAGGCTGACTGCTGATGGTACAGGGCTGGTAGAGGCCAACTATTAGAACAAGTTGATACTGCAGAGCAAGTAAATAGTTCTATTTTATTTACTTTTACATCTTTGGATTGTGTGATGGAAGTGAATGATTAAAGCATGGAGAAAATTCAGCTCTTTTTTAGGTTTGTGTATGTTGGATTGTTTAGGGATTTTTTGCAAGATTAGACATAAGTGACTTGAAGTATAGTTTTGGCAAACTTTGAATATCTTAATGTGTATAACAAGGAGATACTGTACTCACTGTATTTCAACTTGACATGAAAAAAAGATATTTGAAATGGATATTTTTTTTTGACCTTAGACCTCATCAGAGACAGAGTTCTCCATTTTGTGGCTTTAAGCATTTCTGGTGGCTCTACAGAGACTGTCTTGACCGTGTTACAGAGATTGTATTTTGGAAAGAGCATCTGTGAGCAAAATAACTGTCATTGAACTGAGAATCTTGCAGGCATTGGAAAGAAATCTTGCAAAATCTCATTGTGAAGTTAAGTCTTGAAATATACTTCAAGAAATACTATGCATGATGATTCAAGGGATTACTGCTGAGAATTTGTGACAGATTGTAAAATTCTGAACCTTAATTTTTAATTGAGTGTCTGTGATGATTCCTGTATCTGTGTGCCATAGCAATGAACATAAATTGAGGCAGTATCTCATTTGTGCAAAACTAAGAATCCAACCCTTCCAAATGAGTTCAAATTATTTTTAACTATAGACACAGAAGAATGCATTCAGTAGTTTCATTATCAGTATTCCAGTAAGCACCAGAAATAATTTTATTTCCAAATTAAATATCTGGAAATGAACAAAGCTCATAAAATGAAGAAATATGATTCATTATAAAAATTATAATTCATTAGATGTAAAGTGAATTTATTTAACTGTAGTAAGAGCAAGCAAGATACAATATCTGAGTGAGTTTAATCTTAGATTTATCAAGACCAGGAAAATTAGGATTCTTTACATTATAACATTAATACAGCCAAAATTTAAATAGTTATTTTAAACATGTCTTATGACTGCTGTATCTATTAGATAAAATCCATTATTTTTAAATTCCAACAATGTAAGATAAGAAAGCGTGGACTCTTCTAGCTAAGAAAAAGATGATTCTAAAATTTCTTTAATCATGGACTTGTAATGCATAGAGGAAAGTGCAAATTAAATTTTGAAATTAAATTAAATCTGAAACAATGATAATTACAGCAGTCTCCATTTTCATTCACCAATACCAGCTACACAGTATTAATTCCTCTTGAAACCTGAGGAAATAGAGAATTATCTCTAATAAAAGTAAACCCATTCTCATTTTAACAGTTATAACAATTTATCCTGTTTATTGTGTTCCATTGAAGTTGCATTTTTAGTATGCTTAGTTTGTCGTCTTCTGATGTTCAGCAGTGCAGTTCATAGTCCTCTTTCTCTACAATTTTTTCTAGGAATTATGTGTGTGTTTTCAGTGGCCAACCCTGTCTTACTGAAAGGACTGGAATAAAACTGGATTCCCCAGTAGTCCAGAATTGCAAAATGCACCCTCCTTTAATACATCTCAGGTGTTTCTTTTATACACTTTATTTCTTAACAGAATAGCTCACATGTCTAATAAATTTAGCTAGGAAGTCCTCTGGATAAGAGAGGTGTCCTGCCTTCTGTTTTGACTGTGCACTTAGCCTGATTCTGGCCACAGACCCAAAATCTGAAATAAGGATGTGCCCACACTGCCCGAGCGTTAAAATTAATCCGGACCTGAGTATGCCTTGGAGGTTCATGATGCTGTCTAACGAACAGCCAATACACAAGAATGAGGTGCCACACTTTTTGTGGCACATGTGATGTGATCATTTATCACATCTTCTCTTTTATTGGGTGTCTGGTGATGCAAATTTCATGTAAGTGGCAAAGGTAAAATAGATCAAGAAAATCTCTTCCACAGCCTCACCTTCTGTTTGCTGCTGTGTTTTGGTCCCAGGTTAGATCAGTGGAAAACTTACCCTTTAAGCTATCTTTTAAGCTTTCTACTTGGATTACTGTCTCAAAGAGTTTATAAACTCCATTCCATTCCATTTGCCACCTAGCAAAGTGTCCTTTTTTAATGACTGTGGCTCCTAAACAGTATGGCAATGGAAATATATCATGTTAATGTTATTCTACCACTAAGTGTTAATTAGAGCTGTAATTTGCTTAGTATCTGTTTGGATTACTTAGGATAGTAAGAGCTACCCTGAATGATAGCTGTACAATCCATCTTTTAATTCACTCTCTAGGCAAAAGTCTGTTCAGAGTAAGGTTTGTAATAGTTCCAGAGTGCATTGATTTCTTAGTAGCAAAAAATAATCTCTTATTTCATTAAACAAAAAGTATTTTTCCCCTGGAATGGATTTAATTGTCCACACTTACTAAATGGAAATAAGAGGTTTTAATTATGGTTAGTGAGTGGAATGCATTTTTTTATCTGATGGCTTTGTCAATAGCAGTGGTTTATTTTTGGTATTTTTACATAATCTTTTGATGGAAATAGCATATTTTCCATAAAACTTAATGGGTGAGATAATAGCTAAACAGAAATTCTGCTTTGTCAAATTGTACTTCAGAGTTCTTTTTGACACTTTGCTGCCTTTCAGTAGCACTTTTTCTGTGTTCTCTCCTTAATAAAAAGAGTAAAACTTAAGAACTGTACACTTTCTAACCAATACTATATTATGAATATTATAGTTTATGTGCATGGAGTTCTCAGGTGTCAGATACCTTAGTCGTCTGATAATTGGTCAAGTGTTTCTGACCAAGCAGACTCTTGGAATTACATAGCTTTAGGTTTTATTTTTAATGACTGACTACTATTTGAGTACCAAAGAATTGAATAGTAAAGCTTCCATAGTCTCCATTAGGATCAGCATTTTACCCACATGACATTGTTTTGATGCTGTACTGAAGAAAGTGGCTGAGTATAATATATAGTATAATATATATAATATAATATATATATAGTGCTGGCATAATTTTTCTGGTTGAAAAAATTCTAAGGGTTTTAGAGGTTTAAGTTATTAGAGCGTCAGGAGAGAATGCTCCTTATTTTGCAGGTTTGTAAAGTAATCCTTGATTAGTACTGCCTTGCAGTAATGCAAATAAAATAATTAACACTGAAGTACAAGGCTAAATAACCATAACATTGAAGATGGATACTTTGTTTCTAATGCCTAATATAATTTTTCTTGTTACAGAAAAAACCCAACATTATTTACACAACTCTTCCTTAGCCAATAGCTTCCACTTAAAAAGTAGCTGCATTATTTAAAAATTCCCTTGCTTATTATTTCTTTTAACCCATTTCTTTTGACTTTAAACCCAGGTTATGGTCCTATTGATTTGTAACCATGTTAATTTAAGTATATGAATATGGTTTATATTTGACATTTTTCTGTTAAAAGACCCAAAGATACCAAAACCTGCGCTGAATTGGAAAACGGAGAAAATTGGCTAAATTTTATGGTTCATAGGCAGCACGTTTAGGCAGACCATAGAGTCTAAGTAATGAAATAGTTACAAATTTTTTATAAAGTATACCAATTCTGATATTTGACTATAAAAAAATTTACGTTCTCATGTTTGAAATACATGTGTCCTTCAGGTATTACTTACAAAGTGCTCCTCTGCAGTTTGTTTACATGTTCTCAAATTTCCCTCCCTTATTTTTTCCCACATCTTTCATAGTCCTGACTGCCAGTGTTAAAACACTTCAGCACCATCAGAGATTCCAGATAGAGCTTGATGGTTTTCTTTAAAGTAGTAAAGAACTTGACAAGGTGGCAAGGTTTGATAAAGAACTCATTTGGGAACGTGTAGGTGTTGATTGTCAGTCAGAACAATAGTTTCTATATCTGGTGTGTAGATACCTGCAGTACCACTTGTATTATTATCACTCACTCATGTGGCGCTTGATTGTTACTGCCACAGGTCCTGGATTTATGATATTGCTGAGAGAATTTAGTAGGTGAAGGCCATGGGAAGCCTCTTATTTAAAAGCTTAGTAATGTTGAACAAAGGGGTCTAGTCAAAGTAGGAAGAAAATTAATATGTCTTGATTTTTTAATTGCTTTCCAGTTGTCTTACAGTGTATCCTTACCACAGTGTATAGTACATTTGCAGTGGATTTGAGAGGAAAAAAAAAAGGCAATTTTTAACCATCTGAGGGCTGAGACTTTTGGGAAGCAGTGAGTGCAAAACCCCTAACTTTTTTACCTTTTTTCTTTGTCTCTTTTTCTTTTCTTCTTCGTCTCTTTTTCTTCTTCGTCATGTCTTTTTTTTTTTTTTTTTTTTCATTGGTACGATAGATCCCATTTGTTCGTAAGGGCTACTCTTTGAGTTTGACTGCAATAACAGTTGCTTGACCTGAGTCATCCAGGGAGTACTACCAGTTCAGTGGTTTATGTCAGTATTTTTCTGAGTATTCTAGAACTGTTCCTTATTTCAGAAGAACATAATTGTATAGAAATGAAGAACATAATCCAGAATTGTCACGGCAGATAACCTCTCAGTACATGCAGCTTTCTTTCCTTGCTTTCCACAGCCAGTGCTGGCTAACTTTCTGAGAAGTCTTAGAGAAAAGTCAGTCTTTATTAGCCAGGAGAGCAGTGCAGAGTACAGTCACATGGGCAGAATAAAGAATTGGAAATCAGAGAAAACTGCGATCACTTTCAGTAATAATTTTGTACTTGTATTCACTGGTATCAGGTGAAATACTCAGACTAAAGTTGCTTTCAAATTGATGAAGTACTTTTAAACTGAAGTTAAGATTTTATTCATGAATCTCATGGACGTTTAGCACATACTGCTCCCCAAATTTTTGTTCTGGTCTTCCAACAGCCATTTGGAAGGGAAAATACTGTCAGTTTTGGGGAAGGGGAAAAGAGCAACTCCCTGATGGTGTTCCAGAGCAAATGTTCTGAAGGGCATGGACAATTATGATAATTTCAGATTATAGGTTTTACTATTCAGCATCATACCTTTGTCTGTCCTGAAGCTGCAGCTGATGTCTGAACTGTGAGAAGGAAGGTGTAAATTGTTGTGATGACATTGGAAAAGAACAAAGGAGAACAAAAGCCTTTAAAATATATGCAGTAGTGAATAAAGATTTACAATGGACTATTACATGTGGTTGTTTCCAAGACATTAATTTAATTGGTTTTCTTCAGGTGTAAATAAAAATGTGGCCTTCTGTTAAATGTAGGGTAGCCTCATATCACCTACTCGTGCATAAAACCACTCCAATGTCTAGAGGCCTTACCTTCATGTCAGCTGGTTAATTCTTTAGGAAGTTTGTCTTGCATCTGGACCCTTTTATATTTGGGGCAAGGTACACTCAGTCTGTTGTTTGTGTATCTTCTCATAGTAATTCTTTTGAAACGTATGTAAAGGGATGCAGGAAAAAAATAATTTTGGTGGGATTGTTAAGCAGTGATTCCCACCAGAGCTGTGTGGTAGTAACAAGCACTATATCAAACTGAATACTATGGCAGTCTCTTTTCTCCTCACAGTAATTAAAGGGCATAATCATATTTTTATGGAAATGCTCACATTTTTACTATTGACATAAAGAAAAAGTCCTTGATTATTTTTTTAAAGACAAATTTGAGCATCAAATCTGAGTATGTCACCTTACAAAATATTTTTTTGGATAATTGACTGCTGGGATTTTCACAGGCAATATATCTGGACAGCTACATTGGTTCAGTGTTCTCCAAGATCAGTTGTAATGCTACCATGGAACTGCTGGATCAAGAAAGAATGTCTATGTTCAACAAAATGACTTTAAATGATTCGTTTAAAAAATCATGCAAGAGCAGTAACATTTTACATTTCCTATTGTTAAATCTTTGAGCTGACTAGGCATTTCCTATGTTTGAAAGTTTTCTGCTAATATAATTGAGTCTACTGTTTCTCCAAGAGAAATGTCTCCTAATATTTTGTTGTCTCTCTTGTCATGATGGAAAATATGCAAACTACTGTTAAGTGACAATGGTTTTATTTGAACTTTTTATAAGTCAGCACATATAGACGACATTTGAAGGATCTGGTGTGGAAATCTGGACCTGACTCTGCATTCATTACATACTGAAAAGTACTGTTGGTTGAATTTGTTAGGAGGTTGTGATAAAACAGGAATAAAGAATTAAGAGCTAAAAGTGGAACCACGCAAGGGTCTGTATAATCGTCCACACACAATTCAAATGTGAGTGCAACTGTTTTGCAAAATGTTCTGACTCTTATGTTTGTTACCTTATGATGTTTGCAATTGCATGGATTTTCTTGCCAGATAAAATTGGAGTTGATTCTTGTTAGAAGGCAAAAATTAGAAATGAAAAAACTCAAAATGAACACGTCCCTGTTACAGACCCTAAAATGAGTGCCAGCTCTGTAATAACTTCATGACAATTCTTCTTACAGACAGCAGAGAGCAGCAGTGTGATGACCTGAAGCAGAAGGAATGATGTTAAGGAATACTGAAAGTAACTGAAAAGTTAAATATTTTTTTTTAAAGAATCGATTATTACTTTTATACTGGTACAATTTTTTTGAGAGCCTTTCGCAAAAGAAGTTAAAAGATTGTGAAAAGAATTACATTAACAATAAAATAACCACATGGAAATAATTTTCAAGAAGGCTGTTTGCATACAGTAAAAAAAGGAAAAGCAGAGGGTGGGCAACTGAGTGCAAAAGGAAAATGAAGGATGGACTAGTGACTGAGCTGTGTATGGAACTGTCAATAGTGATGATATAGTGTAATTAAGAGCAGAAGATAAACATTAGCTCTCAGACTACAGTTTAAAGAATAATTTTACTTGAACGCATACTAATCTGAAAGTTGAATTCAATGAAGTTAATCCTCAGAAATCATTAGCAAGGTGTCCTAGTAGTTTACAAATCAGTATTTTTGTTCGTCTTAGGAGTTCATAGGTACAGATCAAACCACATTAAAACATTCAGGATGTAAGTTGTCATGTAAACTACGAAATAATGTTTCGGAGGACTTGCAAAGAGTTTCTTTCATCTATCTCATTTCCTCATTTGATATTTTATTAAAGCAAAACCAACATTTGCAGTTTTGTTTTTCATCAGAGACTGTGGTTTACCCTCCATTATTTTCCGTAGTAAAAGCAGGATATAGACTTTTGTGAGTAATGAGCAGATATAAATACCTATGAGTCAGATAAATTATGCTGTATCCCTTCATTCCAGAGAAACTGCTACAGTGAAGGATGTCAGCAGATGCTGTTGCCCTGGTGATTGCTCATTTGAGTCTGGATTGCACCAGGTCTGCATTCCTCACTTCTCCTTAGATGTTTGCATTGATGTATACAACTCAGATGAACAAAGGCTACAAATTAAATGCAAGCAAATAGAACAGTATATATTCAGTATATCTGTGATGTGTTGGAAATGGCATATGGTTAATAAGGAATATGAGTAAGAGATTGCACCAGAATAATACATTATAGCTGTTAGAGGAAATCTTAGAAATATAACTCTTGCATATGGTACCAGTTTGGTCATCTCTTTGTAGTGTTAATCATCTTAATATAGAACAAAACATAGAGGCGTAAAATTTCAAGTCTGCCAAGCTATTCCGAGTGCCTGAGTGTGTGTGCACCATCTTTTTTTCCTTTCCTACTGTAGGCCACAAGACCTGATCTGAAGAGTGCTGAATTAAAAATAAAAGCTGCTACATTCCACAAATTACCCTCAGAGCTCTGAAAAAATATTGTTAATATCATAATTTTCATTCTGAGATTTTTTTTTTAAGTTAAGCATCATTCGTTTTGAAAGCTTGTGATCCCTTAGCTATCAGTTATTTGTGTTTTTGAATTGGTGCTTTGATAATAGAGACTATTCTTAATGCTTTTGTGACCCTCCTTTCTGAGTTTCATGTACGTCTCGAGATATTCCATGTTTCTAGGATTCTTCCTTTTTTGTAGAGCCTTAACATTTTTTGAGCCTGGGAAAGCCTGACTTAAATTCTAGAACGAACTTTTATGCAGCAAGTTGCTTTTCAAAAAGATGAGATCCTGAAACTTTTTACTTTACTATTATGTAAATTCATGCTCTTATGCCAACTGTTTGAACTTGTATTTTCCACACAGTGGTTGGTAATACAGAAAGCTTAAACCACGTCTAGAAAAATCAATACTTAAATAATTTTGGCTCTGCCCTCTACACTCTCAAATCCTGCAGTCGCTGCATCAGCAGAATATATTGAACATAATCCTTTTAATGCATTCACTGCCCACATATGTCAACACCTGCATCTACCAGCTGACTGAAGTCAGTATGACTTCTCCAATACAGCTTTTCATAAATAAGAATTCTTTAATGATTTTGTCTATTTGTAGACCTGATTTGACTGATAGGCTTAAGTGATTTAAGGTCAGTAACAGTGCACTTTCTGAGCAGTTTGTATGATGCTTTTTCTGTTCAAATGCTTATTGACTGCGTTGAGGGGAAAACAACTTGCTAATCGGTGCACATTTAGTAATATAAATGATTCAATGTTCCTAAAACCACAATAGCTTTTTATAGCAAGGAGTGGGTTTGGGGATGTTGAACCTTCAGGTAGCATTAAAATCACATGGATGAAGATGGACTTTCCTATGTCTCCTTTTATTTTGTCCTTTCTGAAATTGCTTCTTGGACTTCTGTGCAGTTCAGTTCATCAATGAATTGTTTGTATGAAATAAATGTCTGGCTGCAACATTATTTTTAGAAAGTTAATATTATAATCACGCATAATTGTCAGTATTACCAACTAGGTCTCTACTTTTCCGTAGTTGTGGTCCACTCACGCAAGACTCCTGACTCCTTAGAACTTACCTGTTTTGCTTTCAGTTGCCAGAACTGCCATCTTTGGACATTAAATCCACTTTTAAATCATAAGCTTCCAAATAGCTGAAAGGGAGTATCACCGTCAATGCAACTTATGAAAATGATGATAAAAAAGTGAGCTTCAGTACTTTATTTTTGTGTACCTTCTGTCTTTCATGAGGAGAAAACAAGTTGTTGATAAAGTCCCATGTTTGCAATGGAGATTGTACATCCTTAAGTTCTTTTATAGCGTTTTGAAAGGCAAAAGAGAAGTGCCCAAAAGCAAAAATCCCAAATCAAATGTGGTAAATGGAAAACTAAATTTCCACCAATGCAGAAGCTTCTCTTCCAGAGCACCCATCAAATTTTCCATTATAAGGGAGGATGTAAGGATACTGTGAATGGCTGGGCAACTTTGGGAAAAACCATGTTACCTTGCTGGCTGTTAGGAAGTCTACGCAAATCTCTCTGGATGGTGTTCAGTTTTGTCTCAATATATCTGAAATCAGGGGTGACAGCATGTATAATTAGTTATACCTAATTTGTCACAACCTTTGTTTTAAGTGACTTTACTGTAGTAAATATTGTCCAATATCAGCATTCCTTCATCAATGCAAATTTTCTGTCATTTAACTCACTATTACAGGATAATTATTCCCATAGAAGCATCAGTCATGCAGGCTTGGTAGAGCATTATAATCATAAAGAAATCAAAATAGGCTCTTTATTCTTAATTCCATTTGAATCACAGAAAATGCTTAAAGCAGTCTGTAAATGGATTTTTTTGTGTGTGTTTTTCTAGCTGTAACATTTCTTAATCAGAAGTACAGAAAGAAACTGAGGGGAGAAAAGTCCAACAAAATTATATAACAGCATATAATAAAAGTATCTTCTCTATTTTGTCAGCAGCAATTTCTTTATGGTTGATGGCACACTCCTGATCATCAAGTTCTTGAACTTTATTTTATGTTTGAATGTGTTGATTTATTTTACTCCAAAATCATCTCTGTGGTAGGTGTTAGCTGATTAGGTTTTAATTTTGAAAAGACTTATTAAGCTCCTTTTCAGGAGACAGCCACTAATGTAGTTCTTTTGTCTTGCACTACAAAGGAGTATGACAAAACTAGAAATGTGGCAGGTAGCTGAGAATGGGTCTGGTGTGACAACGACCTTATTCTGATGCTGAATAAATTGTATTCTGCTAGGGAGAGCTCAAGATGAGTAATCCCAAAACAAGAACTAGACTCTGATTTATAACGTAATGCAGCAAGAATGTCTCTACAAGCAGGAGGAATTTAATGCCCGCCATATGTAATCTGATTTTTTTTTCCCTATTGTTTCCTTGCTCAAAATCTCCATGTTTAGGTGAGAATCTTGTGTTCAGTTGCAAAACTAAAACTTATTTCAGTTGCAATTCATATGCGAATGTTAATTTTCATCTTTAGTTTGTAAATTAGTCCATTTATGGAAGGGAAACAAGAAAGAGATATTGAATCATACTGTGGTGGGTTGACCTTAGCTAGGTGACAGGTATCCACCAAAGTGCTCTATCACTTCACTTCCTCAACTCGATGGGGGAGAAAAAAATATGATGATAGGCTCATGGGTTGAGATAAGGACAGGTAGATTACTACTCAATTACCATCATGGAGAAAACAGACTTGGAGAAAATAATTTAGTTTATTAGCAGTCAAATCAGAGTAGGGTAATGCAAAATAAAAACTAAACCTTAAACCACCTTCCCCTCACCCTTTCCTTCTTCCCAAGATCAACTTCACTCCTGATTTCTCTACCACCTCCTCCTGAGTGACATGGTGTCAGTCAGTAGATGCAGCTCTGATGCATCAGAACTAATATTTTCCATTAAGTATTCTGTTTTTACCTTCTTCCTGCCTGCATAAGACTGCTCTTGTTTTGTAAATGGAAAAGCTCATTAAATACAATGGGAACTTTGGCATCAACATGATTATTCTAACAGTTTATTGGTGTAGTGCATTATGAAGAGTAAGGCAGACAGAAATCATAGAGCTAATTTAGGACCTATTCTGGTTTTCTAATTGGTTGTGTGTGTGCTCTCCTTGAAATCATTGAGAGATTTTAGTATTAAATGAAACTTTATTACAAGTAAAATGGAAGGTTTATTGTGTTTTTAGCAATATTATTCCACTGTTAGAGTTTGAAATATGCTATGTTCAACCTTTGAAAAGTGAAGAATCGTAGCATTCATCAAAATTTTTTGTGCTAAACTGAAAACTTAAAAGGCAAGTAAATTTTGACTCTGCCAATATGACTAGATGACTAGAGCATTTTGTTTAAATGAGTAGACAACTTTGATCTCATTGGAAGAGGGGCAGAAATCAATGTGCATCTTGGTTTGTTTTTTTTTTTTGTGAAATGTGTAAGAAAGATCGGATAAACAGATAAATCAGAATGCATTAACACCTCTGTGTACTATATGCTTCTGCATCTACCTCTCTAATACCCTGTGATAATTGACCTGTCTTAAGTCAGCTCAGATGAAAAGTTTCCTTTTTTGCAGGTGGGGATAGGTGTACATAAGGAAACCTACCCATTAGGTGTTAGCATAACCATTGCAGAATTAGCACAGGAGCATACAGACAACTCTCAAAAGCCGAGCCCTTGGCCACAGAGAGATAAAGAAAACCCAAGCACAGACAAAGCAAATTAAAGGCTAGGAACAGTGAAGGGTTTTTGACTAGTTTTTCAAATAGATTTCTAGAGGCAAAAAGTATTTGCCTCTGAGATATGATTATGATTTTTTAACTCTTGAATTTTTCATCAGAATAATGATTTGCTTTTAATGTATTTCTAGATTATTAGTAATGTAGGTGAGATGATCAGATGTGACTATGGTAGGGGTTTTTTGAGAGAGAATAGGGTTACTAATCCTATAAAAACAGTCTCCTACGATCCAGTTTTCTGAAAAAAATGTGAAAATGACGTATCAGGACCATAATTATGTATTCAGAACTTCTCCATAAGGATTCAAGAACGCATTTAACTGTCCTTCTAGTTCCTACTTAAAACACTTCTGATGTAGGCAAAATGTTATAGAAGCAGAGAAGCAGAAAATGCAGTTAAACCAACTGTTCTTACTTGAAAAGTATTGACAGACCTAGTCAATTGCCAGGCCCATGACATGATCCTGGTCATCAAGGGCTAAGAGGAAGAGATTAGAATACAAGAAAGGTCACCATAAACTTCTGGGAATCAGTGAAGTTGAGTGGAACCTGCACATACAGGTTCCATACAACATACACATACAGTGTAAGGAAGAAGGGGGTTCAGAAGTAAATTAGCCCAGAGGTTGTAGGTCAGTTTCAGTTGTGGACCATAAGGTAGGGCAGGGGACTGATGGAAAGAGGGTCTCCCTGCCTATGTCACTCAGATGTGATTTTGCAGAAACATTAGTGTGGTGCTCACTTGGTACAATGCTGTCTGATTTTCTTCTCAGGTACATATTCATTTATGGAATGGATTTTTTCTGTAAATATATGTTAGAAAGAGCTGAAACATTTTGTCTCCTGGATTTTTTTTGGTCAGAAATTATGCTGATTAATAGTGTTCATAAAAGGGCAGGATCACAGGCACAGCTGTTTCTGAAAATCACTGAAGTTATAAAACTGTTAATTCTCAGTGGTATCATTAAAATAAAAATATTTTATGCAAATGTTTAACTTTGCAGATAATTATTCAGATTGTGGGAGTTATATTACTGCCTTTTTAGAGACATTTGCGCTCTCTGTCATATTGGCCATTTCCATTTGACTCTGTCAGAACTCATAGATGTGCTCCATGCCAAAAAGCAGTATCTAGCTTTAAATTTTAGTTCCTTTACTTGATTATATAACAGGACAGGACCAGCAACTAAATTTTGAACTGACATTAAGATAAAATGAGTGCAATACTGAAAACTTCAAGTGTTCACATTTATGTTCAGCTCACAGAACTGTTCTCTATTCAAATAAAAGATAGAAAATAGATGACTAAAAGCCAACATTGTGAGCAGGACTATTGTCTTTTGCTATTCGTGGACTGCCTAAGTAACCAGTAAACAATTTGGCATATCCCTTACTTTTTCATAACTCAAAGACACTAGAGTTCTGTGTGGTAGCATTACAAACTCAATGATATAGCATTTCAAATTAGTAAACTGATTCACTACAAGCATGTTATCTGAATTTGGTAAAAACAGCAAAACTGACAAGTAAAATTAATCTCTTTTGTGATTGTTTTTGATACAATGAACTGTACTGTGAACCAGATTTGTCTCAGTATCTGGAAACAGAGCCTGGTGGATGCTATTGAATTAATGGATAATGATTAAAGCCTTTAGAGATTAAGACTATCTTCCTGTTTGATAGCATTTGTTTCCCTCGTTTTGAAAGCTCATGATACTGTTTTCTATTCCTGAAAATAATAAGAATGTTGCTAGTGGAACACACTCACATAACTTCAAACCCAATTTATTTACCAATCTGTCTTTGTCTTTGTTTTTGTTTTGTTTTGTTTTTAACACAATCTTAGTCATGTATTTGTCATATTTCATGGCAGTATGAAAAGCCACATCTTCTTTGTGGTGTTTCTGTCTTCCTCATCTTATAAGCATTAAAAGAGCCCTCTGGCTAGATTATTAGGTGATCTTTATTCCCATTTCATTATATCAGTGAAAGAAAACAAACATTATTTTGAAAGTGTAATTGAACTTAAAAAGAAATCTCATTATGCTACACAGTAAATGGGCACAAACCACTTAAATTTTATTTTGAATGAGTTAAATTTTTTAATATAGGACTGTTTCAGGTACAGTAGGCTACAAAATAGATGAAGTTAAGCAAGGCATAATTTGTTATCTATTATAATAGCTTTCACTATGTAGCAGGTCAGAATAAGTTCTGTAGTTTTAAATTAGTGTTTTGGACATTAACTACTGTTTTCTGTCAGGATCATGATAATTTTTTAAGCTTTAAGCAAGCTATAGAGAGAGTTTTAAGGCAATGCAAATAAGCTGCTCAAATTATTAAAATTTAAGTTTTGCCATTAGCAGAGAAGCAACAGAAGAATTCATGAGCTATCAAAAAAGAACATTTGTACAAGGTACAAAATATTCCAAAAAGCAGATTGCACTCATTATGTATTTCATCAGTAAGCACTGTTGGTACACTTCTGCATTTCAGAGCCAAGTGAAGTTCAATGCCAATAGAAGGTCATCGGAGAATGAATGGATTCCAACACTACTATTACTTTATGAGCTATTGCTCATTTTACCACTTCAGTGTTGGGAGAGATAAATTTTATAATCCTGAAGTTATTTGGATTAGCTGCTTAGAACCTTTTTGTAAATTATAATACTCTAAAGCACCTCATTTTTACGTTTTTGTGCTAGGAAGAACTTATCGAACAAAAACACTGCATATTGTACATGTGCCAAAGTAGCTCATGGGAGGTTTGAATATCTCTGAGTGGCATGGTGCCAGTGACATCTTGAGCTGACTGTGTTGTCTTAAGGTAACAATCTAGAAACACTTATTAAACTTAAAAAAAAATAAAATCTTGAGTATATAAAACTCTTCCTATTTATAAGCAAAATAAAGAGAGGATATATTAGTGCAGTGGGACAATAAGTATGAGATGATGCGACTGCCTGCTTAACTCTTTTCACCTAACGTATTTGAAAGATGAAATGAGTGATAAAGACCCAATTGCATACACATAGAACATGTCTTCTCTGGGTCTAGTTGAATCTTCTCTAGGTGACTTTGTTTTGAAATAGGAATAATAATCTTGCACAGTAGGGAAGGTGCATGGAGATTGTTGGTTATGGGGTATTATGTAGTTGAGAGTTATAGAAACAATTTATTTACTGAAATTAAAATTGGTACCATTGTAACTATATTACTTTGCCTCCAGTATTTATAAGTTATCAATTAAGCCCAGTGGCACTGGTAATGAGTCACCAAATACTAACAGTTGCAAGTGCAGGATAAACATTGGTTAGCAAAGGAAGAGGTACTTTTTAAACTAGAAGCATTTAGGTCCCAAATGGAAAGTTATGGACTGCACAAGTTTTTCTGAAAAATTTGTGTGGAAAATAAATAAGGCTTGGAGCTTTACTGACCTCTCTCCAGTTGTCAGCCAGTGGTGATGGCAAAATCAAACGAGATTTTTCTGAGGCTTTTTTTATGTTTTTACAAATCCAAACCAGATCATGTGAATTTCTGGGTTATTTTTTACTATAAAGCTATGGAACAGTTCCAAAGAGGTATGTACAGCCCAGCATTGCTTTTCAAGCATGGAATTACATGGGCTTCACTAGCATTGTGACAGACCTATTCTCATAGAAATCTCATCCCGTATGCATGACAAGATCTCCATTCAATGACAGAGGTGCAGTGTTTGGCAGATACAGATTAGATATTAATTACCTGGACACTGGAATTACTATTGATGTCAGCTCAAGCTATTTCTGGCAGCTGGATTGAACTAAGAGAGCCATCTCCTAGATCCCTGTGGTGGGCACCTATCCATGAGCATATATTTGCTTCTTAATGCATTTCACAGGGAGAAAAGCCCTCGTTGAGAAGCTCAATGATTTATCTTAAGGAGAATGTGTATGCTAAGAATAAGTTACCATATTTTAGTACTACAAGAGAAAGAGTGTAGTCTTTATGAAGTATTATGCTGCTGATCATAAGTACTAAGCAGAATCTTTAATTATTTTTTTAATACTTTTTTTTTGGCAGTGTCAAATTTAGGCATTCAGAAGGTATCAGATTTTTTAAAAAATACTAAATTTAAGACATTACATTGGTAGAACTTTATCCTTGATTTTTGGTGCTGGATGATTTCTCTTTCAAGCTTTTCTTTGTACTTGAAGTGTAGAGATGGAAATTTTTTACTTAATGAAAGCTTAAATCCAAAGGTCATAACGTGATTCCAGTTGTCAGGATTTTCAAACGTGTGCAGGTAATAAACTCCTTATGGTAAAGTGGCATGGTCAGTTACTACCAGACAACTAATAGAAATTCCAGTGTGACAAGGACAACAAAACTGTCATAAATAACTATGCCTGTAGACATTTTTGTATCAGAAGGCCTGATAAAACACCCACTGAAGCTCACAGTAGTCATAAAAGACTATGACTTGATTCTTGGAGAATCTAAATTCACTTTTCTTTCAGTGACTTCAGCAGCATTGTACTGAAACAAAAGCTGTGAAAGGGACTGTATTCTGTAGTATAGTTAGCACAGAAAATTGCATGAAAAATGGATGAAAAAGAAACATGTTAAATAGTTCTCAATAGAGGATTTATCCAATGCTTGGAATGGCATTACTTCCACTTATTACCTCTAGATAATATAATGGAAGCAACATCATGACTCTGAGGAAAGAAATGACCAAAAAATAGGAAACCCAAGCTACTTCTGGCCTCACACTGTCAGCTTTTTGACTTGAGATCACATGAAAAGGAACAAAACAAATAGAGAAGCAAAGGGGCATTGGTAGTTATGCCTTAGTCCAGCCAAATGACATCTATTTCTTTATTCCCTGTAATACTAAAGTAAGATTATTCTTCAGGTGGCAAGAGTTCTCCATAGCTTTCTGCAGAATTGTCATTGCTAGATTTTTCTTTATAGCAAATTCAATGCCATCGTGAAACATTCTCAACCTTGAAAAGCTGAGGAGCATCAGTACATCTTCTTGAAACCTAATGTTCTTCCCCTCATCTCAGCATATCCTTTTGGCTAGTTTAGGAGCTTTCTACTCAGTATTGTGCTTTTAAGGAGTCTCATGGTTCATGCATTTATGAGAGTCTTGGCTGCCCTACTGTAAATACCAGTTGATAGCGCAGTACCTAAATACCTATTACATTTTCTGAATCTAACCTTAAATGTCTTACTGTCACACCTCCCAGCACAAATCTTGCAAACTTTTCTTGATTCTTTCTAAGGCAAAGACCCTAATTAGTGTCAAACTAAAATAGGCTGCAGAATTTTACTCTTTATTATTTGTCAGATATTTCTTGACAGCCTGGAATTTGCACTAACCTCTGTTTGATCTTTCACACACTGACAACCTCAAACTGGAAGTTTGGTAAAGAGTGCCAGTGTATCTTGCATATTAACATCTAAGTTAAACTGACTTTTTAAAAAGCATTTCAATAGCATTTGGCACCAAATAACTTTAATGGTGATAATTGTGTGTTCTTATTGGAATTATTATTCCCGATCATATCAATCGGCATATCATTTGGCATGGTCAGTGTTTCTTGAAATCTCTATGGAAAAAGCTACAGGTTCAATTATACCTGCACATTATATTTCAGGAATGTTTAATTAAGTCACACATTTCTCAGAGGTAATCTTTTGGCATATTCAGGTCACACATGCATTTTATTGGGCTATAGCTGAACACAAGAAGATGGGATGGACGGAATGGTACAATACAATTTCTATTATATGTATTTCAGTGTTAGAAAGGAAGTTCTTCCTTCTGGACTAACACCTGTCCACTGTGAACTGTCGTGTACTACAACAGGAAAGAAATATTTCCTCTTTCTGTTTATGAAGTAGCTCGATCTTGGTCAGCACATGTTGAGGGCAGAGCTACTACTCTGTTTCTTCTCTGGAATGTGGCTATAGCAAGTAGTAGGGCATAATTAGTGGGTGTTTAGACTGTATAGAAAAATAAATGCAAAAAGTAGTTTTCTTTGAACACAGTATTGCCTACTTCAACCTTGCAGCTGTATGTAGCAACAGCACTATCTTTACACCATTCTTGACTTGACATAATGCTCAGGCGGGATCATAGTCTATCTGGGAGTATATTACCATGTTTAGAATGCTAAAATACCTCTACATTCTATACTGCTGTTTCCTCTGGAGGTGGTCATCATAGTTTTCGGATTCTTGCGAAATTTGAACTTACTGTCTTTTTCTCAGACAAATTAGCAGTGGTTACAACTGAAGAAAGACTGCACGCCATGACATGGCAATTCTGAGAGATAATTAAGAAGCAGAATAGAAAAATATTACTGAAGGATGAAGACAGTAAGCTACATGATAACTTAAAGCAAAAATGCTGAAACTCACTTCTATATGTGGCTGTATTTTTGTGTTGTGTTATGCTACAGAAATTGTAGTCATCTCACAAAATATCCATTTTTTTTTTTCTTTTTTTTTTTCACCCCAGGAGATCACCATTGTAAGAATTTGAGCCAGGAGGGATTCTGAGAGCTTACTTTATTCCAACTGTTCAACCATCTTCCTGAATGAGAATCGACTCTAAAGCATTCTCTCAAAAGTTCTCTAACTTGTTCTTGGTACCTTGCACTGATGAGTGACTGAAAGAAGTGACCAATCCAAAGAGAATTTAATTCAAAATGATGAAGGATGTTCAGCCAGTTAACTTCAGGGCTTGATCTGATGTCGTTTGAAGTGAATAGGGAAGTGATTTTGATTCAACAGAAACTGCATTTTTATCACATAAAGTGCCAGTGCCCTCACTCTTGCTGCAGCCAGACATGCAGATTGCTGGGCAGCACAGAGCTGGCTAAGCTTCTCAAATACATTAACAGTCCTAGCTGTACCATGTCCCAGCCTCTGGCCAGCTGGATGAAGGGGACAGAACATTCATGTCATCCGGGGTACACAGATGGTGTTCTTTACTTTTTATTCCCTGTGCTTTTGCTGTCTGCTTACCTACTTTCAGGTTCATGTTCGTCATCTATTTATTTGTGTATGTAAAGTTATATTTCCTTGTTTTCTCCTCCCCTTTTATTTCCTCTAGTTGTTTTACATGGTGGCATATGTGGAATGCTGTGACTTTAATTACATGTTTAACATGCAAATTGATGAGATAAGCTTGGGAAAAGGCAGCAAAAAGCCAAGACACAAAGTCCTACAGTTTTGCATAGCCTTGACTGACTAGGGTACCTCCATCCAACAGGAATAGAAACCCTTGATGTTGGTACATGGATAACAAAGTGGTATGGTAGAAACATCACTTGCATAATTATGATTCAGCTTGTGTTGAAGAAAAAGCAGGTATTTCCAGCTTAATTACTGCCCTTGTCTCTGAGAGGTCTGCTTCTTCCAAATTCTTTTTCTCTTAAGAAATTCAGCTACAATGTAATTTAGGAGTGCGGAAAAATCAAGCATCGAAAATGTAAGTGCTGGAGGATATGCAGGCAGCAAAAGTATTTCATAAAGGTAAGCCGCATTAAATCATACTTTCCCTTCCCTTCACATCATCCAAAGTCATGAATTTACTAGGACAATCCAGTGGTGTAAATAAGTGTTTCTTTTATTTCCAGATTAGAAAATGAAATTCAGAGTTTAAGGGAGTTAGTGGTTTACAGGTCATGAGTAATGCTTCCTAGACACAGATATTATCCACAATGTGTTTCAATATCAGTAGAAAACTCTGCTTTTACTCATTTTTCAGTCATGGGACTTTGTCTAAACTTATGGCATTCAATAGAAAATCAAATCCTATATAAAGCTAGAAATATGGTACAGTAAATATGACTTATTTTTTATTAAAACATTAGTATATTGTTTTAAAAAGTGCAGGCCTTTATTCAGGCTGCTAGAGCCATGTTGAAATCCTTAAAGCATTCCCACAGCAGTAATTGCACACATCTGATGCCAATGATACCAAACTTTGATAGAATCCGTAGCTTTGTTTTTGCTGGAGATATATCATATTCATTGCTGCAGTGAATCAAAACAAAGACTTCTGTAATACTTTTCCATGTTATATTTAAATCTTGTGCTCAGAGTCCAAAGAGTCCTGTCAGCAGCAGAGCTAGAAAGTGAATTTGTATTTCTATCTGGATAACCATCCCTTTAGGTTTATGGTTCTCCTTTTTAAGAGCTGCTAAGTATGCTGCACTTGCCTGAGCTATATGGACTTCCTCATTAGGCTGATGAACTTCAAAGCATTTCAAGTGCCTTCCAAGTATGGAGGACACATAATGCATTTCAGTTGAAGTTAAGGGTAAAAAGAACATTTTTTGGAACACAACGTTCCAAATCGTTCATTTCTTTTTCAACTAAAAGAATATGTAATTTTTCCTCTAGCAAGCCACTTTTTCCTCTTGCCATTTCTGATCTGTAAAATTAAGTTTTACTTCAGTGAAGGCCTTTACTGACCTCATGTGTACCGGATTTTCCTCTGTGGAGGTCAGAAGAGGTACGTAGCCTATAAATGAATTCTGGCCACATTTTACTGCAGTGATATTTAGCAGTATTTCCTCAATTCTTTAATTTTTGTGTCTCTAAGTTCCATTTTGTTGTGGTTTAACCATAACCTGTACAATTCCTACTGGAATTTTAAGTTAATTTTTCAGTTACACAGAACATGTGTTTGGTTTTATTAGAGTTAACCTGTAAAAGATGTTCCACAGAAAGCCTCTTATTTTTTTTTCAGTAAATCTTGACCTGAAAACAGATTATTTTATGGCAGAAAGTGTACTGAATGGCCTGAAATGCAGCCATCTCAAAGCCATTTCAGGTTTGAGTCCAAATACAATGTAGGACCTAGCAGAGTATATTTCCACATGGTATACAAAATTCTATCTTCAGACTAACTAAGAGAAATACTAGGAGTATCTTTGAAATCACACAGCTCTGCTAGTCCTAGTGACAGGAAGTAGGACTTTTCACAGAGGAAACAAAGCTGAGTGAGAGGCACACGTTTCCTCTGTGAATTCCTTTCAGTTTAGTTCTATGTTTGAAATCCTCATATTAATGTATTATCATTTTGAGAATTCCTCCCTTGAGAATTCCTTCCTACTGTGGTTGTGCTGTGCATATTGGTGAGAATCTTGACTGTGTCTGTAGATACTAGCAAGATGGCAAGTGATACAAAACTGGTGTGTAACACACTGGGATGGGGGAAATTGAAATTAAATACCTGGATTAGTGCAGTGTCCTATTTGATTCATGGAACACTGCTGTCTACAGTCTTTTTACTTCCTTAGTTTTGTTAAGGGCTGATTTTAATTTAAAAATTTTGCAAATTTTGCAATATAAACTGAAATGATGCACACAGAGAACACCAGTGTTCTCAGTACATGGGAGTATTCTCTGTATTACTTGCAAAATTGGAGCTTGTTATGTTATTTACCTCTGGAAATCATCCTTTCTGCATTCCTTTTTCTCAAGCGGCAGCTTCTCTATAACCGTGTTGCCTGGAGTATTAAGATATGAAAAGGTAATCCTGTAACAGTTGGGATTCAGTAGTTATACAGAAAAAGGAGAGAAAAAAATAAAATCCTACTATGCTCAGAGAAAAGCCCAAACCCTATAATTAAGATAACACTCCATTTGACAACTGAA
Source organism: Podargus strigoides (assembly GCA_028020825.1). NCBI lineage: Eukaryota > Metazoa > Chordata > Aves > Caprimulgiformes > Podargidae > Podargus > Podargus strigoides. Next base: position 13,047,104 of record CM051631.1, read on the forward strand.
CAGGAGCCAGACCTTCAGTCATTTTGGAGCTGGTGTATTTATACCAATTATTTGAAATCTCTTCAGTTGCCAGATATTGTTGCTCTTCAGTCTGGCAGGACACCAGTGATGCTGATCTGTGATCCAACCAAACAGGAAGAATAAATTAACAGTGGTGTAACTGGTACATTCTCAATATATCAGAATTAACCACAAGTGCAAATAAGACCATCATGAGATCATGACTGTGTCTGCAGAGCATACCATGTTTAAGGTACTCTTTACTGAATGAGAACATGGAAGGGCTTCAGGATGATAAGACTGATTGCTTCTCATATTCTAAGAGAAATATTTTTAAAAGTGATAAAATCTCTATTTTATTCATGTTATAAGTTCATACCTTGAGTTTTCCAACTCAGAGAACAAGGTTTTCTGACCAAATTCCCAATTTGTGCTGAATTTTTACGTATCGCTACCGTTTATTGTTGAATGTACAATGCCAGGTATATCACACTTGGAACATTGTTCTGCATAGAAATCTTGCTGTTTTTTCTGCAGCTGAAATACTGGGTTTGTAACCTGGATATGTACTTGACAACTGTTGATTTTTAATTAAGCTTCTATACCAGGATATGAATTTCCCTGTAAAAGCTCTTTAAAAAAATCCTAAATTCCTCTCTCTTAATAGCATGGAAATCTCCCATGAAATAAATCTCTGATTGTCATCCAGACTGGTACTGGGGAGAGAAAGGGGGGAGACTGAGAACTTTTCAAGTACTTTGATGAAATTCCATTGTATGTAACAAACTTTAAACTTCTAAATACTCTCAGACTGGTTTTGTTGCTTGATACTTAGTTTCATTCAAAATTGTTTGTTCACATACATTTTTGAAATTGATGGGATGAAACTTCATAAATACCATCACTGTCAAATGTTTTCTGTAATGGATTGCAAACTGATTTCATTTTCCATTGTTCTCCTTTCTTTGCTAGTAACTAACAAGCCACATAAGCAGTGAGCTCATTGACTGGTTTCCTTACTATGAATCATAAATATGAAGTCCTTAACATAAGCACATTTTGTCCTAGTTTGTGAAGTTGTTTTCTACAGAAAAATGAAGTGCATGTTTTTAAGCAACATAACAATAAAATCAGATGGAAATCTTATTATCTGCAGATTTGTAGGGGGAGCCCTATGTCTGAGCCTAATACAATTTCACGTAAAAGCACAATGTTGTTTTTTATTTAAATGAATGGGTTTGGTATGCCCAGAAGAAAACATTTCATTATGGCTTTGTCCTTTGCAGTCAAGCAACTCAATTCATTTAGGTTTTGTGTGTTTAGATAGTGTAGTCTGATTTTATTTTTTTTTTTTTTGATTGATGTTGGAGACATTGAGTCATTCTTTTGATGATAAATGTTCTTAAAAAGAAAAACTGAACTTATTTTAAAACTTGATTTTTAAATATATGAATCATAATCTTCTTACTGATGGATGCTGAGAAAATTGAGGTTGGTGTGATTTGGAATAAATACAGAGCTAAATCGTGTATGGAAAGACGTTTCAATGTACAATCGTGTTGTCCTTTCCCACATTCTTATTTGGAGTGGCATTGCCTTTCAAGCTAAATACATAAAGTAGCACTCACTATAAAAAGTTTTCACAGCCCTGCTTTAGGGAACTGGAAGGTTTATTTATATGTTATATCTCAAAATATGAGGCTGGAGCCCAGCCATCTGTGGTTAACTGTGCATTAAGGAGACTGCTGCCAATACAAGTGTACAAGAAGACAAGATGAGTTGGAAATTATCTGCTAGAAATAAGATAGAAGCACAGATTTGATATAACTAGAGCCTTGGATTACAGGAGTGTGTTAAGTTTCCATTACTTATAAGCTTGTTCTGTAATATTTCCCTACTTTAAACCCCCTGTAGCTCTCAAAGGATTTTTTCCCACATCCCCTTCCTCCAGCCAAATAATCACCAAATAAATGGAGCTTTGCACTATATTGAGAGTCAGTTGACAGAGTGAGCAGTGAAAAAACTAATATCTAGCATTGGACATATCCCCATGTGCAGAGAAGGTAAATAGTATGTTTTTTACGTCACTTTGAAGGTCTGCAGCAACTGCATTCAAGTCAAGGAGATTGTGGCTGAAAAACACTGTGAGAATGGACACTCTGCAGAGATGCCAACACCTCGTGAGTCACTAGGGGCTGTGTGGTGCCATCCTCTTCTCTGGCTGAAACAGGAATCACGATTTGTGTGCATGTCTGGGCACTGTTTGTCATAAGATTCTGGTGACACATTGATGGCTACTGAAGTTTGGAAAAGCACTGGGGTTAGATGTTTTCTAGTGCAGGGTCGTAGCATTTTACTGAGGAGAGGATCTGCAGTACCTTGATACGTACATATATAGACTAGGATGGCATATGCTTGTTTTAGATTCCTGTTCAAAATGGGAAGTGTAGAAATACTTTAAGATGTTTAAATCTATTCTGCATATTCTCTGCCATATGGTAACTATTTTTATGACTTGTTTCTATTTTTTTAGTTTTTAGTGTTTTCAGCAAAACCTCTATGGCTGCTGGTAGAAACACCCTGCATTAGTAAAACTGATAGAAGAAAAAGGAGACACAAAGGCCACCAGCCTAAACTTACAGAAGTTGCTTAAACACAATGTGTAATTACCCACCTTAGTCATACGATATTTGTGCTCAGATAAAGTTGTAGTATACAAGTCTGGCAGTTAATTCCATGTATTCACAAAAAAGATGACCTGAGAAATCAAACAAAACATGGTTTATAATTTCCAATACTGCTCGTATTTTTAGTATACATTAGTTATTTCTTGATTTGTTCCTCACAGGTGACAGAAATTGGATGGTAGAAACCATTCAGGCAGAAATACTCTGATACATTGCCATAGTTAATTTCAAACTCATCAATGTGCCATACTTCTTTAATCTATTCATTGTTCTCTACTACAAGTTCCATTGCCCATCAATGATTTATTTTTCCTTAAGGTATCAAACAGCAAGATAGTGGTATTGAAGGAGAACTGTAAATGTAGACTCTAGGAAAGGAGGAGCTTAAAATTTGTATTTGAACCAAAATTAAAATTTTATGGGTGGGAGGGAGATGGGAAGGAGATGGATTTTTAGTTTTGCCTGCAGGTTAATTTTTCAAAGAAAAAAGGGCAAATTTCATTAGAAATTATTCCCCTGTGTTTCTGAAGATGAAGTACAGGAAAAGGCAATTTCTGGTTGACATTCATTTAGATTTGCTTTTCTTCTATATGCAGTGGTCATCTAAGTAGATTTGTGGGAATGTGTATGGAAAATATATTAGTTTGTGACTCCTGTGCATTGAGTCAGTGCATGACCTCTGCTTTACTTTTCCTCCTCTGTTGGAAAAGATGTTGAACATCTGAGGATTTCTTTTTCCCCTGCAAATTTACATGTCAATAAAACAGCATTATACACAGAGGAGCAACTAAGGAATGCAGAAGTTAATCTTAAGATTACACAGGACTGAAATGTAATTTTGGAAACTGCTGAGTTTCCTGGGTAATTCTATTATCCCGGGAAGAACAAAGAAGTCCTCGTACTTTTCTGCTTTAACATTTGATATCGGTGAGGACTAAGTTGTTTCCTCTCTTTGAGCAGCTGATTCCCAACCATGCAGTCAGACTGGCTCTTGGCAAAGAGTGGTGCTGCCACTGTTCCATACTGCCTTCTCTTAGAGAAAAGGCACAGAGTAAGAGTACTTATCTTCCTTCCTGTGATGATCAGGGCAGCAGCTGTGGCATCTCAGGGCTTACTAGTGCTGTGCCAGAGAGCAGGAGTGAGGTTTACGTGGCATGGTATGTCAGCTCCCCCTCTGGCCCTTGCTGTGTTCCTGCTGTACCATGGATGCTATGTGGTGTGTCCCAAAGGCCAGGGCTGTGGGAACACTTTGAACACCTCCTTTTCCATATTAGACTGTGGGATCTTCATTCCTATGTGAACAGATAATGACAGTGATACCTGCTTAGACAGGCTGGAGTCTACCATTGATGCATACAAAGAAGCTGCTCTAGTGGGTGATTCAGAACAGGATCTTAATTTGTGCCTCCCAGGTGCACACAGGAGGGACTGGACTCCTGGATTTAGTTTCTTAAACTTGCGTGGTAGACAATAAAAAGGTGCATAGTTCCTCCCTAGGAACAGCATGTGAGAGTCACCAAATACAACTCCTTGCTCTAAGAGGTACAATCCTATCAAGTCCATTGCAATATTTTAACTGGTAGTGTTCAGGTGTACAACTTCAGTAAAAGTAATAATGAGATGAATATGAAGGCACAGCATGCTTTTTTTTTTTTTTTTGGGGGGGGGAGGGGGGAGGGAGTGGGAAAGTGCTTTAATTTCTCTGTGCAGAATAAATGCTGCCTCCTATTAGAAATAGTTGCCTGTGAAGAGTCTTCTGTGGGTGATGGTGAACAGGGGCACGAGTTGAAGACTTTTTGCCAACTTGTTAGAAGCAAGCATGCTAATGATAAACTATGATAATATTTTTAAGCTACATCTTTTTAAGGAAGAAATGTAACCAAAAGTACAGGTTTGTCATGTGGGAGGAGATGTTTTCTTTTAGCTGAGAACACTTTTTTCCATGGCTGTACATCAAGGGAGTTTTAACTTCAATGCTGTCTACACTGAAGAATAGTAATGTCTAATGAAACTAATAGTTAAAACCTCAACTATCACATCATAAATGAGTTGATATAATAGCGCCTGTGACTGTTGCACATCCTCTTTGATTTATTTCACTTTTGATCTTTACCACCTGCTGGACCAGCATAGCTTTGTTCACCCTGTTTCTTGCTGAGATGTTTTTAAATTAACCAACATACCAAACAAAAATACATTAACGATCTGTGCTTATTTTTACATGATCATTATTTGGGCTTAATAAGAAAGGACATGGATAATAAATGATCAGCTATCCAGAAAAAAATGAGCCTCACACAGAAGAGAGAGATCAAGGCTACATTTTTAAATGAAACAAATTCCTCTCATTTAAAGATTGCCGTTTATTATGTGGCATGCTGACTGTGCTACACATTTCCCTGTACTTTACTTAAAGACCTGACAACATATGTTAGTCTTATTTCAACACAGTTACTGCTCTTGGGCAAATAGTATTTTGTAATGCTGTTGCTTTCTAGGTTTGAAAATAGATTTTATAAGTATAAATTTGAAAGTGATTGCATGTTTTGAGCTTGTTGAAGATTGGGTTTGAACATGACAAATACAGATAGCTTCCATATTGGTACTTGTATTTCTTCTTAGCCAAGTTTTGTATCAGTTCAATTTATCATATTAAACTTATATGGGTTTCCTAGATAGAAATAAGAGAAAAAATCCAAATTTGTCCTGATGGTATGAAGAATCTACAGGTTTATGTGAGTAGTTATTGAGCAAATAAATATAGTTTTATATCTTTGAAAAAGGAGTGAATGGTGGAACATTCACTGTTTTGTATGCCACAAAATCTTTTCTCTAACCAACTCTTACAGAAAGTCCTTTTAAATAATGTTTTATTAAATTTTCTTCCACTGTGAAGCAGAGGCACTCTGACAGTCATTTTTGCTCTTTTTCCAGTAAATCTGGAGGATATCTATCTTCCACAGTGCACACGTGTGCATATGTGTGTGGATGATGAAAGGAAGACTTACCCCCGCAGTGATAAACTCCTAGGTCTTTGCTCCCAACACAGCTGGTTTTTGCTGCAAGAAGGTGTTTGTCTTGTTGAGGAAAGCAAGACTTAGATTAGATTCTTGAATACTGACTTCCAAAGAGAGTAGTGTATATGCATTTGCAGTATTTTGCTATATTTTGTTAGTTTAACAGAAGTCAGTTCATATTCTGTTAAAAAGGAGCAATGTGAGTCAGTAGCAGAACAGAATCCAGAGAGTATTTTAATTGTAATTATTTTCACTAATCTTCCAAGCACTGAATCTACTGTATTCCCAGAGAGTTTGTGACAGTTCTGTTTCCTTTCTTTCATTCTCATGTTCTCATCCCTCGTAAAATGCATTTACTTGAGTTTTCTTAAATTAAAAAAAAAAAAAAAAGGAAAAACCCCACAAAACAAACAACAAGCAAACCCAAAACAAAACTCAAAACAACCAAACCCTTGAGAATGAAAGCTGGTTTTGCAGAGCTTTTAGAATTACTTTGGCACTCTGTAAATCACATGTTATCCATTTACCGAATTAACATAACAATACAGAAAATCCTCCAGGGTGCTAGGATATTATGAACACATCTGCTGTCTGAGTAGATAGAGAAATGAGTTTGGTTTATGGAGTTGTACAGTGTGGATTAGCAGAGTCTACCAGTCAAACCAGTTGAACTCAATGTGACATATTGCACTCTGTTTTCCTTTGTAAATCTTCAGGTGATTACAGAAGAATTTCTCATAGTTTTAAGATACCCGCTTGTTCTATACTGGGCTTCCTGTTTAGGAAGGTAGCAATTGGAACATGTAAGCAGCCAAATCTCAGACCAGATGGGGGCTCAATCTACCCCCAAGTAGGGGAAAGATTTTCATTTTCCTTAGGATATTGGGCAGAGGGTCTGTAAAATGATTTAGGGATGGGAGCACTACATGTATGAGGAAAGGCTGAGATAGATGAGACTGTTTATACTGGAGAAGGCTCAGGAGAATCTCAGAAATAAGTGGAAATGTTTAAAGGGAGGGTGTAAGAAAATGGAGCAGACCCTTACCAGTGGTGTCCAGTGAGAGGACAGGAGGCAGTGCGCACAAAATGAAACACGGGAACACAAAGAATTAATTTTTTTTTACTGGGGATGACCGAGCACTGAAGACTACTTAAAACACTACATTTAAAATGTCATTGTGAGAATAAAGTACTTTATTGTTAAGGCAATGAGGTAATGATCCACTAGCAACTTTTTTGATATTTTTCTGTTTCCTTTATCCAGGGAACTCTACTTCTATGCCATGCAGTAGTACAGTGTGTAGGCATGATGAGATTGTCCTCCCTGACTCAGGAATCATGTAGTCAGTTTATTACAGGAGGCATGTAGCATCATCTGACTGCTGATTAAGCAGACCTCTTAGCAGGGCTGAGTAGACTTTAAACACAGCTTAGTTCTTGTATCTATGCTGCAAGATTTAGTCAAGATTCCCTTAATTTAAATATATATTGCAGACTGTGATAACACTCACTGGATTCAGTGGTTGGTCTTTCACTTACATGTGGATTTGAACACTGCACTGTTCCTCACAGTAGGTCTGGTCCAATCCAGTAATAATGGATTTGAAAAAAGCTTCTCAACAATTTGAGAATTTGATCTGACAATAATTGTTGTCCATGCAACACTCATTTCTCAGAGTTAGCAATTTGAGACTTAACCATTATGTAGTTGTAACATAGTTATGTAATTTACATTACATAGGGATATGTTTAGTCAAGTAAAATGATTTCTCTAGAAATACCAGCTACTTGATCTGTTTCACAAGCAAGTTATTTTTCAGTTTGAAAAAAGCTTACACTATTTTTCCATAAGTAAGTATGTATTGTTTCAGAAACAGATTAAAGGAAGTCAGTTCACTGACTATAAACACCTCATTTATTTGGAGTAATTATGTGAAAAATTTCTTCCAGGAAGAATATTTGATGTAAAATGAGTCAATAGTATGTCCTAATGTTTCTTCATAAATGAGGCTTTATCTCAATATATTAGAGCCTGTAAAGCCATAATCTTAATAAACTTCACAAATTACTTTGCTAGTGACTATTAAACTGGAAGTTTTATCTAGTCTAGAGGGAAATAATTGTTTTGATAGTTGTTTATTTGTGAATATCACAGTAATTTTAAGGCATTCTTCTTGATGTAATCCATTATACAGATGTATTTAAAAAGAGATATGAGCCATTTTGTTTTATAATATAACAACTTTGGAAACCAGATATTCAATCATCAAACATTATTAAATAAATTCACTCAGAAACATTCAAATAATTATGAGAAAGAAATGCAGAATATATTTTATTCTTGGTTTTTGAAAATTATTCCCTGCTAAGCAAGGTTCTCTACTATTCCTGAACAGGAACTTACTAGGTGCATGGCCTATTGAAATAAATGAGCTCCTGTGCCCATTCAGCAAATCAATTATGTATTGGTTGTAATATTAAGTTTATTAACTGGTCCTTTTAAATCACCAGGATAAAGTGCACCTTTCATTCTTTCTGGTTATGAGAGGCAGAGTATTGAAAAGCAGATGTGAATCCTGATTTGGTGGCTCTTGCCTTTTCTTTCTACCCAGAACTTTCTACTTCTGTATTGCCCTAACTTATTCCCTAGACCCATATTGCAAAACCAACTAGAAAGTCTGTTTCCCACTTACATGTCTCTGCAACTTTTGCTTCTGTATGCTTGTTTTCCAATTGACTGTCTCTGGGAGGCTTTATCATGTTTTAAATCATGTTTTAAAAAATGGGATTTTTTTTTTTTTCAATTATGATATAAATAAAGTCAACATATAAGTTTGTAGATGCAAATAATTGTTTTCATAAATATGAGAAAGAATTCTATAACAAGGTTAAGAGTCAATGAAGCGTTTCCTAAGAGGATTTCAAGATGTTTAAATCAAGTCTTTTGGTGTAATGAGTGGTTTAAGTAAAATAAGTAATTGGACATGTTTCTGTTGAGTTTCCAAAGACATTCATGTGAAGCCCTGTTTTCATCAACGATTTTTGGAGTAAGTGAAAAATGCTTAGGAAATTTGTCATTTAGAGATGGTAAGAATTAAAATTGTATTGGTCACAGTACAATGGTAAAGTTTTCTGAGTTGTATGCGAAGGAGACTCCATTCAGAAAGTCTTTTAGAAATGTGCCTAGGATCTAAAAATGAAGGAATACTCCATGATATGGAATAGATTATTCTGAAAACTGATGAATTTGCAAAGTATTTCATGGTCATAGTATGCAAGGAATTCATTGTGAGTTAAACTGTAGGATGATGTGCTAAAAAAAGAAAAATCCTCTGATGTTCCCACTTGTTAAGGATCTGATAGCAAATACAGAAGAGACATAAAAATACTTTAAAAAGAACTTGCATCAGAGAGATTTTAAGATCTCCATTTCTTAAGCTTATCAGAAAGTGAGTTGAAATGAAACTTTATTACTATGCATGAGAAACTTGATTAAAAAAATGCTTAGCTATTGAAATGCTGGGGTCAGAACCCCGAGCCCTGAATTAAGGTTGACATATAAGTGGTCCCCATGGCCCTTTAAGAGGAGGGGATGAGTTTGCCTTTTGGCTTTCCTCCAAGGTGAGGCTGGCCTTGTAGGGAAAGCCCTTGGGTAAACAAGCCCCAGGTGCCCTGCATTGGGTAAATGAGTGCCAGGTGTCCTGCTTTGGGCATAAAAGCTGGGACCACTTGCAGGAAGGCTGGAGTGTCTGTCTGTGAGGTGGAGGCACTTTGCAGAGTTTCCTGTTGGGGAAGGACCTCCTGCCTCTCCCTGCAACTGGACCCCAGTCAGGTTTGGCTTTTGCAAACGTGGGCTTTGTGGGGAGACAACATGGGGCTACTTCTATCCTATATGATCAGCCTATTGACTTGGTTGTCTTCTGTTTTCTCTATGGGAGACTTTGTGTCTTTGTTTATTCCACCTATTATTGGTCGTGCTGTGTCATTCCTGGGGTCGCTGGGGTTGATGTCTATTATTTGTGATCTGACTTGTTTGTACCCCAAGCGATCCCCCATATACTGACTTTTTTACGTACAATAGAATCTGGTTACTGGATTGTTTTTCTGTTGACTGTGTTCTTTGCACTAGACCTAGTAATTGGCAAAACAGCTATAAAGGGGTCTTTAATTCTGCAAGGACAGATGCATTCAAATGGGAAATCTGACTTTTTAAATAGCTTTGAGGGTGATAAACATTTGAAACAAACTAACAAAGCATAAAAAGGATTTGTCATTCCTTGTGGTATGTAAGACGAAACTGTATGCCTTTCCTGACGACATTCTTAACCAAAGTTAAGCAATTAGGTTTAATGCAGAGATAGCTAAACTTGTGATATGCTGGAATTAATTTTAAGTGTTTAATTTCTAGTGTTTCCTGTGGATTTGAATTTGACAAGTCTGTAAATTTTCATTGTAATGAAAACTCCATCACAAGTATCCTGATTAGCAGAAACAAAGGGAAGAGATACTAGAAAGACAAGCAGGGGTGGGTCAGTGGAACAAAGGAAGTGGAACTTATTACATTGCACTGTTTAGAGTTTAACTGTACTAGCTTCATGACAAGAAAAACACCACCATCTAATCCAGCCTTTTGCCAGCATAGTCTTGTTCTCCAAATTAGTACGCTTTCTATTCCTTTGTCTTGTTTTGTAATGGATCGTGAAAATGAAGGATGTCCAGATAATCATTGGTACCTCATCTATTACAGTATCATTGGGCTGAAAATTACCCTTCGGTGGTGGGTGATTGTATTGTTAAAAGGAGAGGCTTTGTATTATAATGAAAGTTAATTATTAATAAGGCTGTGAGAGAGTTGCCAGAATAAATATCTAAAATACACTGTGCTGCAATTGAACATTTTCAGATGTCTCAATATTTCTGTTTGAAAGAGATCATTAATTCCTCATCTATAGAATAAGTGGATTGCTCAGGACTGTGGAAAATCCCGAAGCTATCTGTGATGAGAAGTGATTTCAAGTTTTATCTCCAATTTTACCTTTCAGAGCCAAGGATTTGGTGTGTAGGGACATTGAATAGTCTTTAAGCCATTGGTCTATGTCTAGAAAGTAACATTGAAGTCTTGGAGTAGGTGAGTTTGCATTCAATTCCTTGGATGTGTGAAACAGAATAATACTTTTGATCAGAGTGACTAGTGGAAGGGGGTGCAGCCACAATCTGCGAAGGGAGGATCAGCCTTTTGCTTCCTAAGAGTTTTTCATGTAATTCAGGCTCTTGAACATCAGGGCTGTTAGAGCATACGTTATGGAAATGTTGCTCCCTATATCTTGAACTAGAGTCTGAGATTAATGGCAGCACTAGTGAGAACTGGTGCTGTAACATTTTTGCCTGGCTTGCTCTGTCACCTCAAGGGTTTGCCAAACTGTTGTTTCTTCTTGGGTTGTTCTGCATATTATTAGTGATAAGCTGGGTTGTTTGTTTTTTTTTGAAAGCCAGCTTGGTTAGAAGGTGCATAAACTCTTGTTTCTTTGAACATGAAAGATTCAAACAGGAAACATCTTCCAAATTTAAACCTCTTTCTAAACAGCATTTTACTCAGTGTTCGTGTGAATTCTGTGAGAGACAAGTCATAATTGTGTCTTGGCCATGCTATTCCTTCCTTGCTGTCTTCTGTTTCTGCTCCTGTTTTTTTCTGCTGCTTCTCTTTCATACAGGCAAACAGATCAAATACTCTGTCTGCAACTAATATACCCATGATTTATAAACAAATTCAAGTTTTAGTGACTCAGGCCTTACCAGCTTGGATGGTGTCTTGGATCATTTGCTGAAATGTGAGAAGGTGAAGTTGGCTTGTGTTTACTGGGTGGTGTAATTCTTTTGTTTGGAGGTAGCTTCGTTATTTAGCTTTGGAAAAATTATCATCATAATGTGATTCTTAGATTCCAATGGAGCTAAATCATTGACAGGAAGCAAAATCTTCATCTTGTCTATTTTTTAATCTATCAACATATAATTCTCAGCATCCTAGAAACTTCTTTTCATCATTAGTGTATGTAGGGTAGAGCAATAGGAAATCTTAGGTGGCAGGCTAAAGGTTAAGGGGTATGTGTAATTCCTAAAATGCAGAACTACTTAGCAATATTGAAAAAAGCTGCTTGATACAAGGCATTAACAAAAAAGCTTGGCACCCAAATTAATGTGACTGCCAATGTCAAACCAAAAACTTTGCTAGCAAGACAATTTGTCCAGTACTAAGCAGACACCATCATGGCAGATTGAATGAACAGTCATGCAGGGATACCATCTGTTTGTAATGGCTTTTGAAGAATAGCAGATGAAAACGCACCGAAGATGTGAGAGTGCAAGACTGAACATCAATGGAAACGGGACGCGATGGATACAAAAAGCAGTGGTGGAATAGGCCAGCTGATATAGGCAATAGAACTGAAGACACTGGCACAGAGAAGAATGTGTGAGTGTACTCATGAAAAATAAAACAGTGTTGGGGCAGTGAGAACCGCCATGAATAATTATGACTACCAGTTTTTGCATAGCTGTTGTCCCTGACTGAGAAAGGTGGTTGTTAGAATGAGAGAATATGGGAGGAACACTTGTTGAGGGGTTTTATGATTCAATACTATTAATAGTTCATGAAGAATATAACTTATCGTCTAGCCTGCTTTTCATATCAGTCTTCTTTTTGTTGTCATTTTTTTAAGTGGTTCTTTATTTGCAGACTTATACTTCTGTAAAATCTGACCAGTAGCTTCAACAAAGGAACTGAAAATAGCTGTTTTAGTTATGAAGTCTATGAGGAATAAAAGCTGTGTAAAAAGTAACATTAAACGAGCTTTGTCTGTATCTTATGTTTTTGTTGTGGAAGGAAATGCACACAATTAAACCAGACTGAATCGCTCATTCTGGTCATCTGTAGAAATGCCCTTTGTTTTTGCATGAGGATTTGAGACAAATGTTGCTGAAATTCTTCTATAGAAAGATATGAGCACACAGCAATAAATCTTTCTGCTGTTCTCACTGGTGCACTTTGTGGTGTGCAACTGTAAATACAAAGGTATACATTCCTGATGCTGTGTGATACGTATTACACCTCTTTGATCCAGGACAGCAATTCTCAGATGTGACCACCAGGAACTTCATGGTATGTACTCATTAAATTCACCTGATATGGTAATATTGCAGTTGTCAATCCTGTGGCCACTTATGTGATGTTGCAGTTTTTGAGAAGCATATTACTAGACTCCATGAATCAAAGATGAGTCTGACACAGGATTTGTTTAGTTTGGTACTCTGAAGATCCTTTTCTAGCCTCTGTTGTGAACTTCAAATGATTTAAAATGTCAGAATATATCACAGATGTATGTGAATATAAATGCCCTTTGTAACAGCTGAGATACTTCCTGTTGCAAGATAGGGCAGGACCCACATATTGCTTACTGTTCTTGAAAAAAGTGGTTGCTAAGATCAAACCAGGCAGGATGCTTTGTTTTGTCCCAGTTCTGGATATTTTCTTCAAATAAATTTCCTGTGATTCCTAGAGATTCCTGAAAATCCTTAGAGCTTTTTAGAATAATCTCCTAGTGATGGTACATCTAACTTAATGACTGAGGTGTTCTTGACCTGTCTGATTCTTCTAATATGTGCTTTGTCCTTGACTAATTTATTATGCATGTGTTTCAGGATTGTTTATACAGTGGTCCTTCACTGCAGAACTTAAACCAAAAGAAAACAAGAAACACTAATCTATTCCGATTTCTCTCAAGTAAGTATAGTGCACTATAATTAAAATTAAGTATTTGTTGTCACTTGCAACTGTCTTACTCTGCAATAAACACTGAAGACAGGATACTGGTTTTTGGGGCACTTCTGCTGTTTAGGTTTCTCTTTTGGCATAGCTGTGAGTCACTGAACTCCTGATTTAGAAGAGTTTAAAGTCTGTTTTGTTGGTTTTTTTTCTGAAAGATTATCTTGTATCATTCAAAAAAAACTTGCATCGGCAACACTTCATGGTTCATTTGAATGTTCTTATTTTGCTGTTCCTGATGTAATCTGGCAGTGGTTTATTGTTTGGAGAGGAAAAGATATCAGGGACTCAGCTGCCATTTGCCTGATGCTTCTGCAGGTGACATATTACATTGTCAACACTTGCTTTACTACACTGGCAGTAATTTAATTGGCACCATCCTTAGCCTGATGTTATTCACTTTCAGGATGGTTAGATAAATCAGGGCTGTTAGATGCTGATTCAAAGCTTATTTTAATAGCAAGTGAGCACTGCTTTCTACACCAAGACAAGATGCCAGGGAGTCATGTTTACTATTTATTCTTCAGTATCAGGATTCAGAGGCACACACTATTGAAAACATTCTTGCTCATGCTGAAAAAATAGTACCATCAGATACTGAAGTAGTTCCTGCCACTTTGAATGGTTCCCCACATATGTCACTAACTACGTTGCGATCTGAATCTCTGGGGTTTTCAGCTTATCAATATAGAGACACACGTTTATCAAACCCTGTTGAGATCTTATCTTGGACTTGTATGATGGTGTCCTGATCTTAGCTATGACTTGAACTATGCGTATGCAGTCCTGGTATTATATATTCTGTACTTCTTTTCCTGATTAAAGTTTCCAGCTATTATTAATGCAGTGAATGTATCAGTCACCCATGCGAGAGCAGAACTTCCAAAGTTACCTGGATGCAATTTTGAGTTAAAGATTGGGATTTTAAGAACCTTGGGGAGCCGAATACTACTTTTCAGTTACAGAGGAAGTATGATGGCTGTTAGCACTGTGGAATTGCATCTGGAGTTGCCCAGAGAATGCTTTTTGGCCAAGTGAAAATATTTTCATAGAAGGACGCTATTTGACATTTGAATTTTTTTCAGGTGTTTAAGTTTATTATTAAAAAAAAAAAAAGAGAGAGAAACAACTGAAAGATGTAAGTAGAGAAATTTGGTAGCAATCTTCATAGTTTTTATATAATTAAAGATACTTTAAGGTGTTCAGGAAAGACACAGAAATTAAAAATAAAAAAGTTGGATTACATTTGAATTAACTTTCATCAAAAATGATATTTACAGGAACTTTTGGTGAGATTTAATCAGTTTGAGTCCTGGTGGGGTTACTCTCATTTGCAGATTAATTTTTTTAGTAAACAAGATAAACCCAGAATACTGTGATGAGTAGCTTATTACGAATATACAGAAAAATGTTTCCTGAAGTTCTTCAGAGCAGAAAAAACATGAGTTCTTTGCATGTGTTCCTTTCTTTGTTATCATTATGTTAGTACATGACATGCTGGTAGAATTAAGTTCTTATTACAGATGACTAGAAGTAGTAAAATTGCTTCTGTTTCTTGTCTCAGAATTGCTTTGTGATACAGATACTTACTCATTGGGTCTGTTGCAGCCACAGTAAAATAATTCATGAAATTATAGGAGAGCAAACATCTTGTTGCAGCTGTCTTGTGGATATAGAGGAAAAAACCAATAAGCCTAATCTTTATCATTACGGTATTTCTATTTCTTATTAACGTCTTGTTATTAAATCAAAATTGGAGCAATGTGTTTTCCGTAAATCAATAAAGGGAAGGTATCTTTCTAGAATTCAAGTTTACTTATTATATAAGGAGAGTCAGTTCTTCTCCTTTTTCTGTTTGTTCTTCAGGACATCTGTATAACCCAAGATTTCGGGGTTAAGACAAATTATTGTAGCATTTTTGCTTTAGAAATAGACTTTCAGTGTGTGACTTGCATGTAAAAAAACGAGTTTATTGTGAACTTTTATCTCAAAGCATATAACTATTATCTACTGGTGGTTTCTCTGACTGTAGTTATTACTGACCTGTAAATCAAGAATCAAATTTTCAGAGATTGTGAACACCAGATGCACTTCTGCTCTGTAAATTGTATTACTAAGTTGAAAACAAATACATGAAAGTTCAAAACTACATGTAGAACAAATCCCTTTTTAAATATACCTATTCTAGAGCTATCTACAAGATCCATTTGGTAATGCATTGTCTTAAGTCAATATATCTTTATTTTCAGAATTTTTCTAATGCTTTGGATTGCCTAAATTCCAGTGTGCGTTTGTATTATATGTACATACGTATAGATTGTGTCTATAGGTTTATATTATTGGTTTAATAAAAATTTCCAGGTAAGTTCTTTAGTCTGAAACATGGCCAGGGTCCAGCTAGGTAATGATTGGCTATTAGAGATATTTTCTGTGAGCTTCACTCATTTTCGCACAATTAGATAATGAGGTAGTTCAGTATTAGTGATGTCTGCTGTATTTTAAATGGTTCATACTCTTTATATGACAGAAATTATGTTAATAAATCATGCAGTAACAAATAGGTAGTTGGTAAATACAAAACCAGTGAAGTGGTAAACTAGATACCGCATGACTGCCTCAGTTTAACCAGTATAAATCTCTGTCAGTGGAGCAAGTTGTTCTTTTTCTTAACACTCAAACGTAGTAAGACAGGCCAAAGGAATTAGAAGTGATTGAAATTACAGTGTAAAGCAGTAAATGAGCAATGGAAGTTACAAAGCCTCCCAAAATGTGAAGGGTTGCCTGGGAGTTTTGATCAATTGGCTATTTTTTTTTTTTTTTTACAAGAAGTTTGAAATGTGTGAATGTTCTTCAGAATTATCCAAAGGAATAACACCAAGACTTCAGCAAAGTAGAATTTTCTGTGGGTTGGATTGAACCTCTGAGCCAATTAAGGAAAAAAAAAACGACAGCCAAGTCTAAACTTTTATATTTCTTCAGCAGTCGTCAAACACACTAGTAGGAGAGGCTGTGTAACTTTAAGAAGTTTTTACTGTGAGAATCGCAGAATTTTGAGTTGGAAGGGACCCATAAGGATCATGGAGTCCAACTCCCTGTTTCTCGCAGGACTACCTAAAACTAAACCATATGACTAAGAGCACTGTGACCACTTCCCTGGGGAGCCTGTTCCAGTTGCCAACAAATCTCTCAGTGAAGAACCTTTTCCTAATGGCCAGTCTGCTCTTCCCCTCATGCATCTTCATTCCACTATGAATGACAAACCGAATCTGAAAAAGTTAGTGTGAAGTTGTCAATGATCCAAGGGTTTAATATTTTCTTTTCTTTGCTGCATAATTTTTATAATATTTTGCCATTCACTAGAAGACATTTTACTTAAAACTAAGGTGTGACCACTGCAAGAGCTACAGATTTTTATACTGATGCACTTTATTGAGGTGGGGACAGATTTTGGTTTTAAATAAAACCACGGAACTACACACGCGTAAGAACAGCGTTAATTTGGGAGGATGGAGAGGGGAGGTAGGATATGGAACACCAAAGAAAAAGATTCAAAGCATGTAATAACATGAGTCATCTGCAGTTTTACAGTCTGTCTTCTGGTAACCTGTAAGTACTACAGTCCTCACAGAGTCACTGCATGATGAAAACAGTGGAGCTTTCAGAACTGGTGAGATAGGTTGTACATCTGTAGCTCAGTGATTGAAAATTTAGATGGCTTCTTGCATAGAACTATCTTCAATTAAGTGCATAAATTATTTTCTAATTGGGACAGAGAAATGCAATTCCAATTAATGCCAGAGTGATAAAGTACAACCTCTGTCCTCATTTGCAATACCTTGTTCTGTTCTGGACAACTTTACACAGAATTCACTTCAGGCAACATTTTTTTTTTTTAAAAAGACTGTTCTCCAGCTTAAAGAACATAAAAGATAATGCCTTGTTTATCAGCAAATAACATTTGAATGAAATTAGGCTTTTGAATAACTTTCTGATGAACTTTATCTGCTACTGGAGCTACAAGCAGAGGCTCATGCATGATTTTTTAATGTGCTTGGATGGATGGAAGTTTTGTCCAGAGTGACAAAGTTCTCTTGACCAGGACAAGGAAAATAATGAATGTATTCTAATGCTCTTCATTCTAGTATTGTTTGCTAAATATAAAAATAAGACAGACTACAGTAGCACACAATAGCAATAGCAAACTGTCTTAGAAAACATTAATAAATTACCCATCAGAGGTTAACGTCCAGGCACATTACCCAAAGACATCTTTTCAATGCAGAAATGAAAGACAGTGTAGGAAAGGAAGTATCAGATATTGAATTGTCTGAGAAGTTATCTCAAGTACTGTTTGAGATGTATTCTCAAATAATGAGGGGAAATAAATGAAATTTTATTCACAGAAATTACTTGGATCTTCTATGTTTTGAAAAGTACACGAGGAAGCAGTTTTATCGAAGCTGATGGATAATAACACCTTTGAAAATGAGGGATGTCAAACAACTATATATTTTTGTTCTTTCAAAATACATTTATGAAGGAAAAATAAATCATTAACCTAAATCCATATCTACTATCTCAATAAGAAAAGAAAGCAAGTCAGCTTTACAACAGTTCCTATACTGAGTTGCTAAAATGAGAAAAGAAGTGTGACCTTGGATCAGTGAAATACATTTTAACAGTGAGTGTCCTTTGGTAATTCCACCTTTTAGCACCTTTGTGCATCCCAGATGATAGAAATTAATATTAAGCAAAGACCTTGCTAAGTGCAGGTAGTCCTGCAACTTGTTAGTGTGCTTTTTTCACTAGATATTTTCTACTGGGACTTAGGCATTTTTTTGAGATGTACCAGAAGTGCTGTTTTTCCCCAATAACAGCACAACAGAACAGGAGGAAGGGCGAATACTACTGTAGTTTCTGCAGGATAACATACACTAGAGAAGGAGCATTAAATAAGTATAATTTCCCATTAGGATGTGACCGGAACACCTAATTTCTCTGGCTTCCAGCTGAGAAAGTCTTACTGAATTACACCTGTCTGGAGAAATAACTTCTTGGAATAACTTGCAAAGCAGCATGCACAAGACGGGTGAAAATGGTTACAAACTGGAAAAGGTTGTTTGCTTTGCCTAAGACTCTCATCCCCACAAATTAAAAAGTCAAAGATTTAAATCAATTACTGAACCACACACACTTCTAATTAAATGGTTCTTGTCATAGCATATGACTGACAGAAGGAGCAGAAGGAACATAGAAAATATTTGCAGAATCCCTGCTCAATGCATCTTACTGCTCTAGAGGGGAGATATCTTTGCAGAGCTATCAAAGGAAGCCTGCCTAATCCAGACAACTGCTTACGTTTGAGGATGATTAAAAACAAAAAGACCCAACCCAACCTCAAACTACCCCCTAGACGAACTCACCAATTCTTGGATAAACATGCCATTGCTGACATCAAGGTTTGCCAAGTACAGGTTATTTTCTGTGTACATAAATCTAAAACCCAGCAGTTCTCTGAGCTTTCTCAAGGGTATAGACTGTTCAAGTTAACATCCTCAAGCATTTGTGGTTTCTAACACTGCAGTAGTATCACACAACAATACAGTGTACATGTATTACAGCCACTATAGGTATTGAACCATCTATGGATGGGGCAAATAATCTGCAGCACTAGGGATAGATTTAGCAAGGTTCTTTGGATTGAAGAAAGCCTGTGAACACCTTCTTGCATTCCTGATAGTGTTCCCCACTATTTAAAGACCTCTGCTAAGTAATTTTATTATATTTGCTGTGGTTTTGTGTACTTCCATGGAATTATTTTTTTTTTTCCAAGAATGCAGTGGTCTGGAAACGCTTTACAAATGCTAGAGGAGTTGCGATGTATTTTAGTAGAAATGTTATGTTTTTTCTTTTTTGATTCTTTGTTTGTTTCTTTTTTAAGAAGAAAATGAAACACAGTTTCTGCATCAGTAAATTATTCAATCTTTTGCATTTTAGTCAACCTATAGAAATTTCATGGCACCCTGATAACAAAAGGTGTGCTTGATAAGAGTTTAAAAGTTTGGGCACCTTTTAGAAGGATACATGAAGCAGTTGCATGTCATAGTTGAGATATAAACAGCAACAAACAGCAAGTGCAATAACTACAACTGGTACCATTCAGATGTGTTTAAATAACATTCCCAGAACAAATTTCTTTCTAAGAGTGTTTAATCATCGGCTTCCCAATCTTTATGACTTCATTTGTACCTTTTGCTTATATTATTTGCAATTTTTTTTCAAATACAGCCATGCAACTATGCATTAACAATGTTATTTACTGACTATATTCACACTGATTCTGCTTCTATCAAAACAGTAAATGTTCCACTGGAAAAATGTATTTCTTGGTGACAATAATGAAATACAAGACAGACTCTGGCATTGACAAAAGCTGTAAAATATGTAAATAAAATTTCTTCTCCCATCATCTGTCTAGGGATAGCAAATAACTAAAGGGTTATGAGAAAAAAGGTTTTATTTCAAATTAAACAGCAAACCAGAGAGAATATAGATACTCTGGAATAACTGAATATGCTTATCTTCAGTGATAGCAGAAAATTTCAGTCCCACACTAATTTTTCAGTTTAGGTAATTCCATTTGGCCTTCTCTACCTAAGTCACCCTCAGCTTTCAGTTATTTTTTCAAGGCATTCTTATGTGATCACCTTTTCTCCAGCATCTTTATTTTCCTAGTAAGTGAAAAGATTCAGATTTATCTACAGAAAATGTGAGTAACAGATAAATGTACAGAACTGCAGGTTCAATTTGAAAGCAGTATCTCCATAGCTTGCCAAAAGTTGTTTAATTAGGCTTAAAATAGTGCCACAAATGTTGTACAGTGTTTTTTTCATGAAGCTACTTTGAGTGATTTTTTTCTTTTGAGTGAATATTTTCCTTTAAAATATGCTTCTTTTAAGTGTAGAAAAAACTGCACCCACAATTTTAGAAAGGTACCTGTTTTGTATTTTGTTGATGGTACTCAGTGAAAGACAGATATGTTAACAATTCTTCTGGAAGTCCTGAGAGATATTGACACTTGGAAATATACTTAATTTCCCACTTCCTTTTGCTTAACAGCAAAACAGCTCAAATGTTAAGCAGGAACGATATATAATGAAACCTAAAGGAATTGCAACCCTCACATCACTTACTACTGCAGTATTTATAAAATAATTTACCAGAGTTAAGTTTCCAAGCCCAGCTCCATGGAGAAAATGAGGTTTATCATAGGAAAACAGATGGTTTCCTGAAATTAATATCTTTTTCTCTATTCAGAAGACCGCAGTAATAGGATATCAGCAATCCCTAGTGAGGTGAGTGTGACCATGAAGTTTATACACAGGAAAATCACAGGCTTTGCTCCTCTTTACTAAGGAAGAGATTTCATCTCTGCACTAGAAAAATAAGTAAATTGTAGGAGGGTGAAGAAGTTGTTTCAGGTCTCTTTTTTGGTTTGAAGATAGAAGGTAGTAATTCAGTTTAAAAGTAAAATCCTGTTCTGAATTATAGTTTTCAGATAATGTTCATCTGAAGTTGAGCTTCTTGGATGAAACAAACTATACAATGTTAAATTCATTTCCAACCTGTAAATTCAATCATCAATCTTTTATGGTAGCTTTTATTATGACAAATTTTGTGTTGCTGATATACTTCCAATGATTATTTATACATGTCACAGAAATGAAGATAAAACATTACAGAGTGCAGGGTGTGATTGTAATAATGAGCCTTATTTACACTTGTGGAATTAGAAAGATGCTAATGGAGTTTTAACATAAAATCTAGTGCATAGTCCAATTTAAATCCTGATTCAGTTGCTTTTGAAGTAGTTACTCCATTTGCAGATAATCTGAGATAATTCTCTGGACTTCCTTTATTTTAAGTGGAGGCACATTTTTACTTCCTATTCATTTGGCCTGTTGCACTTAGAAATCTTTGAATCATATGTGGAAGTTCCTGTCGTTTTATTAACCACAAGGATGTCTATGCTGCTAGCTCAGGAGTTTCTTTTCAAACATCGAGCAGAGTAAATGCAGTTCTCATTCTGAGTGAGGGATGGAATTTAATAGGAGACAAAAAAAGAAGACAAACTTCAGAAAATTCTTCAGAATTTCCTAGATCCTCTGCATAGGATACTGTTCTGTTATTCCAAACCACTGCATTTCTCATCATTTCTTTGCAGTACTTAGAGAAGTCAAGGTCATATGTATGCCAGTTATTTTTCTTCCTTCTACTTCCACTTCTATTTTCATACTATTTATTTCCAATATTTCATTAAGAGAAGCCTGAATGCTGGGAGATGGGTGACTTTGAACTGTGACAACAATTTTGTTTCTACCATGAGTTGGAGAGAGCCTGTGTACTAAAACATGCAGAGATGGTGTATGGGAACATAAGAACTAGGGAATGCTGTAAGCATATCACGTGGTAAAGGTATCACAACTGATAAGGAATCTTTTAGCTCACTAGCGTATTTCACAGTCAATGATGATTGACTGACTATGAATTAAAATGAGAACTGTTCGGAAAATCAAAGGTTTGTTAGATGTTTTCAGCTGTTTTGCATTTCATTTTTACTGTTTGCCTGATTGATCGCCTGTCAAATCTGATGAATTATTAGACCAGTGATAACTAAGTAGTGCAGTAGTGTCTGGAAAGGGATAGAAATATCTTAATCTTACTACAGTGTGCACAGCTGGGCCATGTTTCAAAGGGCTGGGGGAAATCTGGAGCCTCTCTCCATTGCATTTGGGACTGCATTTCAGTGCAGGTCCTGCCTGAGGCCATGCTGTTTTCAATGCCTGTTGTTTAGTCGTGTACCTCACTGTTCCTGATCTTGCATGATTCGTCTAATGTCCTGGGGATGATGATTAGAGAACTGATGAATTGGGAGCACTGCCTCCTGTGTAAAACCAGGTCTCTCCTTGTCTTTCTGTCATCTCCTTGATTCTGGGCTCCGTATCTTGTCACATGCTCCTGTCTTCTGTCCTTGATACTCTTCTGGCTTGGGGTCTAACCCAGGAGGAAAGCAGAGCAAGGTGTAGACCGACAAAAGGTTCATACTTGCTACTTTAGTCTCTTAAACCCGAAATGTAAACCTCCAGAAATCTATGCTCAGCTGCCATCTGTTAACTCCAACCACCCAGTTTTCCCGTAGAGGAATTCCCTAGTTACTTAAATATTCAGTGAGGCCAGTATTGGGTATGCATAGAAGTACCAGCCTTTTAATTATGTTTATCAGTTGAAGACCCAGCTCATATCTAAATTCCAGAAGGATTTACTAGCTAAGCACAGCCTATTTGCCAGCATAGGTACAAGCTGTGCATCAGCTAACTCACGGATCACTCCTTGAAGAGTCACCAAACATATCTGATACTCCACAAAATATGAATGAAGGAAGGGTTACTGTTCCCTTTTATTTGAATTAAAACATTCCTTTGTTATGGAATCATGAGTAGAGATGAATGTAGAGGATGATGCCCTAACCACCTAGCTGAATGTATTCTGCAGTGGGAATCATTAAATCCCTCTTTTTGAAACATTTATCTTCTTGGGATAATTGAGTCATTATTGACATTGAGTGAGAAAGTGTGCCTTTAGTTTTTTGATTAGAGGCTCTGCCTAAGAGAGGCAATAGCTCAGTTTCTTTCAAAATATTCACACATTTCTACAAATATGTGACTAGAGCCTGGAACGGATGTCTCTCTGGTAAGGACTCTAACCACTAGGGTATTCAGTAGTTCTCACTGGTATAGTAACTAGTATGTGTCCCACAGAGAATCAGTTACATGAAGAGGGAGTGACAGATTCCTACCTCAGTATTCCCAGCTGGCTGATACAGATGATTCTTTGATCAATAAATCAACCTTTGTGAATCTCAATGCTTACATGAATGTCTGAGTTAGTGCTATTATGGTAGAGTGCCTAAAATTTATTTGGTGAGTAAAGAAAATTCATTCCCTAGCCTTGAATTTAATTTTCTTTTGATTATTCTTCACTGAGCGTTTATGGTGATTAAACTTGTAGATGATTATCTTCTGATACTGTTTCCATGTGACTCATCTGAAGTGAAAATGGTCTCAACAGAAAGTATCTAACTGCAGGGTGAAAGGCCTTACCTTCTTACAGATATTTTAACATTTTGATACTATTTCAGGAAAATTCTGCAGGAGAACATTCCTGGAGTTTTTGTCTTCAGTTCTCCCATTATCCACAACAGCCCTTACTTGAAGCGTTTTCCAATGTGTTTGAGGAGAGTGCTTGCTAGCAAAAACTAGGACTGTTTATCTTTGTCTTCTAGTAGAGAGGGATTGATACTAGAGATGTTAGGCAGCCTGAACTTTTATATTCAGTACTCCAAATATGACACTAGTGAACAACACATAAAAATAATATGATTATTTTAAAAACTGGAAAATTCAATCAGGTTTAATAGTTTGCATATTTGGTTTTATTTGAAATTTGTAATCTTGTTGGGGCAAAAATTCGTTTGATATTTCCACAGCTTTTATTAATTAGAGCCTTCCGCACTTCTGTACTCTGAGTCTCTCAGCTGTGGCTGTGTAATAAGCATACATTTCCTTATCCAGCTTGATGGTGCTGAAGGCTCTTGTAATTCATTCTCTTGATTATGTTTGGCAACTCATAATTTGCTGGTAGCTGGCATATCAGAATGAGTGTTCCTGATGAGCATTCACACCATTAAACTCTCATGACATGACTTAATGAGAATTACCTGAATGTTGCCCTTACTTGCTTTCCCTGTAAGGGGAGTGTAAGACAAAGTAAGTGTCCATTCTATCAAAACAGGAAAACAAACAAACAATAGCCTAAGGCTTGATGGATAGGGAACCTGCAAAAAGAAGCAAATTAGTCCTTTGGTTCTCATGCTGATCTGTTTCTCAATCAGACAGGATATAAATGAGGCTTACTGAGACATGACAGGAGAATATATTTTTTTTTACAGTCTTGACTATAATTTGCATACTTTATTTCTACTTCTAATTAGGTTATCTGCTTGCATTTATTCACATGCATTTTTGTGTCTTCATAAAAACTTTCATTATACCTTTTATTCGCATACAAGATTTGACCTGTGCATGATAAAAATCTGTAACATAAGTAAACGTGATGAATTACAACAGCTGAAAATTTGAACCATGCAATCTAAAACAGTGACTGAATGGTGCTGCCTCTTCTGCCAGGTGGCAATCTAATGGAAGAAGCTCTTCAAATTAAAAGAACAAAACCAAACAAAACAAACTCCATCACTCTGTATAGAGAGTGGAGAATTGGAGAGGTGAGCATAGGTAGGATTCCTAACAGAACAGTTAGCAAACATGTTAATTTGAACATGTGCTGTAGATGCTATGTGCAGTAGAAAAGAAGAATGAGCTAAACAGTGAACTAAAAGCTGTCACTAGCTTTCTTTTGTATGAAAATATTTTTGTTAGACAGTTTTTGCCACACAACCTGCCTATTGTCAGCTTGCAAAGCATTATGGGATTCTGTCCAAGACACTTCAGTGTTAATTGACCTTCTGTAATTGCTCCACTACTTTACTATCAAAAGAATTTTGGGATCTGGAAATACAATTATGAGGACTGTACAGAGAACTTCTTATATTGAAAAATGTCATCATTGTTCAAATTCTGGGTAACTTGTGTGAAATAGTTTTCTGAAGGAGTAGATACATCTGTGTTTTATTTAGGATTATGTGTTTGTGTTCATATGTTTATGGACTGCTTTTTAATCTTCTGGGCACAGAAATGCCTAAAGGGAATAGATAACATTGCTCCAGACATCTCTAGCAAAGAATTACCACCTACTACGAGAGATGTGTGTACTAGACAAAAGGCAACCTGTGTCATACCCTCATTTAGGGTATCTTTAGGGCTATAACCTATCTTTTGGGTTAACAGAAATGCATGTGGTGTATACAATGTGGTATAACCTCACTGACATCCTCCTGTTAGAACCCACCTGACTGACTGCAGGGAATCTGATCATCTCTTAACCTTTGTTCTGTTTATTCTCTTGATGCTTTCACACAGATTTTCATTTATAGTTCACCAGTCCCTTATGATTAAATTGAACCAATTGTTGACTTACATCTGACTCTCCAGAGGAATACATGATTGCTGCCATTTCAGATTCTCAACTTTTCTGCTATTTGCTTAGGGCTGGTTGACCTAATTAATGCCATATGGCCATCAGAAGGCTTTTCTCCTTTGTCATCCCAGTGCTGGCTGTGGGGCTTCCTTGCTGCCTTCTGGGATGGGGTATAAGTTGTTAGATGTCTTTGCAAGATGCCATGTGGGCTCCACTCTTTGGCTCATCCAAAGAGGATATTTCACAGCTACCAGGTAGATGGTAGTGGATAGGGGTTTTCGTTTGAATGGTTTGGTTATGTGAATGCATGTTTTGGGGAGCTAGTACTTAGGAATGGTGAGGATGGAGTTCTAGAGATTGGGAAATCTCAATTTTACTCCTTAGTCTTGTACTATTTGATCTTTACTAAACTATTTCATGCTCTTTAGGTCTGCAGAAATGGGGGTGGGGAGGTGGGGAAGCAAAACTGTGAGAGTAGCACAGCCTAGCATGTTTCTTCTAAATCAAGAGATTACACAAATGCTGGGAAGACTTCCTGGGTCGGTGTGGTGGGTTGACCCTGGCTGGACACCAGGTGCCCACCAAGCTGCTCTGCCACACAAACCTGATGCAGTGGCTAATGTAATGTAAGTCAAATATGAGAATCAAAAATGTCCTCATGAATAAACATGATTTCCTGAAAACAGCATCATTTTCCCCTATCTTCTTGTATCATATTCCTTTTAAAATTTTTATTATTTTGATTTTAGGAGTGTTCAGATGTTCATGGGATGATAATGGTAGAACTGTTAACGGCCCATGGCATGCATTACCATGAGGTCAGGATGTTTTAAAGGCTTTTTTCAAATCACAGTGCTTTCAAATCCAATATATATTTTTGAGATTACCTTGCAATGATATAGCCTGAACAGATTGTTTGCAGCTCTTGAAAATGTTGAGGAAAAGATGCACTTTTATTTAAGCCATAGATCTTTGTAAGAGGCAAAATGATTGCAGCACATGTAGTGGAAAAGTTAATTTGCTTTTGACTAGACATTAAATGAGCAGAGACTGTAATTGTGAGCTTAAGTACTAGCGGTGGGGGAATCTTTGGTTATTTGGTTTAGTGATTAAAATGCAAAACCAGAAAGGGCAAGAACTTTCCTGAACAGCAGCAGAGCTGTACTTCCTGTGTGAATTACTTGTAGTCAACAAAATTACAGAAATTTTTTTAAAACATCTCCAAAATGTGGTTGTGCTATCTTTTGAATTATTTTTTTTTACATTAAATAGTGTGCCATGAATTTTAGAGTGAAAATTAGACAATGTTGATGTTTCTAGTTTGCATCAGTTCTGATTTTAAAATAATCATTTTCAATGTCAGATTTATTTGCAAAAGTAAATTTGAAATTTTTCCCCAACAATTTTAAATGAGCTGAAGCAGGACTTTCAGGATCAGGTGGAAATGCCAGGCTATTTTTTCTTTATAATGCATAAAAATATCTTGATTTCACATTCATTTGCTGAAGTATCTATTTCCAGTCTTTGATTGTACCACCCTGATCCCATTATACATAACTCTTCCTTTTGATCATTTCTGTTTGTCTATAACTCTTAATCAGAATGCTTTCTTGTTTCTTTGTGTTCCAGATAGCTTCTGTTGCTAACTCTGACTTTTCTAGACAGAGAATTACATGTCTGCAATACTTGCTGAGCATACTTAAAACTTTTCAGTTTGTCACTGTATTGTTTGGTTGCAGGAGACAGCGCTGGAAATTCTGTTCGCTGCCTTACTACTCTTTTTTTTACTGTCTTTCACTAAAAAGATAACTTTTGCAGTTCATATAGACTGTGCAGTGTTAATGAGAAACCATATTCTGCCTAGAAGGTGGGGCGATCCTCAAAGTTATCTGTCAGGTCAGAACATGATGGTTTATATTTCTTTCTTACTTTATCAAAATCAGAAGGGATTATTGAATGGTAGTAGAGGAAATGTTTGGTTGGTATTCTAGTCAGCACTCTAGGATGAAAGGTGCTGTCTGTTACCCAGCCGCAAATGACCTTTCCTGGCACCACGAGTAGAATTTACCAGGAACTTGTGGAGAAAATAGAAGGGTTTTTTGTTAGATGTCAGAGATGTCATCTGGCTGAGCCCAGGAAGTTTTCATTTTTAACATAGCACTTTTGATGAGAAGAGTTTTTCTAGGCAGGGATAAAATTCTGACAAATGTGAACAGCATAACTCAATGCAGCAGTCAGTAATCCTGGTACAGGGGTTGTTTGCAGAGAAATTCCTTAAGCCTGACAAGAAAGAGTCTTAGAAAAATCAATACTTAACTACTGGACTTCCTTTCGGAAATGTCTGAAAAAGTGTGACAGTTTAAAACAAAGGCAAACAACCAAAAAGACACAAACAAACATTTGCAGCGTTGCTTCACTTGATTATTCAGCTATCTAATGGTCGCAATGATCTCCTTGGCTTATATATTACTTAAAAGCCACAGTGACAGAAGGAAAAACAGATATCCCACAAAGCTTTTATGAAGGGAAGTCGGGTTCAGAGATTATCTTTTTCAGATTATTTTTTTTTTCTGCATGTGTGTGGTTTTGCATAACATAAAGCTCCACAAATAATATCTATGTGTGTATAAAAAGTAAATGTGTAATAAAACATTTAAATAGAATAGCATAAAACAATAATTGGGCTGGAAGAATCCCTGGGATGTGGTTGGTCTTCCCACTTGCTTAAAGCAGAGCCAACTTTAAAGTTAGACCAAACTTCAAATATAGATTAGGTTGTTTAGGGTCATGCCGAGCTGTGTGTGTAGTATCTACAGGGGTGGAGAATGCATGACAGCTCTGGGAGACCTGTTGCACCACTGGAAGTTTTATCCTAATATCTAATCAGAATACCGTTCGTTTAACTTGTGTCTGGTCTCACCTTTTGTTTCAACTTTGTACCTCTAAAGTCTCCATCCGCTCTGCAACCTGCCTTTAGATAGCTGAAAATGGCAATAAGATTCCTTCCTCAATTATTTTCTGAATGCTGGAGAAACCCAGAACTCTGTCTCTATTTGTGTGCTCTGTGCTCCATGCCCGTGAGTATGGTGGTGGCCCTGTGCTGGACTCACTCCAGTTTGTCTGTCTTGTGCTGGGGAGCTCAAAACTGGACTGAATGCTTCAGAAATGTTTTCTGATAGAGGGGCTGATTTAAGATTTGTAAATAATGCATATTACCATTTAGCCTTGCCTCTGGTTTTATTCACCTGTTAGGTGATACCTGTTGTCATATGATCATGTACTGTATTTTATTGCCATAATGTCACATTTAAAAGTAAAGATATAGTTTACTATGCCATCTAAATTTCTGCTGTGGTTTCTTTACACTTTTTTAGTTTTCCAACCACATATTTCTATTGTGAATTTTTATTAGTATCAACCTTGTTATGCAGGGGTCTGTTGAAACACAAAATGCATATCTGGTGGTGTTTATGGCCTCTGTAAACAGCACATGCAAAACATGGTGGTGCTATTACTCCCTTCTAACAGATATTGAGGTATATTCTTATAGAAAGTAGTTTTATGTTAATGACTTTGTACTTGACTTTGGACTAATAACCTGTCTTGTTTCCTTTGCTTTTCACTATCCATTTGTTTCTTTCATCACCTCTGCTGAGATTAGTTGTTTATTTTTAACTTGTCTCTAATAAACAGGCTTTCCATACATACAAATAGATTGGATATATGTACATAGGTAGTGCTCCACTGACTACTTCCTGTTACTTCGATTAATGTACAATACCCTTATTAAATTCACAATCTATTTAAAACTATATGAGCATCTTTGTCATTGCAGTTTATCACATTTTACAGTTAAACTAGCAAATATTTTAGGTAACAAATGCTTAAATATATAACAAAAATTTCTTCTTAGACAGGATTAAATGAGATTTTTATTAATTTATTTAATCTTTTTATAGGTATAAAGGGACTATGCAGCTGCATTACTGATACATAGCTCCATAACTTGAGTCCTATTTCTGCTTGATTGCTGCAAGCAAAAAAATACAAGCTTTTCTCAACACAAAACCCTGTGAACAATTCTAAAGAGAAACTCTATCAAGTGTAATAGTGGTATGAGATGGGGCAATACAAGAAGGGAAGATGAGATTAGAGTGTTCTTGTAGATGGAGAAGAGTCAGAATAATCCTTTCCTTTTTTCTGCTGTGTTTGAGCAGTCTGACCTGACCACAGAAACTGTCTAGCTTTAAATTGCTAAAATATTTCAACAAGTTAATGCTCGTCTGAACTGTATTTAGCAGTTTATTGACAGTAGTGGTGTGAGTTTATCTTTTGCATCAGACACGTTTGTATGAATGGGTCATGCACTGGGACACTGTAAGCATTCAGTTTCTTTTTAGCTGGTGGAGAATAGCTCATATTCTGCTGAGGTTTATTTTGAGATCAGTTGTGATACATTGCAATCATAGACTCTAAAACTTTTCTCACTGCTCATAATTTTTAATATGTCAGTTTCTAATAAAATCTGTGTTCTGCAACACACAAAGCACAAAGAAGTGCTTCCAGTCTCTGAAAACAGCAGAGCTGCAAGTTCGAGAACCTTCCAAAACCAAACTTCCATTTCTGATGATGGTTTTGCAGGGGCTGGGTTCTGTCAGGCATCAGATGGGTGGAATAATCAGGCAGCATACCAGTACATAAATTGATCCATGATACCACATTTGTCCTTAATTCATTCCAACAGAGAGAAAGCATGAATATATATTTGAATTATAACCTACCACATTAACTGCTGGTCTCTACGATGATGATGTAAAAATAACCTTTCTACCTGTCCCTGAGCATGAAGTTTAACTTCATTAAGTGATGCATTTCAAAACACAGATTTTATAATCACTTAATGTTTTCTGTTATACCCTTCACCAAATTGTCTTAGTTATTTTAATTCCGCACCACAGTTAGGTGAAGCCACTGATCTTTTGTGTAGTGAGTAAGAATCAAATCTCATTCTTGTGTTTATTCCTATGATGTAACTAGTCACCAGCTACATAGTTAAATTTACCTTTTTACAAAAAATGGTAGGGAATTCTAAGAATTTCCAGATCTTTTTTTCTAGAGAGAGAGAGATATGAATATTTTTCCTTAACAGCTGTATTACTCTGATTGTTCTCAAATATTGATACGTATTCCTTGTAGTGTGAAGTAGTTATAGCTGTCCCCATGACATTTTTAATTTTTAAAAGACAAGTTAGATAAGATTGATTTTTTTTCATTTTTTTTTTTTCCCCCCAGTCTGACATAATACAAAAATATTATGAATCTCTGCTATGCGTAGGGATTTGTGGTATGTATAATTAAGCGTATCATAAGTTTATTTAAGGATGATTTTATGCTCCTTTTCTTTTCCTTGGTTGCGAAGTAACCTTTTTTTCATAGTCCATCCCAGAAGACTGTGTTCGCTGAGGTTTCAGGATATTGCTCTATATAGCAAAAAAGCCTCCAATTATGCAGCTGCTTCATTAAAAACTCTTCCGGATCCTGTGCTGCTCTGTGGAGAAGTGTACCACTATAAATAAAATTGCCTTCTGAGCAGTGTGCATAGGTATGGAAAGACAGGATCTGGTGGTGTGATTTGCCATGATCTAAGGTCCTAATTTGCACATCAACTAGTAATTAACATCAAACCCTAATGTTCTGGCACAGCACAAAAAATTCCCCCACAAACCAATGACCAGCTCCAGTACAGCCTGCTTCTGTGTGTGAGTAGGCTAAGTGCAACTTCTGCTGCAGACTATCTATGTTTAGGTCTTGCACTTGTATAGTTACCTCATTGAATCTAATCCTACCCCCAAAGCTCAAAAAAAGGTGACCAAAAAGACCACTTGGTGTGTTAATGATTACTTTGTCTTGTAAATAGTCAGGGGCTTCTGTGGGTTTTGGGGCTTTCCGGGTTGTTGTGTGCTGGTTTTTTTTTCTTAAAATTTACTTAGGCATAAAAAATACACTATAAGGAAGAACAGTTCTTTTGGAGATTTAAATGAACTTCAGTGGAGTGGTGAGAAGGGGACCAAATTGAATCATGACACTCGTGTGTGTTCAGGTTTACTGAACCATAATTAAAAGTTTCTAATTGGTTTGCATTAGTTTTGGATGTAAGGCAGAAACTGCACATCTTTTCCACACTATTTGTGATGTAGTGATGCCAATAATGTATGTATTTAATTCAGCTTTCAGTTGGATATAGTCCAAGGCCATACTGGAGAACAATTAGAGGAAGGACTTGTATGAATAAACTAGATTGCTGTTAACATTTCTATTATTACTTTCTGAAAGGCTTGCAATTACTTCATCTCTTTTATTCAAGCTACCTCTGTAAAGGTCAGAAAAAAAGTGATTTTGGGGGGAAAGAGAGGTTGTCTTTGGGGTTTTTTTGGACAGGATTTTCATCTTAATGACAAATGGTTTTGTGCTGATAGGCGGGGAAAAAAAAGGAAGAATTAATGGTTCAATTAGGGGTGAACAAATGCTAGCAGGAAGAAAATCAGAACTTGTTCAGTTTAAGTGCTGTGTATTATCCAAGTAGAACTTCAATGATTGCTTCGGTGCTGTTAGTGCTAAATTCTATGCTGAAGTTTCTTAAACCTCTAGTGGAATATTTTGGCTGCAGTGGCCTTCATTGAGCACTTATTGCATTCTCTCTGAGCCTGTAGGTTTTGGGATTTGTTAGCCAACCTTCTTATGTTTTTAAGCCCATTAACACCATTTCAGGGTCCGGTGGATTTGATCCCATTTGGCTTGTGCCATTTTTTTTTTTTGTAAGGCAAGACGTCTTCACCATCATTCTTCCACTGGCAGGTGTCCTTGGCAATAAAACGTGGGAAATGCCAACTAGATCTAGGACACTTGCCTTTAAGTTCTACCTTAAAATATGCTGCCCCTGTTCATTTACTTAGAAAGTAACAGCAATTTCATAACTGTAGCTCTTTATATATACTTGACTTTGACAGATTAGATGAGGTGCCAGACTGATATTACTCTCTTAGCCTTTTTCTTGTTGTTTTTTTGGAGGTTTTTTTTTGGGATGGAGGGGGGAAGAAATTTTCCTAGTAGTACAGTAAGGTCTATGCTACAGTCCCCTACTGACAGTATAGAATGGAAATTGAAGTTAAGGCAATTTCTGGCACTCAGAGTATTAGCTTATCCAGTCACAGTTCCTAAGGCCAAAGAGTCAGTCACAACAAACTTATATTTAAACTACGAGTAGTTTTGAATGTTTACCCAAGTGTGCAGTTGGGTTTGAATTGGCCAATTGATGGAGCTGCTTTGTGAGGTTGTATAGTCCCTAGAAAGATATTTTTTAGACCAGTGTTTTCAAACAACTGGAAATTTTCCACTGTCTACTGTAAACACTGTGGATGTGACTTATGTATTATAGCTGTAAAAATATCTAATCTAAGCAAATTGCTTAGGCTTCCTTTTAGCCAGTAAAAAACTTTGAGGAAGTGATCAGTCCCTTTTTAAGATATGTGAAGCAGATTGCCTTTTAAAATGGCCATCTGGCTTCATGGACTGTAGAAGAGAAACTAGAAGACCATCTTTGACTAGACTTTAAGGTAGGTGATGTGGGCCTCTACCTGAAGTTTGTCTGTGATATTAAATATTGTTTTAAATGTTTATCTTTTGTTTCATTGTTAGCATGACTACAGTGTTCTGAGAAGTTCTGTGATGGTAAAACACTGTATCATTATAGATTTTAGGCAAATAATGTTATATAGGTTCAGAGTATTTGCTTGGGGGTTATTGTGCTCTTTCAACTCAATTTGCAGCTCAGGACAAACCTGTTAAAGAATAACAAGTAGACTTTCCTTATATTTCAGGATCCTTAAAGCCAGAAAAGAAAGGCTTTTCATATTAAGTATGTTATTACTCAACCCGAGACTTTGGAATACCTTTCAGTTAAATACAGTTCTAGGGTGTAATATGTTTTGCAGAATTACTATTATATTGAATTTCACATAAAGATAGAATGGAAGAATTCTATTGTTGAGTAGTGCTAAAATATGGATTTTCTTTTTTTCTTTTTCCTTCTAGCTGTGAGTGCTTGTAAAATACTGTATACTAAAAGTGTCATGTCTGCTGAAAGATAGTTCTAAGGCAGTGGGATTGTTACTGTTGGTCTTTCAACATGAACTCAGAATAACACATTCAGAAACTGTTGTGTAAACTACATTGTTTTATTAAATAAATTCCATTTATCATTATTTATTATTTTATTTGACCATAAAAGCATGAACTACTTACCCAAATAAACTTAATATTATTGCAGATATTTGCAGTATTCTAGGTTAAAAGAACACAAGGATAAAATACAGACATAAAAATACGGAGTATGTATCACTCCCATGCCTTGTTTAGCTTTCAGAAATTATGTACTATCTCCAAGAATTTACGTGAATATATAGGTTTCTAAGGTAGAGATCAATCACAAATTGGAGATAATGTTAACATGGTGTAGATGTACTGGATTCCACCAAAAATTACCAGACAAGATCACGAGTTTGATGTACTTGGTGTGTGTCAATTTGTGCTGACAGCCTGATTTCTCAAGTAAAGTATTAGCCCACGGCCCTGTGTTGTGAGCTACATGCTCGTATATATTATAGTAGTGTAAAATAAATCCTATAAGAATATGCCTTTAGCACTCTTACTCTATGATGTGATCCTATCCATACTCATTAGCTAAGCAAGCCTAAGTCAGCTCCATATGAGTAGATTCTCCAAGCTCCGCTCCTGTATTTAGTGCAGGGAATACACACTGGCTCAGAAGATGCCTGAACACCTCTTTATCCTTTGGGGGCATCATGAGAGACAGGAGAAAAATCAGGAAACCAACGTCTTTCCCACATCTTAAATTACATGCTTGTCTCTCTTTTGCATCCTTCAGAAAATGAAATAGTTCCGATTTTTTTTGGATGTATAAATTTCAAGTCATTTCTGTGTGGCTAGAGAGGTCAACATCATCATTTATATTTAACTTAATTTAGTAATTTAGACAGACTTGAGAGTTTTATAAGAGCATTAACCAGCTGGTGAGACAGAGGCAGCTGAGTCAGCTTGCTGTGTTCCTACCTCAATAACAAATGGTTGCAACTTCATTTTTCTGTGTAAAGGACACAATTCTGAGACTTCTTAAGTCTCTGTATGTTTTTCATGTGTGTATGTTTTTCAGTACTAGTATTACAGATTTATCATGAATGCAGAGACCCTAATTTAGGATCCCACTCTGAGTTCTCACCAAGCTAGGGCTATCTTGTCAGTCATCTGTAAACAGATGTAGGGATTAACCACTTTATCTAATTAGACCACTTGTTTAGGTTCTTAAAACACTTTGCAGTTGTACCTGTCTCTTCCTGCTAAAGTCTGTGTTGTTACAACTTTGTTAATGACCTTTAAATTAGCCAGATGAAATCTAGTCTGGATGTCTGCATACACTGCTAACTGATTCATTTGCAAGGCGATTGCCCTAAGTTATGGCAGTCTCAAAGCTCTTTGTGGGCTATTCTGCTGCTGCACACAATGTGAATTTTTCAAGGCTTTCACTCATTCAGTCTCTGTGTCTTTATCTCTAGCTCGTTAGTGAGAGCAATTCAAAGCTGGAGGCTAACTTTAGATGTTCTAAATCATCCTTGGGGGAGCCTAGAGTTAGATTTCCCTTGGCTGAAGTTGACCTTTCTGAACCTACTCTGTTTGCATAAAATTTGGCAAAACATATTCAGTATCAACTTAAACTTCACTTACTTCCACAGGAGTAGCTGACTTATTTAATGTTCGTATATGAGGCTGTACTTGCAAGGAATTTATTTCAGCTTAAGAGACTCAGTCCTTCCAAGAATTCAGATATCCTTAATTTCAAGTAGATAGCTTTTTTTCTCTTTTAGTCATATTTAACAATTAAACCAATCTTAACTAGAATCAGCCCTCATTGTTCTTGTGTATTTAGCGGCAAAATCTGTCTAGTGTTTCTCTGTCCTTTTTTTTCATTAGGAAGTGTTCAAGTAAGGATAGTTCACCTTTCTCCATGGGTGGGAAAATGAATTCTTTAGGATAGGGAATTTATTAAAATAAACATTTGTCATGTATCATTTAAGCGTTGGGGTGAAGTTACTTTGAACATATATAGTACCTGTGACTTTACAGACTGCTCACTTCCACCTCCTTGTAATAAATTTATTGCCTGCAGTTGCTTTGTGACTCAGTTACATGGAGAAGAGACCACCTCAGCTGTTCACTGCTGAGCCTTTCTCTTAGATTTGCAATGTTAAATTTGCTTATAGTCTCTCCTGAACATGGTTCTTATACAATGATTCAGGTTACTTAAATGGTTGTAATTCTACCCTCCAGCCTAAATCACTTTTTGAACCATATTGGAGAGCAATTGCATACACATGCTCGTAGAGTTTGTGGACAGTAACCTCTACTGATGGCAGCACTATACCAAGATGAGGGTAGAAACCTTCCTACCCTTGCTGTGTTGTAGGTTGGTCATCACACAGCTTTAACTTATAAGCACTTAAATTTGAATGATTTTATGATAGATATTTATGAACATATTTATTGTACTTAGGTATTTGGAAGCAATATTGGTTGTATCAATCATATTGTCCTGTTTTATTCATGCTGGTATATGTAAAGCAGGTTAGAAAACACTGAATTATTCCCTTTTAAACTTAGTTTTCTTAGGGTTTTTTTGGTTTATTTTTTAAGTAGGGAGATGGTGTAAAGGTATGCTTTGGCAACTGCTGGGGAGGGAGAGTTGAATTTCTGAATATTGGAATTAATTGTATAGTCAAAGAAAAACTATTGTTACTCCTTAATTGAGAGACTGTGTGCTTGACAAAAGAACAGGTATCTAGGGCAAACATCAGATAATCAATATAGATGCATTGGCCTCCGTTGGCTGCTGTAAACTATTAATTTGATGTCTTTTTTCAGTCTATAACATGAGCAAATCAAATTAAAACAAAAAAAAATATTGTTCATCTAAAGTGGGAGCTTCAAATTTCAAGTAGTTGGTGCTTGCTTAACTTGGAAATATAGAAAGTGTTCAATAACCTGAAACTTTACAAAGACACAGATTCTGGTCTATGGGTCCAGTAGATAATCCAAAGGAATCTTGAATTCTGGAAAATTTGGAGCTATGAACTGTGGAAATTTCGAAAATTTATTTTCATTTTCTCATTTGGAAGATTCTCATGGACCACATTTTGAATCTGGGCAGTGTATCTTTTAGTTCTGGATGTTTTTGTCTATGCATCCTCCTTGATGTTGGTGAAATCATGTATTTTACAGGTATGAACTAGACAAAATTATCCCTTTTCTTATGGTTAAGTGTCTTTTCTTTGTGGAATTTAAATTGTGGGAAAAAAGTGAATGATTTATTCAGCCATCAGAACAGTCTGGGTGTAAATTAAAATCTACAGTTGGATAATGTGGACAGGTAGTACCCTTGCTGTGCTTTCATGCATGTTCTCCTGAAAATAAAACAGAAGTCCTTTGTTTATACAGAAAGACTTGAGTAGTTGTTTAAATGAAAGCTTGTTTTTTAGAGGTAATGTTATACTTCTCTAAGATAAATGTAATTTCTGAGGCTCTTATAGTATATTACAGCCAGTAAACTCAAAGGACTTCGGAAAAATGATGGACCTAAGCTTTGCAGAACTCTGCTGAAGTAGTGTATGTATCTGCATGCAAGGCTGTGTCTCTCCTTATCCTTATCCCTCGGGCTTTTTAGTTTCACACCAGATTTAAGAGTAGCCTATGTTCAAACTCAGGACAGAGAAATAAACTTTCCCAGAATAATTTCCCTTCATATGTAGGGATCGATTGAGAAAACTCCAGAGTAATGTGCTGCACAGCATAGTACATTTCAATAACACCAAATACTTAAAGGAATAAAATCAGACTTGGATGAGCAAAACCTGCTGTTCAAAAGGTGTGGTGGCTAGCTGAAGAAATATGAAAATGTTTGGATTCTCTCACCTGTTCTACTTTAAAATTACAACTAGTCTTCTGTTCTCCAGTTCTTTTTTTATTTACTCATATATTGATTAATTTAGTCTCCCATCTCTATCTACTGCTACAAAAGAGGGTGTTTTTAACCTTTTGTATTTGGTGTAGTAGGACTTGAAGATGATGAATGAAACAGTTAAGAAATAAGTATTGATTTAACATTGTGTGTGCAGGCTGTTTGGTATTGTCTGAAAACATATTACATTATTCTTAGTTAATAATCAATTAGTAATAAGATTTTCATAATCCAGTAATAGCTGCAATAAAGGACAATTTACTGAGCTGAATATCATTGGCTGTAATAGCACATGCAGCATTGCTTTTGGCCACTATACTTAGTAAATCATACTGCATAAAAATCGGCAACCATTCTGCCTAAAAATAAACCAGAAAAAAATTTGAACAGAATTATTTTTCTTCTTTCCTCTGGTGTCAGTGAAATATGATAGTAGGTAGGTTGAAAAATAGACCTTGGAAAACTTTTGTGAAGCTGGGACAACTTACGTTTGCACGAGTGGGGTGGAAAATTCTGCACTCTGGTGAGGCAGAGTTTTATGATTCCAAGACAAAGTAAAATCAAATTCTATTCATTTTTAAGACTTTAGCAGTAAATTCTTCTCGCAGTCAAGATGATTTAGACATTCAGCTCTCATGCAAACACCCTAAGCGACAGGCTTTCTGTTACTTCCTCCCCATTCAGGAATAACAGATACTTTGAACAGTCTCAGATTTGTAATTAAACAGTTATGATTCCTTACTGACATGCAGCTTTTCACTAACTTAACATTATAATCATTTTTATGTATCTTAACTTTTTACATGCTTATTAGAGGAACTCCAAACTTTGTGATACTGATACGTGTGATAAGCATCCATAAAACTCTGTGCTACCAATTTGAATTTTAATAAGACATCCTTACACTTCTCTATAGTGTTCTGTTAAATTGTAACTTCAGCTGCTGTAACTAGAATTTTTTTTTCTGTTGTTTTTGGATGTAAGATAATTACTAGATCTGTATCTTGAACATTTGCTGTTCAGTCCCACTGAGTTCTGTCTTTATTCCAGCACCGAATGAGGTCTTGGAACTAAACCATTCTGACACTTTGTCGTGCTTTCTTGCACAGACATTTCGTGAGTTCACAGAACATGTTTCAAACTATTGCACTGCAGTATGCTTAATGTTTTTTTTTTCCCCAAATAAACCCACATTTTATTGCTGAGGTGACAATTTGATATATGGTCGATTAAATGTGTGAAAGCTGTTTATAACTTTACAGGGATTTACTAGGAGATGGAATACCAGCGCAATGTGCTTGATTTTCCTTATATAGTGCAAGATCTTTGCCAACCACATTTTACAAGTGTTTCATGCTTCAACTTGTCTGGGAACAAACCAGAAACACATTCTGTGTAGTTAAGGACCATATTTTATTCCACCCATTACATGCTCCTGCGAAAATCTGAATAGATCGATAGCTAGGTAGAATTCTTGTGTTTAAGGTAATACTTACTGAGGTCATCGACAGAAACTTCTTTCCTTCCTCTAGTAATACGTATATTGTGAAGTTAACATCCCTCTGGTGTTCTTCCCTAAGCTGAGGTGCCACAATTACACTCCACTTGACCTTAGCCAAAATGCCGAGATGTTATTTGACCAAGTCAGTGCTCCTTCACTATGTTAGTGCAAAGTGAAACGTGCTTGTTTACACACATCTTCACTGGACATTGAG
This sequence comes from Podargus strigoides, assembly GCA_028020825.1. Classification (NCBI taxonomy): domain Eukaryota; kingdom Metazoa; phylum Chordata; class Aves; order Caprimulgiformes; family Podargidae; genus Podargus; species Podargus strigoides. The sequence continues at coordinate 13,086,580 of CM051631.1, forward strand.
CCTGCTGTAGGTGCTGCTTGTGTTTTTCTAGATGGCTTAGAAAAGGATTTACCTTCTGTGTTCTGTGAACAGAATTTTTCCTTCTCATCTTCTAGAAGGGAATTTAATGACCTCTCCCCTAAGTGTGGGTCCAGGCATTATTTTTAATGGATCATTTTAGTGACTGGTTTACAGCAGGAATTCACATGTATCATCAGAGGTAGAGAGAAGGTGGGCTGTGGAGTGGTGCGAAATGGTGACTGGGACTGGATGTGAAGTGGGTCTTGTCAAAGCAAATGTGTCGAAAATGGTGACCCTATAACTCAGTGCTAAAAGGTTGAGCCCCAGTCTTTAATAACAGGATTGTTAACACTGTAATGTTTTTAAATGGCTGCAAAGTTAACCTATTTATTGTACCATTTCAGTGTGAGTACACACTGAGAACACACTGAAATGTGTGCCTACACTGAAAGTCATGGGGATGAGGAATTTACTGAGATCTTATAAAATCTGTTCTCTTTAAGAAACAAAATTATTCTAAATAGTGATTAAAAATACTTTACAAATAATTGGTATAATTTTGATTTTTAGTAATTATTTAATTTAAAAAAAAATTCCTTAGGTTATGAACCTGAATATACTTGTAGTTGCTGGACATCAGCACAGTTAACAGCTCAGTCTGTAGAGTCCTAGTGGGTGTCATAGCTGGTTTGCTGCTAGGGCTTTTGATGTTGGTGAATGCACATGTAAGTGCTGGCCATTAACAGCGTTATTAGTGTAGTGACATTCTCCCAACAGAATACCACCAGCAGCTGCTAAAGGACATTGCAGAGGTTTATGCATCCTATCCTTGCTCAAAATGAGCATTTTGTGACTGCCAGATGGCCATTACTACCTTTCTAAAGTCAGCTCTATGTGTGTGCATATGTGTATGCCGCTCTGAGAAGCAGAGATTGCTCAGTGAAGGAAGAACAATACCCACTCTCCCCAAAATTAATAAAGGCTGAGCCAAGTGGTACAATTTTAAGGGACTGAGGTCAAATATTAGCCTGGAAACAAATGAAACAACTCTATGGTCTGAAAATGTTTGTTGCCAATAGTACCTGATTATAGCAACTGACTCACTGATATCTGCTAAAACACAGCATCATAGACTAAGTTAGGAATAAAATATGCTTTCTGGTGTCTTCTTGCAATTTACATTGAGGACAAGGTGAGACCAAAATAAGAATACAACAACTCAGTGTCTGTCTTGCCACATCTGTGATGTCAAGATTGAGTTCAGAATCTGAGACCAAGTCTAGAACGGGGGCAGAGTGCATGGCAAAGCCATTTTACTGACACCTCTGCTTGGAGGGACATGTTTTACCCTGATTTTCCTCTGCCTCAGATAACAGTGTTTTAATAAAATATTGCTTTCATCTAGGTGTATTTCTGTTCCTGTGTGGCCTCTGGCAAAATAATTTACAGTGTAAATATGGGAACTGATAATAAATAATAAAAGTTGTAAACACAGCTGATACACCACTTGCAAAAAATTGCTTTGGGTTTAAGTATCAGCTTTCTATTCCCAGATGAAGTAACTGATGGGGCCTTCCTTTTTCTCTTGCTGCCCTTTCCTTTTCTGATTTGACACAGTGGGTGGCTGGGGGCTTTAGTTATGTTGGTCTGTTTCAGAAAATTAATTTTCCTTAACATCCTTTGAATCTGGTTGAGATAAAGAACTAATTAATCTGAACATGGCAGGCAAGTATAATGCTAAGGAAAATGGTAAATTTATGCTTAGGAGTATAGGCTTTTTTTCTCCTATTGCAATGCGTTTCTAATTCACATTTTAAAAAAATGCAAAATAATGCTTTGGATTGATAGCCTATTTGTATGGAAATCTATTTCAATTATTTCATTATTATTTACACTTGGAATCTGTATGAGATTTACTGTGGGTGAAATTCAGTAGAATTAACTGATATATTTTTCTTCATAAAATTTACTCTCATTTTCAAGAACATTAAATACAGTTACTGCTGTCTTTTTGACACCAGGCTGTGCACTTACCTTGATAGTAAATAAAAGCAGCATAATGTATTTAAAAATACAAAGGGTATGGTTTCGAAATCATAAAAATGGCAGATGTTTTGTCTATTCAGGCACCTATCTTCCAGGTTTCTGAAGAACTATGAAAAGACTATTGTCAGTTTATGGAACTGAAATGTCAGAAATTAATTTTTAAAATAATCTTAGTCCTGCTATTTTCCCTGAAATAAGATCTACTGGATAAGACACTGGAAGCTTTCAAAGTGTTTCCTATCCTGTAGACCACTGTAGCCCAGACTCAGCAAAGCATATCAGTCTGTGAACAAAAATAAGCCTGTATGTAAGTCTTTTACTAGATGAGAAAATACTTCAACATATGCACGAATTCTTTACTATTATTACAGCTTTTATCAGTAGTTTAAAGTGGTGGCAAACTGAAAAACATTATGAAGAAAGAGCCTGAATGAAAACTCTATCTGTGCAACTGCAGAGCTTTGAGGATTTGAGAATCTGTACCCTTCTGAATTTATTATCTGATTTTTAGCTTAATAAGCGAAACATGCAAACATTTTCTGCCCACTGGGATGTTTGTAATCCCATTTCTAATAATCAGGAAAAAAAAATGTAGGCTGCCTATTTTGAATACCGTGTTGATAAGCATTTCAACAGGATGATTCAACATATACACTGCACTGGATTATCTGCGATAGATTTCTCTGTCAAAAAAACATTTTTCTTATGAGACATTTTTCTGTGCTGCTATGCCATTGAAATTGTTTTAAAATGTTTTTGTGTCTGACAATGTACTCCTGCAAATGCCATAACGTCTATCATGTAAGAAATTACTTTTTCCATTTTTTTCTGCCTAACTTACAATGTGTTGAAAGCTGCATACAGTTATAACACAATAGGAGAATTACTTTAGTACAAATGGTCTTTTCTGTACTATTACTGCAGTAAACAGTGCACCATTTCCCTTCATTCTTAGTTTATTGAACAGCTGATAAAAATAATGTGCTGTATGTTTGAGAGAAGCAGAGAAAAAAAAAAAAGACATACTTGATCTTTGCCAAAACCTCTCCCTTTTACAAAAACTCTGCAGAGACTCAACATGTATGATTATCTAAAATGGCCTTTTCTTTATGGATCATTCAATAACACATTTCCATATTTATGCAAAACACATGAATTCAAAATTGTGATAGATGCAGCCTCATAACTGAATCCAATAACCAGCATTTAGAACTATGTCTTGTATGTTTGTAAAGCTGTTTCATCAAGTTTTGATATAGAATTCAAAACGTTACAAATCGTTTCCTTGAGGGGAAAATAAAGACTGTGTATTCTTCTTGTCAGGACAGTTTGTTAGGGATGAAATTATTACAACTGCTCATCTCTTGAAATGGTAAGGCCTGATCTGAAAGGAGCTTTTCTAAAAAAACTGCAAATGCAAACCTGATCCATAATACCTGTTTTATCAGGAAGAAAAGTAAAGGTCTTCTAAATTGGCACTCTGAAATTTTGGATTTACTACTTTGCTCTTTGGAAAGAGCAGAACACTTGGCTGTGATAGAGGTGGCTGAGCAGGTGCCTACTCATCCAGAAGTTGGGAGCTGAAAGAAAGGCAGAGATGGAGAAACTTTTCAGAGTCTTATCAAGGAGGCTTTGATACAGGAGAATGAGGAAAGTACAGAATAGATTTGAAGGGAGATGGCAATGGAAGGATGTCATTAATCTAAGATGACAGAGAAGGTGAGGAGGGCTGCATGGGGCAAGCTGAAAAATAACCTGAATGGTTACTCTGATTTTTCTGTCTGTTTGAAGAGGTGGAAGGTTTTTGCAGAAAATGCATGAATTTCTGGAAGGTCTGGAATTACTTACGTGTCCATGTTTCCCAATTAATACATGTTAAATCATGTCTAGTAGTCCATCTCCTTTACCTCTCTTCCCATGCTACTAGTATAAGAATCCTTTGCCAACAGCTTGGAAATCTCCTTGTATCAGAAGGGAGAAAGCCCCACTGAATCCTGTGTTATCTCAGCATTTTGATTATGTCTTATCTTTAAGAAGCACTGTTTTTAAAAGGTGAATCTTATACGTATGAGAATATAGTAATGTTATTTACTATATAAAAATGTGTGATTTGAAAAGATGCCCCAACACATTCGTTTTTAAGTTGTTTAAAACATACTCCAGTACTGTGACTTACTATATAAAAACGTAATGCAAAAAAAAAAACAGGATCATTGCTTTGAAAAGTCAATTTATACCCCTTTTTAAAAGAAACAATAGTAACAACACAGGATTCTTAAGACTGTAAGTGCCAATATGGATGCTTCTATTTAATTTTAAATCTACTTTAAAAATATTTTTGAGTAATTTATGACTTAGCCATTGAAACAGTCATGCTTAACTGACTTATGTACAACAGAACAGCAGCAAAATTAAGTAGCAAGTCCAAAGATATCAGTCATTAATACCAGTTAGTGTCCTAGTTATAGTACATTAATAAATAGTTCTATGCATAATAAAAAGAATTTGCAGGAAAGAGATACTGCATTTCTTTTAGCAGTTATATACTCATTAACAAGTCAAAGTTTTTCAGCTTCACTGAATAAGGGTGAGAAAGTTGCCAAGGAAAATGTGACAAGCTGGCTGAAATTGCAGCATCCAGTAAAATAATAGTAAAAAAGTGCACTAAGATCAATAAAACATCTGTGATGAGGTAGGTGTCATTTCTTTTGTCTTTTTCAGGTTTTCTACAGTCATGATTTTTTCTTCCTTTTGGCTGTCTTTTTTATTTTCATGGTAATCTTACAAGGATGAAATGAAATCAAATGAAATTCCCTTCTCTTATCCTTCTGATATTGAGGAAAAAGATTTCCTCCCAACACTACAAAATACAGTTTTTGGTAGAAGAAAAAGAGTGCTGTACTCAATAGAAGTAAGAATCCACAGGAGGCTGCAATCAAAAGACAGAAGGAACTTGATCAGAAACAAAGAAAAAGGATTCAGTGGTGTTTTTTTTTTTATTTTTGGTTGGAAGAGTTAAGGAGCAAGTCACACTGTTAGCATCAAGAGCAGCAGTGCCCTCTGAATAAGTGTCTTGGATAAAAAAGTGTTCAGTACTCCATTTCCAACAAAGAATGGAGGTGGATAGAAAAGAGACAGAGAACATCTTACCCTACCTTGTATTTAACAGCGCTGATAAATGTAACTCACAAAGTTCAGTGCTTCTATTTCTCTTGATGCCTGAAGAACTAAGAATTTGATCTTCAATTCAATTGCTGCCATCAGCAGCTTGTGTGGTTTGGGTACTATCGAGAAAAGTACCATTTAGGGCATGAAAGTCTGAGAGACTTAAGGCAGTCAAAACCAAAGCCAACAGCCTGCAGTATGATGCAGCCTTTGTCACTTATGTATACTACGCAACTAATATTCATCTGATCTAAATTGCAGTCTGCTTATGCCTTCTGCTTTTTCTGGTTTGTTTTTTTTTTTTTTTTTTTTTTTGCTGTCATACATTTTTTAAGTTACTAAAATCAGAAGTTGGAAAAATTAGGCTAAATAACAGGTTGTTCAGAGCAGTGAAATACATAGCAGAAGGACCGGATAGCACAAGGTTAGAGAGGTAACAGAACTAAGGCAAATCTTTAGCTTTCTAGCTGGCTTCATCCTGAGTTGGTCCAGGCATGAAAATACCTTTTCCAAGGATGTGACCTGGGTGTGCATCTTAGTAATGAACTCCTGAAAGTAGACATCAGATTGATTTCATAATTTATTTTTCTTTAATATATTTTCAAAGGTGTTCATTGGTTTGTAACTTCAGTTTGCTTTGTCATGAACAAGACACTTATAGAAATGATGCAGTCAGTCTCTTCCTATACCTGCCTAAAATGGTGCTGGTAACTATCTCTATCCTAAACCAAATCTTTGAGACAGGTATAAAACTTAAATATGCAACTTTGAATGAAGGACAGCTTGATCTGAAGAAGTGTGATCCTGTGGCTAAACAGTTTAGAACACTGTGCTTCTAGGGAATAAACTTGGTTTCTGTTTGCTGAGATACTCTGTACACACTGAATGTCCTCATCTTATACTTGAGAATCATGTTCCCTATTGTTTTCTCTTGGGAGTTCTGACTTGTTGGCATCAGAAATGGTACAGCATATCTTTCCGCTAGAGGAACATACCTTACTGCTAAAGGTATATTACTGGAAGTGGAGAAATAAGGACTTGAATTCTTTGCCCTGGAGAAAGAAATTTAAGACAAGTTTTTGGTGTAAATGTTACTGGAAGGTTATCATAACAGCATTAGTGTCCCATGTTTGTGAATCAAAGTGGTTGTGAATCATAATGAGGTTCTATATCATTCTGCTACATTGTGTGTATTACAGAAATAATTGTGTTTCATGACATATCAAAAACTTTGTCTCTATCAAAATTAAGGTCTGTTTGCTTAACTATTCCAAAAAATGGTGCAACTCTTTGTAAATTATGATAACTTTTTATTTGATGTCAATATACATCTACATCTTAAATCTTTGCCATGATCACCATTCTCTCTGCTTGTCTAAGTTGATATTTTTGGGACTGAAGGAAATTGAATTATATAATAAAACACATTCTATAACATTATATGTATTGTTCTGTGCTGGCTGTACTTCAGAGTATGGCAGATGACAGTCCTGCAATCTGTATACGCTTGCTTAATCTCTTTCAGAAAGTACTGGATAGCCTTACTTTTGATAAAAACAAGACCAGAGCTGGTTAATCTTTCCTTATTTTTTTAAACTTTGTCTGGATGTCATCCATCTGCATATAGGTGCTGATTTAGCTATCTGACAGTTCTTGAATGTAAATAAAAATGCCCTCAATAATGTAACTGCAACTGGTGATATCTGTAGAAACCAGCTTTTTGGAATGTAAAGGTCTTTTATTGAAAGCCTTCCAAGTGTGTGTATATATATGTAAATAGAAACATCAGACTTGTATGTGACAGTTTCTTAAGTTTAAGTTCTCTCAATGTTATGACATAGTGCAAAGAATCTGATTTTACATGCACTGAAATGTAGGAAGAAAATGACAAAACACTTATTTTTTTTTTGGTGGGACAAGGCATTATTAACAATAAGCTACTTAGTGTATGTAGGGGAGCAAAAATAACATTAGGATTATTGCTGAGCATTATTTATGTTTGCAAATTGTTGTGTAAGAAGATTCCTATACCGAATTTTTTACAACCTGCATTTTAAACAAGTTATGAAGCATAGAAACATGCCTAGTCTGGAAATATTATTTTTAGAAGAAGATTCCTCATTTTTTCACTTTCTGATATAACAGCTTACCAGAGCAGAACATCAAGTAATTAAAATGCATTACGTTTGGCTCTCCAAGCACTTAGTTTTGCTAAACAGTGAAATTAATGTTGAGCAGAATAGTGAAGAAATCTATGAACCTTGCACAGTCTTACAGTGGTTTGGGTAGTCAGGTTTGCACATCTCAGGTATGACGTAGTGTCATCGCATTATGTGCCTATATAGCTGATTTGACATCACCTTGACTTTTGCAAGAATTTTAAAATAAAGTCATGCATGAGAACTGGTGACTCAAATATTATTTATTATAGTCATCCTTTTAGAAAAATGTGTGTAATGCAAGTACTGACTAGCAAAAGCTAAGGTTTGCAACTTGTACTTATCTAGTACCTCCAATTGGCTGTCCCTTTCTTGGAAGGGGAGGAAAAGGAGTGAGAATCCCTTTCAACTGAAATTTCTGTCTCTTTTATTTTCTTTCTTGTTTGTCTGTTTTGTTTAACGATTTACATAGGCCATTTAAAAAATGAAATTTCAAAGTGGTCTCTTTTTTTGGTGTTGTCATGAATAAGTGTCCTTCTTTGATGTTGCTTTTGTACAAAGGGAAGGTCTGCCTCCATCATTAATGTATCATTGCACTTTAAGGAGATTGAGTGTACCCTCAGTAAGTTTGCAGATGACACCAAGTTGGGTGGGAGTGTTGGTCTGCCTGAGGGTAGGGAGGATCTGCAGCTGGATCTGGACAGGCTAGATAGATGGGCCAAGGCCAATGATATGAGATTTCATAAGGCCAAGTGCCGGATCCTACACTTCGGTCACAACAACTCCATGCAATGCTCCAGGCTTGGGGAAAAGTGGCTGGAAAGTTGCCTAGTGGAAAAGGACTTGGGGGTGCTGGTCGACAGCCAACTGAATATGAGCCAGCAGTGTGCCCAGGTGGCCAAGAAGGCCAACTGCATCCTGGCCTGTATCAGAAATGATGTGACCAGCATCACTAGGGGAGTGATTGTCCCCCTGTACTCAGCACTGGTGAGGTTGCACCTTGAATACTGTGTCCAGTTTTGGGCCCCTCACTACAAGAAGGACACTGAGCTGCTGGAGTGTGTCCAGAGAAGAGCAACGAAGCTGGCGAAGGGTCTCAAGCACAAGGCTGATGAGGAATGCCTGAGGGAACTGGGGTTGTTTAGTCTGGAGGAGGCTGAGGGGAGACCTCATTGCTCTCTACAACTCCCTGAAAGGAGGGGGTTGTGAGGTGGGGATTGGTCTCTTCTTCCGGGTAACAGTGATAGGATGAGGAGTAATGGCCTCAAGTTGTGCCGGGGGAAGTTTATATTGGATATTAGGAAAAAAATTTTCACCAAAAGGGTTGTCAGGCATTGGAACAGGCTGCCTGGGGCAGTGGTGGAGTCCCCATCCCTGGAGGTATTTAAGAAACGTGTAGATGAGGTGCTAAGGGATGTGATTTAGTGGTGAATTGACAGTGTTAAGTTAATGGTTGGACTTGATGACCTTTGAGGTCTCTTCCAACCAAGGCAATTCTGTGATTCTGTGGGCCTTGGTCCAAGATTATTCTTTAGTGGTTTTAGGAAACTAAAGCTGAAACTCAGTTTACTTCCTTCTTCTACCGTGGTCTCTGGCGTTTGTAAGAATAAAGGTAGCTTGGTCTTGATTTGGAGAGAGCTGTTCTGAGCAGCACTAGTTTTAGATAAATGGATGTAGCTTTTGCATACAAGGTCTGATTTTTTTTTTTCATTTTTGCTCTGTATATATGAACTGAATTTCACTATTTCATTAGAAAACATATTTCAGACCATACCTGTCTTCACTGTTACTGTTTCCACATATTGGTGCAAAATCAATAGCTCTAAAAGGTGTGGGAGAAAGCATAACCATAACTGTGTTCTATTCTCAGGGTCTATTCCATTTCAGCCGACTGTGGGGTTTTTGGGAGGGCAGGGAGGTGGTTCTTCATGCAAGAAATACCATCTTTCATGCCTTGTTATTCTGAAAAAATTCAAAGTTATTTGTGTTTAGAGATTTAAATTTACTTTGTATTCTCTATACAGAAAACTAGGGAAAAAAAATCATAAGCAAATTAAAAGCTATGAATTACATTATGATAGAAATACCTGCTCCCTAATGGAGTTGTGCTTAGAAATATGTCATTGTGTAACCTGGTGTTATATCCAGCTGCTTTTGTTCATGCCACCTTGGAATGTTTTTCACCTGTCTTGACAATAGTATCTGGAAGCATTTAGCAAGCTGGGCTTCTTTTCTGTTCAGTTTCCGAGTGTATGCTTTAATGAATACTGCTCCACAGCATGTCGAAGTAAACATTTTAAATGTGTGATCACTACATTCACTTGACTTCTTCTGTCAGATTTGACAAAAAACATGAGCACAGTACATATGTTTAAGCCTTAGTATCTTTCTAAATACATAACTATTTTAGTCAAGTACACAACTTGCTTTTTAATGAGGAATTCTTTCTCATTGGGTTTCCTTTCCTATCTTCTGCAGAGTTCTAGACTAACCTTTCTCCCGTCCTTTGTAACATGCTTTTGTGTATCAGTAAGAATCTGTTTTCTCTGTTAAGACTAGCTTTCCCCTTTCAAGGGATTGTTGCTTGGTAAATAGTTTTGCATTAAATTCCCCCACTTTCAGAGATGAAATCCAAAATTAAAAGTGTACTTTTGAGTCTCAGCCTTACTCTGCAGTCGTTAAGTATTGTTTTTAGCTATATGCTGCCAAACGATAGGGCTGACACACCAGATATGTCAAATCCTGGCTTTATCATCTGTATCAGTGCTGTGTAAAATGTATTAAGCCTTGCAGGAAATAAAAATGCAGCTTTTTAGTTTGTATGCTTACTGTGTCTTTTGTTGCTGGATGAGCAGAGTAAGGCAGCCTGGCTGTGTACTTGCTCCTAGAGGCTTACATATATGGCAGGTCAAAAAGCCACTATGTCAGTTAATTCTACAGATGCTTTCCATAAATGTAAAAGCTTCATTTTGATAGAAATCCTAAATCAAAGTAATGAAAGCTAATTTAATGTTTATTACAGGTTTTTATGTTAAAATGCACCTTTGACACTTGCAGCAAAATTGTGATAAGTGGTTAAAATAGTTGAGTAATTATGTACAAATATCTCTGCCTATTGCCATTTAATTTCACTGCAAAAAGTGTACAGATATGTCAGAAAGTATAATCCTTCAAAAGGTGCTTGTTGAAATTGCAAGAAAAGATAGGCTTGTAATTGAGGTCCTGTCTGGGATCATAAAAGGTCTGGTTTGTCTTTTTTTCCTGACTCTGTATCTGCTTTGAGAGTGACCTTTTGGTAATGTTCTATAGTCCTTGTACCACAGTTCTTCACTTAAGACTGCATGTAGTAAGTATCCTGTGAACAGCTGTGGAATTCTTACAGCATCCGAAATGCAGCTCACGTGGTGGTAGGGTGCAGGTCCAAGGTTTCACAATTGAAAATTAGGAGTGCAGAGCAGCAAGAGGGATCACAGGGAACTGAGAGCAATGATTCATTATTCCTGCCTCTTCTCTCTCCCTTTCCTCAACTGCTGCAACTCCGTTCATGTTGTTCTTGTGCTCTGCTCATCTGGCCATGGATGTCACTGTCTTACCATGCTCCATTTTCAGGGTTATATTGACATTCAGTCTCCAATAGTGTTGAATCTAAATGAAGAGTCAAGAAATTCATGCTAAGTCTTCATGATCCTGGTTGCAGTTCAGTAGATCAGCCTGTCTGTAGACGAGCTGTGTAACCAGTGTAGCTGCTGCTTGCCTAGAAACTGATTTCTCATCCGGAACAACTTCTTTGCTGTATGTGGTTGAGAAGCTAATTACATGAAGCTAATTACTGTTTTAAAACAGGGACAGTGGGATGTTTGTGCATTGCCAAGGTAAGCAAAAATCTGCATATATGAAGATTATCTAATTTAGTGATTTTTGAATTGTAAATGTTAAAGGCTGATACAGAAACAGTAACAATTGGTTGTGCTCACAGGAATATTTACAATAACTCTTTTACTTGGTGTGATAACTTCAGATGCTTTGTAATACTTCTGATGTATTTTGGATTCAGGATTGCACTGCTGATGTGGAGCGTTGGCAATATCTTATATTCTGTTTCTGCCCTCACCTAAGTTCACCTGCATTTCTTTTAAGAGCTGAGAATTGGTGTGTTGCTTCCTGAAGGGATGTGAGACATATCTTCCTTCAAAGGCTGCTTTTTTTACAGCAGTGCTTGTAGTAAAAAGTTGAACTTGAAAGATTTTTCCACAGTAATTAAAATCCAGAGGCTCCTGTCATTTAAAACACCCATGGACAGTGTTGAGACACAGACATCTGTCGATATATTTAGCACTGTATTGAAGAATGTTTTAAGTTAAAACGGAGCAGGCTCTAGTATATGTAGCAGTGTAACAGGTAGCATCAGTTCTGTGCTGCTGGGAACAATTGCTGCCAGTATTATGCTCCCTCACTGCATCCCAGAACAAATCTGTGTGGATGGAGAACAGGACAACAACAGTGGCACCTCCTGTCTGCTGGACCCAAGCATATTTACAGAATCACAGAATGTAAGGGATTGGAAGGGACCTCAAAAGATCATCTAGTCCAATCCCCCTGCCAGAGCAGGAACACCTAGGTCAGGTCACACAGGAACACATCCAGGCGGGTTTTGAATGTCTCCAGAGAAGGAGACTCCACACCCTCTCTGCGCAGCCTGTTCCAGTGTTCTGTCACCCTCACTGTGAAGAAATTCTTCCTCACATTTATGTGGAACCTCCTATGTTCCAGCTTGCACCCATTGCCCCTTGTCCTATCACTGGATGTCACTGAGAAGAACCTGGCTCCATCCTCATGACACTCACCCTTTACATATTTATAAACATTAATGAGGTCACCCCTCAGTCTCCTCTTCTCCAAGCTAAAGAGACCCAGCTCCCTCAGCCTTTCCTCATAAGGGAGATGTTCCACTCCCTTAATCATCATCTTTGTGGCTCTGCACTGGACTCTCTCAAGCATAGATGCTGTTTAGAGATGTATAGCCATATATTATTCCTGACAGAAAGTACTATCCTTTCTATGAGTATCCTTCCTTGAAAACTTCATCTTGTTAGTTTTATCTGACCCTCAAAACAGTAGGAAGGAAGGGATTACTTTATTCTGCGAATCAAAAATGGTGTTTTTCTTATAAGACCTTTTCAGCAAGCTTTGAAGAACACTTGCTGAATATCAGATCTGCAAACTGGTTCTTTACTTAAAAGGTCCAAGTTAGTGTTGTATGATTTTTCCTATGAGGGCAGTGAATGGGCAGAAAGAAAAGGGGAGGGACTGCAAATATAGTTAAGTGATGCTTAACTGGTTCTGTAATGGGGAAAAAAGTTACTGTTTTGAGATTGGATGCATTATTGCATTCTGTCTGGGATTAGATAAACTATTTTGTAATTCCACGCTAATAACCACAAGTAAATACTTCATGTGCATTTTTCCAATGCTAGCATGCATTTGTTCATGACTGCAATCAGCAATATATAGATTGCAAAATAGTAGTGAGGAAGATGATAAATGTTGATACATTTTAGTAGAATTTCTTCTTGGATTTATGTATTATATATTTATTACTTTGGGTTATGATTTTTTTAAAGCACTGACGTGCTTTTATCTTCAAAAGTCTTCTACTTTGGCCTTCGTTAAGACAAATGGTACAAGTCTTGAAGCTTATTAACGCTAACCAAAAAATAGTATATAGTTCTTCTGGAGGTTTTTCCAGTGTATTGTCACTGTTTTTAGTGATCAGAATGATGCATCTTCCACATTATACATAAAAACTATTTGTATCTACTTCAGATAATGAAGAAATGCATTTATTTTCTGTCTGGTTCTACCACAAGCCTTCACCATCACACTATGTTTCAAATGTAAGAAAAAGTTCCCTCAGTACCGTGAAATGTGAGGCATGAGGAGAAATTGCAACCTAGTTCACTTGCTCATAGCTAATAATTTGATTGTTTTCCTTGGATTGAGGAGAAGTAACTTTGAATTTGATTCCTCAGAAGAGGGACATATATAGCTGAGTGTGCTAGTCTCCTTTTCAGTGTGGGGCGGACTTTCATGCTTTGCTAGAGGGGCAGATTTTCAAAGTCTTGCTCTCTTTTCAGTGTGGAATGAAATCATCTTCCAAAACTTGAATCCTATTGGAAAAAGCAACTCTTTTTTTCTAAAAAGCCTTACTGCATTAAAAAACAGAGGAGAAGATTTAGCTTTCTGTCGTACTTTGCAGCACAGCTTTAACTGTGCTCTAGTACAAAAAGCCAGTGTAGTAGGCAGATTGCCATATTATCTGGCAGTGCCTCAATAATGAAATTTTCTGGTCTTCCAGTATGAATCCTCAGGGCACAAACCTGGAAATGAGCTTCATTCATACTATATATTTAGACACTTTAAGCACCTATACCGAGACTAAAGGCTTTTAGTTCATATATGAAAGGAAAGACATACCACAAACAAACCAACTAATATTTAAGGGTTATATTTAGAGCCACTAGCTATAAAGATGGGGGGGAGGAAATCAATATCATTGTTTTCTCTCATCAAGTTTTTCCTTAGGAGCTTAAAAGAAGGATTTAAGGCAAACTACATGTCTACTGTTATTAAAGTAATTTAATATCCTAAGAACTAAAATGTCTCTCACTGAGTGTGACTTTCTCATAGCTTGGTCACTGACAAACCAAATTAGCCATCTTTTCTCTAATGTTGCTAAGGTAAGTTGTCTTGCTTTCCTTGATTCTTCTTTTTTTTTTTTTTTTTCCCCTTTTCCCTAGGTGAGGCTCCTTGCATAGTTGCATGTCTTAAGTTTCAACTTCTGCTGTTTCTACTACTGCGCTGGGAAACTTGCCAGTACACATACATCAATGTTATGTCTTTGCTTGTTTCCTCATGCTGAACTCCCACAAAGGCTTTGCAATGCAAAAGCTATAAAATGGTCTAATTTCATGCCTTGTTTTTAGTAAGCAGGAAACAGAAGCTTTAATCTGGATCTTCTCTATTTAATATTAAAGATGCAACTGCCAGCACTGATAAAATTGTGGAGAATCCAGTCAGTTGTATCTAATGGGAAGAAGAGAGTGATCTTTGTCTTGATGCGAGTCCCATAAAATCACGAATCATACTGGCTGTAGCACCATCCTTCTGTAGAGATTTGGGGACAGAGGAATCCCTGCAGTGGAAGATTGCCCTGATACTGCCTCTGCTTTCCTTCAATTCATCTCTTTTGGGAGGAAATCCTTGCAGAATGCTAATGGCAGCTTCAGAGGTGACTCTTCCACCTCTTCCCTCATTTGCCCTGTTCATCTTGCTGATAAAGGAAAGGGCTGGAGCAGCCATTGGAATGGAGATAGGTGTTTATATTACTCCCTTGCTATCATGAGTCATTTAGTCTAGTACACATTTGTTTCTTATTCTACCCTGAGGGGGAGAGAAAGATAAATGCTCTTCTTGCCTGAGAAAACTAAAATGGAAAAAGTTGAGCTTACATTTCCTCATTTGTTCTGCCAGTGTGCCACCAGCTTGTGGAAGACAGGATGAGCAGAAACCTTTAGTATTCTCACTATTCTAATGGAAAGAGACATGAAAAAGTCACTTGACTAATTATTTATGGCCAAAAGGAAATTCAGTGACCTTGCTAGTTGAAGTTTAAAGAGCCTGAACTGTTATGTATACATGGCTTGGTGTATTTGCCTCTTTCTGGATCTTACTTTCCTACGGCATTTTGAAAGAATCTATAACCATGTTCGATTAATTTCTACCTTTAACTATCTGCATTGCCTAAATTAAAATAATTTAAAAAAAACAAAAACCAAAATAAAACCCCTGACTTGCACATTACCCATACTTGTAAGAAGTTAATAATTACTGGAATTGGTTCTGGCTCATTGAAATGCTCTTTCATCTCAAGGACTGAGACATTTTTTCTATTCCAAAAGGTTTTTTTTTTCATTAGAAAAAGAATTCTCTAAGCAGTGTTTGGCTGCTGGCAAAGATATTGCTTTGTTATTACTACCTTTACCCACTGAGCTTTGCTGCATTTGTTTTAGCTAAAATCACATTTATATAAGTGGTCTATCAGTCATGCTTCTCCCCTGCACTCTCAGAAATGGAAATATTATTTCAAATAGTTTTGAAATAGAATACACCAACTGCATTCATTTCATCAGATTATATAAAATCCAAGGATTTACCACACTGTCAGGATATACAATCAATAGAGTAGGTCCAAAGATTTTTAGGTGCTTCAACAGCATGTAATGAATGGGCTGAGGGCTGTTGTTTTGCAATGCAATAGAGACTGCAGAAGAGAGCCTCTACAAGGACTATGTTCATGGCTATGCACATTCAGTCTGGTTCCATACAAGAGAGTTGGGAAGGTATGAAGAAGGAAACTCCATTGCCTTGCTTAAAAAAAAGATGTACTTCTAGAATAATCTGAAGACTGAAACATTAGGGATGCTGTCAGTGAAGACAAGAGTTGGTTCAGTGACAACTTGCAAAGACGGTATGCTGGAAGAGACTAATGGCTTTTGACAAGGTTATTTAAGTAAATAAGTGTTTACACTGATTTTTTTCACCTTTTAGATGTGTGCATAATTTGCTTGGAATCCAGAGAGCAGGGAAGGAGGCTTGTAGCAATCTGATGCTTATCCTTTCCAGTGGGTGAGAGGGAAAACTAATGGTCTGACTTCTGTTAAGCAGGAGTCAATATTGCTTGTGTCTGGATTGTGCATGAAAATAAACCTTGGTTTCCTAAATAAACCTGGTTTCCTAAAATAAACCTTGAAGTGACATGCACATATTGTGTGAAATGTTGTGTTTACTATGTAAGCAGATGTTAAACAGAAATGGTTACTTTAAACTTTTGGAAGCAATGTCTTGATATGCTGTTTTTAATCTGCACAATTCCTATCTCAAAGTATTTAGAAATGTTTAATCTAGTGCTTATTAATGTTCCTCTATTTTGAGAACTTGATCTCTTCACCATTATTGGAGATTTTTGCAGGGTAAATAACATGCGACTGTCTGTTATCTTCACCTTACTCTTTTGATTACCTCTAGTATCTTCCTTCTCATCCTTTCATCTTTAAATGAAATATCCTTTTTGTTGCATTAAAAAGGGCTGGAGAAATGATACAAGTTCTTTATGTCAAATATTGTAAAAAATAAGATACACGCTTTTTCAGACTAACTACAGTATTTTAAACAATTATCCCATGGGTTTATTTTCCTCAGACTCCTTGCAAGAGAAAAGGGGAAACAATCAGAATAATTAAGTATGTAACACTCCTATTATTATCAATTTTAGAAAGCCAAACTTAGCAGAAAGGAAATACTGTTTTCCTCGCAGAAACCTTTCTTGATTCTTAGTAACTAAACATAATAAATTGGATATGCTCTATATAGGAAAATTTTAGCTTACGTTCTCAATTTTTTTTACTTCTTTCTACCTCCCAGTGACATACATGCACTCTGATTTCTAAGTCTTTGAAGGATCTTCTGCTACTCTCTTGGAATAGTAAATCCAACACAGCTGTTCAAAAACCCACAAAAAATTTAATGAGAAACACAGTGCAAAAATATTTTGATTAATACTCCAATTCTCTGCTTGAGTGCCACAGTGCCATAAGACCTGATTTAGGACTAGCAGAGAAATCCATTGTCAGCCATTGACTTGAAATATATGAGTTTAACCGTAAATGTTTGTGATGATTCACTTTCTCAAATTTGAAATGCACTTGGCTGTCAGTGCTGTGTGTAACATAAATACTCTGACTGAACTGCAAAAGATCTCATCTATTTCCTGTGAATATTCTTTCCTCTCCTATTCATTCTGCAGGCATGATAAAGCATTTGAGATCAGGATTTGTATTTTCATTACAGAAGAAATGGTTATGCTGGAGGAAAAACACTGTATTCCCCTTCCTCTCCTCTCTCCCCTGTCACTCTGCAAACATCCAAATATGAGTTACAGAGGAATTCCCTAGAGATGTGACATATTGAAGCTCTCATAGCTGAGGCTTCTTGCTCTCACCTTGTGTCATTTCTCTCTAAAGGCAGCTAGTGTCTGTAGCAAACTGAGGTAAACCTGTGTGGAAATCAATGACGAGATTCAGTGGGATACTGTTGGAGTTTCCCTTGGCTGGAGCCATGGGAAATATGAAGAAATGGGATTAGTAATTTTGATGAAGGACATGTGCCAGCCTTGAGTTATACTGTGGATACTCCAAATATCCAGTCAGTTTTTAAACTTCATATTCTTAATGTTTCAAAGGGATGGGAGCACCCCAGTACCTGTAGAAACAGAAGTCTATTTCCCCTAAGCTTTGAAAGAGGACATCTTTGGAGTATGTCCTCTTTTCTCCCTCAGTTTGGTGTGGAGCAATGCCCAGCTTTATCAGGAATATATTCAGGTTGCTTGTTGAAGAGTCTAATACTTTACCAGGTTCTACATGATTGAAATACAAGGTAACGGGAATCTTTTCTCATTATTGCCTCTCTCTTTAATGAGAGTTGGTTTTTTTTGTTTTCTTTTTATGTATGGTAAAGGTCTTTAAAAACCATGGTGGGAATATGGACTTGTAGGATTCGGCACCATTGTTTTATTCAGGTTGACCAAAACAGATCATTTGTCTATTCCTGAAATTGTGGAATTCTTTCTCTCGGTTGCTGTGGGCTACGAAACAAACATCATCTCTCCCTCTCTTGTATTTTGTTTTAGTAAACATTTTAAAAGTTGTGGGGTTGTTTTTTTTTTCATTAATAAGGATTTGTATCATTGAAATTCCATGCTTGATAAGGAGGGATTAAAAAGATGACTAAACTCCATATTCTATATGAAGTGGAATAAATAAAACCTATCATCTTTCAATTTATCAATACTAGAAATTTCACCTTAGAAAACTAGATTTTCACCTTAATTCCAGATTTTTTTTTTAACAGCAAGATACAATATTCACTGTTAAAATCAAATTAAAACATATTTTCATGAGGTTTTTGTAAGATGAATATTATTTAAACAGTGAGCGACTTCAGTGACCCCATGATAGCCAGGGATATCTGAAGCTGTCAAATGATGTGTCTTCCAAGTCCATATCTGAATGACACCTGCCAGCTTATATTTTAGTGTTTGTTTTATAGGATGTTTATATTGCTATGTTAGGTTAAGCTGTTTCCAGTTTTTTAAATCAATTGTTTGTCAAATACTGAAGGAAAATCCTGAGGCCATAGTAAATGTCTTCGTCACGGTAACACTTGTCATATTAGGTCTTTGTCGAAGAGCCGTCTTTAATAAAATACTAACTATATGGAGAATTTGTTTGTGGGTATGTAAGAATGTTTTTTGGAAGAGATGTTTCTATGCTGGGATTCTGAAATGAATAAAAATCCACTTTATTGCTTAACAGTTATTTGAGTTGTTGTGTTGCCGAGTCTTTTCCAGGTTGATGTTCTAGATACATGTGTTGTTTTCCATTTGGAGAGTTTACAGTCCTGAATATTTTCAATCTTGCTGTGCCTAAGACACTAGCTCTGTTGTGTTACTAAATGCACAGGTCACCTTGCATGTATCTTCACTGCTGATGTCATTATTGCATTAAGGGTCAGAGATCTGTAGAACTTATCCACAACATCCCTGTTAACGCTGTAAGTATGCAAGTGGGTTCCTGCCCTATGTAACTGTACAGCTAGAAGTGAGAATAGTGGTTTGTACCAGAAAAGAATCTGACCTGCATGTTACCTTCACAGTTTATGATGTCTTCATGATACAGAACTACTCAAGATGTCGGTGGTCTGGTGTATAGTAGCTGTGCCAGTGGTCACTCTGTAGGAAAGCCATTTTTCTTGACTAGTCAGATTTCCGACACTTTTAAAATAGCTACTAGCAGGACACAATTTTTATGTCTTAGCTTTATTGTTTGAAATCAGTCAGCTGAATTAAAAACAACCAAGTATATAAAAGTAAATGAGGAGCAAAAAAGATTATAATTGGCAGGTTTGTGGTTTTTTAATGCCTCTTACTATGTTTCTTAACCTTCATTTCTGGACTATTGTGATCTATTCAAGGGATGGAGTAGGACAGAAATTCTGTTACTTTTATCATTAGATAGAATTGAGTGGGGGAAACTGTAATTTGGGATTTTTTTATTAAGCTTATAGACGTAGGGCTGATGTTTGAAGCAGTTACAATATGACATTTGGGCTTAAAATACTAACAGACAATAATTGAAATACTAATTCTCCTTACATATCACAGATCTTTGTGGTTTGTGCTGACACGTATACATTCTGCCCTGGGCTTCAAACTGGTGCCTGGTAGGGAAGAAACAGCAAGTCTCTGGGAGAAGCCAGGTCCTGTTGTTGCAGTCAATAGCAAATCATAGTTGCCTTTGATCAAGTTGGGATTTTGGCTCTTGTGTCTGGCAATTGAATATTTGAGAGATGCTTCAGCATGATGTTAATCATTGGCTTAGCTGCTCAGCAAACATAGATCTTTATGATCTCAGTCCTTTGTGCTCTACCCTCCATAGTGGCTTCTGGCTGAATACAGAATCTAATTTAAAATCTCTGACCATATGCTCAAAGTTACCTATGGGACCGTCATTAGCAAACAGATTAAATTGCTGTGTGCCAAACATGTCCAGTGACATCAGATTTTCACTGTAAAAATGAGACTGCTAAGTGAGTTTGATTTCATAAATATGGGATACAAAGTTTTTATGGGAAGTTGGTTTAGTTAGTAGGTAATGTATTGTAAGATAAGTATCCATGAGGTTCTTCCTTTTTGAATCTCTTGAAAAGTAGATGTAAATTTAGCATTTTCCCAATTACTGTTTATCTGTTGGTGGGGAGATATCCACTCCTGAAGTTTCATCTTCCTTAATTTCCTTGAAGTGCTAAAATAGATTTTAAAAGCTGTTTTTGAAACAATTGTATTTTTTTCCTCTAAGAAAAAAATTCAAAAAGAGAGAGGGAAGACATTTCATAAGGTTTTAAGAATCCTTAAGGATTCTTAAGGAGACATTTATTTTTGGGGGGAAAGATATGAATCTGTCTATGTTTAGAATAAAATGTGCAGGTTTTCTTTAAATTGTCTTTGTCTCAAACCATGTGAAGGATATGGCCAGTGATACCTTCCTTTGAGCCTGAATTAGGTACTATGTACTAGAATATGGATGGGGAATATATGGCCAACAAAAAGATTCATTACGCTTCTTCCTGGTTAAGTGTCTCAGCTCGTTTTGTTCCTGTTACTATAGGCAAAATAGTGATAACATTTAGTAGGAAAGGAACAGCAAAATGGGGAAGGGGAGGATGTCCATAGCCAACTTGGTAAGCTGTGGGTAGCACTTGATTGACAGTCCTTCTACAGTCACTGTCCCTACAAAACAGTGACAGTCCAGAACTGGTACCAATGAAAAATCACTGAAAACAGCAACATAATAAAACAGCTAAACATCAAACTGTGACAGAATTTTATACAGATATTGTGACCTCAGAAGTCAATAAAATGGATTAATGTGATTTCTTCTTCTTGCAGACCTGTAGCAAATGTGGAATTGGACTGTTTGGGGCATTTCAGCATGAAATTGCACTTTAATGGCAGTAATTCCTTGAAATTTGCTAAGGAAGCCTCTTTGCAATGCACGTCCAGTTTCTTCTCTCTTCCTTACAGAGACAACACTGAAAATGCTAAAATTTGCTGACTTTGAATTCAAAGAGAAATCTTCAAATATGAACTCATGTCAGTAAATTAGGGCCTGTGACAATGGTTCTTTGTCATGTAGTAAGAAATGTGCCATGTTGATGAAGGATTACAAAGAAAACCTTAAACTCCTCTTAACTGGGATTCCTTCCATAGAGGTAGTTTGTGAGAGTGAACTCATTAATTCAGGGTTATTCTCCAGGTAATTTAGATCAATAGCAAAGAATGTTAGCTGCTGCCTCCAGGCCTCAAAATCTGGGGTGAAAGCTTCATGAGAGAGATTTTTCTCTTCAACTACAATAGCATTTACACTGTGCTTATCCCTTTGTAATGAAATCATATTTGTGCTTACTCTACACTTTAAATGGCAAATCATGCAACCCTGGGCACTCCACATCTGAATTCTGCTTTCCCAATTGTTCTAAGCTGTCATCTCATGAACTGCCCAGGTTTATTTTAATGAGAAATTCTGTTCAAATTCTTGATTCCTCCACCTGAGTGTATTGTCTGTGCAAGGACAATAAATTTTTGCAATGCTAATGTATGCCTGCAGACTATTAGATCATTTTAGTTGTGAAAGTCAGCTTGAAGCACCAAGAAATAGCTATGAAATAATTTCTCTGATTTTTGACAGGGTTACATATGGTGTTTTGGCTGAAACAGTAGCAAGACTAAGACTAATTGATATAAGTGTATGGTTTGCCCTTTTTTATTTTAATGGTAAATGTGGCTGTGATGAGGCAACTGACACTTCTTATACCTGTTGTACATGAAAATGTAAGAATGCAATCTTAAGAAGTAGTGTTAAACAAAATTTAAGCCTTTTTTTTAAACATTATACAAGATTGTCTACTGAGCAAGTCCTTAGGTTAAAAAGGAAAAGGGCAAGCATTACTTCTTTGCTAAAATATTTATAGAAATCTACAGCAAACTTCTAGAGGTTTTTGACGATCAAGAATATGTCTTATCTGCCTCTTTAGACCAAGGAATCTTAACTTTTATATTAGTCCTTAAGAAAAGAAATATTTTCAATGTGGAGGTAAAGAAAAGAAATAATTTCATCTATATCAGTTCCCTGATGCACTTCCACATCTGAAATTCACCTGCATAAAGCCCAAGCAGTTAAACTTTCTGAGGCTCAAGTGTAGGGTAAATCCAGCTTAGACAGAAGGCCAGAGCTTGACACTCACTGTTGAGGATGGGTAGGCAGGGCAGGTGAGGTGGAGGTGTCACACTGTAGGTAAGGGAGAGATTTGATGGTCGAGCCCTTAAGAGTCAGCAATGCTGTGGTTGAGAGCCTCTGCATGAGGATGAGAGGGATGGAAATGAAAGCAGATGTTGTAGCGGATGTCTGCTCCTGATGGCCCAGCCAGAATGCCAGCACTGAGAAGTTACTGTTAAGGCAGTTAGGAGAAATGTCTGGATGAGTAGCCCTTGTCCTTCTTGGGGTTTTCAACTTGGCAGGTGGGAGCTGGGAACAGCACAGTGGTGTGAGGGGCAGGTCTGGGCAGTTGTTGAGGTTTGTGAGAGAGAAGTTATTGTTGCAAATACTCAGGGAGCCAAGTAGGAAAGATGCCCTCCTAGACTTGTTAGCTCTGACTGGAGAAGGACTGGTGGGAGATGGAATGGTCTTGTCCACAGTGCTCATGAAATGATAATTGTGAGTGGCATGGAATGGAGCTGGTGCCAAGGCTGAATTCTGCACCTGGGAGGGAGTAATGCTGGGCCCAAGTGTAAATGGGGACAGGAGTGGCTGGAGAGCAGCCCTGCAGAAAGGGCTCTGGGGGTGCTGGTGGGCAGCAGGCTGGAGAGGAGTCCATTTGGACAATGCCCTTCAGAGGATGTTTTAAGTTTCGGTGGTCCCGAAGTTTGAGCTGTGGGCTACTTGTTTTGTTTTCCTCCTTGTCTTCAGCAGAACCCTGTGTGGCTGTGGGTGGCGTTGGTGCAGCTGCTGGAAGGGATGGGATTTGGGGCAAGGACGATGCTGGGGGTGGGACAGCGTGTGAGGTGAGATGCTGAAGAGCGGCGGCACTGGGAGCTGCTCTGTGCCATGCTGACATGTGCCAAGGGGACTGCTCTGTACTGCTTTCTGCATGAGGCTGTGTCGGTGAGTCCTGCAGGGATGTGTCTGTCCTCCTGGGGCCAAGGCCAGGGCAGTCCTCCCCTGCCATTTCCTGCACTGCTGGCAGTGACTGAGTCCTGGGGCCAGCTTGGTGCCCTTTGGGGCTGATGGGCTCTGATTTGGGGCTGAGCGGGGCTTTTGCACCTCTTGGGTGCTGTTTGCCAATGCCCCCTGCGTTCCCTCCCCACCCCACAGAGGCACAAACTTGTTCTGAAGAAAAAACTTTTAATTCTAAAACAAACAGGAGAAAAATGTTCTATGAAAGCTAATCTGCCCCTGCAGCATGTCTAAGTGCCTCCTGAAAGACCCCTGTGCTTGCTGGGTGGCATTGCCAAGGGGCTCTTGCTCCACTTCTTGTCCTGCTTGTCCAACATGGTCGGCTGGGAGAGTGGCAGGTGCCAGCCTGCATCCCCCCATGGCTCCTGGGGCTCCAGCCCCATGACAAATTCTTCCAGGCCCAGGATGGCATCAGTGGTCTTGGGGACGCTGTAGTCGGGGGTGAGCAGCTCCTCGGGCAGCGTGAGCGAGGCGAAGTCGCAGGGTGGGATGGCTGTGCCAGTGTCGTGAGGCTCCCCCAGTGCAGGGCCGCTGCTGGGCCTGTCCTGGCTGACTTCCAGCGCCTCCAGGGCACAGCCAGAGAGCCTCAGGGCCCCTTCGAGAGGTGTCTCCTCGGGTAGGTCAAGGTTGCCCAGGGGATCTTGAAGGGCCTGATTGTGGGGGTCAGCACAGGGGCTGGGGTGGTTGTCACTGCCCAGGGGTGCCCCCGTGGTGGTGGCTGTGCTGGAGGTGTTGTTCCTTCCAGACTGCCCCTTGCTGTGCTTGTAGCCAGGGGTGGACGCTGGCAGCACCAGGGGTTCTGGGGCCACTGCTCTGCCCGCATGTTTGATGGGTTCGAGCTGTTGGGGCTGGCCCTGTGGCAATTTGCCCTGTGTTGTGCTGACCCCAGGTGTGGGGCTGCTGCTGGGACTGTGCTGGATGACTTCCTCCATCTCCAGGGCACAGACAGAGAGCCTCAGGGCCCCTTCGAGATGTGTCTCCTCAGGTAGGTCAAGGTTGCCCAGGGGATCTTGAAGGGCCTGATTGTGGGGGTCAGCACAGGGGCTGTGGGGGATGCCACACTGCCCGGTTGTGCCCCCATGGTGCTGGAGATGTTGGTCCATGCAGTCTGTCCCTCGATGTTCTTGTCACCATCGATGGACAGGGATTCTGGGGCCACTACTCTGCCCTGGTGTTTGTCAGGTTGGCCCTGAGGGGTCCCTGGGGCTGCCCAGGCCGGGGTGGTCCCGCAGCCCCCAGAGCCCCACAGGGCAGCATGCGGCAGAGAACCGGTACCATGGCCAAGCATGGAGGTGGCCGCTGGAGGCAAAGTGTTGGCTGTCCAGTTGCTGTGGAAGTCGCAGGGGTCAAAGCAGCAGCTGCATGGAGCCCTCTGCAGACCTGTGTGGGCGGGTGGGAGCCGTGCTGGGCTATGGGGACTCTGCTGGGCACCTGCTGAGCCATCGCCGATGGCCAACTTCTCGCAGCTCTGCCCCAGGCAGGTGGGGTGGGGGGAGCTTGTGTCCCGGGCGCTGCCCAAAGGTGAGGTGCTGTGCTGGTGGGATGGGGTTGGGAATCAGGGAGGAGACCTGCTTCTAGGAGGGTAAATGGGAGAGATGTCCCCAAGTATTCGGAAATTTTTTGGAAATGGGATTTCCTGGGCAGGCATCAGCTGGGCCAGGCCAGGGACACAGGGTCGGGCTTAGTGAAGCCCTGTGCCAGGTCTGGTGGGGGCACAGGGGTGTGTGGGGCTGGTGGGAGCGCCCAGGGGTTGGGGGTGCCAGAGCAGAGAGGGTGGCACACCTGGTGGTGGTGCCTGGGGTGCCACCCTGACTGGGGGTTCCCCTGCTGCAGGGAAGGGCTGGTGCTGCCCAGGCAGTTGGCAGAGGTTGGCTGAGGCTGAAAGAGAGAGAGGAGTGATGGCCATCGGTGCCATGGGCTCTTGTCCCCAGGAGTGTCCCTGGGCTGCAGGGGACGGGGTCTGTCCCTAGCTTGGGGATAGAAGGATTGGTTGAGCACCAAAGGGTGAAGGAGCTGGGGTGCAAAGGGGGCCTGGAGCAGCTGGGCTAATTAGGCATTAGTGAAAAACTAAGTTGAGGAATTCAAAAGCTTCTTTTAAACAATCTTACTTGTCAGGTAAAGTTCCTTGAAATGCAATAACTTAAAGTTAAAACTATTTTAATATGTCAAAGGTGGGACATTGTATTGCTTTGGTAAGTTACATAGTCATCTCTTTGGACATCCTGTTTTTTTTTCTCTCTGTGGAACCTATAGCAGCTGCTCTTAAGTAAAATCCCTCAGAATCACTTTGTGCTTTTAAGGCATAATTTGCTGATGGGGAATAAGGTGTCATCTTTATCTATTTTGTAAGCTTTGGCTTGTAACATTACTGTTGAGTTTATTCATATCTTTGGGCTAATCCAGAGCTGTTAATTCTGGTATTCACTACTGATTCAAAGCCGTTTGACTTGGGGAGAACAAGGAGATGACAAATCACATTTTTCCTCCAGGTTTTCAAAACCTGACAATAGATCTGAATATATGCAAGACAGCTATTTTTGTTCTCTTCTGTTTATTACAGCCACACATGTAGTAGAGACATTCACTAACCTCATAGCTAAATACATAGCCAAAAGCTGATTTGTCACCTTGCTTGATGAGATCTGTGTGAAATGGCTTTAGTTTGCAATTATTGAACAAACCACACAGTTGGCTTCTTTTGGTGGTGGTTATTGTCAAAAAACCCTGATTTGTCTCAGAGTACTTTCTTTGTATTTATGTTATTAGCAAGGATTACATTTTGTCCTTGTCTTTTCTTATGATCTTTTCTTCTCTCCACACAGTGGTAAATGCATATCTACCTTGATCTGAGTTTATGACTCATTTGATTTGCCTTCAAAAAGACTTAGAAAGAAAGAAAAAATTAGGAACATATTCTTGAGCAAAACCAGCTTTGAGATAGTGAACTCATCACCTGGCTCAAACCACAAAATGTGGGCAGTAATGGATGGAGCTAGATGAAATGAGTTCTTCCTACCGTGCCAGGCTACATCTGAAATTCATTACCTTCTCTGCCACCTACTGCCTCCTGGTAGGGTCATGTCTTTCAGTTTTCCCAAATGAAAGAGGAATGGATGTAGAAAAATGGCGAATAAACCCGTTCATGTAGGGCAAAGAAAAGGGCTCCCACTTTCTCTCCATGCTTTGCACATCTCTGGCCTTCGGTAAATACCAAGTGGTGATAGAAGTTGGTGTTACATGGTAACTTTTAATAACAGAGGTTTGACATTTAGGTATAATCTGATTACTGAGTATTCTTATTCATTTTACTTTTAAACTGGTGAGGCAAAAGCTTCTGTATTGAAATTCAGTTGTTACTGATAGCTGCTAGGAAATGGGTTTGGCTGGAGCAGCTTAACATGAACACATTAATCGACAGCAAAGGCGTCCAACAGCAGCATCAGGTACCACTTTCCAATATATATGCACAGAAACTTTTCCCCTTCTCTTAAAATGACTTCAGTCACATAACACAGTACAAGGCTTTGCCATAGTAGCAAAGACATTTTCCTATTACAAAACAATCTCATTACAAGTAGACCTGCAAATAGAAATCAGACCTGAAAATGATGATTTTTAGAGAAAGAAACCATGTACTCCTGATCCAAATTGTCTACTTTTTCTCCTGGATATCATGTGGCAATAATAGTATTGTTTTTCAAGTTGAATTACTGAGTAGCAAAACTTGAGGGGAAATTTATGTAATTTGCTTGTAAAAATAGGAACTGTTCTCTGGGAAGCCTGAAGTTTCAATTTCAGCCTGCTGCAAGCTCTGCATTTTGATATCTTGTGGCTAAAATGTCTTTGGAAGGGGTGAAGTTATGCCTGCGGGTGGGTGACTTGAGCTCATCTCTCCCAGTCTGCGGACTGACAGACCTGAGTATATTTTTCATAACCATCATTTGCTGGATCCTGGCCCTACAGTGCCACTGTGTCTGACAAAAAGGTTATGATTTGTGTAGTAAGTGTTGCCTTGCCACCGAAGGGTAATAATCCAGCAATATGCAGCATTGAAAATGACATCTGCTAGAAGGAAACCTCTAGCCAACCAGCAAATCTATCAACATTAAACACTAGAACCCATAAGACATCTGTATTTTTTTTAAACTGTAAACCAAATTCCAGAGGTTGAAGGAACTGACAAGAGCAGGGGATGTTTCTGACCATAGTTTTTTCTTCTTATGTGAGGATTTGTGGGAGGCATTTTTCAGTGTAAAATGTCCATTTATACCACCCCCAACCTTCCCCCCCCCAAAAAAAACCCCAAAACAACAGGGGGGGTGGGGAGGGAATATCCTGTAAAAGGTTGGCGTGCAAAACTGGGTGAAAAATCTGGCCAGTATTTCTCCCAAGTTTGCCATCAAAATTGCTGGGTAGGTTATTAAGAAGCATTCAGTTAATGCATTGTAGGGCTAGAAGGAATAACCTTGCAGCCTCCTAATCCATCTGGACCCATCTCCTGAGTTTCATAGCCAGTGGTCTATAAGATATGAGAGGATATCTACAAAACTAATGGAAAAACAACACAGAGCAAGAGAAAATATTATATTAACAGAAAATAAACTAAAACTAATACACTTTCAGAAGTTTGTACAGTATTTATCCTTTTGTAATGTAAAGGCGTTTGTGATTATGATATACAGAGAATCTGTGGATGACTTCTTCCTCTCCCACAACAAGCTGTGATAGATTTTTGCATTAAAAAACCTTGAGAAACATGATTTTACTCCAGAGACTACAAACCTTTTATTACCATCTAGTTGCTGCTGTCAACTAGCAAGCTTCCACTCTGGTAAAAGGTCAAGTGTTGCATTCATAGGTAACTTCTTTCTGGCTACACCATTGATCTCAGGCCCACTGACATTTCAGAGCAGTGAATATTAGCTGACCAATTTCACAAAATAAATCCGTACTGCTAATGTTGCTCACAATGTCATTTGTGTCACTACTGTTGCTTTCTGCTGCAGTGCCAGCAGCAGAGGCCATGCTGTGACTATGATGGTTTGTTGGCTCAAGCTCTAGTATCACACTGTTTGAAAATTAGAAAACAGAATTTATTACTGGAAATGATTTAATCCTGGGAGAGAGCTTCTGATTCATGCACTCAGACGTGGTAGCCAGGCAGACCAATGTAACCCACAGTAGTCTGCACAGATGCCGCTGCCAGCAACAGATCGTGCTTCTATCATCCCACTTGTTTCCTCTGCTTTAAAG
Source organism: Podargus strigoides (assembly GCA_028020825.1). Taxonomy (NCBI): domain Eukaryota; kingdom Metazoa; phylum Chordata; class Aves; order Caprimulgiformes; family Podargidae; genus Podargus; species Podargus strigoides. The sequence continues at coordinate 13,115,108 of CM051631.1, forward strand.
TGAGAGAAATCTTGACTGTGGCTTGGGGCCAGTTTCTGCTCTGGCTCTCCCAGTTCCTCATGTATTTGCCTCTGCTTCTCCTTCTTCAAATGTTTTCAATTTTGATCTGTAATTTTACAAAAGCATGGTGCTCTGAACACTTTGTTTAATATGATGCTGCCAGACATAGATGCAGAGATGTTAGGATTTGCCTCAGTGCCTGAGCTGCTGGAATAAAAATCAGATCTCAAATGGCAAGATGTATCTACATACCTTATTTTTCCCCCCAGTTCCCTTCTGCTGAAATCAGTTAAACTTTAAAAGTGTAATGGGGTAAGATGTGTCTCTTTTTAAAGTATACTTACTGAAGGTAAACTAAAGGAAAATATTCTCCTTATCTGATAAGCGATTAGGGGTTGGTACAGTGCAAGCATCAAGACCTGAAGATGGCCCATTGATCCTGTGGTTAGCTTGCAATTCAAGTGATGTATGGTAAGAGGTTTTATTTTTCTTCCTTCCATAAATATTTTAGTACTACCCTAGAATTTTCATTTCCACTCCAAACAAATAACATGGTAATGACATCTTGTTTAGCTGTGTTTCACTGGGGAGCTTTCACTAATCCAAAATGACCCAGTAAAGCCTGTGGAGATGACTGTTTCCAGTACCAGTTTTCCCAGTTGCCCCTCACTCTTAAGAACCGCGGAAGACATCACTTTCTTAGAGATTATTCCTGTGGATCACTTTCATCAGACCTGTAATACAGTTACCATTTTGGTTGATGGACAGTTCTTGAGCAATTTAGTAAGACTTTGAACATCCTTTCAAGATGGATTCTAGAAAGCAAGGCAGATCCTGTGAGCTATAGACCCTGTGTCTCTGATCTGATCACTGATTCATGTGTGTCCATCTCGTCCGTAGAAGCAACAGCTCCCCTGAGGATTTGAGATAATCCCTCTTGGAAGTAGAAAGCCTGGCTACTCTGGTGAAACTGTGGAAAAATAGTTGTTAATGCATTATCCAGTCATTGTGAAGGATAAAAGTTTACATAGATTGAAGGGACAGTGCAAAAGCTCATAAAGGCCCAAAAAAATAAGAAGATATAGTTGAGTCTTTATCTGGCCACTTCTAGAACAAGTCACTATCCATTCTTCCATATTCTAAATTAATAGCAGCTATACTATAACTTTATATGTTGTGATTTCTTTTTAGGCTTGATTACAGTTATTTAAGAGCGTGAAGTTTTAAGTAAATTGTATCGTCTGCATAGTCAGGGAGTCTGAGGTTTAATCTTGCATTTTACTCATACTGAATCTCTATATGACAGACTAGCATTAGGAACTTATGTGCAAGTTTACGTTGATTTTTTTAAAAATTGTTTTGAATAGCAGGTCTGAGTCTACTTTAGGTGAGTACAACAATGCAATATTTCATGTGCATTGCTACCCATAATTGTTTTCTTTCTTTTAAAGAAATGAAGAGGCGGGGATGTGTATGTGTGTTCTCATTTTTGTATTAAGAGAGAGGTTTAGTGCATATATGTCTAAAATAGAACAGGTCCTCTCAACTTCCACTTATATACTGTCCTACCTACCTACTTCAGAGAAACACTTTTTAAGGTCTGACTCTTTTCTAGGTAAGAACATTGTAGGCTGAACGCAGCTTTCCCACATACATCAATTGAATGGGGCTGACGTGAATTAATTAAAAATAAATGTTGTTCTATATTTTATTTTTAATTCTGTATTTTAGCTTCACTTGGTATCCGTTGTAAACTCCTCATCTTCATTAGTCTCAATGAGAGGATTGTTAGTGATATTATCTTTCTAAGCAGCGTATGTATTTTTATTTTATGGGACTATAAAGTTATGTATATATCATTCTTTTATGAATACCCAGCTCCATCAGCACTTTGAATGCTAGATCTGTGGTATTCGTTTAGAAGTTTTAGCTTCATTAAAACATTCACCTCATATTGATTTATGCTCTGCACCTCTCCCCTCTGTCCCTTCCCTGCACCCCATCCTGTCAACAAAAGGCAAATGGAGTTTAAGGAATCAGTCTAGAGGTTAGTCCTATAGTGTTCCTCTGACTAGGGATCAGTAATGTCCCTCACGGCCTTTCTTCTACACTCTTCTATACCCTTTTCCTTATTGCTGTTGTCAGGGCATATAAGTTTTATTCTATATTTTGCATTATTCTCTATTTCAAATTCAGTGAGCTGTATCTACATGTCATGAGTCATGAAGATGTTACTTCTGTCTCTCTCTCCCCCCGCCCCCTTTCCCTGAGGTATAGAGTTTTCTTAACTTACTCTTGTAATGGAAAGATTTTTGGGGTATAATTTGAAGCATCTCTTACTCATTCTGCTTAGTATTTTGGACATGTAAGAGGGAATAAAAGAGCCCTGTGCTGTCAGTCTTCCTTTCTCTGTGAGATTGTCCCTGTTATTTTTGTACTGTACTTTCTATCTACTTGTGATAGCTGAATTTATATTTGGTAAGACTTGAACTGTGTTGTGTGTTGTTATGACTGTGTATTTTGCTGTGATGAGGTGAAGCTCCCACAACAAAATCTATGGTATTCGTCTTGTTGTGATTTTATTACTAGTTTTTTTCCAGCAAGTAGAATATTGTCTCTTTATGGCTGAAATGACTATTTTTAGATTTAGTTTTTTGCAGTGTGATTTCAGGGTATGTTCTTGTGCATTTGGGAGAAAAACAGGTAAAATCATTTTTAGAGAAAAGAGTTGAGGTCCAGACACTCCCCCACTGAAGCTGATTTACAGTTGGTCAGAAAAGCAAGTGCTTTGTGCATCTGTTCACTTACTTGGGTGGGAAGACTTGTGATAAAAACAATTTTACATCAAAGCTAATTACATGGCAAAGACATACAGCAATGTAAAAAATTATTAAATTACGTACTGTGAATCTATTTTATCAGTCTGGTTTTGAATCATGAAACTTGTATTAAATATGAATTGGTGCTTAGATGGTTCTTTTTACGGAAGTTATGCTTAAAATAGAAATGAGTGGGTTGGCGTTTTTTACAGAATATGATTTTTTCCTCTCTCCCTCCTCCTTCCCACCCTGTTCAACAAAAGTAATCCCATGAGACAAATACATTCAAGTTTCTTTTTATTTTTTTATTACATAAAAAGATGAAGCTGATCAAATACCTCTGGGAATGCCTAATAACTGTGCTATGACATTATTTTACAAGGCAACTTGTCAAATTTACAACGTAGGTAAGCTGCCATAGGTAAACTGTCATATCTTCAACCAAGTAATACTGTTCCTCTGTCACCTCCACTGGGCGAAGACTCTTAGACCACATCTGTGGCATATGGCAGAGTTCAGATTTTTATTTTCCATAGAGAATTCAATTTTTATTTTTGTTTAACCTGCAGTATTTGACTTGATCCCTTTACATGATCAGAGTGAGTGATAAGGCCTGGCTGTTGGAAGCAGCTCAGTCCTGCATTACCTCCATCCGTGTTCTGAAAATATCTTTATCATTCCTTTCCATAACTTCAACTTTTGTGAGTTTTGTGCTTTTTGATCTTGGAATAAATGCTTGATTCCTTTTTTTACTCCCCTTCTATGCCATGTCTTTTGCAACTATTCAGTTGACTCACTGAATATTAAGCTTTCGTTGTCTTAAACTGAGAACCCCATATACCTGGCTTCTCCTGAAAATGTTCTTATGCTCCTGTCACTCCTTATGTAAGTAACAAGGAAGAACAGTCATTAGTTTCTTACAGGCATGTTGCAAAGGTCATAATTTACTGCTTGTAAATTTCTTGGAGGGTAAATAGCTCCACCTTCCATTGATCCTTCCATTTTCAAGGTCTAAGATATAGGAGAATAGTGTGCTATAAATTAATACGTAATGTTATCACTGGGAATTTTTCAGGAAGAAGTAAATATCCCCACGAGGTTGTGGCTCCTTTCAGAGCATTAGTGGACTGCAGAGTGGTATTAAAAGAGCTGTTTGGGTTCAGATAACTGTCACAAATGTTCCTACTTAGGAGGAACAAGCAGGAAAGTGTGTTGGGAGTAAACACTAGCAGATGCCTTTTCTGTCAGGTCTGTTATGGTGAGAAGATGTGCAGAACGAACAGAGCAAATCCTTACTCTTGAATACGTCTGCTACTCACTGTGTGCTCAATGACGTACACACGTTATTCATTTATGCATTGCCTCCCCTTTAGGTGGGAAAGCATGCTGGTCTAGCAACCCAGTTCCACTCCTGGAAATCTTAGCGGTAAGGAAAACTTTATCTTTGCTCTTAAATGCAGAAATTATGTGATTTCTAGTGTTTGAAAGTACATAAGAAAAATGAAGACTTAGAGTGTTTCCTGTGAATGAGGGAAATGTACTCCAAATGGTGAATAGCAGTAAAGATGTCTGGTCTGCAGGCTGGCTGTGGCACAAATATCTCAACTTATTCATTTAAAAAAACAAAACAAAACAAAAAAACACAAGCATTTTTTCCACAGTAGACAACTTGCTTGCTCAAACTGAAACTCAAAAGCATTTCACCATTTTTGGGCTATGATTGCACTTACACTGACTTGTGGGAAGTCTGCCCTCCTGCTGCTTAATCCTTCAAGACCAGAGAAAGGAAACATTCAGTACAGCTTTTGTTGACTCCTGATTTCTTTCTTTTGATGTAAACAACTACTATAATTATCTGAAAATAAAACAAGTGTTATAAATGAACGTTTGGCATTTTTACTATTAGCAGTTTGGCTAAATCATTGAGGCTAATTCTTTTTGGTAGATACTGCGTGCATACTATGAATCATCCAGAAGTCCTTTTCACCAAAATTTAAAATCTTCTTAGAGAAATCTCAGGGCCCATGATGCAGCACTTCAGCAGCCTATTTTCAGCTTCCTCCTACTTCCTGTGCATTTGTACCAACACTAAGCAAGTCCCATGACTGCTTTTTGCAGTAATTTTCTATCATGTCTCTGTTGTTGCAAAAGAGTGTGCAAATTTTCCAATCCATTTATAGCACAGGACCACAAGAGGCAAGAGAAACTGGGTAACAAGTCCTTGGCAGCTGCTTTAGCCTTGGTAATTTAATCTCTTTCATTGGTACTTTGGTCTTGAATATGGAGTCTAAATAAGAACCCAGCTAGCTGTGTGTCTGCATGTAGTTGCAACCTGCCTAAACTGCTGGGGTTTCCCACATCTGTAGTCCACAGCTATTGTAGCTAAATCATTTAAGGACTAATACACTGAAATATTCAAAAGCTGCCATGTACTAAGTATTTTCTGTAGGAAATCCTGTTAAATGCCAAGCTGCTAGAAGACATCTCTTAAACTTAATGATGCAGTGTTGTTTTTTTTTCTCTCTACAATACCTTTTATGGGCTGTCAGTACTATAACAAGCTGTTGACTTTGCTGCATCACGGTTGTGGGTTTTTTTTTTTCTACATTGATCACATGACTTTTGAAGGTCCAAAGCTTGAATGATGGAGAAAAGCCAAAAGTGATCAGTCTGCATATTATGCAGGGTCTAAACATTGTAATATGTAAAATTTGTAAGCTTGACTTGAATTTGGTTTGACATACAAAATTATGAAATACAAGTTTAGGAGAAAATGGAAGGTTTTGGGAAACCTGATCCCAGATATATGTTTCTTTTTTTTGATGTCAAGCTAGCTTGTAAGTACATGGTTGCTCCCAATAGGAAAATAAATAGCAGGACTTTTAACTTCACTTGGTGAATTAGATAAAAATGCATGGCAATAACTCTGTTATGTCTGGCTGCAGGAAAACTACAGGTGGCACTGGGCTGGTTTTGACTGGGTCAAAAACAAATAATGACTAGAACAGTCTAAAAATCCATTAAATGTTATTTCAACATAAAAAAAGACCTATAAAAATTCCTTTCTGGGGGAATGAAAAATCTATATGAATCCAATTCCAGTTTTAAGTTCAAGCTTTCTTGGATCTTGTTGTCTTTTGGTTGGTGGTATGAATAAGGGGTCTACTGTCAGAGACCATCCTCGTGTTAATACTCTAGACCATGATCAGTTTCTGATCAATTTCTGACTTTCTTTGGTAAATTAACTAATTTAACCTCTTTCCCATGTAATATTTCCGTATTTTTGAACATACTGTTTGCTGTTCCAGAGCTTTCAGCCACTGTGCTGTTTTTTTTTTATTTTCCCCTTGTAATAGGTTTTAACATCATGATTATCTGTTTCAGTGACTGGTATAAAAAAGATCTGTGAATACTACCTTAAAAAATTGCTACAAAGATGATATTCTAAGGAAAAATGTCGAGCCACTAGAATGTCAGTGATTTGGTAATACTCGAGGAGGAGTGCACTCCTACTAACAATTTATTAGCAATATTGTCTTACCCAACTATTGGCTTCTTTGTATTGTGGGCTTTTTTTGTGCCATTTGTTTTGGGATTATAGTACTTTTCTCTGCTTCACTGAATATTTACATGGGTTAATTTGTTAATTTGTTAACATTTTCATGATGCTGCAAGTATCAGACATTCTATTAATTCTAGGAATTATGATTTTTATCATGGCACTCCTATTCTCAGTTAAGGGATTTGGAACATGAATAAATAATTCCAGAATATGCAAAGGCTTCTGTGATGGCAGCAGATTTAGCACTTTGCATTTAGCATGCAAACAACATGCATTTCAGAGGGTTGTTTTCATCTTTGACATATGAGTTAACCAAATTACAGTAAGTGCTCCATAGCACAGAGAGAAAACTTAATTTAGAAACTCAGTCCCTGGTACTCTAGGTGAAACAGTTTGTAATTCACTGATCCTCAAAGAAGGAAATGATCCCACTGTGGTAAGGGATTTAGCTGGTTATATGTAGCTGAACATTTGTAGCTGACTTACAACCGTTGTTGAGGTTGGGATGTGGCTGAATTAGTCTTGCTGCTATATTTAGTCATTTTGTTCAGCATTTGGGGCATCAATTCAACATCTGCAGTGCTCTGCAGTGCACAGAAGCAGCTCAGGTAACTGACAGCTGTAGAGTTACCTGCCAACAGGCTCTGCAGTTGTGGAGGGGAAAGGCATGCAGTTTAATACAGCTGAGAATTTTAAAGCCATCACTTTCAGGACAGTTAGTTGATGAATGAGGTTACATTCCTTTACTTATATGCACAAATAAATAAGGATCTGTGTACCCTTGATGGCATTTAAATATAAAATTATGAATTAGCTCATCAAACACCCACTTGAATAACAATGGTCGGGCAAGGAGAAAATTAACATTAACTTCTTGCGTCCTTCTTCTCATTATCTTAATCATGATTCTGCACCTTAAAATGCAGGGAGTGTATATGAGGCTTCTACTGGAACAAAAGAATTGCCTCAGGAAAATTATAGACCAGTTGAGATGTGTGCTTGTGCTTAAATATGCCACTTGAGACACGGAGTAGCTGATGTTTCTTTGGTTTACAGAGAAGTTGGATGCAGTTAAATCCATGTATGAAGTGCTGTATTGGCTTTACCTCAAGATCACAATTACACTGATGATTACAGAAGACATAGCAGATAATCTCCTGGCCTCCTGCAAACAGAAGGAAAGCTACTTTCTATACTGCTCCTTCTTGATCATTCAGTAGCAGCTGGGAATCTAATGCTCAGAGCAAAAGGCCACTGCTCAAGGGAAAGTGCATCATCCTCACTCTGTTTCCTGTGTTGTTGCATTTGCCTTATTGTGAAGCCTTTTAATGCCTCCTTATGCAGGCCTCGAACAAAGAGATGTGATAAGTTGGAGTTCTGCCGAATATTAAAGAGATTCTTGTCATCTCCTTTGATGGTGTTGGTATTCAAAGTTGAACCATCAGATATAAGGGAGGGAGAAACAAATGTTGCTAATCATGGAGCTGTTGTTACTTTTCAATAGTCTTGTCTTTAAGTCTAGTTTGAAAAGGGAGGGGCTGATCTCTGTCACATAGAAGTGACTATACATTGCCAACTGTTATGGCCTACTTACTGGATAAGGGAAATGTATTTTGCCACCCAACTGGATCTATTAATCAGCTTCCTGGTACGTGTTGGATCTGGCTGTCCATAAGCTAGTTGAGATGCTGCTCTTCCAATCTGCAGGGTGTTGACATTTCCATTCTGAAGTGAGAAGAAACTGAGATCTACATTTCTCATGTGAATGAAAAAGCTACACTTTAAAATAGAAGAAAACCTGTGTAAGGAATTTACAATATCTAACCAAGCAGAGATTTGAATCTGGATTCCTCTTCATGCAGGTAATGGACCCAGTGACAAGCCTATAGGTTATTTTAGTTAAATTTTTTTTCCTCTCTGTGTTTTAACTTGTCTCTGACAGAGGAAGACTTTTGTACAAAAAATCTTCATCAGAACTAGCATGTGTCTGTCAGAAGTCTTTCTTATCAATTCTTTGATCAAAATCCCTCTTTCTTTATTACATTCCCAAATTGTTCTACTTGGTTTTGCTTCACAAATGCAGGCATAACCAAAGTAGCTCCAGCCCAGTTGTTGACAAGACAAATGTTAGTGTCTTTTACTTGGAAAACTAGACTCTGAGGTTTCTTTCTCCTTCTTCAAGATGACAATCTTGTTTTCAGTTAGTGTTGCTACTGCGTGTCATCCCTTTTATCACTTAATTTGGAATGAGAGAAGTAGGGTTAGAGAGTGGATGAGACAGAAGTAGAACTGCAGTGTGAAAAAGTGCTTGCTTTCTCTCTTCTTTCTCCTGTTCCTCCATAAACACACTGCAATTAGGACAGGAAAATGTCTGGTCCAGCTGTCATGGAAGTCTTATTTATAAGTACAGTTTTGAAAATGAATATATTATACTTTTTATAGCTGCTGTCAACAGCTACCAGGACAGAACAACTTGTGCAGCTGGCATGGGAATCCAATGTCAAAGCTCAATTTAAGAAAACATTCTGCTTTCTTGGGTAACTGTCAGAGGTAACAACTGAATTTGGCCTTGATTTAATCTTTCCATTCCAAATTCACAGAGAAACAACTGTCTGGTTGGAACACAGGTGGAGAAAATAGATGGGGAAGAGTAAATAAAAGAGCAGCAGCACTGTGAGTTGTGTTTGTGATACCGGCAGTGAGAGGCAGCATGCTCTGCTGTGGGTTTTTTCAACTGACAGGTTGACATTTCTTCCCAAGCCAGTTAAGAGGATAGTTTGGTAGAAAATTGTTTCCTTGACCCTTGAGATTCTTAAGAATTCAGACACTTTTATTTGCTCTGAAAGGGAAATATGAGACATTTCAGCTTAAAAGAGCAAAACCAACCAACCAAAAACAGTATAGATGCAAATATACCCAAGCGACTGGGACACTCAGTGAAGATACAGAAATGCATTTAATCATCTGTAATCATCTCTCTTAGTATTTTAGTTAAAAGTATTGGATATTCTGTCTGGGAGAAAAGAAAGATGGAGTAATAACTTTTTACGTGTTGTGGTAACTTTTCCATTAGAACAAATGTATTATCTATACCCTACAAAGTATTTGGTTAATCTGTCTGAACAATCTGTACAGGATTATCATTAATATAGATACATACTTTTTTCATAGTAAATGTGAATGGGTTTCATGGTATTATCTGATTTTCAAACAGGGTTTTCCAGCTGAAGAGGGTGAGACATGCTAGCCTTTGGAGTGGGATACCAGGATGGAGGTTGGAAGCTCTGTGGCATGGATTGATGCCACGTCTGCTTGATGTGGTCAGAGCCCTGGTAGCCCTACCTGCATATTTGCTAGATATATTGCACGTATGTTGTCAGTACTAGTTTCAAATGAGTGTGAGGGTGACAATAGCCCTCAGCCTGAGGCACTGCCTTTTTTATCATAATAAATATATTTCAATTGGTAAAAATGAGCCCAAGAGGCAGAGAATGAAGATTTTGTTAAATATAGCTTATAACAAAAAGTTTTTCATCTGCTAGCAGGCAAGCAAATTACTGTCATAGACGATGTGTAGGGAGATTGACAAGTTACCACTTTGGAGCGGGAAAGACAGGAAAATAGCCAAAATTACCATTACAGAACAAACTTGTTACATAGTCATGTCATGCCTCCCCTCTGACCCACCGATTTTCAAAAAGAGAATCATTACTTTTATCGTGGATTTTTCTGACCTGAAGTTCATACTAGAAAGGCACCTCATTAGGCTGTTAGCAGAATGTGCTCATAGCATGCGAAAAATATTGTCAAAAGCACTTCACCTGCCTGCCCTCTTCTTTGAAGTATATCAAGAACTTAACTTCCATTCTAAAAGTAATTATCCTTTTATTTTAGCATCCTTGTATAATAGCTATCACCATACAAAAGCTTTTCTATTCATTCTTCCCCCTTTATGCCCTGGACATTTTTCTTAAAACTATTTTGCATAAGTAGGTGCTTAATATATCCTAAACTAAGATATATCCAAAGTACTCTGAATTCAGAAATAAAATAAAAGTATAGATAATTCTTTCTTCGGATTTTTCCATGCTGATTTAAAACAATGCGTGCAGTGAAAACTCTTTTGCTTTGCTGCATGCTGGAAATGTCCGGCGTTTAGTGGATATTTCCTTTCATTTCAGTCATTCCAGATTATCCAAGCACCTTGAGCATACACAGACTTCAGAAGCCCTGATCCTGAAGTGGTCATACATGACTTCTGTGCTCATGTGAGCAGACATGTGGAATTGAAGCTTGCATCTTGAGAGTTTTCAAGTGAAACCACTAAATAGGTGAATGTTCTGAAACTTGGAAAACTGATTTTATATTTAATTAGGTTGTAAAACAATTTTTCACAAAAGGGAGATACTGGAAAAGAATCCAATTTTTATACAACAAAGTGTTTTTTTGACATAATACCCAATTCAGATAAAATGTAAATGTCAACATTTCGGAAGGAAATGCCTTAAACTAGTCAAAATGAAACCGTCAATGTTTTGACACTTTTGACACTTTGCCATAAAAACAGACATGATCCTATGAAATGTTTCTGGTACGTTCTTTCAGCTAGCTCAAGAAACCACCAGAATACATCTGGTTTCATTCCATAAATAAAGAAATATCTCTTTTTTTCTTTTATTTCCATATGGAGTAATCAGTGGCTGCTTGTCAAACCAGTCCCATGATGATTAGGTTATCTTTTAATTTTACCACATCTGAGTCTGATTTTTTCAACTTTTTTTTTTTTTTTTAAAAAGTGCATGATGTTTCTTATGATTTTGATTTACTACAAGCATCTAGTAGCTACTGTAACCTTTATAATCCAACATTAGTTTTTGATTATGTTTTAATCCCTGCTGTATTGTACTGTCAGCACAATTGTTGGTATATATGCTAAGTTGTGGCCCTCATGCTAAACTAATTAATTTTCTCTGGAAATGTAGATAGCCTTGTGACTTAAAAGTTCTGTAGCATAATGAGCAAGTATACTAAGGCTGCTATTAACCCTGGGTGTAGCCATGGGCAAAGCTATTAACTATTCATCTGCATGTTCTTCATGATCATACTGCATTTGGCATTTTTGCTATTTCTGTGGCTTTGAGGTACCCTGGTCATGGGCAGAAACTGTTGTGCTGTATAAAGAACTAAGAGATAATCCCTGCCCTGAGGAGATTATAAATGTGTTCATAAAATGAGAGATATCAGATGATTATTGGCAGGTGACAAGTACAGAGAAGAGTAAGATGTGACTGGAAAGCACATTAGACAGTGGGTTCAATAACTGAGGTCCCAGCTATTCTCAGTTGTCTTTTAGCTTCACACTAAACATTTTACAAAAGCCTGAAAAAGAATGATCTACTAAGGACGCATTCACAAATAATGTCTACTCTAGCAGAAAAGTATATGGATTTGGTCTCAGGTTATTATTGCAATGTAAATAATAAATAAGGTAACAATTAATCCATCCATGTTTGACTATGGGAAGAAAGTTGAAGCAGATGATCCACTACAATCATTAGCATTGTGCATTTTATATTAAGGCAATGTGCAGCTCCCTGTTTTCATCATCATAAGAGCATCTGTGTTAATACTGAAAAGTAAAGTAATAACTGTAGTTGTACATGATGATATTAACTAGCCACAGAGACTGCTGCTGTATCTGGCTATGCAGTGTCCCACAGGTCCATGTTGGGTCTTTTTCACATTAGTGCAGGTTTTTTTGAGTTTTATAACACTTTTATTCAGATGTGGTCTAGCAAGGTCACAGATTTATTGTTGGGTTTCAGGAGGTCTCCATTAGCACCTTGGGTTTTTCTGGAGAAAGGTTCTCGGGGTTGCAAACAAAAGGGGAAGTTCAATTGGTTTATGAAGCAGAACCAGCACATATTTCCAGGCTTTGAAGAGCTGTTTTGAATAAAATCCTTGAAATAGTTGCCTTACCCTAGTTAGGTAGTTTGAAATTGGAAATGATGATGATTTGTGTTTCTCTAAAGCTTTTGTGTTGCCATTTCTGCTTTTCATGCTTACTGTTCTTGCAGTAGCAGCTATAAAACAGTCCCACCAGCAGACTCACAGTTCAAATATAAGACATTCCCTGCCCAAGGAATTTACAATCAAAAGGCTGGAACAGACTGAAGGGAAAGAAAAAGTACCCCCCAAACTGAGGAAGAGCAGCATCTTTTCCTAGTGCAGGGCTCTAGCCATGAGTCAGTCAGGGATACTTGGGGGTATGTGCATGTGAAAGTTATTGCACCATCAGTTAGGATGTGAATTTACAGCTCACTGGCTGCTCTGCTCTGGCCTCCCAGGTGGGCACTAACTGTGAAGGTTTTTATTCCGCTGGAGCAGCTAGTGAGGAGTATGCTGTAAATGACTCAGTGAAAGCTGCTTCTGGCATAGATTACAGCATCCCAGAGGCTGCAGCAATGACCTAATTCTGTGCCTGCCTCCCTGCCTGTCCCACTACAAGCACTGATCCCCTGGGTACACACCTTTAGTCCACATTGTGCTTTGTGCCTCTGAGCCACAACAAAAATGCATTCCTTTGGGGTAGCTTGTGAGGTTACTGTCCCTTTTAGTTTGCCCTTACCAAACTGCATAAACAGTACAGGTGCTTCTGAAAGAGCTGCTCTTACAGCCTGATGTTTCAAAGTAAATACTGGTTCATCTTAAAGCACTGGGCTGTGCTTTGCAGTTCTCCTCAGCTGTCTGTACAACAAGGCTGGTGTTATATCTGGAGGCCATAACCCTATCAGTCATCCTGACTGAGAATCAGAACCCAAACTTGGCATTAGAATATTTTTTCTCAGGTGACAGCCTTTTGCAAGTCCGCTCTCAAGCAATCATTTGAAAGTAGTATGTAATGATCAGAACATCAGCATTATAAATTGGCCACAGCAATTCTTTAGCAAATAGATGTATGTTCTGAAACAAAGAATGTTTTGTGGAATTATTTTTCTTGATACTGTCTTTTCCCATTTATCTAGGAGCTATTTTCAGGAGCTTTGGTTATTTAGAGTATAGTAATGATTTTTTTTTTTTTTTTCTGAAGATACATAAGCATTTGAGAGGAGCACCAAGAGGTTTCACCATTGTGTGTTTTTATGAACATGCACATTAAGAGGGGAAAAAAAAATACTTTGGAAAAATTCTGAGATAAACTACAAGATTCATGCAGTTAAAATCTGTCATTCAGCTGTGCAGGACAAAACTTGCTGAGTTCCCTGTGCCTCCCTGTCCAGTGCCAAATCTCTGTAGGAAGGAAGGAGTGGGAAGCATTTGGGCATGCCACTGTTTCCAACAGTGCTGAGCTACTGGATGTATTCTGAAGGATGGGTAATTGCAAACTGCTTGTATCCTCATCTCATTGCTGCTATCCAATTGCCTGGGTGACCTGAGGGAATTACTGTCAGACCTGTAAAGATTTTGCATGGATCGAAGACTTTTTAGCCTGTCCTTGTTTCATTTCATCTGTCCAGCTCTGTGATAATTTGTGTGGAGCAGATGTTGCTTGGCTATCTATGCTTGACTTTCAAGTCAGATGCTCTTATCTGTCATTTATATATTGATTATATAAAGAACATCTCAACTTTCTGCACAATAAGCTGTGTCAAAATTGTTGCAAGTGGCAGTGATAGTACGTTCTGTTGTTGAAGGAGTTGCTTGGTGTTCTTCCAGCTGTTATGCCCTGTGTGTCCTGTTTGCATCTATCATCCTTTATGCATTTTCTGGTATGCTACTTCTTCAACCAGTGGCCAAACTTTCATCTGAATGAATCAGCATAGACTTCAAACACAAGCTTTTTGACACAATTTCCTTTCATAAGGAGTGAATTTCTATCTTAAGATAAACATTTTCACATTCTAAAATTTTACATTTGGACCAACATTATCAAACAAAAGCTTTGGTAGGGAGAGATGCTAGTTATGTCTTCAGAAATGCTAGTTATGATTTGGCTTTCTTAGTGTGAGCAGCAAATGAAGTTGGAAGGAAAGCTCTTTCTGCACAGAATTATGTTTTCTGCAGTATTCTTCCAGACTAGTTGTTACGAGAGTACGGTGTGCCTGCCAGCACTGCTGCTTTCCAGAATTTCTTCACAGTGAGGGTGACAGAACACTGGAACAGGCTGCCCAGAGAGGTTGTGGAGTCTCCTTCTCTGGAGACATTCAAAACCCGCCTGGACATGTTCCTGTGTGACCTGATCTAGGTATTCCTGCTCTGGCAGGGGGGTTGGACTAGATGATCTTTTAAGGTCCCTTCCAATCCCTAACATTCTGTGATTCTGTGATTCCAAGGCATAGCGTGCTGCATGCATTTCTCATACTTTATGTACCTAATGGTGAGCATGGAATCTGAACCTAAGGTTTCATTAAATGTAACAGTGCATACGATCTCCCTTCTAGGAATGAAGAGCTGCTATATCTCATAGGATGAAACTCATACCAGCCTAACCTGGTGCAGCCCAGAAGCACTGCAAAAGTCACTGCGGTGCCAAAAATGGAAGAGTCACAATTAATTCTGTGCTGCTTCTGGGCTAATGCATTCAGGCATCTCTGCAAGGCACTACCAAGTGTTTCTGCTTCTCAGCTTGATGCTCATTTGTCTGGGTGTGTCTGTGCCTTGGTATAAAGGGCTCGTTTGTCATTTTAAGTGGGAATGTAAAATGAATTACAGTTGTAACAGAGGAATGAGCTGGTCATAGTTTGAGCATATGGGTGAACTTCCACAGCTGAAATAGATTTGTCAGGGTGTTTGTATCTGAACTGGAACCAGCCACGCTGCTTCCTTCAGTTTTGCTGTTGTCGGCTCTTATACGCTAAATGTAGTGCTTAATGGTATTGCTCTGTGTTCCAGTGATGGATGAACAACAGAAAAAGCTATGCTGTTTGCACACGTAATTGTTTGAGAATAAGTAAAGCACAGATTTGCTACCATTGATTTACTGAAGCCATCATCGCATCTTGTAGAGGCTGTGTCAGCTGAAGAGGAGCTTGCTCAGCTTGCCCACCTCCCCTCTCACCCTGACTCGTCGAGGTCAGGGTGCTTTGCTCGGCCGCTTGCTGCCTCATGAGCAATTTCAGGTGAAATTTCCCACAGCGCAGGGAGCTGTGCTGGGAAAGGTGCTGGTGCCGGTCCAACCCTGCTGAGCCCTCTGAGCCGGTATGCAGGAGGTTTATGAGGGCAGCATAGGATTGGAGCTGTTGCCAATCTTCAGATCTCCAGTAAAAGATATTTTAACATTTCCTACCTCCCTCTTTTTAAAGCAAAAAAAAACCAACCTCTGACTTAGTTTATATTTTTGTGCAACTGTCCTTGCAACAGAATCCCCCCATCTGGCCAGGGTTGTCACTGGTACCTTTTTTGCTAAGGAAGTTGCATGCCTGTATCAGAAGGATTTATCTGAAACTCACTTTGGAGATGTCTCTGTGCTCTTTCATTTTACAAAACAAGGTGAACCACCTTCCCTTGCACAAGGAGAGGGAGTTTTCAGAATTATGCTTTTTTATTCAGAGTGAGACAGGCATGTCCACAGCATTTCTTTACACTGATTAAAAATTGCTGATTCATCTTTCAGTACAACCATTCACTTTAGCCATTGACATGCAGTGACTCTTTCCCTTTGATTCCCCCCCCAAGTGAAAATATGAACACTCTGATATCAGCTGTAAATCTGCATTGTCAACTAGTTTAAAGTAGATACTGGATGTAGAATATGTAGACTGAAATAATAAGCAGTCATTTATGTTATTTTCTGTATGAATTAAGCAATGGTTTGGGTTTCAATAGGTTTTGTGTAAGGTCCCTTTTTGCTGCAGTGGGAGGGGAAAGAGCAAAGGTGCAATGCATAAGCATATTCGTGTCTGTGTCTTGGGGAGAACAGGCACTGAAATAGATCTTTTAATTGTGTTGTATGGTGAAGTATGCATCAGGAGCAAGATGTTTACCAATGAGTTTTCATGAAAAATTAAAAGCAAAAGCCAAATTAAGGGGCAAGAGTTCAAATTAGTTAACATGCTGAAGGAGATCGGTGTTGAGCAGCCAGTTAAGCCAGTTTATTCCATTAGTTCCGTCTGCTGTTGTTTGACAGTGCTAATGACAAGCTGCTGCTTTGGCTGTGTAAAAAAGAGGTCTGTTTTTGCTTGCAACTATAATTTTGAAAAAAGAGAACTGTAGATTCATGAACTTCATGATTATTTAACTATTTTTTCTTATACATTTTTAATAGTACCTTTCATCCCTGATAAATGGTGGTAATACCTGTGTTCTAGATTCTTGTAGAATTTGATGGAGAAACTTAAAATAGGTCACACTGCACAGTCTCGTATGGATTCTGCCTGGATTACAGTGAGGTAAATATAAAAATTTACTTTATTGTTTAACAGCATCACCACAAGTCTTCAAACAACTAAAACAGAATGAAGGTTTATGGGAGAGTTTTGATACAATGAAGAGTTCATTTATAAATCTTTTGACTCCTACAAGCCTTGGAAAGAGGCTCAAATAAGACAAATAGTCTTTAGTGCAACAACTAAGATATGTCACTTCTCACCTTTGTGAATTATCCAAGTGATGATAAAAGCATTCACTGATATACTTCCAACTTACAAATAGTTTTAAAGGACTACAGGACTGAGAATCCAGTCATCATGGAGTTTGAAAAAAAAAAAACCAGGTCCCCAGTGTTTTCAAATTGCAATCTGTATTGTTCTCTCAGCAAAACATTGCATCCCAGACATAGCTGGCTGGACTTTCCAAAGAACATTTTATTACATCAAAAATAATATTTCTGTGAAATATTGGTGAGGAACTTGGTGTTCTTGTAATTGTAGATGTGTCAACAGATATCTTTCCCTCATATTAAACATATAAGGCTGCAAAGTTTGTGTGTATATATATATATATACACAGACATTAATTCATTTCTATTTTAATGTTTGCTTTGACATTAAAATTTCACACTCTTTTCATACAACTTTAATCAGTGCTTTTTAAGTGAATACTGGCAAAGCTACATGAGAAAAGTGTCCAAGTAAGACAGCTGACTAGACATTGCATTCGTCTCTCTGCTTTGAGGCAGAGCCATGCTTGCTGTTTCAGGCACAGTTGCCCATCCCAACATTTTGACTCATAACTAGCAGTCCACTACCTGCTGTCAGCTGTGGTGGCAGACAGGGGAATAAGGGATGTCAGTTCCCAGGATCAGCAGTTAGACAGACTGTCTTCAAAAAGTCTGTAAAGTACTTGGAAAATATTACTCTAATTTCTGTTGGGAATTTTGTCCAAATAGGACCAGAATGTTTCTCCAGATATTTACCTTGTTCTGCATAAGTTTAGGGATATTCCTTTCTAAGTGAAATCAGCATGTGGAAGCTTTGGAAAGGAACAATGATATTTATTTACTTTTTTTCCTGTGGAAATAATACTGGAATCTAGTGGAAATGGACTTTTTTTTTTTTTTTAATAATGTAAACTATGCAACATTGATATGGATTATTGATCATGGCAAACAGCGGTCTTTTTACCAAACACTGCAGCGAGGCATGCTAATACAAAGAAAAAAAAAATGTGGACATTTACTGAAACAAAAGTACAGCAGAAGCAATCTAATTGCTACCTCAAAATGTGTTAAAATGAGGATTTCAAAGTCCTGTATAAAAATTTAAAATATTGGTATGGCCTAATCTTTGTATTTCCTCTTCTCACAAGCCTTGCTACTTGCTTTTGAACTGTGGCTAATGTAGCACACACGGCCCAGTTGGTTTTCTTCTTGTATCTGACAAGTACTTTTGTGAGCAGTAGAACAGGGCCTGGTTCCCTGTAGATGTGTGTCTCCTGGTTAGATAATCACATGTCTAATACTTTGGAAACTTTGAAGCTTTTCCTTCTTTTGGGGCACTCATAATGTCTCTTTCATGACAATTTGCTAAGGATTAATATTGTACCTGAGATCATACTTTGGACTTTCCCTTATGGAGATATACATTTCAGTCTGTTTCTTCTCCCCAGAAACTCTTTTGTGATATTGTTTGAAACTTAATATTTTCCAACACTGTATCTTGCTGTCAGACTTTCAGCCAGGACTTTTTAAAAGTATTAGTGTGTACTCAGACACCCACGCAACCACATCACTTTCATTGCTTATGGAAAGAGAGAAAAAATTTGCAATGACAATGGCAATTTGTTATATACACATGTTAAATAAAATTTGTTATATATACATGTTAAATAAAATTTATGCCATTGTCAACATAAAATTATTCTCTCAGTTATTGTTCAATTTAATTTCAATTATTTGACATCAATAGCTATACTGTGCTTCTGTTTAGTTTGTCTTTGCCTATTGGGGTATAGAGTTTTTATTTGCCAGGTGCTATTGTGATCTTGGATCTGTTTCACCCATACTTCTTGTCTCCTGACACCTTCACATACCTGTGGACAGACATTGAGCTCTGTTTTCAGTAATGCTGATCAGTAATCTTGAAATAGAAAGAAAGCAAAATTAAAGTATTTAAGGGAGTGATTTAGTAGTGAATTGACAGTGCTGGGTTAATGGTTGGACGTGATGATCTTAGAGGTCTTTTCCAACCAAGGCTATTCTATGATTCTGTGATATAAAAAATATATACTTGATTGGATTTTATGGGGAGGAATTTTCAGGAAACAGAAAAACACCCACAAAAAAACCCCCAAAACCCTACCCTCAATTTGGGAGCTGCCTACCACCTTTTTGCCTGCAGAGGAAAATGATAAGATGTCATTAAGAAATTCTCAATAGCGACTGAAATGTTTTGGGTAAAACTAGAACCTTCCTGTAAATTTCTATTTTGTGAAAAAGGCATTTCTCCGGGGAATCAATCTAATGAGAAATTCTTGAGTGACTTTACTCAGCACCTAGGGAAGATAAGCCTATAATGTTCCATAATTTGTGTCCTTAAAATTGAACTGTGTAATCTGTATTCAGACAGCTCAGAAGAGAAGGGATCAATACTGTAATCATGATTCTTACTCCTAACACCTGTGGTCTATGTATATTGTTACAGTCACAGACAAGATGGACAGTCCATAGAAAGAGGCATTTGTGACCCCAGCAATGTAAGGTTTTAGTGTTTACCCTGCTACACAGAGACTCCAGAAACCTAGATTCGGTCCCTGCATTTTGCTCTGTATTTATTTATGTAGCACTTTGAGCTCATTTCCCACCTGTAAAAAAAAAAAAAAAAAAAAAAAAAGGTAGAAGACATGAGCATGAGGCTCTTGGCTCTTTTGGTAATGGGAGCAACTGGAATTGTCTAAGAAAGTGAACCACATCAGGAGGATGATCTTAGCTGCAGAGTCTTTCCCTTACTTCTATTTTACTCTTTCCCAAGCTGAATCTAATTCCATGTCTCATTCATGTTTCTTTCCTGAACAACTCCTTTTGTTTTGAATGTTTCTGAAGAGATAAATTCCAATGTGTTCTGCAGGTAAAATAAATGCTAAGTGCCAGTTACCTCTCGGGCCACGTACCTAATGACTATATGAAGTGGCCAAATAGATTTCTGTAGTATCCTATAGAGTATTTTTTCCCCTTCAGTATCCCTCACCAGCTTGCTGTATTGCTTGCTTCCCTTATCAATGCTGCATTCAAGACAAGTCATCCTGGATTTATATTTCTAAGTAACATTTTGTGACAAGCTGTATGAAGTGTGCTCCAGGAGTACAGACACAATTGCATTCATTGCTTTGTCTGTTACACTGAAGTTTCTTATTCATTTTTTTAAGGGGGAAAAAGTCATCCTTCTGGGTATGACTTCACGTCCATCAGCTGAACCTGTGAACTGGGTTTCACATGCTACAGCTTTCCTTTTTGCTACTGCCTTTTGTTGTCTTTCTGAAAAAGAAGCAGAAAGGGAGCAGGGACCACTGTGCATCACCATTACTCTAAATGTCATTGGTATTAATGGCAGACAAATGCAGTACATATGTAACTATACATTATTGTTGCAGCACCCTATGGGCCATGATAGACATCATAAAAGCAGATGTCCTAGGAAAAGAAAACAGAACGCTTAACTAATTTCAAAGTTAATCCAAAATCTGATGTTTTTTTTCTGGGTGACACATAATGAACACTGTCTCAGATTTTATAGGGCACTCGAAGCCTGTGAGCAATACTTAAATGAGGTTGAGAATATGATTGAGGAGGCCTGTCTGAGTTAGGACAGACTGCCTGGATAGTCCTTTAGGTTCCTGTGATTTGTAGCATCACAGGGGTTTGGGTAACTGCTTCAGCCCGTTGGTATCTTGCCCCAGGGATTAATCCTGGACTGGCAGGGATTTAACCTTGTCAGTGCATGGGCTGCTTGGCTGCCAAGGACTTCTCTGCACCTTTCACTGCTCAAAGAGGGTACAGGTATATGTGAAATAATTCATAACTTCCATCAGGTTGTTCACAAGGCTACATACTTTATTGGAAGCCACGTTCTTCATCATCTCTCTTGTAGGTCATGAAGCAGAACAGAGGTTTCTGTGGTCTGAAAGATAATGTCTTTACCTATTTGAGGTGAAAACAAATGAGGCGCAGGTATAGAATGCCTTTGGATTTGTTATTTACTCCAGATGTAGCACACATTATGGAATTAGTTTTGATCCAGATCTTGACTTTGTTACAGAAAACCTCAAAATACTGTGTCTTTGTAAGCAAAACAATACAAGTTTCAACTGACTCCAAATCAAAAGACTTTTTTGACCATTAATCTGTATAGAAAACAATTTCCTTATTTATAACAGAAAATGGTTCAGTCTCTTTAAAATGTTGTAAGACATGTAAAAGGTGTGTTAACCACAGAAAGTAGATTGTTTTAGTGAGGAGCTGGGGGAGCAGAGTTGATCTGTATTTCTGATATATTGTGAGTGTGAAGCAGTGTCTTTGGCTATTGCTTCAAACTGCAAGGGTGAGGCAGAAGTGGCTGAGTATATGCTCAGGTCTTGATTCCTTTCCTAACGTGGGAAAACTTTAGGTTTTAGCTTCTTTTCATAATTAAAAGAAGTGCATGATTCTCCTCAATGTAAATATGACTGACTGTATTTTAATAATTTTTTGACCTGTTGGCAGACTTCTGATAAGCTTAAGCTGTTGAATGCTCTTAAAGATATTAAATACCCACATGTCATGCAGAATTAGTTGACTGGAAGGGGATGACTTCTGTATTTTAATTGAGTAATGTGATGGCCCATTTGTCAGAGGGTCTAGACATTGCCTTTGAGAGGAAGGCTGCAATGTGAGATCACACTAATTATTAGAGATCAAAAAATCTAAATGGAAAAGAGATACAATGTACACCTCAACTTTCAGAAAAGTCTTAGCAGAAGTCTGTGTATTAGTGGAGACCAGAAACCTAATCCTGAAGACCTCCATACTTGAAACTACACAGTCTCTTCAAGACACCTGTTCTAGTCCTCCATTTCTTTACCAGTTACTACATTTACTTTGTTATGGTCTTTTTACTGTGTACAACCTTCACAAATTTTTAAAGGTAGTGATGTCAGCTCTTTAAACACTTTAGGATGAAGTTCGTCAGACTGAGGTGCTTTGTAAACTTTACAAAGAGCAAGACTGAGTAGAACTATACCTGGTTCCCTTCATGTACAACACATCATTTATTTCTGAAGAGGGAGGTCAAATATCAGAAGACACATTAAGAAATCCAACTCTTAAAATATGGGATATCAATGGAAACTGATTCCTACGGGAATTGTCAAGTTAAGATGACTAATCTTTGAGGCTTTAATTTTTTTTTGCCCCTTGTTATAGCTCGAGGTGGTTTGGTCAGCTTCTCTGAGGTTGGAGAGCTTAAGACTTGTAGGATCTGTCAGTCCCTGCAGACTATAACAATAAATCCAGTCTGATTGAGGTAGTGAGGCATTCAAGAAATCATAACGCCTGGGAGGAGAAAAAGAAATAAACTACTGGGATTGTTTAAGTCTCATCCAAAAGTCTGGAGTTGCACAGACGTGAAGCACAGCAAATGGAGTTCTCGAAATTCAGGCCAGATCATTTTGCCCTCTGTAGAAGTATTCAGATTCTGCTGAAGCCTTCAGGGGAATAAATGATACTCATTTTACTTGCCTTGCAGAGAGCTGCTAGTATCTGTCTGTTAAAATCTGTTGCCCTCTCCAAACTTAAGTGAGCTGTAGCTGAACATTGAAAACACCTGAGTGATGCAGAAGTTAAGATTTTTAAATTTCCCAATGGATAATCATTCATGCTGGCACTGAAAAGTCAAACAGTATGCCACAGGGTATAGCTTATATTCTGAATTGGCAGAATAAAATATGCCTGCTGCTGCATCTGGTTATAAAGTGACAATTTCAAGTTTAAACTCAGACCAGGGTACAAAAGCAATTATGCTTAATGTAAAGGTAAGATATAAGAAGCATAATAATTCTGAGTGGATTCCATGTTTGGCATATGTATAACTGGTGCTCTGTACGGAAGACAATTTGTAATCAAATTATTTTTACTTAAAACATGAAAGTATTTCTGTCAATACTGTGTCACGAGGGTCACTTGGAGCACAGTATGCCGTTTTAAGCAAAAACTCCCGACTCTCCCTGCAACTGGGGCCTGGTCAGGTGGTCCGGTTTGGCACTTGCAAACGTGGGCTCAGTGGGAGTAGCATGTGGCTGCCTCTTTCCTGTTGTTAACCTCTTGGCTTGGTTGTCTCCCATTTCTTTTGTGGGAGACTTCATTGCTTTGTTTGTCCCTCTGGTTGTTGGCCATGTGAAGTGCTGGGGTCTGAACCCCAAGCCCTGAATTAAGTTTGACATATGGGTGGGCCCCATGGTCCTTTAAGAGGAGGGGATGAGTTTGCCTTTTGGCTTTCCTCCAAGGTGTGGCTGGCCTTGTAAGGAAACCTTGGGTAAACAAGGTGCCCTGTATTGGGTAAATGAGTGCCAGGTGTCCTGCTTTGGGGATAAAAGCTGGGACCACTTGCAGGAAGAGTTGGAGTGTCTGTCTATGAAGTGTGCCCACTTCACAGAGTTCCCTGTTGGGGAAGGACCTCCTGGCTCCTCATACAACTGGATCCCAGCCAGGTCTGGCACTTACAAATGTGGGCTTTGTGGGGAGGCAACATGGGGTTACCTCTACTGTATGTGATCACCCTATTGTCTTCGTTGTCTCCCATTTTTTCTATGGGATAGCTTGTAACTTTGTTTATTCCATCTGTTACGGGTCATGCTATGTCATTCCTGGGGTTGCTGGGGTTGGTGTCTATTATTTGTGATCTGTCTGACTTGTTTGTACCCCCAGTGATCCCCTATATACTGACTCCTTTACGCGCAATAGAATCTACTTACTGGATTGTTTTTCTGCTGCTGGCTGTGTCCTTTGTACTGGGCCTAGCAACTGGCAAAACACCGTGCTGTGTGGTTCTTGGGGTTGATGCATATTATGTGTAGCCTCATTGATTTGATTGTTCCCCTGGTGATAACCCAGATACTGACCCTTTTGTGTTCAATAGACTCCAGTTACTTCCTTTGTACTAGGCCTAGTAATTGGCAAAACAGCCAGGAGGAAGAATAAGTGATCATGAAGGTAGTGATCACCTTGAAAACTGGTATTGACTTTGCCTCTCTAGCAAAGGTGTGTGAGGGATGGGTAACTGATAAATTAGCCCTTAACAGATTTTGCATCTTGGGAAGATCATGCAGTTGTAATACCTGCTGTTACCGTTGTCAGAACAATGTAAGAATTATGGAAATGCGGTAGGCTGCTAAAAAGAAAACATTCCGTAATTTTTTCAGAATTAATTCTAGTTTTATGTTTAAAGTGAAGTAGGAAGAGCGTTTACAGAATGGAGCTGGACTTCTCAAAAATAAAATGGGACTAGATTCCTGGTCAGACAAATTGTGATATCGAGAGGCATTATTTATAATGTCTGAAAGGAAGCTGAGAAGTGCTAGGAACATTCAGGTCAGATAATAGCACATGTTGGTGATGTCAGTAGAAGAAAGCTGGAGCTGTTCCTCAAAACTGGGCTTAGATTTCATTTGGAAAGCTAGGAGGGTTTTAAGCCTCCCTCTTAAGTCTCTTCTGTTCTTCTCTTGCCCACAGTGCTGGCAGCTTGCTGAATCCCTGGCTGCTGCCCAGCAGTACTGCTCCTCTGAAGCTGCAGAAATGTTTTGGCACTGCATAGTCCTCAAGCCAAAAAAAAAAAAAAAAAAAAAAAGCGGTTTTTCCTTGGCTGCAGTCCCATGCTGTGTGCCCACCTGCACCCCCAGGTGTGATGTGGAGGCAGGAGAGCAGGGGGAGGGTGTCTGTGCACACCCCTCTTCCTTTTTGTCCAAATGCACTGGGGCTGTGCCTGCTGGAAGTAAGCCAAGCTTGAAGAGAAGCAGATGGAGTTGAGAAGCAATCTTGGGGAAGGAGGCTGTTGCAAATAGCTCATAGTCTACCACCAAAACTTAAAACTGCAAATTTTCTTGCAAAAAGTTTAGCTTTGGCAGAAAGCAAAGGAAAATCCGCTACATGGTCACTTAGTCTCCTACCTTTCTTTGAGACACCTAGTATTAGTTACAGCTGGAAACAGCATACTGGGAGAAACGGCACAGAGCTGTGAGATCTAGTTTAACTGTTCTTAAATTTCACCAAATGAAGAGCTGTGTCTGCAATTTGGCTAATGAGCAACACAAAGCAAAGAATGCCCTTGACTTTCCTTAGAGATACTGTGGGGTTTTCCAAGGAGAGCACAGAGCACTTTTTCCCAAGTGGTGAATTACCTAATTTCAGTAAATTGCCTCCTTTCCAAGTTGTACAAGCAACTCTCTTTTATAGCTCTACAAGGAGATGCTGCCAGGTGTTACACATACTGCAGAAAATACTTTATTATGCCAGTTGCTCCCAGACTAAAAGGAAAATATTTCAACTTTTTTAAAACCAAGTAATTTCATTAACATTTTTCCAAGCCAACGAGCAAGCAAAGAATATCTCCCTGCATACCAGTTTCAGGAACATCTCATCCTTGGTAGTAACTTCACATAGAAACATTAACATCAGCTTGTATTATTCATGGGTTTGATGTACTTTGTGGAGGCAGAACAGCACTGATCACTTGATTTGACATCCACTGAAGTAGCTATTGTAAAGGTTATTTGGAAAGAAGATAAGAAGCTGAGATGTCTTTGCCCTGGAAAGGAAAGCAAAGAAAGGGTTGTATTGCCATAAAACACTAACTCTTTTCTGTAATCTGTTTTCTTGGGTTTTTTTTTTGTTTTTTTGGTTTTTTTTGGAGGGAGCGGTGGTATCAGTTAATAATAGGAAAGAGGTATAACCTGAATTTCATTCATGTGTAGAAGATGGAGGGGAATCTACTCACCCAGAATATTTCTGAGAGGTGATGTTCTACATACATGCTCATACCTAGTGGTCTGACTCTTGAGAATTATTACTGTCAAATGTAGGTGGTGTTATGAGTGTTGTATTAACAGAAAGTGCTTTCCAGCTAGTAGACAGTCTCGGGAAAAGCTAGGATTGTATAAGGAGTAGGGTAAGGCTCTGTAAAGCAGCACCTGCCAGTCTAGGTCTTCCAAATAGTCTGCATCATTCTACCTCATCCTCTAAATCTGTTAAACGTACAGATATAATGATGAACTTTTTTGTGTGAAATTGTCCTGGGCTTCAGTAGGAATCTGATCTGGTCTCAAAGCTTTATTGGCTTCACAACACATTAATCACATAGTATATATCTCAAATAATTGCATATTTTTGACATTCATGTGGTACTACTCTTTTACTGCACTTTTGTCATTTTCCACATTTGCCTCACTGGATTTAATATGTTATTGCTTGTGAGAGAAATAATTCATGGTTTCTGACGCATAAATAAATGTGTGGTCATACTATATGAAGGCAATGTTTTATGCAGCTGTATTTTAATTCATACTTTGTTACCTTTATTATTACTGATTGCTATTTTATAATAAAGCTCCAGTGTGGAATTGGAATAGGTTTGCTTTAATTTAAACTGAACTGGTACTAGCAGTATGTTTGTCCTTTCCAGAAATGCCACCCTGCAAAAGGCTGCCATACAGTTAATCCATTTGTATGTTTGAATGGGAGGTATTACATGTATTGTCTTGAAAGCATTATGTAAAATGAGTACCTGGAAGAACCAAGTAACTATTAATATGTACAGAAACATTCCCCATGAGTAATATACTACCTGCAGATCTCTGGAGATTATTTATTTTAATTCAGCTTGAATGTAATATTTTCATTTGCAAACAAATTTGATCAAATACAATCAACATTGTGCTGGAGTCTTAATGCAATTCTATTACCTGTAAGCCAGTACATAAAACAGTAATGCAGATACCTAACAAAAGGCAGAGTAGCTTCTTCAGCTTTACTGATAAATATCAGTATAAGTAATGTAAGGCTAATAATCAAGCACAAAAGTAAGAGAAAGTAATATCCCTAGCCTTGTCAAAACATAAATGGAACATAGATGAAGATTGATGCTTTGAGTAAAAAATGCTTTCTAGATTTAATGTAAGGAATAATGATGTAAAGCTGAAATTAAAAAACTAATAAAAATATCCTTTGATAGCCTGATATACAGTGTATCTTGGGAAATACAAACTGCTCTGAAATAAAGATCAGACAGAACTAGACGTGCCATATATTTGGTTTGGTTTTTTGTCTTTTTGTCTTTATTTAAGCAAACTATGAGCTGGAGGGTACCTGGGGCTTTTAAGTACAATATGACAGCTATTGAAACACTGAATTTAACAGGCTGAGATATTTGATTTTTTTTTTCTACTGATCTTTTACCTTGGGTTTAATCATGGAACTGTAAAACTTTTCATATCTAAAATGGCAAGAGAGAGCTTGGAAAAAGTGTTGGAAGATAGAAGAATTTTATCACAGCTGTAAAGTTACCAAATGCTTTTCTTTCTGTAGAGTGGGTTTAATGGCATAACTTATTAGCTAGTATGATGCCAGTCATGAGTGGATAGTTCTGATGAGAAGACAAGACAGCAAAGGTAAGACTGTAGTACTAATCCTGAGTTATGTTTGCCATTGACAGGAGCCCAAAGAAGGTTGTCAGGTATGTATTGCAAGAATATTAAATAAACGTGTGTGGAGCATCTAGGGAAAAAGCCCACACAATCTGTAAAAGGAAATCGAGTCCATTGTCTGCTGTTTCAAAGAAGGCATTAGAATCTTGCTACATTTTGATTAGAAGAAAATTAAATACTTATCCTGTTTATCAACTATGCACTATTTTTGCAAACACGTCAGTACTTAGTATTTGGAATCAATGAGCCTGAAGCTATTTTGCGGAACACCCATTAAAAAAAAAGAAAAAAGAAAAAAAAAGGCAGTATTGATTTTGTTTAGTAAAAAGTGGAACACCTCCTGACTTAAAGGAATCATCTCAAATGAACAGGATAAAACCCCTTACTGTCACAGTGGAAATTCCTATTGACTTTACTGACAGGAGGGTCCCACCCATTGTAAAATCAAAGGAGTAATCAAATCAAGAGAGATTGTTTTCACCAGATCATGCTGGCAGAAGAGCTCCATTCTGCTTGAAGTAAACATAAATGAACAGAAACTTTTTTTCTTTTCCACCCCTCTTATCATGCACAGCTTCTCAGCTTTGGGAGCTCTTGCTGGCTGCCTCGGATCAGGATGCAACATCTCAAAGTAATTTCATGTTTGTATTCTTCCTGAAGGGAGTTTTAGTGATATACTGTAATAAAAGGAAACAGCATGAGTGTGACAAAGCTGCTGCTGGAACTTATTGCAATTTACTGGTATTCTCTGTTATCTGTCTGCTTTCAAACATACTAGAGCCATAGGTCTCACTTGTGACTGTCATGTGCCTCAGAAGCATGGTTATTATCTTCTCTGAAAGTATGTAAATATGTGTTTGTATTCTACTGGGTTTGAACATTGATATATACAAGACAAGAGAAGGGATCATGAGCTGCAGAAGTCCTCTGTATGAAAATATTATTCACTTTTGTAGAAATTTTTCTTTCACTATGCATCCTTGTTGTTTTTTTTGTAAATTTTACCTGGGGGTAGCTCCAAAAAACAATACCCATCTGTGCTCTAATCATCTTGAGTCTGGCTTTGGAGGAACTGTGCAATGTCAGCAACTAATCTGCTATGTTGTATCTTGAATATTTTCAATTGAGTGTTGCATGATAAAGTGTACTGGTTACTTTTCAACTGACAACTTGAGGAATGTTCTACCTGGGACTGTGCCCCAGAGTTAAGGATGTGATGTGCTACAGCAGCACATACAGCTGTTCCCCAGTCTGTCCAGAATGAGAATTTCTGTTATTACGTGCAAATCACCAAATTATGCATTTTGAATAGACTGCAATTTGATAGTAGATCTAGGACCCCTTGATTAGTCAAAGTCATAATATGGGAAGGTCCACTGAAAGCAAATGAACTACTCAGCATGTACAAAGTGTGTATGTATTAATGTGTGTTTATAAATGTGGGACTTGAATATGAGTAGGGTTTGTTGGTGGATTATCTTAAACTGTTCTCAGTAGAAAGGAATGGATTCTGTCCTACAGGCTGCCAGAAAGGAAAATCATTGCTAAAAAAATGTGCAGCAGGAAATATCCTCCCTTATGAAACAAATTTCCTGCTCTTATTTCCAAAATAAAATCTAAATTTACATAGCAACTCGAGAAAGTGAAGGAGCACAAGTCCATGTTTCAGAGCAGCATGTGATTATAGAGTTTAATCTGAGTAGCCAAACCTCTCAAGAAGATTGCATCTGAGTCTCTAAGACTTGGAAAACCTGAGTCAGCGAAATGTTTCTGCTTTTTCTGTTAAAAGCAGAAATATTTTTTTCCATTTCTATGTTGGCTGAGATAATTAATCTCATTTCTAGTCAGAGAAAACTGAAAGAATAGCCTGGCCTAAAAATATTGGTGTAGTGTGTTACATTTTGTATCCAAAAAATGAAAGACCTGAGACAATTTGTCTATAACTCACCCTTTCCATTTTAGCCTTCACACTGGCAAGTTTACCTGAAAATCAATATTTTACATTGAAAAAAAATACCTTCTCTGTCAGTAATATTCTCAAGCAATATAGATCTTAAAGAAAAATACCAACTCACCAGGTAAATATTTATAATGAATAATCGGTCTGAACCCCAGGAAAACTGCAGATCTGGAAGCGATGACCAGCTTCTCTAGTGGTGCTGGTGAGCAGCTATTCTTCCCCTTCTACTTTGGTTTTCGTCTTCATTATGTTTACCACAGGGTTGCACCGTTACTCTTCCTTTGGCAGCTGTGACTTTTCTTCTTGCAAATGTCATCCCTCAGCAAAAAAACCCAACTCTTAAGTGGTGATTACATAGGCTGTCCCGCAGGAATAGGGCACTTACTGCAGAGCAAAGCATGCCAGGCAGCTTTCTATTGTCCCGGTTTGTCATGTGTAAATAGGAAGGGGTGATGGGATTGTATTTGAGCAGGGTAGGCATCCATAGAGCAGTGGATGCTAGAGGCAGGCAATTGTTTCTCCTCTCTGCTATCATTTTATCTGGGGTATAAGTCACCTAAACTTTCTGTTTCAAGCACTTCTGTCAAAGGTGTTCATGCCTGCCTGTGTCTTGCAAAACAATTCAGGATCTATAATAACATAACTTGATCAACTTCTTGATCCTATATTCTGAGAAGGTAGCTAAATGATTGGATTCTTCACACTCTTGAATAGGAGATCTGAAGCATTTAATCTTAAATAACTGGTCAGTTGTTCCAAATACAAACTTGGATTTTCCCTTCCAGGGAGGTTTGCTGGAAACAATTCCTTAATTATTCTATTCTGTAAACATACCTGTAGTCTAGGTCTCAAAATACCCTGTTGTTACAGGAGTAATCTCTCCAGAGTGAGTCAGACTGCCGACCAGTTCCCAATGTTTCAGCCCTGCATGAACCCTGGTTTGATGTGAAAGTCACTAAAGTTATTATGAAGACAAAATAGAATGATTCTCTTATGTCATGGTGGTAAATTGGAGAGTGGAAATTGGTTTTATATTTAAAATAGCCATATTCTCACTCTGTACTTAAAAACAAGTGCATTCTACTCTACATGTAAAGTAACACAGAAGGTTTAATCTTCTGGAAAACCTGTGACAGCTATCATTGGAGAACATA
Organism: Podargus strigoides; assembly: GCA_028020825.1. Lineage (NCBI taxonomy): Eukaryota > Metazoa > Chordata > Aves > Caprimulgiformes > Podargidae > Podargus > Podargus strigoides. The sequence goes on from CM051631.1 coordinate 13,145,705, forward strand.
AGTCAGAATCTATGTTAGTAGGGAGCTTCGCTGCAGATGCTTCAACCTTTCAGCCAGATTTTATAAAGAGAAATTATGTCTCATTCTGAAAAAAAATGAAGACAAAACCCCAGCCTCTCTCATCAGAGTATGGAAAAACATTCAGGTTACATATTGCTTGTAAATGAATTGTTCTGATTATCCTGGCAATTTTATGTAGATTAGAGCTTTTCTGTAACCTTGAGACTGATTTTTTGCATCACAGTTTGAAAGCAAATGTTGAAACAATCAGAACTTCAATACAAATCACCCCTACTTTTTAACTTTATATATGTATGTGTGTATAAATATATGAATGTATAATTTTACGGAAAGCTGTTTGTAAGCAAAAGGAATACTGTTCCCCCCAGCCTAATTAAATTCTTACTGTGCTCTTCAGATCCTTTTAGGATAAGGATTATCTTTTTGTAGTATGACTTTATGCCCCACCCCCGTACCCCCCCTTAGTGCAGTTCAGCGTTTATTATGACTGGTGACCATAGGGCTACCACAGCTTGAAGAATGATAATCAGGGGCCTTTTAAAATATTGAAATAATAGAAAGATAAGATTGCTTTTTTTTTTTTAGTATGTCCAGTTTGTTCAGTGTTTTACACAATAATGAAATCGTGAGAGGGGGCGATATATTCTTTCATTCCCTAGTTATCCCTGTCCTTCTGCTCCCTTGATGTAGTGCTGCCAATCAGCCATCCCTAACTTAATTTCATAATTTCAGCTTTTCAGCCTCACCTGCCAGTTGCAGCTGCTGACTGTCTGTGCTGGTTGTGTGGGTGTTCAGAGCAGGGGAAAAGCTGCCAGTGCCACACAGCAGCAGTCTAGAAAGCATGTGCTTTCTCTTAACTATAATTTCTCATCCAGCCACTGCCTTTCCTTGTTCATACAGCCCAGTGCAAGCACGTGTGCCTCTGTCATTGGATATAGCCAGGAAGGGGCAAGACCCATCTGGGTCATGTGAAACGACTACAGTTTGCAGTCCAATCCACTATTCCCCTCCCTTCTTTCTCAGGGTGTTGCATCTGCCCCTGCTTTTATGTAAGGGTCTGATCACTGGCTTCCACTTAATTAGGCAACAGGTTTTGAAACATTTCCTTTCCAAAAATTCACTGTGAATCATGAGACAAGAAGAAAATTAAACAAAAATGCCCCATAGATTATAGTCTTATTAGAAAGCAGATTTTCAGCAGTAAACCAAGTTTGGAATAGAAGTTGCATGTTTTCCCAAGGCAAGAAAGAGAAGGAAAGAGACTGAGACAATCTGAAGTATTTTATGCACTTAGGGATTCTACCATTGGTAAGTGAATGTTATGAGACATAGTGGAGATGTTGAGCTGCAATTGCTTGGCAAATAGAACAAGAAGTCTATGCATAACAAGGAAAAACAAATGCATTTTACAAAATTAATCTGATACCATGTTTATGCTCTTTAATGATAACGTGCAGCATATCCCAACGCTGGATCTAGGGCGCAGTGTCCAGTGTAGTGACGACCCTATAGTGCATTTCAGAAACAATTCAGGTTTTTGCACTGATAAGAGAAGATCTGAGTTTGCTCTTGGTGTTTTGCCTGAGCCTTCTAGTGAGGAATAAATGAGGTTTACTTGTGTCTTTAAGAAAACTCTTTTTCACTTTGTGTGGCACAAAACCACATTTTATGTAGTACAGCAGTAATTTTCTTTCCTCAATATTGCACAAGTTTTACATGCAGCACTCCTATAACTAAAGCTGAAGCAAAGGAGGAGTTTTTCTTTTTTGTTTCAAAGGGTCTCGTGTCGTGAATTACTTCACCTTTTACTTTTTAATAAAAAAGAAAAAAAGGATAAATATAAAGGAGAGGAGAGGCATTGATGCACAGAGAACATAACAGGAATGTTTCCTAAGAAAAAACACTGAAATGCTATGTGCCAGAAGGATTTTCAAAGTGATCCACAGCTGTATGGTTGAAATCTTCTCTTGTGTCTCCAGCAGAGATGGAAAAACAGACAGAGAATCCATCCTTCACATTTTAGGGTTCTGCAGCTCAAGAGGAAAGCGGTGAGATACCTGATTCCAGTTTTCATAGCAGTTCAAGAGGGCAATTTAACATTCCTCAGCATCATGGCAGTAAAAATATCATAAGGAGAAAATAAATAGATATTTAATACCTTCAAAAATCATATTGACATTGTCACATACTTATTTTCCACAGTATTTTCTGAGATTTGTGCTGAAATGGAAGCCTGTTAATAAAACAGTTGATATTTTGCCATAAAAAGAGGTATAAAGAAAAGCTATTTTGGAATTTGTTCAGCATGCTATGTATGTGAATGAAGGGAAGAGTAACAAACAAGTTTGCTAAAGCAAACTAGATAAAAGCAAAATAAACAATAAAAAAAAAGCACTGTTAATAAGTAGCACAATGTATGGTTTTTTTAGTTGTGGTGTTCTTTTTTTTTTGGCATAGATTTGAAAATATTTGTTGCAGCAGGAGTACGAGGCCCCTGTGCTTTCTATAGAAATCCTCTTCAGTGTGCAGTCTCCAAATGGACTCCATCCAAAACCACCTGAAGTCAATAGAAAAATGCTCATGCTCTTCATTTGATATTGGATCAAGTCTTATTTTAGCTATGACCATCACATTTTTGGCGTGTTTCTGGGTAGTATAGATTTGTATGTAAAGCTGTACTTATTGAAATATTTGAACTCAGTAAATAAATAGTCATGAGGTGAAGTTTTCCCCAAACAAAGTAACCAGAAAATTCCTGCTGATTTTCAGTGGAGTGTCCTTTTTTTTTTTAGGTTTGTCCTTTTTCTCCTCATGAACTGACAAAGTGAGCTACATTTGTATTACCATGTGTAGGGAATTAAGGCACATAGTTTCCATTAAGAATGATCTGTTACCTCAAAAAAATGTTAATGTTCTTATTTCTGCCTTATTATTCTTCATTACATTGTTAATAGTAATGGAGTTGCACACCTAATTGCACCCTAATGAAAACTTGTCCTTTTATCTGTGGTTAGGAACACATCCATGGATTAGGTGTTAGGAAGAAAAGAACTTCCAAAGGAGTGGTGAGATCTCTTCTGAGAGAGCTCTAAGGAGAGGAAACTAGAAAATCTAGTTGTTTATCACAGCTTCCCTTTAATATCCTTTTCTCTAGAGACTTACAGATCAAAGTTAAGTTTCAGAGCTTGCATTTAATGAACTAATTTGGATTGTGACTTGTATTAAAATGCTGAACTGAACATTTTCCATTTTCTATTTGTATTTTAGTCTTTCTGCATTGAAACCAACCAAGAAACTTCAGATTGCTTTAATTGCATGCTGATTCCCAGCTCTGTATGTGGAATAGAACTATATGTTCTTCAGCCATACTCACAGGACTGGCTTTCTTTTACTCCAGTATAGTAACAAAGGAGCTAAGAGAGCTATTATTTATTTTACAGCAATTTCAGATAACTGTCTCTTGTAGTGATAAAGTATTGCAGGATGGAGAGATGAAACGTGTTACATTTTTAAGAGGAAAGATGAATATTTGCTATTAAGCGGTGCAAGGACCAGGAAATAGATGCTACTGCTACTCTTGCAAAATAAAAAAATCCAGAGACTTGTAGTGGTCCAGGTGAAGCTGAAGAATCAGTGTTGCTGGTGGGAACTTAAAATGCGTTGCATGAAGGATGCAGCTAGCTGAAGATGTCAGTTTTGTATCTGTGAGGTTTTCTCTGTATTATGCTATGACTTCCTGTGGAAGTTGTTTGAAGCAATAATCCTATTATGTACATTCAGACAGGTTCTAAATATTCCTCCATACAAGTAGCTATAGAAAAACTATGCAATTCAATAAGGACTTCAAAATTCTGTTCACAGTGAACACTTCTCTGCCCCTGAAAATTGATTATTCCACTCTGTATATTTTCCTAAGCCATTTAAGTGCATCAGATAGTTATAGATGTTTGACATGTTAAGTGATGGTCTGGCTAGAGTAGCTCTTGTGTGACGTAAGTGAATTGTTTCCAGTAAACTTGGCACATCCATATTGTTAATACCACCTACCTTAAAAATGATCAGTCAATTTGTTGCGTGGCATTTTTTGATTAAGGGGGTTGTACACATTAGTTGTGTTCATTCTAAATATGTCATTGATTTTTTTCCTAAATGACCTGAACTGTTATTTTTTTGCTCCTTCATAATTGATTTTCAGTGTATAAAGCACTTACTGTTTTACACTTATTGCTAAATAAAATGATAAAAAGCAATAGATTGTGAAGATTTTTTGCAGTCTGTCCTTCCTCATCATAGTGTTTGCAAACTGTTGTGCCTTATCTGAAATAGTGGTTATTGCCAAATTATATAGGAAGCCAGAAATAAGGACAAGCTTTATTCCCATGGTAAATTCATTAATTAGCATTTTCAAAGCTCTAGTGGGACATCACTAAATCAGCTGCTAAAGTAATAAATATGAATAAGTGATTTCCTTGTCAAAATTGCAGTAAGCATAGAGAAATAACTATGAAGAGGTGTGGGCCTGACAAGATATTTTGCTTAAACTGTTGATCATATTACTCCATTTCTCTGGTTCTCATTATAGTTCTCATTGTTGAAAAATATGATAGAGACATGCTGTCATTGCAACAGATAGTGGTGAGAAAAGAGTGACTTTAAAAGCTTGAAATACTTCAGCCTATCTGTCAGCGGCCAAAGATAGCTTGACAGAATTGTGTTTCTGCTTGGTCTGAGGGATAAGTCACAGTTTCAAAACATCTCAAGAGCAGCCAGGACAAAGTACTAGGCTTTGATTTTCCTGATATAAGCCTAAAGCCTCTCAAGTCAGGTGAAGGTTGCTGATGCTTTGTTTAATAGCTAAGTGACAGGAGATTTGGGTTATCTTTTCAAAAGCTGAGAGAATATCCGAGAGGTATAACTATGTATTCAGACTGATAATTTAAAGAAAATTTGTTGTGTTGGAAGCATCCATTTATTTTTTTTTAGTTTTATACTAGTTCCTTAGCTTTAGTCTTGTCTGGTCCTCTCTATTTAATCAGATTTCACTTCACAAGTTTACATGAGCGTGCAATCTCCTGTTGACTGCCATGTAGGTTTTTCTGATGAGAAGACACTAGGGTTTGTGGGAGCACAGCTCCATGTTGAAAGGCTAAAGTCACTAGTGATGAAGTCTATTGATCTAGCAACATGAGTTGCTGATGCAATATAGAAATAGTCAAAATATTTATGACCAGAGCGTTGGCATGTCCAACTGACTCATCCCGCTTTGCAGTGATATTTGAGAACAGAAAACTTCTCCAGTTTCTGAAGCATGTAACATTTTGTCCTGCAGCTCTAGTCCTTTATAAAAAGGACTGAAGATATTTTCTTCATTTATTCTGGATAACGGGAAGTTGCCATATCTTATGACATCTTTAAAAAGACCAATCATACTTTTAATTGCTTAATTAATCACAGCATGAAAGGGGCACGATATTCAAGGACATTTACTTTTTTTTTCCTGCGTACAAAGTTTGATTGGCTGCTTTCTTTATCCAAGCTAGCTGTCTGAGAGTAGAGAATACAGCTAAGATGGTTGATCAAACAGACACAACATCATCATTGACACTCTTTAGTGTAAGATGATTGACCTATAAAGCCCAGCTAGATATTTTTGCCCCATTGATGTGGATGAGTGCATGTGATCTCTGCCCCAACTGTGAGAATACGCCCTTGTATTTCAGCCAAACGTAGTAAAAAAACCTCCACAAACTAAAATATAACAGAAAGCCTAAATGCAGAGATGAGCGTCTTGCCAAATGGGGGAGTGCCTAATTTGAGAACAGCCGAGGATTCAGATACTCTGTATTGGTCAATGGACTCATTACTTCTCACCACCGAGAAACATGCTGCTTTCTTTGTCACACAACCTGTCTCATCTCATTAGCACAATGACTTGAACATGTTGACAGCATGTAATGGTTTTCACTGCATATGCTAAGGAGGTGATTTTAAACCAATTTGCTGGGTTTTTTTGTAGGCAGAGTGTGACTGCTGATTGTTGCTAAGGTCCCCTGAAAGTTATTCATTTGCCACAATTCCTATAGGTAAAATATGAAGCTGTGAAATAGATGATACAATACACCAGCATGCTTGTTTCTTTGCCTGTATGTTAATGAACTCCCACTCATTCCCGACTGGTAGCTTGGTACATTGCAGTGAAAGCATTCAGACTGAATCAACTTTCAGTGACTCAACAGACAGCTTCTACATTGGCTCATTGTTTCCCTGAATGCTATTAAAGCATAGCTAATTATCAGAGCTGAAAGTTTAAGATTTTCCAAATACATTGTATGCATCTGATAAACATATTCAAATGTTAGACTTCATTCCTTTCATTAAATAACACCTACTTTACATGATGTTGTTTATGTTTTTTTTTTTCCCGTAGCATTGATGGGGTGATCAGAGCTTCTAAGAAAGATCCTACCTGTCCATTCTGTGTATTTACTGTTACTAATAAAAAGTTCACCATTTTGCAGCCTCAAATAATGAACTCTGTATTTAGTGGTGACCTAATGTTTGAGTGCTCAGCAATGTTCAGAGAAGAAATCTTAAAAAAGAAATGTAAAAACACTTTTCAGATTGTCTCATCTCTGATAGTGAATTGCCTGTAAAAAGCTGCTTTAAGCAATGGTGCTGTTTTTTCACATTATTGCTGCTAGATTTAACCTTCTGTCCCCTTTCTAGACTCTGTATCTAATGGGAAACTGGCATGTACTGGAAAGCCGTTAAAATTCTCAAGTCCTGTGGTAATACTCTGGCTCAGTGGTGGTGGGTGATGTTCTTTGCACTGCTGCTTTAAGTAAAAATCACATAAGCAAAGTTAAGCAGGAGACTTGCATAGTTCTCAAGCAGGACAAGGAATATTTCAGTTCTACCTGACATACCATAATTGATTAGGGAACTGCTTGTATTTTACTTTTTCTCCAGAGAAAAAAAAAAGTTCCTATTTCAGTATCCTTTATTTTTTCTGGAAAACTTTTGGCTGGTTTGGGTTTTGTTTTGTTTTTTTAATAAGCTAAGTTATACAAAATTTCTTCTTCCCTCACCAGTGAACACCTTAACTGTAGGCAACTATCATGGCAAATTAAATCTGTAAGTGTCCTCATGAAAATTTTCATGAGGGCAAAGCGATTTTTCAGGGAAAAGTAGAGACCAGTTGTAACTTTCTTGTATTCATCTCTGCTGGGAAAGAAATTATTTTTAAGGTTCATAAGACCTTACTTAGGCTGATGAATCCCACTTTAGTCAAATGTCTCCTGGATACCTCAGGTTATTGCTGTGGAGTTATTTTTGAAAAAGGGATTGAAGTGTTCGCCCAAAGTCTGCATATGAAATGTTTCCATTATTCCTCTGAAGCATCCGGAAGGAGTCTGAATTTTATTTTCATTATGATATAAATACATTTTTTAGAAGTAGATCTCAATGATGAACCTGCAAATAAACAGGCAAGAAGAATTGCTTGAAAGGTTGAAAGTCCATGCTAACAAATGATACAGTACTTCTTATCTCCATAGAAGTTTGTGTGTATAAAATTAGACCTCTTATGTCTCTGATTTATTTTCTCTTGAGTTAACTTTTGGAATTATGTTATGGTCTGAGGTTGGCAAACCTACTAAGTTTGAAAAAGAAACGTTTGTTCACTTGGCAGATTTTCAAATTCTAAAGGTAAAAAGCAAATATCCCACTTGGATATATGCATTCACAGCTCTCTCCACTGAACTTGCTGGAGTCACAAGCACCTTCACAGCACCTGGGTAGATGAGTGGAGGCTTCAAGCTGGTGCCTGATTGCATTGGATTTATTGGTATGCAGCCTTCAAACATGCATTTAGGTCTTCTGCTTAGTGCTGGTTTGAAAGCTTACAACTTTGGGTCACAAATAGGGTTTGTCATGTACGGGGACTCTGCCTTAGAGTGCCACTGGCTGCATTTTATTTTGCTGCTTCAATGTTTTGGATTCAGCTTCCTCCTGTTATATCTAGCTCAGCTGGTAGCCTGTGGGTCCAAGCTGCTGTCATTTGATTTAACAACTCACAAATCAGTTAAGTCAAAATTAATTAATGAATTCTTGTTTCCTTCCTCCTGAGCTCCCCTAAATAATTCGTTTTTAATTTACTCAAAGTACTAAAAACATTTGGCTTGGCATTATTTGTCCAAGGTGACTATGAAAATGGGACTGCTCAAAAAAAGCATTTGGAGAATGGTGCTTTTGAAATGCTTACAAAGTTGTTTTAAAAACTCTGGTTTTATTGTAGACAAGGGGAAAAATGTAAGTCTTACTTTCAGAAGAGATGGAAGTGGACTAGGAAATAAATATGGCATAATATCCATTTTCCCATGTGGTGAAATGGCTCTTGGCAAAAAAAAAAAAAATAAATCAGTAATAGAAGTTGGACTTTATTGACTTTCCTGGAATTGAAGGCACACTTGATAGCAGAAACTCATCAGAGCTGAAGTATATCACTGTTCTTTTATCTTCTGTGGCACACTATAGAGAGAGAACATTCACACTACACCACCATATGAAGCTAGTAATTGTAAGGTTGCTAGAAATTTTATTTTACTTTTATAGAACAATGTTTTTTAATGGAGAACAGAAGAAAAGCATGCACAGCAGCAGAAGAGCCCTTATCTGCCTGCATCTTGGGTTTCCTAAAATGAACTCGACCTTTAAGCAATGCCAGGATGATTTCTGTGACATACCAGATGCAGAAGAAAGAGCAACTCAACAAATGTTAAAGGAGTTTTAAACAATGAGTGACTATGAGTTTAGAGTAGCACTTGGCCTGTATTGATTTACGTTTTATTTAAGTAGTTGCTTAATCACAATTGGTAGCTGTGATTTTTCAAAGACAGTTGATAGCTAAAGTTGCTGAAAGATGAGTCAGATTTCCTAGGTAATTTGAAACCTGCAGATTTTTTTAAGGTAAAAGTTCCTAATCCAACTCAGGTGAGCATTGCCAAATGCTGCTGGAGTCTGCGCAGGTTATGTTCTGCTTCGATTCTTGTTTAATAGTTTGCTTTTTCAGCTAGCTGGAGATATTACTCTAACTTTTTAACCCTCGTGGTGGAAAGAAGAAAATGAGTGTAAAATATACTTAGATATGCACTAAGGGAGCATACTGTATGATGGCGTTATTTCATAATTCTTATGTTAAACTCCAGTGGAATTCCTCCACTGAGTTTGGTTCCCAGAGGTGTGGGATGATACAGAATTTGATGTTACCTGCCAGAGGGAAGGACATTCTAGGTAGTTTGCAATGCAAGAACTTAGCAATCACTCATTTTTTGGACAATGTTTTCAGTTTTATTTCCTCTGTGCCTCACATTGAGGGAGAGGTGGTGTGGTGAGGTACTGATTCATGTGTCCCTATGGAGAAATTCAGAAAAGCTAAGCCATGTTAACAGTGTATGTTAGCTAAGATGCATCAAACCTTTTCAAATGAAGGGGAAAGATTTGTCTTTGCCTATTGAGGAGTGCAGCAGCATTAGTTTGCTTATGTTGCAATGAAAGAGCCACTTAAGCCACTTAAATTTAAAGTATTTTTCTTAACCATTACACTTTTAGTTAATGACAGCCTTTTTATCTCTTTATTTAGACAATTCATTTAGAGGAAGATAGATAGATAGTTAGGATAGGAAGATATTGATAGATAGTTAAGATTGACCTCTTGAAACTCAGGGCATGCCCTAATCATCGTTCCAGATGACTTGTCAGATATCTCATGTAATCATGCTTAGAAATTCTCAAAACATGTCTTTGCACCTATTCACAACTGTTTAAACAGTTCTGCATCACGTTTCAACCATGCAGACATTTGCAGTGAAGGTGTAAATACTTGCTCTGGAGTTGTTTAAAGCACCATTGTTACAGCACAACAGAGGGGAACTGTGTTCTGCAGAAGTGCTGTCAGTTTGATGGTGCTTGTAAAGGATATATATTGCTGAGGAGTGAGGCTGTATGCAATTAGAGTACAACGTCTGCAGGGAGGCATTTGACTTCATTTTATTATACTTGATTTTGGTTTTACATGCATAAAAGGTAAAGATGTGCAGATAGATGTTCAGAAGGAATAGCTTCCACTGCTTCATAGGCACACTGTGGCTCCTTCCCATGAATAGGATCATCCTGTGGTTTTTCCAGATTTGAGCTTAGCCACTGTTGATGTCATCGTTCGCAAACCAAAAGGGAAAAAGCTAAGCTGTTCCTATCACAAAATCCTACTCTGTGGCATTTACCATCAATAAAGAGAAAGTATGTCTGGCATCTTTGCTTTCTCAATCACTACAGCCCAGCCCTTGAAAGAGTAATACAGCACAGAGATGCTGAAGAGAAGGCGGGCCCGTATACACAGTTTATCCCTCTGTAGCTACTCTAATACCCGTGTGATTTCCCTCTGGAAAACACAACATCTGCTCATTTGGAAGGCTGTAACTCTACAAATTGCCCTCTAACCAAAGATGTTAAAAATGACAGTTGTTTTGTAGGATATTTCAAAAGCGATAAATTTGTTTGTCTGCTGGAAGAACAAAATTACAACAAAGCAGTGGATTTCTTCCTTTTTTTGCGTGTTATGGATGTACAAATATTGTGTTCTTTGGGTGTTTTGCAAATAGTTTTGAACAAAAATGAATATTCTTTTTCCCTGCTATTTTAGTTGACCTGAAGCCTTTAAAAAAAATCCTATTTTTTCCAACTAAAGATTCAGAAGGAAGAAAAATTTCATCAACAATATTAATTTCCCTCAAAAGCCTACTTCTCACAAAAAACATAAAGAACATTTGATCAGTTATCTGCACCCATTTTTCTTCCACTTGTGCCCATCTGAATCACTAGTAATTTCCTCTCCATTTCTACTATAGAACATGGGTTAGAAGATGGAGGATTTGACCTCTGGAACTGTGCTGAAATTGTGTTGCTTTTATTTCACATGGTTAAGATGAGCTCTACATCCTTCTGTGTGTCTTCTGTTGCCAACACACGTGCTCTGTTGCTTTATGAGCCACACTTAGCTGAGAGCGGGTGCTGAGCAGGGAGGGAGCTGATTCCTGATCTTCTTCCCCAACTGTCATACTTCTAGCCTGCCTTAGTGCAACATGTTTTAAATTTAGTTACTAGACTGGACATCTAAATGGCTTTTGAGCCTGGAGCCTAGGAGCAGTTTTTTGCCACCTTCCAGCAGTGCCCACAGTGAGACAGCACTCTTCACCCCGGGCTCTCGGAGGAGAATTCAGTTCTGCCCCTCTGCATCCCTCTGCTACGACCTGGCAAGCTGCCTGACTGCTTTGCTGACTCCCTTGATGGCTCTGCTTTGTTCATCTACTTCAGTATTTTCTGTCAAACTGAGGTATATTCAGTATAATCTTGAGACTGTGGAAATTTCTCTGTTTTTCTTTGTGCATCCCTTTCTACTGTTCTACCTGGAGTTGTCCTCACAACTCTTTCCCCTCCTTGGTCCTCGATTTCATTCCTAAAGGAGTTCTGGAATCACCCACTGGCTTTAGTACCTGAATAAGAAATTGGTAGCTGTTTGGGTTATTCAAGAGATACTATTTTACTGATGCATTTCCATTTTTTTAGACCAGCTGCATATAGAATAAAAACAAAATGGCAGTAGTTGCTTGTGTTATTTATATTTCTGGAGTAAAAATAATTATAACTTTTACTAGGAATAGTTCTTAAATAAATATTTGTATTAATAATTAATTACTCAGTAGGAACTAATTGCCTGTCACAGTGATGTGCATCGTGAGACACTACTTTGAGTGTAATAAATAGCAGGCTGTTCCCATAAACGTATGTTGAAATCATAGGCACTGAGTAATGAAAATCATGCATCATAAAGAGAACAGTATGGTAGAAGTTCTGCAAAACAACCTTAACGTATCACAGGTTCTGACTTGGTGGTTACAGAACACATAGCTCCAGTGGAGCAGATTCCCAACTGGCATAACTTGCTGTAATGTCATCAAAGCTAATAACCACCAGGTTAGAATTTGGGTAAAGATTATGAAGTTCCTATGACATATGTCAAAGTGCTTTGAGGTGTATTCTGCAGGGGTTTCTAGATTTGGATGCTCAGCTGTTTTCAGTGCTGCTGCTTTCAGTGTTCAACTTTTGACTTCGTGCTGAATTGGAATAGTTGAATTAAGTTCAGCTGCACCTGGGGCACAGTTTGGGATATGCTTATCAGCCCTTTTCTGCCAAGAGCAGGTACCTGCTTAGCACATGGGCCAAGACAGCAGTATGAACCTACCTGGAATCCCAGAGTGTGTTAGTGGAAGATCTGAATTTCTTTCATAGTAGCTTCGTTACGGGCTTTGTCTGCTTCAGAAAAGGCTTCTCTTTACTTTCTGTCTGGCATTCCTTCTGTTCTACACAGGGTAAAACTTAAAAGGGCTGATCCCAAATGTATTGCTGTCCAGGACTGCTTCACTCAGCAGAGCCTTCTTTCAATGAACTTTTGCAGAATCAGACGTTTAGACATAACAGAGTCAGGGATGATGTAAAGAGAGGGAGGTAACACTGAAAGACTCGAAGAAGCCATTGATGTTACTTAAGAATCTTCATAATTTCTCTTTATTTATAATCAAAGGATGCTGAGGTGTAGCATGTGTATTGAGAATTATAACGCTCAGAGTGAAGACCAAAAACTTTTCTGTAAGAGGGTCAGAGTTGAGCAGCTATTCTTAAACTAGTACTAGTTTAAGTGCTTACTGCTTGCACTGCACAGTTAACTGGAAGTGTAATACTTCTGGATCTAATGCTTTAGGGTTGAAAGTTGATACAGGAATGCAGAACCAGCGTTCCGGTTATTCCAGTTAGTGTCTCTGAACCTTTTCATGAATGGCCAGACAACCTGGTGTTTATGGTTTTTCCAGTCTCATGAAGTACTTACCAATTTGGTTTTGGATATCAGAGAAAGATAAACCTGTAGCACAGCTCAGGTTTAGAAATGTATTCCCATCAGTGAAAGAGACTGGGTGCAAAGGACAAATAAATGCACACTTAAGGATTTTATGTGTGAAAGAAGATAAAGCAAGACATGAACATTTGTAGACATAGGAGTTTAGACAACAATGAAAATATATCCTAAGTCACCAAGATTAAGCAAATTGCTCAGTTACACCTTGGGGGCTGCAAACTCCCCAGTTAATCTGATAGCTCTCCCACACTGCAGCAGCACTCCCAGTCAGTCAGTACTTCTCTGCCTTTCAAGCCTTCTTTATGAGTTATCACTGCTGTCCTTCCTTGCTTAGGCAAATGACAAATTGAGGCTCCTGTTTTTCTGCCAAACCCGATTTGTTTTGTTGTCTTTCAGTTCTCTGACCTTATCTTGACTAGCTCTTGCTTTCAGTCTGTACCTTAGACTGTAGTATTCCGGAGCAAGGGCTGTAGTTTCAAAGAGCATCTGGGGATGGCATTCCCAGGTACGGCCAATATAGAAATCAAAAAAAATATTTTGCTTGGTTTGCATTGAGGTTAAAAGTCTCTTGGTTAAAATGAGCAAGGAAGAAGATTTGGATAAGAAAAAAAAAAAAAACACAAAGAAAACAAAACTTTCTATATATAAGGCTGTGACTAAAACCCGCCAAAATTTCCGTTCACTTTGGAAGACAAAAATAATATCACACTGCATTTGCATCTTGTGTGGTGACAATTTTCTAATCTGTAAATGTTACAGCACACATTAACTTAGATGGGTTCCTGTTGTATTGCACTGGAAAGGACTTTATCTCCTTCCTTCACACCCTGCTGGTTAGTGAAGAATTGGAAGTTGATATGTGAGGTCATAACAGACTGCTCTGCATTCTGTAGGATTTTGAAATATTCCAGTTTTTCCTCCTTTCTCCTTTGGACTCATTGTTCTGGTTTCCCAGGAACAGACCCATAGCCCAGCCATGCAGGCAGGCCATGAGTAGCCCTGAATCAGCTGGGAGATCCAATCAAGGCAGCTGCCCCAAGCTGACTCACCGGTGTATCCCATAGCACTTAAATTAAGCTCATTATAAAGGAGAGAGTTTATGGGCTCATGGGCCTTCTATCTCTTGCCCTTCTGCTCATGCTGCTGATCCTAAGGATGAGGCTGAGTGTAAGCCTGTATACTTTATGTTGGTGTTTGTATCTGTTTTGTTATTTCATTAAATCTGTTTCTACTTTGACCCACAGAGCTTTTCCTTCTTTTCCCCAATTCCCTTTCTCAGCTGGGCAGGGGTCATCGGGTGGTTGTTAGAATTTAGCCCTCGGTTAGGCTAAATGTAGATACTCATGAAAAGCTGTGAAACATTTTTTTAAAAATTTAAATGTTTACTGGAAGAAAGAATCACTGATGAGGGCAATCTTGGGAAATAAAACAACAACAAAACAAACAACCAGGTATTTTTTTTAAGATTTAAAGGATTTTAAGCACTAGTATTAAGATTTTTCCCCTAAAAATGAAGAAGGGTATTACTCAGAAGTAGCAATGTGACCAAACTTGGTATTAGTGACTCTTACTTAAATCTTGATATTTGGAGCTCTAAAAGAACAAATATATCATTTGTCAGTATTCTGCCAAGATTTAGAATTATGAGGGAAATCAATCCTAATGCTTCAGGGCATGAACTGATTTCTTGCTAGGATTATAAAGATATTCTGCAGTGTAACTTAGTGCAACTGGGTAGCTAGTCTACTCTTCCCTCCTGATCATTAGAAACTCTAAGTGCAAGCCATTGCCAGAGGTAGGCTGCTAGAACTGATTAAGTAATATTTTTTCCTCTGGCAAGGTAGTCTCTAAACTCTTAAACACTAAAATTTTTACCAGATTATTAAAAACAAGCCGAGCAATTTTTTAGGTTCTATTCTGTAAAGTAGTTTTAATTTTGAACTTTCACTTCTGCAAGCATTATGGATTTGTGCTTTAGTGGTGAAAGATCTGCCTTTTTTTAAGGGGAAATGGTGACAAAACTGTTGCTCTGTGTGAGTTATACTCAGAGTGGGCAGAGGTCTCTAACTCTGGCCTTTCAAAGAGAGGATGTAAGGGGTTGTTTCAGTTTAGACTACTTGTGTCATGTTTCTACTCAAAATGCTTCTGTTAGGGAGTGAATGCAGTGTGGGAATCACATTGCCCATTAAAGATGTCTAGATACAGTCATTAGTGAACTCCCCCCAAAATCCTGGTAGGAATTCAAGTGAGTGGTGTTCATTAGCTAGATAAATTTGTGGTGGTTTCAGCCAGAAATGACTGCTGTAAGCCAGGGGCAAAGCAGAAGCTAAAGGAGGACAGGGGGACACTCCAGGAGGGGATGGTTGGATCTCAGCCCTGCTGGTTGCCATAGCTCTGGTCACTGACTGAGCCAGAGGGGTGGCAGTGATGGAAAAGAGTAGCACCCTAACGTGGAAAGAGACAGAGGCTGTAGCAGCTGGAAAGCTTTGAGTGGAAAGAGTGTAATATCTCAGCTATAATGAGAAAGGAGAGGAGCTGCTGAAAGAGTGCAATCTCATTTCTGTGGAAAAGCTACTGCAGGAAAGTGCCCAGGCGTGACCCAAAAGCTCCAGCCTATAGTATATCTGCATGTATCTCTGTATAGATACATATACGTGCTCACAGCTGTGTATACACCCTGTAAACATGAATCATTTCACTGGAAATGAGACTAGTTCATAGACTGAATTTAGTTCATCCTGCTCACTTCAGTGTGCACGTATGCCCAGTTTGTACTTATTGGCATCTCTGACCCCTGACAGGAGGCGAAAGCAGTGTTAGGTGGTCTTTGCATGACTCATCTTTCTTCTTTAGTGCATTTAAAAATCCTGTACAACTCTTTTCCTGTCCCACTGGGGAAAAATTCTCCCTTCTCTTCCCAGCCAAGAAAACAAAGTAGTTAAAAAATGCAAAGTGAATATGCTCAGTTGTATTAAGAATTGATATGTTGCCAATCTGTGACTTTGGTGTGTAAGTAATAACGTAACAAAATTAGTACCTAAACTTAGTTAAAACAGTGTACTATAAGCCATGTGTCCCTCAATTTTGCTTATAATTTAGTTTTATTTTCTGAATGAGTTGTGCACAGAGTTGTTTGCAAGTTTCAAGTCTATTAATATTCTATCTTTCTTGAAGAGCTGACAGAAAAATCCTGGCTACTATAAGAGAAGTCTTTTAATTGTGAATTTATACAACAGCATGGGGTCATAAATGGGATTATGTAACAACAGAGGATCTGGTAGTTTGGCAGTTAATTGCTGGTGACTTCTGATGTGCTTCCATTAAGCTCATTGCAAAAACAGAGTTGCTTGTACCTCAGTGAAGGAGACCCTTACTGTGAGTTCATTTTAATATTCTGCATATTTTAGCAAAAATGTAACTTTTAACTAGATTCATTTTTGTTGCTGAAGATTTAAGGGTCTGGTTTTCTCAGCAGATATCCTTGATAAACATTTTCATTGCAGCCATGTGTTGAAGTATTAGTTGCAGCCATGTGTAAAAACAGACCTATTTGGATTGAACTTCAGCAGGGGCAGAAAGCAAGGGTTTATCGTTTTTTTAGTTCTCATTCTGTAAAGCCGTGGTCGATTGGAAGTTAGTTTTCTTTGTAGAGACAATTTATTGTAGCATTTCACTTTTTGAAGTAAATGGTAAATTTAAATGGGATTATTTTTAGTTTATTTTAAGGAACTTTGTTTACATGTCCCTTATGGTTTCATTGCATTAAATAGTCTTGTGAAATATACAGATTTAGATAATATGAAAGAGTAAGATATGATATTATTGCTCTTGTCAGTGTGAAGTATGCTTCAAAGTCTGAAAAATTTGTTGGAAAGAACTCTTGCTGGTTCCTAAAACTGAGAATGTTCTTGTGATGCTGGGCTTCCCCAGCATGCTTTTCTGCTCCCATATTTTTCTTCTAAGTACCTGACTCATATTCAGAGTTGGGATGTCCCAAGTTCAAATGGGTTACAAGCTACTTACTCAATTACTTCATTGTCAGTGGGTCAAGAGGTTAAAAGTGAAAATACTGTGCAGGCTTAATACTTGGGGCAAATCCTTAAACTACACTCCTAAATATCTTTTCCACAGAAAATTGATAGAGACTTTGTTTAAAAAAATGCAGTTGAAACATTAAAAACTGTCTTTTATTCTTTCTGCTGAGTAATATCTAGCTAGACTGAGCTCCAGAATTCATCTGTGTATAGTGATTCCCCATCAGAACATCTTAGTGGGGTGGTTGATAAGCTCCTAGCTCTTGCAGTATTTTTGACTCTGTTCACCCTTGTTTGTTCTTTTGTGTAAAACTGCATTTTAAGCTTGACATTGAGATAATAAAGGCACGAAAATAAACTTGTAGTGCTCTATAGTAATAAGCTGTAATGAAAATATGCATCTCTACTTTTTAAAGAAAAAAAATCCATTGCCTGATGGGTGGTATAAGCTGACCTATTTAACTGTTCCGTCAGATAATGGGTTTGGAATCAAAGAGAAATCGCCTTCTAGGACAATCCTTTAAACTCTCAATGGGTGAAATTCTCTGCAAAATTGAGGCTTTGCAGGACTATGGCCTTAATCTTCCCATATTTCTGTAATTTCTAATGTCCGAAAGGTATTCAGATCATCTCTTGACAAAGCTCAGTTTTACGTTAATGTATATTGCCCTTAGTTACTGTAGTCTACGTTCTGTCCTTGCCTGTCTCACATAGCTGGTTGTGTTAGAAATGGAGAAAGAGCAGCAACAGGCAGGACTTTTGGCAGGACTTTTTTTTTTTTCCCCTAAATAATAACACTGCCCTACCTTACTTTAAAAAGATACATGTCTTTTGTTACAAGCCATAAGGTTATAGACTTTCAGAGCAGTAGATCTTGGCAGAATAATTGAAAACTTAGTTAGGTTGATTTGTATTATGGCATAAGATTGCAGAAGATTAAAGATACCTCCTGTTTCCAGTGATATACCCAAGTTAATTTTTAAAGGTAGGCCAAAGAAATCTTTTTTTTTTTTTTCCTGTCCCCTCAGTCAGGGTGCTTGATCCAAGCGACAAAAGCATCAGCATCGTTTTTATCCACACTGTCAGCACTGTGTCAATCACAGGACTGAAGCACATCCTTTGTACTGTGAGCCACAGTCTACATTACAGTTATCCTGTAACCTGTCCTAGCATGCTCTTGCTAAAGGCCTCTCTAATCATGTCACCCTATTCAAATACTTCCTCTAGTTCCTGGTTGTGTTATGTTGAATTCAGCTTGCTTTACAGTTAAAAATGTAACTCAATATATTTGACCTTGCATCAGATCCTCCATTGGTGAAAGTTTCCACAACTCCACTGAAATGAAAATAAAAAAAATAAAAGGATATAAAAATATATGCTTGACATCCCATTAAAAAACCTCTCTAAGTCATGTTCAGAAAGTATACTTCATAGTAATGATAAGGGTACTCTTCTTTGTTCTGCTGTTTGATTAAAGTGCAAAAAAGGTTTCAGGAGGATTTTCTTTGCAATAGATGATCTAGTATTTATTAGCCATAGAATTTTTGCTTTTTCTCTTTAATTTTTATCACTGAATTATTGACTGAATCTATGGAATGCTGTTTTTGCAAGTAGGTAAGATGCAAGTAATGCAAACACTGATTGTGTGTGGGACTGGCAGCTTGTTCAGTAGTGTCAGTGGAGCTGTGCCTAAGACAGAGTCAAGGCAGTGTCTGATGGTACACAGTAACAGGTGTGTAATCCAGAAATGAAATATTGTAAGCTGTGTATATAATCATATAATGGGAAAGAGAGGGGTCCTCTGTCATTATCTCCACATTTGGTTATATAAACACTACACAAATTTTAAAATACGATTAAACCCGCTGGGCTTCCTGCCAGTGCATTTACTATTCCCTTTATGCAGTCTTGTATACCTTATTACTCTGCCAGAACTCCCACTGTTGTGTGTCTTTCTGATGCATGTTTGTGAACGCAAGGGATATGCTATTGTGGAGGATAATTCTGGTTAATACTCCATTTTTTAGTACTTTTTTTGATAAGGTAGAATACAGTCTTGTAAAATGTTTTCACCCTTCATCATCTGAGCTGAGAAGCTGCTTAGGAAAGCTGTGTGAATTTGAACCATGGAACATGAAAATGGAGGTGTATCTGTGCGGTTTTTGCTGTTCTCTAATTTACCATTTATGTTCAATTTGTACAAGTCACATAATGTAAGGATAATGAAACATCAAATATACATGATGTACCACCCAGATATATTATAAGAGACTGAAAGGGTAGAAATGTGTAGTTTTTCTCTATTCTTTCTCAGTCCTGCTGGAGTAGAGTATTAGGAACTCTCAGGAACTCAGTGCTTGTAAAGATACAGCCTTGACATGCTGACGTCAGTAACAGAGGCAGACATTGCCTTTCTACCAAAATGTGGACATGATAACAAAACCAGAAGATTACTGAGACATACCTTGAGAGTGCAGGAGACAACCTGTAGGAAGCTGCCTGTACTAAATTCCAGGCCAAATTAAAAAGTATTATATTCCTTTAAAGGATATAATATACAGTCTATTAGGTATACCTCCAGTGATTATTTTTTCTAGTACCATATTCAAATTAATGAAACAGAGACAATATAGCATGTAATTGCAAGAAGAATTGACTCGACTGCAGTAAAGGCAATTTTAAAAATCATTTTCACTGATTTACAAAGGCTTGGATTTTCACTCAAATCTGCACCTGATGTGCTGAAGGGCTAGTACTGATTTCCTTGGTGTATAGATAAAAGCCTTGGTGATTTGTTCGTAGCTGTAAGGAATAACTGTGTAGACAAACAAAACTGACAATGCTTTAGTTACAAATTACCACTTTGTACAGGTGCCAATATAAAGTCACTGTTCTTTACACCAGGAGAGGTGTGGAGGGAATCTCTAGAGAGCTGCTGATGACCTTCAGTGTGAAATCATTCTTCTGTCAGCCTGTGGGAAATTGGCTAAAAAAAGCTCTAAGATGTCCCTATCAGGTCTCACAGAAACCTTGTATGACTGAATTTGTATCGTTCTTGGCAATAATTTCATTTTACAGTTTAATGGTGTAAGATGGCATACCATTTTAGAATAAACAGTTTCGCTGATTGCTTTTTGCCAGAGCTCAGGTATAACTGCAGCTTCTCAACTTACATAGCCAAATAAGTAAATACTGCAAAAGTTTTGAGTAATACATAGGAAGACTAACTTAAGGTTACACTCACATCTGTTTCACGCTCTCTTAAAACAATTTTTAACCATGCTGTGTTTTAAATAGTTGCTATTAAGCTTACATGGGAAAATAATTTTGAAGAATAGAAGTGTGTCAATTAGAAATCCTTGATGATATGTTGGATGTACAGAGGCTTGTAAATGGTGGCAAGTCGCATTCTATAGCCTTACATTATGAATAGCCCAATTGTAAGTAATCCAAATTTCAAAGCACAGACTGGCCTGAGGAGGTGTGTACAAGTGATTAGAATTTCAAAGAGCTCAGAATAAACACCAGCTCTTTGATGGGATAATTTATGCATGAAGTGGCAGGAAGAGCTGTCCGAGTTGTTCTTGGAAAGTTCACACGGAGCAGCGTTAAGGCCTTAAAAATAAGTTTTGATATTTGATTGCTGGCAATATGCATGCAGTATGAGACCTTTACTGAGTTAAGGCACTGACCAAGATTCTTCTCTGAACAATGTGCTGAAGGCTGTCAGTACTTTGAGACTTGTACAAAAAGAAGAGGACAAGTAGTATTAGAGAAAAGAATGCATTATTAATTCAGTAAAATTTACGTGTGATCACACCCCTTGAAGAAATCTTTTTGTGCAATACTAAAACATTAGCTGTAAAAAGGAATTTCTGTTTTTCTATTTGAATGGGGAAGATAGAAGGTTGGGGTGCTCTGTTCATCAGTCTACTTTTGGGATATCTACTGGTTTTCATTAATTTTCTGACTGTATATGAAGTTACATTTTCAGATCTGAGGATACACAAGGGTATGTCTGAGAATTACGAAGCACTGGTTAACCTATTTTCAGCTGTTTGTGGTCTGTCCGGTCTCACCCAGGCTTTTCTGATGCTGAACATCATATTGGAAAACAAGTGCTCAGGAATCAAAGTATTGTCAAAAATGTAGAGCTTCAGTGACTTTGACCCCAATTTTTTAATCAATTTGAGACTACCTTTTGTAACCAAGAGGTGAATGACTTTTAAACAGGGCTGTATACTGTTTTACAAGCTTTGAAATCAAATTTAATGCTTCATCTCCCAAGAATAACAGTGATACAGGTTTGAGAGCTGAATGAGTGGTGTTCACCTCTTCCTTTTAAACTTTGGAGAGTAGGTATTGTCAGACACAATACTAATTCTGCTGAAACAATGATTTATTCCAGTACTGTATCTTTTCTGTGCTTTTTAGTAAGATGAAAAACTGCTCATTTATCCTGAAACATGTTTACAAAAACAATGTAAAAATAATAATAATAGAATTGATATTATTCTTATATATTTATATATTGAGCAGCATTTACACAAGTAATCTATCAAGCCCAACCCGTGATCAAAGTACAATAGACTCAGTAATTTAAACTGTCCTTAGAAGAAGTGTATTTCCATTTCAAAAGGACAACTTTGCTCTTGTTACACACTACAAGTAGTGTTGGAATCATTACATCTTTGTAACTGGTAACCCTCAAAGCAGTTTGATATCAATGCAAAGGAATTGGTGCCCATCCAACAGAGAAGAAAAATATGTAGCCCCGTAGGAAGTTATTCAAAACCATTGCCAAAGAAAGGGCAGAAAACCCATGCTCAGAGTGACATTCATCCCTATGTGAATTCAGTCCTTGGGAGTTACTCAGTGCTCCATTTCTGTCTCTTAGTAGTTTCAGACGATGAAAAAATGCAGTTACATCTGTGTGCTTTCTCAATATGTTTTTTTACTGCAACAACTTTTGTTTCCTGCTACCTGATGGAATTCATATACAGCATATACATAAATACAGGTAATGGATGCAATGTAGCCAAAGAGTGGACCAAACCAGCAAAGATGGTTGTGGCTACTCTGCTAGCATCCAGTAAGGATTCAGTATCATAACATTTTAGAACACCTTTATTTGAGAAAACTAGCAACTCTGTAAGCCATCACAGTTGCTGGAGAGCTGCTTTATTACGGTATCCAAGAGTGGTTGCCAATCTTTCCTCCAATGGGCATTTCTGCAAGACAAATGAATTCCAGAATACTCTCTGTTTATGTTTGATCTTCTGTTATTTGTTACTGTAACAAAATTTTCTCAACTTTAAAATCTCATGTCACTGTTCTGAACTCCAGGTTTCAACCCAGAAAAAGAGAAATGTCATATTTGCTATGGAGGAAGCTCATGTATCAGAGAGATTATAATTTTAACAGGCAGACTAAACAACTTGACTGACTAATATACTTGCCTAATGGTGATAATATTTTCTTATTTGTGAACCAGCCTTTGCTAGAATGCAAAAAAAGGACATCCATAAAAAACTAACAAACAAATTAAAACAATCTTTTCAGCTATGGAGCTCACTGTTACAGGATTTTATTGGAGTCAATAAGTTAATCCTTTTATATATATACACATTAAACCCTAAATAACCAGAGCACAGTGAAATAATTTAATTTTTTTTTAGTTTTGTCCACAGTATTAATCTTCATGATTCATGATCTGTGAGCAGGTCAGCCAATAATTTTCTGGTGTAGAATTCTTTTTTTCCCTTTGTTTCAAGAACTGAATAATGGACAAAAAAATGTGACAATGTCCAAGTAAGACTACTGATTTGATGCAATAAGACACCTGTGTTCCTATATTAGAAGTAGGAATTTCCCTTACAGGAAAGACCAAACCTTTGAAGCTAAATTTACCATGGATATTAATCCACTCAGCAAAGCTGAGATATGCTTACCTTCTTATAATAGATAATTTAACCTTCAAATATCTTTAGTGTCCTTTGTTTTCATGCCAGTGTGTAGGAGAATTGAACACATAAAGCTGAAGAGACGAAAAACGTAGATGTCTTAGGTTTTTTAATTAATCAACACTTAAATCTAAGTATTATGCATAGACATACATCAGAGGAATTCCAGGACACTCTTATATTCACAAAGCAAGCCATGTGTCTTTGATGGAGATGAGCCAACATGTGGTTTTGTCCTACTGAAATTCTTTCTGTCAGCTCAATAACTGATGAATGATTTAGGCCTCGAAGAATACAAGTCAAATGAATTCTGTGAACTGATTCAGAAAAGGGGAAACACAGGTTTAGTCTCTGAAGGGGTGGTTGAGCAGGTGTGTGTGCAAAAAGGAGCATTTCAAAGACACAGAAGGTCAACGGGTTTTGAATCAAGGCAGGAATCATGTTGCATGTTGACTTTGAAACATCAGTTGGTTGGGTTTTAGTTTAGACATTTTATTTCTATTTCTTGCATCCTGTTTTCTTGCAGAATACCTTTTATTAGATGATTCTTCAGTCAGAGGACTGATGATATTGTTTTATCAACTTGAACTTGCACACTGAGTTTTGCCTTTCATAATAGACTTTGATTCCATATGTTCCATTTATCCATTCCTCCACAAGCAGAATCCATCAACTTTGTCACATAAACATATGTGCCATATATGCTGACCTGACACAACCTTTGCATGTAGGTTTCTAAATTATAGTGGGAGCTTCAGAAAAAGAATACATCTGCAAGAATTCCCCCATGTCAAAAGTGTTCAGAACCAAGCTCATAATCTTCTCAGTTTCTACTGAATTCTGTTTGAAGCCACTAAATACTTGTGCTGTTCTGTGGGTAAAACAATTTAAGGTGGATGCATATGTATACATATATATGCATATAAAATCTGCAACAATGAGTAGAAATAAAAGGCTTTTTCCTAGAAATGTTATGGAGAAGTTGAGAAGGAGGGTTTGAAAAATCACTTCTAAAATAGAGGCATATAAATAGAGAGTTTAGAGCATGGATCTGAATGCTTGGATTAGCAGGTGGGTATTTTCAGTTATTGTTAATGTATCTTCACTTTTACAGTGACAATAACAGAAGAGAAGAATGTTCAGCACTTGTGGGATTGATACCTAAATGTTCAAAGGTTCATTTAAGCATCTAGATGTCTCATTAATAGACTCCTATTGCATGCATTATAATCCCCTAACCAAGTACAAGATCCCTCAGAGGTGTCCTGCATGGCTGCCCTCTCTATGAAGATCAATCTAGAAATAAATGGTTCATCAAGCAAATGGCTTTCTTGAAACTCCTGAGAGATTTGATAGAAATGGGAGAATAAAGGCCATGTTCAATGACTATTGAAAGTTACAGACCAAAAGAATTGTGAGGTGAAGTGGGAGGATGATGATATGCAGTCCTTAAGTATTCTGGATAACTTGTATTTGTAACTCTTTCAGCAGTAAGGTCTGACACTGAGCTTTGAAGACGTCTTATAAATGGAAATAGCGGGACCATTTACTCATTGGAAACATCCCATTACCAGCTTGGTGGTTGTTTTTTTTGGTTTGGTGGGTTTTATTTGTTTGGTGAGTTTGTTGTGGTTTTTTTTTTCCTTTTTCTTTTTCCTTTCAATATTAGATCAACAAATTGCTCATAGGTTGCAGCTGTGGAAATAGGTAATTTCTGTATGGAGCTATAACAACTGTGTATTCAAACTAGGTGTATAATCATCTGACCTTTTAAAACCAAACCCTGAAGATATTGTATATTAGCACTAATGCACTAAAGAGAAAATCCTGGATACTACAAGCACTAGTGTCTGTCTTTACTATTACAGCTTATCTTTAGAGAACGAAATGTGAGCCTGGTAATGGTCATGTAATGAATGGTTATGCTTTTCTCTGTAGTCAAAGATGATGGAAATTACTCGCTGATCTAAATCTGCAATAATATAAGACATTACTGTAAGATACACAGTAAGTAAGGTTTTATTTTTGTCTGGAAGTAGGCAGGAAAATAGAAAATCTTTTTGTTTATTAAGATCAACATCTTTTCTTGCTCTTTTGGGTGAGGTAGAGTAGGTATTTTACAGGAATGGAAAAGCATTGCATACTTCTTACTCGCCAAAATTGTATTCAAGAGAACCAAAGTGTCACGATCAGGTTCTTATTTAACAGAAGGAAGGAGTTGTCCTACTTTCAATGTCTAGTAGAATCTCAGAAGCCGTTCTACACATCTGGCAGTCCACAATAAGAAAGGTCACCCTCTGTCCGATTTAAAGGGTCAGATAGTTGACACGTTGATCTTATTTCATAATCTTTAATAGACTGTTCTAAATTTCATTTGACTTTTATATCCTCTTATATGCAGACACTGTTGCTCAAATAATTACTACTGCAGCAAAGAAAGGACTTAACAGTTTATTACTGTAATGGGCCACAATTAAAACTACAAAGTGTTAAATTAATATTTTAAACAACTGTCTCAATGTGTAAAATTTGTGTTTTTTTTAAGAAAAGATAGTAAATAATTTGGTTTTGAGAGAATTACCATAGTAATGCTGAACTATAGTGAATGAATGCAGTTACCAGTTGTACTAAACTAGATCAATGAACAGTAAAAGTGCATAATATCTTTTATGTCCATATTTTTTGGGGGGAGGGGGGAGTCCCACTCAAGCTTTATTATAAACAGATGTTAGGATGACCTTCTTTCACGGCAGAAAAATAGATGGTGACTAATAACATTACTGAATATTGAGAAAAATTGGCTCCTGAATTGATAGTAACATTATCTTTATAGCAATTTCTGTTTTCTATCTTGTTGCAGCGAGGTGTTGCAATCTAGGGAACTTTGCCACAGAATGTAGATATGTTAAAGGACCTCTCACAACAGTAGAGTTAGGAATCAATGTAGATGCACAATGTAGGTGAACTCGATCTGTCTCAAGTTCTGTATTGGGTGTAATTTCCCAGCAGGCTTCATTGCCATATTCTCATCTCAGAAAATGTTCAAACTGAAAATGTTTCCTACTTTTTCTAAGATCAGGGTGAATCCAAACTTGTCCTGCTTCCATATCTGTTATAAAAGCAGCAAAGTTAGGAATTACTGTTTTCTATGCCTGTAAAGTCTTCAACCTCATGAGCTTAAGAGTATGCAGAATGCCAGTCTTTCCATACCAATTATAGTAATGAGACCTTATATGCATATATAGTAATGAGACCTTATATGCATGCACGCCTTTTGCCTTTTATAATAGCCATGTTAGATATTGATTTGCAGTCTGGTACTAGTGTCCACACCGAAATCAGCTTTAACTTGAACTAGCATTAGAGAAATGGTTCGTCGTTTTGCAGTTTCAAAGAACATCCTGTATTTTATGGGTGGGGTGTGGGAGGAAATGAGTTACAATATTTGAGACAAAACTCAGCTGAGTGCCTCAAAGCTTGTGCAAGCACTGTTCACATTTACTTAATGAGCTATTTGTTGTGTTCAAAGAGGAGGCACAAAATAATGACTGAACTATTTGATTTAATAAATCATTCATTTTCATATTTAGAAAGATATTTCTAACATTAGAACTAATAAATTTCCTAGAAAGTTCTGATAACAGAATGGTTTGACAATGTTGTTTATTCCTGCACTGTTTGGACAAATAACAGGAAAAATAAATCTTGCTCTTTACATCAATGGGTTGAGTAACGTGCTGTAAGAATATGATGTACTTCAAATTACTTTAAGCATTTTTCTAAGGACAAGGAATTGCTTTCACTCTTTTCCCTAAAAAATACATAAAATGGCATAATCTGAGTAATATTTCATGTTTTTTTTCAAAGCCTTTAGCTACGAAAAGCACTTAGCAGTATGAATTAAAAGCAGTTGGTAGTTCAAGGGGACAGTTAACTAGAACCCTCGCTTTAAATAATTATAAAATTTCTCAAATGAAGCGAGTTTTGGGACTAAAAATTCCAGTGAATAACTTATCCTAACCCTTTTTTTTCCCTTTTCAGTGGGCTTTTTGCTTATTCTGTCAAAAAGCATCATCTGCTTTTGTTCTCTCATAATTTTCCCTGGCTGGCATTTCTCTCTCCAGTGATAATACTCATAGAATTGAAGTTGTGGCTTCATAACACATTTGGGAAGAAATTCTTAGTTTAAAAAATAATAAATCTGATCCCCCCACTTTTTCTTTATTGCAGATAATTACTTAATAAGTAAGTCTGCCACCACTGCAGGTCTGCAAAATTTGATTCACACAAAGCACTTTATTCTTTATGTAGAGATGTTTCTACATAGGTTAAGTCTTAGTGGTAACACAGAAAAGGAAGGTTGAGAGGACATAGTAGTATTTGACAAATAAAATACATGTTTGAGCAAGTGCTGTAGAGGAAAAGATTAGTAATTCAGAACATGGTATTTCAGGCTTTAGGAAGGATAAAGAATAACATAACAAGGAAGTATTTTATCTCCTTGAGAAAGCTGACAATCTGGAGACTCACCACAGATCAAACATGAAAATAATTGGCTGTCCAGAGTTCGCTGAAGAGTCTGACTTTATAAAATGCATTCACTCTTTTCTTGAAGATCTGTGTGCAAGACACAATTCTTATTTTCCAAGTTACAGAAGCAGCTCACCGACCCTGGAAATGGTAAGAAAGCAAGATCACTTCATGCAAAATGCTTTAGTTACTGAGACAGGAAATGTATTAAAAATAGACTGTGGGTGAAGGGAAATTCTGTGAGGAAAAAATAGGGAGATAAGGCTCAAAATTATCTGCTGAAATGTCTAGAGGGTAAAGAAATCTTCAGGTCCTTAAGAGCTGAGTACTCTGACATTCCTGGTAATACCTGCCTACAGTGAGAATGGATTATGAAGGTCTGAGGCTTTTTTCATTTACCAGAAATATAAATGAACTGTAGGCTAACTAAAGAATTATTATTTAAGGCCAGATTCATACCCTTTTTAAACTCTGTAGAAGGATTCTGCGAGTATGGAAAACCATAGGATGCCCTCAGGGAGTTCATTCTTGTCCTATTTTATTGCACTCTCCATCCAATAGGAAGACTGTCGGATCCCTGGAGACGCCAGGGCTCATTCAGATATTACTGAATTTTAGGATTTCCATCAGGTTTTCATTAGATAAGCATAGATATACATCATGTTGCAAAATATTTATTTGATTTCTCTTCCAAACAGGAACCTCCTCTGCTGGTCCTGCAAAATTGATTTTTCTACCCTGAGGATGAGGTTACTATTAATTTTGCCTGTACACCTAATGGAAAAACCTGAATCAATTCTCTCCAGTTTTCTTTTTGATTGGGTAGGTTGTTTGGTAAGCTAGTTCAGAGTTGGACATGGAAAAGTTTTAATTGTTTGGGGTCTTGATTGGACTTTAGTTGCGTGTGGCTAAATAACCGTATAAATGCCTCTAGCACACACGACAGAGGACTAAACTTTTAAATGGGGAGCTCCCACTCCTACCCTTAAGCAAAATGATTACTCTTTCAAACTTCTGAACATCCGATAGCTCCAAATAGAAGAATGGATGATCAAAGTTTAGGGGCTCTTGAAGAAGTCTGATAGTTTCATTGATCTGCTCAAGTGGGCATTTGCTAAAGGCTGATTTCTGTGTGAACATGACCTAGACTGTTTTTAGTATGGTGAGTCCATGAGAAACTTTCACCCTTAAAAAATTGAATCTTGACCTCTCTACTTGGTCAAAACTCATGTGAATATCAGCAATAATTGATCACAAAATACAGTAAGCAGACTGAAGCTCAAAGAGAACTTTCTGGACAAATGTGTCCATGAAAGTGCTCTAGTATTTTGCAACTTGTGTGAAATTGAGTCCTATTTAATTAAGTTTTCTTCACATGTTAAATGGTTATTCCCTAAGTGTTAAATAGCTTCTTGCATTAAACAAATGTAACTTTTTGATGCGAAGCTTGTTAGAAAAGGAACCACTGTGTGACTGCAGAAATTAACTTGGAGCCACACAGAAAACCAGAAGCAGGAGTGAACAGTGTTTAAAATAATAACAATGGGTACATTCTTACATGTGCTTGTCCCCAGCCCATTGCTTTTATTCATATAAGAATAGAAGAAATCTGAAGTAGACAAGTATTAGTGCTTGCAAAAGCTTTTTATTCTAAAGGAAGATTTGTCCTGTGCATGCGTGAGTTATATATAGCCTCTAATACTGGAAGTGTACCTTAAAAAAGCCTAGTGCATGCTGAAATCAATGCATTGTACTGACTGCATTGCATTTTGGGTCAACACCATGACAATTTCTGGTTTAACTGATGTACAGCTCACAGAGCCGTGGCTTCAAATGTGTGCTAGAAAACTGACCAGAATGTTCTGCTATAAGGGCAACAAAAGATATTGATGAAATGGTGTTAAATATACATATTCGTTTTGTCCTGAGGGAAAAAACGTGATAAAAATGGTATTAAATTACTTTATTGAATTGTAGTTGCTCTAGGAAAGAGTATACTATTATTTATTTATGTTACAGTATATTTTTAAGGCAATTCTAATAAACGCAAAACATTTTGTTATAATAAAAATGTAAAACCTAATGAAAATGTGTCCTCGCTTAAATTGAAAGGAGTGTCTTGAAAACAGTGGGGAATGAAAAGAATGTTGCTGAAAATTTTCATTGCTCAATAAATTATTATTATTATTTGTTGATAATTATATAAAAAGGGTGAATTTAAATAATTGTCATATATTGTAGTTTTACATAGCTTTGAATAATTAAAATCTGTTGCACTGAGTATTAGACTCTACAGATCTTTAGCCTGTCCCTGTGGATAGAATCACCTTTGAAATGTCATATACTGTTTTATTTTGCTGCAAATAGGGAGAAATAAGAATCTGCTATAGTGTTGATACATAGTACCTAATTCGCTGAGTCTACCAAAAAGAAAATAGCCCAACTACACATAGCCAAGAATGAGATAACTAGTAAGGAAACTGGTGCTGAATGTGGTGAGCCAATATTAACAACTCAGTCATTTTGAATAAGAAAGGCAATTACTGGTACCTGAATAAACTTGCATTCTCATTGACATTTAAGTATATAGTTCAAACAAAAAGGGCGTAACATTTTGTCCCTCACAATCATTGTGTGGTTGCAAGGATATCCAAATAAAAGCGTATTGATGATATAGTTTTCCTTCCCAAATGACTAAAATAAACTGTACTAACTAAAAGAAGATAATCCAAGTTTATACAGGTATAATTATGTACATGATAAGGATGCATTGGTTAAAAAATATAAATGCATATATACTGCTAATTGAAAGAGATTTTTGTCTTCCAAAATCTGTCTGTGATTCTCTAAGATGGCTCCACTAGAATGGAATTGCTTTTTACCCATTTGAAAGCTATATGCATGTAGTGGTGGAAGTATATAACCTAGAGTTTCTTGGTTTGTATTTATATTTCAGAAGAGACAATACAATACTGTGTTGTATTAAAACAATTATATCTATATCTGTAACTTTCTCACCTCCATAGCGATCAGTAGTCATTTAGTTGGTTGACTAGTGCCTTTCTAGGAAAGAAAAGTAGTAGTTTTTCCTGTGTTACAGAAATCACGAGGGCTTTGTATGTGGGTCTCAAATTTTTGAGTTAATGAGAAATAACCTCCATTCTGATGTTCTATAGTAGGTAGTGAGTCAATTTAGCAAACAGCACAGGCAGGAATCTCATAACTGGGTATGAAATTTTGCATGAACATAAAGTCCTCATTAGCATTTGGACCATCTAGCATGCAGATGCTAATCCTAAAATATCTTTCACAGTGTTTTCCTCATTTTTGAGCTCTAGTAAACAGTAAATCCAATGAATTCATTGTGTTTATACAGTGGAGCTTTTTAGATTTGGTATATCCAATTAGCAAAGAGAATGCAGTTGGGAAAACTTTCTATTAAAAAAATAAAAGGCTGTTATATTATTTTATTTCATGTCATGCCACCATCTGTAATATCTCAGCATTCCATGGAAAGAAACTGTTTTCAAATCACATTAGTAGCTTGGCTTATCCATGTCTCTGCACTGAGAAAGCCAAGAAATAGAGAAAAACCGTGTCTCTGATGAAACTGCCTTATGTCTAATTAACTGTGAATAACAAATGAGTTTCTAATATTGACAGTTCTGCACAAACTTGAGGACAATTGGCAAGAGTGTTGGATCTTCTCAACAGGAAAAAAAAGAAATATGAGGAACAAGATGGTCACTTAGCAAGCTAGTAGTCAAATTGATGTCTTGAAATACACCCAGGAAAAAAAAAGGAGGAGGACTATGTGGGTAATACATATATAATCTTTGCAGAAAATGCTCCTTGGAAAGCATGTATCTACATTGCCTTTTAGCTGAAAGTCTTTAATACTGTTGTTTCTAGGGGCTGAAATTGAGGTAGTAGGATGCAGCAAACTGGGAGAGGTTTTCAGTCAGATTTAATTATGCAGTTGTAATATGACAGTTCTCCAACAGCAGTAATCCTCATCATCTATCTTAACCAAGGGGAAAAATTCTTTTTTCTGCAATTGTCACTTAGAATAAAAGAGCAGACAGAGACCAAAGAGCGCTCTGTTTGTGGAAGCAGGCATACACACCAATTGAGAGTGCACCACTAGTTATTTGTACTAGAACCTTTGCAGTGTTTCTTGTTTTAAGTAAAAGTTTTACAGTGAATTTACAGCTAATTATGAGGGTATGAGAATTATTACGTTCTTAATGTAGTTTTGTGTGATGTCTTTCCAGTGCCGATTTATAGTGGACACTTGCGTTTGGGAGGCTTATTGTTTATCAGAGGATGTAGCACTAATTAAGAATTTGGCTATATTCATAGTAAAAATCAAGTGGCTGCAGCCTGGCTGTGAATGACAGCATCATGCTTTGGCAGCCATGCTCAGACATGTGACTAAATTGAGGCCTCTGTGGTTGAGAGACAAGCATCCCTACCTAACAGCCCAACTAAACTTTCTCTTGTCCTTCTGAAGTTTGCCTAAATAAATTGTTGATATTTTTCACCTGTGCTGTAGACCCAAGACAAAACCTTGCTAGTGCTGAGAAAAGGAACTTGTGACTGTTGAGAGACTATGCCATGGTTTCCCATGGGTCATGACACGTACCACTGTGTCAGATGTTTACAACTAGGATGGGCCAAACAAATATAACTAGGCAGTCTATCACACACCTCTACCTTGCAGTTTCTGGGATAGATATAACATGGGATACATCAGGCCAAAAGAAGGACAGAAGATCGAGTCAGATGTAAAGATAAGAAGATTTAGGCTTTTCTTGTCATGCATATTAGTCATGTAATTGCTGCCAAAAAAAAAAAAGTTATACTTTTATTGTCTGAGACATTAAAATTTCTTTCTACTTTACTTGTTTCCAGCTGTATTTTTCATCTAGAATGTGATCATTTTCAAACTATTGTTTCTTTTCCGTGGTATTTTTATGAAACTGGAATGCTGTATTGTTCTTTGTTCTGACAGGTCATCTTTCAAGCATTACATTGGTGTTCTCTTTCAGCCTAAGTGCCATTCACTCACGTGATCTCACATAATGACTAATTAGGCAACAGAGGACTTTGAATGTTTCTCACCTTGAAGCTGGTAGTTAAAAATCTCCTATTTGAGTTCTCCTCCATTGATCATCCTGTAATATATTTCCATTTTGTAGCAAACGTTATTCCACTGTGAATATTTTGACAGGATGCAAATATTTTCTGTGAGAATTAAGCAGATTGTAAATGGAAAGGTTCAGTATAGATTTCATTCATTTATTTTCACAGTCATCTTCTACTCCCTGCATAATTCTGTACAGTCAATGAGTAAGATAATAATCCATGTCAGGAAGCTTATCGGATTGTGGCTTAAGTGTATTAAAGATATTGTTTCAACTCAAAATTCTAGAAGTTCTGTTATACTTTTTCCATATTATATTATTTCTATGCATAAATACACTTAATTTTCTTTTTTTTTTCTTGTAGATACCTGGTGCTGGCTTTGACTGGGATAGAGTTAATTTTTTCCATAGTAGCTGGTATAAGGCTATATTTTAGATTTGTGCTGGAAACAGTGTTGATAATACCGGGTTGTTTTTGTTATTGCCTAGCAGTGCTTGCACACAGGGCCTGTACTGCTCCTCACACCACCCCACCAGCGAGTGGGCTGGGGGTGCACAACAAGTTGGGGAGGGACACAGCATCTGGGCCAAAGAGAAAAAACAGAACATTGACTTTGCTAAATAAACCATAGGAGGGCTGGAATAAGGAGCCACACTTCAGGAGGTGACTAATGTGTTTTTTCTCTGAATCTGACAGGACTGTTCCTCTTGGTGTTTTGGTCCCTTTAAAAATTAACAACTATGAATAGAAATAGATGAAAGACTGTAGCAAACAGTTTCCTAGTTTCAAAAGGGCAGATTCATGGGTACATTTTCACCTCTCTGTAGCTGAGGAAATATTACTGACTCCCTTTAGATATAAATTTTGTTAAGTTATATTTGTGGTCCAAAAGAGGGCTTTTGTTTAGGCTCCCAGATAGTATTTACCCTATGTATGGGTATCAAAATAAATTTTGAGAAAAAATAAGGCTGTGGGAATCAGCATCTGGTTTTATTTGATCACCTTGTGATAGCTGATCTAACAAACATGGAGTAGAGAGGTCTACAAGAGCTCATGGAGACAAAAAAAACTGTGAAAACAGGAGATTCTGGAGACCTGGTGTAATATCAGGACCATGCTTTTTTCATTCTATTCTTTCAGCAACCAGTGCAGTGACCAAGGCCTTGTAGATATTTCAGTCATGTTAGTAGTAATAGCGAACTAAGAGCCTTTTCAGGTCAGGGATGATGCCTCTTCACTGTCTCAAGAAACGCTCTGAAAGATGGGCCAGCAGCTGTGGAGCCACATAGCCTCTTAGTTAGATGGGATCAGAAGAATGTAAAAACCCTATAATGATCTAATGGACAC
The DNA here is from genome assembly GCA_028020825.1 of Podargus strigoides. Lineage (NCBI taxonomy): Eukaryota > Metazoa > Chordata > Aves > Caprimulgiformes > Podargidae > Podargus > Podargus strigoides. Next base: position 13,179,715 of record CM051631.1, read on the forward strand.
ATAAGTACAGTTCTCCTGTAGCTGATTTTGCCAGTTAGTTTTTCAGCTTTGTAATTTAACGGACTTTAAATAATTTATGAGGATCCTGGAGTTCTTTCATGGTGTACTCTTGGATAGTAGTAGTCACTAGCATAGATAATAGGTTTCTAATGTAGAGGATTTGGATCCTGAGAAAACTATTTCACTTCCTAGATGTCCTTTAAAGGCTGAGGGGAGAAAATGATCTTAATATTTACTCTTTTGTACATTATCTTTCAGGGTTTCCTTTTCAAAATGCTCTGCTTTTTAAGCATTTGTCTCCCCACAGAGGACACTATTCTTTTTTTATTGTGATATGTGCATAGTTAAAAGTAATGTGTGATTTGGTAGAATTCCGATCATATTTCTATTTATCTCTAATAACACACAAGACCATTCCTTTGGAGGACAAAGACAGGAGTGTTTATTTTCTCTTTATGTTTGCATATAAAGGCTTTATTGACAGAGTTTGGGGGTTCTTTTAATTCAAATGTTTGTATTCAGCAGCTTGCTTTCTAAGTCTGTGCAACGACACAGTGTGAATTGTAATGAAGGAATTGCTAAACTGAATAAATCTTTGGGTCATAAGTAGAAAAGTAATGACCTAAAACTCCACTGTACAAGTTGCAGAGTATGAGTTAATATGAGTTAGAAAGTAAGCATGTTTGCACTTTGAGCTATCATCTTAGACTTTTCAGTCAACTGAACTGGTAGAGACCCAGACCGGGATTATGGCATTACTTAAATCTGACATAAAGTCAGTCCTGTCTTTCCAATTGCCATGGCTGCATGATCTCCCTGACTCTGTTGTGCTGATGTTAGCACTTTTGCGGCCACTTGGTGAGCTGCATCGGTCCTCTCAAGGGATGGGAGCAGGATACTTGTTAGGATGTCTGGATGGATGTTTCTCTTCAGCAGCATCCTGGATTAATGGCAGATTAAAGTAGATATGTAACCATGGCTTCATGTTCTTCGGGCCAGGTCTCTGCAAGTCAATTACCAAATAAGCTATTTCTCAGTTCATTTTACTCTCTTCACTTGCAAACAGAGGAAAAATCATCAGCCAAGTGCAATTTTCTGTTTTAATCAGGTTTCCATGAAGCTGTACTCCTGAATGCATCTCTGTAGTAAGTACATTGAAACACCAGTTTTGAAAAAACTATTCATTGTTTAAGTGTTATTTTTTGCAGATATTTGCAAATCTTAGTTAACATCATTTGGTGGATGAGGCGAAAATATTTTTTTTTTGCATACTCAGCTATTAAACTCCAGTTCCTCTTTGTCCTGAAAAGTTATTTAAATTATTCATAACTTCACAGATCTGAAAATCAGAAGGGGCTGTTATAATCTTGTAGTCTCACCTTCTGCATAGCACAGGCCAGGTTTTCCCTAGTAATTCCAATATTGTGCCTATAACTAATGCAGTGTGGGAAACTATTCTGATTTAGTTAGCACTTGTATTTTCAGTATTTGAAGGGCATGTCTAAAGTCAAACTGTGCTGGATAAGTGATTTCCTGCCCCACCTTTTTTTAGTCCTGGAACTGCATATCTGGAACTTTTTTAGTTCTGTTTGGTCTTTGTTCATTCTTATTGTCATATAATACCTTTGAAAGGTAAGGCCAGATGCACATGATTTTAGGTTCCTTGTTTCCATCAGATCTGAAGATTGTTGGCTAAATTCTACATTTGTAGGTCTGACCCTACTTATTTTGTCTCTCAGAAATAGATAGGCTAAAATATTTCTTAGTGCTTAGTGCTTAAAAAAAAATCTTCATGTTCAGTATTACTTCTGACTTTGAGCATCAGGCTGAGACCACAGAAATCTACTATTGTCTCAAAAGTCAATAACTTCCCTGTGCTTTAATTTCCTCAGTGGTTAGAAAGAAACATGAACTTTTGGCTAATCTAGTTGTATCTGAGTGTCTTGGTTTGCAAGGGCTATACCAAACTGACATTGCTTTTATCACTGATTTAAATCATAAACAGTTACCTGTCTTTTAGAAAACAAACATTAAGCTGTTTTTTATGGAACTAAAATATTTTTGATTGAAGTGCTTTGGCTTTTTTTATCAAAAATAATAATTTGTGCAGATAGAGCTACTTGGTGTATATGTGTGCTAGAAATGGGGCAGGGATTTAGTGGGAGAAAACACAATTTTAGTGGTTTAGATGGCTTCATAATTTGGAAGACATTTGGTGGTGTTGATCCTGGCATTGAAATTCAAAATCTTATCAGCAAACGTGACTATAATTCATTGGAGACAAAAATTCAGAAGACAGGTCTCAACATCAGTCAGCCACCAACTGCTGAAATGGCAAACAAGCCTATCATTAATTCTGTAAGAAAGTGCTGCTTGTCACAGGCATATCAGAGAGACAGCTGTGAAATAAGTACTATATTAAGCTAAAAAGAAAATCTGAGGACAAAGCAAAGATGAAATAAATCCACAGCTCAAATATTTTAGAGAATGACAATTAAGATAACCACAATTGTAATGCATCTTAGGTAAATTATGAACTTTGGACTGCAAGCTGAAGTCATGCAGAAGAGTATGGTAGAACTGACTTTTTTCTACTAGATATATCTTCTTTTGCAAGGATATGTAGTAATAATGTTATTCTCCTGATTATGTCTGTCTTATATTCTTCTTTTTTTTTTTTCTTTCTCCCTCTTTCTTTCTTATATGTTAACTCTTTAATTACTGATTTCTTAACTATCAAAAATCTTCTTTCATTTTAAGTTCTTGAGCATTGAATGTCAATTCACCCTCTTTGTTGCAAAAGGAGAATCTGTGTTTAGTGAGGCAGAACAGAAGTATTGCTGCCAGTGATGAATCAGGTCTTGTATAGAACGGCAAATAATTAAAATTGCAAGTAGTGCAAAACGTAATCTCAATTTATTAATCTGAATGAGTGTCTAAGAGGGAATTTAAATCTCATTTACTTGAAAGGTAGTAGAATTACTAATGAAATTTTTAAAGAATTTTTAACCAGGTCAAAACAGTTCAGTATTTTCTTTGTAAAGGTGAAACACAAAGTATGAAGCATTAAAGCTGCAGTGAACATGAATTTGGCAGTCATGTGTAGAGGAAGATCTACCATTTTGTAAAAAGTCCTGGATAACTTTGAAGAATGGAGTGATGAATCAGGTTAAAATGCGGTAATGTATGAGCATCATGGACACGAGAAAGTAATGACTATTACTTCTAAAGAAGGAAGCATTTCATTTACAAATGATCCAGTAGATCAAGGAGATAATTTTGATGACAGAATGACCAGAGTTGTCAGTATGGTATAGTTGTTGGAATGCTACCTATAATTTTGGAATATGTTAGGGAAGATGTTTTGAGGTGAAATAAGAAAGTATCAGTATTGTTGCTTAAGAGTCTGATAAAACCTTATTATTCAAACTACACCAGCTTCAAAAAAAGAGTTAGTATTGGAATGGGACCAGAGAAGAGCTGGTCTGATAGACAGAATAGAAAAGACTGAAAGGGGTTGTATGTGTACAGAATTAGCTAGATGACCAGAAATTTCAGGATCAACATGTCTAGGTAAAACTGATAGCTCATGCAAAAGAAGTCCAGTATGGTTTGATCCATCTGTCTGAAATGAGGGGTTGCTGCATTTGAACCATTCAGCATATTTACATACCCTCTGTGAAATTCTGGACAGAAATGTGGCAATCCTGCTTTTGCTCCAAAGCAAGCTTATTTGATCTTAACGGTGGAGGTGTTTTTTTCCCCTGCTTTTTATCAAAGTACTTACAAACTGTGTACAAGAACAAATTATTGCTTGATCTTACCTCCAAGAAGAAAAATATAAAAAAGGAATCAGATATGAATGAAAAGGGGACCTTTTCAAGTGAACCTTTGAATTTCACCCCAGGGTTATCTTTCTTTATCATCAAAGAAAATAAAAGTACTCTTTCTTCTTTCATTTTCTTTAACAGTAGAATATCAAATTATACATCTGTTTGAAAAAAAATATATTGGAGCGTCTAATTTTAACAAGCTTAAAATCTTATACTCTTTTTTTATTGTAGAGGTTAAGGCATTTTGGTGTTTCATTAGCAAATTTGTCATTTTATTATAAATTACTGTGCAGTCACTATTTAGTCTACTAACAATAATAATATTTTCTTTGTTACAAATACCATATTTTTGCTATATAACCTATACCTCCAGTAACCTACATCTCAGAAATTACTGGGGCTTGAAGATGAATTCACTGGTAAGCCGCCACAGACTGCAGGAGAAGACCATGGGGTATACTGGGGTACGAGAGCACGTAACAGAAGACAGTATAAATTTGTCTCTGTAGACTGTATATAGAAGTATTTGATATGCTGCAAAAGTACATTTAACTTTTCAACCATTCAAGTGAAAATATAATACTTTATCTCAATAAAATATAGTATGGATTTTCATTCATCACAATATGCTGCAAATACAAACATCAATCATGTAATCATACAAGATTTTTCAAATAATATTATTTTTTGAGTCAACAGAAAGTACTGTTCATGTGAAATTAAGCTCCTGGATAGTTAAGCTTAGGGTTAAGTCTCATTTGCTCTATTCATTCAGGTTTCTGTGGCTTTCTGAAATCTTATTCTTTCAAATAAACATGACTTCAAAGAAGTATGGCTAGAACTGAGAGAGGAAATTACTTTTCTATGCTTTGAAAACTTAAGATTTACAGAAAGGATTTTATATTTAAAACTCTGACAAAAATTACACTCAGAATTTTCACAAGTTCCTATTGAAAAACATTTGAATAAATCAGTCTTTGTATTGGGAAGTTTTGTTTCAGTATCAAGTTTTAAATTACTTTTTGGAGTGTATATTTACTATTTTTTTAAAAAGAATATTGGAAAAACATGAAAAAAAGTAGAAGCATCTTATTTCCAACATTTTCCAACAGTCTACATCTTAAAACTACTTTAAGCACAAATTTAAATCAGTATTTTAAAGGATAGCAGGCTTTTTATTGTGTAGTTATGAGGAAACATAAGATACAGGAGTAGCAGTATGGATTTTAGCTTGATAAATCATAACCTGACTAATAAAGACTACAGTTGAACTTTGTCAATTAAGCAATTTTCAACAGGGAAGCAAAGTAAGAAAGATACCAGAATATTGCCACATTTCTGTCCAGAATGAAGTGAGAAGCCAGATTAATGAAAAAAATACTACTTGGGCTCCAGTCAGAATAGCTGATCAGAAACTGGCATGCTCAAAGTGGAGCAAACAGCTGTGGAGCCTGGGAATGGAGAGAACTGCTCATGCAGTGGAAATTCCCTTGTGTTTACTGGTGCGCAGGATCTGTACTGGTTCAGCTTTCTCTTCAGAGTTCACTCAGCTCATGAAATATATGATGGAAATCAATAGGAAGATTTATATCTCACCTTTAATTTTGGTGGTTATCAATTTCCCATCTTGCAGCATAATAAAATATCCCTAATTAGCTAAAACCTTATATTATAGCTTTGAGGTAATCTTGTGTAAATTTAAATGTTTCTAAAAGTATTTTTTTAAAAAGTATTGTTCCTGCCTCATACTGAAGACCTGAAAATAAATTTTATATATCCAGTGAGGTATGAGAGATTAATTTTTACAGCAGTATTTTACAATGAATATTATTCACTGATTTATCACAAGTTTTGCTGTTATTTCTTCACCTCAGATTTTAAACTCCCTGAAAAGTGCATAGCAAAATAATTTTTCTGCATTTAAATAAGGTGTTTGGTTGACTGGTAAATTTTCCTGCACTTACATATCAGCTGTCCAATGTAAATTTAAAATTTATCATGTTGGAAGCAAATATCACTTACACTTCAAATTTTTATTCATTATGCCATGGCTTAATAAATTATAATGGATCAAAAGATTTATTATTAGAAACCCTAGTAATATTTAACAAATATCAACAGAAGTTTTTGTTATAATTGTTAGCTGGGATTTTAGCAAGCTGTTTGCCAGTTGAACTTGTTAACAGTTCATACCAAGATTACATGAGTGCTCCAAAACTATATTCATAATTTATTAGCTTTGTTACAAACTATTTATAAATGGATTTTCAGTATCAAATGAAATTGAAATATTTCAGAATTCAGGAAGAAAACCAAGAAAAAGCAATATATCCTACTGTCTCCCTTTAAAAAGTTGGGCAGTGAGAGAACTATGTTAGTAATTTTTCATCTCCGTGCTGGAATTGGTTTGATTCCTCCCCGGTGGTTTTGCCAGACCAAAGTCCATCCTGCTCCTGTCTCCTGATTCACGTGGAAGTTCACTCTGGATGTAGAACTCACTGTTATATTCTGACAGCTTGTTTGTAGTCAAACCACTTCACCTCATGGGTTTTGCCACTGAGAGCAGCAGTACTTTATTTGAACCTCTCCACTGTGGTCAAATAGGGACAAATCTCTACTGTTCAACTTAAACTTCAGCTTTTTGAAGCTCATCACCATCTTAGAAAGGAATGAATCAACATTTAGTCTGAGCAAACTGTATTATCGCTTATGCATAGTGTGAGATGTGTCCCCCAGTCCCTTTTAATGCTTCTTTGTTGTTGTTTGCAGAAAATTTTCAGTGTTTTGATGTTATTTTGAGCTATTTATTTTGTTGAGGTAGTTCTGAAATTCAACTGATTTGTGTGCAAATTTGTAGCTACTTATTAATAAGGAACATTGTTTTTTCACAAGTGAAAATTATGTCTCATAGTTTTGAAGCTACTGTCTTACAGAACTCAGTTAAGAGGAAAAAGTCCTGTTTTGTATTTGAATTAATATTGTGCAAAGCACTTTATGGGAAACACTTCTATAAAACATGGAAAACAAGATGTATCTTCAGAATAACAATGTTCATATTTGCACTTCCACATAATCTGTTATTTACAAGCATTTATAATGGGAATTTTAGTAAGTAAATAATACATTTAGTAGTAAATATTAAACAGTTTGGATATGAAACTCATCTCAGTTTCATGAGATTTCCATTGATGATTTGCTTCCTAAACTATGGAAATATTTCTATGAGCATAATTTTGCATAATCTGATGATTAATAGTAGATTTTCTATTTTAATGTAGCAAAAATTCCTTACAGTGTAAGTTAGTGTCAAAATTTATAGACTAAACTGAATGCTTTTTACAGCAGTGACTTGAGTTAATGCAATAAACCCATATATACAGCACTGCAGTAAGGCAGAAGATGCTTCTGAGTAGGCTTTTAATGAAAATATGAATTCTTATGACAGCACTCTTATGTTAGCACTTCCATGACTAAATTTCATGGGTATTTTTTCTCAAACACATCTACAAATATTTGACTGTGTAGTAAAGTCATATTTATAAGACATCTTACTGCATTATTTCTTCTGGGTAAAGTGCACCACTACCTGAAGCTTCTGATATTTTGTTTGCTTTGATTTGTTTCATCTTGTAAAGGATGAAACATCAAATTTGGTACATAATCTGACAGTTTATGCATCAATGTACTATGTGCAGTATGGTTTCAGGAAAACTTGGCCAGTGAGGGTATTTCTTATTTTTATTTATGTGTTTCTTCCCTTTTAGAGAACATTTTTAAAGATTTCTTTAATGTTGTCTTTTTACATTTATCTGAATATATTTCCTGTTTATTGCAGGTGTTGTTTAGGGAACTAACTCAGTCATGACATAGGCTGTGATAACTCTTATCTTTTTTAGTTTGTTTTTGAGGGCTAAAAGTAAAATTTTGCGTGTTTTGGTTTTAATTGTAACGCCGTAGTTAGCATCTTGATACCTTCTTCCATAATGTACTTTGTGTGAAACTTTCTTATTAAGCCTTTTGAGAATTTTGCATCTTCATTTACCAAGTCATTTTTATTGAAGGGAACTGCACTGCTCTTTCTCAATGTAGTTGCACTGAAGACTCTATAGCTTACCTGTTAGAAGTCATTCCTGCTGCTTCCTTCCTTCCCTAGTGAAATTGGGATAATGACACTACCCTACAGAGCTGACACGTGATTTCTAATTATGTCTCCTGTGACCTTTATACTTTGTACTTCTACCAGCAGATCTGTATCTCTCATAGCAAAACAGAATCTGTAATTTTTAAATGAGGCCTTGGTTTTTTGGTTAAAGGAGTAAGACATTTATGTTGAAAAATGATACCTTTAGCCCTGTAAGGCTAATGACAAGGAACATAAGGAAGTCATCTTTTAGCAAGCTAACGGGTGAGTGTTTACCCTCATTTCAGTTACTATTTATATCTCACTCTCCTTTACTTTGGGCATTTTGCCTAACCTCTCTTTGCTGCAGTCTCTGATGTGTGACAAGGGAAACATACAGAATCTCCAGACCTGACATTTCTATATGCCTCTTCCTGGGCACATGTAAGCCTTCTACTCAATTAGGTCAGAATTGGAGCTGGAAGCTGGAAAAGCCGCTGGATTCAGACACTATTCAAATATTTAATGGTTGAACTTGAACTTCAAGGTCTTTTCCAATCTAGATGATTCTGTGATTTACAGCAACTGTTTACACTCTCCGTCATAACAGTATCTCTAAACAGATCAAAACCAGTTGGTTTTATGTTTGCTACTGCCTTCATCTACACAGCAAGTTAACAACTTCTTCATTGCAAATGTTAACAAGGCATTATTTGATGTAAACTCAGAACCGTCTTGGTCAATTTATTCTTTTTTCACACAAACACACCCAACAAAAGCATACACATGCTGTAGAGAGTATTTACACAAGGTGACACTGGCCATCCATCTTACAAGTCTTGAGTAGTGAGTGGAGAGAGTTCTAAGTCCATAGCCTACATCCTCTGAATAACCCTTTGCTCTGGTTCAGTTCCCCCAATAACTATATAGGGATTTTGAGTCTAACATTAACAACCTAAAGTTAACCCTTGCCTCACCATGTCTTGGTTTGTAATTCTGCTGAACTTTACAGAACTGTTTAATAAATCATATTTGGAATGTCAGGGCTTTTGCCAGATGCATGTATTAAGTGGAAAATGCCCATATTTAAATTCACTCACCAAGCAGAGGCTGAGTCATTTTCATACTCCTGGGTTCCCTAAAAAAAAAGTTTTTGGGTCAGGAATATACTGAGAATGAGAAGTGTTTGACGTCCATTAGTCTGCTTATGTCTGGTGTCTCTCTTTGCTGTCTACTCTACTTCTTCTGTCCTGCCTTCTGGATAGTCTCTAACATAATCTGGCAGTTTCTGTTTTACCAGAAAACTTCTTTAGTTAGTTAACTTCATCAAAACGGGGATTCTTCCCTTCTTGGACAGCACTGCCATAGTAAAATGATACGGCACCAAAATGCTGAGCAAGTTTCTGTGACTTAGTCCCCTGTTATCACAACTACTTCCAAATAGAGCTTATCATTTGGACATCTGAATAAGTGTAATCAGAAACCCAAATATAATGACTTGTTATACAGTTAGAGGCCACAAAAGTGCACTTGTAGTCATTTTTGACCTGCAAATTATGGCTGTTAAAAAGGCAGTGCATTCTAGTGAGAGCTAAAAATCAAATCCAGTCTGATCATTGGAACAGTCGTTCCTGCTTGCTGGGTTAAGACAGTGGGAACTACCCTAAATCTGTCTGCATGAGGCAATTTTCCACCACCTTTGGCATGACAGGAACCTCACTAGGCTGAGTTTAAAGGTGGACAATCTAGTTAAAGGAAGGAGGAATGGACATATATCTTATCTTCTGTATGCACTCCCGATTGATGTAAGATTGATTGTGTCTCTCAGCTGACAGCAGAGTTACTGAAGCTATTAAATAGCTTTTTCAAATCAGTAAAGTTCCAAAACATATGCTGGGAATAGTGTCTACACTATACCCTCCTTCTGTAAAGGGCTGGATTTACAGAAGGTGCAATACAGGTTCAGATTCTGTGGATTGAATGATTGAGGGATTTGGGATTTTTTTCCACTGATTATTTTCTTAATTTGGCTTCCAGGTTTCTGAGCCACTGAGATTCTGTTTCACAGTTGTTTTTTCAGTGAACATTAAAGCCAGACATTGCTTCAAGAAAAGGAAGGACAAAGGTGGGAGTCTTTCATGGGCCTTAGGTTGCCAGTGGTGGGTCTTTTAAATAAACAACAACAAACAAATAACACAATGCTCTGTTAAGAAGTTCTACGTAGCACAGGTCACAGTTTGACCCTGGGTTGAGAGTCTAACCTAACGATCAGTAAGTTGGTACTTCCACCTGACACAGAAGGGTGTCTTACAGTGACACCAGCACCTGGAAGCAGCATGATTGTGCTGGCTGTGCTAATTAGCACCTCACTGCTCTATTTATCCTGCAGCAAGTGTCAGGGCTTGCTTGTTTGTAGCTGGCTCGGGCATCTCTGCACCAGTCTGTACTGCACTGTAGATGTATGAAGACAACTGCAGATCCTAACTAAATGTGGAGACAGAGTAAATATCCTTTCTGAGAGTGGCACACGTGCTTATAGGATTTGGTTGTCACTTCACTTGGTACACAGAAGGTCAGTTGGGTACAAATTGTTTCTTCCCACTTCTGTTTTCACTCCCTGAAGTAATTTTATGCTGTCTCTGAATTTACCTTTTGAAAACTAGAGCTTCTGAGTTACATCACTAAGCAACACAGTTTTCCTTGGTGCATTTTATTAAAGAATGATAATAATATTCCAGGCTTCATGCATCCAATCTGCTAGAAATGCCTGGAAAGAGTAGATGTGTTACCCTGTTGTTGACTGCATCTGGCTTGACTCAATTAGTCTGAAGATAAAATTATGTTAATGAGATGGGCTTGCACAGACAGAAAAGCCTTTGGGTGAAGACACAGGGTTTTAAATAGGTTAGAGTCTTCATTTGTCTTTGTTCTGTGAGAATCCTTTTTCTTTTTCCTGTTGAAATGATTTGAGTAGGGAATTATCCATGTAAAATGATGTAAAAATATGAAAATATTTTTGAAGCTATAGAAGGAATATTGAAGTGTAAATCTATAGTTTATAGCTGAAAAATTATATAGAGATTGTAAATAATTTATATAAAATCATGATGAGCTTCTGTATGTTATTGTTACCTTTGTTCCCTGCTTAAAAGTGCACTTCGGTTCCGCATCCTGCCCCTTTCCCCTTGCTGTAAACATAGTCTTTCAGATATATAAACACCTAATTTTTTCCTCCAGATCTGTCAGTGGAGGGCTGAAATTCTATTTCCTGCTACAGACTCACTTAATCTTCACATTCTCTATTATCTTTAACTCTTTCATCTTCCTCTCGGCCGATCTCTGGATTTATTTATTTATTTATTTGTCTGCAGGGTGGATTTCCCCTGCTTTTCACAGCTGTGGTTCCCACATAATGTTTCCTTTCATCTGTTCGCTTCAAGGTCATCCTCTGCTCATTTCTGAGTTCCGGTGAAAGCTTTGCAATGTGTCCATGTATTACTTGTCCGTGTAAATGCTGTCTCTGCCAAACAGAGGATAAACTGACACAGATTTTACAACTCAGCAATCGTCTCCCTTTTGAATGTGACATTTGTGTTGAGAAGGTGAATCTGTGTGAGCAGCAAAGGCAGGCTGTGAAGACCAGTACTGGGGGGGAAGGAGATACCACTGTGGAACTTCTGCAGAAACTAAATTCAGTTGATGTTAGAATAGTAATGAGGAAGAATAAACAGAGAAAATTCACCACCTCAGTCCTGCTGAATTAGGCTGAATTGCCTCTTCTGGAGCATGGTTTGTGTACCAGTGCTGGTATGCCGTGTGTCACAGAACAGGAGAGGGGTATGCTGAGAAAAAGGCATAGAGCTGAACAGAGAGAAGTGTCTGTGTTTTGCTTAATATCCCTGCCTTGGTACCTTCAGAAACACAACAGAGAGAACCTACACAGATTAAAAGGTGTTTGTGGCGAACTTATTGAAAAGCATAGCATTGGTTTTGTAGAACTCCAGGCAGAATCATAGGTGATGTTTAAAGAGGTATGAAAAGGTCTTCACTGTGGTAGAGTTGTGGCATTACTTATTATTCTTGCCACCCTTTATATGGGAGAGAAAATTTTATTGTAAAATTCCCTTTTCTATTAGAGGGAAATGAGCATGATTATTGGAAATAAGATTGGGTAAAATATTATCTTTTCTAGGTTGTATCTTGCTTGTGTTACTAATAGTTTCCAGGGAAACCATCAGAACTCTAAACTCTTCTACTAGAAAGGTGGATATGGTTATTAACAAGGTTATTTTAAACTATGCCTGCTGATTATGGAGGAGACAGCGGGGACATGCCATGGACTCTGATCTGTGTCCTGGTGCCCTTCTACATGCTCAATTGCAATTAGATACAAAAGGTTTATCCTGGTCAGTATAAAATGTGGGGATTTTTACAGAAAACAAAAACCCAAATTATTCTGGTTTACCTCAAGAGGAATTATTGTACACCAAGTGTGAAGTTTGCCTCTCTGGATTGTCACATTCCTCTGGAGGCTTCTGTTATAACCCAAGATCTGTCAGTCTGCTGTGCTTTCCCTGGGGAAACTGCGTGTCACTCAGCAGTTTTACTGACCTTTTAATATGATAACAAAGGAAATTGCAGCTCTCTTTGTACATGAGGTGGAACCATTTTCCAAGGGGTTAAGCTTGGCTAACTGTTTGCCTTTCATCTGCAAGGGCACTGTTTCTTGTTTTACGAAGTGTCCACCCCTGTCAGGCATGGCTATGAACCTTTACACATCCATCATCCGGCTTTCGGGAAAAAACGCCGAAGTTTGTACATAAATCTTTTTAAGGAACAGATGCTTATGAACTTTCTCTCACGTTGAATTTACACGACTGACATTTATTACCTTACTGATTTCAGCTAAAGCCTATGAGGGAAATTGATTTAGGATGAAAACAGGTAATAATATCTTGATTAGAATAATTTTCAGCTTCAGAGGACCCTCATGTCCTTCTGCATTAAATGATGATCATAAAATCAATTTGTGTATCTCTGATTCCATTTTTGCCTTTTCTGAAGGTGATGTCCTTTCAAAGGACACATTCTTTGTGATGTTTTATTGATTTGAATAGCACTTCCATTCCTTACTTGCTTGAATTTTTTTAGTCCCAAGCCCAAATATGTTCAGGCTATTAAGAAAATCAAAGGCAATTAACAATTATGAATGCTTCTTCCAGAAACTGCCACAAACCATATATGAATTTTTATTCCTTAAACGAGCTGTTTCTGTCACCAATGCCATGTATTTTACCCTTTAAAACATACTCTTGGATTTGATTTTTGTCTTTTTTATTGTTGGAGAGGACAAATCTGATGCTCAGAGAAGTAGCAGTTGCTACTGTGACTGTATATCTGTGACTGCTCTTGCTGTTCAGGTGTGACTGAAGTGTGTGCACATGTGTCAATCTACCTCACTGCTAGTTCTCCCAGGCGGTGTTGACAGCATATTCTGGCATTTGGGAAGCTGTATTACCCACACTTAGCTCCATGTCCTTCAGCCTCTGAGGCAACTTGTTTAAAAAGACCTTTGTCTAGAAAAAAGAGAATACTGACACAGTTGATGTGCAGTGTTTAGACTTCTCAGCATAGGGAGGTTAAAAAAATTACTTGCAGGCATCAATTGGCTTCATTAATTAGAATAAAATGGTTGTACTTGAAATGTGAGCCTTTATTAGGGCAATAAAAGGATGGATTTTTAACTGCATTTCTGTTGATGCCACTCCTCAGTGTTGTATCTTGGTGTTCCCATATGGGAAGTTATCTTCAAAAGGCAGGGAACTGTTGTTAACTACTTATTACAGAATGGTGAAAAGTAGTTAGAGAAGATTTTGGTGTGACTAAGATGATTGAGAGGAGCTGCACTTCTCTGGTTCCCCAGTGTGTGTTTGACCAGCAGTGGAGCAGTAGAAACTATTCCAGAGGAAAAGAGTGGCTGGCAGAGGAAAAACTATTCACAAAGATCTGAATGCAAACCATTCTGTCACATCAAGTTCAAATGCAGACCTTGTGGAGCATAATACCCCTTTGTCTGGATTTTTTGATACTTTAATTTTCAGCTATTTAATATTTAGAGAGATGTGCACTTAACCTTTTGCCATCACGTATTTTGATTGTCAGCTGCATGTTCCTGTGAATGAACTAGTGCAATTTTGTCTATTTTTCCCACATACATTTGGTTGTGCAGGTAGATTACAGACTGAAAGTTACTGATTGTAATTAGGTGATTAGGTCTCAATATTATCCTCATCAGTCAGTTTTCTTTTCAGTATCAGATACTCCCTTTTGTAGTCATTTTCTTTGGCATTGTTATTCAGTGACTCTTTGATTATAAATGCCCCAAGAGTAAGGCATTGTATTAGAGAAGCAGAGTTTCCTTTAAGGACTGACATTGGTTTTTCTCTAGTTTGATTTTTATTTTTTTTTTAGTGTCTCAGAGTCTTCTTTGTCAATAGTTATGGCTAGGTGAGAACTACTGTGACAGCCCAAAAGCTAAGTCATGTGTTTATTACTATGTTAATTTATCATGAAATACAATCTACAGATATAAGCATAATCCTTATGGGAAACATAGTAACTATTAACATATTAAAAAAATACTTTCACCTAGTTTCTGACCTCATCCTCTCAACAGAACTGTCAAAATAACAGATATTTGTCTACCAAGCATGTCTAAATGTTGTACTATTTGGTGAAGAACCAAGACCAGAGGGTTACACCTAACATATTTTTCCTCACTGTCTGAAAAGCAAAAATTTAAGGGGACAACTTAATTGAAAACGAAGGCTATTTTCAAAATGAAAAGACATTTTGGATTAAAAAATCAATATATTTTATTCTAATAAAATCTTAGTCCACTTTGACTCTTTCAAAACAGAGTGGTTCTTCCACTCTTTGCCAACACTGAGAGGTAGTTTGTGATAAACCTTGATATATCTAAAACTTATTTTAAAAAATAAAATAAAATTTCCATCTATCCATTTTTCCCAAAATTACCAGGTTGTTCCACCTTGACTATGATGTAGAATTTTCCCAGGAGGAGGAGTTGGTTTCTTGCTATGTCAGAATGCACTAAGACAAATTCTGCCAAATGTCATCTTGAGTAGTGAATATATTATTTGCATTTTTTTTTCATTTTTATCTGGGGATGTTGTAGATCTGTAGAAATGTAATACAAAATTCTTTGCCCAGTTGGCAATGCTGCCTGATTTTGAAGGACTGACATGCCGTATTTATACTCGAGCTGTGACATGCACTATTCTGTTGGACACTAAAAAACAAAGTAAAAGGAATATAAGAACATAAATGGCAGTCCTCAAATTGGAAAACGATTGTGTCCCTTTAAATACAAAGCTTTGATCCCGACTTTTTTATCATTTTGCTCGTACAAATGCTAGCAGTTTGTCATCAAAAAGGACTTGTGTCCAGCTGTTCCCACCTGGAGTCACGGTGACTAATTAGCACATTGGGCCACCCGTGAGCTAGTGCATGTTCCACTCCATCAGGAGTTGGTAGTATCCACCTTTCTGTAGAGTCCTCATTATGAGAGCCATATTGTAGTGCAATATGTCACAAGTACAATATGATAGATTACTCAACAATCTTCTTACCTGCAAGTTGTATTTTTGTCAGGTCTGTAATTAAGCAGCATGGGAGCAAGGCAGGGGTTTAAGGGCTTGGGGGTTTTTACATGTCTCTCTTAACCTTAGGAGAGTCACAACCATTTTATCTCCATGTGTAATCAGCTGCTCATACATACAGTAATCATGACCATACATCAAAGACATTGTCATTGCCATGCTCTTCCCCAGACATGCCCCATTGGCCACTCTCACAGCTGTTTGGCCCTTTGGCCTTACACTGCACAGCACTTCTTATTATAACACCAAGATTATTTTAATCTCATGTATAATTCAACTTCACATCTGATTTAATTCTGTCGCCTGTCCTGTGACCTTTTATGACTACCACATATGCCAGTCTTGATTCTTTTCAAGGGTCCAGTTCCATCTCTTTTTCCATGTATGGAAGGCTCCCCAGTTGGCTGAATCTTTCTGTTAGGAGCTGCTCAGTGTGCACAGCCAGAGGCATCTCTGGGGAACTGATCAGGGATATTTTATAGGGACTGTTTTACCTGGACCTTGATTCTTTCCAGTAGAGATAAGTTGCAGGATTTAGTATGTATTTAATGTTGGTTCTATTGTGAAGGAACAAGAGTAAAATCACTTATGTTCTAGAGTGGGTCAAATATTGTGGCTTATTTTATTTTATTTTTTTCTTAAAGGAAAAAAAGTAGAATTTAAGTACTCAGGGTATCAAGATGATTCTGGCTGGCAAACACCTTGTCTCACTATTCCATAAAAAGGCAATCATTAACTGATTTACTAGAAACTCTTGGAGGTTAAAGATGATGATGCTGTATTTGTGGCATAATGGCAAAGATGTTCTCCTTTTCTCATGACATTGTATTCTTACTTGCAAACTAGAAAGCCAGGCTCTCTGTAAGGAGAGCACTGTGCTTTTTCTCACAACATCACTTGTTGTGTCACTAGCAGTTCTCAGCATGCACTATAGTCATATGTGTAAGGTAGCATTATAATTATACAGCCCACATCAGAGTTCTGATTTTATCTCCTTGCAAGTATACAGCAATATTTTTCCTAAATTAATTTCCAAAAAAGGAAGAATAATGTCCTTTGCATAAGCTGATAAATCTTTAGCTTCTTCGTTCACATTCTGGCAATACTTGATTTTTATTTTTCTTTTTTGTAACCTATAGTAATTAGTCGTCACAATGGTCAGATTTTATCATTAAAAGTATACCCTTGATCAGTCCCTAGGTACACAATTTTAGACAAATATTTGATCCTTGGAACTCTGCCAGTACTGTCAAACCTAAAGATGACTTGAAGTTTCTTTTACATAAGGTATGCCAAATTGTTCTTCTCATAGAATACTTAGCGAACTCTTTCTGATATTCCCACAGCACCAGAGTAATTTCTTACTGAATTTCTTCTGCACTGAACATTCATGAAAACTTACGAAATATGACAAGGTTTTTTTTTCTAGAGGTGGTTCTTCCAGTGTCTTACCCAGGGAGTTTTACTTTCTTACGGCTTGTTTGTTGCAACTGTTACTTTTTTTCCTCTTACTTATTTTTGGATGATTCTTCAAAAGGAGAACATAAGACTGAAGAGCCATGTTCATTCTTAAATCCAGTCCCTTGCTGACACGAAGGACTAATATTTCGTATCATTTGAATGTACCTGTTCACATAAACAGGAATGCTTAACAAATAAGTGATGAAAAAAGAGGTTTCCCTGACTCAGGCCTCCAAATTTATTATGCATTTTATTCAGAAGTGTCTTTTCATTGCTCTGACTGATATTTTTTTAAATCACAGTTTATAAGTTCAGTATGTGGATGTTCTTTCTCCCAGAATCAGTCTCATGACCCAAGATCCTTTAAGAACTCCCCTTGTTATGAGATGAAGAGGAATGAACAATAAAGTACTGTTCAGTAGAGTCAGATACAGCTATATTATTGCTCAGTGCTTATTGTTATATTTACTAATGGTATTTAATAAGAAAATTTCAATTAAATGTAGAGCATATACCTCTAACATGCATTTCCTTGATAATGCATGAGATACTCCTGCAGAAGAAGCCAGAATAGCAGAGGAACCTGGACATTTGTTCTTTGATTTATATCTGTTTCAATTTCCCCGTGCTTCAGAATAGCTCAGGATCAATCCTGTTTCTCTTATCTCTTTGACTAGCTTGAGTTAGATCGAAGAACTGTGTAGTTCCATAGAATCTACATAATAGATATAAATATGCTGAGAAATTCCTGTCGTAGTAATGACTTGATCTTTTGAGGTCCTTTCCAATCCCTAACATTCTGTGATTCTGTGTGACTTCAACCTCTCTGGAAAAAACATTAAAATTATATTGAAAGTAAACCAGCAGAAAATAGGAAAAAGAATTTTAAAGGAGTAGCATATGACACAAACACTGTCCTCCTGTAGAGAAGACAGTTGTCTTTTCCTCCACACTGGAAGACGGAATATCTGACCAAGATAGGGGCTAAAATAGTACTGCAGAAGTGCAGTGAAGTGTCAGAGTTAAGGAGCTCCTATGGAGAACATCCTATCAAAGGCTCCCTTTCTGTTAAATGCTTGGAATAGGTTTTGAGATTCTATCCTCTTCAAAACTAGGGCCAGAACTCAGCCTGGTTATGGGTTTAAGAAGAAAATTTGCCATACGTGTGTCCAAAAAAACCCCAAATCAGTATGGACTATATTTTGCTGTAATTCTGCAGGCATCTGACAGAGCAATGTTGTTTTGTGCTTAAAACTGCTCAGTCCTTTGCTTTCTTCAGCCAATAACAGTTTTCCTGTTCCTATATGCTTTCAGAAAGTAAATAGACTCTGGTGAATGCGTGTGTCATGAAAAGAGATGTTCAAGCTAGGTGGGATCCAAGTCTATAAACTCACATGAACCAACATTGTATGGACTTTTCTGATAAGGACCAGATACCATTTAGCCAAATTAGCTTGGTACCAAGTCTCCATTAAGCAGCTTTGATTGTCAGAAGATTATTAGCTTTGGAACTGTGCCAAACCTCTGTGATTAGATTCTCTCTAATCTAAGGTCAGATGGCTGTAGGGAGCATTGCTATTTCAACATTGTGCAGGGAGATGATGGCATAAAGGTTGGACTTGATGATCCTGGAGGTCCTTTCCAACCATAGTGATTATATGATTTCCAATTTTGAGACTAATATGAATAGAATGAGGTGCTTCAGCATCTGTCAGTATAAAAATTCCTTGTACCTTCCTTGTGAAATTCATAGCACATGAGCCTGTGCTCTGCTTGTAGTCACAGACATATGCAATAGAGGTGACTCGGCATTTCCAACCTCATGATTAAAAATAACAAAAATAAGAGTTGCCCTGCTTTCCCCAATACCTCTTTTCTTCCCAGAAAATCATGAGTTTTAAAAATAACAAGTCTGTGTTACAACCCCCCTCAGTTTTTTTTTGTGGTGGAGGAGGAAGAGTTGATTTGGGCTAAAGTTCCTGAATAATCACAAGAATTTAAAAACACCTTCTACTGTGATATTTGACAGCAGTGAAAACTGCTCAAGGTTATTCATCCCTCTAACCATTGACCTCTACACTCGATAAACACACAGCTGAAAAATGACAGCAGCAAGGAATTTGTCAAACTCAGCCAGAGAGCATGAATTAGAAGAAACAACCTGTGCAATAATTCCTCTGAAAAATCACTTTGTAAAAATGGCATCCCCTTACTGAAATAAATCATCTCCTTATATGTATTCAGACGTGTTATTTGGAAACAGTGTGTTTTGGATTTTGCTTTTGTTTGACTGATGAGAAAAAAGAGCTGATGGCTTGCTTTTGGGCTTTATTTTTTTTAAAACTTTTGCATATTCAACAACAGTGGTTTATACTCCATTGAGATACATCTGCCAGCGGTGGGGCTTTCATTGCTATCAGAGAGGATATAATTTGTAGATATGTAGATCCTAGGTTGATGAAAATGCAGTGATGTCTTTGGAAACAGAGAGCAGGAAAAAGAAAGAGAAGGGGTGACAACTTTTTGTCGTCTCACCTGAAATCTAAACAGCCAGTTCAGGCCCTACGTCTTTTGCACATACCCTCTAGTGTGTTTCATGAACAACTGAGGAAGACTGTCTTTCCTGCTAATCCTTCAGGCTCGTTGAGCTTTTGGCCTCTTTACACAACGAAAGACAAAAGTGATCTATTATTATTTTGATAAACACTGGTCTGTAAGAAAGTATATGAAAATTCTAAGTTTTTTTAAATTATTATGATTTTTTACATGACTCAGAAAATCACCAGTAGTTTGTAGCAGCTCATTTTAGTAACGTTCAGCTTGTAACTAAAATTTTGAATGAAATCCCTGAGATACTTCAGGGTCGTATGGTGAGAAGGTATATTTATGGCCAAGTTCCAAAAGCAAAGATAGCTTATTTTCCTGACTGGGTTTGGTAGAGACAAAAGCCTGAAATGAGAGCTCTTCTGGTCAAAATACAGCCATCTGGAGCTTCTGTTTAATTAAAATAGTTTTGTGAGGTGTTTGTATGAAGCCTCAGTAAAATGTGTTCCTGTACACCATTTATCTTTCATTGTGTTCCTTTATAAAAACAATTATGTTCATGCATAGCAAAATCGGTAATTCAAATTACTATGGTGTATCATTATTTTAACAATTGGTAAAATACTTACAGATAACAAGTACATTTTATTAAAAAAGAACAATATTTATGTATGAAGGATTCAATGAGTAAGGGACTAAATGAAAAGGAATATTATTTTTGATGAATAATTCTGTGCTGATACATCTTATTATTGGCTTCCTATAACAACCAGTCTCTTCCCTATTTGATTTTTTTAATACATTTTCTTCTTTTGAAAGAAATGAAATTGATCCATCATGCTTATTTTATACCTCTTTAATAGATCAAATTGTTTTAATTAAGGTCTGTAATTATCTGTGACAGAAATGTTGACTAGATATAAATAAAACCCCTTGTTTGCATGTTGCTCTTAATTATGTGCTTTTGATTTTCATGGCATGCATTTTAGAAAACTTAAAAAAATGTAATTACTGATGAAAGTCTGTGGTAGGGTGTGATTATAGTTCAGTCTCTATTATACAAGCATCTGAATTTGAATATAAATATTTTCCCTGTTGCTATCACATGAGCACTGGTACTAGGATTCCTAAGTAATGCATTCATGTGTAAAGTTTTAGTTTGCGTCTGAAGTATACTGACACCAAAATTAATTACACATAGAGAAAGACTTAAAGTGAAATAGTATTACTGCTGTAATGGTTGGAAGACAGGAATTCTAGTTTGGACGAGCTGTTAATTTTCTTTCCAATTTCAATTCCAATCCCTGTCTTGGAACATGTTTGGCAATGGTGGAGTCTTAGTCGTAGTCTAGTTAATCTTGCCCTATGCATTAGCTTTCAGGGAGAAGATCTTCATGAAGCCAAAAATGCACATGAGGAAAGCACGCAACAAATCCCGAAAGACATATTTTCAGTTTTCGTTGTATGGACCATAGACATATATAGATGGTTATTGATGAAACCATGGTGATTTATACTACTGGCTAGTTGTCAGCAGAGTAAAGTCAAAGAAATTCTCCACTACAGTGTCAGACAAGGCAGAAGAGGCAGACTCCATATTAATTCCGCTTGCTCTTTAATTTCAGGAAGTCGGTTCTGAGGCTTATGGATACGTTCAGGCAGGAGCTCTGTGTGATCTCAGAGTAGCTGAAGGGCATCAGATGCCCTATTTCTGCCACTGAGATGTGCCTCGGCAGCCAAGTAATAGATTATAAATCTCTGAAAGCATTTTTCAGTCATGCATTTTTACCTTATCCCTAAACCAACCACAAGATTTCAAAGAGCATAAAAATCACTTGTACCAGAGGATTTTGCAGCATAGATAATACTGTAGAAACTCACTGTACTGTCATTTTGACACAAATAATTGGGTGTGGAACTGCACGTATACAAAAAAAAAAAAAAATCTTTATCGCATGTGACCACACAGGATGTGTAGCGTAGAGTTAGAATTGTAATAATCCATCACTGTCTCTCTGTATTGAAATTGAAAACAAAAATTATGGTGTTTGGACTGCAAAAAATAAAATTGAACACCTGTGGTACAGTTACATTATTGGGCTATATTGTAGCTGGTGTGTCTGCAAAATTGAACTCTTTTTCTGTTCCACTTCAAATTTATTGCCGAGTAAATCAAAAGTCTGTTTGTGAAGATGAGGACGTGCCATTTTGTAACTAAAATGTTGTTTTATTCTGAACAATTTGGGTGCATATTTATCATTCCCTGCAACATTATTTCCTACAAAATACAGGCATTTCTTCTGTCTTGTTTTTGCTTGCTTTCTACCATATAATTGCATTGCTGGTGGCTTGCAAAAATCTTTCATTTATATTTGTAAACTGGAATCTGCCCATTTGTGCAATGGAGACCGAGTTTTGTAGGCAGCATGCATAATACGTACAGATTTAGGGATATGTGTGCATCCCCCCAGTTTTGGACCGCTTCTAGCTGGGCTGTAGCCAGAAGAGAGCAAGGTGTGAGCTGTCAGCTGTGACATGCTTGAAAGGTGATCTTAATGGAAAACAATTTGCTCATGAGCACAGGCAATTGTAACTCACAGAGAAAGCAGATGCTGTACTTTCTTTTAGGGTCAGGCGGCATAAAGGATTCTTTTGCTGTCACTGATGCTGATGTTGTCACCTGATGGAGGTTCAGCTTTACCTTAAGTGATCAGTCTGTTTCAGTGTCATATACTTCTGTCACACCCAGCTCGCTGCTGGGGAGATTGTTTCATAAAGATGAGTTGATCTAAGATGTTATCAAACAATGTATTGCCACTTTCTGTATATTAACACCTTTTGCTTCAGAAACTGCAAAGAAAGTTGGAAAACTTGACTTGCTTTATGAGGAACAGTGATCATGCACTTTGCATAGGGTCTTTAAAAATTCTTTTAAAAAAATGTGACTGACCTAAGTCACTGAAATAAGTTTCCTGAGAAAATGGAGTTATAGAAAACAATAACCATACATTAATCAGATACGCCACAGTTCTTATTTTTCTCTTCTCTTTCTTAGTTTAGCTTTGTAATGTTTCTTAGAAAATTTGCTGCAGTGTTGGTAATCTTTTGCTGTTGAAAGAGTAGTACAGTATTTCAACAGACTACTAAATATTTTTAAAGTGATTTCCTAATTTATTTTCTACTACTTCACCCTATACTGCCGGTATTTGCTAAGAGCATAGCATTAGTGAAATCTGTCTTTGAATTAGTGCTGCATCTTTTCGGTTTTGCTGCCTGGTGTGGCAATGACATGGGGAGTTTGTCCTTCTGATGTGGCTGATCGGTTGCTGTAGAAATTTAATATTTGTGAAGGGAGGGAAGCTATGAGTTGAAGAAACAACTTATGCTTTAGTGATTTTTGGGAAGTTCTTTCAGTCGTGCACAAATTGCCATTTATTTTCTTCAGCACCATTTCATATACTTTCTTTAAAGTAAGAAATTGAGAAGTAAATCTTTATACATATTCCACTTTTCCCAAATGTCTGTTCTTCAGGGTAAAATCTTAAACCATTTATTGGAAGCATCTGTTCTCTGTCTGTGGAGCGGTATCAGATTCCATCAAAATGTGACTTTGAAAATCCAGTAGTCATAGCAGGTCTGGAAGGACATTTTCTACATTCATTAAAGAGCAGCTGTAAATGTTCACTGAAGTGCCTGAGTCATGCCACAGAGCAATATATCTCTTCTTCTACACTTGTAAAACCTCAGATTATGTTTCGGTAAACAGGCATATAAATGTGATTTGTTTATTTTTTGATCTTCTGAAAGATAAACAGTGTTCCTACCAGGAAATGTCAAATGTATTTGTGCCATTAAAAATATTTTCTTCCAAGCAAATAAACAACTCTTTAACACCTAAACCAGGTACTTTTATTTTTAAGTTGATTCTCTTGTAAACCTGGAAGAGTTCTTAGAATCACTAATGCAGGTAAGTTGTTGATTCTCATTGAAAGCTCTTCCAAGCTCAGCTAGCATATCACCTGCGAAAATTTCATTTTCTCCTGAACCAGCATCTCCATAACACCACCATTGCCCTATTATGATTAAAGTATGTATTTACCTGAGACTTTGCATGCTATGATAGGTGAAATCAGTAATTTGAATATGTATGGTATTTTTTGACTGTAGTTGTCCACTTGTTTTTGCTCTAGTCTTCCCTGTCACAGATGAGAAGACTGCAGCAAAAGCTGGTTATTTCCCTTCATTGAATCACTATTGAGATAGTACTCCATAATAATGAGAAAATTTGTAGATAGAATATATTTCATTGCCATGTTAAAGGCTTTAGGCTATTGAACAACATGACCTCAACAAAGATATCCTTGGGCTGAACAGTATGGTAATAGCAGCAAATCAAACTTTGCTGCCCATCACTGAGTTGCAGGGTTTATTTGCAAATCAGCCAGTATCTATTTAACAAAACTTCATGCTGGAATGTTGCATCTGTACTTGATTTCTGCTCCCTTTTAATCACAACTACTCAAGGTTGCTCAGATAAACATATTTCCCTAAAGGAGCAAAAAAGATCTTGTGCTGGTTGAAAGTATTGGATATAGAAGAGAACTGCCTTTATCAAGTGCTCAATCTCACCCTGGTAACGAAGCAAAGGTGCATTAGAAATGTGACCATAGGGCTCCAGGGGGTGCTGGTGGGAGAATACGGCACTGAACCTTCTGTAGCTTGATGTATTGAAAGATGCATGAAGAATTAATATTGCTCAGAGGATGGACATTTGTGACGTAGAGGCAGCTGCTGGAAAATCATGAGATGTTTCTCTTACTCTTCTGGATTGTAAAGAAGTCACTCAAAAGAGAAATATAGAATATATACAGAGGTGAAGTGCTACAGATGGGGACTGAAAGGGTAAAGCAGCTGAGTGGGCAGCTTTGAGTACCCAAAGTAACAGAGAAAACGATGGAGGAATCTGGAGTTCTGCACAGATGAGGAAGAGCTTGAAACTGTCCTACACTGAGCTCAGTTTCTGTTCTAGATTTCAATGTCATTCTTTCAATAATTTTGTCCTCACTTCAGCATCCTTTCTATTCTCTTGCTTGGGAATTTACAGGCCCTTGCTAAACAAGGTTTCTCTCCTGGTATTTGAGGTAATTAGAGGAAAGGAGTCCTGTCTCTCTGTCTTGGCTTGCTCTTATGATTTACGTCTCATACATTCATTGCACTCTCTCCAACATGCATGTGGATAGTGTGGGAAACAACTTGTGGGAAGAAGTTTTATCACTGTTTATAAAATCCAGCTTCAAGAAGGTGATCTACTGAAACACCAGCTCCCTCTTCCTAATGATTTGTCTTTTAATGTACCACATTGTGCAAACAATACAAAGAATGAATTCTTATTGATTCAGACAGGACCCTGTTTCAAAGCCGTCTCTGAAATGCTCCAGTAGCTGTTGTCATAAAGGATGTGCTGCCAAAGCAGTAACAGTCAGTCCTCTGGGAAGCCCCAGGGGAGGGATGTCTGATTACGATGTTGAGCAGGGGAAGGGAGGAAGGAGCATCAGTAGCCCCCCTCCCAGGAGGTGATTCCTGAAGATGGTTTTACTTTCCAGCTTGAGAACTGAGTACAATTTTTCCAGCTGGTTTTGTTAAAGAATACTGAAACTTTTTCTTCACAGCTCCACTTTCATGTTCCCACTGTTTCAAGTGTGCACAGGCAAAATAAAATTGCAGCAAAGCTTCTAATATTATGTTTGTCCAGCTTTTCAGTGTCTCAGAGTTGCACAGGGTTCAGCTGATCTGCAGGAAGGGAGCAAAATGTTTGTGGTCTTACAATCCATGAGATCTAGAAACAATCTGGACCAGTATAGGAGCACAAGAAAAAGTCATTAGAGGTAGTCTCTAATTTCTGAGATCATTACCTGATTTTTAATGTGTTGCTTGTTTTTTTAAAATGTGCTTTCTCTTTGCCTTTTCTCTCCCTAGAAATTCATCACACCTTAAAGTGTCTTTCCATAAAAAGCCCAGAGAATTAGCCAATTATTGTTAAAAACATGATGTCAAATTTGCCAGGTATTGTACCCAATGAAAGAGAAGGATAGAGCTAAATGTCTTATCATTTATGGAAGATTACATTTTTAGCAAAATTTCTTCCCTTGCTTATGTTAGAGAGCACAGTGCATATGCTTGGTAAAGTCTCAGAGCAACACAAACAAAATTTCTGATAGATTTAATTATTTAATACACAGCAAAGCTGCTAGGATAGTAGAAGAGTGAACTGAGCTGTATTTTTTTGCTTTGTTCTGTTTTTATTCTAGTGTTGTGTGAAATCTGTAACTGTTCAACATAGTAGCAGAGGCTTATTACACCATTGTGTAGGCTCCACATGCACTCTGTTAATGAACAAACAAGCTGCAGAACCTTATGGGAAGATGTCCCGACATAGGGAAAAAGACATGTCTGAAGACAGAAAAAAGATCAATTTGAAAAATGAAACTAAACCTAAAACGCCCTTATAACAAGATATTTATGCAGTTGTTGGAAGATGTATTTGCTAACTTCATTCATGCATAGAATTGAATGCATTTTCATTTTACTTTTCCCCAATCTCTCTCTTCCCCTCAGTAGGATATTTGCAATCAGCACAATTTATGTTTGGAGTGAAGGATTTTTGTGAGATAAATCAAATTCATTTTCATTTAACTATTTCAAGAGAATTAAATCAGAGAGTGATTTTATAGAAAAACAAAAAAATTGGAAACCACCACAAAGAACTTGTAGAAATTATGATTATAGGAAAGCTTGAAAGCCAGATTATATAGATCAATGATCTTAACAGGCATGATTTGATTATGAGTTAAACGGAGGATGGACACCATTTTGTCTAACATTCTTCAATGCACTGCAGAATGCCTTTTCTGTAGCTGTTACAAACTTGAGCTGGACACACAATGAGGCAGCACAAGAGAACTTTTGTGTTATTCTGAAACCTTCCAGAAAGGCGTTGCTCTGCAGGTGCACCAGTGTTATACAACTGCATAACCACTCTCCTTGTACAGATTAAAGGCTGGCTGAATGGTCGTTCTGGGGGATCCTCCGAGACAGTGCCTCAAAAGGCTCATATGTGGATTCTGATAGCAGTGATCACACTGAGTTGTTTTTTATCACATAAAGTACTATGTGCATGGTAAGATTCCGTTTGTGAAGAATAAAAATACCAATTTATGACTAAAATGTAAATTTTATTTACAGTCATGAATATGGCTCCATAGGTGCTAAAAGATATGTTTTAAATTATCAACTGCTAAATGTTTATTTCCATATTTTCAATAACTGTGGCTTAGTTCATTCTGGTGTGATTTGTGTTTCTTAGGAAAACACGATTCTTTAAGTGTTACAGGATTCTGGGATCAGAGATAAGCAAAACAATCTGCTTTAAATAGCAGTAAGTAACAAAATTAGCATAGAAAGACTGAACAGTACCCAATCAGTAAAGAAGAGTGACTTCAGATGCAATCTCAGAATTGCAAAATTGCTATGAATATACTTAGAAGTTTTATGGCTAAAGGTAGTTATTTTTTCACACTGGAGACTTGACAGTATATGACAGAAGGCAGATTTCTTAGAAATACCCTTGGCTAGAATATTTCATTTTATTAGATAAGCATCTGTTGTTATTTCTCTAAGCAGCCTAAAAATAATTGTCAGTTTCAATTTCACAAAACTTACCAGTACATTTGTAATGACATAACACCACAAAATAATTTTACTTACTATTACTAATTACTATCTTTTATTAGGTCTGGCTGTGCCTATTCTGCAATGTCATTTTGTGTGTGCATGCATTTTCTGTGTTGTATGCATGACGATGTGTAAGTGAGGTTTCAGTAGCACACTCACCTTGCTAAATGATGATGAAAGGCCAACCTGCTCCTGCGTTCAGTTGTAGACACAGTGGGTATTAATATACCTCTTCTGAATGTTGGTGGGCCTCCTCTGATCCAAGATGGTTCCAGGACAGTATTTTGTGCTATAATTGGTATATAGTATAGAGATGAATATGTGGAAGAATAGCTACCTAAGGAAAGGTGTGTTACTCTTAGAGGTAGAAATTATAGAAAGGTTCAGGTAAAGTCATCTTGTCTTTGGTACCACCTAGATAATATATGTATTCTGCTGCTGAGTCACAGGTTCCTGGCTGATAAAGGTATGAGTACCTATGGAAAAGGATCTGCTGGGGCTTTAATGTGTAAGTTACGGTCTAGGTCCTGCGTAAAGGCCAAAGTACACACAGATGTTGCCAGACACCCTGTAGTACATTAAGCACTGTCATCTCTTAATAATGTAAACTTGGTAAGCTCTATAATTTAATTATAATTTTGCAATAAGATGTGATCAACAGCCATATGTGAATTGCATGATTGAGTAGTTGTACCTGATGGCACTGCAGTTAATAACTTTAGACTAAGCCACTGCTTTATAATGTGTGTGGCAAAGCGGTTTGATTTCTCTTAACCCTCCTGCACTGTGGGCGAAGACAAAACTGTAATTTGAGAGCCTTTCATGTTACAGCCATAAGTTTATTCAGCTTCTCTTTTGCTGTAGAAATCAGAAGCCAGCTGGGTTAGCTGGAACCAGCACTAGGCTTTTGGATAGCATCACAGTTTAGGTCATCAGAAGCAATTTGTGTTTGCATTAATCTTTCTTTGCCCGCAACACAGATGATGCACATAGATATTGCTGGTGCAGTTACTTGCTAACAATCAATCCTGTGCTTGAGCCCTTAGTCTAAAATGAGTTGGATGTAGAGTAAGTCTAAGGTAAAAACATGATTTTACCTTGAAGCTAATCAGCATATTAAGGAAATAAAAGTTTCCAGGGTACATTATACACTCTGATGAATTTGATATGTTTTGTTTTCTCTGAGGCTATAAAGTTGAGATCTGAGCTATTTAGGAATATAAGGCTGTAAAAAACATAAAATTTTGTCATCTACCATCTCGGACACCTTCCAGAAGAGAATCCAGGAAGAGAATACTCCCTCTACAACTCCTCCCTCACTGCTTCTCACACATGTTTCCTTTTTAAACTGAGAGAACATTTTTGAAGTACGCTTAGTCAAGAGGAAGCATTGAGGCTTTTGAGATACTGAAGTTTTAAAAAAGTAATAATTTCAGTCCTGTTAAGGCTTCTTTTGTTGCTGTGTGAAACTTGGCAGTTTGAGTTTGGCAACTTCTCAACAGAGGAAAACAATTTATATAAAAAAAATAAGAAATAAGTGGTGTTTGATCTTTTCCAGGGCAAGCTGTCCAAAGTGTTTATTATATAAAACTAAATTTTCAAAAACTGGTGCTGGTGAAGAATCTTGTCTTCTTACCTAGGGCAAATTAGTATTATTTCTTAGGACCTTAGCAGCATCTTTTATGTGGATTATAAGGCAAAACAGTTTTGCAAAGAAGTGATGCAAACGTCAGACTTCTTTTCAAAAGTGGGGTGGATTTTTATGTTGAGGATAAATAAGCAATGATGGAGTGGGATTGCTTCTAAAGCTTCTTTTCTGTGCCTGGATTTTGAGGTGTCTTAAGACCTTACCTTATCTCCTTGTCATCTCATACTGAAATTCCCAGAACACAGAAATTACCAGCACCACCATTGCTCTAAGATATGACTGTCATTACAATTTGGGAGGCTCTGGTCAAGACCAAATTTTCTATGCTTCCACCCTCCCTGTTGGGTGCTGGGTGACCTGCACTGCCACCTCTTTTAGCCTGTCCCCTCTCCTCCCTGCCCGAGGCTTTAAAAGTTGCTCTCAGGCCCTTCTTCCTAAAAGTATCTCTCACCTCTTGTTTTCATTCATGTTTAGATAGCAAACTCTTTCTCTCATGTGCGTACAGCCAGTGATAATTTTATGGAACAGCAACCAGGAAAAATGCTTGAGGCTTCAAGCTAGGCGCAAGAGACCTGAAGGTGGTGAACACATAACTCATGCTATGTTTGGTAGGAAGAAGCAGCAGCCCCAGCAACCCTCTGTGCCTAAAATGATTTTGTGTATTGCAACCAAATTGGGCTTATGCAGAATTACTTTACATTATACTGCAATGGTTAATGTGGGTGTAAGTTGAATACATCAGCTCCAAAGATGGCAGCTGAGAGATCAGGAGGCTCTTGAACTGCGCTAGCTTGATTCCTTGTTGTCTCTGTGTGGGCTAATACCCGGGAGACCTTTTTTGTGAATGACAGGGTTAGTCAAGTGTTCACATAGGATTTTAGAAATTATTCTTTTTCTGCTTTTGTATTTTGTTTCTTGTATACCCTTTGCATGCAAACCTGGAATTTCTGACAGAAAATTACAGCCCCAGTCCCACAAATACTGACTTTTCTATTATTCATTGGTTGTCCCTGGTGGCACACTGCAGGGATGCCAGGAGACTGTGATTTCTGAATTTGGAGTTCTGCCTGCGGACGGAGGACTGAGCCTCAGCTACTGCAAATGCCAGGCAGCTCTCAGATGAAAAGACTTCTCTAGCCTGCAGTGAATAGCAAATACGTTGCCTGTCTTAGAGATGGGCTCTTCTAGCCTGTGTACACGGTAGATAAAGTCAGATAAAACTGAGAAGGACATAATGCATGCAAACAAACATAATAAATAAAATACAGTGGCAGCATTAGGAGTGGTTGGTTAGAGCAGTTTCTGAGGAACTGAGAAGTGTAGGTGTGAATCATCTGTCAGAGGCAGTAGTTAAATATCAGATATCTACATCTAGGTGACTTCTACCATAGAACACAGACCCACAGCATCTTCTTTGGCTGGGTTTGGAAAAAAAAAAAATGTCTGCCACCACAAAAACTGTTCTTCAGTCCTCTGAGGAAGGTACCAGGTGCCACACTCCTAACTGGGTTTTAAGCAGTGAATTTAGATTGGAGAAATTGCCACCTAGGATAACAATGTAAATAAAGTGCATAACCATAGTCACTTGATATTTTGTGCACTCCTATCATTGACGTTCTCTGTCTCAAGACCATTCCCAGACCTGATTCATGTATTTGTTTGTTTTACGTTGTCAATGGCTTTACTTTTTTAAGTGAATGAACAAAAATGACCACTGCAGACCAATTAAGGCTCAGGAGAATAAAATACATTTTAAAATCATATGCTTCACGTAACCTCCAACACCTCTGTGATATGTTTTTAGTAATGTAAGAAACAACTCTAGTCACTAAAATAAACTCATCAATGTCCTCACTTTTGTCAGAATCAGGAATTTGGGCCACCATTCTCAGCATGTAGGTGGTAAAAACCTGTCACTCAATCTGGAAGCTGTAGGTATATACTCCCTCTCTCCCTGTGAATCCCCATTCTGTTTTGTGTCTGTCCAGAGTGTGGACAATTTCCTCTAACAAGGACTGAGGAACAGTCAGTTTCATTTGCAGTCTCAAAAAGCCATAGGGTTTACAACATTGCTGACTGTGGCATACTTGGCACTCTAAAAGAAAGGCACTCTAAGAAATCTTCTAGAACATTTATATATATGACTTTAAATTTCCTTGATACCTAAATCAGAAATGTTCAACACCAAAAAAATCCTTATATAAAGAGTAGAGAATTGGCAGCCACACAGTAAACACGAAACTTGGTTAGTGATAGAAAGGACTCAAAAACTGCATGGTTGACAATACTCAGTTGGAGAAAAATAAATTGTCTAGACCTCATCAGCTTGTTTTCTGTGGGTGTTCTGAGAGCTGTATTCTGTAGAAAAAGGGGTGACTGTGATGACAAAAATTGTATCTGTTAAGTTGCTAAAAGGCAAAGTACGTGAACAGTTTGAGAAAAACATTTTGGAATTTTTCACCAAGGAGCAATGTCTATTTGTTTGCATATTTATAATAGCATAGAAGCAATGAGGAAAGATGCATTGCTAGAAGGAGAGTGATTAAAACCAAAGTCCTGAAAAAAGTTTTCACTGATCAAAAAATATCTGAAACTTAAATGAGCAATTTTTCATTTCCTCTGCAAGTTCTGTTCTAACCACTGGATCATGCACAGAAATTGCAGTGAAATGAACAGGAATTTCTTATAAATATCCATGCCAAGGAAAAGTGAGATGAAAGTAGATATTTCTCATTATTTGCAAAAATGTTTCTGCATAATTACTTCTGCCAATGTTTCATTGCTTTAGTGTCCCTTTGAAGGATTGCCTTTCACAGTGTGTTTTATTGCAGTCTTTAAAGATAATGCAAGGTTATATCTCTACTGCTTCAAGTGAAAAGGAATTTAAACTGCAGACTTCTGTTTTTCTTTCTGCCTAACCAGTGTGTACATGCAGTGCCTTTGAGAGTGGTTCAATGTTTATGTAATGTTTTCTGTAATAGTTTTCATTTCAGCAGAATGTATATTCCAGAAGGTCACCGAAAGGTTGGGACGTACTAGTTAGAAAATATTGCAATGATCTGCACAGTCTCAATCTAAAACTCTATTTAAAACTTCATGTGAATTTTTGAATGCAAGCTGTGCTTCTAAAATTTCCCTTAGCAGGTCACTTTTTGCCTTCTGCCTTCTCATCATAACCCCAGCAGTAATGGATCTTGGTCTTCCAGGATCCTATTACGTTGCAGAGGACTATCTGGAGGATATGGATACGGGCTAGTAAACTACATATTTGAATTAACTTTCCATATAGTATTGTTGGACCTCTGAGTCTCCTTTCATTTGCATGAAACGCTGAATTCTGCACCATTAAGTCTATGAGTTGTTGAATGCCGAAGCTGTCTCAGGCTTGACTGAGTAGTTAGCATGAGACTATACATAGGCTCTATTAGGTGCAAAAAAAAAAAAGGTTTTCTACCATCTCTTTTGAGGACCCTAGTCTCTTAGGCAATGTAGGAGGAGCTTGTAGAATTTGTCATCTTGCAGAAGATACCACTGCTTTCTTTCAATAGGTAGCAGAAGAGTGGAGTGTTGTGTTGCTTCCCTATTCTGATTAGAGCATTCTAGGAAAATAGCCAGCTGTGTCTTGTATAGCAACTACCTTGGATTAAACTTTCATATTGCCTTTTAGGAGACATGCCTGCTGTTTAGAAGGTGCTTCTGAATTCATTGGTTCAAGAAGTATGTGTGACTAGCACTTCAGTGGATCATAATAAAGTTTCTAGATTCTGCTCCTTAATTCCTAGGGGTTTTTATCCATATTGTGTTATTAAGGAGCTATTAAATAAAAACATTTTAAAAACCTACCAAAATACCAAACCCAACAACTCCCCAACCTGTCCCACAAAAGAAAAAAGACCTTGAAACTGCTTCCCATGTGCTCACCCTATGGAATCTCTTTCCTTCTTAACCCCAAGGAAATCCTCAATCCATTTTTGCTTTACTGTAGATTTAGTTACAATGTGAGCTCTACTTTTCACTCACTTGAATGATCACAAGAATGGGATAAGAATGTATTGTGATGTGGTAAATAAGTACCTGTTAGTTTCAAGGAAGAACCAATGAAGAACCACAGAATTACAGCTTAGGGAGAGGGTATCCACAGCAGAATACCTTTCCACCTGGGTGTCATCTTTTCATGGAGATTAATGCAAATCTCAGCATATGGCCTTCAGTTTTTGTAGTGTTACATAGCACAAGATACTCTGAGGGAGGAAAACAAAAAGAGAGAAGAAAGGGGGAAAGAAGGAAGGAAGGAATTCCTCTGTCAGTGTAGACCAGAGGAACTACATGGCTTTATTTCATCCTATCAGTTTCTCTCAAAGGTAGATTTAGCTGGAGACTTTGTTTGATCTCTACATGTTTCTGATTTCTTGAACATGTTCTTTCTCTGCAGAGCACTGCTCACTGTGCAGGAAATTTTAAGTTGCAATTTGTTTTCAAGCTACCACCAATTTTTCTCAGCAGAAAAGAACACTTTGTGTCAATTTTAACTGGTGATGGATGCAGCGACATTTTTTCTACCTGCAGCAAAAAGGCCAAAGTAACTCTCAGAGCTCCTGTCTATGTACATTTTCTGTGAATTAAACAAAAAGAGAAAAATCAAGTACTGCCAATTCTGAAAACTGATGCCTGTCCTCTTTCAGGAGCAGTTCAAAGTTAATTTAAAAGAAAAAAAAAAAAGTTAGCTAGAGTTCACTGCTCTCCCCATTTTTAGCTTAACTTTACAGTAATTGGACACTAAGAACTTTCTATATGCTCTTGGGAAAATGTCAATGTCTTCTATTTTGTTATGACATTTGAAAGCTTTGGCAAATGAATACATATGTGTAACCCACTCTCTAGTAGTCATTACTCCTGTCCTCCCCGTTTTGCCCACTCTTGTACATCTGAAATAGTTTCAGTTCTCAGGTATAGATACTGTCCGTTTAGTTCAAACAGTAGTGGTTCATGCATTAATTCTGATCACTGTCAACAAGGATCAGTTGTGACAGCTCCTGATGCTGCTTTTGAATTACAGTGCTGCAAATTTGGAGACAGCATAACTGAACTTCAGGGCTGGTGAAGTGTGGTGAGCAGGAACTCCCACGTGGTGGGGTTTGATGCTAAATTTTGATGCTTGTTCATATTATTGCTTGCCTGCAGAAGCACAGTGGCTTTGGATAATCCAACTGATGCACCTGTGGCTAAAGTAAGGTAGTCCTCATAGTAACACTTACTTGCCAGGTGGATGGCTCGTGACGTGTGCTACCTCAAACATTCCTATATGTTTTGGGGCAAAGTTGTGTGATGAAGGTCAAAACCAGAATTCCTAGAATGATCCAAGTAAGTCCTGGCCATTCACAAAAGTGAATTTGGGTGGCTCTCAGGCTATCCACAGTGGGAGTGGGGACATTGGTTACAGGCTTTTATGATTATCCTGGACTTTGGGATGTAGTTATGATGTGAACTGGGTTTTCATACCACTCTTTGGAGAAGCGAGCTTTTGATGTGCGCTGGTAGAGCTGTCTGTGGACAGCTGATCCACCCGCTGTTTATACTGGCCAGTCATTACTTCTAATAGCAGGACTGATTTGGAGAGATGTGTTTCCAGGCTGAGGACAGAGGCAGGGGGAACAGGAATACGTAGGGCTTAGGTCAGGATTTAACCAAGTCCAAATCATACAGTCATTAGGAACTGAAGCAATTTCATCTTGTGATACAGGTAATTACTTGCTTACGGGACAGGAAATACTTCAATTAATGGAAGGCTCAGACTAAAGACCAAACCAGAGTCTTGAACAAATGCAGATGTGCTAGATCAGCGTTTAGTCTGTGGGAGGTAGAGGGCAGGACATTAGCACACTTACATGGGTATTCATGTTACTGAGCTACTGCAAATCCAGAACCCAATTCCCATGTAGAATGGAAATGAGTATGAGAGATATTAGCAAGAATTCAAAGTGTCTGGGTCTGTTGTTCCTCCTTATTTCCGTATCTTAGGATAGGCAATGTAATTTAATAAAGTTATGGGTGCTCAGTTAAAAGGCTCTGTCTAACTTTTAATTTCCTTCTCTGTGACACATTGCTATTTGCAAAGAGGTTATGCAGATGTTAAACCATAGTAAGGTTAAAATCAGGGCAATAAGAGTTGTGTGCTGACATCTGAGAGCAAAACTTGACCTTCTGAATTTTGAAGAAGCTGCGAAGAGCCTGGGTGTTGCAGTACCTATGTCAGAGAGGTAGTGTAAAGAAAGGTCTGTAAGATTTTGGCTTGGAGCCTTCAGACATGATTTGCAGCATCCTTGCAAAGAGCAAGCCTAGGTAGTTCTGTGATGAGCATGGAACAGACAGAGATTTCAGATATCCACATACAAATTCATTTTTTCTCTTGAGTTCAGGAACTACCAGTGTATCACATCCACAATGCCCCAAAGCATCCTCCCAGCCAGTTGGCTCTTAGCAAGAATAGAACCAATTTCTTAATCCTTACTACCACCTCCTGCCAACACGCTATGGAAATAGAAGATGTATCTGCTTCAAAAAGCATTTGTCTGCTTTCTTAGCCAGGCATATGCTTCAGAGGTGACAGCTGGTGCAGGAAAGAAGCACCTATTTATACATACATATATATATAAATATGTCTCTATGAATATATACTTATATATGCATACAGAAAATGCTTTATGTGTGCATGTTTGTAAATGAAAAGGAAGAAACAAAGGAAACTGATGAGGTGCCAGTTTTCTAGTTCAATTTTGTGTCTTAGTGCTTTAGAAGAGTAGGGACAAAGTCTATATCCCTAGTGAGCAGCAGAGTAAACCTTATAGTGTGATGATTTCTATGCTTGGCAAAATATGCTTTTATTCTTAATTTGACGTCAAATAAATTCTTAAATATGCAAAAGATCAACTGTGTCTTGGTTCTCCTCCTCATAAAAAAATAATCCTGCACTCACCACTTACTGGGAGTGACTCAGTAAATTCTCAGTAATGACATCTGTAGTGAAGGGAAGTATCAAGAGATACGTAAGGAAGGCAGCTGAGTTTTAAATTGTCTAAGAACTGCGTCACCTCAAAGAGAAAAGTAACTCATAATCCCTTCTGAAAGAGATAAAAACTCACCATGTTGACATAATTGTAGCAGAGTTAACAGATGCTACATGCCATAGCCTGAGTTCTATGCAAATGAAAACTGGAATAAAAAACAATGTAAGAATATGGAATTTTTTTGGCAGAAAATTTCCTATTTCTTGCTAAATCTTTCTCAAATACATGTTATACAACTCCATTGCCTTGGCACTGGATAGATGCAAAAAATCTCAAGCTAAAAATTTGCTTCATCTGTAAGAGAATAAGCATACATTGGATGCCAAGTGTGGGTTGGAAATGCATTTATTCATTCCCAATTTAGCACCTACTCATAGCATAAAATTCAATGAATTATAAAGAAGGATACAGAAGAGCACTGTTCCCCCTCCCATTTTAATAACACATACTTACCACCATTCTTATGTTAATGAAGTGTTTGTACAGCTGCTACAGTGGGCACAGGAAGATTAAAACCTGCTATCACTGATCTTAAAGAACATAAGGGAGATCAACACATCTTTGCTAGGGGGAAAATAAGTCTGTCAAAGTAATTATTTCACATCATTTGCGGCAGCTTAGAACAAGGGTTGGAAGGACAGAATGATATTTATTAACCTTTAAGGTAGACATGTGTCTGTTACTTTATCCTACCTGCCAATTCCTCACTTTATTTAATGATCAGTAGCCTTGACACTCACATGTCACCTTTAGTATCCTGATTACTTTTATTCTTAATTGCTCTCTTTTGCTGGGTTAGTTATAGCTCAGCTACTGGAAACCAAAACTGGTTCACATCAGAGTCAGCAAGTACTGCTTAATATTTCTCAGGCCAAACTCAAGTAGTGGGTGGTGATCCTACAGAAATGGGTCTGTTTACAGGGATCAATTGGTGTTTCCTAGATAAGATCTTAGACATCAAAAGAACATGGTGTAGTGGTGAATTGGCAGTGTTAGGTTAATGGTTGGATTTGATGATCTTAGAAGTCTTTTCCAACCAAGGCTATTCCGTGACATACCTTAGAACAAAAGTGGGTGGATGGGATGGGCAGATAGGCAGAGAGACATATCTCAGTAGTGATCCTGAGGAACTGCAGCTTTGGTATCACTGTGATTACTGAAGCCAGCGGACTTGTTTTAGCTCATAGCTCTACAGCCTTTCCATATAACAGTGACATTTCCCTTAGAGTCCTAGTCAATTAATGCAAGAAATATTATGAAAAGCAGTAATACTTTGTCCATAGTTCTGTTACTTGGGAAGAGTAATGATATATGTGTGCAAGGTGGTGGCTGGTTGGGTATGAGAAGATATTGCAGATGGAGAAGGAAAGGTGTTTTTCAAAGCAGCTAGAACTATTTTAATCCACTTTGTTACAGTGACATTAACTCTAATCTTTTCCTGATATTTTATTGATAAGCTTTTCACAATGTATAACATAGTAGGATTCATCAGACTTGACACTTTATCCTCACAGTGCATTTGGGAAGCTCAGAAGGCTTCTATTTCCCATTTTACATTTACATTTATTTCTCATTTTCCTGACATTGAGAGAAAAGAGAATGTAAGGCAAATTGTTTGAACTTGAGTTTCTTCAGTTGGGGGAGGAATGCTCATCTTGATAAAACCAGTCCAAAGATTTTGGTCTCTAAATGCAGATTGATAGATCTACTATTGGATACCTCATATGGAAGAGATTGACCTCTGTGATTGACCAGTACTGTCTGTGCAAAGGTCTTACAATAAATCTCAGAGACAGATTTTTGATCTCCTAAGGCTTCATTGCTAAAAAGGTGCTTTTCCAAGGTTTTTCATGCAAATCAATCTTTAGACACATCTTAACAAAGAGACATAATTTGGCTAGAGCTGTGTGAAAAACTGAATTTCTTTTCAGAAGCTGAATCAAAAATAAGACAAAATAACTTTTGGTCAGTTGGAATGAAAAATATTAACTACTTATTTGGGGATTTTCTTCTGAAAAAACAAATAAACATTCTGACCAGACATGAGATGTTTTAACTCAGCAAAAAGCACTTGATTACTTTTTTGTGCTTGTATCTTTTTTAAAAAAAGTATTGAGTCCACCTATTTATCCTGACAAATTGGTTTCAGTATAAAAACAAAGGTTAAAAAGTTTAAATTCAAAATTTTTTTACTTGTGCCTCATTGTAAAGTAAATACTGCTTCTGCTTAGTTCACTGAGAGTTTTTGTATATAACTGTATTTTAAAATTATGGGCTTTTATTATGAAGCACAATACTACAACTTGGAATCAATCTACCTCTGTATAAGCCCTCCATCTTGAATCTCCTGTTACAAGTGAATTTTTCCTTCTCTCTGTTTTTTTGTTGGTTTGGTTTTTGGAAGTATGATTTTCCTAAGGACTGTCATAACACAGTATCAGGAAGGAAAGGCATCTGCATTAGTGCATCTAAACCTAAAAAGGTTTTAAACCTGTGAAGGTTCAACTTGTGGAAAATTAGCGTAATTATGTTTAGATGTCAAATGGACAGTCCATTCCATGTATCCAGTTATTACACACTTTCAATCCAATATTGTCCTCAAGGAATACAGCTATGAAACCACAAGTAGAATAAACTGTATGCAGTGGGTTTGCAAAGTAAGTCCTTAATTACACTTACTCTTCAGAGCAGCTGAAGTTTTTCTAGGGAAGACAAAACGCTATGTCACTTCTGAGATAAATGCTGCATAAATATGTAACTGGCATTTCATTTGCTGTCATTCCAGCACCTTGAAAACACTGAGGAAGAATTTATATGCAAATGAAGCATCACTGAATTTGTGCCTTGGTATTCCATTTGTGTTGAGGGAAATGCTGTACTTCAGAATAATTTTTGATAATGATTTTTTTCCACTGAGTTAGCTTCTGCTCTTATGAAACAAAACAAATGTTCCTGATGTGTTATTATACACTAAACTTTGTTTGATAATGTTTTTTGTTAAAAAAAAAGAGATCTGTCATTTTTGCATTTTTCGTATTAATGGTTTCGTTTAAGTCTTAAATATTGTGTTTAATCATGCCATAGGAAAATACAGGCTTATATTACGATGACTGTAAGCAGTATGATAACAAAAGTAATGAAGCATTCCCTTCTGGGACTATGAAATGAGTAAACTTAATAAACCTCTTCAGAAAGTTTTACAGGTAAAACAAAGAAATGTGGCTATCTATTACTTTTCCCAGAGGGTGAGTTCATCACCCCAAGGTCTTTCTTGACAGAGTTTTAACAATTTTGGTCATTTTTCTCACCCAGTTTATCACTGAATCATATGAAAAAAAGAGTTTTCAGCAGTTATACACAGATTTTGTCTAGCAAAATCATACAAAAACTGTTATTGGACTAAACAACAGAAAGATAGAATATAAATTTATTTTCTTTACTCAGATGAAATGTCTTACTTCTTATTTGCCCTAGTGCAAATGACAGAAAAGATAGGTCTTAAAGGCTTACTCTATGGAATCTACTGACTACTAAAACAAAGAAGGAAACAAGACCCCTGCCACCCCAAAAAATTCACTTTTATAATATTTAATCAGAACCTCAATCTGAAAGTACATTCATATCACAGAGGCAATATTTAAGTCAATAGAATGATCTCCTTAACTGATCAAATTGTCCTGGTCTGTGTTTGTCACTTAATGATACTGAAAGTGGTAAAAGTAAAGGTTTTCAAAAGTGGAAGAATTTTCATCTCTGTCCCAAACAAGCATTATTTGATTTTTAAGCACCTCCTTGCTTCTAGAATGAGTGCCTACCTGTGGACATCTGTGTTCCTTAGTTCTGTCCTTAAAGGACAGATTGATGAGATCTTACCAGAAATGCTATAATCCTAGTTTAGGAATAAATAAAAATAATTCATTTAGGAATAAATGAAACAACATGGCATCATCTGTTCATCCTAAAGCTATTCTTCAGTAAGGCACTACATTACTTCTGTGGGAATATTTGAAAGGTCTGTAAATACTGTACATAACCTTTCTGTTGACTCTTGTGCCTTTGAGAAGAATCAATTTGTCAAGTTTGAGTATGCACTTTTGCTTCCAGTTATGAGCGCACAAGGTGTCACTCCTGTTAGCAGCATCACTGTGTATTTCCTCTGGAGTTCTCATCAAAATACATTTAGTGAATCCAAGTCTGTCGTGATTTATGTTCAGCGATTTCCTTGGAGCTTAACTGTAGATTTGTTTCAAATCATTCATCTTTGCCAATGTGACTGTTTTGAAGGAAAAGGCTACATTGCTTTAAAACATTTCACATCAAGGCCAAGAAACTTACTGAAGATCAGATGATCTTCTGTTATTAACCATAGATTTGGTCATTGAAATAAACAAAAAAAATAACCCTGCCATTTACAAAAATGCAGAGTCAAAGACCCACAGCTTCCTTCAAATGGTAGGCATTGATTTTCCACTGGTTTGAATAGACTAGATAGTAATCTTTAGAATAAAGGGCAGATCTTGCTTTTGAAAATTACTCGCTCCGTATACT
Source organism: Podargus strigoides (assembly GCA_028020825.1). Classification (NCBI taxonomy): domain Eukaryota; kingdom Metazoa; phylum Chordata; class Aves; order Caprimulgiformes; family Podargidae; genus Podargus; species Podargus strigoides. Next base: position 13,220,346 of record CM051631.1, read on the forward strand.
GAGGAATAAGTGTCGTGTCAAGGAGTTAGGAGAACAGGACAGAAAACAGAAGTTTTTGTGGTTGGTGCAACTTGCAGTTAGAGCCAGTGTTTCCTGCCTCTTCTCTCTTTTGGTGGAGTTCAACTTGTCGTCTCTTTCACAACAAACTGGTCTGAGCAGGACTGATTCTGGGGCAGTTGTATGAGACAAACTTAGGCCAGTACACACACTATGATCTAGTTTATTTAATAAGCTGATTAGTGTTTACTTAATTGGATAACTAAGAAGGTAATAGTACAGAAAGCTGAAGAGCCTTAGTAGTGGAGTCTGACAAGAACACTAGAAAAGAAGATCACTACTAAGGGGAATTGGGTCTCATTTAAAAATGAAATTATACAAATCCATTGAGTTTCCTTGAATTAATTCCTAAGTGACCACATGCAAATTTGTGAAACATCATCAAGATCCATCACTGTCATATTGAATTGAGTTAATTCTCTGAAGATCCATGCACAGAGCTTTTCAAGAGCTCTGTTCTCAAATAATTCAACATAGAAAAGCAGGGGAAGACCAAGAAACAGCGCCCAAAGTCAAACCAGTGACTATGGTGTGATACACCAAGCTCAGGCATTCTGAGTCTCACCGCAGCAGCAGTGAGTTCACCACAGACTGCAAAAAGCAGGCTAAAAGCAGGTTAAAGTAGACCTTTTTTTTTGTCCCCCTCTGCAGGACTGAGAGCTCTTAGTATCTGAACTGGTTAGTTTAAAAGAAACCTGAATTTCTGTACAAAGCCCTCTGTGATTTGTTTTGACTGCACAGTAGACACCCTCAGAATGACTTCACACATCTCTCTTATCAAATCGTCTAATACTACAGGAATACAATGTGCTTTGTGACTTGAAAAGAGTATTGTGTGTTAAAAGGCATTTTTTTCCCTTTGAAAAATGCTACCACAAAGCACCACTTCCAGTCTTATTCTTAGAGTGACCTTATGTCACTTGTTGTCAAGTTCTGATGCCTTTAGAGGTACATGGCATAATCATTTTTCCTTGAAAGGGTGGAAGATTCATCGAATTTCTGGCAGCTTCTGTGCAAGGCCATTATTCCTTTTGTTCAGGATAGCACTTTATCATTGTAGGCTCTGCTTAGCAAACTCATAACCCACTCTTGCTGTAATTGGAAAAGTCTATATAATGTGATTTTCATACGAAATTACAAATTTAAACACTGATAGCATCGAAAGCTGCCTGAGAGCCTGGTTTATTTTTTGCAGTTGAGGTGGCTAACTTTCAGGCTTACAGGCTAGGGTTTTTAGATTGGGATCAGAAATAACATTGTTCCCTGTGACACCAGTGATGCATCCAAGTTAAAATAGTGAATTTATTCAATATGTACTTCTTTTACAGGAAAAAGAATTGACTGTACTTTATTCTGTTTTTCACTGTGGAAAAATTGTTCCTGTAGAAGTTACAAGAACATAAAATAAGGGATCTTGTAATGAAAGTTGTGTTCTAATATTGTGTAGTTATGAAGAACGCTGTGATAGTGGCATTGAATGATCCATCTGTAACAGTTATGGCAGTGCTGTACTTCAGTGTCATGGTCATATTTGAGAATGCTGTGGAGCTGTTACCACCTAGTGCCAGAAACTTTTTAAGAGAGATGTTTTAATTCAGAGTATATTGGTATAATAGAGTAGGCTGGCCAGCTTGAAACTGCTCTGTTGTTTTCAAGGGAGTGCACTGCACTAAGCTTTTTTTTTTTTTATTTTGAGGTGAATATGTTCATACGTACAATATATTTGCTGCTTAGAAGTTGAATCATAAAGGCAGTGGGAAATCTGGTAGATTGAATGGCTTTTTTTCCTTAAAAAAACCCCACAAACGCGTATGTCCTTACTGTATAATATCAGAATTTCAACCCTGTCACTGTAAAACACTGAATAAGTGTTTCCAGCCTGAAAAATCTTTTAAAATGTCAATAAATTATCTATATTTACAAGGTTGAATACTTAACTGAAACTGAAAGGGAGAAAAGCACCTAACATATATTTAAGCAAAGAAAAACCACTATTCTAATCTATAGGAAAATAATTCACTGAAATCTTTCAGAATGTATGAAAAGGACAATGTTGTATTATTAGGAAAACTTGCAATTAGGATTCAGGTAGGCTGTTAAATTGGCTTATTGAATTCAATCTGCACACTGAAGGTTTGGAGGAAAAAATCGTGTCAACTAGTTATGACCACTGTTGCTGTGACAACACGATTCAGAACAGTCTGATTAAACCGAAACAGCCTCTCCCCAAATATCCACTAAAACCAACAAAAGAACATTCTGCTGGTCCTACTAAACCCAAATAACCAGACAATAAGAATGTGATGGCATGCCAGTTAATGAAAATGAATCATGTAAGTATTGAAATGGTGCCTGCTGCTGTTGTCAAGAAAAGTATTAAAAGCAGAAATGGATAACTAAAAGGCTGTGTTGCTGAGGATTTGCTAATTTAGATAAACTGTTAAGTGTAACATTCAGTATGTGTTTTATTAAATTTTATTGAGGAATGTGACCTACTGTTCCATAACACATGGGTGTCTTGCAAAGCAAACATTAGATCCCTGCAGACAAGCCCTGTGCTTCTTAACTATGGCTTGTGTAGAGCTCTGTTCCAGGCTGAGCACTTCTGAAAAATCTGTTGGCTATTTGAGTGTCTAAATGGAAATGGACCTCTGTGTCTTGCCCATAGCTGCTATATGAATTATTGTTATCTGTGTTCTTCATATAAGATTTTATCTCACCTTTGTAGACCAAACTAGCTAATTTATCTGTTGTTTTGGAGGAGTTACCTCTCGATTTTTAGCTTTGTAGATGTAGCTGTGTATGGTATTCCTAGTGTATAACTGTTATATCCAACAGCAGGATCACAAGTCACAGCATGGTAACAATGGCAGGCAAGGGTTGCTATTTTCTTTAAATTAGTTTTGTCTCCTTAAGCCAAATTACAGTGGGAATCTACAAGTTGTGAGGCTGAGGGCAAAGATGGACAATTATTCTAATTTGAATTGAATGAATTTGCTGATTGGGGAGGTTCTGGTTGTTGAAAGAAGAGGCAAAAGGGAGAGAAAGAAAAGGCTAAATTTTATACCTGCTACTTAAAATATGTCTACTGAGCTGTAATTCAACTAAGCAGCAGCAAGTAACTTTAATTAAACTCTAATTAGGCCCATGAGTTTTAGCTGAGAGAGGATTTAGTTTCTTAAAAATAATAAAAAAAATCCCTCCACCACCAAAGACTGTTCTTCCAGACTCTCCTAGCCTTAATTGCAGTCCCAAACACCTCAAGCAATTTTCTGGGCCAATTAAATCAGGGCAGGGGCTAGATTAACACATTGCAGTGCCTTACATTTGGTATACTTGCTTGCTAGAGTTAAATGGTTCAAAAAGCGAGGAACAGCCTGGCATCCAGACCTAGATCTTGCAGCTGGCATTGCTGTGCAATTACTGTGGCCACTTCCGATCTTTATGGGTAATATTTCTTCCACTGATGCCTAAGGAGACTTAAAAAGTAGGAGGAACAACAAGAGCAAATAAAGAGAACAAAAGGTAAGGGGGGAAAAATTGAGCCCTTCTTATTAATAGGGTTTTTACACACTGAGAACACATTCCACTGAAGCAGGAGTTCTTCCTTCTGTGCTCTAACTCACACATTGTTTATATTGCATATATAAAGGAACAAAGTTTTGAAATGACAGTTTTTAAGATACATCGACCTTAGTGCTACTTTGCAGGATGATTCTCTGTATAGGAGTAGACATCAAAATTTAACACAAGGCAATATTTTCCCTGTGGTTTTAGAAGTATTTATACAGCCAAAAAGACGGTGAAATTTGGCAATGCTTTTCCCAGTGCACCTACAAACATTCAGGGTCTCTAGACAGGTCTCTTTTCTGAGACCTATGTCTGCCAAATATGTGATTTATTTAACACATTTGTTTATTTTCTAAAGTGTTAATTAAGAAGGGCCACAGAAATAAGCTAAATATGCTGTTTATGTGAGCTGCTCCATGTCATTTGTTCCATACAGTCTTAAAAAATATTGTTATACTGCCTGATTCTCCATTGACCTTAGATTACTTCTTATTTGCTGCTGCATTTATATTTCATGCAAAGGAAATCGAACCAAAGAAGTTTCATGCAGTAAATATAAAGGAAGAGGACACAGTGACCTCAGGCACTGGTGACAGATGAGAAACCAGTCAGAAAATTTGAATGGAAATTATCTTTGAAATTGGAGAGCATCTTCCACAGCAGTAGAGTGAAATGGAGGTCACAGGAATACACAAGGTATATTTTAAGTTCATGTGGGCGAGGAAACTTGCCAGCTCTAAAGTACGTTTAGGTCACTTAAGAACCATGATGGGCACAAGCCCCGTTTTTTCCATCCAAGTTGCATGCATATAGGGTCTAAGGGCCTGTACAAACTTCTAGGCACCTTCATTTCTGCTACAGTGTAATTGTAGGAATCTTAGACTTTGACAGCTTAGCATCCAGCTTATACACGTGTCTGGTGGGGATTCACAGAATGGATGTTTCCCTGCATACTGCTTCACTGAGGAAATATCACCCAGCATGTGTGCTCAGAAATAACCCCAACAGTCATCTAGGAGTACTCAAAATTTTAAATCCTTTCATCTTCCTGACTTAGAAGAAAGACTTCTTCATCTGCCCTGTTAATAGGATACTGTAACACTGGGTAAGGAGATATTCAGAACTAGTGTTCTGTAAAATCATCCTGAGTTTCTCTACTTAATTTAAAATAGCTTAAAATTATTTGGGAAGTAGGTAACTAAACACACTTGATGGTCTCAGACTCAGTCTTTGATGGCTTCAGCACTGTAAAGTCAGCATCTCACAAACATCATTGGATAAAGCTTCCAAAGTATGAATAAGTCAGGCCCATTCTAAAATGAGAGGACAAGTACATGATAAAATCACTGTTTCAAGTATTGCCCAGATATTAATTTATTCCCATGCTTCTTTTTGTCTTTGATTTGCATTCTCTACCATGAATGATCAGCCAGGAATACAAAGGCAGTCTGCCAATTATCCGTAAAAAGGCCATGTTCAGAGAGGTTGCGTACTAAAGCATTCACGGAGGCTCTGGGCTGTGGCAAGGTTGTCCCTGAAGTCCACAGCACACCATGTTGGGTCCAGGGAACCTGCTCTGGTACTACCTCCGCCACAGACAAAATGCACAATACAATGGGGGAAAGCATAAAAAACAAATGACAAGGCCGTTTTTTGGAAGAGGAACTCCATCTTTGCTGCTCTGTCCTGTCCACCAGTTGCTAGTTACAATGTCACGGATATAGAAGGTACTGCTGCCCCAGGGCTGACCAGCTGCAGGGACCAATTTTGGGTTTTTTCCATCTGCTGTTGTATCTATGTTATACCACAGCACTCTTAGCCTACTTTTCATTTCTTCTCATGATGACATCTCATTTTTTCTTGTAAACATCACTGCTTTTTGGAGATAGTTTCAAGATTTTTGGGTGCAAGCTTGATAATATTTTAAGTAATTTTTAAGACAGGACACTTTGTGATAATAAAAATGATTCTTTAGGATTTTAAAAGAATATGATTTTGTTTCCTTGTCTTAAAGTAGTGGTACTACTAAATGAAACTGAGGTAATTTAAAAGTAGAAATAACATGACTGATGACATTTGCAAAGATATGAAGCTGGCACTCCAATGTCATAATATTTTTAAAAATGCACGTCTGTTGAAGCATTAACTAGCAGAGGTGTAGCTGTCTTTGTAGTATTATTAATGCAAATTCCTTTTGAACTGCAGGAGTTATAAAGTTTGTGTCAGTAAATTGAACAATAATACATGAGAGATGTGAAACATGGACCAAGTCAGAGTAGTGTGACCCTTTTGGATAGCCTCAGATTTTATATGCTTGTTTTCTTACTTTCATTCTCATAAATAGATCTGGATTTCCTTGTCTGTTAATAAGCATTTAATTAAATTACATTTTCTTATCAAAGTTCATGGCAGTGAACTATAGCAACGTTAGAATGGCATTTAGAGAGAGAGAACAGCAGCCTTTCATGGCTGCCCCGATGTAAAGGAGTGTCAAATCTATCTGGTATTATCTCCATTTATTTTGCTCCAGTTATTTTCATCAGTAATTAAAAGCACAGACTGGTTGTAACAGGGTCTGCAATGGGTCTTACTGTGACTTCTGCTGGCTACTTTATTTCTTTGACCAGGAGAGCCACTGACTTCCTTGAAGAGGAGATGCTTTGGAATGATTCATCTGCAACTTGTGCCACAGAGCAAACGATACTGCTGAATACACGTGGGTGGCTTCATAATGTTGCCTTGCAGAAAGCAAGACAACACATCATAGTCCATCTGAGGGGTTTGGAAGGCTAACCATAGTTCTAGTTGCCTGTGATCACAGTTTTTTACAGCTTTAAAAGAAATTCGTGTTTATTTGAAATTTTCTTACTTAGAATGTGTGCCTTAGCCTTTTTTACATGAACTCATAATGACACTAGGTTAGTACATAAGCTGTTAAAGTATTGAACTGTGTTGGAACTGCACAATCAATTGATTTTATTCTGTTCAGCAGTGTCTCTACCAGATTCTATCTCAGTAAAAACTGTACTGATCTCATAATTGTTGAGCAGAACAGAACAAATCGTTTCCATTCTGGGACACCAATGAGAATGTATGTTCCACCTTCTCAACCTGAGAGGATGCAATCAACCTAGGGACTGCTACTAAGAGAACTCCCATGATGAAGTTTGTTAATATCCACAAAATAAATATTCTCAATATAAGGATGAAATGAAAAAAAATCCTGACCTTACTGCATCAGAGCCTGGATGCAATGTGTTTGCATTCTGCAATAATTCACTCTTTCCAACCTTCCCCCCCCCCGCCCCGTTCTTCTGCTGTCATAATACAACCATCAAAGAGTATGTAGAGATGTAACTGGGCAATCTGCTAAGCAGAAAAGGGAAGTATCTCCTGTGAGAGAGAAGCAGTAACAAAAATTGGAATTCGCTACTCTCTTGGCATTTCTCCATCAATGAAATTTGAACATTAAAGCTTAATTTGAGTCACTGTCATAAATGCTATATACTAAGTGCTTCTTTGCCAGGCTTGAGTTTTGTGTAAATTCCTGTGTAAGATGTGGATCTCTGGAGAATTACCATTAATATTTTAACTGTGTTAGGAGAAGGCGTTTTCCATTTTCCTAATATAAAGTTATTTTTATTTGGTATTTTAGTGCTTAAGGATTTGATACCTCTGACTGTTTTGAATTACAGGTGAACTTAAAGCTTAAGATGAGCTGCAACCAAGCTTTGCTTGATTAAGGGGGAGAAAAAAAAAATCATATCTCTTCTATAGTAAGTGCCCATTTCTATTTTTTTTCTGATTTGATATAAATAGTGGCATAAGTATTCCTGGCACCAGACTGATATTGTGTGTGGAATAAGGTCTGGAGCTCGTAGAAATTTCTATGAGCTTGTACTGGAAGAATTTCTAATTGAGAAAAAGCTTACTGTAGCAAATCTAGAGTTAGAAAGTAGTTCAGACCTGCATATCAGATGAGATGTGTGGACAATAGAAATTATTTATTTGAAATGGACTTGAAGAAACAGAATCTGTAAAGAAAAAAATTAAGTTTTTCTCAGACTTTTGGTACCATCCACACAAACCAAATTAGATTCATGCTCATGCTCTGCTCTGGCCTTGCAAAGTCCTTAGCAAATTCTTCAGAATATCCATCTGTGAGAAAGGCAAAGTGCAGCAATGGAAAACTGAGCATGATGGTGAAGTGCACAGAAGAATTGTTCCCATGAAATACTTGCTCAGAATCTGCTCTGCTCCATGACATTGCCTCTGCAGAAGGAGTTTGCCTTTTATATGCTTTTGCATCCTTTGTTGAATGTTAGGTGTCTGTACAATGCATCGGTGTGAGTCAATGCAGTCAGTCTGCTGAAATATGTAGCCGTAACTCCTCAGTCCAGCACAACCTTGTTGTATTCCCAGTTAATGGAAGACCTTATATTTCCAGTGGAATTAGACAATCATTTGGAAAGCTGATATAAGCAGAAAAATAGGGCTGTTTCATATGCCATTTTATTAAAGTCTTGAGCTTTAAATATAGATAACTGGGGTGATGCTCTGACTGAACAATTAGCATGTTTTTAGAAAAGTTGTAACTGTTCCCTGATGATTAAGTGTTTAGAGTTTGAGTTTTGAGAAAGATCTCATTGGCTATGTGTATGTGAAGAACTTAACAGCTCTGAAACTCTAGGAAGTGCCTTAATGTATCTGACATTTACACAGAAATGTCTGTCATTCACTTAGAGCTTGAATTCTTTCAGTTCTGACTTCCTGGGGATATTGGGTCATCGCTCAAAACCTGGCTGCTGGCATTTCGTATCCAGGCTTCTGGTTATTGGACATGCCTTTGCCATCTTTCCTTGACCTGCTTGACATCAAGTTCCATAACAAATCCTTAGTTCAGTACTTTTAAGTAGCACTTGGGAGAGATGGTTTAATTCTCTTTCAGTAGATAAATCCAACTAATTTTCAAGTGTTTCATGTGATTTTCACTGAAGTACTCACATTATACTCACTCCTTCTTAATGCTGTCTTCTCATTCAAAACAACCCGCTAAACACCTTGAGATTCTGCGAGGTGAATAATTCTAATCTCTGGTGACAATGTGAAAAGTTCCTGGTACTAAAAAATTAACATTAGGATCTGAAAATTCTGTACAGTGGTACATAAAATGTTACCATGTCCATTTAAACCTAAAACCAAAAATGCTTCAGAAGCTTATGTAGTCAGAGCCTGAGTGTTTTCTAGGGTCATTTAGCAGGCTAAATTTCAGAACTTGGCTCCCACTTGGCTTCTGATCTACCCACTAACCTGTGCTTCCTCCCTGAAGTTCATTACAGAGCTGATACCAGCGAGAAGTTTGTCAAAATCTGTACTTCGGCTGCTTGTCCCATCTTCACACGAGCAAAACTTCAAATATTAAGCAGCTACTCTTGAGAAGCAAACTGTGACATTAGAATGGCAAGAATATGCTAGTCCCCAGGAAAGGCTGTAGAAAATAAGCAGTGAATCTGTTTTGACAAGTGAAAAGTAGCATAAATGTTACAATCTTCACTGACAAAAACAGATCTTGGTCTAGGCAAGATTAAACTTCAAAGCCTGGTTGTTCTGTGTGCTGTGCCAAATTTTGCAACTTTTCTTCTGAGGTGAATTTAATTATGGAACAGAAATTAATGGAACATAATGTAGGCCAGCTAGATAGCTTAGGTTACGTGCAAGTTCATGATTTGAGGTGTAACCTCAAAAAATCAGTAAGTCACCTCGGGGAATGGGATAGTGACTTAGCATAGCACACATGCTGTGCTTTTAGCAGCCGATTTAGAGAGTAGAAAAATTCCAAACACATTGCTGTTTGTGTCCCCAGCTGCGAGTAATGCACATTTTGGGAAGGGAGTTTGACTTTACAGATTTTTTTTTTAAAAATAATGGTGCCCTGCAGTTTTATACCAGCTAGAGCTTTGGCCCAAACTGTTTGATCTGTCTTTCATGAGGCAAGCACAGGATTTCTGTGCCCGAGTGACTGCAGGAATGCTATGTAGGTTAGAACCCTTGGGCAGAGCTGCACTGGGAAGGTTCTAATGAGTGACAAGGTAAGCCCTTTAAAAATGCAACGACAAAAAAACCCAGCAGATCATTTGAATAGAGCTTACAAGAGGAAAATGTAGATATAGAACATGAAAAACTGTAACATAAGTAGTTCCATCCAAATGGATGTCTGTTGTTCTCAGCTGAGTTAATGGGCCTATGGGGGGGGGGGGGTAGGGGGTGTGTGTGTGTTTAAAAAAAGCAGCATGATATATTTGGTAAATATCAAATAATATGTAGGATGAGTTTCCTAAGTGTTAACAAGCTGAGTTCTGTTGTTTAAAAGAAAAAAATCCCTCAAATCCCAGAAGATATTTACAGCAAGAGTTTCAAAAATCTCGGTTTAAAAAGTAACCTGATTTTTATCAGTGCTAAATCATCAGTATCTCCTGTTACAGGCAGCTTGAAATGCCTGAGCTCTTCAAACACTGGAATCGTACAATTTAACATCAGGCTTCCTCTCTGTGAAAGGTCATAACCTCTTTGCTTAACATCCACACTAATTTTCTTCAGTTCAAAAAAAATGAGAAATTGTAATTAACAATAAACTCACTTCCTAACACAGATTCAGTGTTATGAACAGAATGTGTTCAGTTTGAAAGGGATATGAAACTGTTACTCTGTTGGCTTGCAGAGACTGAGAGCACTGTAGAGATGACACATTTGATTTCTGTAGGGAAGGGGAAAACTGACTGCTCTAACTAATGACATTCCCTGGTGGGCAGTGGTGCTGTACAGAAAATGGCAAGCCTGGTACCGGAGTAGAAAATGTATAGGCAATGAAGTTGAGCTAAAGAAAAAAGTGTCATGAAAAGTACCCCACTCACGTAGGTTTTAACTTGTTAGACTCTGAAACGTTCCAGGCAAGTAAGAAAGCTCATCTGAGTGACTGATGGTGCAAGAAGAAAGTTAAACAAATAAATGTACGGAGAGATGTTCCTTATATAAGCTCCTTGTAATACATTATTTCACTTTCTGCTGAAGCAGGTCTGAGCTGTGTAGATGTGGTTAAGTCAAAAGGGTCTGTTGTGCTCAGCACTTCTGCAAATTGCATCGCTCAGTGATGTGGCTGAGTATGAACTAATTGGTCCTTAAAGCACCTGGGTTTTTTAGGATTGTTATTCTGATTTGAACAGATGCTTTGTGTGTGTTAATCAAGCCAGTAAGAATGAGGACTTTTATTTTTTGTGCTGTGTTGGTCAAGCCTTAAAACTGTGTGGCTTTTGACACAATGGTAAAGGAGATGTGTTGATTCCTACAGTTGTCTGCCTGGAGCTCAGGTGTTATAATCCAGCTAATTATTTGAATTCAACAGATTTGGGAGTGAAATGATGCTTGTTTTTCAGAATGATTCAAATGAAGGACTGTGGAAAGAGTAAAATTTCAGTGCTTGCAACATGGACGTTATGTCATAAGAAAATAACTGAAATGGGCATTTGGAATAATTAATCTGTTATTTTAGTGCATGAGTGCTTGTGTGGTCACATAGAACTTGCCCTCCACACTGTGATACAAATCAGCGGAGAGACAGAGCATGGCTGAGAGTCAAATGTACTCAAACTCCCTCGGAAAATTGAAACAACTTTGAAATAAACTTTATGGCTGCAGTAGATGTTGCTTGCACATACCCTGCAGAAGGAGAGGCAAAGGTAAGGTTGACAGGTTGATCCCTGAGGTAGCATCTGCTTCTGCCTCTGTTATTACTGCTGAGCAAAAAGCTGGTTCTCTTTGCATCCTTCCCTTCCATTTTCCTTACTTGCTTTTCAATTGTCAGGGAAGATATCAGTGGACAGCAAATGAAGAAGCAGATGAGGAAATCTTTTATTGTTGCTGTACATCCTGTTGCTGGATTTGGGACTGAGGGATAGAATAATTCACTTTATGCAGTTAACTCCACAGATTGGGTCATTGAAGAGGTTTGGTTTTTATAAGTCCTTGAGGAATTTTCTGCCTGGTCTGAGATTCTCTCCGCATTTATTCACATGCCTTGTGTTTTCCTATTGTTTCTCTATTTTTTATTTGCACTGCTGTATATATTAAAAGACAAAGAGATTTGATTTTACTAATTTCTTTGTATCTATGTGTATACTGTACCAAACATAGAATAAAGAGTAACTAAAGTCTCTTTTTAGAGGATAACAGGGTGAAGCTTGACTCTGCTGTTAAACCTACACAAGTAGATGAGGAAAGACCTGATGATTAGGATGTCAAGTAACTGAATTGTTATTCCTTGGAAATCACCTGAAGTATTTTTAGATTATATTTTCTTCTGACAGAGCTGGAACTTTTTGATTTTGTTTCCTATTTTTTTATGTTGCCGGTGTATTTGCTTTCTATTCAGTGACAGAGTGAGGAAATGTCTGAAGTCTCTCCAAGTTGCTATTGACAGAAGATGAACATGAAAATGCATTTAAATTCAGCAACATCTCCTAGTTTGTCAGGAACCCTAGTTTTTATTTCTGTTTTTTACTAATGAGATGAGGAGGGCCATACTCCATTTTTACCATTTTCCAGGGTAATTTTGAGCAGAGCTTAATTGGTATTACTAGTGTGCTGTGGAATGAGTGAGCAGCCTGTGTATTGTTCATTCTTCTTTCCTTAGATCACCTGCAGGACTTTAGAGAGTCATTACACAGCTGCTCTCTCTATCAGGAATTATGAGAGCTACTCATCCTTCAAACACCAAGAGAATTCAGAAGATATTTAGGGAATGTTGGTGCTGTTCCTGATGCTGACTGTGACATGTTGGATGAGCTGAGGAAAGTCACTGCCCTTGTTTGACTTATTTAGATTACCAACCAGCACATGTTTTGATGCTTTTGTGGGCAACTGGTACCTTTACAGCAAGTATTATACTAAACTGATATAGATAATACATGTCACCGAAAGTAGCTGTTGCCAGGGCACTTGTCCTTCAGCAGTAGAGATGCTGTTCATATGGACCCAAAACTATTCTGGAGGTCTTAGAACTGGATAGACACAGAGCTCATAAATTATTACATTATAGGCATACAACCAGATCTATAAAAAGAACTATTTCTTGTTATATGTTGGCCTCACACCAAATGAAAACCCTGCTCTGACTTGCTGTCCTGGTTTCCCAGGAACAGAACCACAGCCCAGCCATGGCAGACAGGCCATGGGTAGACCTAAATCAGCTGGGAGATTCAACCAAGGCAGCTGCCCCAACCTGACTCACAGGTGTATCCCATACCACTTAAATTAAGCTCATAATAAAAGGAGGGAGTTCACTGAGGGTGTAGTTTCTCTTCCTGGGGCTTGTCCCTCTTGGCCTTCTGCTCCTGATGCTGACCTTGAGGACCAGGCTGAGTACGTCCTTGTATATTTTATATTGGTGATTGCATTAGTTTTGTTATTTCATTAAATCTGTTTCTACTTCAGCTCGTGGGCCTTCTCCCATTTTTTCCCCCAATTCTTCTTCTCAGCTGGGGAGAGTGCATCGAGTGGTAGAACAACTGCTACAGTTTAGCCCTGGATACAGGCTAAATGTAAACACTTGCAAATCTTAGGAAATGCTTCAGTCCTAAGAAAGAACTTAAAACAATACAGTGAGCATCAAAGTAACTGGTAGAGGAAGAGTTTTAAAATAGATATAAATTAATTGAATTAAAGATTTAAAATCTATTCCAGAAGAGATTTAAAATAGATTTAGCTGTCCCATTTTGGATGAATTGGCAATATGAAGGAGAAAACTTTCTTAGGAGATAGTAGTGAGAACATGTGCTCTGGGAGGTAAAGTTTTAAGAGGCTGCTGATTGCGGCTACTGATGTGGATGGCGGTATTGTCCCCTTCTGTGTATCTTCTGTGTATGGTACCTCTGGAGAATATGGACCTGAGGATCAGGGGAAAAAAATGTGCTGTCCGCATCTATATGTGGTTTTGTGAATTCTTACTATGGATTTAGAGTCATTCTAGTCCCTTTGTTTTTCTTTTTAGCGGTCACTACATAGACACTATACTAAAAGTTGGGGGGGGGGGGGGGGGGGGGGTGTTCTCTACAGATACGTAATGAATTCTGGTAACATAATTTTTTGCACCATTGAAACTAATAGCTTTTCATTAGCATTTCCACTGATGTCAGCTTTTTAGTGTCATATAATTTTATTTACTTTTTCACTGTACAAACACACCCTGAGTTTCTCTGTGCCATCTGCTGCAGTAGTGTGAGTTGGAGGATTGATGGTGCGATTGCACACTCAGAATCTGCTGTTGTTAGAGAAGGAATGTTAGGCTCTGCAGCTGTGGGCTCCCAGTGTAACACAAATATCAGGAGTGGCAAAGAAGGCAAATCAGAGAGTCATCATGGCATATTCCATGGTTTTTTAGATACAAAAGAGCAATCTGAATTTCCCAATTAAGCTGTCACGCATGCTTTGTGCTACATAACTCTTCCTGTTGACTGAGTGCACCAGATTGCATGCCCCGACAAGCACTGTGCAACCTGACATTCAGAAGTTGTGGTGGAATTAAATGAGCAATTTCCACTTTCCATGCTGGGTAGGTGGATATAAATAGAAAGAAAATGCACTTAGGAAAGTATTTTTTTATAAGTGGTTCCAATGACTGTTATATAAAGGTCAATTCCATGAAATCTGGTTAAATCTGTAATAGGAACTGTGGAAATCTAAGTAGATATTTCAAAAACTGACCACTTTCTTCTGTCTGTCTACAGCTGGAAAGTCTCTGCATAACCCAGCGATTTTACACGCTGTAAAAAGGAGGCAGTTCTTTTTACCTTGGTGTCTAATGTACCTCTGGAAACAGGGCATCTTTTTTCTGCCTCTATATTTAACGATAGCAAAGGATGCAAAATTTAATTAGAAGTAATTGTCTTATATACTTGAAACACATGAATTCATTTCTATAGTTAGATCTTTAAAAGTCTAACTTCTGTGTCTTCAATCAGGAAAACTGAGGAGACTCCTTAGAAGTCACTGTCCAAAAGCCCCATGTCAAAGATAAAAGAAGTAATTTAAAAACTTGTCTTTCATGCCATCCCCATATCATCTGACATCAGTTAAGCTGTTGATGTGATGACACCACTTTCTTCCATTCTGATCAATACAGTCACATAACTTCCTTAGAATAGTTTCTTTATAGCTGTCCCTTTTCTTTCTTCAGCAGAGGTTGAAAACACAGATCTAGTCATTTGCAGCGCATGTAACACAAGGTCCTGCTCTAAGGTTAGTGCTTTGAGGCTACATAGTAAGCAATGGAGTGGATTTCTGAACCAATATAAAGGCATTAAAGGAAGCCTTGGCTTCTCCTGGATGGAATGCTTTGTTAGGTGTCTAACAGGAGGTTATGTGCATTCCTGCTCTGCAGTTTGCTTTTTGTGAAGGTAAATCAGTGTGGTTTTGTTAAATTTTTTCTATTGGCAGTTTAGATAAGCAGCGTGAGGCTGTAAATAGTTTGGGGACAAAACTTTCCTATCTTATGTAACTGAAGAGCATTCAGCACCTATGGTCTTGAATAACACTGCAATAAATATGACATACAAATGCATTACCACTGAAGATCCAGCTGAGACTAGGAGTATTAGGTACAGACATGTTTGCAGTCTTTCTCCTCCTTATTCACATGACAGAAGCTAATTTTAAAGAAAAAAAGCCAATTTATAGAATTCCAAGAGAATAAATAAAGTGAAAATGGTAGTACTATTTTATGGTAATACTAAGTATTATCAAATAGTAAGTCTTAGCTGGAATATATCTCAGTAAAAGTTGTTTTCAAAAGTGCAATAAAATTTTAATATCCTCTGAAATGTTATCCAACTAAGGAAGACATTTATGCATAAAGCTATGCCAATTTGCCTCGTCAAGATGGGGCTTTTCATGACACCAAATGTGAACTAATTCTCTTTTCGCTTACCTTGTGAATAGCTTTATCCCAGTACCACTGAAGTCAATGACAGAGCTGACGTTAAATTATTCTCAAAATATAGCATGGAACTAATGGTAAAATGGCCATGAGATGGCAACTCCAGCTGGCAGCATTTTCAAAGGACACTTCAGGTGGAAGTTGGATAGATTCAAAGCTGAAGTGCAGTTGAAGGCAGGAAGTTCTCAACCATCAGACTGGACTTGCAGAAACAGAAAAATTTACTGTAAGAAATGAGAAAACTGACATAAGTTTGTATTAGTGCTATTACATTTAATTGGTGGAGTGTAGCAGAACTACGGAGTTATGAGCTGGTAAAGAGGTTTATGGAAACCAATTAAAGTATAAACATTAAGAATGGCTGCACTGAGTGGCTGAGAACAATTGCTAGGCATTTCCTGAGGTTGTGTTCTTTCATGGAGATGTTTTAATTGCTAAGGGTAGTATTCTGAAAAACAAGTAGCTTTTTTTTTATTACTTTCTGTTATTTCTGTAGCTAGCTACTTACCAC
This sequence comes from Podargus strigoides, assembly GCA_028020825.1. Classification (NCBI taxonomy): domain Eukaryota; kingdom Metazoa; phylum Chordata; class Aves; order Caprimulgiformes; family Podargidae; genus Podargus; species Podargus strigoides. The sequence goes on from CM051631.1 coordinate 13,236,470, forward strand.
TCTGGATTGTGAATAGTTTATTTCTGCTGATTTGTTTGTGTTTCTTTAATTAGCAGTTATTTGGGGTTATTTTATTTCTCTCTGTATATTCCTTCCGTGGGAAAGACGGATGTTCACTTATCACCAGAAATTTACCTGTCTTACTGTGGAAGGCTCTTAAAGAAATAATATCATCCACAGGAGATGCTTGTGTAGTAGTTCTGAACTGATCTGCTCCTAGATGCTAGATATAAGCAGCTGAAGAGAAGGCAAAGGTAGTAATTGGATTAGTATCTAGCAACAAGCATGAGAAGAATAACTGTAGCTGAGAAGTGTCATATCAAATGGGTCTCTCCTGTGGGATTTAAATATTTTTGTATCTGGACCTTTGTCTATCCTCATACTTCAGCTCCCCACTTATAATTGGGAATAATAGGAATGTTCCTCTTCACAAGCATGTAGCTTGATCTCAGTAGCATATAAGGAGGACAAGTATTTCAAAGATGGAGGAACTCATTCATATGACCCTCCTTATCATAATATCTAGCTAGAGTGTGTAAGTATTGTCAAAATTACTTTTCATGCATGAAGATCCCCAAGAAGCAGCTCCTACGCAGCACTTAGAAAAAGAATGCTGAGTTCCTAGACTGCAAAATAGAAAGGTGGGGGAGATGCACAATAAATATGTTTAACTGATATAGAGTTCAGGGAAACGTGTAAAACTGAAGATAAGAGCTACACACAGCCTCTTCAAATTAAAAATGGTACATTTTTCCTCCCTAAAAAATAATACTGAACAAAGAACTAGGCAAATCTGGCAAAGTTGCTGTAGGACTATGTGTGCTCATTAGTTTCTGTGTAGTTATGTCTTCCTGTGATTTTGTTTTGTACGTGCCACTTTTGAATTTGACCCCATGATCCTCGTGCTTCTGTGTGAGTGATAGAAAGAGTTCCTGATCCTGCTGCTCCAGATCTGTTGGCATTTTCATTCTTTTTTCAAGTTTCTCCCCATTCAGGTCTCTCTTCAGGTAAACAAGTCTTTTGCAGTCTCCCTGTGCATGAGAATTTTCCCATGCCCTTAATCAGACTTAACTAAGTCCTTAAGTGTCTCATTATATTTGGTCAGATTTTGTAATAGTCATTTGCATCACCTAGATGACAGAGTGGTCATAATCTGGGTGAAAATTCCCTGTGGCATAGAGAAACTAATGGCTGGACAGAGTTTGACAGCATTGAGTTTCCCCCTTCTCTCCAGCATAGTTGATTTGTTGGAGGGGAATGACAGAATTTGGGAGGGTGTGGATGAGATCAGCAGTGCTACATCAGTCCAAAGCTGGGAAAGAGTATGGCCCAGTGGGTTTCAGCCATCTATAAGATGCAGTGTTGTAAGAGTACCTCAGTGGTTGTGTTTATTTATGCAATATGAATGCAGTAAAATTTGACCACAGAAGTTTGGATAATAATTTGTGTTTCGAATGGGTGAAATATTTAACTGTCACACTCTGCGGATCCCGATGGCTGTGCTATTTAAGGCAAGTTCTGTTTTTATCAATAGATCATTTGTGACATATGACAAAAAAGAAAGAGAGCCTGAGGCAAAACAGATTTTAGCTAGGTCTGAATTAGATTTTATAGGTCAGCTATTCTCAGTTAATTCAATGCCATCTGATTGCTAGAAAGGTACTTAATGAGGCTTAATTAGAAGGGATGTCTTTTATTGTCATTTAATGCAGTTGCATTTATATGAGCTCAAGGATTGACAGTAGGTTTTTCTGTTTGTGATTCTTGGTTTTCAAGCTAACAAAGGCCAAAAAATGATCCCATAGGCTCCCAAGTATCCTGTCTGATGCTTGTAGTGTAGGCAGCATAACAATAAACTTTAGAGAATGTATAACCACTGCACAGAAAGTATTGACTTTACCACCAAACTTTTTGTCAAGATGTTTCCTGTTTGTCATAACAGGTTTGCCTCTTATGTATGTTGTACAGTAGTTCCTAAATATGTCATGAATATAAAAGAAGACAAGTATTTTAAAAAATAAGTAAACCAAGAAGTAATCTTTACAGCAAAATCACAGCATTTTAAATAATATTTCAAGTATTTAAGAGAGAAATTAATCCTTGAGTATTTGGGAAATAGTTTTTTAGGACAAAGGCAATACCATCAAATGCAAAACATTTCAGAATTATCTTGTTCTTGAAAAAACTCCAGCATTTTCAGTGGTTGTTTGAAAAGAAAATGTGTTTTAAATTTACAAAATGTTTTCTAATGACCAGCCAAATAGAACAAGTTTTGTGATCAGACTCCTAAGAGACTGCTGCATTATTTTCTCTGAGATACAGCCAGTTCTGAACACGAACACTTTGTGGTCTTTTAAGTGAAGCATAAATGGTGTATACATATAACTAACCACTGCATAAGCCTCAAATTACCCAGTACACAAATGTGGTTTTGCTGAACTGATATTGGAAATACTAAGGGCAGCCAGACTTGACTGTCAAAGGGAAAAAAAGGAAAAGATGTTGACATGACAATAAATGAACTGGGTTTGAATTATAGTAAATGTATCTTCATCAGACTCCCAGATGTGCTTCTCTCACAGTTGAATGCTACTAAATTCTATACAAAAACGCCCTTCTTAAATTAAAATTAAATGCTAATTTAACACATCTAAAGGCATTATCACATTTTGTGCTGAATTGTGTTTTTTAATGACTTCAAATCACATGTGATGTATTAATTGTAAATTTCTGCTGCAGTTGTTCTGGAGAATGTTACATTTATTTATTTAATTATATCCTGTTCCTTGTCAGCCTTTTACAACAAGCAATGAAGTCACAAGTCAGTGAAGCACAAACTGAAGGTATACACAAGGAAGTGGTTCACAAAAAAATACATAGAAATCTAATGACAAAATGAAGGAGAAATAAGATTGTAATGAAGAAGATGCAATTAAAATTTATAGGAGGAATTTCAAGTTACACTTTTAGCCATCAAAATCCTGCCAGCTGAAATGGTAGATGAGTCCTGGTATACTCATAGATTGTTTGGAAGAAAAGGTGTCATTCTTCTTTAATGAAATTAGGATAAACTTCTTTTCAATACAACATGCTGCTTGAGCAACTAACCTTTAACTAATGCGCTAATGCCACTTCCAATTGATGTACCTATTTAAAATGAACAATGCTAGTGACAGAATACTGAAAATAATTAAGCTGAACTTGTCAAAATTAATAGAAGAGATGGCATCTTCATCTTAGCCAGCAAAGGTTATTAAATCAAATGTTTTTCATAAGCAGACCTTGTATTGTTTGTGTGAGGTTTAGAAAAGATGTACACTTCATATTCTTGTCTTACAAAAGCTGCACTGAGCTAAGGGATCTGAGTAGATCCCAGCTGGGTTGAGGCTCCTTCGGGAAACTCATCATCTTTAATTCTTTCCTTTCTCTGGTGTTGCTACTAAAAGGTGCCCTCGGGAAGTTAATCGGCCTCCTTGAGATGTTCGCCAGTAGGGCACATTGCTAAGCAGGTCTGACCTTTCAAGTGTTGACAGACCTTGTAGGTATACCCTCAGATTTGTTCATGTGAAAGGATACCCCATGAAAAATACCTGTTCACAAGGAAGATGAAAGAACATAATGTAATACGTAACATACTATTCCACAAGCAACAGAGCTAAGTCAATTTAGTTTCCTGTAGATTTTTATCCTGTGTTCTTATATCCAGGTTCACAGTGAGTGACCTCTGTGAACTGATGCATTATCATAGTACCATTTCCATCCCTTAAATCCCTCCGTACTTGACATCGTCTGCCTCACACTTGCTCTGGATCTCTCTTATGGACATTCTCATGTTCTTCTATAAAATATGATCACCTGTGCAATTTGGTAAATAAACCAGACTTCCTGGATGGTGCCTGCTAGCAGCATCTTCTCTCCAGCATTTGTGATTGGAGGAGACAAACTGCCATTGTAATCATGGTAGTTTTTAAAACAAAAAGCTGAAGTCATTATGCTGACATCCTAACCAAACAAAAAGATTACAGCCTATAGTTTAAGGATAAACTGGCTTGCTGTATTTTGCTGAGTGTTTGCATAATGTGTCTGGACTTAGTCAATAACTTGCCTATGCTTAGGTAAAACAATTTAGACTTACTATGTCTCTCCCATCTACTGAATTAAAGAAAAGATGCTAATCAACATATATTGAGATCTTCCTGTTTTCCATGTGTTCTGGCTAAGTCTTCATGGTATTAAAAGTAAATCTTTGGAGTGTATTTCCGGAGTGATAGTACATTGCTGTTATTTTTGGAACTGTATTTGATGGTGTATAATTACTACTGTAAGCTCTGAGGTATCAGAAGTCTTCATTAATCAAAATATTTTGCTCTTCTAGTTATGACTCTTCCTTCCCTTGTTCCACTGACTTCCACTTGCTTTCTTATTTTGTTTGAATCACTGGCCCAGAGCAGCTATAAAGTGTAGACATTTATGGCAGAAACAAAGAACAGCAAATTCCACGCTGGGCAATGTAGGCAGTCGTTTGTTTGTTTGCATGCTGAGAAACCCGCCAAAAGTATCAGAACTTCTCTCTGGTGAATAATGTAATAAATTAGATTTCATCACCGTGTAATCATAGATCCATGAGAATTGGATATAAAAATCTTTCTTCAAATATTTCTCAATGGAGCCCATCGTGCTGTACACACTGACTCTGTTTGAAAACGTACTTGCTTATTAGATGGATGTGTTTGCCTTTCAAAAATACCTGGTCTTTTTTACCTCAAAAGCTGCATGGAAGCTTTGCTTGTTACTAGCTAATAAAAATGTATAAAGAAAAGATGACTGTAAAAGTAGGGCATATTTGTAAGCATCTGCTACATTTATATTTTCTAAATGTGTCCGTTTGAGTAGGCAGATCCACAATTTAGCTAAAATAAAACAAGACCAAAAAAGACTTTACAAATATTCTGATTTTATTTTGAAAATTTCACATTTTTAATACACCAAAATGTAAATAAATAAATGAGGAGGACTGGAAATGTTCAAGAAGGGGCAATGAAGCTGATATGGTCTGGGAACCTGAAAGCTACTTCTGTTATGTTTACTGACATGCTTTCACCTTTAAGTACATAAACCAGCTGATGGAGGGCCAGATACACTGGGATGCAATCAGCTGGTTAAAGTATGTCAGCTTGACATTGCTGAAGAGCATAGTAAAGCCACAACAAATGTGGCCTCTGGCTTATGGGCTGATTTTCTGAAGTATTAGTTCTTCAAGAGCTATGTCAAAATTGTTAGTAGAGTTTGAAAATGCTAAACAAAGAAAGGTATCTGGTGGATCCACTGATGTCTACCCTTTGGCATGGAAGATTTAAGGTATCCTAAATGAGATTGTAAGGTGATAATCTTTAAGTGTTTTTTTAATATATGATATTTGGTACCTATTGCATTTTGGTAATAATGATGAGCTGGAAGGAAGGCATGGAAATGGGTAGAATGAAGGGAAGTGGCTGTAGACACCCTGTCAAAGAAAATGCTTTGCTTGACAGAAAGCTCCCATATTGTACCCATTTCTTTTGTGGCATTAGCATCCTGTTTACAGCTCATGGATCTGTGGACACTAAAGTTTCTTTGGTGGGTTCCTTCTGATATCTTTCAGAAAGTGGGTGGGGGTTTTTTGGTCCTTTTTTTGGCAGCGGGGAGGGGGGAGTGTTAACTTCTGAATGTAGACAGCATGCTAAGTCTCAGTCCTGTTTTATTGTATTAAATATAGCTTGTTAGTATTATTTCCCTTTTTTTTTTTTAAAAAAAAAGAGCAATAACTGCAGCTTTGTGCAAGAGGCTTTTTGCTTCTAATAGTCTCTTTTATTCTATAGTTTAAAAGCAATGATTTTTTCCCCCTTCCTTTAACATAGTCTTGAAATTTTGTTACACACTTATTGTGAGCTTCAAATAATGATGTCTTTTAATAGTCTCCCTATCATGGATAAGCGTTTTTACCCTTTTAGCTGCTCCTTTTTGTTTGCTTTCAGAAAGCTGCTTCTTTTTCATATAATCCTCTCCTTGGAATTGAGAATTACTGTGGTTAATTTGTGTGGCTGCTTCACACCTCCAAAGGCACTGAAGTCAATTTTGAATTGAAGAGTTGTTCTTATTTAGGAAGTGGGTTTCAGTAATTGTAGTATGTGTTGAGTTCAAGGCTTTACTAAGGGAGAGATGAAAAACTGTTTCTGCATTTCTGGATTCTTCTTTTTATCAACTAATAATTTAAGGCATTTTGCTTTTCTGTCTCTTTGTCTTTCATCTTAACATGGGTGTAAGAAAGACATTGTGGAAAGTATTGTGTAGGGATGTTGCAATTTTTTAGACAGTTTTACTTTTAAAAATTATTATTACCTTATCTGAACTCTGCATTCAAAGCATGAAGAGGGAGGAAAATAATTCTGCCTGAACCTTCAACCATTTACCTATCATTGTTTCCCTAAAAGGTAACTATACAAGGTGCTATAAGATGCCTCAAATTTTGCCTCAAGTCCTTCATTGCAGTACAGTAAAGAATATGCAGAAAGAATCTTACTTTCATCCAAGATATACAAATTGCTAATAACATTGAAAATCCTTGTTTTCCTCAAAAAATAATCCAGGAATTTCCTTTAAAATTAAGAACCTAATATTTTATGTGATTAGAAATAGCTTTGAGAACATTTATCTCATCATATTTAAATATTCAAGTCCATTATGTATTTTGAGCAAGTTTTGAGGAGATTAATTAGGGAAAAAATGTGTTGTTATTAACAGTAATTTGCAGAACTTTTGTTGAAGATTCAATTCCTGTTAGACTAGATGTCTTACAAGTACGTGATAAATATAGTAACAGCCATACATTGAGAAAGTGTAAAATCTCAGACTTGCCTTAGTGAGAAGCTGCATTGTTGTTAGCTTCTTATCTTCCAATATTTATTAAGGTTGTTATGCTGACACAGGCAACTTTGATGACACTATTTTCTTTTTTAGTACATTTTCAGTTGAGATTGGGAAAAAAAAAAAGAGAACAGAAAACCCTCTTGTGCTCTTAGTATTCAATTCATACATTCTGTACTCTTTCTGAAGTGTCCTTGGTTTAACACTAAACATTCAGAAGAAAGCTGAATCTGTTTTTCAGAAATGGGGATGTGCATTTGATATCGGTGCATAACACCTTTGGTTAGAAATATGAGTTTTATTTTTTCAGTTCTTTCAAGCATGTGGACTGTGCTGCACCAGAGTTTTCAGCAAGAGGAATAGCTTGGCTTAACCTCATGAGCAGCTGAGCTGAGGGAACTGGACCTGTTTAGCTTGGAGAAGAGGAGGCTGAGGGGAGGATCTCATTAATGCTTCTAAGTATCTCAAGGGCAGGTGTCAGGAAGATGGGACCAGACTCTTCTTGGTGGTGTCCAGTGACAGGACAAGGGGCAATGGGCACAAACTGGAACACAGGAGGTTCAATCTTAACATAAGGAAACACTTCTTTCCTGTGAGGGTGACAGAGCACTGGCACAGGCTGCCCAGAGATGTTGTGGAGTCGCTGTCTCTGGAGACATTTAAAACCCATCTGGACATGTTCTTGTGTGATCTACTCTAACATCCTGCTCTAGCAGGGGGGTTGGACTAGATGATCTTTGGAGGTCCCTTCCAACCCCTTCCATTCTGTGATTCTGTGTTGTTTCACTGCAGTCATCTTTTTTACGCTCTCTTGTGGAGGAATAAGAACTCAATTTAGTATGTCCTCCTTCACCAAATCACACCAGACCACTCTTACAGGAGCTTTGACCAACACTTCATGTGCATTTATGATGTAAATTATGAATATTTAAGATCAGATTGGGAACACTGCTAAATGATCTTAGAGGTCTTTTCCGACCAAGGCGATTCTATGATTCTATAATATTTTTTTTTTTGTTTATTTTAAGGCATGTGATATTTTCAAAAATAATTCAAACATGTTTTGCCTGTCACAAAATGTGATTATGTTTAGATTGCTCATTGCTTGTTGGTTAATGGTTGGACTTGGTAATCTTGTACTCCTCCTTGGAGTTAGGTCTGATATTATTTCAAAGGCACTTCTTTTAAAATGACGTAGACAAAACTGCTGTGATTAGACAAATGACGGTACAGTAAACAGAGTTAAAAGCCTATAAAAAAGAGCAATTGTTTTGATGGCTGGTTAAGTGTGTTGTCTAATACAGGGACAGTAGAGAAAATAGTTAAAAAGATGATAGTTAAAACAAGCTTCATGCAGATCATCATTTCAGCCATTCTTAATTTATTATTTTCATCGTCAATTGCAAGATTTTTATTTTTATTAATGAGGCATTGCATTTAAGTATCATTTATTCTAAGAGATAGCTAATTGGACTAATTGGCTACTGTAATTAGCTGGAACTCTAGTACATATTTATTTTAAATGTTGAAGACCTCATTAAAATTCCTTCTTGTGGAGACGGGGAAAAAGAAGGTACCATTAAACTAAGTGTTTGAAGTGAAAATGTTCTGCTTTTGCATGTGATATCAAAGATATGAGCGCGTAAGGATTCATCTTGGGAACCCTTATCTGTCCCGAAGGACTTGCCGTGGGATTTGCTATGAGTAGTGAGGATGTGGTAACTACATTCTAGCCACTTCTGAGCACCACAGCACAGAAGCCAGAGTGGAGCAAGTGTTCAACTTGAAAATGTTAATGCCTTGTCAAGAGGTGTAAAAGAAAAGAAGAACAGATGCACAAGATTTCTGTCAAGACAGCCTTAGTTATAATATCTAAGATTTGGCCCAGCAGAAATTAATATCTATGAGAAAACAACCTGAAGTTAGAAATTAATGTACATATTATAAAACACTGGGTTTTAGTTGTTCAGCTAATTTCAATTAGAACTTGAAAGTTCAGTAAGAATAACGTGTACTACATTTCAGTTTATTCATTTTGCTGATCTCTGGTGAAATGGTAGGGAAACTGTAGTTTTTTGTTGTACAGTGAGAGGCTGGTGTTTGTTTTCATAGCTCACAATTAAGAAATCAGCTCCTTGTTTTTCAAAGTAACAGTGAAACCAAACTTCTGAAACTGGCAGTGCAAGGTCAGAACAATTACCTGAATCTCCTTATGACAGGGAATTAGTTTTTTCTACTTGGTAGAAGTAGAAATGCTTTCTGAATTGCTTGAAATATCTATTTATGTTTAGTGACATTTCTTGGGATTGATATCTTGCATGTATTTTTCTTTCAAGGAGAGAAAATTGAGCTAACAGCCTGATAACAGTCTTATGTCTTTCTCTAGTCCTTTTCAAAGGTAGATATAGCTAGAATTACATCAGAGTAACTGCATTATGTCTTTACTGAAGAGATTATCTATTGCCAGGCTTGATGGGGCAGATTAGAGACAACAGCTCTGAAACATATGCACACACTTAACAGTTTAGGAACGATGAATATCCTGCATTACACACAGCAGCGTATCATTGCAGGACAAAGTGTTACAAAGTAGGTGTTATCTTAAAACTGAGGTCTGTCATTTCTTTGTCAGCATTTAGGACATTTTTGACATGGGAACCAGCAGTGTGGCTGCTGGGACTTACTGGGAATGTTACTACTGCACAGCTGGCACCTGTCACGCAGAGTTTATCAGGAAGAAGTAGGGTCTTCACTTCCATCAGCTTTTGGCAGTAGGTTATAACTATCTTTTTCTTTAGGGGCCGCTATCATCTTATCATTAAAAGAAATAATTCCTTTATTGTAACAGTGGAAAGCCAATGGCAGCAGGAGTTTCACTGTGAATACTAATCCTTTCTTGAGACTAGCTCCCACACAGCAACAAAGACAAACAAGTACATACTGAAGTGCTCGTAATTCAGCTGGGTGCTGTGCAAGCCCTCAGTTTGTTTCTGTTTTCTAAGGTTTATATTTCTAAATGTCCAGGAAGCAACTATCAGGGAAAGAAAAGCCTATTTAACTGTGGTCCTCTTGTCTCAAGATATCTTCATCCCAACACAGACCTTGGGAAAGCTGGTATCTTTCTCTTGGGAACTGGGTGGTATTTTTGTTTCCCGCAACAGTTCTGCCTTTAGTCCCTTCTGAGCAAACCATATGTAGCACTGAAATCTGGATTCAAACAAACCACTAATCCACCAAGATCCTGCACTGAATTTTATTGAGGTGATTATTTGCTAAAGAAAAGGAGTAATTTGGTTATTTCAAGATTGCTGCTGGGCAATGGAAAATGCATGTTCTCTCCCAGTTTCTTTGATGTCCCCATGTAGACTGATTTTTAAAAATCATAAAAATACAGAATGTGACAATACAATTAATTCAGAATGTTATTCTGTCAATTATTTGTTAGACACACAGCTGATGTGTTGACTTATGACCTTGTATATTGTGAGTTTGCAAACTTTGATAACCAAAAGCTTTTAGGGAAGTGATTCAGACTTAAGCGAACTAGCTTGATCTAAAATGACTTATTCATATGCCATACCCTTGAAACTTTATATGTTTTATAATTGGGCTTAAATGGACAGTGTTTATACAGGGTTTCTTATAACTAAAGGATGGCTGACATTCCTGGAAGCTTAAAAATTCTCTCAGATGGCAATTTAAATATGGGTTAAAATATCATAAGGCAAAAATGGAATTATAAATGTTGTTCTGAGACAATATTAGATTTTATACAGGAAAATTTTGTCTTACAGCCGTTTTTTGATTCCTTCTCTTGTCACAAGAATCATAAATCCACTCTGTTTGGAACAGTTTTAGTTTGGGAGTTTTCACATTCTATTTCAATATCTTGAAACTGTAGTATAAATTTACACTAATCCATTCATTTTCCCTCTCTCATATGCAGTCTGACCTCACACAAACTGGTGTAAACAGAGAAATTACTTGTGCCAGCAAACATACTGTAATTTGAGGTTATTAAAGTAGAGGTTAGAATCTGGCCATAAGTATAAATAGAATATAATCTACTTCCCTGAGGTCTGCAGATTCAGTAACTTTTGCTATTTATGAATTCAGTCCCTAGCAATGGTTTATGCTGACATGCAGCTCCTTGAAGCAGCTTAAAATTGGGTGAAGGAAAATTTATGAGAGGGATGTATGTCCAAACTAAGACTGCGTCTAGATGTAGGGCTATGAAAGTGAATCCTTCATTCCTAATGTGCTCCATCCTGTCCCTTGCATGCACATCTCTGCTCCTGTTCTGTGCACATGTAGTCTTGATATTTTTTCTGCATATTTTGGCAAGTAACTGTGAAGCTGACCTTTTTAAAGAACATTTTTTGTCTTTTGAAAAAAATCAAAAGCACAATATCCACTAATATCCTCCTCATTGTGGATTTATACTGGGCTGTTTTGCAGGAATGACTTCCAGGTTCATTGTAGAATTGCATTTTCTGAGATGTACATTTTTTCTTTCCTCAATATTCCTCACTGCTGTAGTGATCACTAGGACAGGAAAGCAGCACTGAACAGGTGACCATAATTTTCATCTCTTTGTCCCTTGATATGATGACTTGGCCCTACAAGCAGCAAGTCCCAGGCGACTTTCAGGGTCAGTCTTTTTGTCACAACAGACATCAGAGCTGAACTAATGCAAATGTAATGGTGAGAGAGCGGAAGAAAAATAAGGGAGTCTGTGGTCTGGACTTAAGGCTGTGAAATAGAGCCTATCTCATCTCCCAGTCACGGTTGTCCTTCCATCAGTTCATTGACAGCCTGCAATATCTTTAACTGGCCAAATACCTTGCAGATATTTCTATTTGTTGAATCAGCCATGCAGAATACAGAAAATTAATTTCCTTTGGAAGCTAAATTACAGGCAACACTCAAGTGTCTGTGCTGTCAGTTAATGATAGTAGTGTTTAAAAAGATAGCCATTTTCATTATATTCATGATTGCATTTTGTGCTTTAACCTCTTTTTCAAAGGGAAATACTCTTGTAAGTTTTTAATCTATTCTATATATGTGTTGTTCTGTAAACTTTCTGCCATAGTTGTTTGCACACAATCAAGTTTGCTTTTGGAGACCTGTATTGTTGTAGTTCTCACTCAAAATGAAGGAAGCATAAATTGCTGACTTGAGTAATGTAGTATTTCTGAAGTTTGAAGTAAATCCTATTTGTATAATTATCTTTCAGTGTTGTAGGACCAACTAAAGAATGACTCTGCCATACTAGGCATGATGTGGGAGATAGTGTTCATATTGCCTGATGATGTAGAAAGACTAAAAACTTCTACAGCTTGTATAGTGAAGCTAAGCTCTCTGTCTAGGTGCTGTAAGTCCCACCCTCAAAGGTCAGAGATGGTGCAAAAAAGATGTATGTGTACACCACTGTCCAGAAATTTTGGGAATGCCTCTGCAAATGACCTAAACATTTTTCAGCCCATAGTTGCTCAAACAACAATTAAATCCTGTGTGGTAATAGAAGCCAGCTTTGGTGAAATAGTAAGCATGGAACCAAGGACTTTGGAACTAACCTCAGCAATTTCCAAAGAGTCGACAGAAATATGGTAAAAGAGACAGTCATTGTCTCTAGATTAAGGCTAGATAACATATGTGGGTGGGTTAAATATGTGCATATTAGAAAACTGTCTGTAAAAAATAACTGGCATTTCTAGAAGACAAGGTAGACATACAAATTATGAGAAATGAAGAAATGTCATTACCATTTGTAGATGTGAACTGAGTTATAGAAAAATACCTTGCATGCAAAAATAACATTTTAAGTTTGCAGACAAGAGTAACAGTACTTCTGAGAGCTGCAACTTGCCATACTTCTGCCAATGAATCCACATCTAGTTTTATCCAAACACTACTGTTCATTAAAGTATTTAAGTGAAGAGAAGAAATACTCTGCTTTGAAAGCCTCTAGACTATACTTTCCAAATTTCATTGAGAGTAATTTTTAAGTAAATTGAGTAATTGTAATTTCCTAGACTTTACATAAAAGTGAAGTGAGGTAGGAATAGTTGATTATTGGAATAAATAGACTGTGGACTAGATAGTTCTAAATAATATTTTAATCAAGTAGTTGCTAGGAATGGTTTAGGAGAAGATGATCACTTTGGATTAGGACAGGAATACAGCAACTTCTCACAGTCCTGGCTCACCTGCTTTCTATGGTTGTTGTTTGCTGATTGTACCTTTCATTAGACTGCGGACAGGCAAGTTGTGACTGAGCCTGAATGTTTTCCACAACATAACAGTACCTCATTAATGGGCTCCAAGGTTGCCTGGCGAGTTCATTTTTCCTTTTACTTTTGATTAACTCTGTTTAACTTCAGTGGTTTCCTGTGGTCTGGGGAGATATTAATAATAATAGAGGTAATCCTGTAATAAACAAGGGAGAACCATACAACTGCACAATTAAAGTTGTGGTACTTTAATATCTTTTGGAACATCTACCTACTCTACAGTGGTTTACTAAAAGACACAATTGATCTTATGAGTGACACAATTGCTGTTAATGTAGCCCTAAGAAGCCAAGTTACACAAGGGTTTTGAAAGCTTATTTCCCATGTTTAAGATATCTATTTACTTTCTGCTGAAGCACTAATGATGGTTAAAGAAAAATATGATATTCTCTCTTCCTCATCTCATAATCAAACCTGGAGTTTAGGATACAGGAAATATCACACTAAGTGTCAAGCACTTGGGATTCAGAGGTAGCAATGTCTCTGTGACTGGTCACCGTGGGGAAAATGATAATTAATAATATGAAAAGAGACAAAATGTAGGACTGAAACATGTCTAAATTTCTTTCATTTTTTTAGCCCCATGAGACAGATAGTATTTTATTTCATTCCATTAAGTGCACAAGAGTTTTAATTGTAAGAGAGTAGTGCTACTCCTCTCAGTCAAGTTTGTGAATAGTCATGTTCTGTGTGATGAGGGGACAAAATCTGAAGTAGCTAATATCTAAAAATAGAAACCATGCCTTAAATTAAGGTCAAAGACTGGGATGAGGGCGTTTTTCTGGAAGCATGTATTGATAGATAAAGCTGAATGTCAGATCTATGACTATCACTAATGTAGAGATAAAGCTACAGTTTGGGCCTTTAGAAGTTAAATGTGGCATTTATGCACGGATGAATCTGAAGTCAGATCTGAATGCGCCAAACTTCTATCAACTATGATTAGGCTTTTACAACTTCATTTTTTGGTGGGTTTTTTTTCAAAAGTTTTCCAGCTTTTGATCATATTTGTTCAGTGTAAGAACAATGGGCCCTTAACAGCATGTGTTTGCCTCGTCTCTGCTCAGTTATCAGCTTCCTGAGCAGAGAGCCTTTTATAGGCTGTAACACAATTGTTAATTATGAGGATTGCTCTGCTCATGCTTTGGAATACTAGTGGAAGATTAAGTGATTCAGAGAGACACAAAATTGGCCCACCTTGTGTCAATGTGGCATGAAAAAGGTCTGATTGGAGAAGCCAACCTCTTTAATTCAGTGATATTTGAAGGAGTCCAAGTTTGTATTTCTGGCTCACGTACAATGGAGTAGCAAAGACAGGCTTGATTTTTGCAAGGTGCTCTCCAATATCCTGAATTTTTCTACAAGTAGAATTCTGTTTCTACAAATTTTATTTCTATACCTCTCATCAAGAAAACCCTACAGGTTCTGTTATTCTGTGCACAGATATTATAGAAAAAGTTTAGTGAGTCTGTTCCCAAAGTCATCTCTAGATGGGCTGTAATGAAATGACAAAGACACACAGTGGCTGGGAATAGGAAGGGCCACTCAGATGTTACTACCAGGAGGACAAGCAGCACAGGCAGTAGATGGAGGTAACCCTGGTGCTGAGCACAATCCACTCTTGTTGCCTAAAAAAAACATACCCTGGGGAGGAGCTACCACAGCCTATGGATGATGGATGCCTCTCAAACAAAATCAGGTGCCCTGCCATTTTTCTATGCAATACCTACTAATAAGTGCAAAATAAACACAAATAAGCAGACATTGTTTGCTGTGTGTAGCATAAGGAAAACAATCAGCATACTGTTTTAGTCCATTTCTGTCTTGGATTTCAGCTCTCACATAAAAACAGCTTTCCATTCAGAGACAGTATTTAGCATAGCTTGAAAAGTGGGATTGTTTGTTTTTAGTGTTTAGAAGGATCAGCTCCTAGACAATTTGTTTTTCATGCTAAACCTACTCATAAATTATTAGGATGCTATCTCAGTCACATGCCAAATATATTACGTGACCTTCACTTATTTGGTATAAATTGAAGCCATCCAAGTTCAACTACTGTTTTTTGTGTTTGTGTGCAATGGAAGGGAAAGATCCATATATATATATATATATATACACACACACATACTTATTCTCGAGTTGCTTTTCCCCTACATCTGCAACCCTTAAACCACTGTGCAAATACAGTTTCCTTAGCAAATAACTGGTGTTGGTGAGCAATGCCAATTCAAACTGAACTGGGCAGGGGAGTTAGACTAGGCCAGTTCTTTCTAAACAATGTAAGAAATGCAATTTGCATGGGTTGTCATCATCAAAAAAACTCAGCCTTCAATTGTTTTATTTATGTTGGGAAACTTAAGGGAAAAAAAAAAGCACATAAAAAACCCAACTCAGTAATTGAAAATCCACAGTAGTTTTGGAAAATTGACAATGTATGTTTTCTTTTTCTGCCAACAATGAGTCTGTCATTGGCAACCACAAACTCAGCTACTAATGACAGCCTTGGGTAGTCTATTCAAATTCCTAAACACTCTAAGTGATAAGAATGTCATGCAGTGCCTCTTAGAACAGATTAAATAATCAATTACACCAGAAATTTCTTGCAATTAATTGACATACAACTAATAGCTTACCAATTACAAGCTACCTAAAATGCAGACTTACTAAGCAGTTAAACTTGAGATAGAATTCAAGTTTTAAATTATAAAAGATCTCTCTTTGCTGAGTGCTGGAGCACTGTGTACATCTGGGGGCTCTCCAGTGCAAGAGAGATAGGGAGCTACTGGAAAGAGTCTGCTGAGGGGCTTCCAAGATGAAGAAGAGATTGGAGCATCTCTCCTGTGAGGAAAGGCTGAGCGAGATGGGACTGTTTAGGCTGGAGAAGAGAAGGCTCAGGTGGGGAACTAATAAATGTGGGCAAATATCTGAAGGAAGGATGTAAAGAAGACAGAGCTAGGCTCTTTTCAGTTATGTCCCATGAGAGGACAAGAGGCAGTGGGCACAAACTGACACACGGGAGATTCCCTCTGAATGTAAGGAAACACTTTTTACTGTGAGGGTGAGCAAGCACTGGCACAGGTTGCCCAGGGAGATTGTGGAGTCTCCCTCCTTGGAGATATTCAAAAGCCATCTGGACATAGTCCTGGGCAACCTGCTCTAGGTGACCCTGCTTGAGCAAGAAGGGTAGGCAAGGTGACCTCCAAAAGTCCCTTCCAACCTCAACCATTCTGTGAAAACATATAGCAAACTTTTACAATAAGAGAAACTGCAAGAGGGAGTGCAAATGACTGAATTATTTATTCAAAGACCTTATTTAGTGTGCAATGAAACTGATTGTTGATGGACAGATTTTCTAAATAGGGACTATAGAGCTGTTCAGCCAAGGGCAGCAGTTAGTCACTGTTACAAGATGCTATACCTCCTAATCTCCTCAATGCATGAGAGAGAGCAAGCAACAGTTTTCCTTAAACCTCTTTAACAGATGCTGTGTGTTTTGTGTCCCCACATGCCCAGGGCTTAGGGAGGAAGAACTGCTATCTCCTCACTCCAGCCAGCTCTTCCCTAATGGAATGTTTTGGCAGCAAAGTTTGTTGTGTGCAAGGTCTGAAATATTGACTAGTCCTTATGTAGACTATCAAAAGTAAGTAACAGAAATGAGGGCTGCAGACAGGTTACTATTTTATGGCCACCTTCATTTCACCCAAAGTCTAATATTAAACAATTTCTTTTCTGTTTTACAGGCCTTCATTTTGGTCCGTGGGAGTTTTTTTATTATTATCTGAGCTACATTTGTGGACACATATGAGATAGTTCAATAACATTTTTTTCCACCTTTACTTATATTCAATACATTACTTCTATTTTTTTTTTTGTTGTTGTTGTTGCATGCATAGTCATAAATTAGTATTTTTTAGTAGCTTTTAGGGTATCAAGAAATTCCAGATTTCAGTTATGCCATATGGACACTCATGTCTGAAAAATGTAGGGAGAAATGGTTGGCTGTGGAAAGTGGTCAGCCAAGTTGTAGAGTTCACAGAGCTAGAGGCTGATCAAGACTTTACAACTTTGTAAGTAATGGATTATTTCAAACAGTATTTCTTTTCTAGTTGTTTAAAGGATTTCTCAGTCTCTAAAATGACACTTTGATTTATGCCCCTACATTCTGGTGGCTTACTGCAAAATATTTATCTAATCAATTGTGAGACTGTCACAGAGGAAAAGTCAAGTGCCTATTTAGAATGCAAATTGGTATATACTAAAAGCTGTAGTGTTTGTGTGCCTGCTACAGCATTCTGTCTCCTTTTGTGTTACTAACATCCGACGCTGCTGAATATTTAATTACATACTGAGCTAAGTGACTGAGGCCTTATTATACTGTACATTAGAATTTTGCCCCATATTATTAATGTTCAGCCCCAGGTGCATGCAGGACTCAGTAATCCGAAGTTTAGTCTAAAACTGATCTTAATATAATTGCAAGTGTGCATTTTATTTTACTCTCTGAAATATTTTGAGGAAAATTTAAAGTGTATGATCCTATATTTCTATTAGGCAGTTCCAAGTATGACTTTCCAGTACTTAGGCTCTTACTAATAGAGAAAGTTGTGATTTCTTTTCTGATTACTTTAGTGTAGTAGTCTGTCTTTCTTTTCTGTTAACCATGGCTATAAGTGAATAGAATCCATCCCTTAAAATGTCTGTTTGAGAAAGTGTACCCTCCTCTGCACCACCCATTCTCTTCCCGTTCATAAAACTTTCAGAGTCATGATGCAGGATTAGCCCTTTTCAGAATCCCCAGGTCTGGGGATAACTGAAAGATTTTAGACATACTTTTACACCCTTGATAAGACTAAACTATACTCTAATGTAGTTTAGAAAGTGAGGTCATGTGACACAGGAAAATATTTGGAGTCATTTTAAAACTGTTGTTTATACTTTTTTTTCTCTGTAATATTGCACAGACTCTTTTTGTCAGGCACTGGGGGGGAAAAAATCTGACTTTTGCTATGGCAACACAGAGGACTTGGAAAATGATCTCTCAGCATGGAAGAATGATGACTCCTAAAAATAGTGTACAAGCACTGAAAAAGAGTGAGATTCCCTCTTGTGCCAAGGTCTTTTCAGCTCAGGAATGGGAGTTTTCCCAAAGAATTGCCTGTCATTCTCTCATCATTAAACTTCTTTCAATGTACAGTAATTTAGAGCCACCTATACACTGGTCTAATTTATGACTGTCTGACTATTGTTTGCAAGGACCAATGTATATATTGTGAGCTGTAAGAGCATGACAACACTTTGCCCAACTTTAATGCATCCCCAGTGTGAGTGAGGGGGAGAGTTAAATAGGAGAGGATGAGGATCCTCTAAATTTATACTACTGGTTTGCTTGAAGTAACTAAGAGAAGTCTTAAGCTAGTTAATGTTTTTAGTCAGATTTAGGTCCTTTGTACTGTTCAAAGAACTTTCTACACAGGTAGAAAATTGATCATAAACTGCTTTAGGAGCTGGCTGGTTTGCTACATTAATCCAAGCAGCCAATAATTTATGAACAAAACAATGTCACGAATCTGCAAGGTGATGTTTAGTAATACAGCATTGTGGTTGCCACCTCTGAAAACATCTAGAGGAAAGAAGAACTGGCTGTGAAGTTCTGCAAATTTCAAGCTAATTTCTTCAATGATTTTAGAAATGACTCTGAATTAACTCTCAGTGATATTTCCAGTTAATGAGAATGAATAAAATAACCCTTATTCCAGAATTATTTTTATTGATAAGACATGTGCATTCCTTAACCAAAAATAAAATAACAAATAAAAACATCAAACTATCTATTTATGCAAAACAGGAGTAACAAATAGCTTTTTGTAAGGCTTAATATCCTCTGACACCTTCTGTGAGGATCATGTAGGATTTTCACCATTTGGAATAAACATCTTGCAAAATCTACTTGCAGGATTTCTGCATCGTCCAATCCCTAATTTAGTTGTTCCCTCCATTCTTCTCTACAGTACATCTTACACAACAGAGCAGTCACATATGAGAGACAATAAAAGATAATATATTGAGACAATAAGATCTATTTCATAGGCCCCTTGAGTTCACTGGTTCTAATCTTCCCCTTTCGTAATTGCACGTTGTACAATATTAGTGGTGCTGAGGGACATGGTTTAGTGGTGACTTGGCAGTGCTGGGTTAATGGTTGGACTTGATGATCTTAGAGGTCTTTCCCAACCAAGGCTATTCTATGGTTATCTCACAGCTTTCTCAACTGTAATAGTTTATAGTCTACTAGCCAACTGTAGAGTGTTCTTCAGCTAAATTTGCAGTTTCTGCTGCCATTCATGACACTTCTGTTTCTAGCACAACATGCCTAAGTGAAGAATGGTGTCTCGCAACCATATTCAAACTAGGAGTACTGTGAGCATTCCTTATGGGGAGTATGTAATGTTATTTATTTCTGAGGTCAAAGAGATGTCAGCTGTCTCCCTAGAACCTTATAGACTGCTGAAGTGAAACTCATTTGTTTCTCTTGTTTCTCAAGCTGCTTATCAGCCTTATAGGCAAGTGTAAGTATTTAAAGGAGTCCACTGACCCATGCAAATATACAATACACCGAGCTTTTTGTGTTCACAGTGATGTTACTCTAAAGTACACAGATAAACATCCTTTACCTACAAGACAGGTTACTCAAAAGGTTTTTGAAACTGCTAGATTTTGCTCTGCCTTTGCTCTGTGCCTGTGCCCATATTACCTGAAGTTATTCAGACTTATACCTGCAATTCATATAATTCACCTGACAGCTGACAAAAGCCACAGGACAGTTATTATCTAGACTCAGGGATTTAACCAATGGCCTTTTGGCCTACATCCTTAAATGAATGAATGCTTCGTTCTGTGGCAACAGTCTCCCTCTGAATAAATCTCTCCAAACACACATATCCCATGTGGAGTTTACAAATCCTTCTGCCCTTACACAACTCGGATACATGAGCTTTCTGTGTTCTGCAAGCAGCGATGTTTAGTGTGCTTGAGAGACTTAGGACTGGTCTACCAGTTTTGGTCTTGGATAAGGGTTGTGATTTGTTTTCTTCTTTACTTCTGTAACTGTGTTAGTACTGTCCCTTGAGTGGTTGCAGTTATTTTGCCATTGGGGTGCCCAGGGTATTTTATTGACCTTTTAGTAAAGTTATAATCTGCACATATATAAACTCCTTTATACTATTGTAATTAAAATGCTGACAGTAGGGGGAGTTACATTGTTCTAACGGTTAAAAAGACAACAATTTTTATTTGTAGACAAGATTGTGAGTATGAGTAAAAGTCAGCATTATTAGAAACTGTGGTAGAAATGGTTTACTATTAGAGAGGTATGTGTTGTGTGTTTTTTCTGCATCTCTTTACAATTGAGCTATCTATGAGTTTGAAATGCCTCCATTGCTATCAAGTTCTGCTGCTGTCACAGGGCCAGATCTCCCTCTGCAGTCTTTCCTATACTAGAATCTATTAGTCCACTTATCCTTTGTCTTCAGTGTGGTTCTCACATTATCGTCCCCAGCTGAAGAGTATGTCTATCGTAGGATTCTCTTAATACATATATTTTTGATCTTTTCATTTCCCTGCTGAAAGGCTCATTCCCTTTCACATTCTTTTCATGTAAATGGGACACTTATGATCTCATACCCTTTGGAACTGGGATTAAATCTGCTTTGTTTTATGATGCCAAAGATGCCTTTCCTTGTTGCTTATCATCACCATGTTGTATTCTTGCACTGACATTTCTTATCCACAGGGAGGTAATTTCTGGCATGCAAAGTGCATTGCAGTGTTAACTTTTACTGGTGGCATCTGTAATTATCTCTAAGCACATTAAAAAGAATTGCCTTCACATTTAAAAGGCTGATTTTGTAGTCATGCGAATATTTGCACCCTCAACACTCCAAGATGGAAGCTTGTTATCTAGATGCCTCTTATGCTGCATCCAGAATGTATGAATAAGAAATGCAACCCATATCTTGTAACTAATTTGGTAAACTGAATGAAAGAAAAGTCATCTATGAAACTGACTGCAAAACATCTTTGGTAATACAAAAAGATGCCTATGCAATCTAGAGAGATTGCTAAGCAGGCTCTGTAGGACTGCAGTGTAATGATTCTGTTACATCAGGAGATAATGGAAAACAACATAGTTAAATATGAGTATTACAAAGAGCAAGTATTTGAGCATTTACACTGTGGAAGGTCCTTGTGTAGGTGATCCTGGGAGAAAACCCTTTCTTGTTATGTGAAAACATGGACTGTGGGGGAAAGGGAGAAGAATATGTCAACATCTTTTAATGTAAATGCATTATTTTAGTCTCCAGGAGATGGCTGTTGATATGGTTCATTCCCTCACCCTTTCTGCCTGCATCTGGGGCTGCAATGCTTTTCTCCTAGTGCTAGATCGAATGGCTTATCCATTCCCTGGTATTGAAGGTGCCACACCCCTTATGCTGGTGATGGAGTCTCCTGAGAATTTTCAGTTTATTCCCATTTGTTGCCATAGAGGAGAGGCAGTGAGACTACAAGGGGGGAGTGCTCCTAGAGCTTTGTGTGCTTAGAATCCTGCCTTTCCTCCTTCCAGTGGGTCTCATTGTAACAGGGCATGGTCAAATCTGGTTTGAGTGTCAGGATAGGTTGGGGCACTGCTGTGAATTTTGACTTCTAATATTAACTGATTACAGCGCACTCTGCACTGTATGTTTATTCAAGATCTTTATCCACGTGTAAAATGTGTGGCTGCTTTAAAAGAGAACTCCCCACTCACACACTCAGCTTTTGGGCATTTTATGTAGGAACTTTCTTTGATGTACTGTTTAGCTCTGCTTGCTGACATGAGGCAGTCTCTGCCTGTTGTGGAAGCAGAATCATCTCAGACTCCCACAGAGCAGCAGCTGAGTGAAGCTGCAGAAAAATGAAGTGGGCTCTTTCCAGCTTTGAATCAACTCTAAAACCAGAGCATTAAGGCTAATAAGATCTGGAGAGACCCAAATGTTGTACTTCTGGGCTGGGCTACTAGGAATATCTACAATTAGGGAAAGCAGTTATGTACATGGTGTAGAAATAGAATATGTATTTGTACTCATAAAGATTTCTATATGTACAATTATGCATTAGGAATATGAATATTAGGAATATGTTTCCCGTACGAGCAAGATCTGTCAGAAGTCAGTGACTTGGACTTAAAAAGAGTACTAAATAACTGTATGACCACCATATGTGTTGACTACTTGCATTTTTATTCCCAGAGATATATTACATTTCTTTCAGTTATAAAAGAAATTACAGTTAAAAAAAATAAGGAATACACAAAGCAGATATGCACATAACCTCCTCGAAGTGTTGTCTGCAGCTGTAAGATTTTTAGAATCATATATCAAATGTTTTCATATTTAGAGGACTATTGAGGTTTTCTCTAAGCATAAGTATTGTGTATAATGTAATATTATTTGTGAAGAAATAGTCTAAATGTAGTTGTCTAGATGTTCAGACAGCTGGTTTGAGTCATTCTTCAATGTTGTTGCTAAGCAGACAATCTATTAAGGCTGATGCATAAAATACTGTAATTGAAAGTACAACAGAATCTGAGACTTGCAAGCAATTGTGTTTCTCCTTGAGGTCAGAAGAAAATTAAAGTTCAGATTTTTACATTACTACAAGTCTTCTGTTTCTCTCCAGAAATGGAAATCAAAGCATCAAAACAAAGAGGAAATGTGGGATGCACCCACTGTTGTTTATTTTTGGATTTGGTGGTGTTAAGCCATTACCTAGCTGGTGAGCTCTTTCCTTCCAGTTAATGGTGGTCACTGGCCAGTAGCTTTACATGATGTCTCTTCTTCATTATTACTGTGCTAGTATTGAAAAAGCTGTAATATAACAATGGGGGTGGAGGACATGTTTGTTCTGTCATATGCCCATTAAGGAAGAGAAGAGGATCAGTAATTAACACTGTTCTTTGCAATTAATGTGAAGAATTGTGTAGACTTCTGATTGCATGTAGAGCTGATAAAATTACAGGCTACTGCCAAACAGGTCTCCCTGCCTTCAGGAAGAAGCTGTGCCCTTGTTAGCTGGCTGCAAATCTGGAGTTTAATATGTTCAAACTTTGTGGCCTGATGGGTGAGGAAGAACGACAAGCTTGCTGGAAATATTAATGAACAAATAAGTGGCAGAGCTGTTGATTCCTCTGTACAGCCACTGGCCATTCAAATTTGAAGGAACTTAATATCCTATCCACATTGTTGAAAGTTACTGCTGATAGGACAGACACAAAATAATATGATTGCATAAACCTCATTTTATTAGAAAATCAGCCTCATGATGAGTTTTTAGAAGATACTGGTGCTTGATTCTTCTATGAAACAAAAGATTTTTTTAATAAATTTTATGCCTTCTGACTAGCTAAAGCACATCAGAAAACTGTCATTTATTTTTAGAAAGCTATTCTGGAGTGTTGGGGGCTAACCATTCCTGATGGCTTTGACCAGGTTATATAATCCAGGATATGTTAAGAAATGTAGATTGCTGACTAAACTCTGCTTTCCATCCCTTGGAGTTTTCATGTGTTGTGTGGTTACTTCTTCCCAATTCTGTTGAATACAGACACTTGGAAACCCAAATTTTCTGAAGTGCTCTGTGCTGAAGCTCATTGCTGGCACTGAGGTTAATGGGAGTTTGATGATACTGGTTTCTAATGGCTGTTGGAACAGGTCTATGGCTGAGCCTTTAAAGATTGAGGCCCGTTTCACTTTCATTAGTGAAATGAAAGCTATTATTGACTTTCCTGGGTCACAAAGAAGATATCTTTAGGTCCTCATCCCAGCTCTGAGAAGATTTCTTTTAACTATTGGATTTTTATTACACCTACCTTTTGATACTGTGTTCTAGAAAACCATCTTTGATATCTAAATTTACAAACACACTAATAAAGAAATGCCTCAGTGAAGCAATCACAAAAACATTAAGAGTGAATTTGGTGGTACTCTGAGGAAGATTAGTTTCCTTGGTACATCCTCTGAATGTCAAATTCTTGCTTCCAGGGAAAGTACTGACAGGGGAAGTGTAAAGACAATTATTTTCAGTGATACATCAGAAACTTGCAGAGGAGAAACTTCTAAGCTACAGTTATCAGTAGACTTCTCTCTTACCTGACAAGCACTAGCTCTTTTTTTACTAAAAAAATATAATGAAAAAATAGAAAATGAGCTATGGTTTGAAAAGTTCCTAATACTATTAAAAAGAAAGGACAAAGGTATTTATATGATCTTTAAAAACTAAGCAATAATGACACATGAAAGGCTCGAATGAATGGAACAAGGGGTGATTTGCTGAAGTGTTTCATAGAAATCTCTTGCCCTAGAAGCATCACTAAATAGATTAACTTATTAGGAAATCATACATTTTCACTGAAGGAGAAGGCTGTTTCTGTCATTTATGTGTTCTGTTTGATTTCAACAATTTTTAATCAAATCAAAAGAAATTGTTTAATAGCTTGACGACATAGAATAAAACATCTTATTAAACTCCAGGTCAACTAACAAATACAAATTCTGCTGGCCATTGTTAATTAGAATTAAAGGTTTTTGTTGGTTTGTTTTTTTTTTTGGTTGGTTGGGTTTTTTTTTGGGTGGGTTTTTTTTGGTTTTTTTTTTTAGTTTCTCCTGTCAGGCTCCAAGAAATGTATCCTTTTAATCAAAATGTTCTCAGGGGAAAAAAAGAGAAACCTAAACCACCAAAATTCAAATGAAAATCCAAGAAGTGAAATGGAGTGAGCATTACCATTTGAGATAAAGTGCTAATAAAACACTCAGGTGTTAGCTTCTGAAGGAGATTTTTATTTTCAGATAGTTAGAAATCCCTTGCAGCTCTGGAAAGACTGGTGTAATATTGTAATTGGCATCCCTGACCTGTTTTATATATACTGCAAGAAGTTTTTATCCTACTCCTTTGGGAATGTCAATTTATAGTTTATAGAGTGCTGTTTCTTGCTTGCAAAGTTCCTGACAAAACAGAGCTCCCAGAATTCCCTGGTCTTTCACTTTGAAGGTCTAAAGTTCTTAAAAATACTTATTTAGCCTTTTTTTTAAAAAAAATATATACATATATCTGTGGAGATACTGTGATGCTTACAGGGTCTTTTTTTGTTATAGCATAGAGAGAAATGAACCAGTTTACCTGTGATACAGAGAGCTTAATCCTCAGGTGTTCTTCCCTGTACACTCTTAAATAGTTTTTTTTGCAATAGCTTTGAAGAGGATTCCACTTAGCAGACGGTGAATGCATGACCTTCAAAGTTATGATATGTTATAATCATGCGTGCAGTGCCCTGTAACCAAATCTAAAGCTCACGCATTGTGTGTTTGGTGTCATTTTTCAAAACACTTTTATTGCTCATCCAGGCCTGGAAACTGTGTTAAAACCAAATCAAGCATTCATTCCTGTAAAAGAGGCAAAAGTACAGCCTTATTCGCTGTGACAAAATCAGCAGCAGTCTGGCATGAGGGTGATTGCCAAAGGCAAAACAAAGGGAAGTATTGAGGAGCTGCAATATTTGATTGAGATATTGAAGATGCATTACAAGTATTAGCAATTTTTTGCAGGCACATATGAAGCACCCTTCTCACATATACCACTGTAATTACGGCAAGGAGGTCAGGTCCTTAATTTAGATAATTTTGTCTTAATATTTAAGTATAATAAATCAAAATATTAACATTCTGAGTGCTGAAAATTTTTTTCTGATTTGCAATGATTCACTCCAGCCAGCTTGATTGTGGATATGTTTAATAACTTTCTTGCTTTATAACATGGGCCATTCTCTACAGAAACGGAATTAACATTTTGCTTATTTCAGTCCTTCCTAATTATCACACTCAAGGTGGCAGCCTTTGTCAGCTGTAAAGTATTCCAGCACCTTGTAGGGGTGGGTGCTCACCAAAGGAGAGCAATAGGATGGGCACAGTGTTTCAGATATCCCCTTTCTCTGCTCTGTGAGTCCTATCAAGCTGCAACTGTGCACCCACCCATGTGCCACACTTGTATCTGAAGCCACAGTGTTGACAATGCAAGTCTTTCCCATTGCACTAGAAAACACAGGTACAAAAAAGGTAACCATTGAGACTTTGCCAATCTTAAAACATTCTCTCCTCTGTGTGAAATGACTGTTATTGAACGGTAAAAGAGTAGGCTTCACTTTGCTTCTATTCATCAAAATCTCTTCCCCTTTCCCAGAAATTTGCTCCAACTTGACAAAATATATGGTTTTCTGAGTAACAGCCTATATTAACAAACACAAAGGTTAATAAAATTAGAGCATCCTGTGATGTGATTTAATTTGGAAGACTGTAGTCTGTGAATATTAACTACTAAGAAATTAAATTATTCAATGACAAATCACATCAGGCACCTACGTACTATCAATAGGTATTGTCATTATAATAATTCATCCAAACAGTAGGACTCACACAAACTCTGCATTAGTATTTGGCTCAAGGTGTTCATTTGCAAATGAACAATTCATCATGTGAAGGAAAAGGGAAATAGCTCCAGGTTTGTGTCAGATTGCCCTGGTGTTAACTGCTGCTCTTTGATGTGACATTGTCTAGACCTAATGCCAGTGGGAGTAATAGAGGGGGAGAGTGGCCATTCCATTATTTTGGATGAATTAAACTGTTGGCTGCCACTACTGAAGTATAATGCTTCTAGTGATCCATATCCATAACTTGCATTAATGAAAAATCCGATATGCTAGGTGTTTGCTTCCAAACCTTAAAAATATATCCTCTATATACATACACCATCATAAAATAAGTACCTAGGCAGTATCTTATAGTTATTTCTTTTTTTTTCTGTTTGAAAAAAAAAAATAATTAGAGCTGGTCTGAGCCAGGGCCTGCTGAACTTAACAGGAGTCATTCTTTTGTTTTCTATTGACTTTATATTAGTTTTTTATAGGAATGCATTACTGAACTGCCATCAGGGAAATAATTTATTCTGGCAACTATAGAATAAAATTAACAATTCGAGGGTTATTTGTAGTGCAGCATAAGGGAAAGAGGTGCATCCTCAGTCACATATAACAGTATACCTGATTGCCAAGACTTGTGCAGACAGAATCTAGGTGGTAGCAAGGCACAAGTTTGTGCCTCAGGTCACAAAAAATGAGGGGAACAGACTTTACATTTATCAGTTCCCTTGTAAGGAACTAGATTTTAGAATATGTGACTGTTGGTTTGAAATTTTTTGTAACTGATTGTTCAATAGAACAAAGACTTCTATAATCAAATTTTGTTTCTGTGTATATAAGAGACTAGACATATTAGGAATGTAAAGAACACTCCATTTCTATCACAGAATGCACAGCATATGCAGAATATGATGGATTAACATCTAACAAAGTCAAAGATATATTCTCAATATCTGTGAATTAAATCAATACTTTGATTTTTAAAGAAATAATCTTGAGCATTCCTTAATTTTATTAAATTCATGTCTATTGCAGGGCTGCATGCCAGGAATGAGATATAATTAATTCATCTTATTTTTAAAATAATGCTGTATACTTTTGAAACAAGACACACAGCTTATTTCTTTGACCTTTTAATGTTTTTAATGGGCATTCTCTTTCAATTCTCAGGCAGCCTCTTTGAGATACTTTTTTATCCTTCATACAGATATCAACAGCCTCACTATAGGAAAACTAAATTCAACCAGAAACCTCTGCAAGACCCTGAAGGTTTGTCTTCTCCATTGTGTTTCATAAATTTAAAAATAGTTTGTCTCATCTGAAAACCAACACCGCAATCTGCTCCAGTTACAAGGTGTCTTAGAGTAATATCTTCAGTACTCTAAGAGAATATTGATTGTACATGGAGAAGACATGCTAGGTTACCTTGACCTGCCAGTATTGGATTACAGATGTATTAGTGTATTTGACTTCTTTGCCTGCTCTCAAATGATCAAAGAACCTTTTGTTTCTTCTCCCAAGAGCCATCTGCACAGTACAATAGACTCAGGTTAGGCGTTTTTCTTCATTTATTGTTGAGCTTTTTGAGAATAGCAATTATTTGTTACCACCATAAGGAAGTCTTCTCCCTCCTTGCTATTCATTGTCCTGTGATACGCCTCTCTTTTCTGTTTTGGGTGGTTTAAACATATTTAGATGCTCTTTACAGTTTCCTCATTCCATAATGTGGAAAGGCAGAGCAAAATTCAGCTCCTGCTTTCTCAGCTTTTGTCAGTCTTGCTAGTACTCAGTCTACAGCAGAGTCATGTCAATGAGAAGCACTTCACATCACAACAATATGACATAAACCTGGAGCTATTTCCTTTCTATTTCACATGATGAATTGCTCATTTGTAAATGAGCACCTAGAGCCAAAATATGAGTCCTGACTTTGACTACATTGTAGTGTTCAGAAAACTCTCCTTGTTTCCAATTCACTGCAAAGTTGAAAAATCATACAGTGTTTAGTAGCAGTTTAATAAAACCTTTCAAGTCAACAAGGACACAGTTTACGGAATTGCACAGAATCACTGGAAAAAATTGAAGCTTACCCTACTGTTGAGACAAAGGCAAATGAAAAATGAAACTCAAATAGTTCAACTACACTTTGTTTTAAGGTCTGGGATTTGGTCTAGCACAAATGTGAGGCCACCTAGATCAAAACTTAACTTTTTTTTTTTTAAGTAGAAAGGCCCACTTCCATGATTCAGAATTAATCTTTCTCAGGACGTACAGTCATTTTACTACCCTTTTTAAATTTATGTAAGGACTTAACTTTTCAGTGTCCAGAGCTTTATGTTGTATTGTAGTTACTGAATCCCTGGTGTTAAGTACCACCTAATTACTTTGCTAATTACTTTGATTTTCTTTTAATTTTCAGGCCTTTGACTGGTGATATTACATAAAACATCAAAGCGCTGTAGAATATTTTAGTTAATATCAAGCCATCAAAACCAAGAAAATAAGTTGTTTTACCCTAAGCCCTGGAAGCTTAAGATTTTAGGTTTAGTAGAAGTGGATTTGTTGATAAAATAGCCATGTGTCAGTGTACTAATAATTGTTTCTCCATGTTTTCATAAGCAGGTAATGTCTGTATGAATAAAATCCTCATTGCTTAGAATTTTCCCATTAGGATTTGTATGCTTCTAAGGTTGCAGCCCTTTCAAGATGCTCAACTCAGCTTCCATGGGAAGCCAGCATTGCAAAAATGGTAGCAAAATTAATTTACAAAGACACTTACCTTCTTAAAGTTTGAATTTTGTAAATGTAATCCTAATTATCTATGTTGCCCTAACTACCAATGTAACAGTGATTAAATAACTAACATGCCTATGTGTAACAATCCCACTAAGCATGATAGGGATCCAGACAGAGAACATATTGTGCTACAATTCACAGTCTCAGCATTATATATGGATATGCAGTTAATTTTAGTACACTCTATCCAATACCAGAATGGTGAGCTCTTCATGGAATTTGCCATCAAGATTACTAAAATTCTACACAACTAAGGACAAGGATTTTAACATATGAGAGAGTTGTAAATAACTAGCAGTGATGAATGTTTCTTTACAACCCTTTCACATTTCTATTTCACTATCAAGTTAAAATTGCTATCCTCATGAAGTTATTATGACAGAATCCCCAATTTGTTATGTTCTGACTACTTCCTGTACATATGATCATACAAAATAGCACCAAACACTATGTGCAGATATGATTAAAATACAGTAGCGATATTCAAGCTAAGTAATTTATACCAACTTTGATTCCACTACAAGCCTAAAAGACCTCAGCAGTCTATATTTTATCCAGCCTCAAGCTTCTGTGTTATCAATATTGATAGGTTTCTGCTATAAAACAGACAAACTCCCAAATATTACTAGGTAAGTAAGGAAAAATTAGTTGGAACATACTCACAAAGAGTATAAATTGTTCTCTCTTAATTAGTATAGTTTAGTAGTATCCTTCTGAACCATACTATAGCTGTGACTGTAGGTCAAGATAACTCCCAGCACTGTAAGAGAAATTATTTTCCTCACTCTTCTGAGATTGATATTTCTCATTAATGAAATGTCAAAGTCATTTAGGAATCATATAAGTCAGTGAACTCCTTGTGCATATGAAAATTGAGAAGATAGTACAAAAATCTATTTCATTTTGTATTTTTTTATATTAAAGGCTGTGGGGTTTTAGAAGAGAAATAGTGTAAATTATTTAGCTTTTCTGTCAATGGTATTATGAAATATTTTTGAATGCTCTCAATTCTTTTATTTATACTTAGTGCACAAATAATATCTAGATTTTATTACAATAAGGAAAAAGGAACCCAAGGTAACCTGGCACGGCTCCCCCAAAGAAAATCATTAGTTAAGCTGAAGAAGTTGTGTGTTAGTAAAATATACCAAATTATATCCCAAGGAATGAAGAAACATTAATGATTTATATGACACCATACTGTGTATAGCTCTGGTCATCTGACTCCAAGAAAGGTGAATTCAGAACAGAACAAGTTCAGAGGATAACTAGGATGCCTAGAGGGACAAAGTCTTAAGGGAAGACATAGACAAACCTGGCTTGTTGAGCCATGTAAAAAGAGGGCTGAGAGGAGAAAGGAGAAAAAGTGCAATCTATGAGTATCTACAAAGGTAAAGCGAGGAAGGTGAAGGGTGTTGTGAAACACCCTGGCAGAGACATAGCCAATTAAATACTCATTGGGTCAAGAAAAATTGGATATAAACTAGCAATTAATAAATGAGAAAAAAAGTTCTGAACTATAGGAGTAATCATATCCTGGAATAACCTTCCAGGGAAAGTTTTAGGGTAAAAAAACAGAGCCTGAGAAACTAATGAAAATCATGATATGAAAAAATGTTTGTGATAGCTGGCAATCTGAATCAATAATAAACATCCCTTGGTCTCCTGTCTCCCCTAATAATATTTTCTGACTTCACTGAAGAGTCAGGGAGAGAAAATGAGGGGCAATCAGGTCCTAAGTTTAATTTGGTCTTCAGTACTGCTTAGAGACAGCTGTATTTGTGGCCTCCACAGTACTGTGTGGCACTCTGAAATTTTAAATTTATTTTGAATCTGCTGGATGATCATTTATATGGGTAGGCACTGCTTCTATCACGCAAACTAGCAAATCCTCATCTTTCAAAATTTTATTGTGGCCTATCATACAGCATCTCTTTTCAAACCTGAAGTCCTAGACTATTTATTCTCTTGAAGGCTGTTCCATACTTCTGGTCATCGTCTTAATTAGTTTTCTGTATCTTTTCTAGTTCTGGTGTGTTCTGCTGTGTTCCTCTTTAAGTTAGTGTTATCAGAATTTCATTCAGCATTCAAAATAGAGGGAACACCAGGGATGTACTATGTTTTCTTATCTGTTCTCATTTTTTTTCCCTCTAGTATTTAACATTACTTGCCTGTCTGGACCTATAACAGGTATTTTCAGAGAACTATCTGAAATGACTCAAATATTTTTTTTTTTCCCCTGGTAAAAATAATTTGAATTCCATATTGTAAATGCTGAGATTATTATTATCGATTGCAATAATCAACACTGTATTTAATCTGGTATTTTATCCTGAATAATTTGTATCACCTGGAAATATTTTATCTCACTGTTCACTCTCTTTTCCAATTCATTCATAAATGTGCTGAATAGCATGTGTTTACAAAACAGACTTCACTGGACCTCTGTGCCAACCATCCTCCATTGTGAATATGGGCTGTTTCTTTTTATCCTTGTTTCTTCGTTTTTAACATGTTACTGATCTGCCAGAGAACTCTTCTCTTTTATTCTGTGAAAGTTCTCCTTCTCCAAGAGCTCTGTCAAAAGTGCTTTTAAAAATCCAAGGGCAATGTATTGACCACACTACACCTATCCGCATGCTTGTTGACTCCTTCAAAGAACTGTAAGAGGCTCGAAGGACATACCTTCTCCTACAAAAGCTGCATGACTTCTTCTCTTTATCTGAGTATCTGCTAGTTCTAATTTTCATTCTGATTTTTAGCTATTTGCCGGAAAGTCACAATTAATTATCTGTAGTTTCTTGCAGCCCTAGCCTTTGAGAGGGACTCCACCGGGTATACATTTGCTGCCTTCCATTCCTCAGGTGCTGATAAGGATTTAAGTGACAGATTACATTACACCACAGTTAGTATGTATTTTGCTTCCTACTTATGTGTATTCAAGTTCTCTCTAAGGATGCAAGTGCACAGGAGAGTACAAAACAGTTGTTTAAAAGCTGCATTTTATTCACCTACTTGTCTGAGATGAGAGAGGCACTAATTTCTCATTATGGTGTGAGTCAAATATATTATTCAGCCAATGTGACCTTGCTGGCAGATTCTGAATATCTTCCAGTCCTTGAGATTTTGTTTAGTACAAATAGATCATGCTCAGTATTTGCTGGAAGAAGATCAAATGTAAATGCTGACTTACTGGTTTTAAAAGAACATTAATGATTTATTGAGTATCAATAGGATATTTGGCATTAACCTATCACCGTGTTCACAACAGGTTACTAAGAGCACACAAAAATCTATACAAGGGGAAAGTCATACTTTATTGCTTATTCCCATCTGATGTAATCAAGAAAAGGGTAAGAGACCTTTATACTTTCATTACTTATTTTTTTCAGAGTAAACAACTATCCACAGGGGTCTTCACATTTATTTTATAACATGCATATTGTCAGGAGAAGGACATGGCATGGATTTTACTAAAAGCACAATTCTCTTTATCAAAAATTTCTTCTTTGTCTGGGAGTGATTCTCAGTTCATTTCAGCATGCTCTTACATGACCCATGTTGGCTCAGTGATTTGAAACCCAGAAGGGTTTCAGCCCTTTTTGTGTATTTCTTCTAATTCACAACTGAATTTTAATTTTTATGTCCATTGGTGATTTTTAACCAGTTTTATTTACACACATGCTGTGCTGGCCAATCCGCTACAAATCAGTTGCAAAACCGTTCTGGAATTTTTTTTTTCCCCAGCCAGGCCAAGGTACTATTGAAATGACTCAATCATTTTCCTGAAGAGAAATGTAGTTGTGCTAATGTGAGCTTGCTTTCTTTATTTAAAATGAAAAGTCAGGTATATGGAACATCAGTCTATTTTGTCCACTTTTTGTTCTTTCTCCTCCCAGCGGAATGTCCCATGTAGCCAGAACCATAGCATGGGTGGCAGTAGAAGAACTCAGACTCTGAGTTTTCTTGCCTCTGGAGCTGGAGACGGACACTTTTCAGTGAGAACAGTTCCCACCACCAGCTTTTTGACATCTTGCATGCTTTCTTTTACCAAGGGACCAGCTAAGTGCTGTACATTCATTTCCACCAAAGCTCATCTTGTCAAGAAACAGAGCAAGTCCTTTACTGGTGTGACTAAGCTATGTCTCTTGCTGGAAAGAAAGTGCTATTTAAATACTATTAAATCACACTTCATTTAAGAGAAATCAGAATAACTTCCCTCTAAATCTGCCTGCTGCCAGGAAATATTTTTACATCAGTATTAAATATACAAAATAGACAGTATTTTTAGAAACTGCATACTGTATTGTTTAGGGTCACAGTTCCCAAATCCAGAAAGCTATAAATTGTGCTAGATTATATTCTCAGTTTTGGGAAATATCTCAGATTTTACAATCCACATATTTTACTTCTTTAATATTCTAGATACGGCTTTCAGTGCATTTGTGCAGTGCTAATCCACTCTTTCTGTCAGTTACAGGACCCTTGGTCATCCACAGCTTCAATTTGCATCTGTCTACCCTTTGGGGTGCTTACACCAGGGACAATAACTCAAGGGTTTTTCTAGTGTGGCAGCAAAATCCTTTGCTTCCAGAGAAGTCAGTTGTTGTTCTCTGCTGATTTGATTAGACCTGTTTTCAAAGCTAAGTAAGGACATTAAAAGCTAATAAGGACAAGAGCTTAAGAATTGATTTTAAACATTTGACTTCTAGATTCCATAAAAAGTCAGTGGGAAGAGTTAGGAGCTTCAAAATCTTCTTATTCCTGAATGCATAGACACCAGAATTATCCAAGAGGAAAAGCTATATCTCTGCTTTATTTTATAGTAAGCACAAGTCTCTAGGTTGCAAAATCAAAACTTATCTTGAGTATAGAGTACATACTCCTAGACTTCAGAGACTCTGTTGCAACAGGTTGGAAACACCCTACAAATGTGTTGCTCTATTGTACTATATTGGACAAGGTACATCATATTTAAAACTCATCTAGCTTGAAACCTACCAAGAATTAACTTAAATCTTCAATGATACCACTCATTCAGGGGCTAGAACAAAAGGCTGTGTTTCCAAGCAAATTAAAATAATGAAACAGAACAAGAAAGTGGAGCTAAGCTGTTACAAAAGCTAACACAGGGATTTTATAGAAAAAAGGGAAAAAAATGTTCAGCACAAAAAGCATCAAAGAAAGACCTATTATGATGAAAATACTGAGCTTTAAAAGCAAATCTAAGCCAAAAATAAAATGCCTTGTTCTTTTTGGTGTGTGCCTCATGGAAATGCTGTTCCGAAATTGCTTTTCTAAGTGTAGAACAAAACCTACACTTTATTGTTAAGCTTGTGATATTATATTAATAACCCATTTCCTTCCCATTCAAATTATGTGTCCCACTGTGGATGATACTTTCTGTGTTAATAATATTAAAATGAAAATAGCACAAAGTAGTTGTAACTCAGTTATGGCTCTTGCCCACTGTTGGAGCCTTCACTCCCAACCATTCCCTATGTCTTGCCTATCAAATCTATTCACAGCAGCAAACACACTTTGGGCATTCTTTTTTTTTCAAGCAATATAATTTTTTAATCTATTTGTAATGTAATAATGTTGATAATATGTAGGCCTGTAGGAATATGGAATAGAAAGGAACTTCTCCAAATAAAAAGCAATCTGGTACACTTTATGCATAAATCAGATGGTTCCACACAGACGATGAAAAGCAAGGAAGCAGAGACCAGAGGAGAGCTGGGTATTATAGGTGGTTTCAGCACAGTAGCACCTGGTAAGTTTCCTGTAGTGCTTGAAATGTTTGTATCTATATGTAAGCCAAAGTCCAAACTTAAGTAGAAAGACCAGAGAGATTAGTTCTGGTCAGTGGGATGGAGTAGGTGGTTCTTTGGCTTTTTCTATCCCTTTTGGCTTAACTACTTGTCCATGTAAAATAAAAATCTGAAATGGGATTGTATGCAAATAACAACTATCTGTCTGTTCAAGTTAACCATCCAAATGCCCTATAATGTTTTTTTTTTTCAAATTTGGTTTGTAAGTAGAATCATACTAAGACTTGAGTTCTCCACCTACTTAGATATTCCAAAACAAGGTATAGAGGAAATTTAAACCTTTCACTTAGAAAACAAATGTAAATAAAGACATTCCCTGGTAGAGCATTGCTGTGGAAGCACAGAAGATAAAAGCTGTTACAATTCACTGGTGCGAATGTTCAGACAGTACTGAGTCCTGCTGACAGCAATTGGGAGGAGCTGATCCTTGTTTCTGGAGACAATTATGAAAACACAAATCATGTTCCTTGTAGAAGCTATGAAATTGTAAGCTCTGGAAACTGACAGGATCTTCAATGGATTCTTCTCTCTGATGTTATTTGTTTCTCATGGTCTAATTAATAGAGAAAAGCTTAAGGTGTGAAAATGAAAAATTCAGCAGTAAGGTCTTTCCCTAAAGACATACACATCAATTCAGTGACAGAGGTGGATGCATGACAATTGACATGTCTTGTTCACATGAGGAAAGGTTATAAAGTTGATGGGAAAATGCAGCACTTTTGGCCCTTTGCACTGGTGTTTGAATATATGTTGGTTTACACACTTTGGATATTGTAATTAGTAGATGAGATGAGTAGTTATTAATATTTCTTTAGTGTAAACTTCATGGCTTTCTCCCTCATGTCAGTCCCCCCAACATATTCAGCCACCGTTCCCAACCTTATGCCATTTTCACAGCATTGACATTGACTTTTTTGTTATGCATAAATAACATTGCTTGTTAGTCGGTGATTCCCTTTCCTCATCCTTGTTGACCTCAATGTTTCAGTTGATATTACTGCCTGTAGCATTCTGGCTCAGCCTATTGGAGTCATGATTTTTGTTTCTATTTTCTACAACTGACTTCACTGCCATTACGTTTACATTAATGACCCTCCGTTAAATTATGCCAGGGGTTGCCTTTTATTTTTTATCAGATCCTAGCTCTGGAAGTCACCACCTTTTTTGTATTCGTGGCTTAGGAAAGTTCTGAGACACAAATTCTTGGGGGCTGAGAAAATATTCTGAGGAAATATCAAAATACTGTTGACTTGTTCATATAATCCTGTAGACATCTGTTCTTGGCCATTTGAGGTCTTTTCTCCCGAGTAACTAGTGGTAGGACGAGGGGTAATGGCCTCAAGTTGTGCCAGGGAAGGTTTAGATCAGATATTAAGGAAAAAAATTTCACTGAAAGGGTCGTTATGCACTGGAACAGGCTGCCCAGGGCAGTGGTGGAGTCCCCATCCCTGGAGGTATTTAAGAAATGTGTAGATGAGGTGCTAAGAGACATGGTTTAGTGGTAAATTGGCAGTGTTAGGTTAATGGTTGGACCTGATGATCTTAGAGGTGTCTTCCATCAAAGGCTATTTACCCTGTGATTCTGTGAGGGAAAGGATGCAAGGAATGAGGGCTGCAGACAGGTTACTATTTTATGGCCACCTTCATTTCACCCATAGTCTAATATTAAACAAATTCTTTCCTGTTTTACAGGCCTTCATTTTGGTCTGTGGGAGTTTTTTTATTATTATCTGAGCTACATTTTTGGACACATATGGGATAGTTAGGCTACTAAACCAAAATTAATGTGTTTTTCCCATCTACCAATCTTCACATTTGCAATTAACATTGTGAATAGTAAAACAGAGGCTGCAGAGCATGTGTGAGGACTCAGCATTACTGGTGGAAGGAAAGCTTTTTAAATGTGAAGCACAACCACTGGGCAGTTCAGAATCTAGGGCAAAAATTGCTATTTCACTCACTCATTCCCTATATTTACAAATCACTTATATAAAAGGTAGTAGCACTTATTTGAAAACAATTCTGTCACTGATTGCTTCTAGCAGGTAGGTAGAGCATTTTAAAATTTTCAGCCTTAAAAAACAACAGGTAATGGCAAACAACTCAGTGAGAGTAGGAAAAAGAATACACTGTGAATGGTCACTTGCTTTTAAAGGATGGCTTGAGTTTGCACTGTTCCAATCCATCACTGAATTTTTCAGACTGAAGCAAATCTTACATCTCAACAAAACCAGGTATACACAAGTGGGGTTACCAGCAGACTTTATAGAGCTTAATTCATTGACAAAGACATTTCACTTTACAGATGTTCCATAAGCCTGCTTTGTCAACTTACATAAAGCTTATTTGAATTATCCTCTTGATACAAATTAAGGAAGGGGCCTAAATTATTAAAGCTCATATCTGAAGATCAGATTCTCTCTTTATTACCTGTAAACTACTTTTTAACCTTTTTATTTAAAAAAAAAAAAAAAAAAGCTGGCAGATGGCTAAAAGTAAAACCAGTGGAAAGTTAAATTCAGAGCACAATGAAACAGTGAGTTCTCACCACCTTGATACTGCACTGTAACCCACTGTTTTCTATTTCTGAAAGCATTTAAATTGTTCCATACTGCATTTCAGTGCATTTTATAACACCTTAGTCTAAATTTATTCTTTACAGGAACATATTCTCTTACTGAGGAAAAAAATGAATTCATAAATTCCTCATGATCCTTATTCATATTTTGTGAGAATCAAGAAAAAAAATGTATGTAAAAATTCTAGAACACATTTTCCTTTTCTTTCATAGTATTTATATTTTGATAAGGTGGCTTCCAGATTATGTAAACATTGAGTTTGGGTCTCCATATGTGAAGAGACAGGAAACTAAGAGTTTTTTCCTGGAAGGTAAAATGTAAACCCAATAATTTAACTTTCTGTATTAGGTGCAACATTGTTTAACATACTTAGCAATTTCTGAAAAAGATGATGAATAGGAAGGCAGCAAAATTTGCAGAGGGTACAGGTGTATAGGTTAGTCATCATTAAGGAAGGCTGATTTATGGTGTGTGAGAATGGAAAGATGATGTTCATGCTGGTTTTCCTGGTTTAAACATCAGTTATGTGGTGAAGTGCTTCCAGACTTAGCTGCTTCGTGGTCTTATTCAGTACTGTGTGCTGATGGATGAGCTTCACCAGGATCATGACAGCAAGTGAGACTCACCACCAATACATGCAAAGTATTAAAACATCTGTGAAAGTCAAAAGGATTCAGAATTAATTATTCTGTTCAGGAAAGAGATTTGGATGTTGTTACAGACAGCTTAATGAAGACTTTAGCTATGACCAGAGGTCCAGAAAGACATTAAGAAGCGTAAGGAATAGGATGGGGA
The DNA here is from genome assembly GCA_028020825.1 of Podargus strigoides. NCBI lineage: Eukaryota > Metazoa > Chordata > Aves > Caprimulgiformes > Podargidae > Podargus > Podargus strigoides. The sequence continues at coordinate 13,275,171 of CM051631.1, forward strand.
ATAACATGTAAAATATTATAATTAGACCTGACTGGGAAATGTTCCCTCAGCAATGGGTAATTTTGATAAAACTGAACAAAACCCACACCTTTATTTGCAAAAAACCTCCAACCATTCAGACCAAAAATTTATCGACATTCATAAGGAGTCTAGTCAATTAATAACAAGAATAAAAATAAGAAGAATGTGCAAAATTATTTTTGAAAGAGGTAATAAACTGGGTGTTTCATTTCTGTGCTTATCTCAGTAAGGAAATATTAAATGAGGTGGAAGGATTATAAAACAAATTGTAAAAAAATGCTGTGCTGGCCACTCTTAGAGAAAGATATAGGATTATAAGGCTAAGTGAACCACAGGATCAAGCTAGTGTAGTGTTGCTATATTCTTGCCCTTTGCCTATGCCAGGTGAAAAAGAAACCATTTATACATGGGGTAGTATTGAGACACAAGCTCTTTTGATGGAACTAGGGTCTGGGCAATGTGCATTAAAAGGTGTCTCATAGATCAAAGCAAAATACTACAAAAATAGAAAAGAAACTGAAGAAGAATATTATTAAACTACAGGAAATTTGCTGTGTGCCCTTAAATGAAAGATACAAATGTTTTGTGAAATTTAGTGTAAAAAAAACCCTAAATACTGAAGTTAATAATTAGTGCAAAGCCATATACAACCTGGTTAATATAAATGCATTCCAGTGGCCTCAGTACAGTACAATATGCTCACTTCAATGAAGTGATGTCACTTTTAATTTTAATAGTTTTATTAGGTATCTGCTTTAGGCTGTACTTGAACGGACACAGTCCAAATTCCCTGCTAGTGTAAATTAGTGTAGCTCCATAGGGATCTTAATAATTTTAGTGTTAATGATCTGATCCAAGCTAGCTTGAACATAGAATTTCCCATTGACCTTGTGACAGGTTTTTTTTATTAAGTTCATAAAGAAAGTAAATACAACTGAGCAGAGAGTAGACCCTACTACATTTGTAACAGTGTTTTCCACAACCTCCATGAATGAATAAAGGATACTGTAAAATACTTACATGGAATGGAAATAACCACTACTTAGCTCTGAGGGTAAAATAATAAATGCATTGGTGTTTGTCTTATCTCCTCAGCTAGAGACAATGAAATACTCAGTGCTTTGCCTTCCCTCTGTCAGTCTCAGTAAATTCTCATTTTCTTTTCTTGTTAATCAAGAACATTTATTTTCCCCTCCCATCTTTTGACATAAATGCCCCTCCTCCTTTTTTTTTAATCCTAGAAATTTTGTATTCTTTAAAACTCTTCTATCCCCTCTCCAGCTGCTTTTTATTTCCTTTGCCTTTCTTTTTGGCTTCTCTTCACTTTTTTTCTCCCTTATCTTTTTCTTCCCTCCGCCTCTGGAAAGTTCAGTTTGCAAGTTAATCTAACAGCATGAAGCTAACTGATAGGATCAGGACTTGTGAAATAGAAACTAAGCTCTCACTGACTTTTAGAGCCTACTGGTGGCCGATCTCACATGAACAAATAAATTGGTTCTTGACACTTGATCGGGTTCACTTGCTTCTTAAAATATGCTTTAAAAACAACCTGTAAGCCTGATTCTCCTTTTTGTCTGAAAATGTACATTTGTTTCACAAAATGTACTTGTCTGTAGAACATTTGTTAATGTGACAAGTATAATCAAAGTCACTTATAGGAAACTTGCAGTTAAGCTTGTTTCATTACAAGCCCATATATTAATGAGAAGTTATAGTCTCCTTTTGCATGCCTATCAAGATTCAAGCTTTGTAAGAAAACCTATATTCTTTACATGGTCAATGTATATGGAAAAGTCAGATGAACTTTTGCTCTTAGGAAAACCTGGAGATCCCCAGGAAAGAAGTGGTCTGCTCACCCCAGTCATATTCTCTGGATTACTTTGCTTTCTTTATGTCTTTGGAGTAAGACAGCCAATGCAGCTGCCATTGTGATGACTCTGAATATACCTGCCAACTTGTTGTCTGGACAGATTAATTAAATAACGGTTGCCCCTTTAAGGACATAGAATATGCTTTATCAAATACACCATAATAATTAGGTTCTTAATTAAAAGCACTAATTAGGTTCAAATTTATCCTATTGGGAAACAGATATAAAAAGAGTCAGATCAGCATAAGCTAACCTCTGTAATGCCTTGTAGGACAGAGGATTTCAGCTCTTGCATCCATTCCTGATCCTGACACATGCAGCACCCTGTTTAGTCCTGTGCTAGGCATGAGACGTGGCAGTAGAGAGTCTTTCCCCAGGCACAGCTACTCGGCTCTACATGTCCCAACTCTCTTTTGAGCAAAGAGGTTCAGAGATAGCAGCTAGGTCCAAAGTCTGTTCAAATCAGTGTACAGGTGCTCAGGAAAGCTGGATAAGGCCCTTAGAGTATAGATGAGCAGAAACTTTCATATTGCTTCAAGGAGGCAGGAGACTGGCATTAAGTTTGACTTAACTCATCACGTGTAAGTAGTTCACAGAGTATGTTGGAGTGTGGGTCCAGTAGTGCAGCTGTATAAACCACTGCTCTGTATGAGGCAGCGGGCAGGCGCACGTGAAGGCAAGGGGGTGCAAGGGCTGGGATTTCCTTGCAGCTCATTGGGATTCTGAGTCGTAGAGCCAGGTTCCAGAGGGTCCCTTGCTCTAATTTTATCTTTAACTAGTGATTCCTACTCTTTCCTCTCTTATTCAGAGGCTGGTGTTGACCGTATGTATTTCAAGCAACTGCAGCAGTCCTACTAAATTTACCCACAGTTCTAAATATACGTAGAGTATCATAACCGTATTGCCCTCATTCTGTCATATTTGCTTGAAATGTGTGTGTTTGTGTATTAGGTAGTTTTACCCTGACTAGAAAAATTATAAAAAACAGAATTAACTGTTTCTCAGTGTACAGGCAGCTTCATTCTATGAGTACTATTAACAAATAAAAATAACTGCATTGAGATCAGAGATAATTATCTCAGAGGCATATTAGTATTGTTTTCCTTATAATTTTGTTTAACACAAATTTTGTTGTATTGGCTCAGCAGTACTTTTTAAACCTCCTAGTCTAATGGAAATCTCATAAATAGAACAAAGGCTTTAAAAGAAGACTAAATAAATGGAAACTAAGTTAATGGGCTTGCTGAATGGCAAACTTCATATGTCTCTTTTGCTACAATAAAATCAGTCAGTACCAAAAAGGCTTTGTATGTTTCCCACAAGTACAGACACAAGGTATTAAGTTAGCGCCATAACCACCAAAATGCAGATGCTTGACTGGCTGTGGCATAAAAAGGGATGGTTATGGCTTCCATTTCAGAGGGAAATTATTCAGGCTTCATTGTGCAGTACAGCCTCTACTAATACAGAAGCAGCTATATGTCATTTGAGCCATTTCCTTTGCAGTAAAAGATATGGTGGCTTTCATGTTGATAATCTTATGGGATAATTAATGGATATAAGCATTTGATAGCAACAAGTTATTAATGAGCGAGTCACTTGTTTTATATAGGTAAAACTCTTGTTCAACCCAAAGCCCCTAGCATGAGAGAGAAAGAGTGATTCCTCTATTTGAAAGAGGGCAGGACAGAGGCACTGAGGGCTGTCATTCCAGTCTGTGTAATATGTGCATTGAAGTCCTGTGGAAATCTCTGGGAGCTGTGTGTGGTGGGGATGATGTCCATCCTGCTGTGTCCAATTAATAAATTTCCACTTATTATATTGCTGTTAAATTAGTCTCTTATTAAGTATGTTTTTTTATTTGGCAAAGTAGGAAACGTGTTTCTATCTCCTGAAACTTTTGTGTATTCACTTAATCTGGCCCTAAGGTTTAAGGAGCTTCTTAAAAAGCAGTTTTAAACTCAACCATTTAGGTTGCTGAACTGAACAGCAAAATCTTTCAGCAGCAGAGACTTGCTGAGCAGCAGAGGAAGGTCTGCTGCCCTAAGGTGTCATATGTAGGACACACACTAAGATTGCTAGTTTTACAGGTGTGATGTGATCTCACTGTGAAGCTGTTCATAGCAAGAAGGAGAGGTAAGGCAGTTATTCCCAGGATGAGATATACGGCAGTGCTGAGCAGTCGTCTTCCATGGGAAAGATACAGGACCAGAAACTAGTGGCTTGGCACATACTGCATGGTTTAAAATTTTCTTTTCAGCCACAAACTCAGTGTCTCCTTACAAATCACTTTCTTGCTGGAGGATTTTCAATTATATGGAAGCTTCCTATAACACACTACTGCTGTTCCAGTAAAGTCTTTAATCCTGCTCCTACTGAATTTACGTGGACTTCAGTGATACAGGATTGCATCAAAAGGATGCAACTGCCTTATAATACTTCTGATGGGTGTATTTCACCCTTTCTCAATAAGAAAGAAAAAAAAAGTAGATAATGGGCTGATATTTTTAGAAGAGTTGTCCCTACATCCTCAATTTTCTTTTATATTTAGCATGCCTTAAAGTGGAAAGTGAAGGGTATCAAATAACAATGACCAATAATAACAATATATATTTTACACTTCAATAGCTCTTTCTACTTGGGATTCTCAGAACTCTAAATACTAGCTAATGAATTGTGAAAGAATACACGCCTTTTTGCAAAGGAGAGAGTAATCCTGTAATTAATATAACTCATCTGTATGACTCTCAAAGAACTGTTTTAAGTTACTTGATCGGAGTTTGAGATTCTTGCTTTTGAAGGAAATGCATGGCATGCATTTTTGTGCATTTACCAAACTTACATTCTACTTGTGTATAAATTTCCCCTGGGGAAATTCTTATCTTGCTTATAGTTCTTCTGGATAAGGCCACAATTATGCAATTATTGCCTGGATTAATTGCCCTATTCGATCAGTTGATATCTGAATGTGTTCTTTTAGTAGAGCCAGCGTCAATGAATAAGAGAGGTAGTTATTGCTGTTTTATTTATTTTATAAAGAAGTGTGGATATGTATAAACTGGGAGACAAGAAGGGCTCACCTAAAGCACAAGTACAGCCTGTATTGTCTTTCTGTCTCCTTTGTACAAAACAGAAGTGTAAAATATGCATCTTTATTATTACAGAGAGCAAGTAATAAAAAAGAATGATTATTTACTTGCGATAGAAAGTAATATCCATAGCTTTCCAAATGAAGATTAATGCTGTTGAATCTGTGAGTAAGATGTTAAAAAGGCCAGTCAGGAAAGTCATTGTTTTATGCATTGTATTACACATTTTGTCAGTATAGCTCACAAGAGGCGGACGGAGGCAACCTTTTTGGGGAGGGGGGGTCTAGACATCTCCAGCTACTTGATCATTTATCTTTACTTGACTTCTGCATAAGGGATGACTAGAAGTCATACAGTACAAACTGAGATGGCCGCAGGGGCACAATTTTCCTTATGTGAGCATCTTGGAAAAGCTGCAGCAGCTAATCAGACTTGGGTTTCACCACGGGAGATGGGACAGAGGCCTCACAGGGTCCTGAGGATTGTATGTCCTTCCCAAACTGAATGTGTGTTAATTGCCTGAGGCACTGTTTATCTGGACAAATGTGATTGGTGACAAAACACCAGCAACTGTAAAAGAGAGAAATCACCAAATTTTATAATGTCTTGTCTGGGTAACAACAGTTCTTCATGTTTGCACTGCTAGAGTACAGTGGGTACTTAGGCATCTTCTAGAAATGCTCAGAGCTTGAGATACTAATAAACATTAGTTGCTTAAAAATACTTTACATTTCTTTTATGACCAGCTGTTGAAGAGGTAATTTATGGTTCAGCTCAACACTTAGGCATCAGTAAGCCTTTGAAAATGCTACCTTTTCCTCCCAAGCATTTTCATTTACAAAAGGAGATGCAAAAAAGATGGAGTGATTTATCTCAGTGAGTAATAGCAAAGTGAGGTCACTCTCTATAAGCAGAAAATGTTATGACAGACAGCAGATCATAAAGCCATGGTTGGCTAATAATTTTGAATACTTTGCTAGATGCTCACAGCAACTATACATGGCTGGCGCTGCCTCAGAGTGATCAACATTCGCAGCACTGGGTGGAATCTCTTGTTTGCTCACTATTCAGCACAAAACCAGTCCCAGTCCCATCATGGCAGTAACTCCTAGGCACCTTCCAAATGACTTTCTCTCTCTCATGAACTTCTCTTAAATCTAGTTGAATACGTGAGATGCAAGAGTATCTTTGCTACTTTTAAGACTGCTGGAACTTTCTCATTGTGTAAATATATCCAAATGTGGCCTTTAGTAGCTGGAGAGAATGTCATTTTCCTGCTGGTGTGACATGTGGTGCCACTGATGGATTTATCTGCTACAAAACCTTGTTTGTGGTTAGGGCACCTATGTTTTAAAAGGATTACAAATCTCAAGCCGTGTGTCTGAAAAAGCCCTATTGCCTGTAAGGAGGGAAATGAGGACCCATATCTTAGGTATCTACATGGGATTCCAGGATTAGCTAAGCATTGCTAAAAAGATGGTTTTCACATGAGAAATCTGGGCATAGGCACAGAAAATTTGGTACAGATCTGAGCTTAGTGTCTTCAAGAAGGGAGGTGAGTGCACAATATTTAAGGCTCAGGGAGCACTGAGAATTTGTGGCTGTGGGCATGAAGGAAAGAGGTGTACAGGGCTGCATGCCATAAGTGTATGCCCTTCTCATAAAAATGAATTTTATATAAGCGAACATTTCTTTCTTCTTTACCTTGATTCTTTTTTTTTTTTTTTCTCTTGCCAAGAGTTTCACCTTGCCTTCAAAGCATGGACAATTAATTTGTTTCTACAAGAAACTTGAAGATCCATGTGGATGTGACTTGAAAATAAAAACTGCTTTGGAGATTTCATGTCTTTCCTGTTCAATAAGACTTTCAGCTCTCAATTTAACTTAGAGAGAAGACTAGTCTAACTAACTCACAAAGGCACAGTGTGCAGACAATGACAATTTGCTGAGGTGGGTGAGATGAATCAACTTGTGGTGGGGCTGATTTCTGTTAACTATAAAAAGAACACTGATGATTAAACTAGACAAGACACCTCATGCTTAGGTAGCTACTGTTAAATGAGATGAATCCCACATGAATGACAAAATCAAACAGCAAAAAAAGCAACGTTTATTATAGAGAACCATCTGTGAAGGCAATAATGCTTAAAGTTCATCCGCCAAAGGACCCTCTATTATTATCACTGGAGTCTAAATCTCTTGCTGCACTGGACTAGAAAGTACAGTACTGCCCTATTTGGTATAGAGATCATCATTGTTCTACATTAAAAGGGTAGATCAGTGCACAATTTTTAAGAACAATTCAAGCACTGATTCCAAGGGAGCAGTTTTGCTTAAAAATTGGTCCTATGTGACTGAAGTGCTGGGGTCTGAACCCCAAGCCCTGAATTAAGGTTGACATATGGGTGGGCCCCATGGTCCTTTAAGAGGAGGGGATGAGTTTGCCTTTTGGCTTTCCTCCAAGGTGCAGCCAGCCTTGCAGGGAAAGCCCTTGGGTAAACAAGCCCCAGGTGCCCTGCATTGGGTAAATGAGTGCCAGGTGTCCTGCTTTGGGGATAAAAGCTGGGACCACTTGCAGGAAGGGTGCAGTGTCTGTCTGTGAGGTGGATGTACTCTGCAGAGTTCCCTGTTGGGGAAGGACCTCCTGACTCTTCATGCAACTGGATCCCAGTCAGGTCTGGCACTTACAAACACGGGCTTTGTGGGGAGGCAACATGGGGTTACCTCTATTGTATGTGATCACCCTATTGACTTGGTTGTCTCCCATTTTTTCTATGGGATACCTTGTGTCTTTGTTTATTCCATCTGTTATGGGTCATGCTATGTCATTCCTGGGGTCACTGAGGTTGATGTCTATTATGTGTGATCTGATTGACTTGTTTGTACCCACAGTGATCCCCCATATACTGACTCCTCTACATACAATAGAATCTGGTTACTGGTTTGTTTTGCTGCTGGCTGTGTCCTTTGTACTAGGCCTAGTGATTGGCAAAACAGTGACCCACTTGATTCCAAGGGCAAAGAGTGTCCAGTGTTCTTTCTGTCATCTGTGCTATCAGAAAGCACTTGGAGCCAGGGTCAGTTAATAAAGAAGACAGGACTCACCTGTTCTTTCACTTTTGAGGTCATCAGGGAGTCTCATCTTCGTAAGTCTTCTGTTCAGGATGGTCCTGTTCATGTATTTGAGACAAGTATTTATCTCAGTCTAGAAATGCAAGGCTGGTTCTGTGGCAGTCCCCATCTTTTCTACACACACACCCCCCTCCTCCTCAACCCCCATTTAAAACCAAGTTGATTTCTGAATATGACATTGTTCATAATAGAGGAGACAAAATCTATTCGAATACAGTACCATGTGTTGGAGTATTAATAGAGGAGGAGAGCTAAATTATTTAAAGTAGTTGTCCCCAGAGTTTGCCGTCCTATAGGAAACAACACTTAGCTAATAACATGGTATTGGCAATATGTTTTCCTCCACAGGGATTGGGGACTGCGTTCAGAATAATATCTGTTCACCCAATGGAATTTCACACTATGCCTTCTCCCAGTATCTTCAAACTCAGTGGCAAAGTGGGAGTGTTATTTGATGGTTGGACTTGATGATCTTAGAGGTCTTTTCCAACCAAGGCCATTCTTTGATGTTTGTTTGGTCAGTCAGGTTCCTTAAAAAGAAGGCAGTGTCAGATTTTGCCTCCGATGTTTATATGTACACTGTGCACAGTGTAATTGATTTCAGTGGATAAATTCAGGAGAACTCCAACTCAGCATGAGTAATGATTAAACAAAAACCAAAACCTTTGGAAACTGTGGGAGACCTCTGATCTGTGCTTTTCTGGTGGCAGCAGTATCTTTTGTCATAGAGCAACACGTGCATTCAAGGGATTGTACTCTGGGATGCCAATTTATACCTTAGCGGCTCCACCACTGGATTCCTGTTTGACCTCCAATACAAATTACTTCCTCCTCTATAACCATTTTAATATTTATCTTACTTATCTTTTCTTCGATAATAGTGATAGCTTATTCAATGAGACTGGGAGGGTTGGGGCAGACTCCTAGGACTCTCAAGGAGAGCTGTGTGCGCTGTTCACACTTTTCCAGTCAGCTGAAACACAGAACCCTCCAGACCGAATTCCTTAGCCTGGGGATTTCTACCAGCCCATTGGATTTCTTACCAAATTAGCCAAGTTTAAGAGAATGTAGACATCAAACCAGTGCAACTGGCTGAATGTGTAAGCCCTACAAACAGTTCTTGGGGAAGCAAAAAGGCCTGCTGTTTGGTTTAGTTATTCCAAAGCCCACCAAAGCCTGACTGTGGGATGGCATGTTGTGCTGGAGGAGCCTGTCTCTACAAGTGAGTGACGGGGTCTCTCCTAGGAGGGCAGCGTGCTCCTTCTTGGTGGCCTTGACCTTCTCTTTGAGGATGTGCATTTGTGTGCCTGTTGCAGTTCCACTTCTGTTGCTTACTTCTCCTTTGCAGAAGCTGCCTGACTGCTCAGCCTAGAGGCAGCCAAATTCAATTTATCAATTCAATTAATAAGCAAAATTGAAGAGATCAGAGAACTAGCATTGCAATCAACATTGCAATCCATGTTTCTAAATGGAGTTACTTCAGCTAAGGGTATAGCCCCTGTTATTTCCACATCCATATTTTATTAAGTTGGAAGAAACTGTTAAGGGTATTATTAAATTGGAATTTCATATAACAGCAAGTGTTCTGGAAAGATGTTGGCAAGGCTTGCAAAGTTTTGTTAATTTTGCTTAAAGCTTTCACAACTTTCAGTGTGGCTTTTTCACAAAGCTAAACTTAGAGGATTAACACCACTCTCCTCATGGTACTCTGTTTACCAAGGGAATGTTGGTCAAAGGGAGAAAAGTGGACAACTTCAGACTTTTCATGTCAGTGCTACTTACAGAACAAATATCCATTGGCAGGGTAAGAGCCTGAAGAAGAAGAAAAGAAGCTTTCTAGCTATTGTGCAATAAATCAAAAGGTTCCAGTCAATTTCTTTGAGTGTTAGCAAAACTGCTTAATCTAGGTTTTCAAAGGGTGATCAAAACTATTTTCAATTATTCCTGACTTTCACTTGTATCATTGCATACTGAGCTGAGTCTTTTTCCCTAGTACATTCCTTTATTTAAAGGCAACAGAAAGAAGAGAAAGAAGTGAATTTCAATGATCAGAATCCCAATGTGTGGGAAATATGACTTCAGTTCTTCCTCTGGAAAGTCTGAATAAGACCAAATAATTACAAGCTCTTCACTAGTAAAAAGCAGAGGAAAGAAAGAAACAATAACAGAACATTTTCAGAAATTGGATTTTCGTTATCTGTAATAATACAGGAAGCTTATCTGTTGTGAAAAGACCAAGCCTGATTCTAATGTGGCATAAATATTTGCATGATAATAAGGTTATGTATTTTAGCTGAAGACAGTGTACTGCTCACAAAGAAGAAACAGCTGTGGCCAGCCTTGGGAAAACATGACTTTCTAAATGTGACTTTGTGCATGTCCCAAGACTCTACAGCTAGTTTGAAAGCACATTTACTGTTACAGCACTGTTGCCATTGATTACAGACTCACACTCAAACTCTGAGGGTGGCAGAATGGGTATGCAAGAGTTCTTAAGTAGCTTTGATCTTTCAGAATAAGTAAGGAGTCCCAAATGGAGAACACAAAAATACGCCTTTCTGTCTCACTACTTTGTATTACTAACTGTAAGACTGAAGAATTAAAAGGGATTGTAAAGCATGAAATGTATAAATTTATCAACCAAGGAGTTTTATTGCACAAATTATTCATTTGCATCCCAAAATGAACTAGGTGGTGAACTTTCAAACGTCTCTTTTTTTAAAGTGTGACTAAAAATTCTAAAGCAGCTGCAAATTGTAGTGGTTCTGAAGCAGTGAAATTAAGGTGAACAACATACTGCATTGCTTATAGTGCTGATCCATTATTGGTATAAATGTTGATTGCTTAGGTTAAGAGGTCTACAAAACAAAGTGACTGCATGCTCAGCTACTATAAACCATTACAGGGGTGTTTATGGAGCTAAACATTATTTACAACAACTGAGGATCTGGATACCCTTAAATAATAACCTCTGTTATTCTTAGGATAGAAAAGTTAACATTTAAAATCTCTAAGATGAACACATTAAAAGGATCATTGAATGTTTACATTCCTTGATCTAGATTTTTCCCAGAACTTAAAGACAACAAGTCTTTTGAAGGACTATTTGAACTACTGCTTTTGATGTACTTCTGCTGGCCCAGGACAGATGGTTTACACTGCACTGCTAGAAATATTTTGTTGTGTACCATGTATCTTTTGTTCTATATAAATAGCCTCTAAAAACTGCCAGTTATCTAGAAGTATAAAATTGTGCATGGGATCAGAGCACTTACCACATACAGGCAAAAAACCTAACCCTATCATCTACAGTCTAGACACCAGGAATAACTGTTCATGTGTCCCATTTTATGAATCAACAAGGAAAGTGGGAGCATCAGTCTTAGCAGTCTCACAATTTAGATGGACACAAAAGCTAATCCTAAACCAGAATAGCATGCCTAGCCAGTCAGTGAATTTTAGTGGGTTAATTAAAAGCCAATTTAAAAGTGGAGGTGAAATTGTGGCTCTATTGCATTGAATGGATATGCTGCCAGATTCTTGTAGAATGTAGTCCCACATTTCAGCTCTCTGTTGCATGGGAGCATCCTCAGATTGCTAGGCATGACTTGTCCTCATACGTTCTGGAAGACCCTCTGGGGAAAATGGTAGGCTTTCCAACACAAATAGTTGGATTTTACAGCATGTAGCTGGGCTGTAATATGGAAAAATATGCCCACACTCTGCATTCAATGGGCAAGAGAATTATTACAGTAACTACGGAGCAGAAAAAAAGGAGAGGTTACAGAGTACTGGGAAGAGATAGAAAAGGAAAGTTGAATGAATTTCTTTCTCTCCAGAGTGACAGGTTCTTATTTAAGCATCTGTCTGCCACTCAGAGCCTCTTTTGGCTCACTTACTAGAATAAAAGCTGTCTGCAATAGCCAAACTGACTTCATGCAGGAAAAAAAAGGTGAATAAAAAATAACTGGTATGCTAAGAACTATTGCTGAAATGATTCTATAGGGCAGAAACAGACAAGGTGATTCAACTCAGCCAGAGAGGGAAGGTTAAGGAGATGGGATACTGTGCATCTTCAACAGTTTAAAAACAAACAAACAGTTTAAAAACAAACCATAGCACTTTCCCCCCCCATTTCATTCCATGTATGTCATTGCCTTTTACAAGGAGATATTATTTTTTTCTCTGTACAAGGTAATCTTCACAATTTGTTTTTAACTGTAAAAACAGAAAACCAAACTAAATCTAAAACATACACACAAGACCAGAGTAACAAACGCCAGGGAAAGAAGCAGTAGACTGTTGCTGTATTTGGATGAAGCTATAAAGCCATAAGCACTGGCTTTGAAAAACAATTATACTTAACATTTCTCATCAGTAAATCTCACTAGACTAAGGCAGAAAGTATCATCCTCCTCATTTAATGATGCAGAAATTAAAGTATGGGGACACAGGTACGCTTTGTGCAAGGTCACAGGCAGAACTAAAAAGAGAGCAGTAATTTCTCAATTCCCAGCAAATGAGCTCTTAACTAGGCCCACTGCCTCCCTATCTACAGCAAGTAAATAAATACAATAGTATAAACAAAGCCTTTGGTAGTTCAACTTTAGGCATTCACTATGAATTATCCATTAGGACTCTACAGCTAGGAATTATTCCCACACATTATTTGGAGAACAACGAGAAGACATGGAAAACATAAGCCACCAGCGAACAAATTTGTAAACACAGCATTATGGAAAAGAAGGCTACATTAATAAATAAGAATTATCCACTCAGTTCTGGTAAGTAGCTTATGAGTTAGATGGGATGGTAAATATGGTTTCAGAAAACACAAGCTAAAAACTACACCACTAATTAAAGTGTGAACTGTAGCATTAAGCATTTTCCCCACTATCATTGTCTTTTCACATGAGCTGTGCTTATGTCTGAATTGCAGTAAATCTGGCATAACTTTAAGGCTGGGATTTCTCAGCTGTCTAAGAGAATTGCCTGTCCAGTTCTCTTAGCTATTAGGAAATCAGTGTGTGTACCACTTCCCTTTAGAAGTCCCAAAAAAAAATAGGCATTTGTGTAAGCTCTTTGAATTATGAGTGCTGAAGTCCTTAGCTTTCTGCTAGTCTCCTTTTAACATCTTGACAGTTAAGACAATTATAATCTATCTTTTTCTTACCACTATCTTGCATAAAAAGGAAAAAAACCCTATGCAACAGTGTTAGATTTCCTTTTGATTCACTAATAATCATAAGTCCCTCTGAAACCTTCAGAAAAAAAAAAGCCCAGAAAATTTGAAAGGCTTTTCCCAACCTCTAACCCCCTCTCTTTTTTCAGTTGTAAGCAAGCATGTAAGGTGAATATTATAAAGTTTTCCACAGATACTTATTAGTGTGTATGTGTTTCAAGTTGGAATACATCTGAATAGAAGCAACAGCTCAGCAGAACACAGCAGGTGTGATGGGAGCAGCAAAGCTTTGTGGTAAAGCTTTCCTCACTTGAGTGGGTCACTGAGATTCTGAAACTCTTCAGAGCGGTTCAACTCTCAGGTGCCCTGGTACTTGAGGAACTTGACTACTTGTGAAAGAAGATAAAGAAAAAACAAAGACAGCTGAACATATTCCATTTGCCTTCCATAGCAAGAATACAGCCAGGAATAATAAAGAATTAAAATTTAGCAGAGATACAACAAACTTGAGATTCCAAGCAAAATCTCACCCTCCCAGAAGCAGGAGATGTGATAGCCTTAAGATTTTGGCCACACTTTAAGCCAAAAGGTCACATCATGGAGTACTCGGCTACTGAAAATCTGATATTCGGTGACTCAGGTGTAAGCTTGGAGTACGCTGTCTTCAGATTTATGTGAATAAATTTCAGATTTATGTGAATAAACTTCAGTCGGAAAAACTCCCAAATGGTATTTTAAGTGATGATAAGAGGACTTAACCATTTTTCTCTCTCCTCTGCCACCCACACTTCGGTGAGTTCAGTGACTGCCTGTGTTTGGTGAGATTCTTGTCACCGATGCCAGTCCCAGAAGACTCCACTGGAGCCACTTATGTAAAGCTAACAAAGGTACTCTGCATCTACACCTGAAATGCTCAGATTTAACTGTACCTTGAAACCCTTAAAAGCCTCTGTGACAGCTTTGCTTCGGTATTATGTTGTTTGTTCTTTTGTGATTAGAAGAGAATTTATGTAGTCATTTCATTTTCACAGTTCTCTCAAAATTTTCTGTTCATTTCAGCTGTCCAGCTGAGATACTGGCATGTACCAAGTCAGTGACACATCCCTAGGGAGAAGGAAAAAAAGTCTAGAGTATGGGAAAAAAACTGCCTCAACTCCAATTTCTCTGCCTCTCTGATGAGAGACTCTCAGAACAAAAATCAAGATGTCTTAAAATAGACTCTGTCATATTATCAGTGATCTCACGGGGATTTTTTCAAGGCTTTTGTACAGAAATAGGTCTTATCTCAAGAGGAGACAACTGCAACAGGTCTATATACATTAGCTGTGCCTTTTCTAGTGCAGACAGCACTCTTAAAATGGCTATACTGCCTCCTACTCAGAAGATAATTGGTGTCTAACACTTCTGGCTCTGGGGAGCAATGCATGCGCAGGGCTAGGAAAGAAGATACAAGGAATCTGTGTTGCTAAGATGCAAATCTATACTTGTCCTGTTGCCATCAAGACATCGTATTGCAGACACTTCATAATGTTGGTGTAATTTCTGTTATACTGCAAACATGGATTTACATTATCTTGATTTCTAAATGTTAGTGACACCTTCCTTTTTAAGATCAGCAACAATGCTTTGTGTTGCTTTTGTTTTGTAACTGGCCACACATATTGACTGTGGCATTAATTACACAAGTGGCTAATTCATTGTATATTTTAAAATAGAGATAAGAAAGATTGGGAAATCCTGCTACTAGCTGTACTCTTCCAAACTTCATCTTGATTACTTTTTCTCGCATAGTGTGTTACCAGGTGTAATATAGATGCATGCATAAATAGGGTAACAATCAGAGATGAGAACCAAATTCTGAACACTTCAGTTACCTGAACATCCTTAAAGATAACGGAGGTGCATCTGGCCTCTAATTTAATCCTTCCAAATGTTTAACAGCATGTAACAAAAGCCACTGCTGCACTCAAATGGGGGCTCTCTGTGTTTATGAACTCAGGAAGAAAACCAGTTTTATGATGTCTTGTTTTTCAGACTTCACCCATACTCTTGAGTCTATTTGGTCTTTAGAGTAACTGCATCTTCGACTGCAGTTCCAACATTTCTTTCATTCAAACCGATCTATTCATCTGTATTCATAAACATGTCAATCTACTGGTTCAAAAAATCCAACCAACCCTCCAATAACAAAAAAAACAACAAAAAACTTCTCATTAATCCACCTCTCTCATTAGCTAGGATTAAAAACCTTAGTCAAAATGATTGGCCTTGTGCCCAGAAAAGCTTTGAGATCAATAATCCAAACAGACTTAATGATCCTCTTACAAAAGAACAACTTTTGTACTTCCCCTACAGAACACTTTGAAAAAGTGATGAGAAAAATACAGGAAATGTCACATCATCTGCGTAAGTTAATTTATCTGTTGGTGTGGAGTTGTACAGTAGAGGGAGAGACTTTGGGAAATAGCTGGGTTTTTTTTCTCCTCTCTGTTAAATGACATTTACTGCCTGCAAAAACAGCAATATGAAAAATCACAAACTGTATCAGTGATTAGCCTGTAAGAGCCTAAGAAGTTTCATTAACATTTCCAGTATCTCATTTCAGTCATGAGCAGTTTAAAATTATGGCATTTGTATTCTTATACAAGATCAGGATTCTTTAAGACTTTTATTTAGGCAATTTAACTTGTTAGTATCCTTATGTTGAAACTACTATTTACAGATCTTAACTTCAAAAAGTTTGATTTTTATTTTACAAACTCAAGCGTTGATGGGAAGAAAAAGAAAACCAAACTAGCCCTACTGTACAGTTCTCTATCAGCACAAGGAGGTGTTATAACAAGCCAGTGCCTTTGACCAAAGCAGGCTATAAACTCCACAGGGAACATTTCTTTCATGGACAGAATGGAAATGTTTTGGGGTATAGACTGGCAGATACTCAGCAGAGCATATATGTTGCACGTGGGTATGCCAGAAAATGTTCAGGCTGGGCTGACTGCAGCTATGTGGGAATTAGCTCTCTGATCAGTGCTCATCACCTATCCTCTCCACTGTATCTGTAGCCCAGTTCATGCCATGTATTTTGGGAGGGAATAAATCACCTTTGAATGGCATATTTTCTGCTACTTACTCTAAAACCCTCCACAACCAGTTTGAGTCTTAAATTTTAGTAGCTAATTTTGGCAAGATTAACCTATCCTGAAGCAAACTCACTGAAATTACAGTGAAGTGTGATGAGATGCCAGTAGTTTCAGATAGCTCACCCGTTTGTTCTTACTCAGAACTGCTGCTTCCATAGCCAGGGCTGGCACACGGGAAACCCTGCGTGGAAGCTGAAATGCTGTTTGATCTTACACTTCTCTCTTCTGCTCAATGAATAGAAGAGGGATGAGCTATGCAGACCTTCCTCCAGCGTGGCCCCCTGGAACACCACTGGGATCAGGTGTCTCATTTCATATGGGGCTACTGGGCGATGACATAGGAGGAGATAAGGGCTGGGCTCTGAGTGGAGCAGTGACATCAGTCACCTTCACGGCTGAAATAGGTCCTCCAGAGCTAGCTAGGGAAGAAAAGGAAAGACCAGGGGGACAGGTATGAGGGGAAAGGTTGGGGTATTACACAGTGAGGGCTTGGGAAGCAGATAATAGAGGTGAGGTAGGAATCGAGCAAGTGCTGGAACCTGAAAGGATGGAATCTGATGGAAGAGAGACTGCAGAAAGGAGGACTACCAACAGACATTCATTTGGAATGGCTCTGAGGCACTCGAGAACTCAGACAGAAAGTACAGACCCTTTTGCAAAAAGTGGCATTTGTTTTGTGGGGAGAAAAACTGAAGACAATTAACATGGTGCTCTCTGGGCGTGTTCTGTTTCTAGCAAAGCCACAGCATTGGCCCAGGAGACAGATGCCTGCCTAGGAACCGTAGGGCAATCTGGGCACAGTAGTGTCAGGTTAGCATCTTTCTCCATTTTCTCATTGAAGTTACCTATTGAAATCCAGTTTCTAAGATCATTGATAAACTTTACCTCATGCTTACACAGAAAGATCTCTTCAAAAACGTATTCCTGCATTGGCAGTGTACTGCCTCATTTTCACTGGAGATAACCACACAGTTTTAACAGTGCTTCAGTCTGTTTCTGTAAAGGTCATCACATCCACTTTCACAAAAGAAAACTTATGAAGAAAGAAAACTATTTGCATCCCATTTTCCTGAGGAAAAAAAGACTTTGCTAACCTGGTTACATAATTTTCACAGTTCAACTTTTCAAACTATGAAGAAAATTTTTTTGAGACTCATTATCAAGCCACTACTCAGGCAAGCAGCTCTCCCCTAACAAGCAGCAGCTCCCAGGCCTGCACAGCTAAAGAAGTGCAGAGACCTTCCACACAGCAGCTGCCGACACACTTTCCCCGTTAAACAAATCTCTTTAAGCGTAACTGGAAAAAAAAATCTCCTCCTTTCTCACCTAGACACACTATGAAAATTGCTTAATAGATGTCAGCTGAAGGGTATAAACACAAACCTAAAAGATCTAAAGCAATAAAAATTTTTAAGTTGGTGATGCAAAATAAAATCTGGTCACTAAAAAAATTCCATTAGGAAAGCTAAGGAAATGTAAAGCAACAGCAACCTCTGTAAAATATGGCTGTGCTACCAAAGCAAACATGGTAAGACACTCTGAGACTGAAACAGTGAAAATATACAAGGTAAAGTTACTAAAAGAATCAATTCCTTATCTCTGTTGTTTGCAAGTACTAGAAAATTGAAAACATTTTTGTAGGAAAAATCAGCATTTTTTCTGAGAAAAAAAAAACACCTGTAGTTGGCTCTGGTTCGCTAGAGAATAATAAATAATATTATTCTTGCCACTAGAGTGACAGATATAATCTGGTACTTGTTTTGCAGGCAATACTAAAATCATACCCAGAAAGAGTTAATAACTTTACTTTAAAATAATACTAATACTTTTCTCAGGATTTCAGTAATAAATGCTTTTAATTACCCAGGGAAAGGAGCCATAGTAAGACAATCACTACTGGAAGCTTTCAAACAAGTACCTCACTCAAAGACGGATGCTATGCCAGTCAAAGGTTCCAAGTTCAGCTAATGTGATACCATTTCACCTCCTACTTGAAGTGAGACCATTTTGAAGACTGATTCTTCAGTAGTTCATTGTAGCACTTCCGTTTTAAACCTGATCTAATGAACAGCCATAGATGCTAAACATAAAGAATTGACATGTTAGCATATTAATGTACTCAGATGTCACACAAATCATGAGAAGACAGTTCACTGAATGACTCAGATATCTGGGAATAGACATGCAAAGCCTCTTTAGCTCTTAAATATAAAGCAACTTCCTTTTGGCAAAGTCCTGATTAGAACATTGATTGTAGTTATTTATAGCTCAAGTGCTATTGCTGAAAATTTCTCAAAGTTGTAGATACTGTATTATTAACTATAGTAAAGCTCTAAAAATCAGTCAGCAGAGGCCACTTCAATCTCCGCATGATAATAAAGGATTATTATGTGCAGTAACCTATTTATGAAAAGGAAACAGTGTGCTTCTTTCAGACTCCATCAATTGCTTTAATAAGGAATTGAAAAGCCTGGCCTACTTTATATGCAGATCACCATCCCAGTTGCATAAGGATTTACAATAGACAAAACAAAACTGTTTTTGTTGTAAATAAGGGCTGTTTGTTTAAATCACACAATAATGTTTGCATCTAAAAATTATTTAGAAGCTAATAAGGCTTAATAAAGTTTGACTGTATACTTGTTAATAAAAATGGTCTCAATATTCTCCAGGAAGAAAATGTAAATTGAAGGTGGTAATGTAAAGCTTGAAGTAAAAGAGGCCTGACTTAATGGGAAAGGAGAAGACTTACTGTGTCTGTTCATTGATGGGCTTAAGAAAACCAGTGTTGAGAAAGGAATTCAGTTAAAACATTTTACAAAATTTAACACAATAGCAGTTTTCTCTAGGAGATTAGAATTATTGCAATATTACTTTTGCTTTAGAGACTGAAAACTTAACATAGCTCAGACTGCTGAAAGTTAGTGTGATGCACGTACTGATTTCTGCTACCTTGATTTGGAGGACTCCCGAGACCCAGGTTCAAATTTTACCTTTGGCATTGGTTCATTTGCCTGTATGTTAATAAATGTAATGAAGTGTGGGATGACCCCTGCTGGTGTCCCTGCTTAGAAAAAAATTATGTATTTGACAGGAAAAGGACACAATTTCAGCCGAAAGAAGTTACAAATATAAACTCTGTCATAAAATGTATAAAAATACCTAATTTAATGCCTAAAATATTATGAGTAATGTTCTCTTAAGTATGAAAATAATCTTAAACCACTGAACATTACTGTGTTACAGCTGCAATGCAATGTATTAGGAAGGACATTAATTGTTCAGTTCACTATGACATTGTGTTAAACGTCTTTTATTAATGAGCTGTTACTCCCAGCTGAGGCATTTGATAACCTCTAGTCCATTGCTAAATCCTCTCAGTTTGATTTCAGTGAATCACTCTAAATCAACCTAGAGAGGAAAAAAATACCCCAATAATTTACATTTCACTCTGTAAGGTCCTAGAACTAGATTCATTTAAAGAAGGGCAGCTTTCCTATCAATCAAACCTTCTGATTTAATGCAGCTGACATATAGGTCTATTTTACAATTTTTTTTTTTTAATTTCAAAAATACAACACATTAAAATAGGTTCAATTTATCAAAGCTAAGAGCAACAATTAAGTAATAATGTACTTAAAGTGCAAAGGCACTTTAACACAAAAAAGTGACGCCCAGTGGCTATACTTGGTAATTGAAACAGCAGTACTGTATATTATTATTTACAAAAGAAAGTCATAGTCCAGGAAAAAAAAAAAAGATCTTTGGAGATCTTCTACACAATACATTAAGTTTCCACTTTGAAATGAAAAGAGAAAAACAACAGAAAACCCAAAGACCCCCTTCCTCATTTCCTTCCAAATCAAAAAGAATTATGCAAGATCTATTACAGAAACATACATTTGCCGTGACAGTTCCTACAGAAGGGTCAAAAGGAGAGAGATATAGAAATAACTTAAAGGGAACGTTGCAGAAGCAACACTACATCCCTGTGATGCTGTAAGGGTTCCATTTCTCTCTCACTCCCTCTCTAATTTAAAAAGTGGAAATGTTGGGAATGTGACAGATGCCATCAGCACTGAGTTCAGACTCAATCGAATGTGATGCTGAGCTGATTTAAAAATTTTCCTTTGTCTCCCACCTCCCCCCTCACAGCTGACTGATTGCAGTTTGTTTTTCCAGAACTTCGAGGTAGTCTGGTTCTGTTTGTAGCTTTCCTTGGAGTAAAGGATGCTCGGGTTTAGACTGTTCTGCAAAATATTTCCTGGGAGTTCCATACAAAACAGTTTTATTTATCCTGTCCTGGTTTTGGCGTCTTGATTCATATGAAGGGGCAAACTGCCTTTTGGGTAAGGTGCAAAAGTTATAATGAACTAATCCTCCAGTGGGGATTTCCTTGACCCTTTCTGCAATATTTTGATACAGAAGCTCCGGTTCCCTTGGCGAGGATTGCTTTTCCAGTAATTCAGCTGCGCTGATTGTAAATGCAAGACTGGTGGGGTCTTCCTTTTTGTGGTCAAGATTGCTATAGCTAAACTCATGGAGATTCCTGTAATAGGCAACTGGATCTCCTTCCTTTTGCATGTAGATTGGGTTTTGGCACATCTGTCCAACAGGAGGGGGAATGTAGTTATAAACATGTCCTTCAGTTTTATCCTGGGTCTCAGTGTTGTAAGACCCGTACTGGAGCTGAAATGAACTTATATCTAAGTTGTTTGTGCTGCTGGGCATGCTTTGCACCCCCTTCCGGCGCTTAAGGACAAAGACAAACAGGCCTGCCCCAAAACAGACTGACAAAATAAACACGACCAGCAAGCCTAAAATTAAGACAGAGAGTGGAACTTCAGTGTGTATTTCTGGGTAGGAGCTGGGTGAGACACCGAGGAGACGGGGTGTATCTGTGTTCTGGTTCATGGAGAGGAGAGAAGAATCTGATAAGTTGGGGTTCTCTGGGCAGATGGCTTCTTTGCTCAGGAATTTCAGATGCTCTCCAGAGTGCTTGGCAGGAGACTCGCACACGACTTCGTTGATAACCACGGGGGGATTTGACTGCTGGTTGTTCTGGTCAGTGACTTGCTCTATCCAGTTCCTCAGCCCCAGGATGTCACATGTGCAGTCCCAAGGGTTCTCCTGGAGGTCTATCTGAATGAGAGCCGAGAGCTGGTCCAAGACACCTCTCACAGGCAGGTGTGAGAAATGGTTGTTTCTCAGGTTGAGTCTGGTGAGGGAAGTGCCACCAAAGACATTGTCAGGCAAGGATCTGAGCAGGTTGTTATTGAGAAATAACAGATGAAGATTACTCAGAGCATCAAAGGTGCGTGGCAGGATCTCCTTAATGACATTGTACTCTAGGTAGAGATATTGCAGGCTGTGCAGCCCGTCAAACATAGATGGGTACAGAATCTCAAGGTAGTTGCCATTAAGATAAAGTCTACGTAAACTTGTGAGGTTTGTAAAGGCACCTTCTTGTATCACTGCAATTCTGTTATTTCCTAGGTGTAACAAATCCAGAGAGCTGTACTCTACGAGATCGGTTCTGTAAATGACTTGCAGATAGTTACTGGTAAGGTAAAGTTTCTTTGGACTGGTGGGCCTAGGGTGGAGATCGGAGATGTTGCTTATCTTTTTCTCTTGGCAGTTCACGTTTAAGCCGTTGTCTGAGCTCTGCGAAGTACAGATGCAGCCAGCTGGGCAGGTGATGGGCACAGGAGACTTTGTCTGGTAAACCATGATAGGTCCGAATATTTGTCTGTCCTTCGACACAGTGACACGGGGCGTGGGGCGGTTCCTGGTTTTGGGTGGCCGGCTGGCTTTTGGGGCTCTGGTGGGATTGATGGCAGAGTTGGCTGTGGGCGACAGCCTTGAGATGTGCGGGTCTGAGAGGACAGGGTGTTTTTCCCTCTGGTTTGAATCACTGGAGCTTTTCCTAGGGCAGAGATCTTGCCTGGTGAGCTGGGTCACATCTTTCCCATGAAGCCTGAAGGGGGTTTCGCAGACAATCTCACCCACAAACACAGTGATGGTGTCTAGCCAAGCCTTGAGGGGCAGCAAGTCGCAAGTGCAGTTCCAAGGGTTTTCCTCCAGCTGGATTTCCATGATGCCTCCAATATGCTCCAGCACACCAGCGAAAGGCATCATCTTCAGCCGGTTCCCCCGCAGGTCCAGGTGAGTGAGGAGCACGAAGCGGAAGACATTGCTGGGCAGGGACAGCAGGAGGTTGTCATTGAGAATCAGCACCTTGAGCTTGTTTAGCTTGCTGAAGGCCCCCGCCTCAATGGCACTGATGTAGTTGTAGTCAGCCTGCAGGTACTCCAGACTCTCCAAGCCCAGGAACGTGTCCTCCTTCAGCACTTCCAGCTTGTTGTTGTTGAGGTGCAGCCTCTTGAGGGTTCGGAGGCCGCTGAAGGCCCCCGTGCGGATCTCCTGCATGTCGTTGTTGCCCAAGTGGAGGGTCACGGCGTTGGAGTAGTTGACGAACTCATTGGGGAACAGGCGGGTCAGCGCGTTCCCGTTGAGAAACAGCTGGTAGATCTTGGACGGCGGTGGCAGGAGGAGGCTGACAGTTGTAAATCCTTTGTTTTCACAATTAATGTTCAGCACGTTCTCCTTCTCCTCGCAAGGGCAGCGGCTCTTGCTGCAAATGTCTTTGGCAGGTTTGCGACTCTCCGTCTGCGAGATCCCAGCCACTGTTAACAAACTGAGCAACCAAACACCCTGCAGCATCTTTGTGCGCCGTTGATCCCCGCTTCGGCACCTACAGTCAGACCTTCCCAGGCGGGCGAGGAGAGAAAGAAGAAATCCCGAGTGAAAGCGGCCAGGAGCAGCGGCTGCAAGGGGCGAAGCAGGCTGTAAGGGTGGGGGGGTGGGGAGGCAAGGAAGCGACTTGGGAAACTCCTCTAAATCCCCCGCCGCCACCCCTCCGTCTCCCCTCGGAAAGCGCCCGCGGAGCCGCGCTGGGGGAAGCCCCGTCGTGGAGCTCCGCAAACCGGGGGCGCTCAGCGCTGCCCCCCCCGCCCGACCCCTCCGCCGGCTCCGTGCTCGGCACCCCCGCTCCCGGCTCCTCCCGCCGCCAGCATGTTAAACCGGGCGGTGGTAACAAACCACCGCGGTCCCTCCCTGCCCACCGCCCCCGAGCCGCGCTCCCCGCGCCTCCCTCCGCGCTGCCCGGCCCGTACCTGCTCTCGCTCCGCCCGAGGGGGCAGCAGGGGCAGGGGCCGAGCGCCACCGCCGCGCCCCGGGAGCCAGGCGCCCGGCGGCGAGAGGCATCGCCCGCCTCACGCCTCAGGAGGAGCCCGGCGAGGCGACGCCGTCCCGTCCCGGCGGGAAGTTGGGCCGGGCGGGGGGCGAGGAGCGGCGGCGGCGCCGCTGCGGGAGCGCGGGCGGCTCTGCGCGGGGCGCGGCGCGGCGCGGGGCTTTTGCCGAGTGCCCCGCACGGAGCCGCGCTGACGTCACGCCGGGGGCGGGGGGGACACGTTTTTCCCTCCCCCCCCTTTCCCGTTCCCCCTCCCGGTCTCTCGCAGGCGGCTCCGCTCCCGGCTCGGCTGCTCGCCGCGGGAGCGCTCTGACAGCAGCGGCAGCCGCGCGGCGGGCGGGACAGCGCGGGGACCCAGAGCCGGGGAGTGCCGTCAGGTAACGAGCGGAGACATTTACCTGGGGCCGAGAGATCGTGGGCCCCGAGTCCCTAAAGCCGGTGTCCCCAGGATCGAGAGCGAGTCAAGCGGCTCCTTCGGCACCAGGCAGCCGGCAAGCGCGCACCCGCAAACACCGCACACACACACACACACTGCACACACACACCGCACACACACACCCCCCGCACACACACACCCCCCGCACACACACACCGCACACACACTGCACACACTGCACACACACACACACCCCGCACACACACACCGCACACACACTGCACACACTGCACACACACACACACACCGCACACACACACCGCACACACACTGCACACACTGCACGCACACACACTGCACGCACACACACCGCGCACACACCGTACACACACACACACACACACCCCGCACACCCCCGCGCGCACCAGACGCGCACAGTCCGGCTCTCGGAGCAGGGGCACCGCAAAACCCGGATCTGGCATCAGCATCCCTGTCCCCCATTCCGCCGCAGCGGCTCCTTTCACCAAACTCCCGTGCCGAGCTCTGTCCAGCACGGCGGCGTTCCCGCTCCTTCGGGAAGTTCAACACCTTCCACCAGACCGGGCTGGCGGGTGCGCGCAGCCCTGTGCCCCAGTCCCCCACGCTCTGGAAAGCTCACCCGGTACTGGGCAGCATAAACCACATCCGATGTGACCGTTCACACCGGCTGCCTTTAAAAAGATGTTGGGTATGGGTTGTTGTGACTTTGCTTAAGCACCGTGTGCTGGGCACAGATCTGTGTGGTGGGGAAGGCTGGCTGCTCTTGGTCTGTCCGGAAGGTAAAACTTTGGGTTCACACTGGGGAAAAAAAACAACCACTCCACAATGGATTTTTCAAGTGCTAATAAGTCAGGGTGAATTATTACTAGACTTTTTTAGGGTACCATATGCAGTTCACTTAGTCTGTAGAATGCAGGGGTTTGCTGTCAAAAGAGTGCTGGACTTGGCGAAAGTGGTACTGTCATCTCGTGTTATTCTTTAGCCATTCAGTGTCAGAGCTCCCACTTTAGGAGCAGCAGAACTGTGTTGTCTGTCTCACGGGGGGTTTGAGGTGGGAAAAGGTATGGTCCTGCAGCAGCTGGCACAGGTGCCTTCGCTGTGCTGGGGGGGGCAGAGCGCTGGAGTTTGCACTGGGAACTGGAGCAGCTGCAACTTCCCCATCTAAAATTCGGAGAGGTTTTGGTAAAAGCAGGAGCATCCCGCACTGGAGCGTGCTTTGGGTGTGGTGCTGCGTGAATTTCAACAAGGCTGGGATTCTGAAATGCACTCAGAGCTGCTCTGTTCCTAACTCCCTTTATCCAGCTGAATTCAGGAGCAAAAATTGCTAAGATCCGGAAAGATGTGAGCAGCAGATCAGGAGTTTTACAACTCTAATACACCAGCAGCCAGATCATTATTCTGTGAGGATTTTTTGCTTGTTTTCTGCTTTAAACATTAGAACATGGTGTTTGGGGAGTAAAATTGGACATATTACAGAACAGAGCAAATCTTATTTTCTGATCTTCCTAACACAGTCGAGGGGCATGAGACTAAAAATAGAAAGTAGATGTTTTGTTTTGTTTTTCTGAAGGGAGCACGTTCGTACACACACCTGCCCACACTGAACCACGCACACGTTCCTGTCACCTACCTTCAGCGTGTCTCACCTGGGCAGTCCTGCATGGCATTGCCAGCACTCACGGGGCTCGCTCCAACAGACAGCAAAAGCTTACAGAAGTAAGTCTGATGTGTTTTTCTCTCATCTCACAGCCACATTTGTTCAGTGTCCGTGAGTTTCAGTGACGTGCGGCTTCCTGGTGAGCAAGGATCATGTCCTGGAATTGGCTCACAGGGCAACATACACTGTCCCACTTGCCTGTGTTTACTAGTACGTAGGAAATGTGTTTGTGGTAACTGCTGCTGCTGCCTTGGAAGGGAAAGTGTACGCATGGCATGCCTCAGCAGTAATTACCAGATTCATGTGGGATGGAAGGAACAGCTTGTTAGGGGATTGCAACAGTAATAAGACACAGAGATGATACTGATTCTATTACACTGCAAATGCATGCATATAATAACCACTGATGTAGGAGGAGGAACAAGGATTTAAAGAAAACAGCTACAGCTTTTTATTTAGGAACAAAGTCATGATTTCTCAGCATGCCCGAAGTGTTTTATAATCCCTTCAATTAAAAACCCAGAGAATAAAAGAACAGCTTTTTCCCCCCCACCTGTTTTACTGCCTTTTTATTTTGCATGTGGAATGGGGGAACATTTTCAGGCTGTGACTATCTGGGAGCCTCCAGGAGTGAAAGGCCAGAGGCAGGTTAACACAGCAGCCTGCAAAGGTTTGGGAAAACTCAGTGTTATGCCTGATTAGTAAGCATTGTGAAGGTTCCTTTTTTTTCCCCAAACACTTTGCTGTGTTCCCTCATCCTCCTTTTTGGAGCAAAGTTATGAAGACCAAGTACAGATTCATAAACTTACAGACTCATAGATTATAAGGCGTAATGGAACCATTGTTGCTTTTCAATCTTGCATGATCCAGGCCCTCAGCTAAACTGGAATTAATTCCTGTTTAAACTAGATCACACTTCCTAGGAAGAAGAAAAACAAAAAACTGAAAAAGCAATAACATATCCAGGCGTATTTTAGCAATTGCCTATGATGAAAATCTGCCATAATGTTTGGCAAATTGTTCCAATAGCTTTCATCTCCCGCAGGTAAAAAATTATGCTTTCTCTACAACTTTGCATCTGGCTACCTTCAGTTTGAAATTTCCATCCTTGTAATATCCTTCTGTGCTGGCTTAAGAGCCCTTAATTATCCCATACCTGTTTCCCATGGGGGCGCTCCCAGGCTGGTGCTGAGCAAGTATGAACTAAATACTTGCCTGATACCAGCCTTAAATAACTTCAAATAGCCTGTGTTAGTCCTATGCTAAGACATACACCAGGTCAGCTACTGGCTCCTGCATGGTCCTAAAGCCACCACTTCATCTGTCTGCTCACAGGAAAAGAATAAAAAAAGCCAGACCATGGCATGAAGCATGAGCACATAAAATTTGGTGTCATTACCCTAGTGCACATCATGCTGTTGTCCCTCTGTGAGAGTAAATATTGGGGAGCAGAATAACTCTGGAAGTGTGGAGATCTTTTTCTTTCTCCCCATTGTATCTGCAGATGGATGCTAAACACTACTTACACATCTTTACCTGTCAGTTTCTCTGTTTCTGTTTCTCTGTATAGAAATGAAGAAGGAACAAACATACCCACCAAACCTCATGGAATAAAGAAAAGAATGCAGCAAGAAAGTAAGCAAAAAATCTCTGTGAATTGGATGGAGGGCAGGATTTAAGTTTTACTGATCATTAGAAACCGTCAAGGTAGCCTGGGTGCTGGTGGTGGGTAAGGAGAGATTTATTAAGGTAGTATAAACAGATGCCAGTATTGATTTTCGTGAACAAAACATGATGACTGATGTGGTAAAACAATGGGAATTTGTAAATTTAGGTACTTAATGGTCTCATGTGTTCCTCGTCCTGTCATCCTCAACTGCATAATACAAGATGCCTACTCTATGCCAGCTCTTATAGTTCTGAGAGAATTACTGTTCAAGAAGTACCCTACGTTCTTGCTTTCCAAGGGGATATTTCTCTGCGTGTCCCTGTGTGTGTATGTGTGCCTGTCTGTAGCTGGAGACATTCTCGTTCTGTGAGTACGTGCATTTTTGCAATCTTTCCTGTACTGTAAATGGGATATTTTTGTGCCTCACTTAAAAGTGATTATTAAGGAAATAAACAGTTTCCAGATTTAGCAGTGAGCAGCATGCAAAATAATTGTTAGTTGTAATCCAAGGTTTTGTCTCATCCAGCAGCACTGGAAAGTATGATGTAAAGGAGGGGGTGAAAGAGGAGGCTCTGGCTTACACTTGCTTTCTGTGAGCAAGGGATGGGCAAGGGGTGAGGGAAGGTGGGCGAGCGTGAAAGGGAGGAAGGAGCTGGCAGGGTCCGCCCTCCATGGCCCTGGTGTCCATCCCCAGTTACCCGTGCTGCCCAGAAACAGTGAACTGGTGCAGTGCATGCCCAAGAGAGGCAGAGGAGAGAGATGTTTCCGATGAAGTCTCCGTGGAAGCCACTGGATGCACCAGTCTGTGGGCAGAAGGGTGCTCCTGAGTGACAGTGGCTTCTGAGTGTGTGGTGTCTGCGGAGTTCCTTTTTGCTGGCAGTCAGTAATTGCCTTTGCTATTACCTGTAATGAATTTCATTGGTTTCCAGATGCATTTTTTAGCTCCATTTCCCCCAACCATTCAAGCATATGGAGAGCCATGGGCCACTTCAGAATATTACTTACTTCATGACTGCCTACAGTGTCAATAAAATAATTTAATGACCTACAACTTAAAATCAACATGCTTTGTAACTCTTCCCTCAGTTGCTGCTCAGACCCTGGCCAAGGATACACATTTTTGAGACCCATTTTCTAATTACAAGATAATTTTTTTTTGCAAAGAGAATTAGCCATGATTTGTTTCAGTATATCTGGGGTAATCTGTGTTGTAACAGCACAGCATGATTTTACACTGGTTGTGCAAAAAGCAGCAGTAAAGCTATCAAGGTCTTATCGAGTGGGTAAAATATTTTTGGAAGTGCTTTGTTTCATCATGTCAATGGTTCTTTTTCTCTGATAGGAACAATGAGATGAATCTTCCTCATGATAGAAATTCTGTGATGACATTGCCCAGCATCAAGAACTAAAAAAAAAATTATTTTTTGTTTTCCATCCTTAAAACAACAATGGATTTATTGTTCCTTTTGTGTCGAATGGGTGACTGTCTAGAGTAATATTTTCCACTACTATTTATAAGTGCAATTTTTCTGATTTCTTCAGAGTCATAATCTATGTGTTACACACTGTGACTGTTCTTAACTGGACATGTCCCATCATGCAAGCACAAGTGCATGCAAGTGTTCTTAGTCATTCAGAGAATCCTGTTGAAATTATCAGGTCTTCTTGCTTTACTGAATGGATATGCCTTAGTAATGGGGCTCATATTTTCATAATGCATTGGTGTATGGGTATGATGAATGTTCACTGTTGACAGCCTGGTGAGCTGATGTGAGAGGTTTCTTCCCTTTATTTATTAGTAGTAAAAGAAACATAATAAAGTCTCTCCATATCATTATTTTTATGGCAGTAAAGTTGAAAGAATCGAAATCCCACTGTGTTAATGACATATCTAGCAATATGTGAGGAGCAGGAGCAATGGGCGAAATTCAGTCCTGGGCAGAGGGCCAGCCCAGAGTGATTCATCATGAAAGCTCCCAATTAAGACCTCAAAACAGGGCTTAAGTGGGACTCCAGTGCCCTACGCCTTGAGCTGGCTTTTTGCAATGGTGTGGGGGGGGAAAGTTCCTCCAAATGAATTATTCATCATAAATAATGCATTCTATTAGTTTAGCCTCTTTTTCTTGATTCCTTGAATTTATTTAATTGAAATTACTCACCAAATAATTTCTATGAATAATCATGGCCTGAGGATTATTTTTGAGCAGTTCACGGTGAGCATCTCATATTCCACATTCAGAATGAGAGCCATGTCATTGAGTTGTCATTATGCACAGAGGTCACATATTTCTGGTTTTGCTCCAGAAAGAAATGAGATGAGTAGAAAAAACCCAGTATTTTTTCAGACTCCATGTGTTCCCAAAAATTCCTTCCATTAAGTTCATTCCATTATATGTTTGTGAACAGTTACAGACCGAAGAAAAATTTGGGCAATCATTGGCTTTTGTGTTTTTCACCTCATTTCTAACAGAAATGTAATTGTGCTTTATGTATGTGCACAGTGTGTGTTTATGTCTGGCTGTCAGTCAAGGTTCCCTCCCTTCACAAATATTTTGAACCAGATTTGATGAAAGGCAGTGGCCATTAGAGATTTTAATTTCCCATTGATAGATAGAAAGGGGTTGGTAACATACCAATAGTGCTCACACAGCATCCAGGCTGGCTGTCCAACATTCCCCCCTCACCAGTAGGCTGGGGATGGGTAAGATCTTGAGAGGGGACATAGCCAGGAGAGCTGACCCAAACTGACCAAAGGGATAATCCGTACCATATGACATCTGCTCAGCAATAAAACCTCAGAGAAAGGAGGATGAGGTGGGAGGTGTTCATTGGTACAGTTTGTCTTCCAGAGCAACTGCTATGCCTACTGAAGCCCTGCTTCCTGGGAAGTAGCTGGATACCTGAATACCGCCTGCTGATGAGAAGTAGAGAATAAATCTTTTGTTTTCCTTTACTTCCACATGCAGCCTTTGCTTTTACTTTATTAAACTGCCTTTGTCTTGACCCATGAGTCTTTTTCCATCTTATTTTCTCCCCCACCCCCATCCTGCTGAGGAGGGGAGTGACAGAGTGGCTTGGTGGGTACCTGGCATCCAGCCAAGGTCAACCCACCACACTCATCCACTGTTATCTATCAGAAAAATCCACATCAGAGTGTGGCTCAGAACTGAAAATTTGTGTTTTGGCTGCTCACCCAACTGCCTGTCAGGAGCAGGGAGGGGGACAAGTTCTTTGCACTTGCCTTGATGTTTTCAGGCTCCTGCAATATCCAGTAATAATAGATTGAAATATCCCTATGATTTGAACATGTTTTCACTTCAGATCAGACACTCAGCGTTATTGTAGGGCTGTTTCAAGGTCTCGTTTCTGCATAAGCTCAATGTGAGTACTTCACTCTGTAAAATTACGTAGGTGCAAAAGGGGTTGCGGGACTGAGATGGTGGTTTCTGGTGTCACAAGTGAAGCTAGTTTATGGCTAGTCACTCAACACACTGCAGGGCAAGAAGCCACCTTGAGTCAATAGGAAAGAATAAATTATGCTGAAAAAGCAAGCAGTTTACTTCTGAAAAGGGGGTATAGTAAGTCAGAATAATAATAAAAAAAGAACAGTGTAGTAGCTTTTAGGAAGAAATAGTTTCTGTTCTGGTTTTCCAAGGATAGAAAAGCTAAGTCTCTGAGAATTAAGGACTTCTTTTCTGACTAAAGAAAAATATTCCCTGCTTTCCTGCAGTCTTTTCCACATCACTTTAGCCAGAAACTTTGCTGTCTCTGGGCAGTAATCATTTACCTGAAAAATGCCCTATAATACTTCTCTTTGTGGAGGCCTGTTGGTTACAAATAATGACTTTGAAGCATGATGTGTAACTCCAAGTGTCATGAAAAGAAATTGACGAGACAATTAGAACTTATGAGAATGGTGGTTGCATTAATATGTTGGGGAGAATCACTTAGAATAAAGAATTCCAGACTCCAGGGAAACCTTAAAATTTATTTGGCATCTGAAGTAGTTCCCTGAGTTGTTATTGCACAAAGCACAATACAAACATACATAAAATCCTGACCTAGACTTCAGCTGCTGACAAATCTCCCTTTGACTTTGTGTGGCCAGGATTTCAGCTGCCTTCTATTCTGGGGAGCTACACACAAATCTCAAGTATCTGGTATGACTTTTTTATGGTGAGATTTAGGTGCTCAGGTAGAAATAGGCATACTCAGAATCTCCTCCCCTATTGACAGTGATCAAATTCTGATGGTGCTTATAATCGTTTGATATCTCAATGTTTAGCATTACAGTTTGCCTGAGCTTTAAGTTGTTTTCCTGGGCATCCTCAGAGCCATCTCTGTCTTGGTAGACTCATTGCAAAGCAAAGCAAGGCTATGCCAAATATGGCACATCATCAACTGAAATGACAAGAGGAACAGAAGAAGTTACAATGATACTTTTGCTTTATATTGTAGTCATTGTGGTCCAGGATGCTGAAGATATTTAGTCATGTCCCTTCTAGCCTAACTGGCAGGAGATGTCAGGAGACATCTGAATCTATTGAATAGTCAGTGGGTAAGTATGTGTCCTAACTGCCACACGTGGGGCACCTTGTTCCTTGTATGGTCTTTCTAGTCCATTAGAGTCCATGTGGAGTGGAACAGCTTTGGCAGGAGAGAGTGAGCATTTGGCCTCAATCTAAAAGTGTGTGTATGTATTCCATAGCACTCGTGGCATTTCTTTTCATTACAAAGCATATAATCTATGAATAACTGTTCATCCTCTATATGGCATCTTTTTTACCATCTATCAGTCCATTTCCTGTAAAGCAATAAAATCCTTTGCACAGCAGGAGATTTTAATGTCCATGTCATGACTGAGCAGCAAGTGAAGCTGGTAGGAGAAGAGGACAGCTCAGTCAGCTTTGGTAAACAGCTCTGGCTTGGAATGCTGAAAACTGTGGGCAAAACCAGTTATTTGTGCCTATATTTGCTCCAGAGTATTTTTGCTTTGCAGCCACTACACTGGTTAGCATTTGAGCTTTCTGGCTAGAAATCTTGTTGCTTTTGCAGATAGATGTGTTTGGCTTTATTATTTCTAGCTGGTGATAATGATGCACTTGGAATTATGTGGGGATAATTCCTTTACAGCTATTTGGCTTTGAACTGGTCAGTGGTCCCAATCATCTCAAGTATAAGCATTGCAATACTTTCTTTTTCAGAGGTGTTGTGGCTTTCTGAAGCCTCTCTTTCCTTATGACAATTGCTTGTTTACTTTTGATATTTTTTTTAATTTTTTTTCTAATACAAACTTTCTTTTGACAGAATACTTCAGCATCAACAGCTAATGGGTCTCATTTTGCAAATCACGACTTACACTGTATCTGTAGTGGAATTGGGCTCAAAGGCAGATGCATGCACCTACAAATTTATCTTCCCAAAAAACATTTTTAATTGTTAGTTTTTACCCTTTTTGTCATTAACTTTTGTACTCAGTATTATTAGTATTTTGGTACAGCAGGAACATCTGATAGCATGAGTCATGGACCAAGCCCTCATTGTTGCATTGTTAGCTATTGTTTTGCTTATCTCTTTCTTCTTTAGAGTGCGAGTATACCTGTGAGAAAGTGGTCATATCATTTTTGTTCCATACCTTAAAAGCTTTTGTAATATGAAGGTTTAGATCTAGAATTATAATTATGTGGGATGCTGTATGCATAAGCAGAATGACAGCACTTGCCAGGTAGTTTACAATGATGTACTGAGAATTTCACTATTTTTTGAACTGAATGTGGAGGTGAAAGATGCACCTGTCTTTGAAAAATTGACAACTTGTATGTCAGGCTTCTTGCTGGTGTCATTTAAAATTGCTGAAATACAGTGTTGCCACTCCCTCCCTCCATCCCCTGAAATAAGGCTTATACTGGCAACGCTGACGAGACCCTAATCTTTTGAGATGGCACCATGCACAGCTTTAAATACTAGTTATAAATGTTAATGTGTTATCTGAAAGATATTTTTTCCACATGTAGGCAGCCCAGGATAGTCTCAGTAATAAATTTAACGAGTTCAGGGGGAAGACACAGTATGCTTATGTGAGTATTATAATGATTGGCATTTTTGAAAACAACATATGATAAGTGGTGCAATTTTATTTTCAAAGTTTAATCAATAGAGAGCTCTTTGATACTGTGATGTACTTTGCAAATAGATGCTTTCTTGGGATGACAGCAAAACAACTTCTCTATTGTGGTGCGTTTATGCTTAGGGTTTAATCAATCTGCTTTAGTGATTGTCATAAATTTTGATATTCACAAAAATAAATAGAAGCTATAAAATAATTACGCTTCTGAGTGGCATCCTGCTGCTGCTAGCTTGGGTCATCTGGCTTTACAAAGGGTTAAAAGGGTACAGAGTCCATCACTGTGCCCAGTACAAGAGCATGGGCTATGGACCCATTTATTCTCATGTATTGTTAGCCCATGCCAGCTGTTGCATAGGAAATTGAGGTGAATCTCCAAAGGCTTAAGAAAGACTTTATCAGTGTCTTGTGTTAGCTTCTGGGAGTGAATTTATTCTCAAATAAGAGGAGTCAGAAATGACCACTTGCACTACTGGGAGGCCACAGCACTGCACTGCAGCCCCCCAGTAATTTTGATCCACATGGGTAGGCAGAAGTGGTTGAAGCTCCTTCTGTGCGAACATGAACATCCAGCTAGTCCGAAACCCCTGGGACAGTTCCTTCAGTGGGCACCAGCACCAGTATTGATGCTCCTCAGGGAGGCTGAGAGGTGCAGAGCATCCCTTGCCCTTCTCTGGGGCATTTCAAGCCAGCACAGAGGACTTCAGGGAGGTGCTCGCTGCTCTGGGTGAGCTTTGCTCTTGCTGAGCAGTTCCGATTGCCTGTGTCTATTTTGTTCTTGAAAACAACAGTAGCAGTTGAAAGCTGAACTTTGAGAGATCATTTCACAAACATTTGAAGGCAGGCCATGTCCACAAAGAGCTGTGGTGCCAGCCCAGCTTGTCCTCCATATTGCAGCAGCCTGCACAAATTCGTGCTGGCCCCAACACCGGTCCCAGGGAAGCCTGCTTGGAACAGATGGCGTTAACGATTTATTGGATGTGGCAGCGTAAGGATGCACAGTATGAACTTGGAGATAACCTTTGGCAGGGAACTCTCTCTGTCTCTCTCATTCTTTCCAATAAAAATATAGTAACTGGTAGGCATTTGGGAAACAAGGAAGCTGGAGCATTTCAGGTGACTTGACCTGAATTTAACGGACTGCCACTAGCACTGATGCAAAACCTCCCGAGATGTCAGTGGGAGATCTGTGCCTGGCACCATTGCAGGGTATGACCCGGTTGGCGTCAGGCTGGATCCTGATCTCAGCACAGAAATTCCTCTAGAGGCATGAGGGGTTACGGCACGCTCACATCAGCGTACGGTCAGGGCTTATATGTGCTGTGCATACTAGATGAGTTGTCACAGACACCCGTGAAAAAAATGGTCTTTGAAAATTTATATATTTTTAACACTTTTTATTTGCAGCAAGATACTGTTTCAACAGCCACTACTGCAGCTTCAGCTGTAGTTCTGCTTATTTTCATACAGACAAAAGACTCAAGAGAATGACCTAAAGAGAGCAAAAGGTTTTTTTCTCCTTTTTATATATTTTTATTATGTGATACATGTGTTTGGGAGTTCTGTATGTACATATGTACAGGTGTACATATATGTATGTACATCTGTTTTTTTAAATAACGTGTTTTCCTTTGCTGCCCCTAGCCAACTTCAGTTTCTGTGCTGCCTTTGTAAATATGCTGCAATGGCTGATTCTTTTGCATTCTTTGTGCTATCTTTGCTTATGCTGAATAGCAGCCGACGCTTTAATTGGGATGACTGAGCCGAGTGCACTTGCCTTTGGAATTGGACACTTTTCAATGTGAAGAGAGGGTACCACAGACTGACTCTTCTGTCTTTATCTTCAATCAGAACTCCATTAAATCAGACCTGTAGTTTGTAGCAAGGGACATTCTCCATTGCATTGAAATGCATGGGAAAGGCTGGAGACTCACAGTTTTTAAGGTTAATTAGATCCTGAAAAGGAGAATTAACTGAAGTTGTTTTTCCTATCTTTTTTCCTATTTTTAACAGCCTTTTTAATTACCTTCATCTCTGTTGGTGTATTCATACACACTTTTCCCTTTACAGGAAAAATACTATGTACGTTTGAGTTTATTAAAAACCTTTTTGATAGACAGATTCTACTAATTCTTATTTTAAACAAAAATGAACACAGCGCTGGTACATTGTGTTAAAATTTATGCATCAGATCTTCCTGTATATTAATATGAGCCATACAGTTAATCTTTATTTATGTTTAACTGAATGCTAACATTATTCACTGCTTAGTCCTTAAATGAGAATTTGGTTTTTGGTTGGCTACATTGTGTTTGGAAAATAAAGGAAGGAATAGTTTAGGGCATGACCATTCAAAAATTCTTTGGTGGGGGTGGCGGTTTCAGCCACCAAGGTTTTTTTCAGGCTTCTGTTAAATACCTGCTGTGGACCCTACTGTGGATTCAGAAAGGAAAATAATCTTCTTTTCAACTCTGTTTGGAAGGTTGCATTTAGCTGCATGAAAACATGCTTCTTGTATCAATATATTAACAACAGTTAAGTGACCTGCCCATGTGCCAGGAGAAAAATCACTTCTGTACCCCCAAAGAAGGCTCTCAAAAGCCTAACACTGCCAGCAGAGCCAGTTCCCTTGTAGACCATGCAAGGTTTGAGGCAGCAGAAAACTGTTAGCTGAAGTCAGTCTTAAAACTTCTTTTGCATATATTTCCAAACTTCTTTCATCTTTGCCTGAAAATAGAGCTATTTTTCATGCTTACCCTTCCTATGTCAGTATATATGAAGAATAGAATGTAATGTAGGAGGAAGACATCATCTTGTTCTTTTACTCAGTTTTAGTTGAACTGATTTTGCAGATAAGGAAAGTTGCATTCATAGTTCTCATCCCTATTCCAGGTTTCCTTGTGTTACATTCACTTCCACCTCTTTCCACCACATTCCTGTAAAGAGTATTGTATATTCAGTTTTCTAAACCCTTAGCGATAATACAGGCATGAGGTGGCTTGAGAAAGTTCAAGAAAGACACTGTAATTTCAGCAATCATATGGCTCTTCTCATTCTAATGAAGTTCCTTGTTCCATGTTAGATTAAAGCAGCTTTCTATGGCTTCTTTACTGTTGCTATACAGCACATTTCAGTCATGAAAGAGCAACGTTCTCGATGGATTGCAGAATTTTCTTCTTGAGTCTTTTTTTCCTGTTCCTATGATCTCTCTCTCCTCATCTCAGCTCTAGGTTTTAGGTCTGTTGTCCTGAATGTAAAATGCATGGCAAGAGTGGGACAGAACAAAGAGTGACAAGATAGACTTCTGATCAATCATGTTTCCAAAAAAAAGAAGTCAAACTGGAAGAGGCACAGAGGAGGGACTGCTGTGGGGATGCAAAAGAGAAATGGAGTGAATTCCATTTTAAGAGCCCAGTTTGGAGATCCCAGGGTTATAAACACAGGAACTGGAAGCCATGCCAGTGTAAAACAGTGCTGAAACTCATTGTTCTGGTGTGATGCTGAGGTGAGCTGATATCTCCATGGTGTTTATGAACTAGTGCATGCTGCACTTTGCTTCTTGGAATAGATTGAGGATCTCTGCTGCATGTGGTAGAAGGGCAGTCACATTGTTCTCTCTTTTGTATATATTGGACAGCTGAAAATCAGGAGATACCAATGCTTCTTTTGTTCTGCTCCTCTGGCCATAGAGGCAGTGTGGCCCAGTCTTCTGCCATGACTAAGCCCTATGTACTCTCCTGTTAAGGACCCTTGAAGCCACAATGTGGTGATTCACAACTGGGCAAAGGCAAGTGAGCGGAAGCTAATATAAGAACACAGGTCCCTGCATTTTCCTTTATGTTCTAGTGCTCTGTTTACATGATTACCCATAGGTTCCAGAGCTAATGACCTACTTGAGATGCTGAATGAATACAGTCATGCAGTCAATCAGGCTTAGCTTCAGAAATTATCTTGAGCACTACTAGAGCTGGGAGTTTCGCTTTTCTATTCTAGCCTATGCTTTGCAAGCACAGATCTGATGTGCCAAAGAGGCAGACTGAAAGGCTCTTCTGAGCATCAGAGTCTTCTGTCCCCTATACCGTGTGAGGGTCAGCTTTGCTCTGGATCCTTAGAGTCAAATGCCAAGTAGTCACAAAGAGCTTGCAAATAGGGTCATGTGTGGTTCTGCTGCAGTGTTTCCTTCAGACTTATGCATTGCACACCTGATGTCATCTAAGAGTTCTTCAACTCATTTGACTCAGGCATCCAGGAACATCTGGAAAGTTATTGATTTCAGCCAACTTACAGTGCACTCTCAAATCTTGGCATTCTTGTTTGCATAGCTTTGGGGTTCTGCCATGTCAAAGCAAACGGGCATCAGTAGACACAAACATACACAAACAGATTAACTGGATGTACAAAGCAGTGAGTACTAATGCAGTACTACAGTTGGTATCTGTGCAGTGGCCAGGAACCTTGACTATGGCTCAGATGCCCCTTGCTCCAGATGTGGGAAAACAGAGTAAGATAGTCATTGCCCCAAGTGCAGCTATCAAGTGAAAGAGAGATTCATTGATGTCATCAATATCAGAACAGCCTCCAAAGAGCACAAAAACAATCTCCTTTGAAATATGTATCTGTTTTTATTGATATTGGAAAACAAGTTGTTTGGATTCCACAGAAGGGAATGTCTGATAATGAGTCACTTTTATACAGAGAAAGTCAAGATGCTTTGTGTAACTGCTCAGTGTCAGAAAAAAGCTTTTTTAACAGAGTTTATCAAGTTATGGATCTAAACCCATCATTTTCTGGCATCTCCTAAGGTAGCATATTACCTTACTAACAGGCAAAATGCCATCCAAGCAGATGAGCTGAGGGAGACAGCCAAAATACCACGGCCAGGTTCATCAAGTGTGTTTGTTGAGGTCAAAGCTCCTGGAAGGCAGAGTAAGAGGTGCTGTGTCCTGAGCTTCTGAGGCTGCCACCTGCTAATTGGATAGACTGTCTCTGCCTTAGCACTGATCAAAGTTAATGCCCAAGATCAAAAGTTAGCTCAATGAAGATAAATTTGCAGCATGAGACAATTCGTCTTGTAATTAATTTACTGAAATACAGAATAAGTAAAACATTGATGTTATGTAGGTGTGCATAAGAGTGTAGCAAGACAAGATCCTGAGGCACTCACTGAATCTGAACAGTTTGCCATACAGTTTAAAGAAAATTAAGGGTCCTAATTTCTGTTTGAAGTTATAGGCTATAAAGAACAGAGGAGGGAAGACTCCTGCAGCTAAATTACATCCTTGCTAGCTATTCCCTATATATTAAAATTCCTCTCTCAAATTCTCTAGAAATGGTCCCACATCCCTAGAACATGCCACAGGAAGGATTTCTGAGTGATCTTTTCAGAGATCCTAAGGGAATTAGCACGTCACCAAAAGAGCATGTAAAGACTGTTCCTCTACTGAGGCAAAACTGGCTCTGCCTGCCATCTTCTGTTATATCGAGGACTCTGGCTGTAACAAAATCAGAGAAATGCCTGCCACAGAGGCAGGAATGGGGAAGCACAGCATTGGGGATACCATTCTTCCTCATTAAGCTTAAGCCTTTTCTTTCATCACCAGTGAAAACTTATTGTCTTACCACTTGTCTCTGTCCTGAAGGCCTCCTTCACGCAATAAGGGGGAGAACTTATGAATCATGTAAGCTGCTGAAACACCTATGTTATTTTTCCTAGTAATTTTTCCTTTTACAGTCGTCAGCAAAGTTTTTCCAATCCCCCCTTTCTCTCTATTCAGACACTTTGGGATATATGGCAGGTGAAGGCTTTTGAAATAGAATGCAACCTAACCTGGAACCATGGGGGAGCTTTATTTAAAGCAGGTGTACGCACACACACCTCCCACACATACAACCTCCTCATTGCCCATATGAAAAGAAATGCTCTCCCAGAATTTGCAGCCAGTGCATCCTCTTTGTATATGTTACACATTCAGGGCATCAAACTGTGATCAGCAGGATAAGGCCAGAGAGGCCAGAAACTTGCTTTCTGCTGCAGAACATCCTGGCAGGATATAAGACAACAAAGAAACCCTCTTGGAGACTGCTGAGGAGGTCTATGCTATACAGGTAGCATACTTCATCCTCTGAAAGGCAGCAGAATGCTTGTGCAGAGATTGAGAGCCGCTTTTTAATTAGATAAAGCCCGGCTAGAATCTACCAGGAACATTTTGTGGTGTATGTGTGTTCTGCTACTTCATTAGCTGCACTCAGTGTAGCTTCAGTGCTCTGACCATAGATGGCCTGCGAGCATGACGCTTCTTCCATTTTTTTGTCTCATCTACCTCTTCCTGATCAGGTGGCCCATAGCAGACACCCACCACAATGTCACCCACCATGACCTGCCCTCTAATCCTGACCTATAAGCTGTCAGCTGGCTCGTCATCTGTCCCAAGGCACAGCTCCACGCACCCCAGTTGCTCTCTTACATCAATGGCATCTCTCCCTCACTGCTGGCCTGTCCTTCCTGAAGAGCTGGATCCATCCATGGCAGCTCTCCAGAGCTAGGGCACCACATATCTGTGATCCCAGGACCTCTAACATCTCCTGTTTGTCCCCATGCTGTGTGCCATTGTGTAC
Organism: Podargus strigoides; assembly: GCA_028020825.1. Lineage (NCBI taxonomy): Eukaryota > Metazoa > Chordata > Aves > Caprimulgiformes > Podargidae > Podargus > Podargus strigoides. Next base: position 13,315,337 of record CM051631.1, read on the forward strand.
AGAACCTTTATGACCCAGCACTAAGGCATTGCACCCTGCCCAGAGACCCCTGCCCCAGCAGCAGGGCAGGTGCAACAGAGCCCTACCAACCCCATAAAGGCTTCTTTACTTGTACACCACTTTCCAGTCCTAACAAACCACTGGCATTGAGGGGCAGATATCTCACCGATGGCTCAGGACACCTGCCCCAGCCCCTCGGTGACAGCGTGCTGCACTGGGACAGCTGCAACATGCCCCTCTGCGTAGCACTTGTTAGCAGCGGGCTCAGCCCTCGGCGCTGCCTGGTGCATACTAACGACTTGTTTTCATCCTTCCAGGGTATGGGAGCTGCCTCCGCGCATGCCAGCATCCTCGGCCATCCCTCACGTGGCGTTTGGCACCGGTACCACAGCAGCTTGGCCTGGTGTGCTGGCTGCCAGTCCTCAGGGCTCTGGAGCAGCCCTGCAGGGACCTGCAGAGGTTTTGGTAGGTAACAGGTGATTGCATTTACATGGGGAAAAAAAAAAAGGAAACTATCACTTGTTCAGAAGGCTGTGTACAGGAATGGTGATAAGTAGTTTTTGCATATTTTATTTCTTAGTGTGCAGACACCTTGTTCATAACTCCTCTTTTACCTTGAGATGTGACAGGCTGCCCACTACGCTGGCAGTATGATGCTATGGAGCTGGCAGCCTTTCTTTTTCACAGCCCTAATGCAGGGGAAAAAAAAATCTGAAAAGGGATAAAGTTGTGCCATTCTGCTTCCCCTTCCCCCATTTTCTGCTTGCTCTTTTCCTAATGTCTCTTGGCCTAGCACAAATGCAGGTAAAATCCTCCGAGTCTCAAGTAGAAAAATCAAGAGAGCTATGGGCTCAGTCACTACATATCAGCTCTAATTTCTCTTTTATCTCTTGTAATCCAGACAAGTCTTGCATGTTTTCTGCTCCGTTCTTTGGGTCAAGAACACACTGGTTAATAGCCAATTATTTCATACCCTAAGGAAGTTTTGGGAAAGAAGTTCCTGGGAAGAGTCAACTTGTTTCAGGAAATGAGACTCATATTCAGTCGGTGAGATGTTTCCCTTTGCTTTCCTTCTCAATACTGTCCCATCCCAGCACAAGGCTGAATTAATTGCTACAATAAGTATGGTTCAGATAGAGCATAATAGTTTTCCTGAGTTTTTTTTTTTATTCTTCACAAAAAGTGAAGGTTTAGCTAGGGCATCATGGCAAAATTCCAGTTAGGTAATTAAATTCTGCTTACTGAAAATTCCCCCTTTTAAAATCTGTCCCAGAATAGAGTCTGGTTTTTCTATGAGCACTTTAAAAGGCCTGATTCATTTTAACTTTACAGCTATCCACATTCTGAAGCCTGCTGAAATTATCCTTGACTGCCTAAACCAGAATATGCAGTTCCACCCGAGGTGTCTAAAGGTACATTTTTGCATGCTTAATTGTTGTTGTCTGAATTCTTCTTTAGATGCAATTCACGTAGACCCAACCTGTGTACCAAATAGGTCAGATTCTGCTGACTAGCACAAGTAAACAAAATTATTTGCACGGGAGAAGCAAGCACTATTTAAAACTTTATTTTTATTAACGTGTGGAGTAGGCCATGAATAAATGCAATTTGTGCATCGAGGGCCATTTTGCATGTGCAGAAATACAATAATGAAAAAAAAAGGCTGAAAGATTAATCTGAGGTGTGCAGTCTGGAAAAGCAGTGCAGAACAGATGATCCACAGTATAAGTTACTGCAATTTACTTTTTTAATTTACTTGTGCCACTTTAATTTATTATTGTTTATTCATTTGATAGATGGCATTTAATTTCAGTATGAGAGCTTCAGGATGGGCATTTAATGCTAATGGTTGGAATTTATTCCTGGGCAGAAAGCCAATGTGCCACAGCCATGTTCCACTTTTGCCCTCCAAGCTGTATTTAACTGGCCTTCTGCTGCCCTTGGGTATGTTTTACACAGGAAGCTTAAAGCCTAATGTAGACCTGCAGCTGACTCGCTGGAGAGAGGGAAAGATGGCTTTCCTTCTCTTCTGTTCTCTTCAGCAAGAAAACCAAATAATTGGATTACTGGCCCTTTGATTGTGCTCAGCACAAATGGTTCAAAATCCTATTGTATTGGACCTCTGAGATGAAACGTAAATGATAAAGAAAACAACTGTATTGAGTTGGTCAAATATGTCAATAGTGTGCTCTTACCTGATAGTGGAATGGCTATGACTGGTCTTCTAAACAGCTAAATATACATAACACATCTTCTGCTAGATTGGCCACATGAAAAAAAAAACAACAATAAAACAAAAAAGGCCCCCCCAGGAGCCCACTAGAGACATAAATTAATGCAGATCAATCCGTTGCAGGGTTAATATTAAAATTACTCAAGGATCTATGCAGTACATGAAATATGGGGGCTGATAGGGCAGAACCTGACTGCTTTGCTCTACTTATGCCTTCATATGCATTGACTTGAACTTCGAATTTCCTATTCTCTCAGTTTTTGTTACTTGCACATATGTTTTATGTATTTATTTAGTGCTAAATTCTATCTGTTACATTGTGGTTTTAAGACATAATATCAGCTAAGACTGGGAGAAGCATCCTAACAGATTTTAGACTACTTTGTCATTATTCTGCATATTCACACATACATATTATGATCCAAAATATTTTGAAGTAAGCCATTCAAATGTGCAAAATAAATAGGTCCATGTGAAAGTGTAGCTGAAATAAATCCCTCTGCTTTACACAGTGGAGAAAAGTTCTGTAACAGCCAGGGATTTGATTCTTACATTTTATGTTAGACTGGTTTCTCTACATGTTTCTTGTTAAAATTGTTATCTTACTGTCCTTTTGTATTTACGTGTTTATAGAGTAACAAATAGCTATTGAAATGAGGCTGTAATCATGACTCTGTGTGCATTTATTTCACTCCACAATTTTGATGAATACCATCTGTGCAGAGAGCAGAGGGCTGTACCCTTAGATGATCTAAGTTGGTAGCTCCTGTGTTCAATTTTTACTGGCCAAATATCTGAGTAGAAATTCTAATGCCATGAGTTTAGAATAGAGCCTCCAAAACTGACTAATAAAATACACATTGAATTAGAAGCTGAGATCTTATTTTTGTAGCTTGTTGAGATTCTAACACATATTTGTATTAATAAGACAATAAATGCATAATGGATATGACACCCACCTGAACATTTCCAAGTTAAAAAAAAGAGATTAATAGATAATGCATTCCATTAGTTCTCTCTTTTACAACTAATAAACTTCCAGTTCATTAAGTTATTACATGCCATTCCTCATCTCACAAATAGAACCCATAATTCAGTTTTTCCCAGAGCTGCACATTGTTTAAGTCTACAGACTAAATTACCAGAGCACATTTTGTCAATAAAGCTTCTGTTTGGTGGGGGAAGGGGGGGGCAGTTAAGTAAAGTAATATGAAATGCAAGCTATTTTTTGTGTCAGAGGTCATTTATTTCCTTCAATATTGCTTTTATTCTATTTATACTGTAGCTAAATGATTATTATTATTATGGAAAGCCCATGGTTAATCACTGCATTACATTTAAAATGCTTTATATTTTGTTGCAGACTCTTACACATGTGAATCTCTAGAGTTATCTTGAACAGAAAACTGTCCTTTTGCAATGAATCCCTGACAATCTATTAGTTCAGCTGTGCATTTACTGAAAGATAAAGGCTTTCTTCTGTGAGCAGTGGGAAAGCCACAGAGGCAAACAAAATTCATCCATATTCTGCAGTCCTAAACCAAAAGACTTGTCGCTTCCTGAGCCAGAACTGCCCAGCACAGATACAGGCAGCCAGTGAAATCTTCTGCATGGGAAGTTGTATGGGACTAATTTGTGTCCTATACCAAGTTTCCAACACTGCTCTTCTAACTAGGGCTTGAAGTGGGATTACTCTGCTCTGTGCTGAGTATAATATATAGCATCTATTTGTAAAAAATACAGCCTAGTGATAAAATGCTTGCCTAGGGAGTGGGATAGAGCGGTCTGGGCTCTTCGCAGCTTGCAGTGATTTAAAACCATTTCTGCTGTCCAGAAAAACAGGCAATCGTGATGGGGAAAAAATGCAGTCTGCCCTTTGCTCTCTCAGTCCTGGCATTTAGGAGGATGCTCAGGTAAGGGTCCCAATAGGTTGTAACTAACCTCTTCCATCAGACACCACTCTGAGGAGGGAGTGAGGGAGAGAGACAGGAGGGGAAGCAGGGCAAAGGGGCTATACTGCAGCATGTTTAGCTCTGGTTTGGGGTTAGAGGGGGCAGACCCTGGAAAGGATTGCAGTGCCTTCCTTGTGGAGGAGTTGCTATAACCCTGGGGAGGCTCAGGGCCTGCTTTCTTCCCTCGTCTGCCCCTCTACTGACTAAAACCTGCCTGCTTTTTCCTTTCTGTGGAAATTAGCAGCTGTGAGCAGTCATAATTTTCATCAGAGGGAGAAGAAGTCATTCCCCACCCCAGGGGGGATACATGGTTCAATTTTCTGCAAGCGTGCTAGCAATTAGCATCACCTCTATAGGGGAATAGGTGCTAAGTAGTATTAGTCTGAATAGCAAGAGGAATGGAAAAGATTAACACCAAACAGGAATATTCAAGGCTGGACACTACAGGGCAGGGGTGTGAAGAAAAGCTTAACTGCTCTGGATCTGACCAAAACACTGTATTATGGTACTTTAATATCAGCTAGTACTTCTTCTCATTAGATTTGTAGTTAAACACACAGGTGACTGAAATAATGGTGTCATTGGAAAGCACTTTTTTAAAATGAAGAGTTGTAAAATGGTGCTATGACAACAATATAATGGGGTTGCTGTTCTTGACAATTACAGGCTGTGAATTACAAATGAGAGAACAATGGAAAATACAATGCTTTTTCAAAAAAATAGGAAATGTAATAAATGAAAGGGGAGCAAAATATTTCTAATTGACCCTTTTCCCAGAGATCACTCAGAGAAGCTCTCATGCAGAGCAAATTATCTTTGATAAAGACACAATTAGTGTATGTTCAGTCTCTGCAACAGTCCCTCACAGCTACAGTAAAGCATGCAGCTGTAGATCCATATTGTTGCTCACTCCTGGGCTTGTCTCCATCCAGACCTGAATATCTCAACCCCACTTAGAATTTGTCCTGACTTCACAGTATGGGAATCATGCTGCCTAGGCTGTATTATGCCTTAAGCTAACCTCTGAAATGATGGCTCTCTAGATCATCATGAAAGTGAGCTGATAATGCTTTTGCCTTATCAAAGCATTTATAAAATCAGATTTATCAAGATAGTGAAATATTCAGTATTCTAATGGAGTTTCTTAATCTACTGTCACTCTTTACTGTGATTGTAGCCTATGTAATTTGATTAGCCATTTATAATTTTAGTACATAATATATAAAAATTACCAGTGAGCTGAAAACACTGGAAATGTTCACAAGAACCAGAAAAGCAGACTGGGAGCTGTGGGCCTTCTGTCCACAGAAATTAGTAACTGCTGGCAGCTGGAGTCTAGCCTCCAAACTTCTAGCAAAGAGTAACTTCATTTACATGAGCTGACAGCTCCTGAGAGGCCCTTACACTGAATTTATCCCGTACTTTTGAGCTCTGCTTTATATTAAAAAAACCCAACCCAAACCCTATTATCGTTAAGCTTGTTGCTTTTTTTTTTTTTTAGCGGGGGAAGTTTTAATGAGAAAGTTTAACTCATCAATGTTAAGTTTTCTACTAATTAGGTGAGTGTTTTCTTCCTCTGCAAGCAGTTTCTGTGATATGGCACTCCTGAACTAGTGGGTAGCATCCATGAATAGTGCTATCCTGCTTTAGCCTTTTTAAAAAAAAAATCTAAGAAGTTATCGACCACTATAGCATTTATAGTCTGTGGGCAAAGTTAAAACAGACAGGTAAGAGTTGCCTGTTGTTTCTGTAATTCCAGAATTGGAATAGATACGCTCAGCCTTTCTGCTGTAACATATGCTGTTTCAGTAGCAACACAATTTATGATGCAAAATAATACATTTGACAACATAAGTGAGTGGTCTAGGTCACATCTCATAACTTAAGCATGTATTCTTGGTCATTGCTATAAAAAAAAAAAAGCTAGTCAAGAGATCAGCATTCACTCCTGGCACTCTGGCTGTTTTTACATGCTGGCTGTTTGTATTTTACAGGCCTATCATGAGCTGATATGGTAGTCACTTTTTTTCCTACTGAGTGAATAAATTACAAGTCCTGGAGCAGTGCTTGGTACGCTGTAATTCTTGGCCATAAGACCTATGAGATATGTTTAAACTGAATGATCCACTACTCAGAGGAGAGATGGCATCTTTTATAGCCCTCTTCTTCTTGTAGACAGTAAACCATTCATACAGACTGTGAAGACAAGGGCATGTTCACCATATTCTGGTCTTTTCCCGAGTCTTGCACATACATTGTCTGTGCCGTGGGACTTCTCACACCTCACACATTCAGGACCAGCTAGGTCTGGTCATTAGTAAAGGTATTTTTTTTCTCCAGTCTATACTTTGAATATTAAAATTATGATAATTTCTATTAAATGTTTGTGCCTCTCTATAAAACAAATATAAATATGTATTTCATACTCAAACCCACTTTTAAAGCTGATATTGTTGCTCCCAATATTTCTTTCTCTGTCTGCCCAGAAAATGTTTTTCTTCTTCCAGACTCTACTCTTCCTACCTCCTATTTACTCAGTCACCTTGTAAATGTAGAGCATTACTGTACAGAGAAAGCACACTTTTTCAGACTCCATGACTTTGACAATTGCACTTATTGTAATTTTTCTTCTCTCCTGTCCATCTTGAAAGATTCAGCAATATTATTTTATCTATTATGTGACTTTCTTACTTGGCTGTCCTTTGTGCTCTAAAGCCAGGCATGAAGAATTGAAGAAGGCTGGGATATGTGGGAAAAGAGAGGCCAGGATTGTTCCACGTAGATCACGAAGCAGAGCTGTGTCTGGGAAGGTCTGGTCTGTAACACTGCATTAAAGACAATTGCATTACATGTCTGTAAATGCTAAAGAATAAGACACATGCTCATGACTTCCTCATATGTAAAACTATCTTTCATTTTAAAAGCAAGACAACACATAACATTTTTTTTATACTCATGTGGGATGTTATGATTGAAAAACCCCAATCCTCAATAACACCAACCCCCACCCCAGACTTTACCAGGTTTCTCTAGTGAGTAGTATGCTTTATAATTTTGTGTGACAAACTATTTTCATGTACTTAAATATAATGTCTGTCTAAGTATTGATTTTATTTTCCTGGTTAATTTATTCTCCAGATTCTCTGGCCTTCAGTCAATGCATTGGCTGATTAAATTATTATCCCAATAATGAGATTTGACACAATCTATGCCAGTTACCTATGTGACCTGTTAAGTAGGTTAATTGGCAACCCTGAATAATTATCAGCCACCTCATCTTACTGACTTTGACAATAAATGAAACACAGATGCTGAAAAAGGCGCAGTTTTTCATTTCAACTTCTGAATTGTTTCAAAGAAACCTTTTAACTAGTAGCTTATTAATAAAATGCAGCAAAATTTAAAAAAAATCTTGCGAATATTTTAGTTGTATAAAAATATAGATGTTTGCTCTTGTGCATCGTCATGGCTTCCTAGGAGAAAAAGAAGTCTGTGGCATATTAGATAAACAGGTCCCTCTATTCTGCAAATTGCTTGTATAAGTGAATTGTTGCATCCTCAGAGAGCAAGCTCAGAAGCAAGGAAAATGAATTCAAGAAGTCCAAGTGATATTTGTGGTGACATTGCAAGAATCATGTTTTAATGCTTTTCTACAAAACCTTGAGAACGAGAAATTAACTCTGTTGTTCAATGAAAGCTGTGATTCTTCTATTCCGACTTCTCAGGAAACTGAGTCAAGAATAATAAATATTATGGTACCTGGCGACAATGACATGTATTGCATATCTATCTATCTTTTCTATCTTGTTCACTTCTGAAAAGCCAAAATGATATTTCTTTCTGCCCTAGAAAACAGAAGACTGGAACTTAGAGAGGAAACTAGGGATGAGAAGATGGGGAAAAATACATAAGATTTAAACTTGTGGTCTTTTCACAAACTAATCAGCCCAAATTGGTTGTTCCCAAATTAGGACCACTGCTAACTGAACCACACAAATAAGTATTAAGTGCATAGTGATTTTGGCCAAGTTAAATATGACTATCATGTGCCACCTCTCACAAAATATTAGCACAGTTTTGCAGAAATTAAAAGCTTGCAGTGTCCTGATGTCACATCTCATCTGGCTGCCATTGTCATTCTGCTTCTTTCAGCCTGTGTGTGTGCAAATACACCTTTCCATTTCTAAGCGTGTTCCATAATGGAAGGTAGAGTGTGCACTTTTCTGTGTCCAGAAAAAGTGTTCATTAAGTAGTTACCCAATTCAAAGCTATTTGATCTTTCAGTTAGTTGGCTTATGGGCTTTGGAGTGGGGTGATATAATCCAAGAGAAGATCCTGGCTATGATGAAATCACTTGAACCTGAGCCTGAGCAAGTGAGTAGAGCTCAGATACTGACAGAGCAACTCATATGTTAAAACCAAACCTATGCTCAAGTGTTTTTCTGAATCATGGCTATATTGAACTATAATGACCTAAATGGATTTACTCTCCAGACAAACTTACCCTTTCCTTTCGTCCTACCCACACATACATTTGCACCTCAACCAATCACTTATGTCTCTTTCTATTTCCGTGCTACTTTTATTGAAAACTTTATGGCTTGTTTAATCTGTTCTAAGCATGGGTTTATTTCCTCTCTTGATTTCCTCTACAACTCATCAACAGTGATTTTTTTAACCCTACCCAAAGGATTTCAATTTTACTGCACAAATTTAAGCAAAGTAAAAATTTTAAGTCTTATTAAAGAAGCTGTGTTATCTCTTTGTGCTCCTTCATCTTGCCCCTCTCCTCATGAAAAGATGAAGGAGGTGCTGAAGATGCACATCAGGTGGAAGCTACTGTCTACAAATGGCAAAAATAGTATCTTTCAGCTCTCTGCCTGTGGGTTTTTTTCTGCCAGTATGTGGTCGTGATGTCTAAAATTATAGGCATTTAGATGTCAAGTAGCAGGAGAGGAAAAAAAAATAAAAAAGAAGAGGTATTATAGTAAAATAGCAAAGCACTGATGTCTTGGTGATAGTTATAAGGTCTTTTATACCTTAAAAATAGCACAGCTTTATAAAATTTTTATCATACCTGATAGAAAATTAAGGGCTGCTGATATTTTGCAACTCATTACTCATTGCTTGTTGATTACATAAGTGTTTTTGAATGAAAGAGCACTGTAAGGTCCTGTCAGAAGCTAAGCTGACATGACTTCTGTCTTTCCTTTTTATTACGATAGTCAATAGCTCAGTTGTAAGGAATATAATTGCTCTTTGTGGCTGAATTATACATTCTTTTGGGAGAGCTAACTAAAATTTGAGAGCAGAAAAGCATTTCTGGAAAAAAAACAACCCAGTATGCCAGACAAATCAATACTAAGTGGACAGAGCTGAATCAGAGAATTTTGGGTTGGGTTAGAACTTAAATCAAGACACTATTGACTCTGTAAAGCCTGCATTTTTAGGGATGGCTATATCCAAATCAATATTGCCTTCTTGCTTTATTTGAAATCTTCCATGCATTTGTACAAGCAAATCCATATATTTTTTTTCTTAAGGTAAAGTCTTCTATTTGGTATATGTGACCTGTGTACTGTTGCTCTATGTAAATTAACAAAAGGTGGATTGTATGTGATATCTCTCACCAGTGTTCTCTACTAATGACATTTACAAAGGAAATGAAACATCTATGCAAATTCTTCAAGGCATAAATTATGTACAACTCATATTATGTAAGTTCTCTACAAGCTGTTCACCATTTCCTCAGAAATAATTCTTTTATTTTTCTGGAAAAAGGATACAAGCATACACTGATCATCAGAATGTGAAAGCAAAAACTCTGGGCATTAATGTTCTAATGTTTTGCATTTATGCAGTTTCCCATCCAAGATCGTCTTATTGTATCGAATATATTTCATATTACATTATTTAAACATACCACCAAAACCACTGAGCACATAATCTCCAGGTCCCTGTCTTCTGCAGGTTTTAGAATGAAAAAGAATTACTAGTATTTTCATTAACTGTTTTGTAGAGCAAACCCACTCCATTTCCAGTAAGCTCATTATGCTAGGAAAATGCATCTATCACAGGTAACAACTCCTAATTCCTAATGCATCTGATTTTTGCTTATGCTACCAGTCTTCCCTTGTCTATCTCCTAAGTAAGTACTCTGTGTGTGGTATTTATGAGATAGTATCAAGGTATGATGTTTAATCTCTTAGCAGGAAAGAAAAAACACAATGCACTTACTCAGCAATTCCTTCTGAATAGTGCTTTGATGATCCGATTTTCCATCCCCTGATATGACCAAATTATTACTTCAGCAAAACTTGTAGCCTGCAGTGCCAACACACACACAGCTGAAGAGATAATAATAGTTCATTTTACATATACATACGCACATCCTCCAAATTGTGTTCCTAAGAATAGGGTTTAGAAAACCAATTTGATAACATAAGTGTTAAAGAGGGGTTTTTGTACAGTCAATATACACATACTGTTTGATGCTTGGTATTGATTGCATCTGCTCCAAAAGGAAATAATGTATATTTAAGTATATAAAATAAGTATATTAAATACTAACCCTGTGTTCCCAATGAAGCAAAAGTTCTGAATTAGTAGATGTATTTTCCATTATTTTCTCGGTACATTTTAATGTCTCAGAGTTAATATCAAAATTCTTCCTGAAGTAGAAGAAATAAATTCACCATTCTGGGTAGAACATTCCCTATAGAACTGGTGAAATTCAAGCTTTAAATTTGTATGCATTGTAAAATATGGTTCACAGCAGCATGATAAAATGTTTAACAAAAGATAGGTAGAACACATGAATGCTTGAGGGACTGGAGACTACCTCCATAATCTGTGCTTGTAATTAAAATTTAGGTAAGTTGTAAAGGTAGAAAAAAATTAAGTGGTTTATAGATACATAACAATGAAGTTCAATACTGAAGCATTCATTGCAGGTAGAGGAGGTCAGAAAAGTAATGACCACATCTTTTCCTGATGGATTTGCTTTATAAAGATTTATCAGCATTTCTGAGAGTATGTCATATCATGGGATTTTTCCACCAGGGTACTGAAAGTGCAGAAACTCTCTTCATAAAGAAGAACTGCATGGGCAATCGCCCTGGTTTCCCTGAAACTTGCCCTCAAAGACTAAAATTTGCTTAAGGAAAGGTTCAATAAGAAGGCAGATTTGGTGTCCGAGTCCCATAGAGCAAGGGGCTGGGCAGAAAGAGCTCCTCAGCTTCCGATAGCTTCCTCTGCCCCACACTGGATACCAGCTATTGCCCCTGTGCCATCTCTGTGTTTAGTGAGGCAGATCAATGGATTGATCCCCATTCACAGTAACCAGTCAGAAAGGTGAATTAACACACTGAAAAGTCATTTCATAAAATAAAATAAAACAATTCGCACCACCAAAGGAACTATCAAAATCTGGTGGGCAATCACACAGTTTGGGCTTGAAAATAATAGACCTTAAGAGGTCTGGTACCACACAGCAAAGATTTCATTGAATAACAATAAGCAATTGCTGTCTCTTGTTTGCAGTTTAGGAGTCACAGAATCACAGAATAGCCTTGGTTGGAAAAGACCTCTAGGATCATCAAGTCCAACCATTAACCCAGTCCTGCCAATTCACCACATCCCTCAGCACCTCAACTACGTCTCTTAAATCCCTCCAGGGATGGAGACTCCACCACTGCCCTGGGCAGCCTGTGCCAGTGCTTGACAATCCTTTCAGTGAAGAAATTTTTACTAATATCCAATCTAAACCTCCCCTGGCACAACTTGAGGCCATTACCCCTTGTCCTATCACTGTTACCTGGGATGAGAAACTGACCCCCACCTTGCTACAACCTCCTTTCAGGGAGTTGTAGAGTCCCTTTGGTTCCTGGGAATATAAAACAAGCCCAATAGGTAGCAAGGTACCTTTACTCTGCTTACATAAACAACGTGGACTGAATAGGGCACTGGCTAGCTTTATATAACAACCGATAAGAGTAGAAAATAGGTGAAATCCTTATGAATACATTTTGACTACCTTCAATTTCTTCTTGTGAAGTCTGCATGACAGGTGAAGATCAAATCACTGGTACACATGACAACCTGAGAAGCAAATAGTCCCATTAAAATATTTTGCCACTGTTCATAAACCAATGCTTCCCAGAACTCCATCTCTGTCAAGTAAATAACTTTTTGTTTCCTATTAAATACAGAGAGTACAGGTTACTATGGTGATCAACAGAACACAGAATAAATTCTGATTCATCATAATTGCCACATGCTAGAGGAAAAAAATATCTGAACATCATCTTGCAGTTTCAAGATGGATCTCTGAAAAATATTTTGAGAATATAAAATGGTTTATGATATCCAAATAACACTGGGTGAAGTATCACACAAATGAAAGTGTGGCAGCAGTGTGCTCCTTCACATAAAAGTATTTCAGATCCAAAACATTTTAAAATCCATTATCACAACAAACCTTAGGATTTTTGTCCTTTTATTCTAATCAATGAAACATATAGGACTGTGACAACTGCAAAGACCTGTGCAGCAATACTATGGGTCACAATTGTCATGCACCTACCTCATCATCCGGGTCACGGACACCCTTGCCTTTGCCTGTCGTGCACTTTCAGTGCCCAGTTGTTTTCAGTCCCGTGCACTCTGTATTTTACATTCAAGGCACTGGATTGTTGACTTTGGGTACCCACCAAGCAGGGACTGCTTTGATGCCAGAGTTTTGGAGACTTCAGTCTTCTGATAAGGAGGACACCCATGCTTTTACTCGCACTCACTGTTGACTTTGCATTACCAAGGCTTAAAAAAGTAATGAAGTAGCATTTACATGTCAGTAATCCATGCTTTAACACATGTAATCAATGCACTAGTTTTTCAAATATGTGCAATGAATTTCACACCACAAAATTGAATGCAATGTTACAGTTATTTGTAGTCATTCCCAGGGTTACTTTTAAGCAATGAAACACAGCTTGGATTAATGTAGCTTTATCAAACCACAAGTCAGACCTTCCTGTTGGTCTTCAGAGTGTCACTGAAATAGTTCAAAAGCAAGGAAGGCAGTGCTAGAGCTAACACAACTGGGTGGACCTAGGAAAGGGCCACTTGTTGCACTTCTTTACATTGTATGTTGTTTGTTTTTAAATATTGCAGCTTCTTTTAGCCTCAGTACTACATCAGATCTACAAAATATCAAAATGAATTAAAACACAAAGGCCACATTGTAGTTTGTATACTGACCTTCAGAATTCAACTCTGCCAAGTCACCAAAATCTCTGTTCACATTCATTAAGACCTGAAGAGCAGCTTTGAGACCTGTTTTTTCCTACTGTCAGTCTACTATGTAATATTATCTCTCCCTGCTACCCCTGATAGGTTTTTGAAAGTGATATTAACCTACTTTTTAATTGTAAGGCTGCACAAGGGGCTTGGTGAAAGTGATTTTTAAAAATTATAGTCCATTGTAAGATACTTCTAACTGCTGCCCACTCCAGAGCTTTGGAGCCCTACACAGTTATTATCTAGCTGGTCCCTTTCTATCAGTTTTATCTCTAGTTCCAAGCATGCTCTCCCCAGACATTCATGGCAGTGAATTTAAGTCACACAAATCTCTTGCAGCGTGCAAGTCTTCTACAGTCTTTACAGTTCAGAAGGACATGCCTGTGGGTTCACAAATATATGAAGCCTTTCCCTCAAATGGATTAAAAGCAGGAGATTCAAATGCTAGTAAAATCCAGAGCCCACAGCTTTTATCATTTGTTGATGTTGCAAAGGACGTTTCCTTCCCAGATGAATTTTGCTTACCACTAGCGTGTGAGTTCTCAGCCGAGGCAGCCTGGCTTTGAGCCCTGGGAGAGTTCAGAATCTCTCTGGCATGGTGTCTCTTCCATATATCTAAGGGTGGGGGGGAAATGTGCAGAGAGACAGAGGGAAAGAGACGTCTTTCATATTTCATATTATTGGCAGCCTTTCCTGAATTTCTTAAGGGCTTCAGGGCAACGTAAGAATAAAGTCGGGATTTTTTTCTTAGAAGACATGCTGTAATTCAAACAAAAATCAATTCAGCAAAATCCTCTGATTTATGCCTTAGACCAGACTTTATAATCTAGCTGTATAATCTATGAACCCGGCAATTCAGAAGGTAACAAGGATCCTTATTATTCTGCACGTCCATTACAAAGTAACTCTTATTTTATAACGTTTAACTAATTGGTGTCACTCTGGTGCCATTCTCTTAACCCATCACTTCTCCCTACCATGGGTGCCTTTTGCCTTTAAAATGCCATATTAGATATCATCAGCCTTTGCAATCTTCTGGACAGAATATTTAAAATCTAAATAGTTGTAGCAAATACATATAGACACCAAAATGGAACTTATTCAATGAAAATCTATACAGATGAACGACTGCTGCAGTACCAGCTCTTCTCTAACCCAAATGTCATTCTACATTATGGCCTGACTGATATGACTGCATTGCAACTGAGCCATAACTTCTAAAATCACCATTGATTTCAATTGCCCCTTTATTAAAAAATAAAATAATAAAAAAATCCAATAAATTGTCCAAAACTTAGTTGCCCACTAACAGCTTTTAATAAAGGGCTCTGTACGTGTATGATTAATATCTGTGTATGACTAACAACTTCTGTGGCAACAGAATAATCATTCCAGCTAACTAGTTTTTGAACTGAAGAAACACCTGGATAATGGGGACCTGAAGAAGTGCTGAGGCTAAGTCTCCTCTTGTGGCTCATGAGCATCAGCCGTTTATAGGATGAGTATGTCCCAAACTTGTGTAGATACACATGCCTGTGTAATGCTTTGGCTGTGCCTCCCTAAGATCCATTCTGTGTAAATATTTATGCCTTCCTATTTTTACCTGGCATGATTGTGGTAAGTGAATATAACAAGAATATGAACGTGCCCAGAAACAACTCAGTTTTAATCTCAGAAAGCAATCTAGGAATTTCTCCCATGTTTCTCCAACATTAGTAAAAATTCAGGCAATCAATCACTTTCATTTGTACCAAACTGTAGACAGAATATATACTTAAAACCCTGGATTAAATTTTAAACCCAGTTCTTGGTTTTGCTACTAAGTTTAATTCTCTGTGAATTTGACCGAGAGATTTTTTTCTTCCAACAATTATGAGATTTCCCAGACACACAAGCAGCAGAGACTACACACATAAATGACAGGAAGGCAATCGAGTGCAATGGTAAGTCAGATGCAGGGGATCAGTTTGACCGCACTATCTTCAGGGGCTGCTGTTATTAATTTTTATTCTGAATTATGTTCTCCAGTATAAATTGCAGGGGAAGAAAATCATAAAGAATACTCATAAAGAACATTTGATGAGGCAAGTAGATGCCCTAGTGAGAGATTTCAATAAGAGTGATTTCTTACCAGTGATAAGCTTCAAAGCAAGGGCTGTGCACACTGTTTCAGGTGGAGAAACCGACACTTTTTGGAAAGAACAAAAATCTACCAGCTGCTGAGACTCGAGCTCAAGGTGAGTTTGCTATGAGTGGAGCTAAAGGTAGACGGACTGAAGTTTTTAAGCAGATCCACTCAGCTTTAGCTTTCCATGTCAAAGCATGTACTGACACAGGTCTAAGGTGAAAATGTTTTAGCAATGATTTTCCATGCAGGAACTTTGGCTTCAAAGTCACGCGCCCCCAGATAACGGTGAGGATAAAACGCAGATGCTGGTGCATCAGGCCATGGGGTTTAGCTGTTTTACCCAGAAACGTGGATGTGTTCAGCAGCACACTTCCCTCAGGCAAGGATGAGAAGTACCTACCTCTTGCAGCCCTCTGGCTCCGCAGGCCATTGGGGAGAGCAGAGCAGCCTGAGTGTTTACTTCTCCTGCCACATCGTCAGCCTTTCTGTCCAGCCTCCTCCCTTTGCCTAGCTCGAAGATCACAGGCTGCAATTCTGTCAGTACTTCACTACCTCAGGAAAGCCTGTACCACCAAGACAAAAGGAATGGATTTTTGTTTCCCTGCTCATTCAGTCTTGCTTCCTTGATGCACTTGGAGCATGTTATTCTAAAAGCACCTTTGCTACCTGGCCCTGCGCTGGTGGAACTTCAGCTGTTTCACTAGTGCCAGCCCACTGAGGAGACATGACAAATGTCTTTTTTTGTGCTGCCTTGTTTGTAAGTCCCTGGAAACTTTTCTTACATATAAATTTTATTCCTTATTTCCAGCATGATCTCTCTCAGTGAACACTTGGACTTTTGCCTACCTTATGAATCCAAAATCATGCCCCAAGTTATTGTTAAGGCTCAGGATGGCCTGAACCAGGGGGTGTCGTACCAATCAGCATCAGCAGTATCCTGAATCTTGGACCTCAGGTATAACACACACATCCCCCCGCCCCTACATCTGCCCTTCCTTTTGTCTTTGATTGTTCTGTACCAAACATGCTCTTAGGTAGCAAAGGAACATTTTTTTTTCTTTCCTTTCACCATTCCTAAGGCACTTGAGCCTCTATTCATTAGGAACTTAGTAGATGCTATCAAGCTTCTACACTGCATTTAGGTACATAAGCCAGCAGTTTCCTAGAAACTGGAAGACCTGAAGCACAGATGATTGAAGAATGTCTGCCCTAACCCACTCTTTTTACCTATTACCACCCACACATAAATATTATAATGAAGTACCTTTCCTGGTATATGGCCACATAGCTCACTTGCTACTCTGCAGCCAGTGTCCCAGAGTAAACCCAAAGAGTTCACATCTCTTTCATGCCTTCCTGACAGAGAACCCCAAAGGGGCATCTTTGTGGAGCAGTCGATGTGCTTTGAGCTTACTCCTTAGCAACTCCTTAGCACTGTACTGGAATGAATGCACTCAGACCAGTTTCTTTGGAGTGTCCTGCAGCCTGACTGTTGTGCCTTGCAAATGCAGGGAGTATTTAGCCAAGTAATGCAGAAATGTGTCCACTTTGATTTTTTTCAGAGCAACTCTCCTGACACCAAAACACCTGTAGTAAACTGGCTCAAAATACCTAGATGGTTCAAAACTACTAACACTTGCAGAAATAACTCGTCCTTTTTTCCCTTCTGACACACAAATAACTGTTGTTGTATTTCACATTATCTTGATCAAGAATGAATGTTAGTTCTCTAAAATGTAATTTAAATGCAATTAGAGATAAATGCTATTAAAAATCCCATTAAAAATGACAGAAGTTCCAATTTTACATTACCAATTTTAGAACACTTAAAAAAAATATGCAAGTGCAAAGACTGTACCCAAATAAATTACATTTCAATAGTGGAACTAATAATATTTCTATTTATTTTTAACATTAATTCACTAAGGATGAATTTCACTGTGAGTGAAACATTCTGCAATCACGATATTTTGTATTGAACTCCAGTGAATACCTTTCTTCCCGCTTTGTAACAACTGACATTGATGCAGGAGGAGGAAAAACATTAACAGTTTCTGGAGTGATTTGTCTATATGGAGAGATGCATTTAATTAATTTGCAGCTCTTTTATTGCTGAGCTCCTATAACACTTCAGATAGGATTATAGGGAACTATCCAATAAACACTCTATTGTGCTTGAAGCAGGAAATAATTAGCTTTCAGTCTGCTTCAGTTTTGACAAAGGTAAAGAAAAGCAGTAGAAGGAGAATCTGAATTTCTGCTTCAAAACACCTTTACATGCTTAGAAAAAACTGGGGGGGGGGTGGAAGAGAGGTCAGTGGGCTCAGAACTTGAGACTTCCCCAAACTGACTATGAACAGACTTTTGTGGTTGACTCATTGCAACTTCTTAACCAGATGATCAAAAGAGGATGTCTAGAGCTCAGCTGTGTATGCTTACGAGGTGCTAAAAAGCTCCTGTATGGTCCTGAATAGGTGGACCTCTTTGCTGGCCAGGGAAGCAGCCAATCCAGCCTCCTCTCTTGTCCTGTCTGGCATGGACTGAGAAACATTTTGACTCTGTTTTCCCAAATTCCTTGGTAAATAGCCCAGAAGTCATCGCTGAACAGGGATGTACCCACAAAAGTGCCAATTGCCTCCTGCCTGGTATTAAAGGCAAGCCTCCGACTGTGACTGTCAGACTAGTTCCAGCCTTGCCCTGCTTCTCTTTTAGGCAAGACAGCAGAATTATATCCAGGATTATTTTAATGAAGACTGGGCAGGAGATGACTCATGCACCATAAAGTGATTATCATTATGTGATATCAAGGAAAGTAATCTATACGAAGATGTCCATTTTATATTCCATTGTCAAGTATCTGTCATTTATTTATCCAGGTCCTCTAAGACAGACAAAACCCTACATAAACGTATAGAACCATACAAAAGTAGAGATCATCAATAACTGTCTTTAATCAGAAAAAAAGGTAATTTTTGAAAATGATACTTATTTCTCTTCTAGTTTCGACGTATTTTCCATTTGGTAAGGAAGTAAAGAAGTTCCAAACAAATAGTCCTGTATGAATTTCCTAAGAGTAACTTTTCTTCAGTACCTGTCTTGGTTTTATTATGTGTTATATCATTTCAGGACAGCTGGATTGTGGCAGAGCAATTCCACAGCCCCTTGCTGGATCAGCCTAATGTGTGTCACACACTTGGCTGTAGCTCATTGCTGTGACACTCTGACGCAGCCCTGCAGGATTTAGTGCTTCAAGGACCCTGTCAGAAAAGGGATATTTATGCCCAGAGAGAGAAGGCTGTAGATGAGGTTTTCTTTCACTCACAACCCCAATCTGTTTGGATTTCATGTCCCTGGGTAGAAACGTTCTGGTGAAGGCACCTTCTTTCACCCGAGGGCAAATTAATGTGTTGTAACAATGCTGGAATTATTCTGAGCAGCCTGGAGGTGAGGAAGGAGGTCTTCATTTCAGAAGGGAAAATATGATTATACTCCTCATTGGATGATTCCTTTGATTTCTTCACAGGACCTATAGGAGGTCCCCTGTTGCAAGAATCCTTCAGAGGCCTTGGTCTCAGTACTGGCACTTACATGGTAAGAAAACTGGAAGCAACAATTGCTCCTTTGATCTGAGCATTCAGCCACATATTCAGGATTTTGCAGGGTGTTCTGCTTAGAGGAAACATGTGATGAAGGCCAGTGGCATTTTGAAGCAGATCTATAATTTTTTTTCAGAGAACACAGACCTTTCCCCTGAATTCTGGAGGAATCAGACAAGCAGCAGCATCTTTGCTCACAGCTTCTGCCTCTGTTACATGCCAGGCTGAAAATTCCTCTCATGTGGTTTTTCTTTCCCGACAGCTTTTCTCAAGTCTGCATTACAGACAAGTAGAGGTGTGGGCTTCCTCTGTCTCATACACATATAGGTACACAAGCACATTGCTTCCACAATAACAATATCCTCTGCCTGTTATTAACAGTCAAGAATGACTCTCATGTGGCTTTGTATGGGGCAGGACATGTGCTGACAGGTTATTCCAGCGCCTTTAGTCACTGATGGTGGTTATGCTCTCCAGTTTTAACTTAAAGCTGTCATAACAGTTATCACAGGAACTGCCCTGGGCCACTGTTTGCAAGCCTGTTGAAAGTAAGTCCCCAGACTGTGGAACTGAGATGGTCCAGCCTTTTTGACCATTATACACATGCATGTTTTGCAGACTGACCATTTCCTTCAACTGGCAGGATTTTTTTCAAGGACATTCAGTTTCTTCCCACAGTTATTTTTAATTTGTTAACTTATAAATGTTTAGTAGCATTTTGAGAAAAGTCAAAGAGGTGGGTCACATCCCTCACATTGAAACCCCTTATCCCTTTTGATTAGCAGAGTATGAGATAATGTATGCTTTATTTTGGTTTATCTATGAAAAACTAACAAAGGTTCTGTGCATTCTGATCTGACTTCAGTACAGTAATGAAGACACATTGCTACTTGAAGCTTCACTGGATCACAGAAATAATTTTGAAGGCAAATATATCATTAATATATTTACTATATACAATATTTTTATGCTACACAATGTGCCTGGTTTCACATGTTAAGGCAGCGTATTTTCCATAGTTTTATCTGGTGGTGTAGTATGGGGTTTGTTTCTACATCCAAGTTTGAAGCAAACACTAGAAAGAGGTGTTTCTGTTCATGGCAGGGAAACAAACACTATTTACACTTGCAGTTTGTGAGCTGTTATACAGAAGTCTGAATCTGTTATACAACCCCCACCTCAAGCCTACTTTCTAACTTACCTAATTTTTTATAGGCAGCTGTGATAGAAATGGGTCCTTTTTGGTGAAAGAGAAACAGGAGGAACATATTTATATCACTGCTGCCTCTCAACAGATGATTGTACTAGTCCATGGCACAGCTATTTATACTTTCTCCTCTGAGGAAAACACTGAAGGAAACTATAACTTCTCGTGGTAATCTCAACTCATCAGTGGAGTTCTAACGGGACCACAGCTCCAGGTCCACTTCCTGCGTAAATGGGATTTCAACAGACAGCTTTTGTAAAGCTATAACTCAGCAAGCTTTTCATCTAACATTGAATGGATAAGGCAGAATCACTATTTAAAGGAGGAAATGTTGACTTTTTGTTTAAGTGTTTAATCAAGAAGTATCTGATTTGGCAATAAATCTGCTAACTAGTCTCTTTACTCCACAAGCACTTCAACTGAATTTCATCACTCTGACACCAGACTACCCTGAGTGCTTTTTGCATGATTGGCTGTACAGAAGGAATTGATTTGCCATAAGTTGGTAGTTGAGATTTCATTTTTTATCAAGAAATCTCAATTTTTGCAGAGGTGTGCCTCTTCCCAGAGTGGGCAAGTGCTGGGCATACTCAAAAGCAGTCTGGTTTTAGTTTGTCCTAAGATTACTACTGGGCCCCCATCTGATGAGATGACAACAGAAACTGAACAGCAGCACCAAGGGTTGGCTGTAAATAGCTGCAGAAATTTTTACACCTGGCAGAGGCACTTGGATGGAAGTACCACCTTCCACATCTTTTCCAGTCCTCAGTTAATTTCCCCTGAAAACTCAGTGCAGATGTACTTAACCTATAGTGCTGAGATAGTGAAATTAATGAGAATTCATGCATTGTGGATAAAGGAAAGTTGCGCATTAAAAGCTCTCACATTAACCACTTACTAAGGTCTTTCCCCACCCTTCCCCACCCCAGAAATTTCCAGGCATCCTACCGTGGCTCCAGGCCTGCAGCTCCTCCTCCTCAGGATGCCAAGCTGCAGACAAGGCTTGGACATGTCCAGTGTTCCTCTGAGAGGGCTGCTCTGTTTTGGTCCTTCCAGCTTGGGACAGTGTTCCCTCTGGTCTACCAAGGAAGGAGTTAAGGTGGTGACAGCCATTTCTTCCATAGCTCATCCAGACATGGGAAACACGGGGACCCAGATGCCAGAATTTCCATGTGATTTAGTCTATATATGCAGGGAAGATTTTTTTCTTTGTAGCATTACTGCTGGCAGAGTGGAAGAGTGAGGGAGGATTAGTATTCTTGGCCTGCACTTGAGTAGAGATGGAATAATTCTTCATAAAATATAAGGGATGGGATTTAGTGGACGGTTGAGGGTATATCTTAATTAATCTCTCTGCCAATTAAAAGATGGAAGTTCTAATTAAGATGACCCCAAAGCAATTATTCAGACTTGTGTATTTACATTAATTAGACTACCAAAGCATTAAGAGTAAGATTATGACTTTGCAGAAGTCACAAAGTCCATTTTCCATGTTGAAGTACCTCACTACCTAATTTGTAATGAGGGAAGATGTCACAATATTTATACCATTTCTACCACACTGTTTATTTTGTCCCTCACGACTTCAGCTCTAAAATAAAATTAAGAGGAGGATATTTTTGTTGAAGTTATGGGTCACAACCTTCTCCCTGACAATGGGGAGGCTTGACATAGAAATATGTATTTGTCATGTGAAGTGGAATTCCTCTCCCAGGAGACAATTGCTTCTTTTCACTCCCAGTTTAGTATTCACCAAACTATCACCTAATCAAGTATGATATCACCATTGCTATTTAGCATATGCAGTTGTGGTCTATTCTTTTCTACAGCAAGTCTAATCTATTCATAAAACACTTAATTACCTTAGTGATTAAGCAGTGGAAGTTAACACTATAAATATTGTTTAAAAAAAAATACCCCATGGCCCATGATTCAGCAAGGTATGTGACGTGCTCATGAGCACATGTGCTCATCAGAACAGTTTGGGTGACTCAAGAAAGGCAAATGGTTCAGGAGATGGGCTTCCCACAGCAGGCAGTTTGTTGAACTAAAGTCTCAACAGCCCTAAATTGATGAAATCAGGTTCCAGTGGTCCCCATCATGAATGGGTGATTTAGTATCACTTAAGGAACGACTGTCCAAAGTATTAACAAAAGTGGTTTTATTGAAATATGATGTTGTAAAAGTGCTACTTAAGAAAGTTCGATGACAAGGTTCACTATATGACTGGACTGCACAATCATTTGAACAATGATTCAAAACTACTAAGACAGAGTCAAAGTTATCAAGACAAACATCAAAGTCACCATAATACAAGGCTATACGCGATATCGGTTGCTTACCAAAGATCTGCTGTTGGTGAAAGGTCTCTCTGCCTCCAGGAGCAAACTTGAGAGGTGTCCCACCTCAAGGGGAGATCACTGCCATGAAGCCAGGCTGCTTAGCAGGGAGAGCTCAAAGGAGGCTCACTCAGGCTGACACATGTATAAAGTAGTTGGCCAGTAGTCAAATTACATGCAATGGAAAAAGTATGTATGAGACTCCTTGTACCCACAACTTACATTAACAGCTGCCTGCTATTGATGTTAAAAAACATGATTGGTGTTCCAAGCTATCGATGCTCACTGTGTCATTCTGCTCCATTATGGGATTTCAGAGAACAGACTGGAACTAGAGAAGTTCTTGTCCTGGTTATGGCTTAGACCTTTATCTCCACTGGAGCCTGTATCAAACTGCCACTACTTTGGTAAAGGAGTCGAGTGGATCCATCAGAATCCCAAAGTTCACTGATGACAATAATCAGGACCAGGTATTTCCATATCAGCCTGAATCAGTCATTTCAAACACTTCAGTTACTTTTACCTGGATGAACATTTCTAAACTGTCAAATGCCTTGAAAACCTTTCAGAGTGTTTGGAGTTGGTGTTTGTAATTGCTAACTATGTTGTGTGATGCAGCAGAGGCGAACCATATTCTTTTAAAAAGTTTTTGCCTGTCAAATTTTTATTTTACCTGCTGGGATGTTGTCAGTATTTTAGCAGAAACACAGTCAAAACAATCCGTAACTGAATTACTGAGGGAATGAAAAAATATTGTAGATAAAATTATTTTCTACAGAACCACCTGAGACAACATCATCTGACATTTAAACAATTTTAAAGAATATATTATTGCTCTTGAAAAAGAACAAGATGAAAATCAGAAAGGACTTGGAGCTCTGGATACGTCGGCTGGCATTTTTGCACTCAGGAATGCCCCGCTGACACCCAGGGGGCAGGTGGACAAGGAACCACATAGACATTTCTCCTCTACCTTAACTGCAGGCGCCATGTAAACACCAATCTGCCTTTTCCTCACACACCTCTTAAAGTCTCTGCTATTTAACTTCTGCAATGTTTCATCAACCCATACAAAATCATGCTCACTTTTCATCTTCCAGTCACTTTAATCACTAACTTACATTCTCTTTGCTGTTTGTCCTATGTACTGGCCTAAAAAGTTGGTTTGAAATAAAGTAAAATAAAAGTGGCTGGGGATTGGAGCAGCCTTACTGATTAATCTCTTTGTGGTTCATTTAAAGTGTTCTGAAAAATAGAATCTAAGTCTGTTCACATTTAAAATGTCAGAATTGGACTATGTTCAAGATATTATTTGACTATGGGTATTGTATCAATAGAAGAGCAGAAGATACTATTTTAGCTAGAGAATGCCTGGAAGGATATGGGATGTAGCAGAATCAATATTTAATGTTTTGGGGAGTATTCTGATTAAGCAGGAAAAAATGGTGGAACTCTTGCATTTCTGTATATTTATAGAAATGTTCAAAATCCCTTTTTTTAACCTACAGAGAACCAAGTGAGGCTGTTTTTTATGTTTATAGTGCCAAACTTTGTTCAGCTGCCATGTTACTTCAGAAGCCTACTTCTTTAATCTGTCATCAAGGTCAAACCCAGGTGTTGCTCAGGCTGTACAAAAACATCTGCTGCCTCACTCTTCCACGTGAGCAGCCTGTGTTCCGCACAGACACATTCACATGTACCCCTTCCCAAAAAAGTACAAACCAGAAAGAATCCTGAAGAACAGAATATTAAAATTTCTGTGATATCCTACAATTGCCTTTGGCTGTGGAAAGGACCGCATATCTCCTACAGATGTCTTAAATGAAAATTGAACCCAAGTATTTCGAAAGTCTTAATCCAACCTGTTAACATAGAACAAGCAAGAGAAGGAGGAAGAGATTTCCTCTGCAAGGCAGTAAGTTATTTACCAAAAACAAAGGCAGAATTAAACTTCCTTCTAAAGAGCTGGATACCAAATTCAGTCACTGACGTGTGAAGAAAAGGTATTTTAGTACTGCTTTAGCTATACTTTTCAACCAATCATCTTTAACTGTGGCATCACTTCTGATGTCTCCATAATGTGTGAGCAGGTGTATAAGTGTATATACAAACTAGATTTCTTACTCAATTTAGACAACAGAAAATAATTCTCTGCTGGCATGAAATGCTCAGTTGCATAATGGAAAATTCCACAAACAGCTGGTATTTGCTCTTCAAAAATATCCCATACTCTATTCAAAGACACTTTTTCAGTTTTCAAAGATAAACTTTCAGTTTTCTTATTTTGCACTTTCCTAAGATGTATGAACCTTCCCCCCGCCCCCCCCCCCCATTTTAAAGTTCTGGGGGCACATTCAACTTCCTACTTTCTTTTTCTAGAGGTGATGCTTCCACCTTGAGCACCTGTGAGTAATGCCAAATAGAGAATTATTAAGGTTGCATAATATAGGGACAAGCTATTTCACAGCTGAATAGATCTCAGCTCTCTAGGCAAGAAGATAATAGAAGTCATGGCCATGAAGTGACTGGGTTCCTCCTTGGGGGAAAAAATCCATCTTTGCCCAAAGGTGAAGGAAAATACAGTCAAATGCAGCAAAATATAATTGTATCTGTATTCTCACGAAACTTTTTCTCCTAGTGACACAGGGAATGGGGTGGAGGGGAGAGAGAGAGAAGAAATGGTTTTTACTGGGTCATATTTGATCTGCTATGGTGATCTTCTGAAAAAGAAGTGAAAAAATCAGATTTGCAATAATTCACTATGAAAAAGAATATTGCCTTTATCCCATAGCCAATTTACTTACCAAAATTAATTTGCAGGCACTTTAATTTTATAACGTGGCATACTTAGGATCACACTAAAACCTAAGAAGCCTTACCAGTATTTTTCTTTCAGTCTAGATACAAAGACTGTCAATGGCCTTATGAAAAAAGTACATTGGAACACTGCATTCTGTACAGAAAAACATGCAGTTATAAAGCAAGAGTTCAATATATATTCACCTAGATTTTCTTTCTAGTAAATTAATGTAAGTCTTTGATTTTAATTCAGTTGTATTGTAATATATCAGATGAGTCTGTCTAGGTATGGTAAAGAGGTCCAGGAGTGGTAACTCAACTTCTCAAAGAGCTGTTATCCATGTGTTAGCATCCAGAGACAGGAGACTGAAAACAAGTCAAGGGTCAAACACAAGGCTTGGCACAGCAGTCAGAGACTTCAGTTTTAAAGAAGCAAGCGAGTCACTACTAACGTTGTCTGGAAAAGAGCTAGTTGTCGTAAGCAGAGTTCATAGTTCCTGGAAAAAGAATAAGGCCACCACATGCCTGGCACGGCAGCCTCTTGGGAAGAACGTACTTGTTTGGTAGTGGCTGGGAGGATGTGGTCCCAGACCCAGGAGCCCTGCCATGTTCTGTACACACACACCAGCGATCAGGTCTAACCCCAGCAACTGACTTTCTGAGATGACTTCTCATTTTGTGGTATCTTTAGCTTTAAAGGAAAACATAAAGAAGGAAAGATGAGACACCCTCCTGCTCCCTCTTCCCACCCTCCCCCTCCCATAATGTCATGAGTATTTTCAACAAGCAAAAAATATCCAAACTGGTCTGTGCATTCCATTCATAGCTAATCATCATAATGGGAACTATAGTGCATTTGTCATTTTTCTTGAAGTTTGCAGCACATAAGTATCACATATCTGTGCTGTTTCCTATACCAGCTCTCAAACAACCACTTACCACTGAGATATTCCATTAGTGTCACGCTGGGAACAGAATATGTTTCTGGGTTTATAACTTGACTTTCTACCAACGGGTTGTGGCTAGTCTTACTCTCAAGATTACAGCTTATCTCACAGTCAGAAGAAATAGATGTGATGAATTTCAGCATCTGCCCTGCCTAGGCAGTTAAGCTGGCTGCTGGCTGACACCTGGCCGCTGTGATTCTGAGTACACAATGAAATAGTCAGTACACTCAGACCAGGGTATATATTATGACTCGATAAGGCTTTTTTTCCCCTGCTCCTTGCTTGCATAAGAAGCTAGTAACTTCACACCTGCTTATTGAATAGTTTATTTCCTTACTTCCTCTCATGGATACAAAGAAGGAATTATCCAACTCTTTGTTTCTTTGACCTGCCTCCCATCTGAGCCCATGTATGTCCAATAGGCTCAGTGACAGCATCACTGAGCAGCAGCCTAAAGAAAGGCAATTTCTTTCCCATAAACACCTATTTGTTCTGCCAAATGGATTATAACAACACGATCCAAAATGAATATCAAGTGGCTAAAATATTATTTGAATGTTTACCTGTTCTTATTTGGGAGAGGTGAAGATACTGAATGCACAGAAAGGCAAGACTGAGAACTGTTTCATCTCTTAAGTGCTCTGCTTCCCTTTTAGAGCTCCTCTGGCATTTTCAGAGACTAGTGAAGTGCAGGACTACTAATCTCTGATCAAAAGGGTGAGAGTCAAATCAGAATATGAATTCTGGTCTTATTTCTTCACTTTTACATGTGGAAGATGTTGCATTTGTTAGTCATTGCTCTGTGGTCAATCTTAGAGGAGGATGATGACCTTACATCGTTTGATTAATGCTTTGGCTGTTAAACATTCACAGATCAGCATTTATCTCCATTCCCTTTGACCATTGAGTCATATAGCTTACATTTCTTGAACTTTACACCTTCTTTTTTTTCATTTTCAGTAGAATCTTCTTTCAGGACTGGGGTAATTAACTTCAAAGGGACTGACTGTCCTGGGAGGGGGAGATATAGCTGGTATGAAGACAGGGAGAGCAGAAGGGCCACGGGGCTGTGATATGATGTAGGCAGGAAAGCTGAACTGGCTACTGCTAACAGGAAGGAGGGACTAATGCTTGCTAAACCACTTAGTAAATCTGTGAGGACGACCTGAGTAAGATGAGTAAAAAGCAATACATTCAATACCTTTATCTACTTTTTTTTTTTTTTTTTTTTTTTTTTTAAACATGCACCCATTTGCTCTTATTCACACAACGATATAATGGATCACAGTGCCAGGACTGAAAGGAAAAGCAGTAGCTCTACAGGCTGTCATTAGCTGCCACTGTTTTCAAAGACTTTGTGTATATTCTGATAAGCAACAGAGCAATCTGCCTGCCCTCACAAATGGCTTCCTGAAAAGGAGACAGTTCAGAGATCCTTGGTTATATCAGGTAACACTCTGCAATAAGCTTCATTGACTATGTGAGAGGAAAGTATTATTCACTATAGTTCATGTTAGCACAGTGTTGTCTATTGTAAACAAGAATGCAGTCTTCTGAGGAGTAAAGACACGTCTAGAGTTTGTGCCACATTTATCTGGTCCAACAATGACAGATCGAGCAGTGAAGGTAAATCGTGATACAATACAGCATTCCTTCCATGTTATTGCAGAGGTCACCACTGGGACTTACCTCCCATCCCTTTCATTTGTCCTGTACATGCCTACCAAAGTGGGAATAAAAACCTGTGAAATGCAAAATGCAGCATTATATAGCCTCTTTGCATTATTGTAAATCACACAGAATGAGAGCAAGGCTGAGCTGGGTCCAAATTGACTCCGAAAACATTGTCAAAACATATTCTGCAGTAATAAGGACAGAGAAAGAAAAAAGGACGTTTTGTTAGTTCCCATTTATTTAATGATGATATAAACTCTGAGCTAGCTATTTTGTGTGTCAGAAAGTAATCGTGCATGACCAATTTTTGCTCTTGGAAGACTTTTACCTTGTGGCTACATTCTGTTTGAGATGAATTCAAGGAATGCTTTTATCACCTACAGGCTTTTCAGTGATTTCTTCACGTATTGAACAAGTAGGAGAAAAGAGAGAAGAGACATTGTTAATACAAAAAGTAACCTTCCAAGAAAGTCAGAATTCATAGAGGACATTTAAAGGCTGTGTAGGCTTTTTCAGTGAGTATGTGGCATCCCATGCTTCCCAGCAATCTTTTGAAGAGCTCCCAAACTCCTGAAAGATAATTTTGCCTTACAGACACTTCCGTTATTAGTTTTTACATCAGCCAAGTGAAGGTACAGCCTGCTATCTTTTGCATATTCCACAGAAATGGACTGGAATATCCTAGCCCCTGTTTCAAGGACTATCACATATAAAAGCATGAAAAGTCTAGACTTTAGCTAGTTCTTTGGAATCATCCTCAAATTGAACAGGCTAAGATCAAATAGCCCTATATTTAACAAGGTTTCTAGCAGTTTTGGCTGAACTAGTACTACTTTTATTTTTAAGCATCTGTTAGACACTGCATTTGCTCCTCAGTTCTGCAAAGATGGTCATATTTGCTTTGCACTGTGCTAGTTACTGAAGTTCATGAGACTCAGTATGTACAACCAAACACTTGCTTAAAAGTTTTACAAGTTTAGATTATCTCTAATTGCACAGCCTGCTCAGGCCTGAATAGCAGAGGTAAGGCACTAGTCTATTTTCAACTGCAGAGACTTTTTCTAGGGTAGAATTATACAACTGTTGTAGTTTTTTTAATGCATACTTAAGACTCTGCTTTTGTTAATCATCAGTGTAGAAATTCATCACATATATAATACTTGATGTAAACAAAGGAATTAATTGTGGTTCTTAGTAACAACCAAGATCAATATTCATATAAATATCTTGAAAACTAGCTCAGGTTTCCCACAACGGCCAAATCTGTAGGGGGAGAAAAAAACCCAATGGTATGCATTTGCTATTCTATGTTTACTAGTTTCCTGTACTGTACATTTGATTCAGGAGATAAATAACATTTCAGAATTAAATCCTGCTGTAAAGCAGGAAACAAAGTAATTGTACCTACACTCAGAAACCCATATGTTACATGGATTACATCTCAGAAAATTTAAAAAAATATTATATTAATGTATTTCATCTTTACCAAATTAAGACAGAGTGGGAATCTGTAATACATTATTTGTGGGGCATTGAAGCCCAGGGAGTTGCTTTAAAATTTTATTTGTAAGATATAATTTGTTAACTCATGACTTTTTCATTATACATTTTAATAGCACTCAGATAGTACAATGTGCTACCTTTTGTGCTTTGCAGCACTGACCATGTAATACTTAGAATGTGAAAACCATGTCACAGTGAAAACCCTGCTGATCAAAATTACAGAAAGATTACCTAGGATTTTAAATAATACAGAAAGTACCTAGCAGCCTTGCAATTACTGAAGACAATTAGCAGGCTAGTAAGGAAATACTTTCAGTTCGAGATAGATTAGAAAAAAGGTAATTTTATCTTTTCATTCCTGCCATTCAAAAATACCCTAATATTTGAAATATCTCAAATTCTAAACAAAAATGTAGTGTTTCAACTGTGCTATACCATATTGATGGAATTTTGCATATTTAGCAAAACCAATGGGCCAGGTACTACCACTCTGCGCTATATACGATGACTACTATGTTATCAACACATTTGTCCAAGCAGGTGGTTGAGACTCTACGTTTAGGCATTCTAAAAGCTCAACCACTTACTAAAACTAAAGTTTTCATTGAAATTGTTTGAAAATAAGTCTTTAAAATGCAAATCATTCCCTGTCTTGCTCCCATTCCTTTTCCAGAGATAAATCAGGAGGAGGAGCAGACAAAGGGAAAAGCAATAAAACTGAAAATAAATGAAAAACATGACTTTCTATTTTCACTATAGTAACTTGTAGGTTTTGCAAACCACTTCTAAAAGCTAAAAAGAAAAAAAAGCATTCACATGAAAATGTAAGAAAATTATAACTTTTTATATAATGGGGGTGGGGGGTGAGTGGTGTGTGTGTGTGTGTGGGTGTGTGTGTGTGTGTTAGTGGTTTTTGTGCAAGTGGGGAGCAAAAGAACTGAGAAATGATAAAGGGAGGAAGGGATGCTGTGGGTTTCCATGCGTCCTACTGTTGGGTGTAGCACCATTTCTTGCATTTGCCTTATCTCTATCCACATCTCCATGAGCTCTGAGGACTTTGCAAGCTGCTATTAATTTCTTTTAAACCAGGAGAACTGACCACAATTTCTATTTCAGCTCACCTTCAGCCTCTGCCAAGGGAATGAAAACAGGAGTAGTACAAATCCCATCCATACTAATGTAAAATACTTTTTTATATATATGCTTTAAAAATGGAACTATAAACATCTCAAAATCCCTTCTCAGTCAACACATTCGTACATTTCTACTGACTGACATAACCTCTGACAAAAGTCAGTTACTAGGAAAGACTTAAGAAATGCTTCTGAAAAATATTCTTCACAAAACTTCAGTAAGATGATGCAAAATAAACCAAAATAGAGTGCAGGCGAGCAGGGCACACACCTCAGTGTAATTTTTTTCATGTGGTTATAGAAATCCTGTGGCATTGGCCACTGGGGAACACTTCTTTCAGCAATTTGGAGCATCTCTCAAGGGAAATATCATTCTGGCTTTTTCCTGCTATTTTGCTATGAGACCTAAGAAATGGCTCTGAGGTATTTCCTTTCCCACAGGCAAATGGAAAGTTAATATTTTATATGAAGATGAGCACAGCTCTCTGATACAGCTTAATGTATTTTTTTACAATTTAAATGTCATGATATTACCAGCACAGTGGGTCAAATTTGCCCAGGGGGAGTTGATGGTGACAGAGCGACAGGACGGCTGGGACAGGCTCAGAGCAAGGTTAAGTACATTGAACAAACAGGAACCAAGGGAACAGCTTCTCCAAAGGAAGTAAACACATCTCAGATGTGTCCTTTAATACTTTAATGTTTAATCTGGGTAAGCAAATGGTGAAATCATCTATGAATTGTATGACACACAGTTAACGTAGGGACAATGCCAAACAATGTTTGAAGAATCTAAGCCTTGCTGACTACACAAGCAACCCTCATTCATATTCTCACCCATACCTGCCAATATAGTCAGATGCATTATTTTTTTTTTTTCTTTTTATATTTGCAGCCAGGGGTAGTAAGTGAATGAGAAGCAATCAGGAAAGTGCACAGAAAACATCAAAATACGAAGAACAAACCCATATTATTTTCTTTCTTCCAGAACCAAACTTCAAAAATCCCTGAGGTTTTCTGGAAGTGAGTAGATGTATGTAGGTGGTGAAAAGGAGTTTCAAGGCCAAAGTTTACTATGGAAAATAGGGGTGAACCCTTTGCCCTTTGTGTGCTTAAGGGCTGGTAGAGATGGGAAAGGCTCAGATCAGCCAGTTTGGGCATCATGGTTACAACCAGATGATTCTAGATCTATGTGTCTTGCATGAGGAACAAAGACTTAGGTATAATTCAGGCTGGCTGAATCTGGACATAACTCTTCTTCAGTGTCTAAAACACATTGTTTTCTTTCATTGTCAAGAGACTGCTTTTGTCTTTTCTGCTGGTACAGTAAATTGGTCTTCAAGTTCACTCAACAGACCCAGGCACGCACATTTTCCAGGTGAGAAAGCGATGAAAGAAATAGCTGCTACTTGCTCTGCTTGCTTATTAGAAGATAACATATGTGCTGGGGTGCTGGATTTTAAACTGCCTTCTGATACGTGTTGTCAGTCAGCCAAGGAGAATGCAAAGCAAATGTAAAATAACATCTCATTCAGCTGGGAGAGAGTAAACTGTATATTCATGCACGTTGCTGAATGTATGTGAGTATACAAAGGTGCTAAGAAACAGTAAATGCTTCCTGAAATCTTTAATCTGCACAGATAAGAGTATTTAGGGTATACAGAAGGCAAATTAGATGTGGGTAGAGACTGCAATTAACAATCTCCCCAAGTTCTGATTTCTGTTTCACTGATTCTTTCCAACCTACCTGCTACAAAAGGATAATACCATATTTTGAATTTAAAGACTGACTTTTTCTATAGGGCTATGTGTTTTAAAAAAGAATTTATGTCAGGGAATTCAGTGATTTGATAACCACTGCAAAGAAAGTATAAGGACTTTAAAGGAATTTACAGCAATCTCTACTCCTTTTCCTCAGGAATGTAATTGTATAAATGTGGATTTGTAGAAACATACAGTTGAGGTGTGGAGGTGGGTTCTTCCCCAGGGGAATAGATGTGGTATAAACATTTTTCTCATAAATACATCTATTCCTGTAACATTTTGTCATATTTATCCTTTTTAAAGTATGCATTCTTTGGAAGCTGAAGTAAATGTTGCACCTTGATTACTTGAGGGAAATATTAACTCCTTAGTAATTTATTTGTATTTTAAGTCTGGAGATAAGAGAATGCTGTGTTAGTACACTGGTGTTTAAAAACACTTTGCAACCAGCTCTTCATTCAATCAAAACAATAATAATGCTGCACATTATTAATCTATATTTTCTTCACAAAATCAAGTCAAAATTTCTATTTCAGTTTTATAATTTGTAACCAGCTGGAGATGCAGGGGGAGGAAGAATAACATTTCTGGTCTGGACAATGACATGTCTGAGAAGCCCCAGATATTCGCTGTCAGAGGCCAGTTCTGTGAATTGTTGCAAATGATGGTGATTTAATGGCAGGCGTGGTCCTGCGCGCACGACCTTGTGAGTGGTACTGGTCTAGCAGTTATACAGTGGGGGTAAGCATCCAGCCTCTGCCCCATAAACAGCCCAAATAATGAGGTTAAGACTTTTTCTTTGTCTAAATCAGTTCTTCCTCTGTGAAAGGGGAATAAGGCTGCTCAGCCAGCAAGGAGCTGTGAGTCTGGAGGGGTGCTCGGAGGACTACTGATGTACTTAGCTAGATGAATAGTGAGTCAGTGGGGCATGGGAAAACAGCTGTCTCATTTATCTTCTTCACACTAGCAACTGGGAGTCATTACCAGGATCCTAATACACCAAAGGATACTTTGAACAGAGATGATTCTCATTTATTTGTCTACACATACTTAAAGTGTTGCTTTGTGGTGTAAGTTACCGGCACAGAAGAAAGAGTTTGGGCTTAAATCATTTTAGGGACTATTTAAGTGCAAGAGATTAAAGCTGATTTGTTTGTTTCCAGTATCTTCTTTCTCATTGTACCATAGGGAACCTGATTTTGTGAGCCAATCACCATTTTTCTTAAACATATAGAGAAATTATAAAGGATAATTATATCTCAGGGGCACCTTAATTGTTCCAATTACTTGGCCAGTTTTGACAGTCAGATCTGATGAAGAGAGGAAGGAAGGGAGACCTGTAGACATAAGACAACATTTCACGTGGTACTTGGACAATACTCATGGTACAGCTATAATAATCAAAGCACCTGTGTTTATACTATATGCAATATAAAACTGGAGGGGAAAAAAGAGCTTTGGTGAATTTTAAGAAATCATTTACCCAGCCAGCCTTCTGCATGAGATATACAGCATTTGCACTAAATCAATTGTAATTAAGCTGCACATAACCAAAATTGGCAAATTCAATTTCCTCCACATTTCATTATAGCTTAGCTTCTATAATGATAGATCAAATTAAGCCACCTTCCACAATATCTTCCAGGTATAGTCATTATCAAATATAATTTTCCTTTTCACTTTTTTTTGGATGAAAATTAAACAATATATAATTGTCCTAGGTCACTGAAGAGGTTACTTGTTCTGGTACAATAAACAATGTAAAACCCCTGCCATCATACTAGGGTGCACAGATGTTAAAGAGCCATTTCAGGTATTTTAGGTATAATGGACATTATTTGGTGTCAAAAGATGAAAGCTAAATATTTGAACTCACAGTGGTAATGCTAGCTTGAATTAAAAAAATACTGATGAAAGTGCAGAAACTTCAGCTCCCTGTAATTTCTGAAAATGATGCGATTAGCCTCTTCTGTTGGAAGGCTCTGGTGTCAGTATGACTTCAAGAACATGGTTAATGTTGAGCACATCCTTGTATTCTGTCTTGCAGTGGTGCTTTCTTGAACTGAGGGCATGGTTAAGTATATAAATATAAATAGAGGCCTTCCACTTTTTCTGTTTGAAATGCTGTAACAAGGCTTTAGCATCTTGCCCAAATCAGTAAAATGTTATTCCCATCACTAAACTGGCAGTTGCGTAAAAGTAATTGGATCAGATAGAAAATTGATGCTCTTTCACAAGGTTATACTTTGGGATAATCAGGGAGGAGGCAACCATAAACTAAACCAAAACTTTAATCAAATTCCCTGGTCTCTAAACCTCCAAATCAGTTATTAAAAAGTTTACCTTTTTATAAGAAAGGTAGATGAAGTGCTAGTAAAAATATCTATGGGTAAGGTGCACATATTTTGAATAACTCTATAAGGTAGATGTATCCAGCTTCTGCAGTGCAGAGTTGTCAGTAAAAAGTAACCAGAAAAAAAATAGGTTACATCTGATAAAAATAAGGAGCATCTCTGATACCATCAGGGACATATCTATACCCGCATTGAAACACAGCACAAAACACATCTCCATGATGAACTACTATTACTAGGAGTAGTCTAGAGTCCCTGTTCCTAACACAAATTTCTTCATCACATGAAATAAATGCCGTAATACAGTCAAAGGCTTGTTACTGAGCCATTCTTGCCAGTGCACATATCTATCACACTGAGACCCACTGGCAGATTAGCTCTTGAAGAAAAGATCATCTTCATGCAAATCCTTACATTATTATAAGCCACTCCAGGCAAACAGTGGGGTACCTGTCCAATCCTTTTCTAGCAGATTTGTTTTACTAGAAAACAAAAATTATTAAAAGCAAGGAACATAATCAGGTTCAAGGTCCAGCTCACCTCTGTTTTCTGCTCTGATTCCAGAGATTAGCCTCTTTATTTTCTACAGAGAAATTAGAGATCAAAACTGAATTATATTTTCATTGGATAAATAATTTACAAATAAATTAGGTCTTTGGTCTTAAAGGTTCTGCATGACTGAACCAAACTCTTCTCCCATTTCAAGGGCATTCAAGTGGAATCTCTGTGCAAGATGGTCCTATCACCTACAAATTCAAGTCCATTGGAAACTGTCACCGACAGATATAAAAACTCTTATCAGCCAGATAATTGTGTATTGCATATAATCCTTCAGGAGGATGACATATTTTACAGTTTCTTTGGACTCAGGCTACATGGCTACTACATGGGAGAATGCATCGCAATAATGACAGGGCCAAAGTGCTTAGTTAACGCAAAGTAGTCCAACACTCTTGATGTTGCAGATTGCATGCTTGATACAGCTAAAAACCACTGGATACTTATCACATACCTGAAGGATGAGTCAACTCCTGGAAAATTTGAGAGCCGCAGTTCATCTATTTGTGAGCCATATGCGCTCCAAGAGCCACATGTTAGTCATTATTCTGCAAACAAAAACAAAATCTGGTCCTCATATCTACTTATATTCAAGCACTTTTCATAGTTTTTGCTAACCTAATTTTAGTATCAAGGCTCTTGCTACTTAGAAGTGCAAACATTTCATTCCATCCAAAAAAATTTTATAATCACTTAGCAGCATTGCTCTTCTATCCTGTGGGTCATTAGGATTCATGTCGATCATACTCTTGGTGGAGGACAGTGGATCAAAGGGAGAACATATGTGCATCTGCCAGGACACAAATTAATCCATTTAATTTTTTACCAAAGATTGAAACCTGCACTATTTAAATCCTGTAGATGTCAGCCAAGCATAGATCTTCTAGAGGATGAAATAGTAGTGCCCAGATACTAATTCTGCTCTCCTAGTTGCTCGGTTTGCTTCCTTCTTGGTATTTTAAAATCTCCAAGTACAGTATTTTTCCAGCATAAGGAAAACAATTCAAACAAATATAAATAACAAGTGCCCATGGACTCCACTACAACTATAAAATTAGTAGAAAGTATCTAGGTTCCTGCTTCTTCAGTCATGCCCCTTCTCATAAACATACAGCTCTTCCATGTTCCTAGAGCTCTTTCCATCAGAAGTGATTCATGGTACTGTGCAGAGCTCACTCTGGTACTTAACTGGGTAATACAACAGAAAACATACTTGGATGATATTGATATTAACAACCATGAATGCTTGATGCAGACAGCCTATAGGAAACAGACAGCTCATGCTAATGAGCTCTTCTCTGCTCTCCCTTAAGAGAACTTTATGTCTGATTTAAGTGTGCTGTACATTTCAGAGACAGAACAGATAGCACATGTCCTAACCTCAAGTGCTCAGCTACCTTTGACCATCAGTCTTCTAATTCACATTAGTTAGCACTTAATGCCAATGCCAATGATGTTTTAAGTATTGATTCACATACAAATACAGTGTTTAATTTTCTGTGGTACCCAGGAGGTCTCAGATAGTAGGTGGTATAATTTAATACTCCATCAAATTGATGAGAATGTTGCTGCTTTCATAGATATGTGGTAGAGTACAATTGATCAGGTATTCTTATTGCATTCTGCTAACAGGACTGAAAATCCCAAAGATAATTTCACTGCAATGCTTGCCTTGCATTGGCAAAGTACACATGAAAATTTCATAGCCTTGCTGAATTTTAATCTTTACAAGCAAAATTCATCCATCTTCAGGGAACCTAAAAAAATTTATTGGCCAGTCAAGTTTACAAAAGGCCCTAAAGAGGGCTGATCAATAAGGTTGAGTTTCACCCCAGGTTGCTATGATTTCATGGACATCTGTAGAAGTCAAATAAACTATATAAATGTCAAGTTGTTAGTTTTTAGTGTATATTTTAGCGTGTGCTATGGGTGTTTCTGAATAAATTATTGCAGATCCCTGGAAGCAAGGGCAGAAAACGCTGAATCCAGAAGAAAGGTACTTTTAAAATAAAGCTAGTTTATTAAGCAAAACTTAAGCACTGTGACTGTTAAATATGGTTTTCTCTTTCTCCATCCCTTCTATACAATCCACTTCAATTATTAACTATATTTTAACTATATTTTTCTTGCCCCTTCCTTTTTTGTTTCCCTTTTCCTACCCATCCATCCCCTCAGGTAGCTGTAAAGATGAAGCTATACTTTTTACTCAAGATTACATGTGGAAATCATGCACATGTACTGAACATACTGTAATATTACAGTAATTCAAGCTCACAGTCTCTGCCTGTCTCACAATCTCCCACTTTCCTGTTGTGTCTGTATGCCTGTGAGCAACAACTAATGACACACACTTGCAAGGACTATGATGAAAAGTGGTTGGCTCTATCACATTTTTGTCTTCAGTCAATTCATATGAATTTTTCTAAGAAAGTAGGAGTAAGGTCACCTCCCATTGCCCTGCTGACAGCTTATATCCACGCAATACACAAGGAGGAGAAATTTTGCAGGAAAACCAAGGAAGTACATGGAGGGCAGGCTAGCAAATAGCAAAGGAAAGCTTCTGAAAAGGCCAGTGCCTTCTCCCAGACTGGGAACTGTGGGAACAATAGGATCTGTTTCCTCCCTCCCATGAATTAGAAGAATGAAGACTTTCTAGGTATTCAACAAATAAAATTTTATAGCTTGTTTTAGTAAGAATTTAAAAATAATTGCTTAGGTTTATATTCAGTAGAACCTGCATGAAACACACAAGGATATATAACAAGAGAGCAGAGAGGGCAGGCAAAACTACATATTTACAAAAATTCTGGCAAATAAATGTTGGTATTTTGAAAAATTTACCTTTTAAAGATCAGCTTTGTCACTGCTACCACTATTAATTTGCTCTTTGAAAGCAGGCAGGAGCACTGGGCACTTCATGCTAGATACTGGATGAACATACAACAAAGAAAGTTTGTTTCAGACTTTATCCTGTAAGATGAGAGGAAATAGGTAAGTACAGGGCAGAAAGCAGAAAAACATACTAAGGGCACGCTAAAAATTATCTGCCAGATATATTCTCAAAAGAAAATTAAGTTTCCTGAAGAACACTTTTTAAAAATGAAGAATACATTTTTAATAGAAAACAATTAAATCTGAAATTGACCTAAAATAAAAAGGGGTCAGAAGCAGGCTCAGCTGCAACTTCCAGGAAGTGTCACCTGGAAGTAAACAAAACCTACCTTAATTTTGTCAATCTTTTGATAGCTTTGCCACAGTGATATTCTTAAAAGATGGATCAGAAAGTCCTTGTGTGGTAGCTGTAAGGTTTTATGAGTCATTTCCCTGCTTATGAGGCAACTCATACAAATGTAGCTGTAGGAAAATTGACCAACTTACATCATTGACCAAACAATGCTCCAAAACTAATTGATTTTAAGCAAATGAGTCAGCTCAGAGAATCACAGAATGGCCTGATGTGAGAAGGCACTTCTGGAGACCATCCAGTCCAAGCCCTGCTGAGAGCATGAGCAGCTAGAACAGGCTGGTGCCCAGGGATATGTCCTGTTGGATTTTGAATGTCTCCAAGAATGGAGACTCCACAGCCTCTCTGTGGCATCCTGTTCCATTGTGGGAGTATCCTCACAGTGAGAAAGTGTTTTGTTATGTTTAAATGGAATTTCCTGTATTTCTGTTTGCGCCCATTGCCTCTTGGCCTCTCACTGGGCAACACTGAAAAGAGTCTGTCTCCATTTTCTTTTCTCCATCCATTGGGTATTTATACACATGGAGAAGGTCCCTGTGAGCCTCCTCTTCTCCATGCTGAAAAGTTCCACCTCTCTCAGCCCGTCCTTCTATGACAGATGCTCCAATTCCTAATCATCTTAATGGTTCTTTGCTACTCTGTTGCATCCACTGTTGAATTCAAAATCAATCCATTTTCTCTATCATGTTTATCATGTTTTTATTGTTCAATTATTCCCAAGGGTGAACTACAGCTGTCTCTACCAGCACTTTCCATCCTTACTGCCATCATCTACTGTTTTGCCTCTTTTTAATCACTCCCTCCCAATTGCACAGTTTTGATGGCATCAGGCTCCCTGGTTAACGGGTCACTGATGAACAAGGCTGAAAACTGTTTCAGCTGCCTAGAAAAATAATGGAGAAAGGATATTTCCCTCCATTTATTTTAATAGCAATCAAACTTAGACTGCACCTTGGTAATATTTTGAGGATGTTAAATGTGAGGGAGCCGCTGTCTTTGAGTGATTGCTCATGGTGTGTTTGATCACATGAAGATGTTGTCTTTTACTTTTTTTAAGCAGACAGTCTCAGAACAGGAATCCCATGGAGCATAATGGTGGACTGCACAGCCTGAAAAATATGTAACCAATTAGGCAAAAATATAGAAGGAAAAGAATTCATTAATAAGTCTCTTGAGATTTAATGCCCATACGGGCCTGTAGACTTGTTTCAGAATAAATACTTTGATGAGCTATACATGTCTGTTCTTTATTTTAATATCTTTATATTTAATCTTATCATTGAAATTCAGTTGCTTTCTCTTGGGTTTGCAGGAGCTCTGATACCCTGCAAATTACACAATCCACTGGGAACTTCCTTTACTTATACTTTTGCATACGGGTAGCTTGAGGTAGCTTCCCTTCTAAGTCATTACCTTAAGTTTTGACATCTTTTCATTCAGCTGGGTGTATCTTTTTGTCTCTCCCTTGGGAGTATTACTACTGTCTATCTGTCTTTGTCTATGTTCTGGTCTTTGCTTGAGCAGGGAAAGCTACTCCAGAAATGTCTTTGCTTCCATAGTTTTAGGGAGTAGACTACTGGTGACTGGGTAGTGTTGGGTAATTGAGGAAAAACATGTCTTTGCCTTGTATCACAGCAAAATCTTTTACTGTGTGTAGTGTAATAACACAACGTCAACAGTTCTAGTCACAGATTAGAAATCCACTGTGGGGAATATACTTCAGCCAGAGAACAAAACCTACTCCATGCCCCAGTAAAGTTTATGATAGTGGTATAAAGAAAGAAACTATAGATGGATATAGACTGAAGGGAGCATAGGAGTCATCTGTGACTTATTATGATGAATTGAAGATCTTATCTCAAAGACACTGCTGCAGTAATTTGTCCAGCTCTTCATCTTTCAAAAGTAAGCTGGACAAAGTGCTGAGACACGGAGTTTAAAGATTTGGGTGTTTGAATTTTTTTCAGTAAAAGAAATTTGATCTTTCACTTTCTGATTTCTGTTTCCCCAAGGAAGCGCTTCTGGTGCATGTCTTTTAACCTTGCTTTTCAAAAGAGCACACATTTGCACTCTTTTGTACAAAACTGCACGTTTGCACAGAAAATGGGCATATGCACCCATTAGAATGTGTACTTTGATGTATTAATTTCAATTCCTAATAACACTTATTTAATCTTAGAGGAAATAAATACATACAGTTAATGTTAAAAAATTCACTACAAGAAATAGGGTTAAACCACTGAAGAAATAAGAGCTAGATCTTGTGTTTTGCTTTATGTCCCCAAAACATTTGCAATTGTTTTATGTCTTACTGTACTCATGTTTCTTCCAAAAAACATCTCTGATGTGCTGAAGCAGTAGGTTACCTGAAAATGACTAAGTAACTCAAATTCTGTCTCATCAGACAGAATACAGAAAGATGAAATGAACTCCAGGTTGCAAAACAGAAGCAAGAAAAGTAAACAATAAATAGAAAAAAAAAAAAAATGCAAATTCTCTGACACATTAGATCTTTCTATCACCAGTCACTGCTCTGCTTTCCTGCAGATTAGGAAAAAAACATGCTCATGCAATAAAGGTCAGCCTTTTCCAATCAAATGTAAACATTCATTTTAAAAAATGTGTATTTTCTGGTTGGCTCTTTACCCTGTTCTATGCAGGGAAGATGCTTTTGTCTGTCTTGCTTCTATCTCTTTTCTCGTCTGGCCTCGGAAACAAATGAGAATGACATCTGTGTTGTTGCTGAGATAGGAAAGTCAACACCACCTAATACAAAGTGGTGTTGGTAGTGAAAGAACAGGTGACATTTCAGTCTAACATTTTAGTGACATTTACTAGCATTTTAGCTTAAAAATGTGCGGAATAAAGATTTTGTGGACTTGGGCCCAAACCTGAGCTTATTTATACTAGATTTAACTCAGTTTCTGGAGTAAGTGACTACAACCAAGTTCCTGGACAGTGTTTCTCAAACTGTGGCTTACAGCCCTTTAGTGGTCATAAACGAGTCACAAAAATCACACAGGCTTAGACTTGCACATCTCCGTCCTCCTACAACTGGCCTCAGTAATTTTAACTAGTTCTCATCCCTCTGCCCTAGATGAGCAGAGCTGCTGGCAGGAATAAAAGGTGCAGGTCCTGAAGAAGTTTTCAGAGCAGGAAAGAAGGAGAGCAGAGTCATGAGAGAGACCATAAATGGGTCATGCTCACAGCAGTTCAAGAAATACTGTTGCAAAGAAAATAAAATGCTTTATTTTCTACTGCATTAATGCAAACATTAATGGAAAGGCTTCCAGTTACAGTATCTGTACTGCAAGAAAGCAGAATAATACTAGGACCTGAGACCAGAAATGATACAGAACAACATTTTGCATCACCCGCCGTTCACCAAGCCATTGCAGTGCACCAACTGTCATGGGACAAACCTGGCTGACCTACTTTAGCTCTAGAGAAATACTGCCCAATGTCACACTTTGTAAGTAGGTGGGAAGCTAAGTAAAGTTTGATACAAGAACAGAATCTATGCTTGGCTGCATGTAGATAAAGACTAGATCTTTCAACTGAAACAAATCCATAGGCACTGAAGAATGACACTCTCACCTGAAAATACAGGAGGCAGAAATGGCATGTTAATGCTTCCTACAGATTTCAACTGAATTCAAGGTCTCAGTCCTATTCTTTGTGGGTTCCATCACCTTCCCAGATCCTGGACTCTTTTCAGCCCTTTTGCAGAATGATTTGGCGTTACAGCAAGGAAAGTAGAGCCATGCCAAAAGGAGTCCTATGAGAGCAGAAGTAAATCAGCAGTGTTCTGCAGAGCTTGTTACACTACCCAAGGTATTCTGTGCTCTCATCCAAAGCCTTTAGAGACAAATATCCAGCTAGACAAACACAGCTTCTAGCCCAGAAAGACATATAGCTGAGGTTCTTTAGATGTACCCAAACAACTGAAATCAGGACAGCAATTTGGGGCAGCAAAGCTCGGTATAAATCTAAATCCAAACAAAAATCTCTTCAGAATCAGAACTCAGGAAAATGCTGAGGATAGCTATAAAAGAGAATACATGAATAATCTTTTATAGTAAACTGTTTTTTTATTTTCCTTCCTACTCTATCTCAAACCTGACTCTCTGTAGATTCCAGATAGCAGAAGCCTGTGGAGAAAGCAATCCTAATGCTACCCCCACCCTCCCTAATCTCCTTCTATTATAATTAAAGCATAAATCATACAAATTAAATTTTCTCAGAAGCCTCTGTTGTTTTACATTTATTTCCATTTTTATTCTGACATGCAGATATGTTTTTTCCTTATTCATCATCAGAGACATTGTTAAAATGTAGGAAGTGACATGATGGGGTAAATGTGCGAAGGAACTGTCTCATATTAGTAACTATCATCTGATATTATTCCTGCAATAAGTACATGGAAGGGAAGGCACAGTTTAGAAAAGCACCATGCTGCATACAAAATATTTGATGACAATTATGGTTAAAGCAATAATAGCCATGGAGAGGGTGCCATTGGATAATTGCAATCACTTGATGTTAACATGTTATAAATAGAACATTTCAACCTCCAATTTTAGAACTGTTTCAATTAGAAAATAAAAACATTTTAATTATAAGTTGAGTTTAAAACAACCCCAAAGAGAAGAAATAAAAATTTTAATTTGTTTTTGAGCAAAATATTTTTGGAGGAGACACTTCCATAGGATTACTCCCATAATTTGTTGGATCAATCACTGTACTGAAGGGTCCGTAAAGCATACAAGTGTTCTTTAACCACAAACATTGCACTGTTACTTCACATTAAAGCGTGTTACTAAGTCTGTATCTTGTGATTATATAACTAGAAGTTATTTAAGATGTTTTTCTCTTATGTGTTTTCAGAAGACTGGAGACCTGATCCCTGCCCATGCCTGTCCGTGATTATACTATAGAAATAATTAATCTAACAGGAAGAAAAGGGGTCTCAAGTTCCTAACTGCTGTTCACAGCTATTGAAAGATTCTGAGACATACAGTTAAACTGCAGAAGGAAATATTTACCTGCTAGAATGGCCATTTCCAAACTACAGACCACTTTTTGTTGCACATTCTCTGTAAAAGAGGAATAAGAACAAATACTGAGAGTTTGCAGCACAGGGCATTCATGTCTGTTAGAGCTTGTCAGAAGATTCCTTCTGAATTAGTTAATAAATAGGCGCATGCCCTGCTTGCTGCACTCTGTTGATGTTACAGCATTCCTAGTCCCACCTCACTGTTGCAGCTTAGTTTTTGTTCATTTTGTGGAACACAGACACTTTCTAATTTGCCTTCTCTCAGACATAATTACAACGTGCATGAAAGAGTAGAGATGATTTTGTCAGGGTTATTACAGTAATAAGATAAAAGATCCTTGGAAATGCCTTTTTTTTTTGCTCAGATGTATAAATGTTAAAGAATAATTGAGTCTGGAATGGACCTCTGAAGGTCATCTTGTCCAATCCCCTTTTTACAACAGGTAAAAGTGACTCTTGCATTTACAGAAAACAGATTCTTTCT
Organism: Podargus strigoides; assembly: GCA_028020825.1. Classification (NCBI taxonomy): domain Eukaryota; kingdom Metazoa; phylum Chordata; class Aves; order Caprimulgiformes; family Podargidae; genus Podargus; species Podargus strigoides. Next base: position 13,359,605 of record CM051631.1, read on the forward strand.
GTGCTATGATCTAAGATGCTATGAAAGTTTATATATAGTCAGATCTATATTCAGGAGACAAAGTGTTTTTTTAAATCTAACCACAGAATTTGTGTCTTCTGAGACTCAATTCAAAGTTCCTAATTAGCTCTTTTACCTATATATCCACTTTCTGCACATTATCATGAAATAGAAATTGGCCATGAGGGAGAAGGCTGCTGATAAAGAACAGAAAATTCAAAGATATATGCTGAGATGCCAACTGGCAACTAGGCAAAAGGTGAAAACACGTAATCTAGAAGAGGACAGGGAAGGGCAAAGAGCAACATGGGTTAGTGGTCCTGCATGAAGTGATACAGCAGCACAAGGACCTCTGGACTGATTAAACTACGGTGCTGAGTATGAAGACGGGGACAAGTAGCTGCTTCTAGAAGGTGGCATTTGTGTATAAATAGCTCTAAAACATGTGTTGATTTGCACATATGCACTTGGCCACTGATCCATGACTTGGGATGTGCTCTCAGACCTCAGCTGTTATTTCCCCTTTCTGTTTGACAGCCTTTGTGTTTGCATTTAAGCAAGTATTTTCGCTGTGCAGTGAGACAGAAGCAAACAGAGAAGGTTGTTAATCAGCTATCCGCACTACCATGGCAATCTCCTTGGGAGATAACACGGAGGTTCAGCCAGCATGGCTCTGTCTTGCAGCCAAGCCACTTTTCAAACAGCTTGTCCAGACCCAGAAGCTTTTCCAGCAGCCTGCGTACTGCAAAAGGCCACATGATTATTCTGCTAGAGAGTGGGGACCTGCTGAGCCAGAACTCTGTCACTTTATTAAGTAAGAGTTTTTGAGGAAGCCATGTGAATTAATCAGGGAGTCAGGCAGCAACTTGACTAAATCACTGAGGAAGAGTCCTACAGTAGTAATGAGTTACTGTGTATGCTGCTCCAGGGGAAAAGGTACACATGTGTCAGAAGCTATGCTGACTGTATAAAATGACCTGGACAAATTACTTGGGGATCTTTTGCAGAACAGGGAAAAAAAAAGTATGTGTATCTTTTTCCCCAGAGAGCCATTTTCACGGAACAGTGCCTGTTTATTTTCTCCTCCAAAATCCAAGAATAAAACCAGGATATTTCAATTGTTTCTATCCATTACACAGAGAACAACAGAATTAGGTAAAAAGGAAAATATTGCCTTTTAAAAATCGCTGCTCTGATAGATAAATCTGATTTGCAACTGTGAAAAGTTCAAGCTGTCCTACTCTGCAAGTGGCAGGCTTGTGCTGCTAATGGAGCTTGCAGAAAACCTGCCTGGATTCTCAACCTATAACTGGGCAAACAGAATAAATGGATATACTCAGGCTTAATGGTTATTAATGGAGAATCCATGGTATAGCATGTTGATTACTAATATATGTGCCATATTCTTGCATTGCACATCCATAACAGCAGTTCGTTCAACACCCAAACATACAGGAAGGCCACAGTTAGATATTTAAAAGTGTAATATTCACAAAAGCACCCAAGGAGGCCTTATAAAAGAGACATCAGCAAAAATAATTGGGAAATTTGAGTCAAAACCTTTAGAGGATTTACCTAATTACTTACACTTTTGTAAATACAAGTATTCTCATTTCTATGTACCTAAATACTTGTACAGGTTTGGCTGAAGATAATTAGCACTGTGCAGACTACCCCAGAAGACAACGTTAGGAGCGGGAAGGGATGAGATAAGGACTGTCACAACAGAAGTCACATCCATGTAATGACCAAACCTCCCCACATTTCCTTAGGCTGAGGCTGCATCTGTCAGTGCTGTGAAGCATGAGGTGCACTACTGGAGATGTCACCACTCTATGGGGGTGAAAAAATGGGAGAAGTTGCACAACCTGTAGTAAAATGTGAAGGTTTGCTTTGAAAAATGTGGGTATATACAAATTCTGATCAAAGTCGGGTATAGCCTGATCTACCACTTTTGAGTATTTACAAGAAAGAAGCTGTTGTAAGACTTCTCCCTAAAATAAACAGTATACAGATTGCAATTCCCAACGCAAACATCTAAATCTGCATTTACTGAGAACAAAATACTCTGGGGGAAAACAAAATCTATATTTTAAAAGATGCTCAAGAGTATTTGCTTCTTCATTGTTTCACAGAATCTCAGATTTATCTTCAATTATCACACAACTACCAGTGGCTCTAAGGGTGAATCATTGTCTCTATAAAACCTAAGAAACTTGAGAATACTGCTGCATTCTCTGTTCATCAGATATGGGGAGCTAAAGCTATAGCTTTAACTTACAAGAACTTCAGGGAGAACTGAAGCTTTATTTTTGTTTTGTTATTGATGTTGCTACATAAGCAACTCCAGAGGAGAACTTTCTAGTAATCTTCCTAGGAGAATTCAAAAGTTTATGAAAACTGTAATCTTATGCTTCTTTATCAGTGATACAACCGAGTACTTGGTTTTGGTCTTTTTTTTATTTTTAATCTTTGCGCATCTGATATTTCTTCCTTGTTTCTCTGATCTGCACTATGTTCCTCACAACATATCTGAGTACATTCCTGTGAAAGGGATGGTTTTAACGCTATCTGGCAAACGTAACACTGAGACACAGCAGCAGTTCCCTGTGTTTATAGCAACTGCCCAGAATGCTTGATCTGTTGAGAATTCTTTAAAAAGAGAGCCCGTGGCAGGGAATGGAGCTGGGCTGTTCTCTCCTTCCTTCTAAAACTCCTAAGGGGGTATAGGCAAGGGCACGAGAGCCAGGCAGGCACCTGGGAGAACATAAAGTAATTCCAGTGACTATTTCTACAAGACGAGGATTGTTACTATTTTTTAGGCTAGTTTAATCTCTCTGGCTCTGGTTCAAGACCCTGGTCCACAAAGAATCCAGCTGTATATTCCCAAGAGAGTCTATCTTTCATATTGGATGCAGCATGTTAGTTCATCAAGCTGAATAAGGTCCTGCTTCATTCTCTGGTGCATTAGCTTCCTTTAAGCCTTATTCTGTATTAGCTGACTCATTGCAGCATACTGTTTAAGCTAAAGGACATAGCTTGTGTGTATTTATAGTTAAAATAGCATTGTGATCTTAGTTTGTGTGTGGTAGCAGTTCTGTCCCATAGCACAGGAGATAAACTGCTGCTTGAGGAATGTGACAGCTTTTAGCATTTATTTGCTTCTTCAAACTTCCAGTAAGATTTCAAGAAAGAAACAACAATCACCCACCACCAATCACTTTTTCTCACAGAAATCTCTTTCCTCAGACCATATCAAATGAAAAAAAACCCCTCAACTCTCCTTAGGGGGTTGTTGTCTGTACTTGAGGATGTAAAGAGGAAAATACAAACCCCTATTGCTAGGCTAAGAAAATATTCCCTTCCTGAGTGTATAAATGTTAATCAGTTAAAATAAAAGTGCTAACAGCTGATTTAAAACCAAAAGCCAGAGATGTTTACATTCAGTGGGTTCACTGAAGAAAGCTTCTCTACTGAAATAGGGTAGATGATGTAGTTTTCAGCAACAAACATGATGTCAACTGGGTAAGTCAAGTACAAAAAGTGAATCTAGCTTGCTTTCCTGATATTTACTACCGCTTTAATTTTATTTGATGATACTGTTTGTTATTTAATTTAATCTCCCTTTGAATGGTTGTGGTTTCTACAACAGAGATGTAACAATGCACAGGGAGCTCTCTTCTTAGAATCAGTCTGACCTGAGTGGAAGTAAGAAAGCTTACTGAGCTGTAAAAATACTGTAATCATCTTTATTATACTATAATTTTTTCATATGGAAATCAAGACTCGTGTGGCACTCCATATCATGCCTTCTCAATACTGGCCCCAAAGAATTCTCCAGCTCCCTAGTATTAGATATGAATAATGAACAAGGGTTTGCAGAGTCTGTACCCAGTTTATTTTATCATTACTGGCTTTCTGATCAATCCCCTGTCTGCCAGTAACATGCTTACAGGGGTCAGGCAAGCAGGACAGACAAAAGGCTGCAGCTGAGTTCAGACTTCTATTTTTGGTATACTACCTTGATAGCTGGTGTATTTCTTCACTACTGCTCTATATGTAACCTCCAGATGATAAATGCATGAAATACCCCAAATAAGACATGATCTGAGTAATGGAAAAACAGGTTTCCTTTGCAGACAGTGATTGAAAAGTGTCCAATTTCCATTCCAGCTGGCATGCAGACAACCCATGTCAGGTTTATCTGACAGTGCATCTGAGCTAAGTTCTTCCACATCATTTGCCACTGTGAATTTTATCCAAGAAAAGTGTTTTGAGAAGGGAATTTGTTAAGAGCTTTTCTTTATCTTGTCAATGCCATTGCCACATCTTCAACTTCATTGAAAACAATAGACAGTAAAGCAAAACCAAATAATATCAGTTACCTTTGTTTCCATGAGCTCTGAACCAGGGCTTCCCAGACACTCCCAAAGGTCACAGACAACCTGCAAAGAATTTGTAGAAGGCCTGCAAAGAATGTCCTTGTTTGTTTAAGACATTGCATTTAATTTAGGCATTCATAGATGAATTTTGTTATATAGCACTCCTTACCCGATTTCTCATGTTTAAGCATCCATTTGTGAACAAAGCTTGGAAGTCCTTGCTCAAGGTTTTCTAAACCATAGCTCCATGCTCATGTCTGCTATAAAAATAACATTTTTGTGAAAGTTTGAACAAAACGCACCCAGGTCTTTAAGAAAGAATACAGAAAACACATATTCTAGTGTTTGTTTCAGTAAATGACTGCCTCTTACTGTTTAGAAACCAGCATTACCATGACAGTGCTCTTCAGGATTACAAAGATAAAAATCCAGTAAGGCTGCTGGATCCTGGGGTCAGGTTTTAAAGCTAAGAAGTGCTTTCTGTGAATATTTATGAGAAAGAACTAGATAGAATTGATAGTGGGAAGGACTCCAGTAGTTTGCAAGCTGTGTGAATTAAATATTCCCTTGCACAAACTACTCACCTTTTAATCAAAACTTACATTTGTAGTACCACACTGAAACATAGAAAACAAAAGAAAAAAGCACAAGCACTTAAATTAGGAACCAGAGAAAGAGTGAGTTGCTAGGAATACACAGCAACAAGGAAAGCATATTCAAATCAGAAACTGCGTTTTTTACATTATAATTTTATCTGAAATTTATTTTAATCCTTGTATAATCCTCAGACCAGGTGGTGAACTGCATGTTGAGAGTATAAATCTAGAAGGATTATCACTTACAAGTATTCTTGGCAATCACTCCATCTTGGAGTAAGTGGGGCCTGGCAGAGCCAATAAACTTTAAAATTGTGACAATTTTAAAATGCAAAGCCACCATCAAACCAGAGCACAAGCTGCACCTTCAATCACAGTTATTCCTCTGAAAGGAACTCGTGGCTTGGTCAAATCAAATAAGATCAAACAGGACACTTATTTGTTTCCTTGTATATTAGAAAAAAAAAAAAGTTTTCTCTTCCCCCCCCCAACATTCCCAGCCTAGTTTGCTTACTTCTCAGTCTTATTGCTTCTTTCCCTGCTTATCATGAAGGAATTGCATCTTTGCAGCATGAAACCAGCCCAGCTTGTTCCTCCTCATGGCATCTGTCAGGAGGAGTGCTTTGACTCTGCAGGAGAGAAAATGGATTTCTTAGATGCACCACTGATACCCCTCAGCACACAGCAGCCCAGTGCCTACAGCCTGGGGAGCTGTTACAGATCCTCCACAGAGCACTGGCTCTAGGGACAGAGAACAACAACTGAATTTCTATATGAAGCTGATCATGCCCATGCTGTGTGAAGGAGTTATATTACCCTCTTAGTTGACATAGGTACTCTGAATAGTTTTTTATTTACTATGTAGTTTTTGCACCTGGGATGCTTCAGCTTTCACATTTTTATCTGCTCAAGGGTGCTAACAAGTTATATGTGTATTTTTTATTTTTTTTCAATGAAGGCTGTTAGAGCAGCACATACATGTTACAGGTCTGTAAGAGAGATGCCAAGGTGGAAGGGGGATGCAAGAGGGTGAAGAACTTGTGGAAGTGAATTGGCAGTGCTGGGTTAATGGTTGGACCTCATGGTCTTAGAGGTCTCTTTCAACCAAGACTATTCTGTGATTCTGTGAATGCTTTTATACCATCTTTAAATACTGAGTCTGAATAACCCGGGTATAACCACTTGGAGCTTTCTCTTTGAGAGATTAAATATGTAATATTTTATAACCCAGTTTAAACATGTCCCATGCAAAATTCAGGATTGGTTTTCAATATGTAATTTTCTTTTAATTTTTAAACAAGTTCTTGCAATGATTTTCATTTTATTATCTATCTATGGAATGATGAACAAATCAAAATACAAAAATCTACAGATAATTTGATATTTAATCATTAATCTATTCTTGTAAAATGAAATTTTAACCAATCATAAATTTAGATGTAATCAGAACTATATCTGTGACTATATAATTAGATTGCTGAGTTGTCAAATAACAGAAATCCATTATCCTTACATAAACTTCTAGTTTCCAAGGCAATTTAGTCTCTAAGCTCTGAAGAGCTGGCAGTTAAATAACTGTGGCTTTCTTTTCAGTTTAATGTAGAGAAAACTAAAATTCAAAATGAAGGACAAAAAGAGAATTATGGAACAGTAATAAAATGAAATTAAATCAAAGGATTTTTTTTCATATAAACATAAATTCTGGGAAAAAAAAACATAAAATATAAGGAATGTTTGGAAGAAATCTTGAATATTATTAGGAAACTCCAGTCCTCTAAGAGTATTAATCCAATGTTTTTTATCATTAATGAATGGACTCCATTAATGGAGTCTCCAGATGATACTTTATTTCACTTTTTGCAAATCTACTTACAGCAAGGCTTAGAAATAATGCAAAAAGAAGCTTACAGGAAAAAGAAATTAAAATAATAACTAATTTGGGAGAGAGGGAAATGGACAACCCTCAATTGCTCTTCAAGGAAATCTATTCCATTGATCTAGCTTTTAGAGCCAGACAAAAAGTAAACATATATAAATTATGGATCTACAAATGGAAGGCTCATTTTGAGCTACATTGATTTTCAATTTTTGAAATAGATTGTGATTAAAAAACAAACAAACAAGCAAGACCCCCAAAATTAAGTTATGTATTACTTTATTGTTTTTTTTTTCTCCATGGTTAAAAAAAAAACAAACCAAACCCAAACAAAACCAAAATAAAATAAAATCCCCCAAAACCAACAAAGGAAAAAGTGGTGTATCTTTGTAACACAGGTAAAGATTTCACTTTCCCTTTTCTTATTCCTATGCAAGGGGAACTACCATCTACGTACTGTTACTCTTTTGCTGTACTCTTCCAAGTTTTCCTTCTTTAGAATTTGTATTCCCTCCACAACCTTCATTTCCATCCCTCTTTTCTGCTCCCTAAGCCTCTTGCTTTGAATCTGAATCTGGGATGTTTTGCAGCATGGTTGATTATTAGACAAGGCTGTAAGAAATGTGAAAAAAATTTTTTTTGTGTGTGTATATATGAGACTGTTACATAGTCAGCTGAGTTCATAAAACTGCAGCTTACTGGGGTTCTTCCCTCAAATGGTGAATGCTGACCATCCCATGGCTCAAGAATGTAAAAGTGCACGTAGAAGAAATTTAAGATGCAGCTTATTCAAAAGGTTTTTTCATGAAAATTTGTCTCTTCAGTACCAGATCTCCTTGATGTTACCATTTCTCGCCAAAGAGCTTGTTCATCAATCAGGATGATGATGATGATGATGATTTCCTCCAAATTTCCAGCAAAGTCTGTGTGGCAACCCCTTAGGACACCATGAAAACCAGTTTTCACAATGGGTGAACTGGTACAGCTGTCAATCCAGAAGCTTTAGAAAAGAGTGTCAAACACTGTTGTGTACTAATTTCCTCTAAATCAACCTGTGTCCCAGAAACCTGGGGGCAGCAGCTCTTAGTTTGGTCACAGTAAGTCCAACTATACATGTGGCTCTGGCACATAAATGACAACACTCATGAAAAAATTAGGCTATTTCCCCTGCTACACTGCAGCTGGGTATTTGTAAACTGCACAAATGTGGAAGGGAGGGAGAAGAATTTTCCTGTTTTGTTTAAGAAGCTCTCTTCCTTGTCATTGAACTAGGAAAGGAGGACAGATGGACCATGCTGTTAGCCTTAATGGCATTCTCATATAGCTTTTTATTACCAGAATAAACCCTCCCCGTCATCTTATACTACTTTTGTAGAGATTCTTTCCACTCCTTCACTAACAGTATCAATGAGCTGTTTATTGCCCCTTGATACAACTTTTTAGTTTTTACAATAGATTTTTAAAAATACTGTATACCTATAATTTAAAATAAGGACATGTCATCTGGTTCATACTCTTCTGTCTCATCCCCTCATGCAGTCCCATGCTGTCTGTCTTTTTTTGACTGTAGATGCCTGTTAAAAAGTTGCTTTAATTACTTGCTGCTGGGGGGTTGGTGGTTTGGGTTTTTTGAGGCAGGAAAAGGCATCTGTTACATCATCTCAGACTGCTATGCCATCACCGTGCCTCTTGCTTGTTCTATTCATCCCATTCACAACTCAGACAGCTGAAACTCAGAAAAGATCCAATATAAGAGAACTGAAGTCAGGAGGTGGCTGTGTTGTGCAGACACTGATGTGAGCAACAATCTGTAGGCCTGGCTGCTGCACAATACCTTCTTCCCCTAAAATGAAATAATTGGCAAGTAGTATCCTTCCCCTTATGTGTCATGGGCTTTCAGACAGACTAAGAATTATTCATGTGGCAAACATCTGGATTTACATAGCAGCCAGTAGAGCTAATCTGTTCTGGCATGGAGAAAGGACATGTGCAGGACAGAGCTAACAACCCTAAATCAGAACCTGGTGGAGGGCAGGCCAGTGCCACTACACTGTCCATCCAGCTAGAAAAGTAGAGTTTAGAGAGAGGATTACAAAGAATTACAAAGGTTTTAGAGGAAGGATTATACTGGCTGCTCAATAGCACCATGGATGTTACCTAGCACCTTCACAGAACTTCTGTCTAAAACCATACTAATCTGTGTTTTGTCGCTAGGACTGATTTATCAGGAAGGCAGTAAAATGAAGCAAAATAAACTCCAAGACAAAAGAGCAACATCTGATCAGGCTTACAGGAAAGTAAACAAGAAGCTTACAACAGCACCAATGCATGCTATTAACACTTACGTATGGTCCATCTCTTGGCCTAGCAGAATGTGTCTGTCACCATCCAGAGGCAGCAGCAACAGATTGCACTCAAGCCTGTGGGAAACCATAGTTATAATACATCTAACACAAGCAATGGATAGAACAAAGAAATTTTCAATCTAGGAAAAAAAGGGAGATAAAATTTGTAAAAGAAAACCTAAGAGATCTCAGATTCTGCTAGGTTTTCATATGTTGTTGTACATTTATGGGCTCATTTAGATACACAGGGAACAGATAAGAAAATAGCTTTTCCACAGAGGTATTCAGTAAGGAAGAGGGAAGGATCTCTTTGCAAGCAACTGCCACCATCCCTTTCTCCATGATACATACCAGGCTTAGAAAGAGATTCTCACAAATATCCCCAAACATACCTCACAATCTTGCTTCTTTTAGGATATGAAACTGGTTTTGGATATTTCCTTTGGTTTTGGTCTCACTGGAGGAACCAGAGATTGGCAAAAGGTGTTGCACAGAAGATGGAGTAACCAATATTCGCCCTTTGAAAGCCAAAATCATATCAAGGCACATGAGCTAGCTGAAGGCACATGACTAAAGGATCAGCTCCATTTGGTTTCTTAATGAATCCAATATTTGTATGTACCTGTGAGACAAGACCATGATGATAGCCACACCTCAAGTGGAGGAAGCATGTGATTATGTGCAGTTATCATGAATCATTAGTTTAACTCTCCTCCAACCAACTCCTCCTCCTATATTTCCAGTATCAGAAATGCGGCTTTTCCAAATATTCTTCAGGGGAAACACTTCAACTTCTCAGCAAAATGGTGATTTCTCCCTGAGTTACACTAATCTGAGTTGTAGGGTAGTTGGCTAAGATATCAGGTTCTGTTTGTTTTGGGGTTTTTTTACTACCGAAATAGACCTGAAGGGCAGAAAAGGTGGAAAACAAGGATTACAAACATTATGAACGTGGGAGTGAAGTCAAATGTATCTTTTCCCACACCAGGTGTTGATTAGACAAAGAGTACCTGCTGAGGTTGAACAGCCTTTTCCAGCTTTTATTATCTGAAGCTGAGGAAATTTGATAGCTAAAATGTAAGAACACATTATTAAGAATTTTCCTAGTTTCAGTAGTATCTTTGGTTGACTTCAGCTATAAAAATATATATATAAAATGCTGAAGGGGATAATGAGACAGTGGTACTTCACTGTTTCTCTCATTGATGTCATAAAAGGTTTATTGATTTTATTTAACTCCTAATTGGCTCGCATTATTAAATTACCAGCATTCAGGCTAGAAATTAGTTTAAATGATCAATCAATGCAAAATAATGGCAAGATTATTAGTGACAGACTGGATAGGCAGATAAATAGATCAACAGAAAGAAATAAAGATAGATCAATCAGAAGTTTAGACAAACAGAAAAAGTAGGTCGACCTTTTTCTCGTTCTTAATTACATACCCACAGGCTTTTTTTGTGGGGACTCAAAATCTTGAAGTCTATTTCTACACTACATAATTATAATTCTCAGATCTGACTGATCATGTCAAACCTTAAAGCAGAACAAATAGTGAAAACTAGGCACACCGAGATGTTGAGCCATCAAATTACATTAGTAAAGTCACAGCTTAATAGAATCCTCTACTAATTTCACCAAGTTCAGATATGGAGAATGCTGAAATACTTAAAAAAAAAAAAAAGCTCCACATTAATTAAACAAACTTACAATAAATTGGTCTAGACTGGTGCATAATCTTAAATTTGAATTGTTAGATCAGGCTGACTGTAAATTGACTGCACTTTTTTTCTAATATATCTCAACCATTAATTATTGAAAGCAACACAGAGCCCTAATCTAACCAATATCCCCAAATCAAGGATTTCTTTTCTTGCTTTTGTTCTGTAACAACACTGAATGGAACATGATATAATATCTAGTAAACTTTTCACTTTCTCAAAGTGTGTATGATCACAGCTCAGCCAAGTTCAGAACATCTTATATTTTGGCCTCATTATCCAAGAATAGGTTGGATTCTTCTTAATGATCACTAGGGATCACTCAGATTTTTGCACAAACTAGGACATGCTATTTTACTTCTCTGTGCTTTGGCTTTCCTGTCTGAAAATGAGAATGTTGATTTTTGCCCTCTTTAAATGAATTGAGATGCTGGTCAAGAATTCTGTTTAATGTTAAAAAGAACAATTATTTGATTTTGTGTTTTCCTATCAAAATACCACCTGAGGCTGGATGTTAAAACCCAGTTAATAATGTTAAAAGGTATATGCCAGTTGTTGGTTTTAGGAAGGCTCTTGATTGTACTGCTAACCATTAAAATCTACATCTTGACTTATGACTACATTACTTCTTGCAGGGTTTCCCAAAGCTACCCTCCAAGGGATATCTGGGTACAGGGACACCTTCATGTCTCTCTATATGCCTCCAGGTGCACCCATATGTACAGCCTGAAGAGTGGACAACCTTCTATTTTTAAGCCTATTTCTTTCCCTACCAATCCTGCCTCCATGAGCAGCTCCTGGCCACTGCCAGCATTTGTGCCACTGGAAGGAGGTGGGCAGCAGAGAAGGCTGTATTCACTAGTGGTCTCACCTTCCAGATACTGGGTGGATAAATAATTCTAGTCATGATGATCCAGAAGGATACTCTCTTGGTATACCTACCAGATGAATTATTCACCACACAGTGAAGCTTGAGGGATATATAAGCAAGCCAGTTTCTTCCAGTAGTAGAACATTAGACTTTGTGAGCCAGGAATTTCCATGTTTCTATGAAACCAGAGCCCTCATCCACTCTTAATCAGATGTAAACTTTTCCATGTGTACATACCAATAAGATTTCTGAATATATCCTTTACTCTCTTTTTTATTTTATAAACTTTGCTTTTTTTTTATCTGCTGTTATCTCACACTCCTTAGTCTCCCACTGCTATGCACTTGTCTACACTAGCTGTTGTTATGCATTAGAGCTGATTAAAAGCACAGAGAAGTGTATTGACAGAAGAAATTATTGACGTCACTCCTAGAAAGTTTGCACAGGCATTTCATGCTAAAGAAAGTTCCAAATAGTAGGGGGGAAAAAAAAAAAAAAAAAAAAAGGAAAAAAATTGAGGAAGAATTTTAAATAGTTCTTCCTGACAGTAAAAAACCATGTTTCCAAATATTTCTGCACTACATTTTCAGGTCTCATTTGTCCTCCAGGTCTCAAATGCTGACCTCTCTGACCACAGCAGTTTCTCTTCGGCTTCAGTGGCCGTTGCAGTTACTTTACTCACTCTCCCAGACTGTATACTGTTTTGCATTTTAAGTCTGCAGAATTCTCCTATCTACAGACAAAAATCAATGCATTTCTGCCTTATAGCAGGTAAGGGCAGCACTGGATCCTTCAGCAGCCTTCTGATGATGTGCACTGTTTTACGTGTCTAGTCTATGAGTCTGGATACAGCAGAACAGATGAGATGTCTCTCTCTAGACAGACTCCTCATCAGCCTTTACAAACTCCCACTGGAAAGTCATTGTTTATTCTCTCCTCACCACCCACTCAGGCTTACTGTGCCTCAGCAGCAGCTGCTGTAAAATTCTTCCCTTGATGCTAATACATAACTCACATCTGCATTAATCAGAGTGTGCATGTAGAAGCAGCGAGGGGGGAAATATACCCTCTTGTGAATTTGGTAGGTCCAAGAGCATCTAGATATATGTGTTATCCTTTCCTTGAATGTACTATTAAAAATAAACCATGTCAAACACACAGGATTCAGTTCAAGGTACTCAGACATCTGAACTAAGGCGAGTTCATTTTTTCCTTGTTAATCTGGTGGTGTTCATGTCTATCTAAAAACAAACTAACAATAAACTGCAAGGCACTCTGGAGAATATTTCAGCCCTGCCACACTAAACTACACTAAAATGTGAAATATTGTATATAATCCTGACATTGAAATTTTGCTCAAGGTGTCAGAAATCCCCCTTTTCAAATTCATTTACCTTAGCTGCTGAATACTGAACTGACTCCACAGCATATCTAAGGAAATTAAAAACTAAGTAAGGGGAAAAAGAAGACAAGAAAATTAGTTTTCTTCAATAAATTGCAATTACATACTACAAGGGTTATAAGAAAAAAATGATAAAGAAATGATGGCATATATTTTCTTAATTTGTGACAAAGCTATCAGTAGGGAAAAATAAAATAAAATAAACTGCATTAAAAATAAAAGTACTAGGCTTAGAAAATTACAGCAATAGAGCCAATGTCACAGGGCAGATAAGATCATCCTGTTTTAAAGAGAGTTATATTAACACCAGCAGATATACAGGTGTCCAAATACCTTTCTCACAGACATTTGTTCAGTGATATGAGGTTTGATAGAAAATAAATTCCTAATTTACCACACTCAAAGATGTTCAGTGGTTTGTCCAAGGGTACCCAGGGAGTACAAACCCAGTTCTTCCCCATTCTGTGCATCTCTCTTGTGTCTTACCACACCTGCCCAATCCTAGCCAATGCTGTTATTGTAAGAAGCAACACAGTAGAGATGCAAGTTCACAGCATCCAGTTATGTCAGTTAGTCTCTAAAACAAAAAGAGAACGGGGGGGGAAAAGGAAGAAAATTTAAACAGAAATCTGAAAAATATGTTCTGGGAAGTAACTGCGAGTTTTGTTTACTGACGTTTAGAAAGGACAAAAGATGACAACTGGAAGCACAAGGGAATTCAATTCATCACATAAGGCAAAGGATCTACTGTGATAAAGTTGTATTTGTCATCTTCTAGGTAGCTTCTTGAACATGAATATAGGAGTTGTGCACATGATGATCTTCATCACTGTTCTGAGGACATTGATAAACTACAGAACTGACAAGGTCTTTCTAGGACTTAGACATGTTTGAAGTATTTCTCCTTTATCTGTGAATAAATCAGAGGAAAATTTTCAGTGGAAGGCAGGTGTGCCCTTCTGAGTCCCTTATGTGTTGCTCTCTGCATACAGGTGATTTGTAGTCCAGTCAGCAGCTTGATTGAGACATGACACAGCTTCAGATATGGGCTGAAACAAATGCTTGCTGTGGGGATATTTTCAACAGCGAGTAATTTCCTTCCATGTAATTTAAAGGGTATAAAGTCTTAAAGAAAACAAGATCTTAAAATAGAATAACCCAAGAGTCACCATAGGCAAATTATGTTTTCAATACATATGAAAGATCTTATGTACTTAATTTACTATAGTCTTTTAACTTATTTTCAAATGTTCCCTCTAGGAATAGTTTATCACTGTAAATGTTCCTAAATCATAAAAAAAAGTTACAGGAGACTTTAACATCATGCCTGCACCTACCGTTAAGAAATGCAATATTAATAGAATGATTAATATCCAGAAATGAATGACAAATAAAACTTGTACCAGCCTGAAGCCAGACATTCTAAGATGGAACAATTGCAAAAAGAATAATTCTAATTTCAAAAGAAGCAGCAGTGAATATCTGGGTGGAAGAAGGAGAGGAAAGAAAAAGAAAGCTAACAGTTCCGAGGATTATTATGAGCAATCATTTCCTATGGCAGATGATAACGTAGTACATATGACTTAGCTGGGTGTTGGAAAAATGTTGAAAAAGCAGTAAACACATGAATGAAACAAAAGAGTTAATGGATATGATAATCAACACACAAACAAGTAGACTTTTCTTTTCCAGACAGAGTCCTAATTACATAATAACATTTTACACCAAAGATCTTTACAAGAATTAAGGAAAATCCCATTTAGGCAGCACACATGGAGAGAAGCTGAGACACATGGCTGTTGCTCTAAGAAGCAATTTGCCTACAGCCATGCTGGGAGCCAGTGAAAAAGGCAGAACTAATACACAGGTTTGTGAATTCCTTTTCTAACCACTAGATCCTTCCTACTTGGATGCATATTTTGTGGTGACTTGAAATGTTCCCAAACGTATTGACTTTTGCCAGCTTTAAACCAATACCTTTTGGCAATGCTCTCAGCTCTTTCTGCTCTATTTTCCATCCTCATAATCTTAGCTGAAGAATTTCTCAACCTTCATTTTTAAACATTCACAGTTCCTCATCAGCATCTGCCTTAATTTGGTTTACACCTATTCATACTGGTGTTCTGATTATAAGATTTCTCAGTTTCTATTTGCCTTTTCATCCAGTAGATCAAAACCCTGGAGGCCTCTAATATGACACGTTTTCCCTCATAGTCTACACTATCACTATATAACAATTTTTCCTCTATCTTCTCAGAAATCTTTCCTCAAAGCATATCCATCTTCCGCCTCCTTCTTCTCTTGAAAATACAACCTTGTCATTTGAACAAAAGAACAATGTCTCTTTCTTAATTAAATGGATATGCTGGGAAGAAAACCACTGCATTCAGACGAAATTACCTTATCTGTGTTCTTCTGTAGGAATAACCTTCTAGAGCTCTGGAGGGAAAACCAGCGTTGTTAAGAGTTAATGCTCACTGTGCTTGAGAAGCAGCCTGGGCCCTTAGGAACTCTCGGAAGATCCAGACACAGTACAGACTGCTGCTTTTAACCGAGTATGACAATACATTTCGGGGATGATACGTTAAGATTTGCTTGGCAGTACAGAGAACTTTTGCTGCCATGCTGGAAAAACCTAAATATCATTATGTTATTTTCTATTACACCAAATGGTAAAGATAGCTTGACAAACCAGAAAAAATAACTGTATTTTCTTGTCCCTCAGGTTTTTGTTGTGCATTTTTCTTATTTCTCAGTAATTGATGGAGAGACAAAAAGAAATATTTTTGATAGCAATACCTGAAGAAACTTGAAAACAAAATACAATGTTCTAACACTCCATGGAAATGAAGTCACTATTAATGGATGGAGGTGAAATGAGAACAGTCCTTGGAGCAACCAGTACAGAGAAGCTCACACGCATAATTTCCATCAGTACCGTAATACGCTTTACATTGTTCTCAGCAGTTTAAATATATGATCTTGTCACTTGTTTTCAGCTCTGCTGATAGGTACATCCTTAGATTTAGAAGCAAAAAAAATAAAGCTCTAAACTTCCATTTGATGTAACTTTACAAAAGCTTCCTAATTGTCTGTGAAGAAATCTCTTTCTAAAAGGAAACATTTCATGTGTACTGGTCCTCTGCCCCAGCAATGTACTAGAGAAATCCATTTCACTATGAACTTCAAGAAATCTTTTGAGAGCAGAGTCCCTGTGTTTACTACTTTCAGTACCAAACATCATGATTCCTGCTTGTTCAGACGCTTGTATCTGGGAATACAGCCCCGCACCGGGGAGAAATCCAGGCACCTAAATTAAAACCTTAGGAATCTATTGTCCTAGAACTGATTACAGAATAGAAAGAAAAAAAAAAAAAAAAATTGGACAGCTACTTATTACCCAAGCACAGAGTTCATAATGGTCTTCCTAATACAAAAAAACAGGTGAGTTTTGTTTGTAAAAACAAATGTCAAAAAAAACATCTACCACTCACAAGGAGCTAGAGGAAACACAAGACTTGTCACTTGGTGGTGACACATTGGCTTTATAAGAAAATTCATCTATTTATTTCCACATTGAAACAGACTTTTTAGTTGATAGATTGGATTCCTTTGCACTTTCAAGATCCTGAGCTAATCCTCTCATGAGAAGTAAAAGAGGAATTAGCATCAAAGCAACTTTCCGCAATAAGTAGGGTGTTTTTTTTTTTTTCTTGACAGACTTTGATTTATTACAATACTCTGTAATGCAGGGCTCTTTAGTAAGACAGAGATTTTTCTAACTTGGCAAATTACATCTGAACCAGATTTGCAGGCATACTTTATTTATTATTATGCTTACTTTGTTATACTACATTTTGTACTGATAGGGCAAGAAACACTGAAGATTATGTATGGAATAGATGGACAGTATTTTCAATTCTGTAATAACAGTAAAATCACAAAAAACATAGGCCTTTCTCTTTGCAATTATTCTTTTGAGATTTAATAAATACAGAATCTTAGGTGACTACAAGGAATGGAGTAAGGATAGAACATTGGTGTGCTACTATAATTGTCATAGTGGATAACAATGCA
This sequence comes from Podargus strigoides, assembly GCA_028020825.1. Classification (NCBI taxonomy): domain Eukaryota; kingdom Metazoa; phylum Chordata; class Aves; order Caprimulgiformes; family Podargidae; genus Podargus; species Podargus strigoides. The sequence goes on from CM051631.1 coordinate 13,376,875, forward strand.
GAAGAAATGACCACTCTGTGAAAGCTGATAAGGAATATCCTAAAGAAAGAATATGGAAGAAAGGCAAAACATTTACTGAACTCAGATTCTACCTTCAGAAAGAAAGCTCTACCACTTCCCTATAGATGGCAGAACTGCCTAAAAGAAGTTGCGATACGGAGAATAGGTAAGGATTTGTGTTATTCCTAAAAAATTGATTGATGATTTTGAGCTCTACCTCCTAGTCATTTGTGAAATACTATGAAATGGTCTGACAAGATTTTTTGTTTCATATGTATTTTTAATCTTAACTTCTTTCCTGACCCATTGTTTACATCTCTCAAATTTCCCAATTATATTAACTAAGCTTGTCAGCAGCTCCTATTAAACTGGTGTGGTTTTGCTTCCGAAATAGACATTTCAGAGTATTTCCTTTCCACACTTCTTTTCTGCCATACAGAAGGGATTAAAAAGGATTTCCATAGTACCTGGAAAACATCCAGGTACTATGTGACCTCTTTTGTGATCACGATAGAGAGAAATGTTAGAGCAAAACTGAATGGCCTGACCGAAGAAGTCCCATTTCTGACATCCTAAGCCAAAAGCACCCTCAGCCAAATTCAGAACTGAATCTCAAGTAAAGTGGAATAAAGAATATCTACTTCTGTCTTTGAGGAGAAAAAGGAAGGAGGAAAACAGCTATGGCTTTGTACTCAAGACATACAGAGGCTGCAGGACAAGAATCCAGCTGGACGCACCGTTAGTTGACAGCTGGTACCAATAATTTTCACCTGCTCAATAATAACAGATCCAGTAGTTCAGCTAAGGTTAGTTGCTGTGAAATGGTACAACTTGATTTTTTCAGTTTGCTTATTTTTTAATTTTACTTTCTTTCCTGACCTATTTTTTTGTATCTTTCACATTTTGCACTGATCTTAATTAAGCTTGTCATCAGCTCATATTCGTGACATATCTTCACAGACAAGTTATCCAAAGTTAATTTTTAGCATAATATTCATGCGTTCATAATTCAATATTCACATATTCCAACATAGTTTTAGGGAAGGTATAAGCAGTAAGAAGATTAGTGCTGAACATTCAGATGTAGGTAAAAGAACATTGCTCTGTAGTTATGAATAGACTCATCTGTAATTGTTTCCAGAACAAGTCAGTGTTAGGATTTTGTTTGTGCTTCTGTGGTTTTATGTATTACTCTCTGAAGTTCATGGAAAACATACTAGCTTCGATAAGCCTGAGGTAGGGTATGTAAAGTAAATGGCAAATACAGATTTCTTTAGCCACATATTTAAAGTCTTCTTCAATGGTTGAATCTTTCTGACAATTTCAAATATATTTTATTTTCATACAGAACTTCATTTCATGATGAGAAAATCCTCCCCCATGCCTCTCTCTTCTCCTAACATTAGAGCAACAAAGATCAATTAAAATATGTGATTCTAATTCTGCTAGACATCTGATTCTCCCCACAAATACAACCATGTTTTAATTCACATCCAGGGTCCCTGTTGTGATTTTAAAAAAAACAAAACCCCAAGTCTGTCATATCTGCTAGAGTCTTCCTTTGCAACAGTATTCATTATTGCTCAAATCAATGTAAGGAACAGATAATACGTGTTTTGTTCTTTTGACAACTATTCATTTCATTGAGAACATAGATGTGTAGGCCTGTGTAGACACAGGATTTAAGCAAGTAGTGTTTACATCAAATCTCATTTTAAAAAGCTTGATTGACATGGCAGTATGCCATGTGACTGTTTTGCAAATTATAACTTGTATCCACTAGAAGAAAAAAGCAGAAAAAGTTCGGGTTTTCTTTTAGATATGCCAGATCAGACAAAGGTTTCCTACTTTGAAGAGAGTTGTTGTAGTTGCCAGAAGTAGGACAAATGTATATTTGAAAAAAAAAAAATCAATACAAATTTGAATGTAATGTATCACTTGTGAAATCTGGACTGCTCTCTGCTCTCCCTTGGAGAGTTACTCCACTTAATTCATAAATTTATCCTCACACAGCTTCCAGTGAACATAGCAACAATAGTTAAGTCTGGAGTGTAAATACCAAAGATCACCAGCTACATTCACAGGACCAGCGAGCTTCTCTAGGCAAGGCAACCAAGACTCCTGATGGTTGCAGACTGTGACTGGGGAGAAAGGTTTTTCTCAGAATGTGGCTTGCCACTAGGCTTCCAAAATTCAGCAAAATTGGTAGTGAAAATAATCCTGCAATATAGTGTTCAGATTTTAGACCATGAAGACAAACAAGCAAAATGTCACATACAAAGATTTAAAAAGGAGTCAGGCATCCTAGATTTCATCTTGGCCAGAAGAAACAGAACAGGAAAAATTTTATCCCCCTGGTAACTGTACCATCCTCTTCCAGTTGAAAAGTTTGACTTTTCAGGCTAGTCAGCCTAGCCCTCACCCCAGATACCTGGCTGTTACAGATGGGTTGAAGCAACAGCTGAAGTGACTCAATTCAAAACTGCTCACCCAGTCCACAGGCTGACAATCTCTGCACTTAAGGTATGCAGCTCTGACCTCTCCTTGCACTTCAAGGCAGGAGAGCACCTCTGCTTTCTCCCAAAATGTCTCAACATCTACCTCAGCAAGTTTTGTGTCTTCTGTCAAGACATGTACCTAAACTGACGGCTGTGAACCAGCAGCTTGTTTCAAGCTTTTTCAATAAGTCTATTTCTGCTTTCCCCTGGACAAAGTAAATTATGCCATAATGCAGTGGTTTGTTATTTTTCATGGTCATCATTGACCGCAGAAACCTTTCACACTCTCCAGTAATTTCAGTATCACATATCTGCTGGTATTCAGTTATGGCAGCCTTAATTCATAAAATATAATGAATTTTATACATGCATGTGTGGGATGAAGGTTTTTGAGAATGACTCCAGTTTTGTTGGTTTGTCTCTCCTCTGGTGTATCCTTATCTTTTCCCCAACTGTATTAAATGAAATTATTAGCACACATGCCTCATTGCCCACTCCCACTTCCTCTAAAACATTTGCACCTTCCTGACATTCTGCGATTCTGTGACGTACTGCAATCGTGCCTTGACATATGTGATTTAAGGTGAGATGTCACCAGCTGTGCAGCTACAGGTGGGATGACAAAAAGACAACATTCTCCAACAGTGGCACAATTTGCATGCTTGTGGCTGAAGAGCAATGGATGGTTGGCATTGTGAGTTGCGGAACTGAAGTGACACCATTGGAAAGGCTGACCTTCACATCTTATGTACGATTCAAAGGGAAGGAACAGGGTGCTCTTTTGTTGACAGATTTGTCTTTCAGGTGTGAGCTCCTCTTCAAGTTTCATGCTCATTCACTGGGTTCATCACCACAGCTGCTTTCTTTGAGAAAGGAAGGACAAAGTAGGTGGTCCGAAATAACTTCTCAGACTCATTATTACATCTCACACTGACTATCAAGCTACCACACCTAAGAACAAACCTCTTTTCATCTCATCCATAGAACTGTAAATGATCACGGTCTACAGCAAACCGTGGTGCCCTCAAACAATCAAACACAACATAGTTCTCTTAAACCCTCTTCCACTGCAAAGCTAAGTTGAATAGCTTGATTTTCCTGAAGGTAAAGTGTATATGCACAGAGAGTAAGAGAGGCTCAGCTGCTGTGCAGTTAGCCGAATGGCAGTGGGAGCTTCTAGAATCATTTTTGGTCCAGATTCTACCTATGTTGCTCTGATATTGAAACACATTTCTGATAAACCCAAGGCATGTTTTACTCCCATTTAGTAACTCTCTAGGATGATGATTTTTAATTTCAACCTCTAACAAACAGAAGGTGACAAGACTGAGAAACTCCTAGTACTTTTTTTTTAAAAAAAAAAAAAGTTTAAAAAGTCTGGAGAGTTCTACAGTTTTTCAGAGCCAGACACAAAGTTTGGAAATAAAACTTCCCTCAAAATTTAAATACATTGTCTGAATTCAAATCTTCCTGCTCAAACCTGACAGTGACTAAAATCATGCTGTCAGACCCTCAGTTTTGGATTCAGACAGATCAGGTAAAGCCATCTCTGAGCAGGCTGTGGGATAACTCTGCCTGTGGTGCTCCCAGGAGCCCATTTCACACTCAGTCAAAGCTAGAGCATAAGTAAGTCTATGTGAAGTTTTGCAAACTGGAGAAAGCAGGGCAGCAGTTGAATCAGAGCCAGGCCTCTTCCTACTTCTGCCAGTTCTCAAGCCCAGAAATTTCCCTGACATTTATAGTATTTAACATATGTCTGCAACAGGAAATTTATCTAATAGTGGGGAGAGCAATTCTACACATTTTAACTTGTGCACTAGATTTGGGAAAGAGACAACTGTTCCCAAAACAAGACTGAAAATCAACCCAATTATATCACAAACCTGCAGTGAGTCAGTCACACAAAAACAAGGGATGCACCTAATTAAAGACTTTTGCATGCACTTTTTTCCCCCATGTCAGACTCGATCATTAATGCATTAATAACCATTTTCTTCCAGCTGACATTAAGGAAGTGATTGTACTCACAGAAGAAAAGAGACTAAAACAACTTTGGGATCTACAATCTACCCAGAGAAACATCTCAAAGGAGGACAGTAGACTTACACCATTCAACCAGACATAATGGGGCTTGTACTTAGCAAATGCAGTAGGAATGTGCCACTAGAACCAAAGAAATTGGGTCGATCGGAGTTAATATTTTAGGTTCTTTTCTTGATTCTGTGTATGTAAACTGCCTAGCTCTTAGTAGAAACTGCTAGATAGCACACGAAATGATCTGTCATGTAAAGAAATAAAATTTTTTACTTGATTGTGTAGAGAAGTTTTCCACCTTGGAAAACTACAAATTGTACAATCCTGTTTCCATTTATTTCACTAGAATGCTTTCTTCGTACTGTGTGGATCTTCTAAGGACTATTTATCTTACAGCACAGGACATTACTGTGAAACAAGTTTTAAACCACATGTGCTATCCTTAGAATTACTGAATCAAGATGAGTATTTCATGTAAGAACAAGGTTCACCAGACTCAACAAACTCACAAGTTTCTAAGTGAGCTTGTGGAAGTGTTTGGATATGATTACTGCTTTGCTTTTGAAATAAATAATTTTAAACCCTCCAATATTTATGTATACATTGAGATTCAAATCTATTGAAAACTATCTTTACTTTGATTAATGATTACCAAAGATGACATATAATAAAATACAAAATAACTTAATTTTTTGTTAGGATTTTAATAGAACTTTAAACCTGGAAATTTCTAGTCTGTATTCAGTCTAACCAAAGTCTACAATTTGTCAACATATGTTTTACTGTAGAGTGCTTCAGTAAGAGCAATTGCTCGCTGCAACTCAAATTCCCAGTCAACTGCAGACATCTTTAAAATATAACTCATCAGTAAAGATAGGATCCTGGCAAGTCAAGTATTCATATCTGCAGCTGTCACTGCTTTCACAAGCATTTCTTCACTGGAAAGTCTAGCTGCTAAAACCTTTCACAGACATACAATCTACAATACTACAAAAAAATGCCTGGTTTAAATGCTATTTTCCCTACATATAATTTGGAGACAATTAAATAACCTTAGAACTCACTGCAGATATTTTATAGCAGTCTTTCTATGAGCAGTTTTATTACTATGTGGATCCCTAACCACTACGTTACCATCACTACACTGCTGCTAATTAGGGGATCATAGTTTATGTGCCAATGCAGTAGTGCAATGGTATACACAAACTCCATAAGTCTTTGTTGCCTAGTTTATTGATGGGTAAATTGTGTTTGACTGGTCATGGTATGGAAGGGAATACAGGTAAAGCTTTGACAAGGAAGTGCTTTGCAGATTGGAAGTCCTTTAAACCAAAGTGCCTAAAACTTGTATATTCTATAAAAATACCTTAACAGTTCAGTTTAAGCAGAGATAAGGGTAGATCTTTCCTACTGAGAGTAAGACTTGGTCTTAGAAGTTAATCCAAATCTGTATTTAGCAGAACTCTCTCCTTACCCAAAAGATCTAATATTAGACTAATTATCAGAATTTTTTGGTTGATAATCTAGAGATTGTGGGACAAACAGGGAGTGGTCTCTGTGTCATTATATTTACCACATATACTGAAGAATACCTTGCTTAAAACATCACTTTTAACTCCCATTTGGCAAAAAAATAAGCAACAGTGACTTTTTAAACTTCTTTTTGAACTATCTTTTTAGAAGGAAAAAAATCAAACCTTCTTCACCTTCCACTCATCTGAGGCTCTTACTACTATAACGCTCTGTGTAACTATTCTCAACCTGATTGTATTTTATTTTCTTCATATGTTGAAAGTTTTCATCCTCTCATCCCCAGCTGGACCCCTTAGCACAGCTCCACATCATGTCCTCCCAGTCCTCTTTTCCCCACTTCGGCTTTTCCTCTGCTTCACTTCCCACGGCTGTCACATCCTTCTTGCCCATGCTGAGGGTCTATCCCCACCTTTCATCCTTTGAAAAATACACTGGTTATTAAAGCAAACAAGTAGTCCTGAAACTAACAATACATAGTTCCCAAGGGGTTTGTATCTTATGGCTGAGTGAACTTTAAACTGAATTATACAAAGGTTGCAGCTTGAGTCTATCCCTTATTAAATGCTAGAGACTCTACCCAGAGAGAAATATCACCTGAGTGGCCATTTAGATAAGTAGTAAGGACATAGCTTTTCCCTTTAAGGAGTAACAAAACAGAAGCTAGCACATACAGAAATTCATTAATTCATATACAGCATTGAAAATTCTTATATATAGCCAATATTTTTAAGTGCGTGATACATAAGTCCAGAAAATTTCAACAAAGGGAACAATGGGGGGTTAGAAAGTATTTATCTATTTCTCCTAAATAAATGACACTGTTGCAGGCTTAAGCTAAAGATGAGTCTGGGTGAAGATGCATGAACGTAAGGCATACTAGTCAGTCTATAAATGAAAACAAGAAAAGTGTGGAAATAATAGCAAGGAGATTTATATCTTTTTGAAGTGACAGATCAATTACCCTGTTTGCTGCAAAAAAAGTTTATATTTTTCTGTTAATGCAGACCAAGCTCTCAAAATGGCAAATAAACAGGTTTTAAAAGTGTCAAATATGTTTTGTCTTATTTGTCAAATGTACAAATATTCTGCCTGGGAATCATGAAATCACAGAGTTTTCCACAAGAAATAAACATACAGGCAATTTATCAGTTCCCACAGGAAATGAGTCATAACATCACTTGTAAATTTTTTTATGTACAGTTAATAAACTTGTTTATTAAAACATTTACTTTATAATTTATGAGATTTGGACACTAAAGAAATTCTGAAATCGGACTTTTTTAGAAGCCCATACATATACATGACTAAAAAGCCATAAATAGCAACATGTCTATCGAGCTCAGAAATGTACTACTTTTGTGTTTTTATAATCATGCATCAAAATGAGATCAGCCAACTACTGGTAGCTGTTACAAAATGGGATATATACACACAGACCCTTGAATATCAGAAATCATTGCCAATATTCAGTGTTAACTAGTGCTCTGATTCAGTGCCTCTTCAAATAAGTAGAATGAGCCAAACTAAAAAAAAAAAAAAAAAGTTCAAACTTTTCACTTCTGTGATGTTTTTAGAAGAAACAAAAAACCCCAACAAAAACGAAACAGCAGGGGAAAAGCAGGTTTTGGAGTATTACTATGACAAGTCAGTCAAACTACAAGGTAGGGTTGACTTTGAATTGTTGTCTCCTAGAACTCATGTCACGTATACAGTGGAAACAGGCTTGAACCCACTACAGCATATAAACAGGCTTGAACCCACTAAAGGTTTATTTGTGATTTGAAGTAGTTCTTCTCCCTCTGTACTATGAAGAATAATTAACAAAGGTTTTAGACATTTCACAAGAAAACAAGCCACTGTTCTTATATCTCCATCCCAAAATACTGAATTCTGGTGGAATTTTTAATGAGGCTTTTTAGCATATGAAATACTGTAAGATATAACTTTAAAAAGCCATTTCACAATGAAATGGGATATGTTTATTTTTTTTCTCCTAAAAAAAGAATATCCAGACTATCACATTTTCAAATCAATATTTCCCAATAAGAATATATGTTGCCAGAAAATTTCTCAAATTCTCAACTAGAATGCACCCTTTAAAAATACTACTTAACAAGTTTTTAGGTTTTACTCTCAAATGAGATACATTATCTATTTCAGAAACAAAAACAACTTGAAAATTATGTCTTCTCCATCTGTGCATTATTTTTAGCTTACTTAGGGATCTGATCTTCATACTAACTAAAGATATCTGTCAAGAAGTAAAGATTGCTGCGTCCAGTGTTTCTGTCAACACAGAGAGGAAGAAGTCTCTGCTGCCTGTGTCACCTGCTTTCTGCTACCTGAAGTTTCTCAGTCACTTAGCCATCAGCAGAGTAACAGGACATGCAGGCTAAGTTCACTGAACCTGGAAGTAGCCATAATAAAATCTTTGCATACAGGTAAGTGCTTTAGATTTAATCTGATTTTAATTTTGCTTATAAGAATAAACAGGCACTTAACATTATTATTATTAATGCATTTTTAAAATCAAACATTAAATTTACTGTGAGTATACACTGATAATTTTATCATTTTATTTTCCTTGGTAATGCATGTCAACTGTCACCAAAAAAAAAAAGCAATTTACCATGCAACAATAGAAACTTTATGAGCAGCTGAGTCTCAATGGGGTGAGGGGAAGCTTTTTTTTTGGCTTGTGCAGTTGTTCCTGAACAGTAACAAGTGCAAATTCCCCTATTGTGTTTCCCTGCTAGCACATATCCTTTTGCTTCTCAGTGCTTTTTAAGGTATACTCCTCCTCAGTGCAGAGGAATGCTTATCCAGGGCAAAAATCAGCCAGATGACACTATGACACATTCTAGACACCAAGCCAAGGAGATACACATTTGAAAAACAATAGGAGGCAGCAATGCAACCTCAGCAGGCAGTTCCAGCTCATTCTATTCTCTACTTTGTTCCTGTGTGATTTTTATTGCTCTTAACTTCTTTCTTTGTTGATTCCTGATGGTATGTTGGTACAGACTTACCACCTGGAACTCTTCTGAGATCGCACACAGGAACAGCTCTACACAGACAGGTTTTGTTCAGGTAAGGTTGAAACCTCTTCAAGGCAATGCCTTTGAATCCTTGGCTCTCCTGAAATTCTTAAGAGTCTGCTGAGCCTCTCATGAGAGCCAGGACTACAACCAGCAGTCGTGAGTCTCAAGTGCTATACTTGACAGATAAATGCTTCAAACTCTAACAGATCTCCTCCAGAGCTTTCTGCTGTTGTTTCATGCTCAGTTTAAGCTCGCACACAATGCCACTGCTGAAGGGAGGGGTCCTGCAACTCCTATATTATCTGCACATTGCTGCCCTTAGAGAAGTGGTTCGAGCGTTTGTACAGCTGAATGGTAAACCAAGCAGAGGAAATGAACCAGCTGAAAAGTGACCCGGGGAGAGGGAAAGTTCACTGAGGATGGTATCTGCTTCTGCCAGTAGATGGCAGGGATTAGTCTAGAGTGGGAAATAAATGGCACCACATCAGACTTCAGTATTATTTCCTACCTCAAACTGTTCCTTCTACATTTTACTCCTCCCTTGACTTCATGATCCCATAATGGTCCCTCTTCCAGTGTTTCTGTCTGTAGAAATTACAATTAAGAAAATGTGTACAGAAATAATCACCTTGTGAGCTTGTATTTCTCAGCAACTCACAGTTCTTAGAGCTTTTCATTCTTTTTAATCTCTACCCGATGAGATACAATACTAGAGCATGCAGCAAAATATTTCTGTATCTTACAAAAAAAACTTTCAAGCTAAAACTCAGATCATGTAAAGGTCTTAAAAAAATCCTGCGAGGCACTGGAAAATGCTCTGAGCAGTCTGACACTAAGGTCATGCACTCAGCATGCTGGAAGACTTTAGTCCCAATCTCTCTTCTAAATTAGGCAAAGCACGAAGCTGGACTCGCACTTCCCGCACCAAGTCAGGTAAGTGCCACAACCCGACGCTCCCAGCTGCTGGGGGAAGGAAGGGCCCTGTTGGTTTTTTCAGTGTTCCCCATTAGAAAACTTTTGATGAAACAAATAAATTGCCACAAAAGCTTTTCAGTTTAAATGGATCTTTGCTTTCTGATGAAAAGCCACTCAGTCTGGGAAAAAAAATAAAATACTACCTTGTTCTGAAAAACAGGAGATGCTGTTTATTGCTCAGGCTTGACAAAGCCTGGCTTGTATAGAGGGTAGAAAAAAATGAACATCCAGAATGCTTTCATATTTCACAGCGAAAGAGAATTTTATTCCCCACAGCAGCAGCAACCCATGCTCCGTTTTGGCTGGAGCCAAGGGAAAGAAAAAAAAAATTTAAAAAGCAAATGGAGAAGACAGACAAGAAATGAACTCTTCTTATTCTGGTTTTGAAACAGATACAGGAGACTTGTGAGGGACCAGCTCATCAGGAAGGAAGGTTTCCACCCACACTGCTCCACACAGGTCAGCTCAGCAAGCGCACAGCATAGCCTGTGTGATGGAAAATACCACAGCCTCACAACAACAGGGGCTTGTGCTGGAAAAGAGAGGAAAGGATTGAAGAGGAACTGCAAAGTATATGTGGAAGGTGGATGACACTGAAGGCTGCTGTCTGCCAATGGAGGTTCTATCACAGCCACCCCACCCACCCCTAGCAGGAGTCACAGGCAATAAGCTTGCATGGGGAGGACTGACACTACTGCAGTGAAGCCTTGAGTTTTGCCACTGTTGAACTTTGCCATGACGTTGGTAACCATTTTAGTTAATGCCTGCTCCAGCAGTGTTTGATAAGGCCCCTGGAAAGGATTTCCTCTGTAGGTTCTGGGGTTCCTGTGAGTCCCATGTTCATGGGTTTTTTTCTTGAATGGCTAAATCAACAACATCATCACATTCACCATTCTGAGGATGGGTTTTGTGTTTTTCTGGGGTGCTGAAATTAAGTATCTCAATAACTAAACAGTATCTGCAATCTGACTTGTTTCTGAAGTGCCAGACAGTGAGGGATTGCACAGTTGAATTTCTAAAGATTAGATGAGAGGGGAAAAAATAAAATAATGTAAGTGGAAATAGTAGCAGGAACCATGTTAATATATGGCATTTGGAAATGACCCTTCAAATCAACAGTCTGACTAATGCTTGAGTCATTATTCATATCAAAAATAATTGCTTAAAAAACCCAAAAAACAAGTTCTGTGGAATTTTAGTAACATATGTATACAAGCTTTCTGTACAAACTAGAAATTACTTATATTCTTAAGCCTTATAAATTATTGACTTCTGACCAAAAAGCAGACATCATGCACTATCTAACTGTATATTTCAACCAGGATTTTATAACTCAGGCCCAAATTTAGATCTTGTGTATAGATTTACTCTTCTTCTAATGCATCCTAATATCACAACCAATTCCTCAGAGAAGACAGCTTGGAGACTTCTGCAAACAGCCGACTGACTTAAATCTTAGCAGTTCTAAACTCCAAGCTTAATTGATTGCAGTGAAGATTAAAGCAGACATATTTCAACTCCAAGATTTATTGGTTACTGTACCAAAGATAGGTTTCTATCATGCTACGGTCAATAAAGACTTTCTACACTTGCAAACAATAAGGAAATACAATATAATTGTACTTCAGAGTTATATGAATATCAGCAAAGAAAAAACTGTGAATCTGTGTAGCTAGCAGAAAATGTTATAGGTTTAAAAACTGAACAATGAATTGAAAGCACTGCAGAAAAATTATTCTAGATCTATAAATTTCTTCAGATTTAGAGCAAGCATGATGCACAGATGGGTGAGAAATAACATAACAGAATTCAAATTACTTTGTTTTTCAGTTACTGCTTAAAATAGCATCCATTTAAATATTAAAGAATATAATAATTTGGCACATTATAAATAATTATGATGACTTTTAGAAACCAGAGAAACATTTGGAAGCTTTATGCTACTTGAATGTTACTATAATGCTTTTGCAACCAAGAAGCAACCTTAACCAGCTGAGAAAATTCTTTCAGGAAAAACCTACCTGAAAGCAGTTTTGCAGAAGCAGATTATTGAATCATTTCTTTGCCAGTCTCTCAGAGGTTCACAGTGCCTTCATCTGCTTCTTGAGTCTTTGCAGAAAGCAACTGTTTGCAAAAAAATGTCTGTTTAAAATTTAAGAATTATTAGCTGTGTTTTTAATACATCATGAAAAACACATTGTGTAAAAAAAACATTGCTAACGGGGTCAAGTTGGATTTTCACCAGCACAGGAACAATAGAGGATAAAAAATATCCCTTAAGTGCCCATCTGACTGTAAACACATTAGGATGACAAGATGGATGAAATTTAAATATGTCACATTGTCCAAAATCATACACACACACACACACAAAAATGCCTAAAAATCTGTAGAAGCCAGTCTTCTAAAGCAGAGGCAGGGTGAAAGACTGATAGAACCTCACAGGAAAGACCCCACAAGATTACAGTGGTTTCAGAAAAGAACAGCCATGGCTATGGGCAGGGGTGGAAGTCCCTAATCCAGAATACTCACACCCAGGACAGGAGAATTGTGTCTAAAGAACATTTGAGTGAAAACAGGCTCTGAAAATTATATTCAAGTCTGTTTATAGTGTTTCATCCATCTCCCTGTTTCTCTTGAGCTAATTAATGCAAAGAACAGTCTTTTTCCTTTTTTTTTTTTTCTTGACATCTGAGTTATTTCAGCTCCTAGATGGCCTGTAAGAGACAAGTTGTTAGCACCTGAGGAAGTATGCATCTGAGGAGCCTGTACCCAGTCAGAAATCTATGCCAAAGTACACAGAGGAGCCATGAGAGATGGAGACATCTGAAATCAAAGAGGTCTAGTGGGCTGGGACATAAAAACTGCACAGTACAAGTGTTCAGTTTACATTCAACAGTTTGTTGCAATGTTAGAGATGGTGACACAATTAAATCCAAGAATGACAGCGCTAAGACCAAGTGTTTCCAGTCTAAGCTATTGGTAGTTCACTGAAGTAAGCAGAGTAACCTGGATTTACATCAGGTCCTCACCTGGCTTTAGATAGCTCTGGGAACACAGGTGTCATTGGAGAAAGGAACACAGAAACATTATTCTGTCACAGACATCTGGAGTTTACACTGGGATTACGTGGTGTTTGGCCTCCTCAGTGCAGTAATGCATGTAGGAGAACAGTTACCTGTTAACTTTGAGACTGCTCCCACAAGCCAAATACAGTGTGACATATCCTTCAGATGTCACAGAAAATGATGAGATTAGGTACACCTACTACACAAAGTTTTTGTATGCAGTCACTACTGGCAGCTATTTTAACTTTTGTTTAAGTTCAAATGCATGTTATTTAATGGTAAATTCTTAAAAATTATATGTCTCTTTCACCTGTACTTTTTGTTTAAGAGACTTGTTTGAGTATGCGAAACCTCCTTTTACTATTTTCCCACTAAATATTGTCCTTTCATAGCTACTGTCTACCTGTAGTACAAAAAAAAAGGCTAGCAACTGTGATTACAGTTCTTAAAGTCCAAGAGTTCCCAGAAAACAAATCCAGTCCCCATCCAAAGATATTATAAGTTGAGTGAATGATAACAACAATCTAAATATGAAAAACAAGGCTTCCATATTAATTGCTAATGTTTTCTAAATTAGATTTACACAAGCATATACCTTTTTATAGGTATTTTTGAACTCAACTCTCTCATAGGAGTGTGTCCACCAGGAAACTGAACAGCTCAGATGATGTGAATGATTCAGATGCATCATCAGGAACAACAAGATCCCAATGCATTTAGTCATATTTCACTGCCCCCTACATAATTAAATTTATTTGCTATACTCTCGAGCAACTTCTCCATTAGTACCAAAAGAACTGAGGCTTGAAAATCACTGCTGTATGCTATCTAGTGGCAGATCTAAGTACCCATGGGTTTAGAAATACATTATGGCAAGAGAATACAAAAAGAGACATGGTGTGGTGAGATTTATTTCAGCTAGCTGTGACCACCCAGTTTTATACCAGCTCTCCTGTCTCCCTCTTCAGTCAGTGAGTCTCACCTAGGAGATGAAGAAGTGCCCTCTGGCATTAACCTTATATTGGTTTTGGATCCATCAAGTCCCTCCAATTCCCACTGGCTAAGCGTGCTGAAGGTAAGTCACACTGGGCACAGAGTCTTTGGTAAAATATAGTACTTTGGAGTCCAGGCCCAAAGGCTTTAAATTATTAGATTCATTCTTAGGGACCAGAAATTGTGTGGCTCAGGTAAACAAATCTCTTAGTATTCCTGGAATTGAAGGCAAGAAAATTTCATTTTCTTTTAGATAGTTTAGTTGCTATTAGCGTCACAAATTCTGTTCATTATGGAATACTCCTGTGGGACAACCAAGACTGGGCCTTTGTCTATGTGGCACACACAGCTCAACACAACACATTAACCTGAGAGCTCTCTATTCTCCATTGCTCTGGGCTACCTGGCAACTGAAAGTCTTAAAGAGAGTGGAGGGGTCTGGAATGAAAAATTATTTCTCAGTTTAAAATGGGTGTTGCTGACAATCTGAATGTGAGATTGCCAAACTAATAATAACTTCCTCTTTTTTTGTTTGTTTGTTTTGGTTTTGGTTTTGTTTCTTTAAAAGGACTACAATAAATTACTTTGACATCCACCTTGATTATAAAAACATTACCAAACTGCATGATGACATAGAAAATACACTTATTAAAATCACAAGTGACTCTAAGCAGAGAAAGGCTACAAGCATGTTTGAGGACAGGTTTACAATTCAAAATGATTTTGACAAACTGAGAAAATAATCCAGGAAAAAAAAAAAAAAAAAAAAGATGTTTGATAAAGACAGTTTAACACTTGGGCAGGAAGAATAAACTGCAAAAATACTGTATAGAAAACAATTCACTAGGCAACAGTAATGCTGAAAGGAAGCTAGGAACTGTAATAGCTCACAGCCTCCAAGCTGTTGAAAAAAGGGAAAAGGCCAAAGAAGGTTGCATAAGTGGGCATATTCTCTAGTGAGTATGGGACAAAGGCCTCCCCCTTCACAGGCTGGGACCATAGCATCAGCTGTGGCTCATATTGAGAGCTGCACTTCAGGAAAGATAAGGATAATGGTGCCCAGCATTTCTTATTCCTCAGTATAAATATTTTATTTATTTTACAAAATGTCCAGAATACACACATTTTTCTACACAATACCATTGCTAACTGTATTTGGGAATATTAGAAATAATTTACTTTCCGATTGATTGTTTCACATTTAATATAGAGGTGACCAAGAAATCTGTCACATCAGCCTGGAATTTGAAATGTTTTTAATAAAATATGAAATAACTGTTATTGCTATATCCATTCTATGTATAAAATAACATTAAAATGCATGTGGAAATACTGAAATATTTCATTCATACTTTGCTGATCTGAAATGAAATGTTGAATTTCAGGTGGCCATTAGGTGAGCTGGCCTATCTCAGCCACTTTGCTGCCCAGTGGGAACCACAAATCCGTGTCCCTCTTTGGCCAGATTTCAGTTCCTGTCACATTGTTGGTAAAAACAGACATAACCTAAGATTGGTCAGAAACAAATTATTTCCTGATAGAGAATTTTACTGACATAGATTTTTTCTCTTCCAGAAACTCTGGAGTTAAAGGAAAATGCATTTAATACTGAGAAAGCATTTGAAATGAAACCAAAAATGCTCAGATTTTTCTCTTCAGGAAAAAAACCCAACAATGTTCCATCATGACTAATGTTTACTTATCTCCAGAGCTAGAGATCTATCTTTAAATCCTCGTTCGTGCAGAGTATCCCACATGAAGCTCAGACAACCCAACACTGGTAGACAGCCTTTTTTGGAAAAAGCTCCTATTCTGTATCCTCTCTTCCTTGGCTTGCTGACTCATTAAAACAGAAAAGGTCACACTTTGAGTTTGACTTGGAGCATAACAACATAGGTTTCAGGGATTTCCAATCCTTTTCCAGTAAGATTTAGGTTTTGCACCTTGAATATGAAAGAGAGCTCTACCATTGACTTTCAAAGGTACATTTGCAGATCAGCTTATTATAATTTGCACTGAATTATTAACGCTGAGCTGACTGATTAAGTCAAAATGTGTGTGTGGGTTCTATCAGAGCATACTGTGCTCTACAGAGCAAATGAAATCAGAGCAGATTGAGAGGGGCAGAATTTGTGCAACTTCTTTGCTGACCCCTGCAGGCACAAGCTGATTCTGTCAATTTTTACCTTTGACTACATCTATTTTGTACAGTTCTTGCACAACACAGAGCTCAGGAGGAAATTAAATATGGCCTAAATCTACATCCTAATGCAATTCTAATGCATCACATTATTTCTAGTAATAATCTCCCCCTACAGAAAGAACTGAAGCATATTATTAAGCATGAATATATTTAATGATTTAAAAGAGAAATGAGTTCATTAAAATATTTATTCACCTCAAAACAGCACTAAGTCAGAGGAACAGATGAGGAAATATTTTTGCCAGATTTTTCAAAAAGCACAAGTAGAAATTCAAGCATCTGATATAAATTATGATATCCACATTTCAGTTTTCAAAAATTAAAAAATATTTCTTTTTCCTTAGACTTTGACAAATCTACCCTTTTGGTGTGTACCTGTATCACTCATAACTAGCATCATCTAGGTTAGTGTTTTCCAAACTTTCTATTGCCTGGGTTTTTTCCCTGGCATCCTCCTCCTGCATGATTTGTCGCCTCCTCCAGCCCCTCCAGGCTGCCTCCTGGGCTCTCCAGCCCTGGGAGGCTTGCTGCTGCTTCCCACCTCCCACTCCCAAGCCAACTCAGTCTCTTTCTCAGATTTGTGTCCTCATTTCTTACTTCCAGACCTCTGCTTTGCCTCCATGCTCAGATACCACTTCCATGACTCCTACTGTTACCTTCTTCTGCACCTCCCCATTGCATTTCCTTCCTCCTCCTTCCCCTCAGTGAGTTGGCTCTGTCTCAGCTCCTCACATCTGCCTCCCACACCTTGCCTTGGGCTAGTGTGCCAAGCTGAACTCACTGCTGGGCTCCCTGTTCAGTCCCAGTGTGCTCTGCACTCTTACCAGCACCTAGTACCCTTCCCTGGCAAGCAGCACCCATCCACTGGGGAGAGCTCAGCAGTCCTTTGGTGATAGTACCATGAAGGCATCATCCTCTGCTATATCCATCCTATGAAAGCCACTATCTCTGAGTAGAGGGATCAAAGTAAAAACTGGAACGTTTGACTACTGTCTGAGTTGTTAAAGATCAAGAGTTCCTATTCATGGAAACACCACACCATATTTAGAGCGACAGTTCAAAACAAACAAATAAGAAACAAAAAATCTCTGATGTACTTAGCTTGTTTTGGAAATCAGACATACAGTTTTACCAGAGAAAAGAACTAGTGTGAACTCCTAATGATGTATAAATATTCCCTGTGGGAAAATAAATAAAACAATGTTCTTTTTGCAACAGTAGGTATGCCATCTTAGTGTCTGAAAAGAAAATCTTTTTTTTTTAAGCATTTCTATGTTTCTTATAACTGTTTACAACATGAAGCCTAGTGCCTTTCTGAACTAAGTGAGCAAATAAGAGATGCTTAACCATAGATCCTTTCTCAACTGATCAGAGAAAGTTGCATGCAGACCTCATAAGTTGGATTTGAAGAGCATTAGTCCTATATAGACAAAGCCACATTAAGACAAGCATGGATTACATAAATGGGAAACTGTCTCATCAGCTACTTCAAACTTGGACTGTTATGCCTTGGACAGTTCTTTCAATCTAACAAGATCATGAGAGTTTAGTACAATTATTGATACATTCTGTATTTCAGTACAATTTTAGCTTCCTCATGAAGTATAATAATGGAGGGGAATCCATGTAACTAAACACACTATTTCTCTGAAGAATGAAATAAATCAGTTTGTCTAGAAAAAACTTCAATTAGGCATATTTTCACAATCAGATTTTTCTGGAGATAAAAAAGACGACAAAGCCTTTAAAAAAATAACCTACCACTGCACCTGAGAAAAATTGTCTCCATGCTTCCCTCAGATACACCTCCAGGTGAGGTTCACAGGCTGAGTAGCATCAGTCAGCTCTCAGACTTCATCTGGCATCTTCTGTCTGGTTATTCTACTTATTTTCTTAGATATAATATTGAAATAAACATAACATTCCAGGCATGTATGAAATTCTAGAATATGACAAATTCAGTGACAATATTTGGATCCATCTTCATATGAAGAAAAGCCAAGAATTCACAGCTTCTACAAATCAGTCTGTGCCTGAGACTCTGACTGTGGGCAAGACTTCTTGATCTATGCATACTGAAACAAAGCAGAATAAATTAATGGCTAACTGGAAGACCAAAAGGTTATTGTTAGTTCTGAATTAAAGCTATGAAAAGTAAAATTATTTTTGAATATCAGGAAATATTTTTAAATTATCTGTTCTGTTAAACAACAAGGGCACATGCTCCCATGAAAGCAGCATTATGAAGTGTCTATTTTATAACTGAGTAGGCAAACTAATTTTGAGTATCCTTTAGGGTATAATTTTGCACTGGATAAAATACAGGAATGGTATTTTGCTTTCAATTATTTCTATAATTCTAAGATGAACTGAAAAATTACTGGTCTTTAGACACTCTCTGCTCTATTAAGACTTTTCTGCCAGGTTATTGTTCTTTTCCAAATTGTTCTTTGTCCACTTTCATCAAGTATTTCTGATAAGATAGGAACTATTCTGGGTTTCCAAATGTACAGTGACTTTTAGATGTGCAATAGACAGCAGGAAGATATGCACACAGCTGAAAGTGCTTTTTAGGACCTTTAGATACCTAATGGCATCCTTATGTGCTTAAAACAAACAAAAAAATACAGTTCAAATTTTCTCCTCCAAACCTTCTAGTGGCATCTGCAAAACTGTAAATTTCCCTTCTTCAGAAATGTCTTTTTCTAAACAGTATTGTTCTTTCCAGATTTATTAGCTGCAGGGCATGCAAATAGAAATAAAACAAAGTTAACATAAAATAAGGTAAACACTGCAGACTTAGACTAGGTAATGGTCACTTGCCCATGCTCCTCTATCATTCCTATCATGAGTCTCAGTCCCGGTCTGTGGCAATTAACTGAAGTCCTGTTAAAGACTATCACAGGGTCTACAAAGAGAAATCAAGAGATAAATGCTTTCAAAAATTGTTGAATATGTTCTCTGGGAGTGTTTATGTTGTTTTTTTTCTCTTTACACATGTATTTCTCATTCATTCCAATTGTTCAGTTTTAATTTGTCCTCTCTAAGCACGTCACTCCTGCTACATTGCTCTTTTTTCTTAGTATGAACAGGAATTCCTCAGTCAAGTAGACTCATGAAACTAGACGATAGAAAGAAAGAAAATTACAAGGCAATAAGACTATGTTAGGAAAAATCTACAATTCCTTGAGAAAAATCTATATATTCTTTATCCCTGTAAACAGCTGCTTAGGATACTTCCTGTTGTGCCTATTCACTCCTACAGATGCAACATACTCGATTCCTCTATCTAAACAGAGATTTTTATCTAACTACCCAATTAAAGTAGTTTGGAAAGAGATGGTGAGAATAACTTATCTAGTTCACTATTTTTGTCCAGAGGGTAAGTAAAGAACAGCCAATGTTTCTGTAGATACATGTGCAATATAAATGAGAAAAAGTAAATAGATTGAGGTTCCTTGTCTATATTTATATCAAAATGGCTATAGTTTCCCATTTCTGATTATTTTCCATTCTTTTGGCTATTTTTATTTCAGTATATTATTCTTTCCAGATTTGTTCTTTCAAATAGTATGAAACTTTGACTGGGGTATGTTTTCTTTAAATATCTGTAAAATCTCCATTGATTTTGACAGAAGCAGAGGTAAGTCAATAATGAGAGTTTCAGAATATCCTCACCTCTGTCTCAAGAGCTATTCATTACTGGACAGAACTAGTATAATTCGATGCTATGCTCTGTCTCAATTCACAATAAATTATGCAAAACAACTGAGCAAAGGTAAAAAAATTAATTAAAACTTTGCAAAGTTAAAGAATAATAAAGAATTAAAGACTCTTAAAAAAATGGCTCCGTTCTGTAAATCTCCATTGCACAGAAATTAAGAAGCAAATTACCTTAATGCAAACAAAATGCAACTACTCAGGTAAGTATACTCAAAAATAAGATTATGTATATATGCACATGACTGAATAAATCCTCAAACTAAAAATTTTCTGTTATAAACTCACTTAGAAAATGTTATTATGAACAATTTAGTTCATAATTTCAGCTCAGGAAGTCAGTGGTTCAATCCTACTGTGCCAATCAAGATGGTGATCTGCACCAATTTCTTACAAAAATGTACCAGATTCAGAAATGGGCAAAATCAGTGTACTATTTAGGTTGATCATGCTGCTATAATGTAGGTATAGCTGTATAATTGAATGAAAAATGTGTTAACTGCCCCACTAAATTTCGATGGTTTAATTAAAGTTATAGTTTAGATTAAGAAGAATAAGTTATTTCAAGGCTTGTGGCCAGCAAGTCAGAGGCAATGGAGTAGTGCCACATCAAGTGAAGTGCTTCTACCTCTAGACTTTCCCAATAACTTCAGGACACTGGATGAGTTAAATGAGGCAGGCTGAAGGAGATGATGGAAGAGGTGCTATAAGCACTCGTTCACTGACTAAAGCAGTTTTTCTGGCTTTGAAATGACCTGATCCAATATACAGAAGATTTTCCTATTCCAGCTCAACCAGAATTTTAAAGCCACCCTCAAGCATTATGAATCAGAGGTAACATAAAAATTGCTTTTAGCAAAACCTAGGAAAAGAGCATCAAAACTTCAAACCTCTGCCAAACAAAGCAAATGAACAAACAGAAATCCCAGAGCAGATTTATACTCAATGAAATCCAACATTAATGCTTAATCTGTTGAGCCATAGGGTACCTTTTAGGCAAGTTAGTTAATTTTTTTTTTCTTTTTCCCCTGCAATGAAATTTCCCCACATATAAAATAGAAAGCAGCATTTGCTTAGTTGCAGTGGTTGTGAGAATTTAAGCCCTGCATACATCTGCATTTTGCAGACAGTAGCAAACATCCATTTGCATAGTGCTGGGCTGGGGAAGGTATCATTAATCATAAAGAACATTAATCATCAAGAGGAGATCAAGCAGTTCTCTGAATTGTTCTGACAAAGGTTATTAAGAATAAAATCCAATATGGGGCTTCAGTCTACTTGCACTTCCTCCAGCTTTGGGTATCTAGCTGACCTGCCTAAATCAGAGGCCTCGTCACTCTCAGCTCTCTCTACAGCTTTTAGGGAGGGAGTGATGCTTCAGACTGCATTCCAGACCCTGCCTGCTAGGAATCACCCTCTGCAGCTGTCTCCTCTCTACACACACAGCCTAAGGTGAGCACTTCAGGTGCTTCAGCTGGAAACTACAGTTAAGTAGGAAGAATCCAAGTGATAAATCCAAAATTTATGGTAGCTATCCCAATGTAATAGGCACCCAGTCCAATTTTTTAATGTCTAAAACCTGTGCTTCATTTATAATAGTACTGATACTTGCTTTGCTGAGCAAGTAAACCTAAATTCTGGCACTAAATGTATTACAACTGCACACAGGTTTCTGTGCAACAGTCCATGCATTGAAAACTCCAACGTAAGGATGATTTTTACCTCAGTTTTACCCATGCCACATGTGTATCTCTTAATGCACATTTACACAGATCCATGGTACATTCTTAAGCATAAACAAAGATGTTTTATTGTATTACTTAATTTTTTGCAAAATATGTTTTGAGGACTTGGACAATTTCCTTAAAACTAATGCTACATGTATACACGTAACAAAGATGAGACTTCTCAGTTTTACCAGGATTACAATTTAATGACCCTAAGCATGGGCTGAGACACTGATATGCCAGGTTAACACCGTTTTCCCGCAAAAGCAATTACTTCAGGCTGCAGTTATAACCTATTTAATAGTAATAAGTCAGGGTTGCACAAAGATTTCCATCTTTTATAATTACATTGAAGAAATGGGTGAGGGGAAATACAAAAATTGTCACTGATAATACAAGGCACAAGAGATAAAAAAGAACAAAAACATGGATGCAGCTGCTCTAATAGGCTTATCATTGGTTGCTAGGAAGAGGATGCCTTTACTATTACAAAACTCTTTCTGAAGCCGGAGATGGAGGAAATAAAAATATTTCAATGGGTGCTTTAGGAAAACAACTAAAAATAGGTTTCAAATGCTCTTCTCAGCTTCAAGCATTGTAGGATGGTTGGGTTTTTTCCTCTCTTACCTCTCCATTTTCTTGTTTTTTATTACTTGGCTATTCCTCTTTCAAAACCTAAGAAAATACTTTTTTTTTTTTATGTCTTCAATTGGCACATTTTCTTCTTTCCTAAAAGGACTGCAGTACTGAGGAAATCACACATTTTCCATCCAGTAGAGGCCAGTTACATCCACTGACCCATTGATTTTTCTGCTACCAGGTAACTATAAAACCTTTGGGTTTTAGCAACACATGGAAGAAGAAAAGTTTTAATCATATTCTTCTCCAGTGAGATGTTCTACTTGGAAATAGATTATATTTAAAGAAATACTGTAAGAAAAAAAAAAAAAAATAAAAATCACACTTCAATCTGTTCCTTTCCTGTCTACTATTGTAGAGGCAGCTTCAACGGTCCCCCAGGGCAGTTGATTGACTCTTCCAGCTTCTGCAGCTCACTCTAACAGCTCTAGAAAACAGAAGCAACTTTTGGAGAGGCAGATTTATGAAGCTACAAAGTGGCAAGAGAATCAAAAGCAGATGTAGTATTCAAAACTACTTTTAACCTTTTAAACTGGCCAGACCTCAAGTTGACCTTGGGCCTTTAACTTGGACTTGCTTTAAGTTTTCTAAGCCAATTACTAGTTCCATTCTATTAATGGGGTGAAAGAATACTTTACACAGCCCTGTACCTATAGAATAGTACCCTAATATAAAATGTCTGAACAATAAAATCTTGGCCTCGCTGACAGTGTTAGATTTGCCATCAACTTAAGGAGTCCAAAAGTGCTGCAATAATATGGAATATAAGATTCATGGTGTTTTAAAGATCCCTGTAAGCCAGTGATTTCAGGAATGACAGTATAAGCAGAGATGACAATATAGCATATCTGAATAGCACTCACACATTTTCTGACTCCATAAGAAGTTTTGCAGACAGAAGTAGTATCAGGCAAATTTTATTAGGTAATTATATATGATAAATTGTGCTGTTCTGAATACATGAAGATTATTCATTGTCTCTCTCATTGTTTCTTTCACAACTTGCTGGTATAAATCTATATTCTGTTTTTATTTCCCATTTATTTTATTTATTAATTTTTAATCTATCATCAGAGAAACAGGATCCTAGTATATGTTCATGGTTTACTTTAATAAGTATCAAAGTGAAAACTCTGTATGGTAAATTCATTCCCCACAAACAAAATCTCATTCTCACACTCGAACAATTACTAACTCTGGCCAAAATAAGACTTTCTTGTCTCAAGAGCCACAGGTTGGAATTTGTTTGTTCCCTCAATTGTATTAGGTATGTCTTAGGAGACCTGTCCCTAATGCAAACATCAAGAATATGAAAGCAGCAATGGCTCCCCTACAGTCATTCTCATCGAAATGCAACACAGTAATGAATCAAGCAGAAGCTGCATTAAAAAAGATTCCGTATTTTTTCACAAAATAGAACTCACATTTAAACCATAGATTCCTTATATAGTGAGACAAAGGCAACTTTTTGTCCTACTATTCACTTTTTCCCTGAACTGCCTGTTCAATTATTTCTTAATCAGGGAATGCATTTCTTCTTCCTATAAAGTATTTGCTAACTTCACAGCTTGGGCATCTCTGTATGCTGACACATAGCACAGAGATATTCATGTGGCTTCTCCCCACAGTCCAGAAATTTTGCAAGTGGCCTGCTGTATGTTTCAGCTATGATGGTTTGATTACAAATAAGAGTAACAGAGTTGCTGGAGGATTATTGCATATTTTTTTTTTTCTCAACTGGAAATAGCTTGGCATGGAAACAGAAATCAGAGGAACAGGACTTGCTCCAATTGAAAAAAAAAAGGGGGGGGTAAATTTGCCTACATAGAAAAAGCTTTTCAGACTAACACGTAAATATTAAGTGCATAGATGTGTCATTAAATGAGAAGCAAAACTAAGACAGTGCCTAACTGGCATTGCTGTCAATATTATGCCTGCAGATTTTAAATCCTGTTTCATAAAAGATATTGCAATGACTCCAGGATGAAAACAAGTCTATATTTCAGAGCCGTGTAGAAGGAGATGGCATTTAGAAACAAAAAGACTCTGCATCCACCTGTATCAAGTACAGAAGGAACAGGGACTAATGACTATGGTTATGTTCCAGATAACATTTATTACTGCCAAATGCCCTGCTAGCACCAACTGTTGTGCACCTATATGTGAAGAAAACACATTCCTTACATTTTCTCATTTTCAACTGTTTTGCCACAAGCAGAAAAGCAAACAAACTCCAAACAGAGTGAAAGCAGAATCTTTTCTCTAGCCCAAGAGGTTAACTATCAGTTATACTTTTTTGCCAGCAGCCTGCATTCTGTGTCAGAAAGACAGAGTTAATAAATCCAGATGGTATACATGCAGGGGAAGTTATTTTTCAGATTGGGAAAGTGGTGCTGAGGCCTCTTCCCTTACTTTTTTTTTTTTTTTTTTTTGAAAGTAATTTCCAGTAATACATTAAACTGAAATTCAATTACAAAGCAAATATATCTCAGCTAATGTGAAGATTGGCTGGGCTACCAAGGAGAAAGAAAGGGGAGACACACTTACTAAACACCAAAAAGATTGTCTGTTGTGAAAAGACTTTCTTCTAGGTTTATTCCCTTATACTTGAAAATCTAGGTGGCACTTAAGTGGACAGAGAAACACTGAAAGCTATTTCTAAATTCTTCAGAGTAAACTCAGAAGTAAGAGAACAACTTCAAGTGAATTTGCTACAGTATTTAACGAGAGATATAAACAAAAATTAAATCCCTCTTCATAACCTCAGTAATATGTGATATAGTAATACTTTGTTTTTATTGTGTATGCAGAAAAGACCTTTCACATGTGGTCTTCACCTTTGAAAAAACAGAGAACCCTAAGTGTACATGAAACACAGCATGCTTGAAGAGACACACAACTGCCTATGTGTATCTAGGGACATGGTTTTGAAAATAAAATATATTTTCTGAAAGAATAAAAAATTCCAATATATTGCTTTTGGGGAAAAGCATAGGTCCAAAATTGGAAAGTTTACCTTATGGGGGAAAAGTAAAAAGGATTTCTCATTCCTCAGAGAAGCTGTAATTTGCTCTTTGCATCCTATTCTCTTCTGTGGGTAAGGAACTTCAGCAGAACAATGGCTTCCACAAAGTATCACAGTCCTGGGTGCACAGCTTTTGACTGCTGTCAGACACCAACATGTAGTATAAGAGATTATGGAAGAAAATAACAGACTTTTTCTAGGAAGTTCTCAAGTTCTAATCCCTCAAAGTAATTCCCAGATCATACTTAACCAACATGAAATTTTTAACTCCCTTGTCTTGTCCTAATCTCACCCCCCATACACACTAAAAAGAGCAACTGCAGGAAAAATAGATCACTCTCCAAAGAGCCAGAGCTTTATATGGTAATTCCTTATCACTACCTGGTTTGTATACTCAATATAATAGTTACACTCCAAGAAAACTGACTTATAAAACTTAAGATATTTGGACAGCAGTTAGTGTCAAAAATATAATGTGAAAATAGGTAAATTGCAATAGCACTTAACAGCTTCCTAAAAACCCACCCTTTTGGGTTCTAAAGCATATTATTCCTCTTCTGAAACAATTTTACCATTCACCATATTTATCTCCAGTTTCTGATTTATAAATTTCCTGAAGATCTGTTTTTATAATGCCCACCAATCCAGTCAATACTCTCTTGGTCAGTATGAAGGATGACTAAACATGCAACAGAGATTCCATGGAATTTACCCCACAGTAAAGACAAATACATTAAAATGTCATCTGGCACATATAGCTGAGGTTCAGCCAAATTCACTTTGTGCAAATTTACCTTGTATTAAGCCGACCAAAATGAATTATTATTGCAGAACAACTGGCAGATGACCAAAAGGTGAAAATAAACATGGGGTTAATTAAATCTTTGACTGGTAAGAGAATGGCTAATACACTTATTTGTTGGCCATGCTGTTCTTACCAGAATAGAAGAATTATTCAACATATTCTGTTTCCAAAGGAAGAACAAAGGTCATAAATTTTAAGACAGTCACGAAGCAGTTCTAGGAATACTTGGCAGAACATATCAACATCTACGTAATATGAGTTGGGAATC
This sequence comes from Podargus strigoides, assembly GCA_028020825.1. Classification (NCBI taxonomy): domain Eukaryota; kingdom Metazoa; phylum Chordata; class Aves; order Caprimulgiformes; family Podargidae; genus Podargus; species Podargus strigoides. The sequence continues at coordinate 13,403,404 of CM051631.1, forward strand.
TTCTATCATAATGATTGTGACATAAAATTGAGTTTCTGAAGAAACAAAAATTCTCTGGATGTTGATTTTCCACTGGAGATGATTAAATACATCGCATTTTACTGGGAGTCTAGTCAAAATATCCTAGTCAATTACCTAACTGCCTCAAAATACCTCACTTCAGTCAGCTTAACCATTTTGTTATTGCTACAATTAATTTAAATGAAACATCTTGGGTCAATCAGCATCACTAACCATTCATATTTTATTCATAACAGAACATTATACTTCACTATTTCCAAAATATTTCTAAAATATTTTTCTTTTCTTTTAGAAATTGATTTTCCCCTCCCAGTTCCTGAAATGTTAATAGTCTGCAGAACAGGCAGTTTGAATAATACCAAGTCTGATAGCTTCTAGTGCTGCTCCTTATTGGTTTTGGACAGAGCTATCGGAAGTACCTTACACTAACATATTGCAACAAAATGCTGGATCTGAAGTGCAGTTAATTTCACCTGAATTTACCAGCATAAAAATATCACCTCGTTTATGAGAACTGTCTGGATTCCCTCTAGGATTAATGAGAGGAGGTAATGAGAGGCTTATCCTTCTTATCCTTCTGGGTGATTCTTTTTCTCTCTCACCTTTTCCGACAATAAGGGAGCACCTCTGTGACCACTCTGCAAAATACCTGACTTTTTTGTTGCATCCTGGGCTGCATCAAAAGAAGCATGGCCAGTAGGTCAAGTATAGTGATTCTCCCCCTCTACTCTGCTCCTGTGAGACCCCACCTGCAGTACCACATCCTGCTCTGGGGCCTCCAGGCATAAGAAAGACAAGGACCTACTCGAGTGGGTCCAGAGGAGGGCCACAAAGATGATCGGGGGCTGGAACACCTCCCATATGAGGAGAGCCTGAGAGAGTTGGGGTTGTTTAAGCCTAGAGAAGAGGAGGCTCCAGGGAGACCTTATAACAGCTTTCTAGTGCTTAGAGGGGGCCTCCAGAAAAGATGAGGAGGGACTGTTTATCAATGGAATGTAGTGATAGGATGATGGGTAATGGTTTTAGACTGAAAGAGGGGAAATCTAGATTCGACATGAAGAAGAAATTATTTACTGTGAGGGTTCTGAGACGCTGGCCGTTTGTCCAGAGAAGCTGTGGCTGCCCCCTCCCTGGCAGTGTTCAAGGCCAGGTTGGATGGGGCTTGGAGCAACCTGGTCTGGTGGGAGGTGTCCCTGACCATGGCAGGAGGGGTTGTAAGTAGAAGATCTCCAAGATCCCTTTCAATCCAAACCATTTTATAATTCAGTGATTATATGATTCTGAACTAAGTCTAAGCAACTTCTGAAATAAGGCACAGGCATTTCTGAAAATATTGCTCTTTGTATCTTTTGAGAAAATCATTGTCTTCCTGTCAAACCTAAAAAACAGATGAAAATGCAAGTGCTGTGCCAGGTAGCTAACACAGTCAGCATTCCAGTCATTTGGAATTAAATTTCCATTTTAATCTTCCTAGAGTAACTTTCTTGAACTGCCTCTTTCTGTTATTCTTCTAACTTTGAATTAAATAGCAGTTCCTCTTGAACGACAACCAAATGCTATGTCCTGTAGAGCTGTCTGTATCCACTCATGTAATTGCTAATTCACCTACCACTGAGGGATCCAACTACCCCTCCTCTTCTTCTTTCACGTTCCTTAGCCACTTCAATTTGCAGCTGCGCTTCTGCTAAGGTTTTCTATTGTTTCTTCCCCACTTTCCTTCTCCTTCCACTGATAGTTATATTTATATCTGACCTTTGTGCTATTTGCTAGATTTATTTTTTATTGTTGAATTTCAGTCCTCAGGTTTTGTTTTTTTTTTTTTTTATAACATGGTCTTTGTTGAGCCATACTGTGCAACAGCATCTTTCTTTTCTGCCTCTTGGTTCAGCACTGTTTTTGCTTCTTTACTGGGAGGGCAGTCTAACTCTTCTCTCTAGGTTAGCATCCCAGTGTAATCAAGGGTAAATTTCACTTTCTGTGAAACAGATCATATTTTCATGTGAAGAGTCCAGTAAGACAAAGGAACCATTTCAGAGCTGTAAAGGAAATTTTCCTGACACTTCTCTTATCCTCTTTCATTCTATGAATTTAAGCAATGTGCCTCAGATGCTATGTGTTAGGGATCTCATTCCTTTCTATCCCTGGTCCAGGAGGTACTAAATCAGTCAGTCAAGACTATAAAAGGTTCTGGGGTTTAGCTATGAGCTAAACTCAAATACCACTGAACTTGCTAAAACCCTAGGAGAACCTGCATAATAAATGACTGACCTTGTGACAAGTTGTAAGAATCCACTAAAAAAAATTACACCAAAAATTAACTGATGGGGAAAAGGCCAATTCACATATTTTCAGATTCCTTTTTAATTGTTTCATTTTATAACCACAGAGTGAATTTGTCAGGTTTTTAAAAGGTTAAGGTTGCTAGCATGAAATGCATCTTAGTACAGATGCTCTGGGAAAGCAAAAGTAAGCAGTTGTTGCTTCCAGACATTTTTTTCCTCAACAATTATGTGCTCAAAACAATGTAATTCCAGTCAAGACAGACTCTACTGATTGTGCTTCTAGTGTCTTTTGTTAAGGAATAACAGCCGCCTTTCTCTCCTCTATCCCTCCTCCCCCCCCTTTTCTTGCATGAATCAGATTTTTGGCAAAGGGGCTGCACCCTCCTCCTATCTAAAATTTCTCCCCATATGCTGAACAAGATTTAACCTTTTGTACCCATTTATTACATCAGCAGGCTCACATCCGTTGTTGTACATTGGGAAAACAAGCAGTCCAACACTGAACAGAACGGTAATTATAGCACTGGCTCCCACCCCAAGCCTCTCTACAAACGTGTGCGTGCATGCACATACACACAGAGTCAGAAGGAGGGAGAGAAACACCGATGTCTTTGCATGACAGCCAACGATGGATATCACATGCACTCACTATTGTTTGAACTGTATTAACCCTCCAGATTTGTAAATTTACATCTTTAGTACATCAGAAATATGTAACACACTGTCTGTTCTACCACTAAGTCACTTTTTATGAAGATTTATAGAAACTTGCTGCATTCAGATACAGAGCTTGACTACACAGAAGTTTGCTGATACAAAGGCTTCTCTCCCAGTCCATGACTCCAATCTTGGAAAAATGGTCATAACTGGATTTCTTGAGACTACCACCATGAGTAACTGCTTAGAAAATGAGGGTTTATTTATTTCTATAAAATGCTTTACATACTGTTTAGCACAACAGAGTATGTGATTAAGAGGACTAGCCAGCTACCCAACAGTGCAGAAATCAAATATTTAATAGACAAAACTCTTTGAGAAATATATAATTGTCTTATGCAGACATCTTGATAATATAAAAAAATCAATTAAAAATTGATCATATTATTTTTGCAATTTGCAAATTTAAGTTGTCTGATTTTTGTGAATAAATTTCAGTAGGGAAGAGAAACTTTGTTCTGCAGGTACTGTCAAAGAGCTAAAACTTCATGATGGGAAATTTTGATTTTTCTAACACATATGTCTACCTTGGATACCAGTATCTCTAAAGAATCCTTTAAAAAAATGAGGATTTCAGCCCAAACTTTCACTTTAACCTCAAACACCAGCTGGAATATGGGACTAGGAAGCTTTCCAAAGCTTTATTTGACTACTTTTTCTCTATTACATCTCACTGACAGCTAGATTGCTCTATATTCTGACGTAAGGCAAATTAATAAGCTATGAACAAAAGACAGCTGTGAATAACCTAAACCACCACTGTCCATGATTTTTCTTCCACTAAGGAAGGAAAAAAGACATTAGGGAAAATTTCAGTAATAATATTTGACAAAAATCTAAAACACAAACCAAAAGAAACTAATATCAGATTACCCTGGGTAACAGTAAAAGCTTCACATGTGTATGTGTATACTCACACATGTATAAATTCTCAAGCTAATTTGGAGCCTTCTGTTGCTAGATAACTACTGCTGCTTCCACACGCAAAAAAAAAAAAATAAATGGGAATACTTTGGTATAACTAGGGACAGAATTTAAATATTAATTTCTTTCATGATGGTATTAATTATACATGTTAAACAAAAACCAGAACTGTTGCTCTTAAGAATTATGCCATAAAAGTTTTGTAAAACGTGACTTCTCAACGATGAGCTGAAGCTCTTCCTTTCCACTCTTTCGTTGCAAGATTGACCCAGCCTAGTTTTCTTGACTTGTATTCTCATTGTATGGAATGCCTATTGCATAAATGAGCTCCATTCACTGCCTTTTTTTCAGCCCACCACCCATAAGCTCCAAGCTCAAAAAGGGCTACATATTTCTAATGAAAGCATTATGCCATTTTAGTTTTTTCTACCCAGTGATTACATACTTTTGTTTGCATTCATCTGTCTGCTTAGGTCTCCACTAACCAGCCAACAAAAAAACACCTAAATCTTTGCATCATGGAGCCATTTAACACCTACCTCTTACTTGCAGACACTGGGCTATTCCCAAATCAGCATCTCCTAAATCATGTGGCCTCATCTCAGATGACCAGGACAAGAAGAAATGTACTGATCCCCATTACATTTAAGGTGAAAATATACTCTGAATTACCATCCAGCCTGGTTGGAAGCAGAGGCTTACAATCAGATTCCATGCAAATCACAGTCATCACCTGACCATGAAGCTATGAGGTAGTCTGGACTGGGTTTCTCTCACTGTCTCCTGCTTAAGTTATAATGGTGCTGCAAATAAATAATTTCTTGGACTTGTCTCTCCCATGTCCCAGCTGAGTGCCATAACTGGTAGCCTGTGAATTCAGTTTTTCATTCTTAATCTTTCATTCTCATCTGTGGTCCGATGAATGCTTGATTAAACACACATTCAGTAGCAAATTACACTGGCAATCAGATTCAGTCTGAAGCCACTGGGAGCTTTGTAAATCTGTTATTGGGACTGAGATCAAAATAACTTTAAAAGATCCATTTGTTTTCTCTCACATATGCTTGTATCCTTACTTTACCAGGAATCTCTCTAGAAAGAACATGCAAATCAATCTTGCCATTGGCAATTAATAATGTTGGTAACTATAAATTCGTAAACCTTGTCCATCAGGATCAAACACGCAAGCATGTTCATGTACAAGATGCTGATGCAGAGAAGCACGTGTATAAACTACCTATTAATGGTAAGGAAAGGCAATAATATTTTTAGCCTCTATTTAATAATAAAATCTTCAATAACCATTCCCATACAATAAATTATCTTTAACGTGCAGAATATTAGCAGAATGTCTCATTATGCTCCACACTTTTATCCTTTTAAAAGGAGGAAGCCCATCTGAGTTTCTCAAATTAACATTGCAGATGAGAGATATTGTATGCAAGGGAGTTAGATCTTGACAAATGAGGCAAGGTATTAATTACTGCAGTGTTTTTGCCATTGTGGGGTAAATACTAAATCATAGAATCTAACATATTATCCAGCAATGTATGAATAAACTTAGGTAAGAATATGTGCAGGTTAACTGAAATAATTCTCTAACTTTTTACTCAAACTTTTATATTACTTAATAAACTACAAAAACACTTCCTACCATAATAAACTAGACATGGATGCTAGTGGCAAGAACTTTATTATCAACCTCTCCCTCAAGCTTGGATTTTTCAACTATTCAGACTGCACATTTCATTAAAATTTGGTATGATGTTCTGGTCCATGGTATGGTATTGATTGTAACAAGGCCAGAGTTTTACTTCCTGTATTTCAGGGAGGAGATAATTTAAGATGCTTTTTGCAGAGATTGATGAAGCTTCCATCAAAATCAATATTTGAAGCTCATTCCATCAGTCTGTGAACTTGCCACAAATTATTTATCTGCTTATCTTTACTCAATATGTTTAATAGCTACCTGAATTTCTGATAATACATCTTGCAAATCGTTATCTCCTTTCTTCTATTATCAGTGGCATATCTGGCTATCCTTTCAGATTCCACTAAATAATTTCTCCTGAAATTGTGAGAGGGGAGCAAGGGAAGAGAATGTCAAACAACTGATGAAGTGTTTTGCAAATGTAGAGCCTTGGCCTACCTCTTGCCAACAGGAGGATTCCCCCGTTTTAACCAGTATCATTTCTACATGCTTGTCAGAAAAAGAAGTGATGATAAATATTGGTTTAATTCATTCAATACAGTTAAATCTCAGCAAAAAAACCCCACTGTCCCCAGCACTCTGCCCAACTAAGGAGCTGACAATCAAACACAGATATCCATGCAGACTTCAATTTCAGTTCAGTAATTGCCCACACCCACAGATACTGCGGGTTGTGAAGTATTTAGATCTTGAGCTCACTTCAGTCAGGTATGACATTTTGTATAGATGTTATAGGACAACTTTATGGACCTCAAAAAACCTAATTTCATCCTCCAATTTAAAAAGAAAAAAAAAACCAACAACAAACCACTCTCTCCTTAGAGCAGCTGACACCAGCAGGACTAATCAACCTGATAATTTTCTAATCTGTGCTAATGACAACGGTGATTAGCTGCAGGCCAGCTGGGTCACTAAATAGTTGATTTATATCACACCTAAAATGAGAGCTCAGAGAACAAAGGGCTTACACTTACATCTCTAGTTTCCAAAATTAAAGGCTAAATCTGACCTTGGGATTTGGGGGATTTTTTTTTCTTTTTTGTTCTTTGCCTAGAATACTTGAGGCTTTTCATGTTCATTGACAATACCATATGGAAATTGAGTTCCACTGAAAAGAGGAGGTTTGTAAATTAAAGAATAATGAAAACAGAAAAATCTTTACTAAACCTCCTCTTTTACTCTCTTCCCATTGAAATACGAGTATTTCAGGTAGTGGCGGTACAGTAGATACATTCCTTCACTTGCGTTCAAGAAACAGAATCACAAGTTAGTTGATTTCATATTTTCATGACACTGAACTAAGATTAATAGCAAACACTTCAACTTCAAACTGCTAAAACCCCCTCTTCCAGTTAGGCAATCACAATTACTACTTTGATTTTGAAATAGGGTGAAAATCATCATTCTATGTATTAGACAGTCTTTTAAAATGTTTGTTTGGATAGTCCAATAGTCACAAATTGTTTGTTTTACCTTTTTATATTGGAAGCTTATGGCATTAAGCAAAACTTATATAAAAGATCAATGAGTCATTAAAATTTAAAGGAAAATAAGTGGAAAAACAGTGATCCAAGGAAATGAGACTTCATCTGCTTATTTTAGAGACAGAAACTAATAATGAAACCTATTTTAATTAACAGCAGGCTCTCTCTTTCAAGAGTAGGGCAAAAAATAGGGGAAAATTTCTGGAGAACGGCAAATATGTAGCTGAAACAGTAAGCACTGAAACTAGGCCACCTATTTCTTTGCCTCAGACTTAGGTTAAGACCAGAAACATCGTCATACTAGACTGATGCAAGGCCTACTTACTTCATCATCTCCACCAACACTAGAGGAAAAAAAAAAAAAAAAAAAGGGAAGCAACCAGACATGAAACAATCATCTTCCTCCATTTATCCATCTACAAAAGTCTCTAGAGGTTGAATATTACTTCTATGTTTTTCTTAGTGTTGGGTTTACTCCGAGTACTCCTATTTTTCATCTACATTTTTGCATCTTGTTATTTTTTTGCCCTCAACAAATTCCAATACCAGAGTTCAACACTAACTGTACATTATAAGGTTAAAGAAAAATGTATCTTCTTTTTCAAATTTTAGGATAAACAACTTTTTTCCCCTTGTGAACTTTTATTGTTTTTTGTCATCTGCAGCACCCGAGACAAACAAGATTAAAAATAGCAGCACAGATCTCTAATAAATAGCATTTATGGTACTGAATCAGAATGACTAGTCAAATTCACAGAGATATTTTGATAATTTAGTCAATATATGCATTCACAACCCAACCATGGTATGCTGAAAAGCCCAGTCCCATTTCACTGAATTCAAACGCATGCTTCTACGAAAAGCTTTGAAAAATAATGTCTAATACTATAAAAGTTAAATATAAATCAACACCATCTAAGCCTTTTTTTAAAAAAGGAAAAAGAATTTAATATATTAAATTGATTCCTGATTTTAAAAGAAGTAACAGAGATAGCAAGTTAATGCCTACCTTCTGGAAATAGTTGATGTTACCATCCTACTATTAGGAGAGATGAGGTCTTGGACCTCAACAAAATACTCCTTCTACTTCAAATAAAATCCCAGTAGCATAGATGTAGACACACTCTTCCTAACATTGCTAAAATTAAAGATTGTTAATGGTATTCCAGCCCTCTCCAAAAAATTGAGACTCAAGGGTGGTATAATCACATAAAAAGAAAACAGCCTTCCATCTGTCTCTGTGGCTGAGTAGGAGGCTGAAAAAATCTGGATCAATTACGAAGGATAAAGAAAAACATCTACCAACATAACTGAGGTACTTGCACTATTATCGAGAAGATAATCCAATATTGTCTTCTTACTGTCTTCAAAGAAGATGCTCTTGTCCACAGATATTTTAAAATAATTAAGTGCACTATCAAACTACAAAACCATTTAAAAGAGAATGCTGAATAAGCCATTTGCAATTAGAATAAGCTACTCTGGGATTCTGTGGCAGTCACAGAGCATTTTAAATTATGCTCATAGTATTTTCTTCCTTCAGGAAGGTTGTGCAATGTCCACTCCATTAAGGTACATTTGCACACCTAGTACGGAAGTCTGATGAACTGAACAGTACTCAAACATTTTCTCCCTACCAACAGTAACCTTGTCTTTAAAGACAGCTACAATACAGAGTAGCAATAAATAAAGACACTACAATAAAGACACTGCATACAGAGGTTCGTCTACTGATGCATGTGTATTCAAATGGAAATTTATCTTAAATATATATCATAACAGTTGGCATGGCAGGACACGACATGTCAGGAGTTTTCTAAGTTGCTTCCAAGAATGTGAAACTTCCCCAACATATCTCTGATGAGACCACTTGCAAATTATTTTTGCTGTAAATAAGACACAATTTCATTGAGAGTATGCATCCAAAATTACACTGGTGTGATAGAAACTGTTATTCTGTGAATTCTGAGGTAACAAGAACAGATAACAAAACCCCTCCAAGACAGAAAAAAGCTAGCCTCCCTCCCTCCCAGCATAGTTTCTAATGCTTTTGGGTGCTTGCTAGTGTAACGTACAAAGATTCTCTTCAGGTCAGCTGAAGGAGGAAGATGTTCATGCTGACCTCAGCTCTTCAAAAGAATTTAATTGGTGCTCAGTCAAACTTTACAGCCAAGACAAAATACGTCACAGCGATTAAAAGCTACTAGAACACATATATACATACCTTCACTTATCACTGCAAAAGAACATGTTGAGAAAACAATCAGGCAATCTATATTAGAATACATATATTAGAATATTTTTCTCATAACAATAATCATACATCATCACAAAATCATAGAATAACTCAAGAAAAAGGTACCTCAGGAGATAACTAAGCCAAACCTCTCCTGCTTAATGCCTAAGTCAGACAATATAGTTTAGGACTTTGTCCAGTTGCATGTTAAGGAATACTTTGGAGTATTTTAATCCAGACTGAGACAGGGAAAAATATTCCTGTGTATGTATCAGAGTCAGCTACAGTGTGTCTATGGAGTTACTTAAAATTTAGCAAACTCAAAAAAATTATAATTTTAATTAAAATTTTGTTTATGCAATCATGGCTCTTAGATGTCTCTTCTTTAGCTAGACAAATAGTATTCTCAATGTAAGAGAGATGCAGAAGAGCATCATCCTAGTGACAATTCTTTTTCTTTAATGAAAGTGAATGTACTACTTAATCGTACAATAAGACAATACAGAAGTTAGGTAAAAGGATGAATACATAAACTATGGAAAAACCTTTGATCGATAAAAATCAATCCCCTAGTGTTTTTCCAGTTACTAGGCCTAACACAAAGGACACAACCAGCAGCAAAACAAACCAGTAACCAGATTCTATTGCACACAAGAAAGTCAGTACATTGGTGATCGCTGGGGGTACAAACAAGTCAATCAGATTACACATAGCAGACATCAGCCCCAGCGACCCCAGGAATGATACAACACGGCCAACAATCGATGGAACAAACAAAGCAACAGTCTCCCATGGCAGAGATGGGAGCCAGCCAAGCCAATAGATGGATAATATAGGAGAGAGGTAGCCACGTGTTGTTCTCACAAAGCCCACATTCACAAGCACCAAACCTGACCAGGGCCCAGTTGCAGGGAGAGTAAGGAGGTCCTTCCTCAACAGGAAACTCTGCAAAGTGCATCCACCTCACAGACAGACACTCCACCACTCCTGCAAGTGGTCCCAGCTTTTATCCCCAAAGCAGGACACCTGGCACTCATTTACCCAATGCAGGGCACCTGGGGCTTGTTTACCCAAGGGCTTTCCATGGAAGGTCAGCCACACCTTGGAGGAAAGCCAAAAGGCAAACTCATCCCCTCCTTTTAAAGGACCATGGGAACCACTCATATGTCAACCTTAATTCAGGGATCGGGGTTCAGACCCCAGCACTTCACCTAGCCAACAATGGTCCACCCAACCAGCTACTGTAGTGTTTTAGCTTTTGAGGGAACTTTTTAAAGATACAGATAGTGAAGAGGAAATGCAAAAATGCTTGAGGAAATGCAAAAATGCTTGAGGAAATGCAAAAATGCTTGAGGAAATGCAAAAATGCTTGAGGAAACCCAGTCACCATGAGCAAGCTTATTTTCAACTTCTCTTTGACCAGAGTTTCTCTCACCCTGCTCTGTTCCAAATAGCTGAATGTCTGATGAAAGGGCTAACACACATACTTTCAAAAGCTCTTCATCATATATATACACATTTATTTACCCCTGCCACCATCCTAATGAAGTGTCATGGAAAATACCAGCAATAAATAATAATCTCAGCCAAGAAAGCAGAGTGCTCATGTTATGGTTTTCAAGTGACATTTTCCATACTGCTTATTAACCTGTCAAAAGCATAAAGTTGTTTAATAAAGTAAAATAATTTCTCATTCATGACGGTAATTATGTCAAAAGAAATCTTTACATATGAAGTCTTGATTGATTTTATTCTAAGAGGACCACCTATTAATATATTTGTTCTGGAAAATTACACCACCAAGTGCAATGACAATGACCTTGTGGGGAAAAAAGTAAAGCTCGAGTACCTTCTCTCATCTATATATAACATACATTATCACAATAGAAGTTAAATATAATTTCCTTAATGGAAAAAGGATGTCCTTAATTGCTTTATATAAAAATCAATTTAAATAGCAGAAGATGGAAAATGTCAAACCCTTAAAACCTTACTAATTATATTTTCAAATACGATTTATCATTTACAGTTCTGTTACTGACAGATTTAGAAGACAGAGATAATTTCGTAAGCCCAGAAGGAACACTAGTAACTCATGCTACAAAACATATAAATGGTATATAATAGCATTATATGTTAAGAGATACCACAGTACCATCTATCTAAACTAAAGCATTTGCCTAAGTTCTATAAAACTTTTCCCGCTTAAAAGGTACTTTGGAGCTAGATGAAGTACCAGATTTAGGTAGGGAGCTACTCAGATTTTTAAGACCAGATGAGAGTATAAAATTATCTGGTTTATGTACTTTTTTGGGTTATAATACAGATGTGCATGCTTGGAAAAATAACCACACATTACTTTCAGTGTTGGCAGACTCACAGAGGATGACCTGCAACATCGAAATCCTCGTGTTCAACCTGTCACAGAAATACTGAACAGCTGTAACAGCATAGCTTTAATTCACTATCATTTTAGTAGTCTCCAGATTCTAATAAATGAATGTTTTCTGCTCAACTGTAAATACCACTGATAAAGTTGTGACCTTACTGGTTTCTGTGTTGCCAATAGTTTCAAAGTTCTCTTTCAAGAGGAAAATACATTGTCCTGCCTTTTTATATTAAAAGGCTTGTTGTTTTCCTATAGTTGTTTTTAAGAGTTTTTGTAACAAAGGCATTCTCCTTCAAAGAAAGAAACGTAAAACCACTTTACAACACAGGAATCAGAAACGCTAAACTCACGGACCAAATATACTGCTTTGATCAGCAAGGTAAAGAAATGAGGTGTGAGATCAAAGTTGGATTCAGATGAATTGAGGTCAAACCATCTGTGAGGTTAAGTCCAGTCACACCATCTTGAGTTCCTGACAACAACTGAAATAGGTCTTCAACATAGGCCTTTTGCTCTACAAAAACATGTATGTGTCATTACAAACTCAAACTATGTGTATATTGGAGCTAGTATGGCCAAAACAGAGCTTAACACTGAACAGGTCTTCTACATTGTACAGTTCTTCTCTGGCTGCCAAGAGTTCCTTCCATAATTAATCACCCCCCGAACCCACTGCACGCATCCTCCCCATGTACTTTCTATGCTTGAAAAACTCAGACTATGGGCTGAAGAAAGGCTCAATATCTGTGTTCTTTGCATCCTATGTCTTTGCCATCTGATAACAATTCTACAAGGAAATTCAAAGAAATTAAGAATACAGTGTACCTGAGAGTAAAATAAAGGTATGTTTTACATGGCACAGTAGGAGTTCCACTCTGCTCTTGGTCAGTTCTGTGAGGGACTTCATTCACCTCAACTGGCTGTTGAAGTAACAACTGATTATCAAACCTCCTATTAAAACTAACATTGAGCATGCACCTTAAGGGTTATTTTTTTTCATACTTGCTTGGGTGGCTCACTTCCCCTCCTTCGTTCAATTGCAAATGGATTTTGCCTCTTCTAAGCATGCTAAGGATGTCTACTTACCACCACATGTGACTTGGCAGAACTCTTCGTCCCTAAACTTGATGGCTGCCCACTTTTGCTCTCAGTGTCACAAGCCTGAAGCTAGATCAAATCCAGTGTTATCAGTGCTTTCTTGAATCTATTTCATAGCCAGTAAGCAAATAATATAATTCAGTCAAAGATGGAAGAGCAGCAGCAACATCAAGTTTCAAGTTGAAAATTTAGGGACAGTCAACTTTTCTCTCACCTAAGCTTACCATTTGAGCAGCCCTGCTGAGTTTTTTCTGACTTATATTGGGGGAGATGAGGCTTACAATATATTTCATGAGCCTGACTAAGCAAGGAGGCCGAATTCAATTGTAAATCTTGTCTGGAACAAGAATAAGAGCAGACCTATGGTACTAAGGCTGAAATATTATTCTTTTAACTTGATTGGTTTTGCGCTCTAAAAGCTTTTGGGTGAAGGTTGTTACACTCTTGCTTTACTAGGTGCTCTTCTATAACGTAGACATGCCATTACACTCTTTGTTCCCTACAGCCATTTTATATAGTGATTCAGTTCCAACACAACAATACTTCCCCTCCTCCTGATTATGTTCTTTACAGCTGTTGATGGAAAGGACTGTCCACCTAGTGATATACCCTGAAGGTTGCAAGGCACTTTGTAAAACCATCAGTCATCCTGTCACACCCTGCTATTAGAAAACCTCCTTTCACTTCTGCCATAACTGGTTTCCGTTTCATGCCACAATGAGTTTTCCTCAAGTCTTTCTTGTTAAATTCAGTTCCACAACTGAAGAAATTAATGTCTGAGCACTCTTTAATCAAAAAGCTTTCATATTTTCACCTTCACATAACATTTTTAGTCAGTTATTATCTTTCCTATGTATTGGAACAAAAAATAGCAAAAAGTATCAGAACCACAACACAGGAAAACATGAGAAATTAGTCCATTCTTGGAAAGTTTTCTGTTCCCTACCACATATGGACTTATGTAAACACAGAACCATGAGGTTTTAATATGAACTCTGGTTATTATTTTTATCTATTTAACTTTAAGGGAACTCCTCTCAGATGAGATCCAGGGAAACCCAGTTTGCCTCTGATTCAGTAATGAAGTTGAGCTCACATCAGGCTTACAAGTCTTAACCTTTACTGTGGTAAATCCTTTGGAAACCCATGATATTCTCCTTCTTTAGTGGTCAGTCCATGCACTGATTAAGAAATGATGAACAGATAATTAAGTAGTGTGTCATATAGCACAGATATGAAATTTGGCTTTGCTAATGGCATCTCTTCATTATCAAGTGTTTCCTTTCAGTACAGTGGCTCTTATTTATTTGCTGCTTCACTATGGAAGGTTCAGTTAAAGCAGGATGTGCAATAAATCCATCTCCTTAACAAGTTCCTGTACAGCAGGAGTCTTTGCAGGCTCTGTTCATATGGACAGCAGCACTTTTAGTTAATCTCACACTAGCTTTACCAATCTTCTATGGAGAAATCCAAAGCACAGAAAACTGAAAACATATTGTTTGTGAAAACCTCCATATGCTGAGAGCAACTTATTTCTTAGAGCAAGTGGCAAAACAGTTGGACCATTTTTCTTAAAGATATGACAGCCAAATGCTGAGAAAGAACAAAGACAGCCATTAAAAAGAATGACATAGCCAGTGGTGATGAATATGGTCTATCATTATGAACTAGATTCACACTGTGACTGGCAAGTGACAGACCAGATTCTTTGTAGTTTAAATTATTTTGCAAATGTTCATGCCAATTTATGTTCTTTTCGTATTACTGATGTTATTACAGTTGTGGTATTGTAGCTAAGTGTCAAAATTAAAACATGCCTATTTCTGTTTATTGTAACTAGACCATGCTTTCACAGTTTGGACACATGTAGAATCAGGAAAAATCTTCCTTTTCTTCTTCCTTCTCCTCCTCCTGCACCTTTCCACCCCACAGTTTCAAACTTGAGATTTGTACTTTATAAAAGAAAATCACAGTCTCCATTTACATAAGCAGGCAGAATCTCAGCTTCTGCTACGATGATTAGAATGTATAATTGCAGTCAGTATATTCACTTCTTGTTTCACTAAATATAGGTTCAGAGGGTTAGTGACTCTAAAGAAAAATACTGACCTCAGCTTTGCCTCAGTTAATACTTCCTTTCCAATTTAATTGCAATTGTCTTGTTTGTCAAAATTAAACTTTATATAAAACTGTTATGAAGAAATAAAGAAGGCTTTATGCTGAAAAAGTCAGGTCAAGTTCTCAAATTTAAAAGCTGCAGCTCATTGGATTACTGATCAATAACATCTTGATGCCTTATCTCTAATTCAAATATATTGTCTTGTAGCAAAATAAATGTAATACAAGCATTAATTGATCTTATTTACTACCATGGAAACATCACTTCATGCCTCTAAACAGCTTTGCAAATATTAACTAGTCTCCAGAACTGCTGTATCTCTGAGGGTCTGAGTCAAAGCAGCCAAATGACCAAAAAGGGCAATTGAAGTCTTCATAGTAACTATAGCCAGTACACAATTACTTAGCTTTAAAATACAGTAAAAGGAGCTTCCTTACACAGCTAATGTACACAACAGGTCATGTCAGTCTTGCAAACTTACATCTTAAATACATATGTCAACATCTGCAACGAGTCCTAAGTATTGGAGTAACACTAAAATAAATGGGTTTATATTTTCATTTCTGGTGTAATTAAATTTCTAAAGTACAGTTTCACACTGGTATTGAACACAAATGTTCAATTTCTTGCCTTAGAACTTGACTAACTATATTTTTGCCTCTGACTAACTATACTTTTGAAATGCAAATAATAGCATCACCATTTGATTTTGCTTTCTCAATGTTGCAAACATGAATAGTATAGGAACAGCACAGAAATATATTCACTTAAGAGCACAAAAATTGTTCTTTAAGATGTAAGTTTTGCCTCTAACACAAGGACTGTGAGGGGAAAACCAAAAGATGCATGAGCAAAGTGGTTCATTTCAGATGATGTCTCAGCTGACAAACTGTAGGGACAATCTTTAGGGAGACTGTACCTGAATTACCTTATTTTTTAGTTTCTGAATGATCTATCCTCCACTCATCTATCTAATCTCTTGCTTTGAATTTATTTATCATTTTGGCTTCTAAGACTTCCCATGGCAATACTTTCCATATGCAAGTTAAGTGTTATGTGAAGAAGTATCTCCTGTCTGATCATTTTGGAGGCATCCAATTAAATTACTGTATGTGACAACTCTGTTCCCTATTCACTTTCCCTACAGAACTCATTGAAGTCTGCTGCATCTCCCTGTTGCATCTTTAATGCAGCTCTGGCTTAAAGCATAGTCAGAGATAACACTTCACAGGAGCAGAGAAGACACAATTTTAAGTCCTAGATCATTCATAATATAATTCCAGTAATGTTTACTATTGCCTTGGGAATCTTTTCAGTCTTTCCCAGCAGAGCAGACGACATTAGTTGCTCAAAGAGGGAGCTGATTTGCATAATGCCATGCATTAGCGTGAAAGGTTTTGCAGTTCATTGGAAAGTTACTTTTAGCATAAAAGCTAGTTTTGTTGTCATTGTTACTGGACTACTAGCCAGATATCAGCTTTGGTGGCCAATGTTTCCTTCCTGTGCATGCAACCAAGGAGTATTCCTTCTCTCACACATCCCTTTCTGTTTCTCCCAACCAAAACCCTAGACAACTTTATGTTAGAAAATGGAAGTTTCATAAAGAAAAAAAATCATAGAATCACAGAATAGTTTCGGCTAGAAGAGACCTTCAAGATCATCAAGTCCAACCTTATTCCTAGCCCTATCAACACCACTAAAGCATGTCCCTAAGCACAACATCTACCTGTCTCAAACACCTCCAGGGATGGTGACTCCACCTCCTCCCTGGGCAGGCTGTTCCAATGCCTGACTACCCTTCCAGTAAAGAAATTCTTTCTAATATCCAACCTGAATTCCCCCTGGTTCAACTTCAGGCCATTTCCTCTTGTTCTATCGCTTGTCACTAGGGAAAACAGACCAACTCCCATCTCTCTACGGCTTCCCTTCAGGTAGTTGTAGAGAGCAATAATGTCTCCTCTCAGCCTTCTTTTCTCAAGGCTAAACAGACCCAGATCCTTCAGCCTTCCCTCATATGAGATATGCTCCAAACCCTTTACTAGCTTGGCAGCCTGCCTCTGTACCCTCTCCAGCACCTCAACATCTGTCTTGTAGAGAGGGGCCCAAAACTGGACACAGTATTTGAGGTGCAGCCTCACCAAAGCTGAGTACAGGGGAATGATCACCTCCCTGCTCCTACTGACTACACCGTTCCTGATACAGGCCAGGATGCTGTTGGCCTTCTTGGCCACAGCCCTGAAGCTTTTGATTCATAAGTCTATCTTTATGCAATAGTGATGAGAATGAACAAACCAACAACAACAAAAAAAAATCATTGCTTTTACATCAGTGGAAGAAATGAGTTTTCAGTTCCTTTCTCTCTTTAGTTTTAGAGCCATATAAAATTTGTCTAGTTAAAGAACACTAACTTTGGGGTCAGCCTGGGCAGGAGATTCAGTTCTTTTTTGGGAGAAGGGTCAGGAAAGCATACATGATCTTGTGAATTCATCTCTAGTTCACAGAAAGGGAAACCAAAAAATCCATTTCCAAATGCAAATTAAAATTTGTTGGCAGGGAGGAAACCATAACATTATAAATTTCAAGCAAATTAGGGAAATGACAAGAAAAGTCACTCATTAGACAAATCAGTGCTGGATTACAGGGCAAAAAGAATTATTGAGCATAATTGTACCAAGAAAACAAAATTTTATGACTAATTTTGCCTATGAATTTCACAGTGCTGTGGAAGTCTGGGAGAAAAGATATCATGGCTTACCAGCTCTATTGGCTTCTTTTTTTTTCTATCTTACTCTCTTCTGCTTTCACAAAAGGTTTGAAACTATTTACTTTGAAACATTTATTTCATGTAATACTGTTATATAGAGAGATATATTGGTAACTCTGAAGGAAACCTCATGCTAATAAGTTATTTTTTCCTTTTTTTCTCAGATTCACATGAACTAAGAAGATGACAATAAAGTGAAAACACTTTCTGTTTACTGACTTACTGATGTTAATACTTCTCAGCATTCTTCTCAGGTGAGGCATTGTGATAATCATAGAAAGATTTTTTAGAAATTAATTCCCATATCTACTAGCAAAAATATTGAAAAACTGAGCATACAAAGGAAAATAGAGATTTTACCCATGAATCAATTCACTTACTTGTGGATGTGATTAGGCTTAAAAATGTGTTTGCCAGTGACCTAACGGCACATAAAGCATTGCTCTGAAAGAGGCATTTTTTTCTGACCGCATGACTAACTGGTGACAGTGTATTCACTTTTAGTTATCAGTGGTTTGGTATTGAACTTCTGGTCTTTTAAATTAAATGTTTGGAGGTCAGTTACATTTACAACTGACTTAAATGTTACATTTGCATGTTGAGATCAATTTGGCCTTAAAATAATAATTTGTTCCTAGACACAGGTATACTGGGAACCACAAGTAATATTTGTTAATTATGTGCTGATGTAGATGGTCAAACTCAAAAGCAACAGCAGGAAAGTTAAAGCAAATTAAATATTCATCAGCTATAACAGCTACGATTGAATCTGATCTCCACAGCAGCACGAGGTGAATGCACTACAGCTAAGCAAGGAGCCAAGGCTTCAGGTCGTAGGAAGCTTCCTGTTTCCTCCTCCTCCTTCTACTAAAGTAGACAGTTCTGCCTCCTCTTTCCTTTTAAAAATATTATTATACAAAATAGCAAAATTAAACACTACACTTCCAGCTTTAGACGATTCTTTTCTCTAACAAAGCCTCCAATAAATCTGCATGCTAAATTTCAGTTCCTCTTGCTGGGTATTTAACAGTACTCTAAAAGAACAGAAGAATTAAAAAGAAATGTTAGCTTTGGAAAAAATATGAAAGTTTATTTAAACTGAACTGCTAAAGTTAGAGAAGCTCTCACTGAAAAAGCCAAAGCCCTCTAAATACCATTTACCCTGCAGCAGGGATGGACTGGATCAGAGAATCATATAGCTTTGGTTGGAAAAGCCTTCTAAGATCATCCTGCTAAACTCCTTCTACCTTTCTCTCATTCCCTGGTGTATGCAAGAAAGCCATTAGTTGTTCACAAGTGGTGTCAGGTTGGTAACCCCTGGCACCATACCGCAATATTGAGCGCCATCTCCTGGCACTTTTCAAGCTAGGTACTCAGATACACACCGGTGTTCCCTGCTGGGATGTCCAAGAGCAGCCTTGCTTGATCAGTAACTCCTGGCGCGGGCTGGAACAGCACCAGCACATCCCGCTCCATGCAGCTTGTCCCATCCAACAACCAACAGTTTCTCCTTAGTCATTCAAAATTGGAAATAAACTCTATAGCTAATATTGTAACACCTGAAAATGCATGTAGATCATCAGTTCCAGCAATGCTTTGAGTTATCAGTGGGTTAAAATGCTCTCAAATGCATACAATAATGATCGTTTTTTCCACTTAATGATTAAAAAAATCCAAGTTCTCTTCTCTGGTCTTCCTACTTCTACTCATTTGTGCAGAGCAAGCATTTTTGCAAGTAGAGGAGACAGCTTAGTAACTCAACCAATCATGGAAAGAGATCTGTCAGCTTCCCATGCCTATATTCCAAAAACTCTCCAGACCGTTTTTCAATCACTCACATAAGAGCTACACTTTCCAATCACCAAAGGGTAGGCAGCCAACATTCCTGTTCCTCAGAATGTGCTCTCCCAGTATGCCTGTATCTGTACTTTCATACTCTAAATTGTTTTTCTAAGAAGGTCAAACTAGCTCAAGAAAAAAAACAAAACAAAAAAACAAACCCAAGCTACAATAAGCCGAAACCAACTGCTGCTTTGCCATGGGTACTTTTCTTGCCATGGTACAGAGCAACAGAATAAAGCTAGCTCCTTAAAGGTGAAAATCTTTGCAAGTTTTGAAGCTGGCAGCTCTATTTTACCCCTCTACCCAGTCCCGTGGTATGAAAAATTGCCAGCAGCTTTGGTATATGACAATAACAAAACAGTGTTATGTGGAATGCTACACTGGTATAAGTACTTCCACAATCTTAATTTTTTCCAAAACAAAGTTTGTTTCCTAGCTGGAAAATTTCCTGATAATAGTAATAATTATTTCTTTATTCAATTTCCCATGTGAGACTTAGTTTAGTGGTTCAGTGCTTCCAGTAGTCAAACTAGTCAATGCATATCAAGAACTCCTAACAAAACCTTCCATCTCTGGACCAAGTTAATGTCACTACACAGCTGCTATATGTCTGTACAAGATAGGCAAAGTGCATCCATTAATTTACTTTCTTTAAAGTATTAGAAAATCATTAACTCATTGAACTGGGCTTTGCTGAAGAATCTGTAAGGGTGGTTATGTAGGGTTTTCCTTGGCCATGTTACAAAAACTCATTCAATTAAAATCCTGGTCCCTAATGGTTTGCCTCTTATCAGAGTCATGCCAGAAATTTGAATGTGTTCAAAAGTCTCTTTGTATCTCTATTTACACTGTCTCTCAAGGCCCTAATTTATACATTTTGTTTTCCCTTTTGTAATAAATGTTGTGTTCAGAAATGCTGGGGTAGGTGAATAACCAGATTTCACCCAGATGCTTGCTCTCAATCATGTAGTCCAATGTGCATTACACACCAGAGCCACATCCACTCAGAAGCAAACTCGTGTCTGCAAGCCTTCCTCTAAAGGTGGCCTTTAAAATCTACCCCAGTACTCAGGGGGACTGTGTGGGTTTGAGTCTCCCTACCAATCACTACATTATTCCAATTTGCTTTTTTAATCCTTCATGTTATCTCTTCTTCAACTTCGTATCCTACAGTTGATCCGCAGATATCTATGCTAAAAAAAAAAAAAAAAAAGAGCAGAATATTTATATATGGTAATATTTATGTATGGATCTTTGTCCTATATCATTGCAATCACGCTCTACAGAAGATCCTGAAAGCTGCAGAGCATCTGTCACCATGAGTAGTTTCAAGTGCTCTGCTTGGACTAGGAAGAGTTCCTAGATCAAAAGGACCAGATCTTGTCCCAGAGAACATTGAGACCAGTAACTAAGTAACAATAAAACAAAATCAACTCTGACCTTGACATGCTCTTCTTTGGCTCAAGTTCTATCACTTAGGAATGTCAGTTTCTATCTCCTTAGAACACACTGGACAAAAGCTGGCTGATCTCTGGAATAATTTT
This sequence comes from Podargus strigoides, assembly GCA_028020825.1. Lineage (NCBI taxonomy): Eukaryota > Metazoa > Chordata > Aves > Caprimulgiformes > Podargidae > Podargus > Podargus strigoides. Next base: position 13,424,535 of record CM051631.1, read on the forward strand.
GAAAGACATAAAAGAGTAAATCCAGAGAAAAGCTATATTTTTACTGCTCGTTTGCTCATCAAGAGTATTTCCATGAAGTCCTTAAAGATAATACCTTAATGGGTAATTTCTCTATAAATTGCTTGCATTCCTTATGCCCAGTCCTGGCTCCCAACAAGGAGTTTCATCAAAGATAGGTTTGGGGGGGTGGAAATAGAGTGTATAGAGTCTGCTGTTGTACAGCATATGAGGTTTGAAACGGAAAAGAAATCAGGGACAGAGTACTAATTAAGCATGGATACTTTTAGCTACATTAAAGAAAATATGCCATTATTTTTATCCAGAAAATATACACTTTCAGAGTCTTATACAAATATTTATAAGGACATGTTGCAATTAGCTAAAACATAGCAACTCAGGCTTTGTAAATACAGTTTTGCAAAGTGAGCTGCATTTGCTGGTAAGTCAGATGGCCTGAACCTCCTGTGGCCCAAGTTATAGCACTAGTCTCAACATCGAGGTGTATGAACATTCATACTGACAAAGTGGTAATGCTGAAAGATAATTGTGTATATATTTTTACAAATGTAAATTAAAGCAAATATTTTTATCTTCAGGACTGAATTTACTCCTAAAACATAGAAATTTATAAAGTGATATAAAGCAATGAAGAAACATACTACTACATAGTTATGTATTTTTAATTGATATCTTAAGGATTACTTTGCTTGTAACCTTAAAACGTTAATCCTGAACCTCAAAACTGTTCTCAGATTTATAATCCATCTGCAAATATGCTGTGCTTTTCAATTTAAAATAGTTTCTAATTGCATGAGTTGGAGCAGATTTCCTCAGTAAGGCTACTAATTAATGCAAAATTATTGCTGAGAGTGAGGTTTGGAGCTTCACAAAAGCAAAACTGACTTTAAAGGAATTTGTTGGGTGTTATCCTACAGAACTGTGCCCTGTCCCTGGAATAGGAAGTTGCATCACTGAAAGATGCCAAGAGTTTGTAAAGTAACATGAGGGTGCCAATTTTTCTTATGGATGTTTCTTTTGTCTTATACCCATGTTGAGATCCTCCCACAAGCCTGCACATAACCATTTGCCAGTGTGAATAGATCTCATTGCAGAAGTAGGGTGGTCATCAGCAGCTTATAGTATCCTGAAATTAGAAATCTGAAAGCACAGTCCTAAAGCTGTGTGCTCCTCCAAAGACCTAGCAGAATTCTTGAATATTTTTGTCCTTTTATCCACTATCACACAGATCAATTTTCTCCTCCTACAATTTCAGTTTTTAAAAAATTGCAAACTTGTATCTTTTGTGATGAAACAAGTCTTTTACCTAAAGTCTTATAATAGTGCTCTCCCTTCTACTTGATGGTATAAGTGATTGATAGGGTTCTCATCCCTTTAAAGCCAGGATGCTGTCATCACAGAAAGCTGTAGTTTAAGACAATACATGCATCAATACGGTGACTCAAAGGAACAAAATTAAGCAAGTGAGTACATGCTCACAATATTAAGTCCTAATCATTTTTACCCTAGGGGGCCAAAAAGCCATTAGAAATTTGGTATTGATACAATTTTCTGTATGTGTGTGTGTGTTTAAATCTAATTTTTTCTCTGCAAGAATAATTTTACTACACATTTATATCCCTGGAAATGGTGCTTAGTTCTGTAAAAGTCTTGAACCATAGCTTCACATTGTCATTAAGGAAAAGTCCTAAGGAAAATTGTATCAAATAATCTTATTATAAACTCTTTCAACCAAAAAGCATTTTGTACAAAATTTCTCAAATTCAATATGCTGTTACACTATTTCCTGTAGAATCATCTTCATTTCTCCTCCTCAGGTTTCTTAGAGCTCTCTCTGAATATTAATCTTAGATGTTGTCCTCAATTAACTGGCCCTGAGCCCCAGTAGCTCCACCCATAGAGAAGCAGCTGCATAAGCAAATAATTCCAAACTTGGTAATGAATTTAGTAAGTAGCTTTGCCTTATCTGAACCACAGCAGTTTCTAATACAGTATTTGCCTTTCATTGTTCCTTTTCATCACTTCTAAAAATTACTTCTGGTGTAGTCGTATGGAATTTTCAATCTACTTTACTTTTTCCATCAGAGTACTTATAGGTTCTCAACTGGAAGTGTAGAAATAATCCAGCTGAACAGTACTAGTTGCAGTCTAAAAATTAAGAGAATGTAGAAGGACCTTGTCGAATGAGTGTAGCTGAGTGCTTCCACTGAGAAAGCAACACAGCTCCTAGAATAAACCCTGAGGATGTCACCGAAAGGCAGCTGGAAGACTGTTTGCTGTTGGTATCAGAGAGAATTCTGCTCTCCAGAATACCCACGCTGCTCAGCCGATTCAGACTAACAGTCCCAGTAGCCTCAGTGCCCCTCCTTACGTAACCTGCTCCTCAGCAGTGACTCAATCTGAATACAAGAATAAGAAGAAAGGAGACAAAGTAGCAGCGATACAATCTTGTGCCCTTGGAAATGACTAGTTGCATTGTCAGTGACTTCTGTGGGGTCAGGGGCATTTTTTTTTCCTTCAGACATGAAAGATGCTTATTTTTGCAACAATGTGGCTCTTGGAAGTATGAGGTTTTTTCACATAATAAAAACAACCAAGTCAAGAAATCAATACATGATTCACACTAACAAAGATTTAACATAATGATACTTAATTACTATCAAAGCATAACACAGCTATATGTTGTGAAATACTAAAGGTGATAAATATAACCTATATTTGCTTGTTTCTAAGAAATTCTTTTACTTGTTTATAATTACATTTACTTGAATAAAGAAGAGGCAGAAAGCAATGCGAAGCTGTTCTCAAATCATATAAACCTGCCAGGGAAACTTCTAAAACTGGAGTGAATGTATTTCAAATTTTGCTTAGCATATGAGTATTTTTGCTTCCCTGCAAAACAATTATTTTAAATTCAGGCACCTTCCCATAAGACTAGGAATTTTTTAGTCACTTATGATTACATACTGAGACTACATATTTTTGTAGCAATCTGGAGATGGAAGCATAAACAGTTTTTGACTCTTGCACATAAATGGGATGTTTCATGGTAATGAAAAATGAACAGTAGAAGATTGTACTGGCAGTGCTTCCAGTGGAAATAATTGACATGATGGCATGGCCCACCTGGTATCTAGCCTGAACAGACTGCAGAAGGACACTGAAAGAAACGAAAGGGGCAAAGAATACAAACAAGAAACTAGCCAGAGGCGTTTGTTACAAGACCATAACCATGGACTATTTTTCTTTTTTTAAAAAAAAAAAAAAGAAAAAGAAACCAATACCTTAAAAAGTGCCTGCAAGTCCTATGCTCTATTAAAATCTCTTCAGAGCTGGAATGATATAACATTAACCTCACATAACCATATATATGCATTTCTAACAACTGTGCTACATAAACAGCTATTTAAAATATGCTACTTTTGCTCTAACTCAATTTTAAAAATCTTGCAAGCGCTAAGATCCTCTAAAATGTATTGCGCTAGGTTAGGGAAGAGCAGTTGACCAGTACTTTTTTCTCATTAGCTTCATAGGACTCAGCATAGACAAAAGAGAATGTGAGTAATTGCAAACTATTAAAATATTCCACACAGATCTATTTTAAGCACTCATATTTCAATCAATGGTTTAGAAGGAAGCTGCAGTATAAACACACTCCATTCAACCAGATTTGCATATTGGTGTCAGTAGTCTGAATCAAACCAATTAGACCATGTAGTTATCTATAGAAAACATATGGCAGACTGATAAAAACCCACTTCTGTGTTTAAAATCTACAGTATTTCATTTGCATAGCAAAAAGCAGCTGAAGGAGGATGTTGTTCTTCAAGGACTAGACAAACTGATACAAGGAGAACTCCTTGGGCTGGATCCTCAGCTGGTATAAGCCACACTGAATACAGTGGTGAATTGAAATGGAACTACTGACTCTAAAAGCAAACACATGCTCATATAGACACTGAATCAAGCACTGATTTCTCTTTGTTCTCAGTTCCTTATCTGTAAAACGGGGGTATTTCATTTTCTCACCCATTCTTATTTCAATTAGAGCAAAAGCTCTTCAGAAAGGGCATTGTCTATTACTTTGTGTTTAAAAAAAAATTGCAAGAAGGACACCATCTTGTTTGAGCTACTGCCCTAACATGAATAATGTCAATGGTATCTCAACCTCTTTATCACTAAGTTTTCCCTTTCACGATGGCCTAAAAGCTTCTCGTAAGCTCATGTTTATCTCCAGCAATAAATCATGTTTCCATTGCATACCTGCCTCGTTGGGGTGCAAGTAACAAAAGACAAATTAAACTGTAAAGCAGTTGCTGAGGAAAAAAATAAAGGATAGAGAAATGTATTTCAGTGAGAAAGACAACACTGCTTCTAAACATCATCTTTTACTGTTGCTACTTCCCATATTAAAAATAAATAAATAAATCAACCCCTTTGAGCACTCAGTGATTTAGCTATAAAAATATCTGGTCTGCACAACATGACTAATTATCTCATCAGTGTCATGTTCAGATGAGCCTATCTGTTTTTCCTGCAATATCTGGTATGCTAAGCATTTAGGCCCTTCTTAATAATATGTTCATGGCTCCTAGACTGCTCTTTTGCTGAATGAAGCACCTGTGTGATTTGTTGGGTGACATCATTTACAAACAACGACATTGCCTTCTGAAATGAATATCAATTAAAAAAAAAAAGAATGAAACCACTATCATCTATTTGAAATTCAGGCTTAGCACTGTATGAAGTGACAATATATGCTAATTTCTCCTCCCTCCTACACATTCTTCAGCCAGTAAGTCACATTCCTCAGCAAGTAAGTCAGTTCACTGCAGATAAATTATTCCACAACTACTGAATCACGAAATGCCAGGGGACATGACCATTTGTCAGGACAACACAGCCATTTTTTTAAATTTTCATACCTCCCGCTCCCCATATATATATTTATATATTAAAAAAAGAAAGATCCTGGTATCAAAATCATCCACATCTAGACAGTAGTTACAGTTCAAGGAGAAAACAAAATCTTTTTTTTTCTCATTGGTACTCCAATAGCAAATGCTGAAGCAAGGAACTCTGCTAAATGTTGTCCTGTGTGAACCCTGAAAAAGTTTCAGTCCCTCATGAAGATTTTAATAAGTTTCTATGAATTACATTTGATAGTAAAGTTAGTAATAAAGTATTAAAACATTTCAGTTAAATAAAAAAACTACTACCTGAATGCCGAAATTAATTAAAAATCACTCAAATCTCTGCTGATGCCTCCAGAAAAATGTGTCTCCTTCTGCAAATCCAAATAAAACACTTTCCCAGACTAGGCGGTTTCTTTTATCATAGAGTTATTTAGGATGGAAAAGACCCTTCAGATCTTTGAATCCAACTATAAATCTGACACTGCCAAGTCAAGCACTAAACCATGTCCCTAAGCTCTACGTGTATACGTCTTTTAAATCCCTCCAGGGATGGTGACTCAACTGCCCTGGGCAGCCTGTGCCAGCACTTGAAACCCTTTCAGTGAAGAAACGTGTCCTAATATTCAATCTAAACCTCCCCTGGCACAACTTGAAGCCATTTGCTCTCTGTGACAGATCCTGGTGACTCCTTAACCAAAGTAGAGGTAATTTGGTACAGGCTACAGTGAAGGTAAAGGTCTAAGCTGTAACCAGGCCAAGAACTTCTCTAGTTCCAATCTGTTCTCTGAAAACCCACGAAGGAGCAGAGCAAGACAGTGAGCATCGATGCATATGAGCTTGGAACACCAACCCCGCGTTTAACATCAATAGCAAGTGGCTTTTCCAAGACTCGTTATCAAGGATCAAAAAAGTTGTGGGTACAAGAGTCTCACGCATACCTTTCCCATTTAATCCAAGTTTGACTAAAAGCCAACCACTTCATTCTATAAACATGCCAGCCTAACTGAGCCTAGGATTCTATCCCTTCTGAAGAGTTTATAATCTGTATGATCAATATTCATATTTTGGTTTTAGTTTAGTCCTGACACCATTGCACATATACTTCCCTGGATATTTTCAAAGTGAAATTTGACATTAAAGGAAAAAAAAAACCCAAAACCACCAACATTGTCAGTATTCTTTCTACAAGATATGACATTGACAGAAGCATTTCATAGTGCATGGTGCTATTCTCAAATACAAGAGTTGCAGGATTGAGTTTTTGGTTTCAGCTAGGTAGAGAACTGGAAGTACTGGCAACAGAAGAATCCAAATACTATATGGAACGATCCATGTAGTTCATATACAGGTGTTTGCTTAACAACTTCCCAAAAAGCAAGCCTGGATACTTACTCAAAGATATTTTAACCTTTTGGCTCTAAAGAAATTGTGCTATATCCTCTATAGCAAGTGCTATATCCTCTGCCTCTGAGTAAGAAGTACAGCAAATTTTATTCCAGGTGCTTTATCCTGCTTATTGTTCCAATAGATTAAATACTTACACAATTGATTTACTACTGTGTCAGTGAATAATGTCTATCAAACTCTCCTACAGTTTATCAATGAACATTAATGCTATCTCTTCCTCAGTTATGAATTATCCATGCAGACCCTAGGAATATCTTATTGGTCTAGACAAGTGATTCTGCTTGTCCTCCACATAACCCTAACCAACTTTTTGCAGCCAGCTTGGGAAAACAAACAAAGCTTGGCTCTTGTCTTAGAGTCAAGACCAGTTTTAGTTGATCTAAAAGGACCTCTCTGTTCTTCTACCTTCCAATACAGCTCCCAAACAAAAAACTAGTCTCTACTCTGTTTTTTGTTAGAATATACGGAAGAAACAAATGTGAAATAAGGACGATTTACTGTTTTAACAGTCCTACAACTTTTGTTTTGTTTACCCATTAATCCTTTTTTGTTTCGAAAAGCAAGCATATCTGAAAAAAATGATAGAGTTCAGTCATCTTCAGGGAGTCAACTGATCAATATAAATGAGAGAATGAGCTGTCTCAAGGGAAATGATGTCTGATAGGTGTCTCGAGATAACCTGTGGAAGCTGAATCAGCAAGCCCTACTGCTGCTGTCTTAAGTTAGATGTAAAGTGCATCAACAGAGAGCATCAGTGTCTCCTGCCTTTGGAGATAGTTCTACCAGAAAGGAGTTAGCAGCCAACCCCTCTGTATTTGCAGACAAAACCCATTATTTCAAAGGTAAGAGACAGTGAAAGACACCCTCACTTTAGCTCTTGCTCTACCTATAGATTCAGAAAAGTTATGAAAACCACATGTAATGTTACTATTTACAGTTAGCAGAGAAAAGGGTGCTGTGCTGCCCTATTAATGTGATGAAGCGACAGTAGTCAATGCATTAAAATAGACATGCAATTAGGTTCATGTTTCATAGTATGTCCCAGTTTTAACCTTGCATTTCATCCTAAAAATGTATGCCAGAATGTGACAATGAAACATCACCCACCAATGGTTTTAGGACATACTATACAAAATGTCTCATGTTCACAATGCAATAAGATTAGACAGACCTAAGTAGAAGGCAGAAATTTGCTGTCCTCCTGCATGAGGACAAAGAATCAAAACAAACAGAAAACATTGTATTTCTAACAACATAAACAGGCATGTGCACAAATTCCCCAAAACACCTTAGTTCTGGGTGAACGTGACAAAAACAGCGGATATATGTTGAGCGTGGTACAGAGGTGACTGAAAGCCATCAAGTACTGGTGTCTTAATGCGTTTCTTTAAGCATCTGAGCCTTTGGAACTGACAGAAACATATATTCTCCCTCTTGGATATTTTATTTTGGAATTGGCAAGGGATGATGACAACAACAATGAAACAGCTGCAGCTCAAGCTAACGAATATTAATTTTCTAACACAATCACTTGTGAATACACATCCATACTTTTTATTACATTGCTCTACGCACTATTATAAGATGTGCTTTAATAAGGCAAAGAGTAATACAGTATATGAAGACAGGATGGGAAGTCTTTCAAATCCCAAACTACAAGCTACAGGACAGGAACACAGCAAGGAATTCAACGAAAAAACCTCTACGGAACCACTATCATGCAGCTACTTAACCTGTTAATTATCCACTACACATACACAGATACTAATGTCATTTCAAGGGTAGCAGGGCTGTTCTTTACTCATCAACTCTACTGCTCCAACAGCCTGCTTTCCTGACACAAGGTAATGTAGCATAACCAAATATGACAATTCACAACACTGTGTTTTAGCAAAGAACAGCACGAAAAAGCATCTCCATTAGAAAGGTGCTTCTAAGCTCAAGGACTCGGATTTCAAACAGTGAAATGTCACTGGACATTTTGGGAGAATGCATATGTATACAGGCACATGTCAGAAGAACCAGTTCTAGCTCGTGTGCTGGACTTCAAAAATTTGCAGTTAAATTTATCTTTAATATCTACTTACCCCCTCTACCTACCTCAGATTTAAATCAATGTATTTACAGACATAAACTTTAGATAACTAAAGTGAATCTGATTGTGAATGTTGACTTTGACTTAAAGGAAACAAAACAAGCATATATAAAATTATTGCCAACTGATATACATGTCACTTCTACTGAAAATAAAATATATTTTAAAATTAATATTCATGTTATATATAGCTAAGAAAGATGTAGAAACTATTTTTCATTGCTTAGCTTAATCAAACATTTTCCCACAGCCATTTTGAAGTTGGTCAAATCCCTAAATATTTTAGTAATTTAAAACCAATTTCTGTTTATTTTTAACTCAAGTCACTAATTGCCCTGTCCTTCAAGTCTTTAATTAGAGAATCTTAACTGAGTGGTAACAGAAATAAGAAATTACTTAATATAATTACATAAGAAATATAATTAATTTAGCTATAAGTCAACATGGAATTTGTAAGGGTTTTCCTGTTTTCTTGCTTTTATGTAGTCCTCTACATTACTCCATGCTTTCTGGCTACAAAGGTTACAGGGAAAGCTTTGGGTCTAATGCACTAGTATGAATAAAGTTAGAAACATCCAGTGAAAAGACACGTGCCTGAATACACACAGTAGGCAGCGAAGCCTTTCCTGAAGAACTTGCTCTGCTAAGAATGGTACTCTCCACACTGTATTCCCTATTAGAAAGCACCAATGGAGCCAAACTGCTTTAAAATATTCATGGTAACTATTTAATAGCATTAGGGCTTTGCAGAATCAAAATTATTCTAATAAGGTGGCCAACTGCCAAACAATCAAATGTAACTGACATAATGCCATTTGGGTAAACAGTTTCCATTTTCCTTCTTAGATCTCACATTGTTTCTCCTTGCATTTACCCCCTGAAGGCATGGGATGTAACAAAGAGATACTCAGCAGTGATCAAAGAAGCAATGTTGGCCCATATGCTATTTTAGTGAAGAAGTTTATAAAAAAAGGGGGGAAAAAATCAGGTCTCTGCAGGAATAGGTTCTTGGCATACTTCTTTCTCCAATATTCATTTTCTTCCTGGAATTCTTTTTACATTACTATCCATTCCCCCATTGGGTTGCATTGTTTCTCAGAAATGTTTATGAGACTCCCCTCAAAGCAGTACTGAACTTCATTAGCCGGCTGTTTCACCCCTTTTCCAGTTTATTGATGAAAATGTTAATTAACACTGAAGGCATTCCTGGATCATTTGATACCTACTTTCCTGAACTGGTATGCAACATTTTTTGCAGCATGTCAGGAAAATCTGAAAAAAAAAAAATATTTCTGCCCTGGTAACAACATCATCAATAGCTGGAGGTCTACATCTAGTAGGAATGGACAGCCACAGCATATGTTCAGTTTCATCATCACTGCTTTGACCTTATTATGCTGTATTTCATTATTAACTGAAAATGCAGTATCATTTAACATATGGTACATTAGGGCTTGAAGCAGAGAGAGCATTCAGGACTATTTCCCCTTTTTACAGCAGTACATTTGTAATATCCTGAAGGCACAGCAATGAATCACATTCTATTGCAACAGCAGCGTAACATGGACCTGTCATCAATGCACACAATGGACTTGAATACAGACATTTTTGTCTGAAGTTATCTGCAACAGTCATGGAAGGGCTGGAAGTTTGTGTACAATGATGCAGCCTTGCAGGACACCGGATGGACAGTGGGCAGTGTTACAGGGGTAATACACACCTCATCTTTTCTATCTATTTTTCTGTCTGCTGGTGATAATAAGAATTAAGAAAAAAATCCCCTGAAACAAACAACCCTCTGCATGACCTCCCTTCTAAGCTCTAAAAATAACACATGCAATGAATACAAGCATTCGTTCATTAACTTCCTTTTCATCTGGTGCAATCTTCTCCCTTTGATATTATAATTTGGATGAATTTATCATCACTAACATGATTTTTAAGAACAGACGAAATAGTAAAATATATATTCTGTTGGTTATCCTGTTTTAAATACAGTGACGATCTGTACGGTGTCACTGATGCCTTTCCAAAACTTTATCTTTTGACAGAAGATCCTCTAAATGCAGAAAGGTAATTCACTTCCAAGCTCTCAGTCCTCAGTTTCGTGTAGAAATTTCCATAGAGACAATGCACTATATTGTGCTGGTTTTTACGACATGAATCTCTTCCACTAGTAACTATACTGAGAGCACAAACTTATTTCATGTAGGCCATCAGTCAGTCTTTACAGAGGAAAACCGTATGGTTACTGCTTGGCTGGTCTGGCCTGTAAGTACCAATTTAAGGAATTTAAGGTAGTTTTGGCATACCATTGCCAGCTCTCTGGACCAGTCAAACTTCCATTCAAAATAAGCAGAAAATATTTCCTATGAAAATGCACTAATTAAGAATTCAGAAGAGACAGATTTCTCCTGTGTGAGCTAGCCACACAGTAATTTTTGTTTATCTTATCCATTACAAAGAGTAGTCATTCACATGTTTCTATCAGCAACAGCATTACAGGATTTGAATAAACCAACCCTGACCTTAACCAGAGGACACCAGCAACAGAAGGTTGTTTTCTAGACATTAAAAATACTGAGATTAGTATCAATGAAGACATATCCCCAATAATATTTAATAGTCTTATGGGATGCTTAGCCATCTGCCAAAGCATCAGGTGATAAGGTGAAGTAGCTCAACTGATTTAAGAAAAATAACAATTAAAAAATCTAATTTGCAGCAACAGAAGCTCCAACAATGTTTTGGAGCAGTGCACTTCTGTCTTGCTATCAATCTTGTGTTTGTATAATTAGGAAGGCCATTGGCAGGACTGAACAATATACAAGTCCATGCAATCAGATGCAGTGCACCTGGACATCCTTAGGAAGCTGACTTTGACAGGACATGGTGCTCAGGGACTTTCCTGATGACTGGAAAAAGCTACCCATCTTCAACACAAGCAAGAAGGAGGTTCTGAGGAACCTCAGTCTGTGGGAAAATTGTGCTGAGCTACAGAAAGACATTTCTAGTCACAAGAAAAGAAACAAGAAAAGTGAGAAAAAAGCCAAAGTCCAGCTGGTGGCTAGTTGGTAGTGGCACCTCTCAAGGACTGGTACTACTTCACTGGGCCAAATATTTCTCAAGGTTTTTATTAACAACCTGGATCGTGAGCAAGAGAACATGCTCTGCAAGTCTGCAGATGATACCAAAATGAGGGTAGTGGCTGAGGGTTATTATTATTGAGGGTTATTACCTTCTGTCTGGCACTTGTGAGACTACATCTAGAATATTTTGCACAGAGTTAGGCTTCTCACTACAAGGTGATGTTGACACCATGGAGTGAATGCAGCACCAGGCAATCCAGGGTGGCTGAAGCACAGAATAGGGGTTTGTTTATCTGTAAGAGTATGTGAGCATGGGAACACTCATGTCTGTCCCTATATTGCTGACAGTGCATCCTCATTAAAAGAGTACACGTTCATCATTAATCTTGGAGGATCTTGCCTGGCTATGAGCTATTTTGGTATCCACAGCAGCATTCTGTCCATCAAGAGAAATACCACATTATGGAGGAATAGCAGCAATTACAAACTGTTGATAAGTACACACAGCAGTGAGAAATTTTAATCCTTATACTAACTGCATCCAGAATACACCTCTTATTGTAACTAATAATAGAGGCACATCCTCTGAAAAGTAAAAATGACCTATCTTAAACTGTAATAAACTTGGGGAAAATGATAATCAGCCGAACAAGCATGTTCATATGTCAAAGTTTCCAATAAAAGTGGGCATTATCAGGAACAGACAGTATTGTTTTTTGAATAGAATTGTGCTTAACATTGTTTAACAGACATATGATAATGATTATTATAGATTGGGCAAGCTAAGCTAAATCTTACATCTCACTGCTTCCATGACAGTTTACTTTAGAACTGTTATGGTAAGAGCCCTAACAGGAGCAATACCACAGAATCAGCAAGTCTCATCACTGTTGTTATATCCAAATACATCCAGATGCTGGTACTGAAGCACAAAGATGTTGTAAGTGAGCATATTTCAGCCCTTTCACAAAGGCACATATGAGGTGAGATCATTCAGAAGAAACCTACTGCCTGTACCCAGCTGAATTGGTCAATCGTTACCTTGTGGGCTGTGGATGTAGGTAGGGTCAGAACTCTTTCTATGAGAGCATCTATCAGCCACAGAGGGCTTCCTTCTGTTCCCTGCTGAGGTGATCTGGGCACAGAAGAGCTGGATCATGGAGCATAATGGTTAGTTGAGACAACATCCACTACTTCATACCATAATAATAGAACATTTTGCTTTCCACCCTGAGGGTCATAATTCTCAGTTATTGCCGAGTAGAGACTTCTGCTGCAAATGTTTAGAAATATTGCTTGCATATAATAGATTCTGATACATTAGTGAGGCGCCTCTGGGACTCCCAACAATACAGCATGCCCTCTAGCAATTCCCAACAGCTTAGCAGAGCTACAGATGCTACAGTTTTCAGTGTTTTATTCTTATCTCAATACTGTGTGGCCTAAAATTAGTGCTTGGGTACAGGGATACCTGGCAGCTCCAAGTAGAGAGAACTATACTGCAACTGAGGACACTTTTACACTGTGGCATGGTGGTTCCTTCCACAAGCTTGAAGAGGGCTGTCAGAGCTGTACTCTTACCATGATACAGTTCCCTCTCAGATCACTGCTGCCCTTAGCTACACAGTGCAGAAGACCAAGACTGACACTTCTCTTGACTGACAGTTTACCTTCAGACTGCTGGATATTACCATTTAGGTGTTTCTTGAACATAGTGATAAATCCCATTGTTACCTCCTGAATTCAAGGCAACTGAAGAAGAATCCTCCCCTTCCCCATCTAAGGGCCTCATCAGAACTACACGAGACATGGGAGAGAAAGACGAGAGAATACGCCCATAAATTTGATTCCTATTCTATCTCCAAGATATCAGCCAGTGCTGTATCAGCTGCAGGGGAGTACAACAGGCAAAAAAAAGCAGCACAACTTGAAATTCAACTCAAAGACACTGGCACAAAAATGACTGTATTTTATTGCCACTGGAATTTTGCTTCGATTTAATTTTCATTTTACTTTAGGAAGCTGCTCTTGCATATTGGGAAGTGAACATGGTGTGAACATTTGCTTTCTTGCCCTTCCACTATATGAAAGTCTACCCACAAACCTTTGTTTTTGGAAAACATTTTAAAGCAGAAGTGCTATAGCACAGCAAGCCTCTTCCAAAGAGGCACAGTTGTCCTTTGTCAAAATATGCACAGGGTATTTTTCCCAAGGTTAGTGAATGGAACGTAACCCACAATATCTGCTAATGGCTGGAAACCTACTGTGCCTCTGAATTAGATTCCTATGACAGACGAGATATGTCTGCCAGGAAAGAGGCTTTAAAATGGGCCATCTATTATATTTTAATTTACAGAGGTAACATACACAGCTCCTGAGATATATTTTAGGAATTTGCTTCAGGAAAGGAAGAGAAAGAGGTGAGATAGGCACAGAGAGGACGAAAAGCACAGGGAAAAAAAAGTCTCCATGAGTGTTTCACTATCTACATTCACCATCACTCCCTAGAGGGATCAAGCCCTTGCAACAAGACAGGTACTAAAAGGCTATTCAATCCCTTTCTAATATGGGACAACTATGGGGCAGGTGACCTCAAAACAGCCGTCAGATCCTATCAGGGTTAGGAGAACCACAAAGCCTACAGCTCCAGGGACACTGGGGCTGCAGAAGGCATGCCAAGTGGAGCTCAGCAGTGCACCAATGTTGTCCCTCCACACCTTTCTAATATGGGACAACTATGCGGCAGGTGACCTCAAAATCAGCTGCCAGGTCCTATTAGGGTTAGGAGAACCACAAATTCTACAGACCCAGGGACACTCTTATCAGTACAGGCTAGAAGATGATGTGCTGGAAAGCAGCCCTGAGGAAAAGGACTTGGGGGTAGTAGTGGATGAAAAGCTGAACATGAGCCACCAACGAGCAGCTGCAGTCCCAAAGGCCAGTCACATCCTGAGCTGCATCAAAAGAAGTGTGGCCAGCAGACGGAGAGAGGTCATTTTGCTCCTCTGCTCTGGTGAGACCTCACCTGGAGTACTGCGTCCAGCTTTGGAGTCCTCAACATAAGAAGGATGTGGACCTGTTGGAGTGTGTCCAGAGGGCCACAAAAATGATCAAAGGGCTGGAGCACCTCTCCTATGAAGACAGGCTGAGAGAGCTGGGGTTGTTCAGCCTGGAGAAGGCTCCAGTGAGACCTTACAGCAACCTTCCAAAACCTGAAAGGTGCCTATAAGAAAGCAGGGGAGGGACTGTTCACGAGGGCATGTAGCAATTGGATGAGGGGTAATGGCTTTAAACTAGAAAAGGGGAGATCTAGGTTAGATGTAAGGAAAAAGTTTTTCAATATGAGGGTGGTGGATCACTGGAACAGGTTGCCTAGGAAGGTGGTGGATGCCCCATCCTTGGAGACATTCAAAGTCAGGTTTTATGGGGCTCTGAGCAACCTGATCTAGTAAAGATGTCCCTGCTCACTGCAGGGGGGTCGGACTAGATGACCCTTGATGGTCCCTTCCAACCCAATACATTCTATGATTCTATATCCAGTTTAAATCAAGTAAACAGACTTTCTTTAAATTTCTGCCATAAATAAAAAGTCAGGAAACTGTTAATGAACAGGAAAAAAGACAACATCCTAGCCTGTTCCATTCGCCAACCAATCTCTCAGTGAAAAACCTTTTCTTAATGTCCAAATCTGAACTTCCCCTTATGCAGCTTCATTCCATTTCCTCATGTCCTATCACTGGTCACCAGCAGGAGTAGGACAAGGCCCAGCTAGTGGAAATACTTATCAGTAGTATTTTTTAAGAGCTCTTCTGCCTACGTTGTAGCCACATAACTTATTTCACTGTACGCTACAAAAAGAGCTTCTGAGTTTCCTCCCTTCTCATTTTTAATTTCACACATTGGAAAGATAAAGGGTGATGTTACTTGCACATTTTAAGGATGCAAGACTGAGGTAAGAAGTGCTAAGTGTTTATTAGCTTTGAAATAATCAGTAGCTTGAGCTGCTTAAGCTATCATTGCCAGAAAATGTAGCTTTTTATACTGTCTTTCAGACAAATGTCACTAAAGCTAGGCTTATCTGGTGAACAAAGGCTTTGGTGTATGTAAGCAACTCTGGTGCAGAAGCAATGTGCCTAGCTAACAGCCATCTTGTGCAAGTAAGATACTGTAGCAGGCACAAAGCAGTGTTAATATGACCATTTGCATCTGGGCCAGAGATGGCACATGTGTGGCTGGGTCTAAACTCATCTTTGCCTGCAGGTGATACTCTTGAGGACCCTCCACAGAGCCTGAATGTTCTGAAAAATCAGACTTACAGAGAGCCTGCAGGCCCACATAGTGAGGACTGCTCAAAAGGCCACCTTAGCATTGCAAGGAAACCTGCAGAGGACAGGAAAAATACATCTCTATGTAATTGTGTTACCTTAATCACAGGTCTGTCCTTTTTTCCTTCTACAATCTCCTGTTCCATATAACACCCGTCTTGCAGTTTCTGCAAGTGAGATGGCAGAAATTCCTATGAAAAAACCCGGCCTAAAAAACAAACAGTC
The DNA here is from genome assembly GCA_028020825.1 of Podargus strigoides. Taxonomy (NCBI): domain Eukaryota; kingdom Metazoa; phylum Chordata; class Aves; order Caprimulgiformes; family Podargidae; genus Podargus; species Podargus strigoides. The sequence goes on from CM051631.1 coordinate 13,440,610, forward strand.
CCCAACAATACTTGAACTAAAGGAGGAAAAATCTTGCAGTCTTTTTTTTTTTTTTAAAGCACAGATTAGCTACCTGAGAAATGCAATTAATCTTTCCCTAATTGTTTTGTTTTGACATTCATAGCAGCTCTTTCTTAACTGAAGCCCAGCATGTAAATGTCCTCTATGGAACAACAAGTTGTTTGCAGGTGTTTTCTTCTTAGAAAAATTATACCATCTGGGCAGCTAATATAAAAAGGTGAGAACTTTGCACTTTTCCATTTCTCAGAGAACTAGAAGGAGACCATAAACCCATCAATTTCTTGCTAAGAGAATAAGGTACTATTTTTAATTTAACAGGGAATTATTCTGGACTTTGAAAAATCAGCTTCATAAGAAGGTTTAAATTAAAAAAGTAAAAGGGAGCCCTCAAATGGCATTTTGTTGAGAGATTGACATTGAATTTGAAGAGATTAAATTCAGATTACTATAGGTTCGTATGCTAATTATGAAGTTGATATTAACTATAAAAATCCCAAAGCATAATCAGGCTTCTTTATTTCAGTCATGTCCTCTAAGTTGCTTGATTCAGATTTTATAAATTAGCTCACCTTGCTAATTCTACTAAATGAAAAGAGCTTTGCCCACTGCACTGGAAGTAACTAAGGGATCTGTCAATACTAGTGAGTGGGAATATGAGAAATTAGCCTTGAGGAGAGTAAAGAAAAAAGCATGTAAAAACTTAAAAGAAATCTTGATCCTTCAGTTTCTCCTGTGTCAAGCAAGAAGGATACCCTACTGATAGGACACTGAGGCAAAACACAAAACTGCATAAGCAGGGCTCCTCTTGAAGTCTGGACTAGGGAACCTGAGTACTACTTGGGGATTAAATGGTATATGTGACTAAAAGTTGATTTCTTCAGAGAGGCTAATTGTCACACTAAAATAATGTCATAGAGATATTATATGTAGAATAAATGCAATTAAATACATACTGAATAAAAGTAAAACAATTGCATTTCCACACTGAAACTCTGTAAAATGTTAAATGATTGCTCACAGGCTTTAAGGCTTGTTCTATGCTAGTTAATACAAAGACTTTCTTGGAGTCATACTAATTTAAGACAAAAGAAAAACTTCCTGAACTAAAAACACAGGGGTAAAAAAGATTTTGTCCTTCAAAAGATAACTAGGAGCAACATACTGGGTCACTACAGTACTGTAGATGAATATATAGTACTTTTAGCACTCAGGGGAACAACTAAAGCAGGAGACCTTGAGAGCAGAATGTTTCTACCTAATTTAGATTCCAGAGCAGAGGCCTTAAGCTACTTACCAGCCATCAGGTAAGCTTCTATCTCTTCAGAAGAATATAACCCTCTCCCCTACTATGCTCCAAGCAATTACAGGTCACACAATCTCAGTTTCGTCCTATGATTATTATTTCCTTAACCACAAGCTGTTACACTTTTCCTCTTTTTCTTCATCCATCATAGACATTACAAATTTTAACTACCTCTTTGAGAAATTTTTTTGGGGCCCCTGCATAGTCATGTTCAACAGTGAAAGAACATAATCAACAGCAATTTCCCTCTGTGACAGTTTATTTCAGAAGCTGTTACAGAAAGCAATCAGGTATACCTTGTGTAGTTCTGCCACTTCTTGAACTAGAAAAAGGTGGTTTTCATTTTTACTTGATCTTTTTTACTGGACATATACATAAGGTTGTCCATATTTTTATTTTTTTTTTTCATCAAAATGGTTTGAAAACTGAGTCTGAGTATTTTACAAACAGCTGCTTTCCATAAAAGAGGTTTTTCAAAACTCTGAGGGTGCTTTGGAACTGCTGCTACCAGGCATTATTGTGGTTCTAGTTTTCTTGTTTCTTCCACAAACTGGTGCATTTCTCCTTCCAGTCAGGGATACTGTTTTGCCAATTGCTGGGCTTAATGAATAGAGTCAAATACAAGGAGAACGTTTCACTAGCTGCTGTTTAGCTTCAGATGGTGTCATGCCCAGTAGAGCAGCTTGCTCACCTCCTCTTTCTCCAAGCCACAGCTCTCCTTCAGAGCACTTGTGAATGAAACTGCAGGACTTTGAAATGTGCACACAGAATATGCAGCTTGGTGTAAAGGAACAGCCAGCCTGTTTCTGGAAATGCTGCTATAAATTTCAGATTCACCAGTTTGCATATAACAGCATCGAGTCCACAGAGACATAGATCAATATAGAAGAGAGGTGAATTATAATCAGTATTCTTTTAAAATTTTATTTTTTACACTTGTAAGTTGAACTGTTGACAGAATCTTTTTCTCTGATGTCACAGCAGATTATCAAAGGCTACTTGAAATGCTGATGCTGAAAAAAACCTCTGAAAGATACATAGAGGAAATCCCCACTGCCAAAGGTACTATCATGGGTTGAACACGGTAGGCAGCTCAGCCCCACACAGACACTCACTTCCCCACAGCATAATGGGGGAGAGAATCTGAAGGGTAAAAGACAAAACTCGCGGGGTGAGATAAAGACAGTTCAATAGGTAAAGCAAAAACCATGCACACAAGCAAAGCAAAACAAGGAATTAATCCACTGCTTCCCATCAGCAGGCAGGTGTTCAGCCATCCCCAGGAAGGCAGGGCTTCATCAAGCATAGCACTGACTTGAGAAGACAAATGCTATCACTCTAACAGCCTTCCTCCCTTCTTCCTGCAGCTTTATATGCTGAGCATGACATCATCTGGTCTGAAATATCCCTTTGGTCAGTTAGCTTCAGCTGTCCCAACTGTGTCCCCTCCTAACTTCTCGTGCACCCCCAGCCCACTCACTGGTGGGACAGTGTGTGGAGCAGAAAGTCTTTGACCCTGTGTAAGCACTGCTCAGCAGTAATGAAAACATTCATAGTATTATCAACACTTTTCATCACAAATCCAAAACACAGCCCCATACTAGCTACTACAAAAAAAAATTAACTGTATCCCAGTTAAAACCAGCACAGGAAATGTTATGATGACATATACTATTAAATAACATATGTGGACTGACTATGGGGATTACACATTACTTGAAAAGGGCTGACAGGAGTCCAGGCTAGCAAGATGTAAAATTCATTCAGGCTTAATGAAAAACACTTTTAATTCCAGTGCAAGATTAAAATTAAGATAAGCCCTCATCAAGGCAACAGTCAGTCTAGAAGAGTGCTATACCTGCAGGCACGTAAAGGTAATGCTTATACTTAGAAAGGGAACGCTTATTGAACTTTACAACCTTCACGCACTACTACTGCAGTACATCTGGAGATAGAGGCAAAACTTCAGCAATTGCAAGTATTTGCAAAGTTATTCAGTGCTAACCATATCAAACAGAACATCCCTCTGGTGCCCGAGAGGAGAAAAAGAATGGGGCTGTCTGAACCTACAGCAATTGCAAGCCTAATACTTACCCAATATTGCCTGTGGACCAGTATAATAGAGGATAGGTTTGTCTCATTAGACTGTAGTAAGCATTTCCAGCCTAAACTTCTACAGAAGCAGATGTTAAAGGTAGTGAGAAGTAAGGTTGCCCATTACCAGACAGAAATATTCTATATCATCCTTAATTTCTACCTTCTCCTCCTCTCTGGATCCTGCCTCCTTCTCAACTGTGTAGGTCCAAGAGTAAAATGACATTTTTTAAAAGCAGAACAGAAAGCTTTTTTCTAGTCAGTTGTATTGTACTGTACTTGAATCCAGGCATTTGAGGCAATGCACAACTGAGAAAGTAGTGAGGAAAAGGGACTGGAGCCAATGGGCACTGGAGCTATATTGACATAGTTGCCAGCAAGAATATTGATGAAATTATGGCCTCACTCTGGCCCTTAGCAGTTAATATTTGAGTGGAGCAAAGGAGATACAGCTGTAAGCACCACTCACGTGCTAGGGAAGCAAACTAATTGGGCAATCCAGTCATTAAACTCCCTAATCATGTTCAACTGAAGTGTTCCCACAATGAGTTTGGAAAATACTACAGTGAAACATGTGCCTGAATACAAGTTTCTAGAAACACAGTTCTACATTCAGTATTGCATTGCTAGGTGAGTACAATCTACTCCAATTATTTCTGAGAAGATTTTGTATTTTGAATAAACATCTTCTGAGGGACTTCAAGTAGCTAGAATTTCTGCATAGTTCCATAGCAATTTGCACAGTACCCTTTTTCTTGGCAGTAAGATTTTGTTTTTTGCAAATACTATTTACAGACACAATATCTACCAACCCAGTAAGAATCCAATGAACAGCATTCCATATGCTGGGAGGAATCTACATTGAGGAGAAGTTCACATATTCCCATTAAGGCAAAATTAGCTATAACCAGAGGTTAATAAAATAATACAATCACTTCCTTTTACAGATTCTCCTGAGAGTTAACAAGACCCTATTTCATACCAAATAGAGAAAGAAATATATATGTTACGCTCTTTGCCTTCCACTGAACATTTGGGTTTAAGAAGACTGAACATTACTTACACTGAGGAGATATTATTAGGCACTGTTAACGAGAGCTTGAAACATTAGTAATAAAGTTTATGCCCTTTCTAGCTTCCTGCTCTCTTTCTAAAGTAGAATGATGGGAAGAAAATGTCAGATGGAGAACTATTTCATTTGAGTTAGCCCATACTGAACATTTAGGAGTAATGTGAGTAACTCTAGCATGGAACTTCATTATTTATGTGACAGATATAGTCAGAGGCTCAACCAAGATCATATCGTGCTGTGCCCTATACCATCATAAGTGAGATAAAAGTGTCTCTATCCAGAGAGTTTACAGTCTAAATTTGGGCTATGATCTTGCAAATGCCTTTGGTTATTTAAAAAAAAAGTCCAGTTGGTTGCATTGGAACTTTTTGGGTGCATCTCTGTTACACTGAAGAGCCTGGTACTACCCCAGGTGAGTTAGTACTCTGAAAGAAGTGGGTGAGCCTTCCTCTCCTCTGGAAAGGGCACATCAAATTCAATAGAAGGCTCATCAAATTAAGTAAGGATTAGAGGTTTGAAAGTCTCATCTTTTTCTTGGGAGGAACAAAGCAGAAAAAACATACAGCATTTCTCAGTAATAGTCAAAGTTCCCAGAATGTTATTTTCTGATCGTCTCATTATGTATCAGATAGAAATGGTAGTTCAGGAAAAATCATCAATGACATCCTATGGCTAAAACAAGACTCAGTATATCTAATGACTTTTGTACTCCATTATTCCATTTCGGAATGGTTGCCCTACAGGACACAAGATATCAGAGGAAACGTACACAATACGTAGCCAGGACTCTCAGCAGACGCAAATAGGAGTCATTATCATTTTTGGTGCCCAAAGATTATTTTTGCAGCAAACAAATCAATCTTCAGGCTACTTACAGAAGAGTCCCTTACCTCTTAAGATTCTACCATGCTAGTATTTGTAAGCTGCTATATTGTTTTTCTGCCAAGGATTTTTTTTTCTCCTCCTGTCACAACTTTTAAAAACCTGTACATCATTTACACAGATAAAGCAAAATGCCCTTCTTCAACATGCTTCTTGGTTTTTACTCTAAAATTAAAAGAGTTGAATAATAAATTACAATACCTACACCACAAAACAAAATCCAGAAAGTATTACTTTCCCAGTAGGACTACTTAATTTATGAATGTCTAACATTTATCCTATACTCAGGGCTAAACTGCAGCAGTTGTTCTACCACACAATGACCCCTCCCCAGCTGAGAAAGGGAAGCAGGGGAAAAGGGGAGAAGCCCCATGGGCTGAAACAGAAACAGATCTAATGAAATAACAAAACTGATACAATCACCAACATAAAGTACACAAAAGCTTATACTCAGCCTCATCCTTAGGATCAGCAGCAGGAGCAAAAGGCCAAGAGAGAAGAGTCCCTGGAAGAAGAAATCTGCCCTCACTGAACTCCCTCCTTTTATAATGAGCATCAGTTAAGTGCTATGGGATACACCTGTGAGTCAGCTTGGGGCAGCTGCCTTGAGTGAATCTCCCAGCTGACCCAGGCTACTCACAGCCTGCCTGCATGGCTAGCCCATGGGGCTCTGCCTGGGGAACCAGGTCAATGAATCTTTTATCTTCTGCTGATAAAAAAGTGCTATGGCTCATCACATCTAGTGTAAAACTCAATGATTTTAAGAGGTATTAGAGTCAGCTTTATTTTTACATACAGACTTCTACATGTTAAAAAAAAACCACAGTTTTTCAATTAAACTGGACTGGAACTTTAAAAAGGTGGATGCTGCACCTCTTGCAAGAAATTGTTTTCCTTCAGTACTTACAGAAGCCTGACATGCAGTCAAGGAACTACTCAGACTGATTAAAAGCAAGCTGCTATTAATGAACAACTCACAGATGTCTCCTGCAAATCAGACATGACTTTGATTTGTATGCCAAAATAGAAATATTCTGGCAGGACACCTATGAATCATTTCTATTGTCATCTGTTTGAAACTTTAGATAGAGTTATTATGTTTAATATTCTTGTAGAAAAATGGAGACTGAACACAGTTATTATCCAGTGACTGTACATACTGTAAACACTTAGCTTTTCTCTCACTTTGGGCACAAAGCAAATCCCAAAAAGGTAATCTTTGCGTGGTCGATTTTTTCTTTTCAATGCTGGTAAAGACTGAAAAGTACTTCCATTTTTGGTATGTTATTAAAGACAGCATTCTACTGCAACAAAACTGAGATTCCAATAAAGACTGGTGTACACCGGGGATCTGACACCGCTGAATGACTGGGGGACTTCTCAGTGAAACTGTATTTAACCCATCTCATTGTATTAACCTGTACTGTATATTATAGTATAGGTACATCTTAAATTCACCTTGATTATCTTTTTTTTTAAATGGTCATTCCTATATTTCAACCTTCACAATCCATTTTTAGTAATGCCCTCATCAGAAAACTGTTGGAATTTTCAAACTCAAACACTTAAGAGTATAAAAGTTTTTTCTTATCTCCCAAATTCATCTGAATAGCTGCCATTATTTGTAGCAGATACCCTTCTATTTTTAATTATAGCTAGTGCTCTGAAGAAGCATCAGAATTACAGTAAGGAATAAGGATTGTGGCAAGAGATGAACACACACTAACAGCTCAGCTAATTTAAATAAGGACTATTTTATTACTAATGGAGCTGCAGCCAATAAGGCAAGGGTCTGACATGTTTCTCGCACTGGGAGTGCACCAACAGACTGACTGCTCTAAAGTACCTGTAGCCTCCCTTCTCTGTAATCCTCTGCAACCTTGTCCATCCCAGCCCCAGAAGCTCAGCAGCTGATGCTCAAAGTCTGCTCCAGTATGGCAGATCATATTAGCAGAGTGAAATTGTGAGAAAGAACCGTAAGAGACCTCACCTGGGACCCTCATGCCATCACCCTCCATCCAGCATCTCAGGATCTGCCCTTGTCCCTGGCCCTTGCCTCAGCTGTGCTGGATATACGATGTAGGTGTAGGCAGCTACCTGTCTTTCTCTTTGGCTTCTTGACCTGAATTTAGATGTGCCTCATCATTAGCCTTCTCTGGTGTTTTCTGGACTGTCAGCTGCACCCCTTTTTGCTGAGGGTACTGTCACTGTCCTGCCTGCCTTGCTGCTGCCCTTGACTCCTGGCTCACCTTCCTTTGCAGAACTGCTCTTTTGCAACTCCCTGGCACCTTGTTCATGAAAAAAATGCAAATTATTCCCCCCTTCCCTTGCCAACAAGAATTGTCATTTGATTAGAAAGAGTTAATTAAAACCTGAAGGAAAATCTACTCTTCGTTTTTTTGTTCAGAACACCCTTCAACATTGTACTGACAACTCCAGAATGGAGGGCAATTGTCAGAAAAACATTTTTGGACTGAACTTGGAAGTGCACAAAACTTCATTTCACACACAGTGGTCTATGATCACAGAATAAATACATTCATTGTGACTGCAGACTATTCTGGACTTCGGCTCAGAGGCTTGAGGTTGCCAGTTTACACAGTCTCCAGAAGGAGGGACCTCTAACAACTGCCGTGCCATACGATCGCTGACAGCAGGCAGCAGCTCTACCCATTCCACAGTGGATGCTCCACCTGTTCTCAGACTTTTCTGAACAGAGATGTACAAACAAGACAGAAGCAGAAGATTACCAGAATTTGCAAATTAAATAAAATCTTTATAACTTTCAAGGAAAATACATTTTTTGGTAAAATTACCTATAAATGTACTTGTAATATTTTGACCCCCATTAAAATCAGCCACAGAATCCTGTCAGCTTGAATAGGAGGAGAACTTCAGCCACAGCAAAATCTATTATAGTTCCTTCAGAACAGATGCTTTAGTAGAAGTAATTTAAGAACTATATCATGAGGTCTACTGTCATTACATATATCATCTTACTGACATTATTACTGTGAGCAGAACTCCTCAAACAAAGTGAGAGCATTTAAAAAATGTGATTCTTTGTTAAGGAGCAGTAATGTTTTAAAGCAAAGTTGAGTGCTATGAAAATTATTTAAAACCCAGCATATTTTGCAGAACATTTTCCTTCATAATTCAGCATTCAAATCCCTTTTTCAGTATTGATGAATGAAACTGGTCAAAAATTTTCTAAATTTATCATAGCCACTGGCGCCTGAGGCAGCTCAGCATCATGATACTTGCATTTCCTGAGCACAGCACGGAACCTCTCATGAAGACACAGATATAATTTGCCTTGTGTACTGAACAGCTCTACTATATATGCTGCTTTTAAAATAGGATGATGCCCATACCGTTTTTAGGGAGCTCTGAGTATTCCTGACTTGTGCTGGCACAGTGCATCCGTCCATCCGTTCTCATTGTCCCTGGGCTCTTGCACCTTAGCAAGGGTTCTGGCTCAAAGCTCAGTTCAGCCACTTATCAGTTGCACAGTATGCTTTCTAAAATGCAATAATCTTGCGCACCAGAACTAACGGTTTGTCAGATTATGTGAAAATCATTTTGATTCATACAGATAAGAGTGAGTAGATTAATGAAAATGTTGAGTTGAATGCTCCTCAGTACAGGTAGAGGATAGTAAATTAGCTGGATTACCCCAATCAGAGTTACTGTAATTAGGAACATATCCAAGTTTCAAAATGGTGAATAGAACAGTCTTTTCACTCAAATGTTGACCTGGGATTACAAGAATGAAAATTACTGAACTGCACACAATACTGATGAAAGCTGAACTTCATTAAGCTGCTGCAGGCAATATGAAGTTGATTTGACTTACTATGTAGGTAAAACACTAAAAGCAATGAAGATAATCACAACATTGTTGAGAAGACTACATTGGGTAGTTTTTGGTTTTCTTTGAAGTATTCCGTCGTCCAAAAATGTTGGACAAAGTCGTCCTACTCCATTGAACAAAACTGTTGAAGACTTACCAAGTGCACAGTCTATTTAGGCAGTAGTGTTTCAAAAGCAAATTACTCAACATCAGTCACGCAAAATCTACCTAGCATAGAAGCCATTTAAAAATTATAACTATGACTAATTTAATAACGGTATCACATTTTTCAGCAGACAAGCTACTCAGATGAAAATATCCAAAACTTGGAATAAAAGGTAAGTTATAAAATATGTTTGGAAGTGACCCATATGCCTTTTGAGCATAAGACAATTAGATAAATGACAGGAAAACGTTTGCCTTGTATATCACTGTAAACATTCTATTGCTACAATAAACATGAAAATATTTAGAACATTATGTGAGACAAAGTCTTGTAAGACCTGGTGTGAGTTTCAAAAAACTTAATTGAAAAGTCATACATGAGAATGTTTTTCAAGCTAAAGCAGTCTCCCGAGACCTTATTAAGGCTGAAAAACCCAGATATTTGCATGAAGTCAGTAATCACATCCTGTTATATTTTATAACAATCACACCAACAAGAGTTGTTGCTGAAATTTTATACCACAGCAAAAACAAGAGATATGGGTCTTTAAGGGTCCGAGGGGTAAATGGAAATATAATTAGTTTTGAAGACTGTCACAGCTTTTGGTTCTTTTGCTTGATGGAAAGTTTTCTACAGCAAAAGTATTTCTCTTGAACTATGCACCAACATCTATGTTCCTAAATAATAAAAGAAATTAGGTTTTTATCTACAATTGTAAAGATAAAATTCTTTCAGTTCACTGGGAAATTTATTATCTTTCCAACTGGAACCTTTCTTTGTTTTATCATCTGCATATTCACCACAAAAGAAATAATATAATAAAACTTGAATATGTAATAAAACGAGTATTCGAATTGCTGACAATATACAGCTTCACCAGGGAAAGTGTGGCTGATAGCATGCCTTTGATGAACACATTTCATTTATGCAGCAATTTAAGATAATTTTTTTTCCTTGATATTCATCTGTGATTTGGTAATCAAAAGTCTAAGGGTGTTCAGGTTCTCATCAAAACAAACTAGAGAAGCACATTATGTTTTCTTTCCAGAATAGGAGTTGATGGCACCCAGTGCATCCAAAAGAATATTCATGATACAATTCACCTTCTCCTGAGCCAGGTCTGCTTCTTTCTTCTAAAACATTCAGAGTTCTGGCTGGCTTGAGAAATGGCAGTCAACATGCTTGAACTTCAAAGAATTTTCTCTTTCAGTCTATATCAGGCTCTGGGACCTTTTGGCTGCACTGTGTCTAGTCCAAGACTTACTGTATCTAAGGTCAAGAACAGTCTCTCTTAAAAAGAATTCGGTTCTGAAATCCTTCTGTCCCTCAACATTTCTTTTTCCTCACAGAAAAGTATTTATGCACTGAATCAAACAAAAATCCCTTCTGAAAGCAATCATACCACTTGTACCAGCTAGCTTTGCATGTCCCAGCACAAGTAGCTTTTATGCTTCATAAGTGTAATTGCATCTTTAGTTGCTTAAATATTTACGGAAATCTGTCCTTATGACTGTGCTAATCTTTTCCCTCTTTATTCTCCAAAATCATCCTTTCTCAGCTTTTCTATCTCTTGCACCAAAAAGTTTCTCGGGACAAAAAGATAATTTACCATAATGCCTCCCCAAGGACTTTCTTGGGTACCAATAGCAGGAATAATAGAGAAACAAGTCACTTTCTTCCAGCTCACAGGTAACTTTATTAAAATTATCAGCTAGACCCTAGAACTATGCATCTCTCTCTTGTTGTACAACTCCACCTGCACACTTGAAGCATCATCCGTCCTAATTTGCTCCTCAGGGTGAAAGAAACCATATGCACATTTTGCAAGCTAAAATAGCAGTTTTGCTTTTTTTCCCCATAAAGCCTCATGCTGAGGTTGGTGGTGTTCAGTGCTTCATACTGCCCCCTTATCTGAGCATCTTTATGGGCATGTACAAAAGGAGAAATAGAAAAGATGTCCATTTTTCATACAACTCTGATAATAAAGATTACGTGTAAGGAACACTTTCCAAAATACTTGTTTTAGTGGCAAGCATTTCTGAACTATAAAAGTGATTTGACGGTTGGATCCAACAGGCAGAAGAGATCAATTGTATTGCTATGATTGAAAGAGATTATTACAAAATTCATTATGTTGCATGCCTCAAACGTTATACTTGTAATATTCAAATATGTCTATTTTCTGAGAAGCCCAGTACTTCCAGAAATTGACTTAAACATTTGAGGTTCTCAGTATCTTATCATCATCCAGATACAACCCTCTTATTTACAGATATACTTTAAAGGGAAAGAGCCAACAGTTACAAGTTATAGAAAAGAAAATTTTGTTTCAAAATGAGAAAAAATCTTCACCATGGCAGTTGTAAAGAAATGGAACAAAAGTCAAGAGGGGCTCAGGAATCTCCATCCTTGGAGGTATTCAAAACTGCAGTCTACTCTGACTTCGAAATTTGATTTACTTTGAACAGAGAGGAGACTAGATATCTCCAGAGATCCCTCCTGCATTAAATTATTCTGTGATTCTCTGTTATGAAGTTACCATGTATACAAATCATGAATGTATTTCTCAGTAAGCACCGACACAAGGACTGAATTGGACTGAAAAACTATCTTTTGAAGACTATGTAGGTATCTGCTGTTGAATAACCACTCACAACATGGGAATTCAGCACATCACTACTCCATAAATTAATGAGCTGGAATTGATACAGTATCAGAAAAGGAGCATCTGTTCATCTTACGATACCAAGTAGTGTAAACTATCACTTATGAAACCCATAAGAACTATTTCACCTTTTCCTGTCCTGAGTACAGAATAAACCCCCGGGGTTTATATTGCTGCAGGCAGATTCCTTCTATTCAGAGTAGATCACTCTCCTAGCCCTTGTGGAAAAGTCCCCCGGCTTGAAAGGATTACAGCCCCCATGTTCTGTGTGGGTTCTGGTGTGGGCTGCACCACTTAGCATTTTTCCCTGGGGCAGCTATAACTTCAGGTGGTGCAACCTTTTTGGGTTGTTTTTTTTCTTGAATTATGATTAGAAAAATCCAAAATGGGTGGTGTAAGATTACTATGTTCTCGCCATGCACCACACTGGTTTGCAAAGCCAATGAACTGCTTCAGCATGTTCTGGATTTTTCAGTAATTTCAGGTGCTTTGTTCCAGATCACTATCATATTGTGCTCTTCTCAGGAATTTCTACCTTGAAACTTGGTAACTGGCTGATGAGTCACAAATATTTTTTTTTATACTCAACAGGTTCCTTGTACATTCACATATAGAACATAGAGTTCCCAAGCCCACAAAAGTCCCCTAATTTTCCTTTTCCATACTGCAGTCTTTTAGCTCGCTTTCTCTGAGTTAAAGATTTTAATTGTCTTGGCATCATTGTTCGAACAATACAAAACTTAAGAAATAAAACTTAAGTTTTCTTATTTATTTTGCTGTCACCCATTGATTTCAGACAAAAAGGAGAAATTCTGCTTTGCAGTCCTCTGCTGCAGTTCAAGAGTGATTCACCTGACAGCACTTTTCACTGTGCCATTTTTACTGTCAGTATTTTTCTGTGTTTGTTTTACTCTTGGCATTATGTGTTGCTCAAAACTTATTCAGAACTGAAGAGCAAGGAGGCCTCTTCTATCAGTCTATTCTCATGTAATGTAACGGCCAGCTCCAAAAGGCTTATGCAAAAACCTTAAAAATAGTCTTTTTGTATGTGTGTTCTCAGAACTGCAACATATTTCAGAAGGAAGCACTGATGTTCATCTTTGCATGTGGTTACTGTTGGGTCAATTGTCCTACCTCTAATCAGTAGAGCCAGATATTCAGTGTGAAGAGAGACAAACAACACATTTTGGGGCTGTAAAAATGTTGTTCTCCTCTACCATTTGTTATCAATTTACCTGAAGCAGTAGTAACAAATAGTTGAGAGAAGACTGAGCTGCCAGAACTGTTTTGCGAGCAAATGCTCAACTGTGCCTAATGTTTTTCTAAACAAAACCAAAACCCACATGGGAGTGGGAACTCCTGGCAGAATGTGCTGCATTGAGTCTATTGAAATGGCACATCAGTTTTTTGTACTTGTTAAATAAGCTGTTTGCGCTGCTTTTCATTAGCAAAATGAGTCTTATCTCAAAGATTCACCTTCAGAAAAGAGTATTTTTAGTTTTTATTCTCAGTCAGTGGCTGTCACTTCCTTGCTTTTATTGTATTGAGAACACATTCAGTTTATTTTTCTATTCATTTGCCTCACTCCTTGCAGAACACTGACAAGCTGTGTGGGAAGCAGCAGCAAGAGAAGGAAAAAAACCCAACCCAACAATAAAAAGCCCACAAAACCACCACAAGGTACACAGCATTTTGGCCTAGACAGACATAAAATCTTGAGGGCAATGGAAGAGGTCTGCCTGAGTGAAATTTCCTTAGTGAGATCTGAGTCAAACAAACAAAGCAGTTAAGTACAGTGTGATCCCTTGATTTAATTCAAGCAGAATCCCTTCAATTGCTTCACTGAAACGGAAATAGTTCTGCTTACAAAGACGACCTCTAGTTCACCTTTTAAGGAATCATCTCCAGGGTACTGTGGTTCTGCTGTGGTCAGGTCAGGACTTATCTTTGCCCAAAACCCATACGTAATGGGCAGGACAGAATTTGGTTTCTATTACCTTACTAGAGCCTTAGGGAGTGAAAAAGGTTCTTTCCAAGTGTATTACTACTAGCTTCAAAGGAACAATAAAAGAAAGGATAAATATGACTTATCGTCATCAGCTATGATGGGGATAGTGCCATTCTCCTCTGCAGCACTTGATTCACAACCTACAACATGCTTTCCATCTCCTGAAGAAGCAGGAGATGTCTCTCATGACAAAGCAGAGTTTCATTTCTCTCTGTTCCCCATGTCCTGAGATGAAAGGGATCAGTCAGGGTAATGGACCAGAACCAGAAAGTAAGTAGTTCTAAACACAGAAAACAGAGAGACAGGCTAATAAATAAAGTAATTCTATATCCTAAGCATCTCTCAGAGGAATATAAAAACCCCTCTTATTTTGGTTTTCCTTGCCCTACTACCCAAAGATACAAAATTTTAAAACTGTCTCCACAACAGAAATAAATATTGGCATCAATGTAAGTACAGTAGCAAATCTTTTATTAGGAAACAGAAATAAGGAGACCCAAGACTTCCTGCAAGCTTCTTGTTAGTTACCAGCACTTTAACTGTTGCAATTTTGAATTCCCACCAGCACAGTGATGAATATGCGAATATTGCATTTATATTTGTATACTACTGTCTGTAAGACAGATGTGCAGCATCTGATCCCTCATTGCTTATGTACCTGGTACTCTCACTTCCATCTGTGCCTCTACTGTTCCTCCGATACTGTAAGGTGTAGTGTGACTATGACAAGCTCCTTGTTGGTCATATAAACACCATTCAGATTGCAAAATCAAGGAACTATAATCCACAATCTGTTGCTGAAGGACGCGGTATAGAAGAGAATCTGGTTTAGTATATAGCTGAACTCTCCACTCTCATCTAGTAGCATTGTTTTATACTCAACTTATGCACCTCTAAATAACACATTACGAGGGCCATCGAAAAAGCAGCCCCAAAACCACCACAAAACAAAAGCAAGTATAATTTCATGAAAACTCTTAAAACCCACTCTCAGAAAAAAGGTCCATTATGGCGAAAGGGAGGTAATATTTAAAAACTCAATAAGAGAACAAGCAAACACATTAAAACACCTTTTCCAAAGTAATTCTTAAAAAAGACCCACCAAACTAAAAAAACCCAGCATTTACCAACAGCTGCCACACTGTGGCATCCTATGATAACACAGTATTTGACTGTATATTCAAAAGAAATTAACATGCAGAAGAAAAGAAACACTCCTGATAATCTACTGCAAGATATATGGAAAATGCTGACCTACTAACAGCAATAAATCTAAAATGGTAGATTTTTCTTCTCTCTGAAGGCTGGGTAATCTATAACATTCAGAGTTATCTATGAAGCATTTCAAATTTCTCAAAAAAGTCTGGGATATTGACAATGGAAAAGATTGTTAGTTAGAAGAAAATGGAAACTATGACTGTCCATGTAAACTCATTTGGCTGCACTGAGTTATTCCAATTTTTTAGTCGTATAACAATATTTATCCTATTGTCTACAGTTTTACTTTAAAATAATGAGCAATACTTTGTTTTACCTTTGCAAGAGGAGAACTCATTTTATAATCAAAGCAGAAATAGCACTGTATCTTTTGCACACATAAGCCACTAACATTGGGATAGATATGGTGGATGTTGAATGGTGCTACAATAAATTGAAAATATTCTGAAATTATACAGCACAGCCACATTAATACCTAAGTATTTCATCATGATTAATGATATTATAATGCATACTCAAGGAATGAAAAATAATTTGTCTCACATAATGGGTTACCACCTTGCCAGTTCAGGAGACTCAATTTTGCTGGGACCTTCCAATAAATGCAATTCAGTCACAGGTTCATTAGCCACATTTTCTGTATGACCTAGAAAAATATAATGGAAATCCAATTTTGACGTCCATCACAAGTCTGTTACAAAACCTTTTTCAGTTTCTGGGCTGATAGCAATAATCGAATGAGTATATATTGGAACAGATGACTGATCAGTAAGAACCACCCAGTTCAGTCCTATGGCCTTTCATTCAGGTGCATCAGGCTGATCAGTTGTTCTTGGTTTCATTTTGTAGTACACGCCTCCTCAGAAGAGACATGTAGGTATGTATGCTTCCATTTTTAATGGAATGTTCTTACTTTATTGGAAGCCATCTGCCTGCCATCTGAGTGCTGTTTTCTGGGACACTTTCAAAGGAGTTTGACTGTGTAGAATCTCCTTGCGCTTCAACACAGCAGGTCTAGAAAAGCCACAACCTAACTCTTTTGTCACAGGTACAGGTTTGCAGGCTGGATAATTTGTTTGAGTGGGGGGTACTGTTATCTCAAGTGCTGTAGATGGTTATTGCAGACCTGTGAATTTCTTATCTCAGCTGGAAGAAAATGACTTTCTGTAAAATTGCTCATCTCAGCTATCATACCTAATATGGATTAAGACAGGGAAAGCTGCCTAAGGTGTAGGAGGAACACAGCTAGATCTGCTACCAAGAGCTTTGAAATGTGACATGACACATTGTACATAAGCTGGGAAGTAACAGTATGGCAAGTTGGTTAGCCTGAAAAATACAAGCCTCTTTCCCTGAGGTCTGCTTGACATCACATCATGAATAACTATTAAATTGCTTTTAGGTTTATTCAGTGCATTCAGCAGGTATACAACAGAAAGGATAAAACATTATTTGCCAAGTTAGACACCATCTCTCAATACTGAATGACTCACTGAAACTTACTATCTGATGAGGTACAAGGTCATAGAGACCTACCCTAGCAAGCTTTGAACCTAAGCTTGGGTTCAAAATGGTACAGCTGTAGTGATGAGATGCTCTGCCCAGACTAATAAAACATATAAACTTTGTATTACTTCACTACCTTGCATGCAGTTGTACTGATTTATCACTTAGTCTCCAGTGCATGAGAATTTCCTCAGAGGTTCCGATTTCAACAAATTACTTCGATAACCACCAAAATCCTGCAGGCACCCCACCTCCAGCCCCCAAAACAATGAAGTTTAAGTGTAAGAGAGAGCTTTTTCAATGCCAAAGAAAAAGGACCAAAAAACCCACTAAGCACTGGGAAAAGTTAACGCAAGCATATGCCTACAGAATATTCTGCAATGCTCATTTCAGTTTCAGCCTGTCAAGGGGGGTAAGCACAACCACAAAGACGGATTAGCATGGGAGCTGATCTCATACTAATCACCAGAGCAAGTACTTCAGTATCTGGGGATACTTTGATTAGTAGAACTAATGCAAGCCATAACTCTCTAAATTCTCCATATAGACAATAATATATCCTGAGGCAGCATATATTATATTGGCAACTTTTGTCCACATGCAGAGAAGATTGCCCCTGGCAATTTTTTTTCCCCATTTGATCGTTACATTCAATATATCCTAGTCAATGAAGGCTGGATTTTTCAAAGGTGCTCAGGATCTATAAAACCTAGGGAAGATTTTGAGATGTACCTACCGATATTCCCAAAGTCAGATGTCTTCCCAGACTCAGGTAGTTCATCTGGGAGGTCTTTCTTTCTGTTTCATCCTCTTATCTTCACTTATTCCTTTACTTTCTTTCCTTAAGTGAATACAGCAAACTTTTGAAACATAACAGTTGTATATCCTTTAAATTCATTCCAAAGTACTTAAATTCAAAGGGGAAAAAAAAAATACATTCACTCCAAATCTTTAGCTTCGAGAAAACAACACATTTTCTCAAAGGTCTAAAAAAAAAAAAAACCAACCACAAACCCATAATTGAGAGAACTGTCTTTGAGTCATCAGTTCATACGGCCATGCTTCTTTTGATGCAGCCCAGGATACAGTAAACTCATTCACTGAGTCAGTAATTATTGTTTTTCAGGATCTGATCACTGTTAGGAAATAAAGTGTTCCAATTTGATAACATTTTCTTATCACAGTTAAAGTGGCACTCACAACAGAAATAGTGTCTTGTTTATAGAGATCTCTGCTCAAGCATAGCACTTTTATTAGGGAGAAATGAAAAAAAAGATGAGTCAATGACCCCTGAACTGCCTTTCTAAAGCATTCCTGAACAGGCATGATTTTACCTGAATGAATCAGAATTTTGTAGCTTTTCCTCTGTAAATTCCAGGCAATACAAAATAATCAAGAACAGTAGCAGAGCATAGGAATTGCCCTAAACAATCTCTGCCTACCTGCAAGCTAGAAAACCCTGGATTTTTAATTTGATCTAGCAGTCTCTTCTCACTTGCTTGAGTGAGATTATGGCTTCATTTGAACTAACTCTAGTTCTTGTTTTCCAGCCCAGTCTGTATATTGCAATAGCCTTGCTTGTACAATAGTGAAAGATGGAATATGATCAAAGAACCCAATTTAATCAATTACTCAATTTAATAAATTAAGTAGAATAGACTAAACTATATCTGAATCTGAGCTACAGTTACAAGAAAGGGATATAAGGCAACACCTAGGGCTACCGTCCTGTAACGCATGGGTACTAGCAGTCACTAGTAAGAGCAACACCAGCAGGCTCAGAGTGGCACAGGATGATGAAGAGAAAGAAGCTTTAGATCTCAACACAAGGAAGACTGTACTTATATTGAGGGTAGAAAGACTCTGGATGTCTTTTCAAGATCATATCTCCCTGCAAAGGTGGAAACCCTTGGGGGTGGAGAACACACTATGTATTCCCACACTTCCTAGACCTCCAAGGAAAATAAAAATAAATAACTTAAATAATTAAAAAATAAAATCCTGAAGTGATGTCCATCTTCATTCACCACTTCCAGCGACACAGGTGTTACTGGCTGGGCATCAATATGAACTACCACTCATTTCATTTTGTTCTTAGTCCCTCTGTTGCTATGCCAATGTCAGTCAGCATCTCAAGATAAATAAAAGCCACAGTGGCAGACCTTCTGAATTAGCATTTTCTGTCCATTCTGTGGAACTGGAAAGAGAATTTCTGGCCAGAGTTAATCAGGAACAAAAGAACTGGGCTTAGCTATTAAGGGTACATTCTGACAAGGCAAACAACACATGCTGCTGCCTCCCATTGCCTCATTCTCTGCTTCAGAACTCCCAGGCATCAAAATAAAGGACACTGAGACTTGAGAGTTATAAGCAAAGGAGAAGGTATTGTGTGCATCACAAAGCAAAATAATCCAACTTCAGTTACACTAATCCAATATATAAAGACAGAGACATTAACAGGTGTCCCTGCAGAATCAAAACACAATACTCTATACCATCTCTTGCCTAATTTGCAAAAACACCAAAAA
This sequence comes from Podargus strigoides, assembly GCA_028020825.1. Taxonomy (NCBI): domain Eukaryota; kingdom Metazoa; phylum Chordata; class Aves; order Caprimulgiformes; family Podargidae; genus Podargus; species Podargus strigoides. Next base: position 13,459,926 of record CM051631.1, read on the forward strand.
ATATATTCAAAGAAGGATTTGTGTTCTCAGGACAGTAGAAGTCTACTTCTAGTAGCTATAATTCCATCAGTGGTGTTGTAGCGATAAAGTATACCATCTATTAGTTTTAGTTTACTGCTAATTTCGTACAAAACTACTCAAAAAAACTAATGGGAGAATGATCAGTTATTTTTATTTAAAAGATGGGACTCTCTAAAGTTTCTGTGCTAATTATGAAACACAGTTGTAACACAGCCCAGCCAGTGCCCACAGATGACCACTTTCTAGGTAGCTGTTATAGTCCACATTGTAGAACATGAAACATTTTAGCAAATCAGACAAGTTTCTCTGTTTAAGCAACATGACCATTTCCTTTCTTTTTATCTCCTAGCTTCTCATCTTGGATCTGCCTGTACAAACCACTGAAACTGAAGGGGGAAGAAAGGTGCTTTAAGATATTCCAACAGAAAACCATGGGCAAAATGTTTGCAAATTCAGCCCTTCAAACTGAAGGATAAAATTCTGGAAAATATCTTTGCAATTTTACATAAAGAAAATAAAAAATAAGTTCACTTTGTTACCAAGATTCAATTCTATGTGATATAAAACAAGATAAAGATTTGTGGCCAAGGTATAACCCCCTGGAGATATTGTTTAGTAATCATATATCCTTAACTGCATTAGTTTTAGCTTGTGCCTCTACAGATGCCTGTTGCTACTTAATTTTAAAAGGTTTCTAATCTTGTAATGAAACTGTATTTTTGACTAGCCACAAAGTAGAATCTGATTTGAGCATCATAACGTAATTAATCATGGATATTAGTGTCTCATTTGAAATAATTTATTCATATCTGAGAAATACACTGCATGTCTATGATTGCATTATATAAAAAGCAAATAAACTACATAACTGAAAATGAACCACATGTATTATTTATCATAAAATGGAATTACTCGGAGTTTAGAGCATGGGCCCAACTAGCTTACACTTTGACTCCTGTTTAGTCATTTGCAGCTCTACAGTGAGACACTGAAACTCTGCTGCTTGATTTTTAGCCATTTTAGCAGTGTTGGGAAAGTTGAGTCCATTGCATTCAAGACTCAAATTGGGCTTTACATTTAGTGGGCAGTATTTCAGTGCAACCTGAACCTTTATGTGCCTTTGTAAACTGCCTGCCTGCATGGCCGGCCCATGGGGCTGTGCCTGGGGAACCAGGACAACTGCAAAACCCTGCTCTATTCACAAGGAAGGATCTGAGCCATCCACATCAATTTGTATAATTTTTTCTGCCAAAACTAGTCAGAGTATAATGAAACCATAGAGAAAAAGCCCTATTGTTTTCTATGGAACCATGCATCAGTCATGGTATTATGATGAACCATACATCAAAATTTGGTCCCACATGAGCAAGCATGGCAGAAGTTCTAGTCATTCATTTTTTGTGTAATTCTCTGTTGGGCAAGATGATATAATTTGTCTCTTAATAGAACAGTGCATTTATGCAAACATATGTGCTGAAATCATCTTGTCAGACTATCGTTCAAAATTAGGGCTTAGTAGACTTTATGTATTAGTAGTTTGCTCTTCAATTCTTAAAGTGCCATCAACTTTTTCACCAATGCATCAGTCTACAAAGATCCTAGTACTCATTTGATATATTAGATTCTTAGAGGGAGCTCTCCCACACTACATGTTCTTGACCCACTCCATCTGCTTTCCCCTTTCATTCATCCTCTGACTATGACCTTATAAATTTGTATGCCCTCCAAGTATACAGATCACCTAACTGTCTTACTTTACACCTCTAGTAACATGCAGTTTGCTAAATGAAGAAAAAAAAACAATTAAGATGTACATACTGCAGCTATCTTGAATATATGGACAACACAGACAATTCTGTGACCTGACATCATCTTTTAAACAACTTTCCTACTGGTTTGTGTGTCTGTGTGTGTTCATTTTCAAGCACTATTGATGATTTGATTGCATATCATATGAAACCTTTGGGAAAACTATCGTCCAACATCTGACACTTCATCATTCATCTAAGGTAAGATTTCAAAAGCAACTCAATGCAGTTGCCGCTACATCCCATGCAATTGTACTGCTCAACCATGATGGACAATTACAAATTTCATTGCAGACAAAATTCTCTTCCTAGGGCTCAATGGACTATGTATCCAGATGCAAGGCAGACTTAGCATGGGGAAGTGCTTAAGAAAAACACCTATACATTGTGCAAGCCTGAACAATTTGTACCCTTCGAGAAATATATAGTCAGCGAAAGGCCTGAGAGGAAGGCCTTCTGAAAGGTAAATTAAATATATTAGTCTCCACTAATTTATTTTCATTCTGTGCAGAAAAGTGGTAATTTTATAAGAATTAAAAAAAAAAAGTAATGTAAAAATATATCTACTAAATCAAAAAGTCAAGCTGAAGTCTAATGATTTTTGTATGCTCATGAGTTTAAATAATTGTTTCCATCTGTTTTGATCCTGCCTGATACTGAATATCTATGGGAACAGAGTATAACAAGCACTTCTCAGAAGATGCTGAACATCTTGCAGCTTTGCATACTTAGATATTTTCTATATCACCTTTGACTTTTGCAATACTGATACATGTTTTGGTAGGAGATTAGAAGAAACGAACTAGAAGATGGTTAAAGGAACCAGGGCACTCTCAATTCAAGTTTGGAAAGGCCAAGGGATAAATACTGAGGTCTGTAGTCCCTATGTGAAATTCAGGCAGTCAGAGAGTCAAGAAGCAGAAAGAGGTTTCAAACATCTTAAAAATTTAAGACCTCTCTCAGTGTTTTATTACATTTTTTCCAATATATATTGGAAAAATTAGAGGGAATAACGGTAGATTTAGATTAGATATTTGAAAGAAATTCTTTATTGTGAAAGTGGTGAGACATCAGCACAGGTTGCACAGATTACCTGTGGATGTCCCCTCCCTGGAAATGTTCAAGGCCAGGCTAGATGGGGCTTTGAGCAACCAGGTCTGGTGGGAGTTGTCCCTGCCATGGCAGGGGGGTTGGAATTAGATGATCTTTAAGGTCATTTCCAACCCAAACCGTTCTATGATTCTACAAAATGATACTTCTATGGCTAAAATCACTGTTATTTGGATTCACAGAAATCTATGGAAACTAAGGGTATCTACAGTGTACCTGCAGGCAGATTTTATGACATCACTTAAACTTGTCCTATTACAAATCATCACAGAAAAATTCGGACACAAGTTGTTTTCCAGTTTCTATTGGAGAAAAGGGGCACAGTGGAGCCCTCCCTTTCACAAATAACTGCTAAGGGCAGGATCTATTTGTTAGGAAGCCAACCATTTTTTCACTTTAGTCTCTACACAACACAGGATCTTCACAGAATGCCTGGTTTTACCAACACAGAGGCAATATTTGAAGGAGTGCATGTGCTAGTAGTGTTCCCCGGAGAATGATCCATTATGATTAATCATCTTGCCATGCCCCAGATTTCAGAACACTCTGGGCCAAAGTAGACTGTATTAACCCTTCCCAACTCATACTTTGCTTCGAAAGTTGGTTGTAATGGAATTACTGGTAATACACTACTTTGAATGAGTAAAACTATGACAAGTTCTTTCATAGATGAAATGCTATTGTATGGATGATTTAGCATGAGGAACGCAATGAAATGCCTTGACTTTTGAAAAGAATTGATTGTTTAAAATTCTTTTTAGACCAGTATTCTTAAGTCAGCTTTTTGCAGCTGATATATTTCAGGTGTCATTTACTCTATTAAAAGGGTGCTGCAGACGTTAGAACTGCTTTTCTCCATAATTATAATTATATAGACATTTGTACTGTTCACAGGTTGTTAAATTTCACATATCCTTCAGGAATCAAAACACTGGATAGATTACAACACCCCTTCAGAAATGTCCATTGGAAGGAAAAATCATATGAGCATTCTAAATAATTACTTTGATTAAAGGAAGATGCAAAAGCAATATTCACAACATATGGTAATACCTTACCTACTTAAATTTCTTTAAAGACCCAGTCCTGCTAATCCTATTCACGCCAACAGTCTTACTGTAGTCAATGGAGTAACATTACCAAACCAAGACTCCGTGAGCGTATTTCAAGAGTAATTATGCCTACTTTGTTTTTAAAATACTATAGATTTTATATATAGAAGTATATAACATTTATATATTAAAACATAAATATTGTTTTAAAGTATATAATTTATTATATATAGAAATATTACATGCATTTTATATATAGCTTTAGGAGGGCCAAATTCTGCAAAGAACTGAGTATATCTTACTTCTTCTATATATTGTGATAAAATGTGCTGCTTTTGTAAATTGGAAAGGCTGAATTGGAATGGTTCCTTTGTAATGCTGTTTGGGGAAAAAAGTAAAGTGTGTACATCTATCACTGCTTTAGCTTCTGCATGAGAAAGAATACTCATTTCACGGAGAGAGTGATACATTTTGCCTTCTCAAGCAAAGCTTCAGAATGTTTTTTTTAATTGCCTGCAGTTATAAATAAAACAAATAACAAATGTATGTAGCATATGCACAGCTATTCAATGCACAATGAATCATATGAGAGACTTTGAAGATGTAAATGAGTGGAGAAATTACTGTTTTTCAGGGCCTCCTGCCATGAATCTCTCTCTATGTACAGCCATTGCTTTTATAGAAGATAGGCCTGGAAAAACCCATGTCATTTTAAGTATGTGTTCCATAATATTTTATTTTAGGATATTTGCAACCACAGTATGCCTTATTTATGATCCAACCACAGAGCAGATGCATTAATGTAGCTGAGAACACTCCAGGAAAATGCTTTTCAAGGACTTAAATAGCTGCAAGGCAGTTTTGCTTTAGTTTCCAGTTAAACCTAATTAAAGTTAATCTCATTCTAAAAAGGAGAATGAATAATTTCCTATGAGCATAGATATTACATGCAGTACTGCACAGCTCTGGTCAACCAGCAAACCTATAGGCATAAGTTCCTTGTTTTGCCCTAGGATGTTTTCCTCATGTACTTTATATTGCTAGTGTAAACCTAAAGTATGTTAAACAAGAATTAGGCATATGAAAGCAAACCTGGATGTAGTCAGCATTGTGTTTCACCTTTCTGCTGTCTTTTTTGTCCCAGAATCATCCTTCACACTGACCATGCACTGCAGAAAACAATGACTTAGCACTGAAGTCCCAACTGGTTAGAGACTAGAGAATCAGTCAAAGTGATGTCAGGCTGCCTGTACATTCCAGTTATCTTAGATTTTTAACTTATGCAAATGCAAACTGCCTGCTGAAGTCACTTGTACACTGAAATGTATTTGGGAAGGAATCCAAGAATGATAATCCCCAGCACCACTAAGCAGTGCTTTGTTTTATTTCATTGTTTCTTTGTATCCTCTTTGCTTTTGGGTTTATTGTAGCCATTGGTGGGCAAATATATGTCCGTGGTTGAAGATACAGTGTTTTCATGCCACTGTGCTGAATGTTAATGAGAAAATACTCCAGTTCATCCTCAAGCAGTTCAAAAAAACAAACTCCCAAAGACAAAAACTAACCTATTTGGATACTAAACAGTTGACCTGAATTTAAGATACCAGGTCTCCCCAGTTACTATCCTAAAGCTTTACAAAAGATAAGGAGTTAGAATTGATGATGCTGCTAAATTCCATGTGTGGTATTCTCTCACTCTTGCTTCCCTCAAAAACCCAAACCTGGCATGGTATTCAACTCAGCTTCTTTTCTTTCGGCCTATTTACGATAATGTATTTTATACCAGAAGTAATTCCCTGGCTGTCAGTGAGACTACATGAAAGCTTGGTGGGAGTGAAGATGGTGTTGGGAAGAAGCCTAATGACTTTCTAGCCAGTCTGATGCCAAGTTGTCAGGGAACACAGCTTTATTTTCCGCAGTAAATCAAGGGACATCAAGCTCAGAATTCCACAGCTTCATTTTTCCTGTGTCTTAACTTTTAGCTTTCAGATTTTGAGGCTTTTGGCACTTGCAGAGGATAAAGAAGTTCCTAGACTGAACTCCTTTAGCAGCATACACCAGATGTTATTCAACAGGTTACAAGCACAGAAAAAGTTCCTAGAATCTGATCAGTAAATGCATCCATGATGACTATTATCACATAAGTGATAATTTAAAAATAAATGGAACAAAAAAGTTTGTAGAAACCCCTATCATTTGGCAGAGCAAACTGCATCTCTGGTATTTCAGACAGTAGTTGGGAAGGAGGGCAGGGGAACAGACAGAACACCAAAACCAACCAAACACAAAACCAAAAACATAATGGAAGAGAAGATATGACTTCAAATGGCTTGCTATGCACATAACATGAGGTCTCTTCGGGTCCCGTTTGATGAGAATCTTTTGACAGAAATATAAAATTGTAGACATTGTGAATCAGCCTGAAGCAACATGAGGATACAGTGGTGCTTACAGTAGAATATAAAATATGCTAAGAAAAACAATGATAGTATATCTGGATTCACATTAGCACAGAGTCTGTCCTGGAAAAGGACATCAGTGAATGTTATAGTTTACCTAAGTACCACCTGAACAGTCCTTTCCTCTATTAAAAATTAACTTCATTAAGAAACCTTCAATCAAATTTGAAGTATCCATTTGCACTTCTGTTCCCAATACCAGTAAAATAAACTATTAATTTCTCCCCACTCTCATAGTCTTCAGTATAGGACAAATAGAATATATTTTCTTTCATTATTGAACCTGAACTATTACACACACACACACACCGCCCACCCCCGTCTATGAGTGTTATAAAACGTGGCAGTATAAAAGTGGCAGAAAACTGAAATCACAATAATTATTTAAATTCATCAGACTTAAAATTGATGTCCTTTTTGGACACAGAACACTGGTAACAACTAAAATGGAAAGTGAAATAGACAAAGGCTCTTAATAATTCCTGTTTATTTTTTTCTTGATTAAGTCTACCAATATACAAATTTCAGTAAAGTTCACACCTTCCTTTTTAAGAGTATAATCTTTAGTAGATTAATAGAAGACAGATATTATCTCTAGTCATCCCAGTCAATTCTTCAGAATAAGTTTTACAACACCATTTTTCAATTGAATGAATTCTCCAGTGCTTGAGTTACATGTTGAGCTTACTCTTGAATCACCTAAAAGATGTCATAAAAACTTTCTGAAGAACTAGCAAAATGAGTTTGCCCTTATCCCCTGGATTAAAAGCCTAACAGAAACTTTTCTGCCTGGAATTTTTGCAGAGACAAACTATATGGAGTATTTCAGTACCAAGTACATAGAGGATTTCTTACTTGATATGCTGACTTGAAAACCAGGTTCAGAATGCCTATTATGGTACACTTCATGATGAATAAAGATCTCAATTCTATTATTCTAAACCTTAGAGGAAGGAAAAGTAGAAGATAATACAAGACCGTGTTCACTTCTATTGACTTCCACCTAGGAAGTGCGATCTTAGAAAGCCAATCAGGTAAGAGTCGTCCATCAAACTTGTCTGAAACTTTTCATGACACATTGAGATGATCCACAATTCTAGACCAGACTCCATAAAGTAGTATCCTAGAGGACCTAATCACCACAAAAATTTAGACCTCTCCCCATGATCACCGTTGTGAGGGGGAAAAAAATAAATCTTTATGCAAGCTTGCTCTACAAATCTCATCTTTGAGATACCTGCTTTCATAAACAAGATGTCTTATCCTCCTTTCCCTTAGAAATATGTGCATTTGTGGCACTGCCAGCCACCTCAGGAAGGGGGAGCTCAGCTAGAAAATAAAATGCAAAAAGGAAAGAAATTTTAAACTCCAGAGATGTTAATTTCCCATTAAGAGCTATGAGTATTTGTATTGTCCTGAAATCCAGTACTACCACCTAAACAGGAGCCTCATTATGACAAAAATCCTTACATAAATACCGTGTTTTGACTATATAATTTTCTGCAAGGATATTAGCCTGATAAATCCATTTGTCCTTCAGGTATGTAGTAAGAGAAGGTCAGGGAGAGCTTATTCTAAGGGCAGTTAGGCAGAATACTGTCTCATCCAAAGCTGGCATAAATCACCATTGTTCCATTCACCCTAATCAATCTCTCTGAACTGCTGGTGTATTTTCCCTCTTTTTTAATGTGCAAACTTTTAAAAAATTCATATATTGATACTAAGTTTCAATATGTGACATCAAAAATTGACTAATGTTTCTGTTCAATTACTTCTTTTCATAAATTGGGAAAGAAGTGTTTTGAAATTTTGTCCAAATCATTCTTGCAAACTGAACCCTCAGAAAATCCTTGTAAAGTACAGGTTAGTTTGATTATTTTTGTTTATGCAAGTTATTAGCATTTTAATATATCAAAATGTGGCCACTTCAAAACAAACACAGTAAATCCTTTACAATTCAAACAGATTCAGTCAATTTCATTTAATAATGGAAATAAAATTTTAGGTTCCCAGCAAGTCATAAGCATACTTTTACTCACAAAATAAGTTAGAAGAATTAGAACACTAACTGTTCCTGAGAACAATTCATTTATAATTTTAGCCAGGAACATTTGTAGTGATCATTTGAAGAAGAATAAGATGAACAGAAAAAAAAAAAAATTTATTCAATTCCAAATCATCAATTTCCTACAATTAAGGTTTTACATTGACATAACACTTGCCTTCTGGCTCTTTTCTGAGTTAATTATATTATCTGCTTTTGACAGAAATGAGATTTGACTTAGATATTGAAATTTCATCAACAGAAAGTGCTTAGTAAAAACAAAAAGCAACTAAGCCTGTTTAGAGGACATAAGAAGTTTTGCGCTGATTTGTGTCTCTATGCTTCTTCCCCTTCCCAGTATAAATACTTCGGATTTTCCAACATACTGCTGTACTTATGGTCTTTTCCCTTCTCTCCTCCTCCTTCATTTCAAAGTTAAAAGACTTTATTTCTTTCAAGTCTTTCCTGAAGTTTATCCTAACCAGTTTCACCTTAGGTGCCTCAGTCCTTATTCAGTTGCAAGTCAGGAAGATCAACTGTTCTTTCACTTCTCTGTGGAAGAGGACAATGCTTTTTTCTGTTCCTATTCCAGTTTCTTATCAAAAGAAATAAAAAATATACCTCAATTTCTTTTTCTTATTGTTTCTTACCAGTAACTTCATAGATAAACAGCTGTCTAGCCATGAACTGAAAGTGAAGAACAGACAACCACAAAACTAGATCAGTATGGAAAAATATGCCAACTTTTCATCCAGAGAAAGGCACCCTTAAGAGAAAGATAGGAGCTATTATCTTTTCTTCAGTACTTGCTTTCTCTTTGGTATCATGCAAATTATCTAAACACATAATATATTCGTTTCAGAGACAAAGGCACAGTTTAAGTCATGAACACTACTAAGAGAACAAATCAAAATCAGAAAAGAGTCTACTGACAGAGAATCTACCTCAATAGGGGGCCAGATAGCCCTCAAGCAGCTAATTAGTATTAATGATTTGAAAACGCCAAAGCAGATTCTCAAGGAGTGTACATTCTGAAAATGATCTTTAGATTATCTAACAATGATGCTATGTGATTAATAACCAAGAAATATTAGGAACACCATTTAATAGGAACCATTCTTTATACAGCAGCAATCACAATAGCTTTGATTGAAATAATATTAGGAAAAATAACCCTTTTGTGGTGCTATCTGGTTCCTAGATTTTAAGTAATTGTCTCCTATCAGAGAACTTTTGCCTATTATATGCTTCAGTAATTCAGTCTGCTCCAATTCTTTGTACTAAGCTATGAAATCCTGGTTTTCAAAGATTCTCATTCCTTTTCTTTTCCTAAAATAAGCCTATAGACCCCATCTTGACTTAAAACACATATCAGTTACATGGCTAAGTAAGGGGTGTACTTAACCTAATAGATTTCCACTTTTTTTTTTTTCCTCCTATAAAAGAAATCTCCAAGACAGACTTTTTATAGTAGCTTCACAAAATATCATAGTACTACTCTATTTTATTTGTACATTTCTTTTGTCTTCCACTTGCCTTTGGTAGTGTTTACATTACTGAAACCGAAGACCAAGTTTGGTGCAAAGAACTGGAAGGAGTAAGTGTAAGCACAAACTAGCAATAGATGAAGAGGTGAAAAGCAGAACTGGCCACCTATCACAACAGTAATGTTTCAGCTCTTGCCAACGTGTCATAAAATTCCATCATTCAAAAAAATAAGAGTCATAATGAACACATGAATACTGAAAGTTTACATAAAGAATGGCAAATTTGCTCTATCTCAAAAGCTGCATTCTTAAATTTTGTGGGTCTTTTTCTCCAAACTGAATTTTGACCATAATTGTATAATCTGAATCAAAAGTAGGACACTGAGAAGTTTATATAACCCTAAATTACATCACTAAGGTGATTTTTTAATGCAGATGAGCTATGCACAGGACTGACTATATCTGAGCCTCTTTTGTAGCTAATTCATCTCAGAGCAGATAATTCAAAGTGTGAAATAACACCTAAATTCAAGTAAAATAACCGCTTTGAAAATTCTTCATGCCACATATTTAAGACTTTACAAAGCATGCATCCACAAGGAGCTACCTTTTTTTTTCCCCCCATATTTCCTCTTGTACACATGCTAAACTTCATTGAAGGAATAGCTTCTATGAATTATGCTAAAAGACTACTAAAGGCAGGCTAGAGAATACCTGTAGTGTAATACAGCTTTAAAACGTAAGGCTAGAAGTTTATTTTCAAAATGTTGACTTGTGCTACCTAAGTTATCAATCATCATACAATGCCTTAAACAGGCAGTGCCAAAACATGTCAAATAATATCTTCTAACTCATTTATATTTTAATCACCAAGAAAGACAACTCTGAAAACTGAGGACCATGAGGATACACACACGTTCCTGTCTTTAGCCAGCAAAAAAAAATAGGTCTGAGCTGGTTTATCTCTTCTACATACACTACCTCTAGAAGGCAGCTTTAGAATCTAAAACCGTGACTCACATTCTAAGGGAACTACATCCAATAGAGGCAAAAGCACCTTACACAGGTACAAAGACTCTCTCCACCGGTGCAATATATAACTTTTCGGCTCATGGATTCAAGGAAAAACTTGTAAAGTCTAGATTCTGTTTATATGATATGGGGTCAATAAAAAAAAAAAAAGCACTAAATAGATAACCTGCTGCACCTGAATTACACTGCCATTAGATATTTAGCAAGGAATGGCCACTTCCATCAGGAGCCACTTACAGCTTCTGATTAGAGGTCCTTCCCACAGAAACTGAGGTGAATTGCTTCTCTCAAGAAACCTTACTAGAGGCTAAGTAGTAGTACTTGATCCTGCATATTCATCTGTCAGATGCTCCTTTAAGAATTTTTAGCTGACATGCAGATATTAAACATGAAATTTCACAATCAATGCATTGTTTCAGTGAGGTTACTCTTAAATATTTATCAGTCTTTTAAAAGACCATAAAATGAGTTTTTCCTCAACTGTATCTCTGAAATCCAGCTACTAGCTACTTAAAATCAACTGTTTTTTTTACAGTAATGAAACACATATTTAAATACCTGTGACAAGTGAATGCAGAAGCGATATGAGGCTCAGTTTTATAACTCCAAAAAGCATATTAGATAAAAAGCTTTCTAGCTGATTTAACACTTGAATGTAATGTTTCAACCCTGCAGCTCAGGAATGGCCAGCACTCAAGAACAGAATCCTGAAACTGAAAATAATGAGCATACTCTGGCAATGAACATTCTTCTAGGAAGGAGCATCACAAATCATGTTATTTATGTAAATCAGTCAAGAAAATGGAATAAGGTGTGCCTTTTCTCAGGTGCTATAGATTAAACTCCTTGTAGGTATACACTATCACTTGTCTTTCATCAGTCCTCAATCCCAGAAATCCAGGACTCATGCAGACAGACCGTACAGTCTTTTAATAACAATACTCCATGTCCAAGCCAGCATCAAAGTATAAGAAGCTGTGTTCTGCAACAATGTTGCAGATTGCTTTCCTAAAGGCTTAATATTTTCAAATATTTGGATATATTTGCAGATTTGAGGTAACCTTTTTCAGGAAGCAAATCTTCCCCTCAAGGAAAAATGGCAGCAATTGAGAGCAGAGATAAAGAAGGAGATGAAGACAATTAACACTTTACTATCACTTCCTCAGTTGCTATGTTCAGTGCGCAAAAGGATGTCAGAACTGACAAATTTTTTATAGAGGCATATTGCTGTAATGGATTTACATGAGAAATAAGATGCACCCCACTTCAGATGCTTTAAGAACATAGACAATTTTGTTTGAGGAAGTTTAAGAGTTAAAATCAAAAAGCTAAATCAACCTCCAAAATGCAGATGTGCATGAAAGGGTAGAATCTGGACCATAACAAGAATTTTGTTAATTTAATCTATTGACAGTATTTGGAACTGGAGTATTGTTCAGCTGTGTAAATTCATGCACCTATTTTCCTTGCCTAAATTGATCCTGAAAATCTCCACTTCAGGTTTCAATCCTTAGAAATAAATTTGCTGTAATGACAATAAACAGCGATAAAGCTTCATCTTAAAGGCATTACATTGAATGGTATTAATGATTATGCCTTAGATTACGCATTATTGACCTTCACAGAGCCATTAATAGAAGTCTGCACAGTCTGCATATGCAGACTGTTGTTTGTGTGGTTTTAAAATGAAGACCTGATCAGGCACATGTGTGAGCAGATACATTTTAAAAAGCCCAACAAATGAACATGAATATGATATGAGTGTAAACCCATTAAAACTAGCAATATTCCATGCTGCTCACATGAACCTCATTAACATCAAACCCTGCACAGAAGTTAGCATAAAGAGTATTCACAGTTCATGCAGACATAGTTTCAGCCAGGAAGTGAAAGACAAAAGAACGCAGGGCTTAGCAAGGCAACTCCATTCATCTGGAGAGGAGAGGTTTAGGGCCTCCTCCTGGAACTACTGCTAACAGGATGAAGGATGGAGAATCCCAACAACTGTGTAGGATTCTGGAGTCACATTCAGCAGTCTGATTTTACTGATTTTTTCAGCTGTGAGATCATGGACTTGATGTGCTGTGTAGTGGTACAACGCAAATGGTCTTCCAGTTTGTGAAACGAAATGGTTATGTCGTCACTTAAGCACATAACCACACACACACACATTCTAATGTATCTGAAATAAAAAAAGAACCCTCATCATGAGTTTAGAAAATGCCAGGTTTGACTATAAAATGATTTAATAGCTCTGGATTGTACTGGTAAACACAATCAGTATCAAATCTTTCATGCTTGCCTAGGGTTTAAAGAATGGGAGCTAATCTAGACACAAAGAATAATTCTGGAAGGCATTCTTTTTCATGTGTATAAATAATATATTCTAAGAAAAGGACTGAAATAAATTTCATCGAAATTCATACTATTTTTTTAAATCAACCTAAACAAGCAATTCTTGACTTACTCCCAAGCTGAGACTGTGATCCATGTTTTTGGCTGGAGGATTATTTGCAGTGAAATCACAAACCCTTGAAAATAAAGTATTATAATGAAAAGTCTGCGAGACCCTGAAGTGCAGCAGCAGGAATAGTGCTTCTATAATATTAAGAAAAAATTCATACAGCTACTTTAAAATCAGAGTAATAGTCAAACAGCATAAAATGACATCAAACCCAAAACACAGCAGCATTTTAATAGAAGAGAGTAAATTCATCATTCTGGCAGTGAGTAATTTTATAAAAGCTCCTGTTCTCATTATGCCTTTTAGTGTTTTAACTACAGATGAAAAATAGAAACAATTTTAAGCTATTCCCGGCAGACTCAAGTAGGTTTAAGGGTAGCTGACCAGATGGAAGAGACTTATTTTTAAAGCACTACGTTTTACCTTCCGTTCCCTCTGGCACTGAAAAGAGAGGAAAGTGCTTCTGAAAATTTCAGGCTTTGCTTGTAGAAGCAGTAATGTATGTTTAGCTGAAATTATTTTAAATAGGCTGCCGTTACTGCTGAATTTACTGTAATAAAACCAATTGGAACATGTTTCATGCAGCACAGAAGTGGTTGGGAAAACTGCAATCTTTGAAGAACATAACTTCAGGTTAGTAGAGGGAAAGCAGTCTGTACTTGAGAAAATGATTGTGTGCTATACTGACCCAAAGAGGTCAGGAAAGATTTATATGGAATATGAATAATAGGTATTTAATGACATGGAGAACAGGGTGTGAAATAGATTCATTCATCAAAATATCTCTGTCCATTGTAACAGACCACAGTCAATGGAACTCAGCTGAGTCCTCCCACTCCATCCCTTTGATAAAACATCTCTGACAATATTAATTGGGATTCAGTTCCGGTCAAAATGACACTAGTATAAATTCAATGACAACAGTGGGTGTGTAATACTCCCTACCCAAACCAAGTTCATCATACAAACTGCAATTTTTCAATCATTTTAACGTGGAATGGTCAGTAAAACCTCTGTTAGGCTTTTAGCAATAAAATGACAAGAAACAAAATGCCAATCTTTTATTATGTTAAAAAAGTTTTTAAAGAGTTGTTGCTTTTTTTGTTTGTTTGTTTTCTGTGGGTACCAGCATATGAAAACTCACATCCACAAACAATATATTTGTGACTTTTTTATTAACTGTCACTCAGAGTCAGCAATGTTGGATGCTTTGTGTTTGGCTGTATACAAAACTAACAGATTTTGAACTTTTACTAAGGAAGTGTCCTCAGGATGCAGGTGTTGGGAGCAATGGCCAGCCTGGAGATCAAAGCCAGTAATAAGATTCTCTGTGATTTCTGTTGAAAATGCATTCAACCACCCACCCTCAGCTACTGTGTAGTGCTTCTGAGGAGGGTGAAACTCATAATGCTTTCAAAGTAAGGAGTGACTATCGAAGTAGACAATAACAGCAGAAGGGATTCCTATCTATTCAGCAAACTGTGAGTCTAAATATAAACAAGAAATCATTAAGTTGATAGCACAAATTAAAATAATTCAAATGTGTAGGTGCATAAGTGATGCAGTGACAACATACCAGTTCTATAGACAGTATCTCACAAGCACCAGTATGTCTGGTAACCTTTCATATAGTCAAAACAAACTCATGTCTTTTTCCTCATTGAAGTGAATTTCGCTGCAAATGAAGAGGAAGGTCTGGACTCTGCAAGTAATGTAAGGAAAAGAGCCACTTTGTCATTTTATCCCAAACAATGCAAGTTAGATTGTGCAGTTCCACTGATTTCATCACTCCAATTCCTTCCTGACCTGATTATAACTAAAATTGCAAAAGATGAGTAATTCAAATCCATGGATGAGCATGAGATACAGGCTAACAAGTGTTTGAAGCTTGATTGTTAGGGACCTAGTAAGTTTCTGATTTTTCCACTGACCTTTATGTAAAGCACAGAGTGTTTAAAATAAATTGTAATAAATGCCAAGAAATGAAGCCTAGGAAATCTAGCAAAGAAGATATGATTATTCAATAAATAGTATGTTTTTTTGCCCAGTTTGTTAAAGGATACAATTAATAACATTACTGCAAGTGAAACTTGCTGACATTACCTGTTTGAGCCCATGGCTTGTTCTCTTTTTGTGCTCATACTACCTTAGTTTACAAAAGCTGAGCTAGTGTAATCCATAGAGGAAGATTTTCTTCTGCCTGCTATCAAGAGCTGGGCTCTGATAGCTCTCTGATATGACCACTTGCCTGGCAGGCATCTTGGTCTTTTTCTTATATATCAAACTGAATAGAACTTCCTTTGATTTACAAGTCCTTAAGGGATAAAGATCAAACTTGCACCTTTAGGGTAAAAAAAAAAAAAAAATACAGCTGTATGAGGGTTTTAGGAAGAAGGAAAACTGAACAAAAAACAGAAATTGGGAATGAAGATTCTGGAAAAGAAAATACAGGTACATACAAACCTGCAAACAAATCGAAAGATGTGCTTGACAGAGCCAGAGTAAGTGTGCTGATAAGCAGCAGAAAATCAGTCAGAAACTGACTTTAACTTCCTTATCTTTTACAAATATATTTTAGGCTAATACTTATGGTAGTTTTCCTATAGACAGAGCCAGTAGCTTGGCACAGTTCATTGACCGTGATGCTCTGAAATACTCTACTCTTGTACACCTTTAGAGTTTTTATAAGGTTTATTTTTAGATGGTTGCTCTACCAGAGTGCCTTCTTATTCCTGCCACTTATAGCTGTGGGAATGTACTTGCACTTTACTTCATAAATGTCCAGCATGAATAAACAAGGAAGTTAACAGATTAAGTTGAACTCAGCATTGAATTATGGTCCTGAATCCAGTAGTTCATCCCTAGTTATGATTTAAAAATACCAACACCAATTATTAGCACTTCCACACACAGTACTCATCAGCTTATAATACTCACTCCTCTTGGGCATTGTACATTTAGGTCTTACAACACTCAGGTAATAGTTGTCAGGTTATATTCACCCCAAGGCAACTCAGATACGTGGGCAAGACAAAGTTTTACTCCTCCAAAGATAAAAGGAGACAGACTAAGAAATTAATCTACTAGGTGTAAGAGGATGCCAGGGGAACAGTAATGAAAGCAGGGCAAGATCCTTGAAGATGTGACTGGTAATTGCTGCTGATACAAGATAGTCCTAGTAATTGCAGCTGCTGCAGCCACATACAGACTTACTTGTCCATCAGTGATGATATAGCAGCAGCCAGCTAGCTTTCCAATGCTCTAAAGTGTGCAAAATACTCAGAAATTTGGCCATTTGTCTGCCTCCCAGCAGTGCAACATCTACAATGCAAAATCCAGTATCACATAATTAGAAGCCAGGACTGCTACACCAGAGAGCTCAAGTGGCTTGTCCAAGGCACGTAGACAGTGGCAGTTCTGCTCATGATTGCTAGGGAATTTTGCCTCACTGGTTTGCACTCCCAAGCAAACACATTTTGTTGTTGATATGCCAGTTCAGCAAAGGGTTTAAATACATATTTCATGAACAGATATTTAGGCAGATGATCAAAAATCAGAGTGCTGACAGGCTTTCCTGAAACAGGTCCATGCAAATACGCACTTACTGTCCAGTATACTGCTTGCAAAAGTTACCATCTCATTTGTGTCACCAGCCACTTATTCTAGTTTTGCAGCAAAAGCTGCAGCTTCAGAGAAGTCATGCATCCTGAGAAGCAATTAGATGCACACACAAAAAGTAAGTTTGACCATAACTATTTTTTCTTCATAACCTAGTATCTATATTGCAAGAGGATTTCTAAGAGTGATGGTCATCTTCACAGCTGCTGAAGGATGCACTGAATACTTTTATACAGCACCAGCAGCACAGCCACAGCAAATTGAACTGTGTCAGTGGAAGTTGCATTGATTCTTCTTACGTGGGCTACTTGAGCATTAGCCTGAGGATTTGTCATGACTGTGTTCCAAGTTTATTGAAGACAGTCATCAGAGAACAGCAAATCCCATGAAACCTCATCTGTTACACTACAGATAGACATATATTTGAATTCTGAAATATTTCATTATAACATGAACAATTTTTTCATATCTATACTTGTTTCTCAGTTCAAAATAAAAAATATTTTCAAATCTAAAAACTTGTGCCTTGCATTTTCAAAAATATAAAAATAAAATATTTTTATATCTTTGAATATTTCCATTTAAATACACTGAAAATCATGTATTTCTAATCCTTTTATGAGCCAATTTTTCTGAAGGAAAAATTCCCAACTATCAATTCTGATGATTCAATTTGCAAGATCATGTTTAAATGTTGTTTATCTTTTGCAGGTTTCATTAAAAAAATCCCAAGAGTTTAGTGCAGTAATGTTGCTATTAAAACCTATTTGGTATCCAGAAGAAAAATATCTCTCTTGGTAAGCTAAATGGCCTGCAAATATCTGTAAATTAGACAAAGATATATAGCGAGGTGACATTTGTCAGTAATGCTTTATCCTGCAAATGACTGAGCTTACTGGCCTCAAGCCAGCTAAACAGGTAACAGGCTATTCACACATTTAATCCACAGATGAATTCTTTAGGATATTAGAGAATAGTACTCAGCATCTAGCAGATAAAACTTTATTAAAAGCATGTTAGGAAACATACAGTGGACTTAAAATTTTGTTCTGAAGTGTCCATAGAATGCAGCAAGGGGACCCCTTAACTCATAATCATATAGGAGATAAATGTCAGAGAAAATGTCAATGTGATTTAATGAAGTATCACTGAAACGCTCAAGCTGTGCCCCTAGCACATGCGCTTTCTTACCTGAACTAGCTCGTAAAGCTGCCTGAAAGAGCACGGAATGATGTACTTTACTTGACAGTGTAGATGTATCTGAGATTTAAATAAAGAAACTTGGACTTGGTGAAGCTAAAACTAGACAGTCAGCAAGGGTGTGAGCAATTCAAACAAATGACCAAAGAACCATTATAAACTAAATGGGTTTCATCAATAAAGACTGTATTTCTTTTAAAGGATATCTGTCCAGTTCAGCACATTGTCCCAGATGAATGAATATGAACAAAGTGCATGGCTTGCAGCAGGCTCTGTTGTAACAATAATTCCATCTCTCTCTCTTGCCTGTTTTTTGGGGAAAGATAAACTAAACAGACTACTTAAGGAGAGATCCAGCCTTTCTAGATCTGCATGGGTTTGCACCCTCCGCTGTATATAAGTAGGGGGATCCCAGATATACAAGTTCTGGACACTCTCCAGTACACTCTCTCCCTCTGATCTGCCAAGTCTGCTTATTTATTTTCTTGCTGGCATTGCCTGCCAACTACAAAACAGAATGAACACTGGGTTGGATGTGGGGGCCTATTTCCTTCTCTATATTTGTGCCCATACTAATCACATTAGACATCACTGTTCTACAGCCAAGAGGTGAGGCTTTAACCTGGAAAACAGAAAATCTTACAAATGAGGGACTTCATTATTCCCAGATAAGCCTGTAGAACCATCCAAATCATACATATTATATAGATAGAACAGCATGTGAAGTCACTAATGTGTTGCAGTTCTAGACGTAACAGAAAGATCAAACCTTTAAAACATAGGCTTTAAGTTTCAGCAATTTCCTTTTTTTTTTCTTCACTGCAGTCACTCTTTCACAAAAGTACTGAAACTTAACAAGTGCCCCCAAAACATGAGTTACTCACAAGTAAGTTACTCATGAGCCACATCAAACCAGCATTGCTTCTTGCAACTTTCCCACACAGAAAACCACCAGGAATCCAAACCTGACCAGGGTTCAGCACTAAAATACAGGGAAGCTGACTGCATCCCAGTCACTTAGAATTGACTCAAAAACTCTAAAATAATCTGGTGTTTCTGTTCTTTACGAAACAGGCTTAATAAAAGGTGGCAGCAAAGTATATAGGAATAGGTTGTGATGGTTGCACACTGCATTTTTCCATATTACTGCTCTGCCCTCTCCTGGGACAGCCAGCACACTGCTTGGCCAGCCCACAGCGGGTGATGGAACGGACAAAGCAAACAGCGCAGTACAAACATACTATTTAGCTCACATAACTGAAGGACCCTCTGTGATCACTTCATTTTCTTGAATATCAAGTAGGAGAACAAACAATCTAAAAAACAAGACAATTCAAGTACGTCTACTATTTTCAGTCTCATTCTAGTTAACACATTTAGAAAAAAAGTGCAACATTTTTCTTAATAAAAAAAAGTAATCCATGATAACGTTTCTTTATTTTTTCTGTTCTATTACCTGAACATTTTCTTTCCAATTTTGAACTTCAAAAAAAAAAAAAAGAAACTAGTAGATATGTATTTAAGTGAATTTGTAGACAGATTTTTTTTTATTTTAAATTAAAATCCAAAACTGTATGTTGATTATTATCATTTATAGGTTGGTTTTGACTGACATATATCCTTTTTACTTACTTTTCAATGTGAAGTCATTTCTAGATAACTTCATATTAATCACTGATTGCTGGCCATCATTACATCTAACAGTTCAAGGAAACTGAAGGTTAGCATTTTAAAATGGGAATGCTTAATAATAAAGTCTGAAATACATTTTAGGAACCTAAAATAATCTACTGTTTCTGAAGCTGCTGAATACATCCATGTCATTTTGTGGAAAAATAACCCCAAACTAATTCAGAACTGTTTGAAAGCCTAAAAAGCAAATAAGGTGCCCTAATTTGAAACTGTCACTTCACCAGCATTTAGGAAAACTTTTAACCAATTGAGAAACAAGGTCAGAAGTTCACATAAGTACAATTTATTTTTTTAAATTAAAATACTCTTTTTGTGGTAACTGTTTTCTGATGGGCCAGTCAATCTTTAGATCTGTTCTTCATACAAGTTAAAAAGCATTCTATTAATAATGCTTGACTGAGTAACTGTCACTTTACAGCAGCAATATCCATCAGACAAAATGTGTACATCTACTTCAATTACAGGCACACAAGAATAAAAGTTATAAAAATAATACATTTAAGAGACAACATGCTATCTTCATTGACAAGACCTCTATAATGGACTATACACTCTCCAGGTGAGGTAGATCTCTTGTCTTTGTGAATTTTGATCTATATTTTTTATAAAGTAGAGGCTAAGAACTTAGACAAAAACTCATCAGCAACTCATCAAGGCACAGCATAAGTACACTTCATGAATTGTTCATTTGCTGTTTAGTTAATGTGATGACCTGTTGTAGTGAGGATACGTTATTAAGTAATGAAATAGGACGACTGGATTAAGCTAATTACTTGCTTTCAAATGACATTTGTACATAAGATTCTTAGGCCTTGCCAGAATGAATTACATAATCTAAATGGTGGGTTTTGCATTCTATTTTGCAACTTCCAAAGCCACATTTTACCTGATAGATGGGGTCACTAAAATTGTGATTAAAAAAATAGTCACATAATACACTACTGCCGTGAAACAGACTCTATACCAGGAATCATATGCTAATCAATCTAGCCTGAGGTGCCTAGGCAGACAACATATTAATAAGTACACTTATAATAATAGGTCTGATCAGGTTATTTACCAGAACCAATATTCTATGCAGACGGGTACAGAATCTAGAACTGTGAAGTTTTATATTGAAAATAATTATACTGACAAGAATGCTGCAGTATGAAGAACGGGTTTTTTACTTCTATGAATTTTACTGGTAAAACTGAAATTCAGAAAGTAAAAGAAGTCTATACTGTAGTATATCTGCTGGGGACTTTTTGTGAACAGGCTAGAAATTCCCACTGGTCATGCTCTCCCCATCTGCTCTTTCTGCTTTGTGTGCAGGAAGTGAGCAGTTAACAGCTCTCTGAGTAGGAGAGCACAAGGCTGGTAGCTGTTTCAAATTTAATCCCCCAGCAGACCCAAGCCAAATGAGAAAATGTTTCTGTGGTACATCTCTATCTGCATTGTATGTCCCATTATCTTAATCCACCCTGACAATTCTGCCACTGTTTCTGACAAGAACCACTGAATGGAGAAGACAGGACCCATAATCAATCCATCATCAGCTCAATCATTGCAGAATCTGGCACAAAAGACGGAGTGGGATTAGGGTCAAGAGAGGCAGAACATGTTGAAGGGGTGGAGAGAAGGGGAGGAGAAGAGATAACACACTTCAAAGGAAGAGAAAGGAATAAAGAAATGGAAGGAGTGGAAAAGACTGGGATGTGTCAGAAGCAGCAGATGCTTGCCATTGCTGTACTGCCCCAAAGTGGCCCAGTCCTGCAGAATTTGAAAGACCTGAGCTTGCAGGGTAACTGCCGTGGGTAGGTTTTTTGAGTAATTTCTGTTCTTGGACTAATTTTAAGGTTGGCAAAGGTGAAAGAAGCCCAAGGAGAAGTGAGTAAGTTTTCCTTGCAATAGTTAAGCACAACTCAACAGATACTACTCATACCCTATTTCCCAGGATGAGGCCTGGGGGAAGGCAGGTGTCAGGGCACTGCTCCATCCACTGCTCTTGCAGACCTACCCCCATCTCAGGAGCTCTCAGACTCTCTGCTGAGAGTTCCTTACTGCTGCACATGTGGTACAGACATGCAGCTTGTCCTGCAGCTTCACAGCATAAAATTTCGTCTCCTTCTGTAGCTCATCAACCTTCCACAGCAGTTGAGAAACCAAGTCATGACATGATTTGTTTTAGCACAGAATGTTGGCATTTGTGAGAGTAAAAACATGCTACTGAGCTAGAGAGCCCAGACGCTTAAAATGACTCTCCTTCCTCTGGGCTACCTGCACCTTAAGGCTAAATTAAAAACCTCTAATATTTTAAATGCTAATATCAGGCATAAAAAATACTATCACTCAGTATTCATTCCCATGCACCCGTATACATATTCCTTCCTCAGAGTCAGAGCAGAAAACTTAGTGAGATTTTAATGTTCTAACCAAACTCAAATAATCTGTGTGTTACACCGATCAAAGTTATTTGAAATTACACTCATAAGCAGAATTTATATTTGAAGGGACTTTTCCCAAACTTTTTATCATCCTAGGGTAGCATCTGAGCTTCTGTATCCCTACAAGCCAGCTAAGGGATACCATTTCTTGTCCTAAAATCTTGGACTCTTTTCCTCTAATAAAAGAAAATAATTAGTTTTATCTATTTTAATTTCTAATTCTTTCCTGAAAGAGAACTGAGTTCTTGTAAAATGACCCTTTTTTCCTTCAGTGTTACCCACAAATTGTGTGTCACTTCAAACATGTATCTTGTTCTATATCACATATTTGTGCCTCCACTTGCATGTATTTTGGCTCTGATATAGACCCTCAAAAAAAGAGTCCTGCATGAAAGCTGGTGTTCTGCTTCTCTTGTAAGATGTTTTGTTATATCCTAGATAATGTGAAAGCAATTTAACAAATTTTTCAGAGGGACTTTCTGCCGTATCTTAACAAGAGTCTATCCACAATGAAATGATGAGCTAGTAGTGGTACATATATACACTCAGTGAAAATAAGTACAAAATGGGATCCCGCAGAGCTTGGTTAGAAACATGGAAAACACAAAGCAATTAAGTTTGGCACAACTAAAATACTGAAGGTGTTTTGAATGTTTGCTTGTTGGAGTGAATTACACCTGAAAGGGCAAGGGCTCTCTTTTGTAAATATTATCTTTACAACCTAAATGAAATCTTGAACTGTGGATTAGTTAGTATGATTTTTCTTGCTGCTTGTAATTATTTTTTATGGCATAGTACCACCTAGAGGCTCTCTTCTTCTCTGTGCTGTTCACGTTAGAAGTGGGAAGCAAAACTTTTGGAGTTTTTTACCATTTGCATCAGTAAGACAGATGAAGCATGAGAAAGGAAATGGAGCCCAAACATGGTGGAGGATGGAGTTCCTTCAGGAAAAAAGGGCCAATCTCAAAGAGTATAGAAGCCAAGTTTCCTCAGACATGTTATTTCTCCAGTACAAAAGAAATAGCCACTCAAATTGGTGCGAAGATGATTTTAGATCTAAAATAGATTTGATCTCCAGCCCTTTTTGTATGTCTCATGTCATGCCATGTCATATCAAAAAGTTTGTGCAACTATTTCCTACCCCAACTACATCATGGAGTAGATGCAGATTTTTCCCTCTGCCAATTATGTGCTCACTCACTCTTATCCTTGTAAGCATTTTCAACCTGGAAATAAAAAGCATGATCACTTCTATGACAAAATTTTACTTTAATTATGCCAGATAAAGTTTTCTTTTCTGAATCAATAAATGAAATCGTTAACATCAGCCATACAGAAAATCCATTCTAAAGATAAACATGCCAAACTATTGTCTGAGAGTCTAATTCTTTTCACAGACACTAAAATCACCAGATTTTAAAAAAAAAAAATAAATTTAATCTTTGCCAGTATAATGTTGTGTCTCATATTTAGCGTATGTCATGCTGCCTGATCATTTATGTTATCTGTAGTCAGTGAAATCTCCCAGAAGCTACAGAAAAAGGTAACCAGAAGCAGAATGATTCTATTTATGTGAAGCTAATCCAGGCGGACAGGGCCTCAGAAGATTGTTTCCTCTGTTAAAGAGAAGTAGAGGCAGTGTTTCTTGCCTCCTCACTTGCAAGGTTTCCACCTTCTCTTTCTGTGTAACAGGAAAGAGTATTATTCATGTTAATAGAAGTGCATTCATTCAGAGAGAAACAGAACCCAGTGGAATTAAGCATAATCCTCTTACCTCCTTAACAGAGTAATGACTAAGTAAAACACTGAGTAATCTCTGCTGTGATTGTATATTTTATTGATAGGTATATGATGAATATATTAAAGATAATATTTCTATTTCTGATGTGATATGAAATTTCTCCCATGAATTTCAAATGCTATATGTGTCTTTTACATTGTTTTTTAATAATCAGGGACCAGATTTGTATTTATTGATAATTGCTAATCTGGTAATAGATTGTCAGGAACATAAAATAGAAGAATGAGTTAACTTGTTGTATTTTCTCAATTTTTTATTAACTCTCCCGTATTCCATTTCAGAAATCTGTACTTGTCAGGCTCTCTTAACATATTCCAGGAAAGAAATCACCTTCATATAGCAATTTTCATGAACAGGAGACTGCACAAGGTGGGCTCTAATGTAGACAAATAGAGTTCTTGAGATTGTAGGTTGCTTCAAGGGTGGAATTTGCAAAAACAGTTATTAACTCTCCTGCTTTTATGGTCTCACCAGGGACTTGACACTCAGAATTTTTCCTGTTTGAATAGCCCTTATAGTACAGCAGAGACACTTAACATTTACAGATATTTCACATGGTTTTCTGGGTCCTCATCCTCCAAACTGCCAAGGGCTCTTAAGGGAAGTTGAACATTCCCATTAACTATTGTAGCTTATAAAGCAGTTTCTCTGATTCAATATTATCTGTTTGAAAGTGATGCTGGCATAAGCATGCAAAACTCACTCCACTGTGAGCTGAATATATCATAAATAGATGGTATAATCCATTCATTAGTATAGAAACAAGAAAGAGGCAAGCAATTCTTTGGTGTTATTTCAACAATTTTTTAGCTCACAGAAAACAAGGTATTTTCTTTGGGCCTTCGCAGAACACTGCAGAAGTTAATGACTGCTTAAATGTCCAATAAATAAAGCTTAAAGCAGCTTAATGTGTTCCCAGAGTAACATTTCTATTAGTTATGCAGAAACATAAATTATGTCAAAACCTGTAGCACAGCCACAGCCAATGTTAGGATGAGTAACTTATCTGGTGTGAATTAAGAAAACAATCTAGTTGCAAGGTGTTCTAGTTCTCCTCTCTACTTCTACTTATGACTGTCTCTGAAGAACTCATCAAATTATATAAACAGCTCAAAAAGTTGCAGATGAGCCTTGGAAAAACAAAGCACATTCAATGGAGCCAGGTCTGCTTACGTGGGCTGCCCCATCCATTCTGTTTCCAAAACCACATAACTTACAGTACGTGTTCTCTTAAACTAAGGTAGATGGTATTGTTTTCTGACTTAGCTGAGTGTTTAACTTAGGCACTCATACACTATCACCAGCATTTCCTGCCATGTACAGCCAATATTTAGAGCCAAAATTAAGAGGCCTCTAGTTGCACATTCACATGTTTTTGAACATGATGATTATTTACACAAGCATAAATTGTGAAGCTTGCATATAAAACCATATAGTGCCATATGATAAGAAATGTACTATACAATTCCACAAGTTTGGCCTTTTAGTATGTCGAGCAGCAAGATTTTATATAGGTCTGTATATGCATATACAATATATATTAATAAAGATATATAATGTCTATAAATATTATACACATAGTATGTATGTGTGTGCATGTGTGCTACATACATACACATATATCATGCATGTGTATATTTACTTCAACACATTTTTATTACAATGATAAAAACCTAGTATCACAATCAGAAAGAAACTAAATAGCTTGGGAAAAAGCCCTTCTTGAAGGCAGTAGATTTAATTGCACATTTCCCTAACCAGATGTCCAAGCAAGAAACAGAAACACTCAAAGAATACCTCTGAAGAGAAGTTTTTTAATTGATTCTGAAGCATTTTGAGAAGCTGGACCAATGCTTCTGAAATGTTGTCTGGGTATTAATATTGCCCAGACAAGAACAGCTTTCCTTTGCACAGCAGGTGTCCTTCCTCTAATGCCTTTATAAAAGCTTTTTAAAGATTTAAGTAGAACTGTCTGCTATATTCCTGTGGGTATGTCTGGTTTCCAGGTTCTCTCAGTCCAGAAAATGTCATTTCTGTGGTGAAGCTCTAATGAGTAAATTTATCTTGGATACAGAAAGACCTGAGAAACTACTATTCTACTGTCTTCATCATTTTTTCCTCAGACAAGTAGCTGGATCGGTTCAGAGGTGGTTGACCAAAGGTGCTCAAGTGAGGGCAGAGATCTGAATTTGGGTCTCTCACATCCTGTGCAGGTGCCTGGATAGCAAAATGGGCAGTGTAAGCTCTTCTTTTTCGATAAATGCATTACACTTTTGATCCAAGAAGCACCCTCAGTGAAAACTTTATTTTAAAACAAGTATATTTCTACAAAAACTTACCGCTTTGACTAAATGATGGTTGTTACAAAAATAAAAATAACAGTGAGGAAATCCTAAGCAGTTATATTAATTTATTTGTTATGATAATAAATTGTTATTATAACAAATATATCATGCAAATACAGGAAAAAATGTGCCAGTTCTGCAAAATATCACTAGTAAGCCTTCCATAACAGGAGGTCTTTGCTGTTGTACTAAAGCCATAAGGTAAGGATCATCATGTAATAACTAAGTGACCTGTAGTCTGTAAGCAGAGAAGTGGCTTGCTGAGCTTCCCTGGCAGCTGACTGCCTGTGAGGCTATTATGAGATATTCTGGACCAGACTTGTCAAATAACAACACAGGAAATCTCTTCTTGCTTATCAATTTTGCCATCCTGGATTCTTGGTTCAGAGGGACATATCTTCACAACTGCAGCTGGCTACTGAATAAAAGCAGACTGACATAGGAAATGTCATCACATTTTAGCACACTCCCATGGAGTTAAATTCCTTTGGATTTGAGGAATTTTGCCACACCCCAGAATGCAGCTCAAGGACACAGCCATGGCACAGTTCCCTGAAGGGCAGACAAAATTCCTAGTCTCCTAAAATGTCCCCTAAGTGACCCAAAAAGTACAGACACATGGAAGGTTTTTTGCAGGACCAGTTACCTAATTGCAGAACCATTAATGCAAATTGAAATACAATGAGCACTCATGCTTTAATGAACATTGTGATCGTTCTGTGGAACCACATTTACTGCATTATGCATTTAGAAAAGCAAGTTACAATTAATCATTGCTTGCCAAAGTTTTCTCCTAAGTATGGTATTTCATACTGAACAACTAATGTAAAATTACTGATATATGATGATTCTATTATGAGATCATTACTTTCTGCAGTTATTGCACTAGTTTCCCTTGTAATTGCAGGTCAAAAAAAAAAAAAAGTGTGTTTCTGTGTACGTGAGCATCTGTGTGTACCCACATCCTCATGCTTAATTTACTCTTCTATATCCATACAATATCAATATAGAGCATCAGTTTTTAAGTGTGTCTCACTGACAAATAAGTTTCTCTCTGCTTGATATTTTGTCTTGTCAAACAAGTTATATTTATTTATTTTTAACTTTCCTTTATGTTAGAATAAAATATTGATGGGTATTGGTTTGCATAGATTTCATGAGAAGCTGAAAAGATGATTTAACATTTTCTATTTGCAGTAGAAGAAAAGGCTTGAAGAAAAATGACAGCATTCAAAATGCCTTGCTATTGCTAGACTGAAGATCAGTACAGTCTGTGTTGTTTTGCTTGCTTTTCTTTGGTTTTTATTTTTGATTTTTGTATGACCACATCTGAATTTAAAACTAAACAATTATGTTAAAACCTCATTAACATAAGCAAGATGATTTCTCGGCCTCCAGAGCTAACTTTTAAATCACTAAAAACTGGACTTGTGATGGTCCGCGGTACAGTCACATTCTCTCCTATACTCAGTTAATTGTCATCTTCAAGTTTACCTGTAGGGGGCAATACATAATAAGAAATGCCTCATCTCTCATTTTCTTCAAATACCATCAGAAAAGCTGCAAGGAAAGGATTGATTTTACCAAGTCAACCAGAAGTCCAGCATGTGAATTATAGCCCTTTATTGTGGATCTTTATGTGTATAAGCTGCGAGCTTATCTGCTATTCATCTAAAAAACTGAATAAATGATTGTTCTGATTCTATAAGCTATTCAGATTTCCCTATATGAACGTTCTCCTTCTGTACTTTCAGGGAACTGCACTATTTTCCGCATTGCCTAACACAATGATGCACGGCAGACACACACATGCACACTCACAAAGCACAAAATAAAGGAAGGCTACGGGCATCCTAGAGGGAGCAGACAATAAGGGGGACAAAGAAGTTGTCGCTTCATTTCACTGTCAGAAAATTCAAAATAAAATGAGTACACTTCTTTCACAAGAAACAGGCCCTAAGATTACACAGCTCACATTTAACTTTTGATTCTACTAAATATTACATATGGACTAGCTCACAAGAGTGTGTATTTCTCAGAAAAAATAAACCTTGTGAATAAGACAGAAAGGATGATGAAGAAGAAATTGCTTGAAATAAAATGTCAAAAAAAAGTCTGCACTTCACCTTGGCTTTGTCAGGGTTGGTGAAACTAACAGAATTTGGTGAAGAGAGACTAAATGAAGTAGCAGGGATCATGTTGAACAGAAAGATATTCAGGAAGGGTAGAGCACAGAAAGCTTCAATCTCCCTAAAAAGATTTTCTTCAAGATTCTGTAATTCCAATATAACAGAGACCTTAAGAAATTTAATACCTGTGCTCTTAATACAGGTGCTTTGACAGACAACTATCATCTTAATCATTAACATATTTAGACCAGAAACAAAGATGAAATGTCAGTGGCAATATACCTGAGAGAGTTCATTGCTGCTGCCTCACTCATCAGATCTATACAGTCTCTTTGATAAGGCTTTGAAGCAGGCAGGGCTTTGCAGTGGATCTGCCTAGACCTTCTCTTATAAGCCTCCCCAGAGGCCAAAAGACTTTTGTATTAAAAAGAAAACACAGATTTTATTCAAACATAAACCTGAATAATTAACTTTTTAAATGGACAACAGATGATTATGGGGGAAAAGAGAATAGAAATAAAAAAGAGCTACATAAAACCCTTCTCCTACCACACATCTGTGCAATGCAGATGCTTCAGTCAACTCAGTGACTGCAACGCTGAGCTGCAGCAAACTGCCGGGTTCCTTTGGCCATTCCTTCCACTCCCTCCTGGCTTGCTCCCTCCTCCCTCCAGACTTTGCTGGGGCGCCGAGTCCTGCATTACCTAAGCATTATTTTCCTCAACAGGAAACTCCCTAAAGAGCTCCTCCACTCCTTGCTGTCCTGTCTGGTTTTCCCCTTGATCAGCAAGATTGCCAGAAACAAGCTTTCTTTAATTAGCAACAACAATATCAATGCATTTTGTATTGGAGTAGCATTGGACACAATTTAAAACAGATTTCCTGCCAAAAAGCTACACCACTGCATTCTTAACTTTGCTCTTCTGTATGACTCAAGCAGAATGCCATGAAGTGAATCTTCCTTGATCTTTCTCTAAGTCTCACTGCACATAGCCAAGAGGATTTTCTCTTTAATGCTTGTGCACACATGAAACATGAAAATTAATAGATGAGAAGAGGAAATGAAATTCAGATGCAAGATTTTTCTTATTGGTTTTGATTGTTCCAAGTGAAAATACAAAATGCAAATATGAAGCTACTATAAACAATAACCAAGATAAAAGTCTATTAGTAGATGATAATAGCAAAAAAGATATCAACTGCATACATGGATTGAGACATCAGAAGTGACTTGAATTCCCATTCAAGCACAACGATGTCCTCTAGCACAAGAAAAAAAAAAAGTAGTAACTAAATTTACAGATTGAAGTAGTTGTGCATTGGTGTCATGAATACATTTAAATGTATTATTCCTTAGAGGCTCTTTTTGTGTCATACAGTATCAGATTCCACTGTGTTGGATGGGAAACAGTATTTCTCTGTAGGGTTTCTGATGCCAGGATGCTCCTCAGTGGTTTATTAACATAATTTGTTGGCCTTCCCTAAATTTAGTATTTAGTATCTGTTCTACCAAAGATTCTTTCTCACCATCCACATGTCTGCATATATGTTGACTTGGTGTCCTTTTTAAACCATATTCTAGCTTGAATGAGATGCGATCCTAAGTTCTGCATACACAAACAATATCACTTCAAGTCACCAGAAGGCAAATACATTCAATGCTCTGTATTGGTAATTCCTTGAAATAAAAGACAGACATTCAGTAAATGCTTGACTTCCTTAAAAGCCAGTTCTGACATGTTTTGAGTTACTACTTAGATATATTTTAAATTACAGATATGTTGCTACTCTAATATTTTTGAGTTACTGCTCTCTAATTGTCATGCGGGGGCTCTTTGAAGAATCTTGTAAGTCTTTAGACAATATAACTGTACTTTGCAACAAAGAAAACACAATTATTTAAAGCAAGACCATCTAGTATTCAAAGGATAAGACTGGACACTGGAACATTTTGGTTCATTTCTTGATTTGCTGCAGATCTCCTGTTTAGCCTTGTTGATCTTGCCTTTCCATTGTATGCTACATCTATATAGGTGTTTGGGGAAAGTAACTCTGTGATAGCTGTACTTGGATACTTCAGCAGTAAGGCCCACATAAGCATCTAGTAGATGTATACGTGAACAACAGGCTGGTGATATAAAGAGACAAGACATTTATAACATCCTGCAAGGTAACTTCATTTGGAAAAAACATTTTGGATCACAAGGGAGGTTTAATTGCTTTTAAGTGTAAATTAGAAATTTTTGAGAGCAATTGATTTTCAGCACTGTCAAAACAGCAAAATTAGAAGGGAATGTTCTATTTTTAATTTGTAAAATAATTCATTTAAGTTGTAAAAAGATTCAGCGATTGCTCAAAGATCTCACATTTTCTTCAAGTTGTTATAAACCTGTTACTGAAGAACACATGTTTTTGTGGAATATATTATTCTTAAACCCCTTAGATTAAAAAGAATAAGACTTAGATGAAGGTACAGGCAGAGTTCCTTAATCACTAGTGAAGGAAACTTGGTTTGTCTTCTGTGTGACAGCTAGTGAATCTATTTGGGTCATTCTATCACTAATGAAATGCACTTGCCTCCAGAAAGCAGCACTGCAGCTGTTTTGCCATATCTGTTACAAAAATCAGAAGAGTTTAGCATAAAATCTCAACTAATACCCTGTGAAGTTTAAATACAAAGGGTAGAGTATGAAAATTTGGAAGACAATATGATCACCTAGAAGCATACATTCAGCTCTCCCTCTTTTACAAAAGCAGACACAAATTCTTTAGTGTAATCCAGAATTTGTATCTCACCTGAGAGACAACACTTAGACCAGCAGAATGGTCACTGGCATCCTGTTGGATTATTGATTCATTACAGATAAAGAGGGAAAGAGGAATATAGTGAAATCACCAAAACTGCTTCACAGCACATCATGAAGAGCACTTATATTAGGACAGATCAGTTCTTCCTGTGAAAAGTCAGGCAGATGTGACTGAATAAATCTGCAATGAACACTTTTGGAGAAAAATCACACTACTATCTTTCTCTTGCAGATTCCAGCCCCTACGAATCATGCTAGTACTGTTATCTTCCGGCAGAACTCACAACAATAACCAATAAAAATTCAGTAGACCCACAATTCGTGAGCCTGACCTTAAACTGAGTGTGGTAGGACATTGTGTAGGCTTGACATAAGTTTGTAATTAAGCACAGAGCTGGAGATGAGAATATGCAGAGCAACTATAAAAGAATACCACACATCCAGATCACTTGATGACGACAATAATCCGTCACCATGCTCTCAGTGCCTTATTTTTCATATCTTGTCATTCCGTGAATATGCTTATGATATTGTTCCAGTCACTGAAATATCATAACATGGAAATAGCTACCAAGGCCTTATTGTATAAGACAATATTTCCTTATTAGGAAAACAATAAGAAATTCAGAGTTAGATTTTTTTGTTCTTTATAATAAAAAATAATTTCATTATTAACTGGTCATACTTATGCTATTCACAAACCAGGAAAATTTGCTCATTCTGCTGTGGGCTCATCACACCAGTGATTCTGGGGTTAGCTTAGTGACAAGTACCAATGACATTTCTTTTGATGCTCTTGGTAGAAGAAAATCAGTGCTCTTCCATGGCATCCCCTGGGAAAGCCTGAGACAACCTTTCATGTATTCATCTGTTTCCCTTTGATCACCAGGAGACAGAGAAGCCTCACTCAGAATCTTTAAAATTAATCAGCCCCAAATCTTTCTTAGGCCCATCAGGAGCCATTTTTATATTCTAGTTTTCCCTGTCCACCTTCTCCTGGTGGTTGACAAGCTTTTTCCTCTGTGCAAAGAGAAAGCTGCTCCTATGTGCAGCTTTCTGTGTTTGTGGAAAAGGTACCCTAGGTGCACCTTGCTGAGAGAAGCAGGACTCACTTATGGAGAATTTCCTTCCCTTTCAGAAACTTCACAGATTAACCCTACACAATATTAACAAAAAGCACTATGACCACTGCCACACTAATGAAATCAGGTAGAAAAAAAAAAAGACAAGAGAAAGGACATGTTAAATACAGTAACCTGGAGAAAGGTTGAGAGCTCCATACAGTCTTGAATTTATAAACCCAAAGTTCATAAATGATTAGATCTAGTGATCACAGTTCAATTACTTCCATAAGAAGTGCTAGCAGCAGCATTCAAACCAAGAGCCAAACAACACTGTTTCAGTTATGATGAAATCCAGTGCTTAGCCCTGGTGCAAAAATAACACTTAAACTACATTTCCATCTAAAAGCATGGTAAGAAAATACATTCTAATGGACAGGTGCTATGGTCATTGATCTTTTTTGTATTTAACTCATCAGAAAGGCTATTCGGCTGAGGGACACAGTACAGGTTAGGGACTGGAATATATGGAGAAGCCCAAACGCATTTTCTATTCATATTTCTCTGTCTGGTTGTATTTTAGCTGTTTTAATACTACCATGTTAGGAGAGCTTCTCCAGCCATACTTATAAGACTGCAGTTATACAAGCTGCTGTTTTGAACATATAGTATTTTTAAGATATTAGCCAATTCCTTTTCGTTGCTGTATAGTTTGTGTCAGTTTTAGTGCTGTTTCCTCACCACTCTATCAGTCTGACACAAGCTCCCACATCATGAAGCCTCCCATTTCATGCATAACTACTCATATCTCCCATTCAGTTCAGAACCAACTCGCTTCATGTAGCATTATGGTATACCTGGGAACAGGCAAGTTTTCAGCCTTGATGGAACAGCAGGAGGTCAAGCCAAACAACACACTATACAATGGTCTGCCATGACTTGTCAAAGGCCCAAGCTACACAGAATTGTTTTTTGCAATTTCCCCTCTTGACCTCAATTCCATGAGGTATCATGTTGGTACTTTCTTCTAACAATGTTAAGTTCAATGAAATGAAAGGATTCCTTTGTGTTTAGATCAACTGTGTCAGCTTGCACTTCTCAATGCAAAAAGAATATGTTGTCAGAAGCATACAGAAATACAGTCCATTTAACCTAGAGGTGATGGGATCTTTAAAAGTAATGTGTAGCTCGAGAAGAACCAACATAAGTTCCCCCTGAAATGTGACTGTAACAGAAAAGAGGCACAAAGCATCAACATAGCTTAAAACTAGGAGTTTAAGTTGAGCAATGCACCCAGAAAACATTAAAATCACTGAGATTTCCTACAGTTTCAATGTATCTTGTGGTGACTAACTCTTGCCTTCTGATGAGCCTTCCTGAAATATACCCACTCGTACTACCAGCAATTTTATTTAACATGATCCCAGAGTCAATGTTTTCATCAGCCACACAAGATACATGATTAGGCTTTTTCCATAAATTCTGGAGTGTGGAGAGTCATGAAACAGGTTTATACCTATGTCTGATTTCAAAACACATTTTCTCATGGTTTCCAGAAGTTTTTCTGATCTTATTGCCCATGCTCCTTGAAACTGTACCTGACTATGAATTCATTAACATAACTCATATTAATTAACTAATGGTTCATGTCTCTGCAAAAACTTCAGGCACTGAGAAACCTGTGTGGAAAGCTTCAACAAGAGAATAACAGCTTTCTGCAAGGACTGTGGGGAGGGAGGCAAGTAAAAACTACTATGACTTCCATATCCAAAATACCAAAGATTAGATGAGTCAGGGTTACCTTATGTTTCTAAGACATTACACCTTCTGGCTCTCAGGTCCTGCTAAGTAGCAAAGTCACTGAAAAGCAGGGAATAGAGATCTTATCATTCATAGAAATAAAATGCTACCATTGACTTCCCTCTCTTTTGTACAACTACCTTTAACAGACACCAGCTCACATCCTCTTTTCCACTCCTCTTACTTCAAGAACTGATTTTAAGTTCCTGCTTCAGGAACATGCCACCGAAATGTTACCCTGAAAATTGCTCAGGAGGCTCCAGTCCCTGGTCCTCTGTTGCTCATCTTTCCTATCAGAACTCCAGTGGTTGCCTGTTTAATCCACTTATTTTCGTTCCTAATCTATAAAGCACGATCGGCAAAGTGGTCCACAGCCTGCCCAAATCTGCCTACTCAGCTGCCTTTTAGTGCATTAAAATGAGAATGCCACCTTCTTACTGGTTTTTTTTTTTTGGATTGAAGATGAATGTTGTTTGCAACTTAACTGATGTACCTTGACTGCCACCCCCAGCAACACAGTAAGCACAGCAATGCTGTAATTTGGATCCCTATTGGGGAATGCTGAGATGTTACTATCCACTGCTTACACAGCACTTAAAAAGTCCTCCTCTGTTCAGTAACATCCTTTACAGTTCTTCCATGTGTCCACCAAAGACTATTGTTTCATAACAAATTCCACTATATCAAGTTAGACCAAGTTAGATGAAAAGACTAATCCTGTCACTTTAGAACAACATTCTAGACAGTATTTGTACACAATTTAACAAAATCAACACCATTGTAAACATGAAAGTAAAAAATAAAAATGAAATTACGTCACCCTTAACATATAAGAGAGAAAATATACTGGTTTTCCACACAATTTCTTCCCCACGAAAGCATTCTTTTGTCATGAATCATTTTTTAAAAGTCCTTGGCATTTATCAGTAAAGTTACAAAAGATTTATTCTTGGTTCTAAAGTGAAGAAAATATATCAAATTATGACACGGAGAATATATTTCCTATTACAGAATATTAGAGAATACCTTATCTCAGAATTCTGAAGTGATAATGTTTTAATGAAATGCATTCTTAATTCCCCATTAGGATTCATATTGTATTAGTAAAGCATAAATTCAAATTAGATAGACAATAACCTGTGCTCTGTTTTTATCTGTTATCTACACTAGACAAGTTTTCAAAAATGTGGGTTTTCAGGCCTGACAGGAGACTTGTTTTTTTAAGGAACAGTGACTAATAACCCTAAAAATCACTCTTCCTTTAACTTCTGCTCTACTTCGTTTAGGAATATTATGGCTACCATAAAGATGAGCTTCTAACATGCTCTACTTTTCTGTCCAGAAATGCTGCCAGACAGAATTAGAAGCCAGCCTTTGGTCATTTGCCCAGGATTCCTGAATTATCCTTAGTGTACTCAGAGCATTAGCTACTTCTGAGAGGACTGCAGATGTCTAGAAATCCCAGACAAATGGCCAGTGATCATGTGCAGATCAAAAGCATGTTGCATGAATTAAAAAGGTTCCCATGAGAGTTCTATACAATATTACACCACACACATTATTTTGATATCCTATCATTAAAATAATCAACACAATCTGTGAAATAAGTTCTTGAAATGTATGTTTTAAATTACTTTTTAAGAGCTTGGCAGTAAAACAGATTTACATATTAAATACACAACAGTATTGTTTCTCCCTAGTTGCAGGACTTTGCATTTCCCCTTGTTGAACTGCATGAGTTTCATGTCAGCTTGTTTCTCCAGCTGACTGAAGTCCCTCTGGATGGCATCATGACCTTTTGGCGTACCAACCAGACCTCCCAGTTTTGTCATCTACAAACTTTCACAGGATCCACTCTGCCTCATCATGTAGACTATTAAGGAAGATTTTAAACAGGACTGGACCCAGTATTGACCCCAGGTTCCGCTGTCAGTTTCTGGCCTCCAGCTAGACTTTGCTCCACTGACCGCCATGTTCTGGGCCTAGCTGCTCAGCCAGTTTCCAATCCATCTCAATGAAAAATACTCATATTATCTATAATATTTCATGGTAGTATTTGCAGAATATCCCACTGTTCCCTACAGTATTTTGCAATAAATGTGAATATGATTATATTAATTTTTCTGTTGCCTATTGTGAATGCACACAGATAAATCAACATTCAGTCATTAAACAGATTGCATCAAGACTAGCAATTCCTTTTGAGACTCAAAGCGAATGTATTAGTCTAAAAGGGAACAAGCCAACAATACACTCAAGTAGAAAGGACTTTTGTTTTCTTCTAGTATAAATGACCTCTGATTATCCTATATCCCCCTAAATTCTCTTGGCCAGATTCTGAGCTCATGTACAGTGTATGAAAACAATTATAAAAGTGCCTTCCCTCAGCAGGTTGTTTAACTATCAAACTGTCAAAGTTAGAGGCAATTTCCAAGGACATACTTATTTTCCCACACTTTAATTTGCCCTTTTATAGAATAATGATATGATGGGCATGTGTATGGCAGATTAATTGCTTAATGACAACCAGAGTGGCTGCAGTTCAGTGACGCATGAAGTGATCCGGATATAAAACCTGCACCAGCAGAATAGTGGACTTGGATGACCTAATGGGTCACTCCTATTTCTGATGCCCAGAACTGTGTTATAGAGGCAGTAAATCAATGTAATATCCTTCTAAAAGAGAAATGTTATAGATATAAATGCTATTAATTATATAGAATAAGCCTGCAATTTATTTGGTAGAATTTAAGGTAGTACTACTACCAGTTGCTCGATATGTCTAAATGCCAGTAGTTTTCATTCAGTGCAATGGATAATCTGAATGGTTAATCCAATGGCTTTCAAATCAAGTGGTTATTCATTTAACTGGAGATGTAGAAGACTGTGGTTGGAGTTG
This sequence comes from Podargus strigoides, assembly GCA_028020825.1. Lineage (NCBI taxonomy): Eukaryota > Metazoa > Chordata > Aves > Caprimulgiformes > Podargidae > Podargus > Podargus strigoides. Next base: position 13,497,181 of record CM051631.1, read on the forward strand.
AAGGTTGTAATTTCCTCACCCTTCATTATGTGGTTTAGATAATGTTCTGTAATGCAATGTGTATCTAAAGTCTATCATCATGTTTTTATTTCTCTAGGCTCTGGCACAGTGCATTTCTGTGTGCACTTCTGATGAGTCATTTCACTTTGTTACCCAGAGGACCATCACATAGTATGATGTCTTGCCCTTTGTAATGTGAGAGGACCAGGCATTTGTTGGTCAAATGCCAGGGGCAAAGGAAGTTCAAAAAAATGTTTCCACTCTATTCTTCTGTGTATGACAGTGTGCTAATACAATAGACATTGACAGACATGTCTTCCCTTCCATTTACAATATTCCCATAAGGAAAGAACCGGTACTCTATAAAGGAATGTAACTGCTGTCTTCAGTAAAGAGAGATCCAATTGGTCATGTGTGGCACTGGTGAGAGAAATTAATCTCTGAACCTCATAAGCTAGGACCAAGACAGCATCCATAGACTTTCTGTGGTTTAGGAAGACAGTACAGAGTAAAGCACTGTATAAATTTGCAGTGTTTCATCTTACCGTGCATTAAATCCCATCAATACATAAACCTCCAAACTCCATCCAACAGAGTCCAACAGGTGTTTCCTGATCCCTCAAGTAAGCAAGTGCTTCACCAATGATGCATCTCCCAGTGTAACATAGGTGCAGATGGGCAATCCTTCACAGCAAGACACATTCCCCAATGCATTGCTATGACAACAGAAGATTTTAGGTGAACTCAATGAATTTTACTACTCAAAACTACACCAAACATCTAAGGTTGCAGCAATGAGTTTATAAATTGTACTCATTCTGGGGAGCATGGGAGCTGATGATACTCTTTGAAGGTCACTGAGAGGAAATATGTAACAAACTCCCACTTACATTCAGTACTGCCACATCTCTTCGGAAGTGAAGAAGAAACAAGAACAGGAGTCTTTATGAGGGAGTGCCTCATAGCACTGCTATTGGTTCTGTGAAATATCTGTACAATCGCTTGACTAAAGCTATTGAGAAAATACATATAAACACACAAGGGTACTGCTTTGCTATTAAAACGGGGGGAAAAACAAACATGTTCCAGACGTGATTATTATTTCACTGTGGTTCTTACTTCACATTACCTAAACTAAGTAGTAAATAAATGACTTAAATTCTGACTTGACTTTCGCAGGTCAAGATAAAACCCCTGTACCAGTCTGTTGCAAACTGCAAATCACCATACTTGACTTAAAAAACCCCCAAAAAACCCAAACAAAAAACCCCACACACTTCCACTTCCATAGATTTCTTCATGCCAGTAATACCAGCTAGGTCTACATTATAAAGACAATTGTAGAAACGACAGCTTCCCATATCTACTGGCACAATTACATCAAGAATCATGTGTTTAATTCTATGCTACAGAATGCAAAGAAGTGATTTAAATTTTTTTCTAATATTCTTCACGGGTTTCCAAAGTTATATTTGTCTTGGGAACCCCTTGGGCATCCTGGAAATGAGAATAAAGTTTCTATGAAGAGAATGCTGTGATTTTCTATTTTATACCATGCTTTACTATCTCGTTATTCCTCCCAGTAGAGAGCGTTGTGGGGAAATATTTTTGGCCTCTTCAGAAGAAATTTGTCTGCTTGTCAGGTATTCCCTACAGTTATTTTATCAACTAGGGCGATATTTGTGAATTTTATCTATACTGTATAGATACATTCATACATATGTACACACTCACCTCCCCATGGAAAACAATTATAAATACATGCTTTGAAATGAAATATTCCTATTGATTCTACCACATTTTTATTATATATTATATCACCCTTTCTCTGACTTTAGTCTCATGAAAAAAATTCTATATCCCTTCATTCTGTCATCTGATTTCACAATGTTTTTTTATTTTGAGAACTCTACTATTTTCCAATACGTAAAAATCATTATTACTGGAAGTACAGAACTCTTTTTTAATAGTTATTACATAAACCCAGAGAAACAGTATTGAATACACTTAATTTTCTCTCACCATACTTTTAATTAATGGTGTATTATTGGTTTTCCTGTCATTGCTATTTTTCATTTCTTTCTTTGCCAAAACTTCTCTCACAGTGTGTAGAATTTAATTTTCAAATCCAGTTTTGCTAATCCCATCATGCACCATACTTTTTGATTCATCCACTGAAGACTGATTTAAAAATCAAGTAGCCTTATTACTTTTAAGCAACTACATTAAAGTTTACAATCATTTACTATCCCATTCTGGAAGAATATGACATTCTGAAAGTAATTTTTACTTCTCATGAGATATTTACCTATATTTTCTTCCCACTCCAATTCAAATTCTCTAATTCCTCATTCTATGGAAGACAAAGTATTTCTTCTAGGCATGGTCGTTCAGAATGATTTTTTTTTTTTATTTTTCACAGAAACTTTGTTCTAACAGTTTTGTTATATTTACGATTTTAGGAAAAAACAGCAAGTGTATAGAGGTCCTATATAGGCACATGTACTTACTGTTCCCCAGTTCCTGATTATTTAAATCTCTGTTTACTCTTATTTATTTTATTTATTGCTTCATACTGTATGCTGTAAACTTCATAGATGCCCTATTTGAGCTGTTACAGTTTGCAGGCAATTACTGTCTTCTTGGGGGAATGTCTGAGAGGGCTTTTCTTTCTACTGCTAGCACACAGAACTTTTTGTTTCATTTTTGTATGAATTAAGAAAAAGCATGACTCTGCATCTTGAATCACTTGTGCATGCAGCACACAGACAGGAAAGGTCTTACCTCTGCAGAACTATAAGAATTTGGAAACCAAGTTCTGCCATTTTGTATGACTTTGAGAAATCATGTAACATCACAGTACCTCAGTTCTCTCCAATCCTTTCAGAACTGGAAAAGTAGTAATTTGCTAAAGTCAGAGAAGGTGCTCAAAGTGTCTTTCCACAATATGTATTAGACATTGTTTGAAAGACTCCAAAATACTGAAACTTTACTCTCATTGTGGTGTTTTGCTAGTTAACAACAATGGGACTTTTTACTTGAGGGTTGACCACATTGAAAAAGATTAAGTCTTGACATAAAATTAATCTCAAGGTTTTGTCCCAATTGCAACTGGTAATAAGGGTAGAGATCCCAGCCTGTAAGTAGAACAAAACTGTGTCTAGGCAACAAGAAACTCAGAAAACAATTTTATGGCTTTAGAAATGAAACCTGCAAACTACTGAACAACCTAGTAAAAATATCATAACAGTCAGCATCTCAATGTTCCTTGTGTCAAAGGAGGGTAAGAAACACACTGTTCATGGTGCTCATTCAATTATGCCCATGGTACTATGATATTAATAAACAATAGCTTATGTGTGGTTTCAAGTATTTCAGAGGAGTATCACTATGAAATTGAGCCCTCACGGTAAATGGGGGCACAGTATACAATGGAAGTAGAGTTCCCAGGGAACTGAACACAGATCACACACTAGTAAGGATGCTAATCACATACCTTTGCCAAACTGCGCACAGAATATGTACCTCAGTATACTAAACTGTTTAAGAGAATTCAAGCAATCAATTAGAATGCTTGATTAGTTTATTCCATGGAAGAGCTAGCTGTTGTTAGGTTATTTCATTTCACCACCTAGGCTATTCTTCTTTAAGGTGAAAACAAGAGATAAGCAACCTTTCTCAGGAGTAATGGTAAATCAACAATACATGTTACTAGGTACCCCTATTTTAAATGGCCGTTCTTTATCATCAGTTTTCAGCACCACCACTCAGCAACTATGGAACCATGCTGAATCAGGAATTCAGCTCCTCTGCCAGTGCAAAACTGAACCTGAAACCTGTTTATGCATGACTTGAACAAGCCTTGCAAAACTTGCAGAAATGGAGAAAACCTTTCTAACACACATAGCCTTAGAACATATCTAAGTGCTGCTCACCTTACAGCATCTGCAAAGAAAAATAAAAAAGAAAGAGATTCAAACATCATAGTTCATCCCCAACAGCTATGCAAGAATATCAGAGAAGTTCTGCAAGAAGGTAAATATTGGCTGAAATAGCAGGAACAAAACACTTCAGCAAATTAGATTAATCAGAAAGGTTTTGGCAAGTTCTCATGGACACACAAGGTGTGCTTGTAGTTCCAGCACACCATTTGGAAAATACTCTTCTTCTGTGACTGCTTTTCAGAACATACTCATCATCAAAAGCAGTTCAATATTCCAACCTGCAAATGTCAGAAAGCTCTTCCAGGAGCAAAATCATACTTTGATGACTTAATCATCTATGATAGTAACACTAGCAAGTAGTAGAAATGGTTATTTAAAAAAAAAGAAGTAATGGAAATACGAAAATATAACCAGCCTCAAACTTAAAGCCAAGTAAGAGTTTTGAAGTGCCCATTTTAAAAGAGCACAGTGATCAAGACTCTTAAAATAGATCCTGTTCTTGTAACTTCTAAGAATTTATGAAAGTAATCATTAGGACTTCAGCAATAACAAAGATATGCAAAGTTTAGAATACTTTAAGAGTCAGTGGGGCATACTGCAATAAGTAAGCACATTTATTATTCTCCAATAAATTCATCCTCAGAATGTTCCTTGTTGATTACATGTAAAAAAATTATGAATGACAGCTCAAGAAGTAATTCAGTGGGAACCAGAAGCTTAGTTAAATTCACAAACAACAGTCTCCTCTTCTGATTTATACTTTTGAGGAGGCAGGGATGCAAGTTTTAAGAAGTGTAAAGTGCTTAAGATGTACAAAGTGATTACAGACAGATGGAAATAAACAGCACCCAAGCACCTAAGTAATAAATAAACCTCAGTCAATAAGAATAGCCAAGATTAATATGGTTTCATGTTGCAACTAAGCCAAAAATAATTCAAAAATGTGGTTCAAAATATTAGAAACTTATTTTTCTGAGGCTCTGATTCTGTTAGTCTTTATTCTTTGTCTAGAGTATCCAGAGTGGCTTTCCACTCAAAACAAAAATACTAATTCTTTCAATGCTGTGAATGAGTCAGACCTAGAATATACAGAGTCTTTGTTCTTCATGGTTCTTTTTTTTCTTTAATGACAAATTGCATCACCTAAGATGAAATGTGATGTGTGCAACGGAAAAGGAAGACTCAGCAATTTAAACATATTGAACTTCTATGGTAGACAAAACTTCTATTATTCATTCTGCCAGTGTTTTACCTGAACCAGATGCATGGAGATGTGTTTAACTATTAATAATTTTGACATAGCTGTAACTTTGTTTTTTCCATATAGTCAACTAATATACTTGGCACTGTTAGCCATCCCTGATTTCATTTTGTGATGTAAAATATTGCAAGAGAACATTTTCTTGATGGCAATAATGAATGTGGAACACATTACTACTCTAATCAGTGAGCCTCTAAAACAGTCTTAGTTTGAAGAAACTTCAGATACCATAATACTTTTCAAATACCATAACTGATCACAAACTTCAGAATATAAAAGTAAGCAAGAAATTCTGTTGCTGTTTTTCAAATGAAGAATCTTTCTAATGCTGCTTTAAAACATCAGTTGAAATACCTGATTTGTCAAAGTCATAACACTCTTAAGACGCATCTTAAAATGACAACAGTGAAACTGCCAACAAGAGATAAAAAGCGTTCTGAATGCCTCTGAACACTTACATTTAAAAGTATCATAGGGCTTGTGTTACAGTAGCACAAAGTCTGCATACACCACCAGAGCTAATCCTGCACTTTTTCTTTCAAAAGGCTTCAAATAAGAGATGCTGCACTTACCTATACAGAAAATACTAAAGAACAGGCACCCAAGAATTTCTTAGCTTCCCAATACTATGAAATAACCCCTTACATGTAACAATACCGGGCTGCAGCAAAACTTGGGAACTATCCTCATTGCAAAATAAAATTTTTCTTGTTAATGCATTAATTGATCAGTTTTGTTTACTGATTAGAGTAGGCTGGTGGGAGGGACATTGCTAATTTCATATTGTTAATTTTATTTGTGCTAATTGAAATATTGAAAACAGAATCCAGCCAAAGAAGTTTTATGGAACGTAGATACATTTTTTTTCCCCTGTGGCTTCAATGCACGTTTGTACTGAAAATTGTACTGATTAACAAGGAAACAATCTATCAGTTACCCACTGACACAGTAAAGTACCACATTAGTATTCCTTTCTACAAAGTGGACCACAGTTCTTCTAAAATATGATCATTTTATTGTTCCACATACTGTTAGATCTTAACAAATTCCAGATTAATTTGTTCACGTATTTTGCAGGCAAAACTAACACAATTTTAATTCAAAGTTTTCTCCCTGTTTGTATTCTTCCTTGTATGAGCCAGAGTCTAACAAGGACTCTCCATGAATGGAACCTTATGCTTTACCTGCGATCATTCAAGAAGAACAGAAAGTGAAGGATTTAGGTCTGTATTCCAATGGACTTATTCCATCAGACCAGTGGACCTATTCACTCCAGCACAGTTGACTATATGACAGAACCTCTGAGTTAAGGAACAACTATTTGTGGAAGCTGCAGCATGTCCTAGGGTGCATCTACAACTACTCCGAAGGAACAGTGGACAAGGAGACAGATTTTCATCACCCCTGTGCAGTTGGAGCCTTGGAGAATTACAGACAAGTGACAAATTCATTACAAGTAATACAGTATTAGATATTACTACAAATGATAAAATAAATAGGCCTCAAGAATTTACAGCTTTCCAAGATACACAAACACCAAGTCTGTTTTCTCATTAGAATCTCAAGATAACAAACTAGAGATAATCTAGCCATTTCCACTAGTACCTTTTCTAATAGACTCTGCAGAACATAATTTTTAAGTCACTTCTAAGTCACTTTAACAGTTACTTATTATTCACCTCTGACTCAGAAATGAACATGATCTATTTATGTCTCATTTTTTGAAACCTTTTAAAAATCCTGGCTATATTATGCAAAACAAAGGAATAATACTACAATCTTTTCGCACACAGCAAAAGCCATCCAGAGTGAGACCTCTGGTAGGGTAACAGAAACTTCCTGACCTCAATATAGCTCTGTTACTAACACTCAATGTTTCCTCATGTTTATGGTCTTTCACTTAAGCACTTATATTTCAGCTGATTATGTAAAACCGTATCTGGCTCATTCAGATAGTCATAAGATAAAGTGAACTTACTATGCAAAAATAAAGTAACGACATTTATATTGCATTGCTCTCATGCAAGTAATCTTAAATCAGGATGTATGAAAACAGTTACAATAAGTCATGGCAAGAACTGAGCCTGCTTTATATTCAGGTCATTTAACTTCCTTATCAGCAGAGACAGATCATGGTTCTTTACATGAAAGACCATAAGGAAGATTGCTTTTGAATTTCATCAGTCCTGCTCATGAAAATATTTCACAAAGTTTTGTAAAGAATGGTAGAAAAGAAACAATAACGTTGTTTTACTGTTAAAACAGTTTAGTAAGTTGCTGATTCAGCTTTTTGAAGACTGGGACTGTCTATGTTTAGCCTGCACCCAGGGCTAAACTGTATCAGTTGTTCTACCACCTGATAACCCCTCCTCAGCTGAGAAGGGGAAACAAAAAAAAAGGAGAAGCCCTGTGGGTTGAAATGGAAACAGATTTAATAAAATAACAAAACTAATACAGTCATCAACATAAAGTGTACAAGATTATACTCAGCCTTGTCCTTAGGGTCAGCAGCAGCAGAACTAGAAGAGCCACAAGAAGAGGAACACCACCCTCCATGAACTCCCTTCTTTTCTAATGAGCTTAATTTAAGTGCTAGGGGATACACCTGTGAGTCAGCTTGGGGCAGCTGCCTTGACTGACTCTCCCAGCTATCTGGGAGCTATTCATGTCCTGCCTGCATGGCTGGCCCATGGGTCTGTTCCTGAGAAACCAGGAAATGAAAATGGAATACAAATAAATGTTTTGATGAAGATGGTAGGAAAAAGACAATGGGATTTTAAAAACTAGAGAAGTAGGTCTGTCACCAAAATTAGCTGCTACTGACTGTGCTTCAATCCAGGTGTTACTTTTATTAGAGGAGTATCTCACTTTATTCTGTGAAGTTGTCACTCATTCATTTAACTTTTCTTAGTTGGGTACAAAGTATGGGGTACCCCATTGCTTATGTATCATAACATTTGTTCTGGTAGACTGGTTTTCACCTTTTTTTTCATGTGCTTTGGTGTTTGTGTGTTTATTCCTCCATGTTATACAACCTACTATTTGCACTGTGTACGTTACCAAATATCTAAGCATTCCCTACATGCACAAAACTTTTAGAAGTATATTAAAAACAAACTGAGTTTCCCCAGATGGTCGTATAGCAGTAATTAAGTAAAAACTGCTATTCCCAAGGTGTGTTCATTTCTGCTAATATCATCAGTACTGCTGCTGCATACTCAAGCAGGTTAACAAACAGAATCAGATTAGCTTTTGTTCTTCCAGAACAGCAGGGCTAAATCTTCATTAGATAGAAAACAATGAAGACATATGGATGCAGAATGAAATGCTATGGTTTTATATCAGTTGAACACATAATCTGTATAATTATTTGACAAAATGAAAAAAAAAATAAGATAGGATTGGTTAAGAAATTTAAAAATTCAATCTATTTCCTAGGTTTTTAGTCAATCATGTATGAAAGCCACTGGTTTGACATAAAAAGGTCTCGAGTGATACTTGTAAAGGTAAAAGCAGATTTAATCCTCTAGTTGCAAACCAAATGCATTTCTTAAGATGGTAGGAAAAATAAAAGGAACAGATGTTGAGCCACCTAGAATGTAAATAAACTAATTGGAAAATTTGAGGAAACAGATTTTAGGTATTTTTAACCATATAGGCGAAGGAAGAGGACAGGGGATGACTAAGTGCTGCCTACTCTGGAGTAGAAGTGTTTATTGGTGAGATTACGTATATTGAGTCAATGATTTTTATTTTTTTTAAAAAAAGCAATGTCAGATCAATGATTGTTCCTGAATGTCATTAAACCGCTGAAAGGTCATTTCATACCAGCATAATTACTTCCTTTTTTATGCACACAGATAAGCATCCCAACATAGGGCACATTTATAGTAGCACGATTATCTATGTAAGAGGTGCAATATGAGACAACCTTCTAATTAACACAGGGTTTAATTCTAAAGGAACTGTATCTTAATGAAAACCCAACACAGTTCTTCCATAACTTAATGCATAGTGATTTCTTCTGACACTTTCACTAAAGTTATCAAAGCCCATTACTCTGGAATCAAGCTTGTTTTCCTGTTACTTAATCACATATTTGGCTTCTTTCAGCATGGGGTCCCCCATGGGCAGCAGGTGGGTATCTGCTCCACTGTGGACCTCCATGGGCTGCAGGGGGACAGCCTGCCTCACCATAGTCTTCACCATGGGCTGCAGGGGAATCTCTGCTCTGGCACCTGGAGCACCTCCTCCCCCTCCTTCTGCACTGACTTTAGTGGCTGCAGAGTTGTTTCTCTCACATATTCTCACTCCTGTCTCCAGCTGCTCTTGCACAGGGTTTTTTTCCCCCCTTTTAAATATGTTATCAAAGAGGTTCTACTCCATCGCTGATGGGCTCAGCTTTGGCCAATGGTGGGTCCGTCTTGGAGCTGACTGGCATTGGCTCTGTCAGACAAAGGGGAAGCTTCTAGCAGCTTCTCACAGAAGCCACCTCTGTAGCCCCCTGGTTATCAAAACCTTGCCACACAAACACAATACACCTCTCACTGAATAAGATCTTGTGAAATGGTCTGACTCGTTGACCTCAAGAGGAACTTGGCTTTTAACCACTGTTGTCTTGACTTGCTGGCCTCAGGAGGGACATTTTCCCACTGTTACCAGCACTGCTGGTGTTTTACGGGAAACAAGGACTGAGGGGAGGTGCAGTCAAACACTCAAAAATGAAGCATCTTGATAAACAGCCCTTGTACTACTGCAATTATCATATCTCTTGATTGCCAGGAAATAGGCACTTGATAAACATGTGGTTTCATTGTTTACTCATGTTTGTTTTCAATTAAAACCAGAAGCCGATAATGTGCATTAGAACATTGCTCAGTTTGGTTTGAAACCACGCAGGTAATTAATGACTACACATCGCATCTATTTATTTAAGACAGTCTCCAGAGATTTCAGTAACTGATTTTTCCAAGATAGTAAACTTGTTAGAAGGCTAAAGAGCAGTTTCTTTAGGACTTTTTTCTCCTGTCCAGTTCTTGCACTTTTAAGTCCTTTTTCTTAAAAAATAATTTAAAGTCTTTTGGCTAAGCGTTGTACAGGTGTTCAGTGCAAGCATAGCCCTTTCCCACACTCTGTGTCATGTGGTAGCCTGGATGCTGCCATTTCCAGGCTTCCAGCTGCCCAAAGCATTTTGGTGTTGCTGAGCAAACCATATTCTTTAAACTGTTTCACTGTAATTATTTTTGCTCAGTGCTAGTCTGATTAATCTGTTGCACTTTGTCAGACTATCACTTGGTAGTTCCTTGCATTAGTAGCTGACTTGCAATTTTACTCAGTACCAAAGCATTGTTGGATACAAGTATTACAGCATCTCTTGTCAGGTTTTGGCCAACCTAACATGGAATGAGGCAACAGAGACCACTCCTGAACCCTCAAGCCAAACTGGGATCATGTCAACAGCAGTGACAATGTCTGGTAGAACAGAAGCATTACATTACATTTCTTTGAGCAACAACCCAACTTGCACAGAAAAGTGCATAAATAACCTTCCATATACCGTAAGCCAAGAGAGGTTACTTTAAGTGGTCATTAATTTACAACAGATGAAGAACAAAAGGTTCCAGGTATTAGATGCTTAAAACTCTATCATTCTCAATAACAGTTAGGCACCTAATTTAGGCAAAAATTAGTATCTATGTTTTTTCTGACTTTAAAAAAATGAAGCTTTCAATTCACAATAAATTTTTTTCACAATATATTTCCTTCAGTTAGGAAGAAGTTATACAAACATGCATACAATATACAGATGCACACTCACACCATGTATATAATGTGAGTGTATGAATCCACGCACATACAAAATGTACATGCATATGAAAATATACCATAATTATATTAGTACATAGCTAAGTATTTGTGTTTCCTCTATAGAAAACAAGGTAGGTCAGTTACTTACACCATTTAAAGATCAAAGTCACATTTTCATCATATTTTATGTCTATATGCATTATACATACGCATCGTCCCTTTTTTAGACTTATATGACTCATTTTTGTTTTGAAGTTGCTCATTCATTTGCATAACTGGAAGTTGTGTCGCTGTGCCTGAGGAATGAAGTTCTTTATATAAGAGTATTTCATGTTTTTTTAGTATAAATATGGTCATTACTCCTAAATGACACAAATTGTTTATTAATGAGGAAAAAAAATAGCCTTTGAAACACCCTAAATTCAGTCTAGATTGGTTCCTTTATAGAAATAATGAAGAAATCATCACAACATGACCATTTATGTAATTAAATAGAGTGATTCACTGAACTTCTAGACTATGGCTGTAAGACAACATAATGCTTTGCAGCCACATCTGTTGTCATTAATCTAGGTCCTGCTGAATTATATGGAAAGACACCCCCTCAGTTCCACTGGAAATCTGAGCCGATTTCCTTTGATTTCAGTGTGAAATGGATTATGTCTTTAGCAACATGCACAGTGGAATTTAAGACCAATATTTGTTTCAGAAGTTTGAGAATGGGACCTTCTCTTTCACTGGGTCATCATTATAATGCAAGAGATGAAATTCTGTTTAAATCATGCATTTCTCCAAAAGAACGTGAAATGCAGGCACTTGATCTTGTGATTTGGAATACCTCATTGGTATAAGCCCTATGCTGTTGCATATAAAGACACATTTATAAATTTCTTGATGAAGTAGGCCTTAATGAGGCAATCTGGTTTCTCTCAAATCAGGTCTATATTGAAAATGTAAATCTGAAATATTTCTGATGTACAAGAATTTAGGAAGTACTCTCTAAGGAAATGTGCATCTACAGACTTTTATATCTGTTGGAGTCTGCACTTATTTATTACAAAAAGTCATTCTTATTTATTAAAGAGACAAGAAAATGTACCTGCAGACACTGCTTATTTTAAAAACTAAAGTGGGAGGTGGCCTGCAACATGAGCTGCCTAGTGGGAATCCTCCAAAACTTCTATGACAAAGAAAACAATACATGTGTTAAAAACCACAGAGCAAGATTTGTGTGGTTTAGGGATCCAAACAGAAAATGATGGATTCAAATTCCCTCCATGGAATGTGGCCAAAGCTAAAAGCTTTGCCTCTTGAGGTTTACTGGCCTTTAATGCAATTTCAGCTTCACTGAAACACAAACTACTGCGAGACTGGCACTTTTCAGGTAAGGACACAAGCGTATTTTGTTCTTATGCATGCATATAGAGACTGTCAAATGATAACAGGCACACTAAGTTTCTGATTAAACATGAAGAAATAGAACAGTGAGTCACTTCCTAAGTTGTTGTATTTAAGACAAAGTTCATAATTTCCCTTTGGATGGCAAACCCTTGTATCAGATAGGCAAAAAAACTTTCCACTTGAAAGGTAGTGTTGAATTCTGTACATTTTTAATGTGAAACTTGTTGATCATAATTTTTTAACATTTGCACCAGTGAAACAGCAAAATATTTAAATAAAGTTTAAGTATCTCATTTATTTGTTATCAAAGAACCAAGCAATTACAAGCTGCTGGGAAACATCTGCAACACCAGAAATTGTACGTGGAGTTGCCTTGGGTTTGCTTCTTGTTGTGTACAATGCTCTCCACAGAGCATACTCTCTCTTTCAAGTACAGGCTGCATTTTTCCTAGTCAGTATGTGCATTTCATTTTTAAAAGGTATTTCAGAGAGAGCTGGAGTATTGAAATTCTAGAACTGCAGCTCTAACCTCTTTCATTAGAATAGCATTATCATGTGCAAAAATTCTGTCAGAAATACTGGACAGCTGTGTATCTGAAGAGTTTTTCAGATTTAGTTTTCTATTTCTAGTTCTGGGCTTGAAAATGTCTAATGCTATCAGCAAAGGAGGCGAGCAGACAATTGTGGAAGGTCAGTATATACTAATAAAAAGAAATAAACATGAATTTAAAGAGGAAGCAGGGGAAGAAAGATGATGTTACAAGAAGATATGCAATGGTAAACCAATAATAATAAAAAAAGAAACATATATATGCAATTGTACTGGCGAAGACAGAGACAGTAAGGGCAGCATTCCAACTTCAGCTGAGTTGTGGGCAGAAAGGCACAGGTAAAGAGGCAGATTTTCCCTCTGCTTTCCTGAGGAGTGATAAAATCCTAAATCTTTCTGCTAGCTCCTCCTCCTTGCTCTGCCTCCTGCTACTGGGACACCAGAACCTAGAGAGGTTCTGCAATTCTGAGAAACAGATTTAGCTCATGAGGGATAGAAAGGATGGGATCATCTGAAAGAGAATGCACTGCCTAGCACATCTGCAATGGCAGAGCATCAGCTAAAGAAGTGATCCACTTAGCTTTTCCCACCCTCAGCCAATTCTTTTATACCACCATACTCCACCTACTGTCAAAAGCCTGCAGCACTGTTACAGTGCATAATCAAGGTTACCAAAAGAAGGAATTTTAAGCAGATCTTCGAAAATATTCACAGAAAGAGGGCATTAAAATGAGTAAAAGACAGTATTTGTGCCAGAAAGATAAATTGTTCTAAAAGCTACATGTATCAATTCACACAACAAAATACCAGTGTTTAAGCTGGTTGAACGGCAACCTTTTTATATATAATCCACTTGTAGTGAAAGCCTAACAAGCAGAAAATGGGCCAGGAAATATTTTAGTTTTGAACTACCATACATGGATGAATTATCATCTGCTCATTTTAAATATTCAAATAAGGAAAAAATTTCTCCATTATATTTGCTAGGAATTATTTACATTCTCTTATCTGTACCATTTTGAAGGCTAAATCCAGAAACACTTTGGAAATGTAGTTACGGACAAACAGAGACCATATTGGCTGCTACTGGCCATCCCACTTCCTTCTAACTGTCCAGTCAGTTTGTATTTTAAAATTATCAAGAAGTGAATATCCATTCCATTGTTACACATCTAATTATCTATCACTGAACCACTCGGGTACTAACCAAATAACAAATAAGAAAACTTTTACCACTAACATTCAATACATCACACTTTCTTTCAGCACAAAGTATGTTCCAGTACCATTGCCTGAGTCTGGATAAGTAAGACAAATGTTTCAGCTCCTCCAAGCATTGAACTAAATCAGGAGATATCTGAAGTCCTTCTTAGGAATGTCTGTTCATTAAACTCAGTTTTGTTTATTTGTTTGCTTGAATTTTTTCTCTGCCACATGACTGATTTAGGTACCTCCATGAAAGAGAAGTTTTGTAAAGTGAAAAAAAATGAAACATATATTCTGGTGAGAAACAGGTATTCAAGATGTGATGGATTTTGGTACTCCTGAACAATGCTGCATCCTGATTCTACAAGTATTTTATCATCCAGTGTTTTAGAAACTGGAATAGAAGTTTGTCATCAACTGTACCACAGGAGAGATAATTCCTCCCTATTTTGAAAAGAGAATTCAGTTCTAAGTATTATGTAAAAAGAAGCAATGTTTAATCTGAAGAAAAATGTAATTTTTTTTCTGTTAAGAAGTAATGGGTTAGCAAGTACCCTCCTCCTGCAGTACTTTCCTTACTACATGGATTCACTCTTCATTGCTACCTTGCTTTCTTCTATTTTCCACTGTAAACAAATGAACAAACAAAACCAAAGCAAAACACCTGACATCTTAATTTCTTTGTTTCCCAGTTCTGTGAGGCAATAAACCTATGCAAATATATAGCCAAATATGTATGATCTAGAGTTTGAACACTATAAAACACAGAGGCAAATGAATAAGTTTAACAGGTATTTTCATTTACTGGAATTTAATATAATCTTCTTGAGTAAGCAAACACATCTGCCTGAAGGCTTGCAGAATTAGGACATGCATCTTTAATGGGACAGACTAAAATCCCCAGTACAAAATGTCCTGAAAATCTAGACATTTGAACATGCACCTGAAGTTCTTACCTCACATCTCCTTAATGCAGGTTCTTCACATCATCAAAATCTGTCCAAGCAGAAGCGAAATATATTTGTAACAAATGGAATAACAGACCTCTAGTATATGTAACATCTGCAATGCGAGAGAGTATCACACTCTTCTGTGGTCTTCCAGTGAGCCACGTATGAACGAACAAAACATTTCCAGAATACCAAAAAAAAGGGGGGGGAAGTTTTAAATTAAATAACCTAGCAATCTTTCAGTGCAGCCTTTTATTTGAAAGAGAAGAGATCTTATTTTTTGTGTCTGAGAGCTGTTCATCAATCTGTTTTGTTTGTGAAAGAAACATAGCTGCATAGGAAGACCTTTTACTGGTCAGCTTATTACATGTCTTCCTCTCTAGCATAAACTAAACATCCCCGAACAGCTTTTGTTTCCTTCCATTCTAGGGCTGCTCAGTTCAAAACCTTGAATAAATTGCTAAGCTTCATATAAGCATAAATATTTTTACTCATATATCATATCCATGTTTCCTTTCATACTTAAGATTCATATGAATTTTGTAGGCAGTTATTGTCTAGAAGGAAAGAAGAAGATATCTCTTCTTGTTGGCAAGTCTCCCCAGAAGATGTCAACTTTTTAACTGCTTTTGTTCAGAAGAATCACTCTGGAGTCCTATCACTCTTAATTCATGGATCATTTCAGTCTCTGTGGAACCTCTTTTCTGCCTGCCTTTCTTCTAAAAAGGAGTGAGAACAATGAAGCCCATCTGTTTTACCCAGGAATTATTCAGGATTATTCAACCTAACTGCAATTTTTATCCCTGCCTCTTGGAAGGGATAGGCCTATAAAACCTTTTGGGATTTACAGGTGAGCAGCTTGGGAACTCTGTAACTCTTTTTTCTTCAGTAGGAAGGAATCCAAGTACAGTTCCAAATTCAAAAGTTGAAGACCATGAGTCAGACTTTTTTTAAATGTGAATGACTGTAAAACTGCATTTGTTCCAAATAACACCCATCTGGAATGTGGCTTGTGGTCATTTCAGCAAATCTACATATAAAATAACATGCCCTTTCAGCCACTATTTAAACTAAGTCTGTCATCTTTGACACAAAGCTATACTGACACTGTCTTGAAACTATTTTCAGGAGTTTTAAATATTTCCCCAACATTTTCATTCAGTTCAGACTTCCTGATTTCCATAAATGAGACCTGTGTTTAGTATCTTGCACTGTGTTGCTTCATAAATAAACTTTAGATTTAATTTAAAGTCTCCCTTAACCTACTGGGAGATTTTTCTATCACTAAAAACAGATTCCCAGACTTTCCATATCATAACCAAAGGCAGATGAATAATTGTATAAGAAGGTGCAATTCACTATAAAACTCTGATACCTTTGATCCATTTTTCATTTCAGTGGAAAGCTGAACTGAAAGCATAGCTTTGTGAATCAAGTTTGGATGCTAACATTCTGAGCATACCTTTATGAATAACTGCAAAGAATCATTTACATAATTAAAAAGCTTTTCCTGTAAGGAGTAATATTTTCTCAAACATTTTCATGATCACTTGAATTTGTTCTACAGTTTATTATATGAATCAAATAATGAATTACTTCTAAGTGGATGTCAGCTGATGTTTAAAACGTATAGGTTCCTTTTTTCTTTGATTTGCCAGGTAAGCAACATGGTTGTGCCAGCTTCCTCGCTGCTGGGTTATACGGATATGCTTTGCTATACTCAAAGCTTGTAATTTAGAAATTAATTTTTCACAAACATTAATACCACTACAGATCTATTGTTCAGCTCTTCACATGAAATGAAAGGGATGTTATTTTGTCAGAAGAAAATACCTTATTGGAAAGTATTCTCAGAAACACATTAAAAATATTTAATTTGGATCAGTCTGATCTAATTTATTCATTATATATCCATACCTGAAATCTTAGATCAATAAAGCAAACATAGGCTTTATGCTCTTGAGATAGAAAAAACATAGCCATTTGGGGTACTATTTTTTGCAAGCTGGAAAAGTAGAATACACTCAGAAAATTGACAGGAAGAGCATAAAAATTATCCCAACTTGTTTTCTTATATTTTCTTGTCCCATGATGTGCTATAAAATATATTTTGAATGAATGGGCTTCAAAGGCCCTCTACTGGTTTTAGAATGGATATGCATTACTACAATATCCAGGTCATATTTGTGTAAGACTTGTATAAAAATAAACATAACACACTTAACTTCTTGATGTGACTGCAATTCTGGAGGGATAACTTTGATTTTTTGGTGGTTTTGGCTCTCCCATGCAGGCAGTGTGTTTTCAGGGACTAACCCAAGAAACAGAGATCTTCAGTCTAGATTCAAACACAAAAGTAATAGTGGTTCAACATAACACAATCTCTTCTCCCCATGGAAAATAACTTCATGGCTATTACAAGAAGCCTGTGAAGTCTCACAACTACATCCTCATTGTAGGCTTGAAAATACATTATATGAACTACATTTTTTTCCTAATATATCGTTGTATCTTTTTCTTTCATCAGTATCTGGAATGCAAAAGCAACTTCTCTTTCTATTTGCTGAAAGCACATTGTTCAGTCATTTCAAAGACTTCACTGCATTATGCATATCACACACAGGATATGTTTGATTTATATTTTCTTTGCCAATCAGTGTTTTCAGAGTGCTTTGATACATTTTCATGTGGGACTAAACAGTGAACTGTGAACCAGTGACTTCCATCATTATTCATTTATAGACATAATTCAATCTCTGCCCACTTGTCACTCCCCAGGAAAAAAAAAAAAAAAAAAAAAAAATCAAACCCCACCCCACTTGGTTTTTTTCTCTTCCCCAGTGCCTGTTTATATGATGGGCTTGGATTTTTAACTGCAAACAGATTTCAGTGTGATTAGTTTGATTTTCAGATTTCTTGAGCTTCAGTGTTTTGAGGATTAACATATTTACCTCTTTGTTTTCCTTATTCAAGTATAAAGAGTATGCGATGTTTCCATCTCTACGGTAGGGCTGGGAGCTAATTTATATACAGCAATAAACAATAAAGTGCTGCAGTGCTTGAGTAATAAGCACATTATTACATCAAAGCTATTTTCAATTTATCTTGCAGCAATCATTCATAGGCTGTCATTTAAGCATGTTTTTTCTTTTAAACAGCTTTTATCCTGCTACAGATGCAAAAACAACAAATAAAAAGGGGTTTCCATCCTGATATTGTGCTTGTTTCTATCAGTTTGACCCTAACAGCAGCATTGACATGCCTAGTCTTGAGAAACAATTAATGACAAGGACAGCAGAGTCTAGCACCAGCAAGAATGACTTTCATCATTTTCTCTTTGTCTATACAGTATCTAGCAGGAAATATAAACAGCGGTTTTAATGGGCAGGTTGATACAACTGACTAATAATTTAGCTTTCAGACTATGTAAAAGCATGCAGTTCTCTAAAAAACCTATTTTTTGTACCTTCTGTGCAGCAGAATCTCAGCTGAGCTTCCCAAAGTAGAAATACCATTCTCTTTTCTTTGCTTCTAGTGCTACTGTCTTCTTGCATCAGTAGGAGACAGGTTAAAAAGGTGTGTTAATACTCTGCATCAGTTTTGTGCATTTTTTCATACATTGGCTTACAGCGTTATGAAGGGAGAATCACTCATGACTACAGCTAATTTACTGTATTGCTGAAAAAGCAAAGAACTCTTGACACCTTTGGACTCAGCTATTTATATAAAGCTGTTGTTTTAGCCAACTAATTTCAGTGTTGGTTGTGCTAGTCTTATAAAGAAGGTCCCTCCCCAGCCTCTCTTTGGGTCATTCAGTAACATTTTATAAAAGACAAAGAGGAAAAAAGATCCAAATACTGAATCCTGTGCATGAGCTTTAAGGCTTCACCTAACCTCAAGCTGCTTAACATACTAAATAGCAACAAGTCACCAAAAAGTGTTTCAGCTGCTTCCATACTTCAGATTTTTCTGTAAGGGAAGAAGTCCCAAGCACAGACGAGATATTGAAAGCATTAATACAGAATTAATGTCCAAATGCACCTTCTACCTGCTTGTACACCATCCTAACCCTTGGCTCCTCTCTGAATCTTAGCACAACAGAAACTTCACAGAAGTGCAATGATGCCATGGAGGAAGGCACTCCACAGCAGGGATTGCAGTCCTCTGGCTATCTGTACTCGACTCAAATTTCCAGGTTCAGTTTCGTGCTTCTCCAGAGACTCATGATGCTAGAGAGTTAGGCAGCCCTTTGAGATAGTGATGAGAGTCTGCAATGGTTTATTGTCCAAACATGAATTATCTGTAACTCAGATCCTGTTCAAAATATTAAGGGAGACAGGGATGCGTTAAGAGAATGTATTAACATTGTGGAGAATTCAGACATTACAGAGTCAAGATAAGTGAAAATAGCTTCAGCTGCAGGCAGCTGTCGGCCTTCTCATTGGCCAAGTATATTTTAGTTTCCTCTTTACACTACAATATTCGTTAATGATACTGCAGTGGAGAAAATTACTGTGGTGAGTTGATTCTACCGTATGGTGTTTTGTTTCTAAATGAAGATGTTTGGATTGCCAGCTCAAAGCACTGCAGTGCTGCTTAAATTCAACAGCCCACTACAGAGGAGCATTTGGAGAGGTCTTTTTCCAGACTGAACCAACCATTGATCATTTATACTACCAACAGTGCCCTGGAGCACAACTGATAGGTCAGAACCCTAATCGAAGAGGTACCATAGAAATACAGTGTGTCTTCCAAAATGACAGCAGTTCCACAGAGCACTTTCCATTACTGATCATTAAACAAATGGAAAGCAAATCTGGTCATGAATTAGGTATCAAAACCTAATAATAATAATAATGAAGACATCACACTGAATTATAAATATCATACTATACTGAATTGGTTTGTATCATGCCTTCATTGTCAGATTATCTAAGTTACCTAAATATGTCTTTGTTGTGCATGAATTAATGTAATTAACATCCATCATAAATGAACTATAAGAAGTGTCACATAACATTTGATTACTTTAATTTGTGGTGTGAATTACATTTGAAAACCAGAAAACAACTGTGGACCCAACCACAAAATATTCCCATTCCTGCACTGGTCCCTAAAAATATCTTTCAAAGTTATAGCACTGGAATTTGTATGAAAATTCTGCAGGAGGATATAAGATGTACTAATTTGTAGTTTGGTTTTCTGAAGCACTGAACCAATTTCTTCATTATTACATGCAGATAACTTAGTTACAAGAGCAGTCCACTGCTTTTCAGATAATTTCTATGTTTGCAATGTTATGTTTTATTAGTGAATACAGGGTCCTAATACAACTAGACCAGAAATCCTCCCAAAACAAAAGCTATCTTTGGTCTGGCAAATGCAGCTTCAATTTATTCATCTAAATATATTAATAATTCCCAGACATAAATAGCTTCTCTATTTAATTCAGATATTATAACATCATTATCTTGGTTTACTTGTGGCTCAATATAAAAACAAGAAAGAAACAAAAGAGAAGACACAGCGAGTTTGTAGGAAATGTAATCATTCGACAAGATAATTGGATTTGGGTATCCTCTTCCAAAACACTTTCAATATCTTATTTGAATAGAGTAGCTAGTCTGCACTAAGGTCACCAGAAAAGAGCCAAAGAGCCCTATTGACTCTGTAGGGTCAAGATTTTTCTCTAAAAATAGAAATATCACCCTTCCAAGGGGGGAAAAAAAAAAAAAAAAAAAAATCAGACATCCCAGGACTGTCCATGAGAAGATTATATTGAACAATTCTGGTAAATACATTTGTTTAAACTTTGTATGTACCACATAACCATTTCTATTTTATTGACTACGGTTTCTTAGATTTATGATGGAATTTACGAATCTAAATTCATCGATTGAATCAATAAAACCTTTCATATTCAGAGTTCCTAAAGGGAAGTCCTTACACCTAAAAGGGAAATTTTAATTTTGAGAAACATATCAATGCATGTTTAAAACCTATATGACTTAGATGTAGATTCCCATGTAATTATAATCACCAAGTACAGCGTACAGCAGGATACCAGTAGCTGACCTGAAAATACTCTGCTGTGTGTTTTTGTCACTACATTACTACCAGCACATGAATCAGTGATTTTGAAACACTCATATCATGAATTGTAGCATAGAGTTAAGAGTCACTTTTGAAAAACAGAGCTTCAGTCTTCAAAGATCGTATCACATGATTTGCTATAAGAAGTTTGCTATTGCAACAGCCAAGTCTACGATAGCACATTTATAGCAAACAATCTGCTTTCATGGCAACTATTCCTAGTTCTGTCCCTTAGCTGCAGAATGATCTGGAGCATCATTAGGTATGATTGCACTCTGGTTTCTTCAGGCATAAAACTGGACTGGAATATTATTCCCTATGCCCCAGAAGTATTTTCAGACCTATGAAAACTTTGCAAGTGTACACAAATGCACGCGCAAGAAAATAGGCACTGGTAGTTTTTTTAGCATCCCTATTATTCCTGGGTCTCTCAAGAAACGATTCTACACTAACACCAGTAGTAGTGGTGGCAGATTACATGAGGATGCTTTTACCCTTGGATTTATTTGATGATCTCCAAATATAAGCCACTAAAATAGACAGAAGTTAAATATTTTTAATTCGGGTGTAGATGGGAGTGGGTGGAAAGGAGAGAACAGTTGGGACGGAACCAATATAAAATCATATACGTAAAAGGAACCTCTTACTGCTTGCTCACTAGAGAAACAGAGTGCTGAAATCTCTCTCACCATGTGGTGCAGAGCATATTGATGTGGTGTTAGTACTGCAGCTCCTTCAGCCCTTCAGATGAATTCACGTTTTGATTTCACGGATGAATTGTGTCTACTGTAGCTACACTGTAATTCAACATATGTTAACATTTGTTATTTCAGGATACCTATCCACATATAGAAAGATCTCCCTTGTGCTTTAAAGAGTCTCTGAATAGATGCAGAGTAATACTATATATATTACATCATCCAATCAAATGTTCCTTGCAGTTTCTAGTAATAAATTGATAACTCTCATTTAGCACATTTCATTAAGAGGTATCAAGACTCATCATAACAAATGGCAAAATCATTGCTCTCACTTTGCAGTTAAGCAGATTGAGGCATTAAAGCAATGACATTCACTAAGTTCCAAACAACCTTCTTGAGCCCAGTTGTGTCCTTTGTCAACAAACACCCTTCAGAGATAAAACCACGTAGCAGAATGGACTAAGATCCACTCAAAATGAGATCTGGTGGTTTACAAGGTCATAAAAATCAGATTGAGGCAACAGTGAGAATAAAGTAGTACAAGGAGAAAGAAACAGGTATTTGGAGGTGATAAATGAGATTAAATAGTGAATGTTAGTGATTAATCTTGTCTATGATAAGGCTAGGTACCACTCCACTCACCACACAACCTAACTGGGCTATTAATCCATGCTAATTGTAATAGTACTCAAGAGCCAAGCTATATTAAACACCTTTGTTAGGCACTCTATAGAGTGAGAGAGTCCCTGACAAAGATCTTGTAGTTAAAACCAGTGAAACAAAGACCCATAACACCTGATGTAAATGAGGCAAAAGGAATAGTGTTAACCTGAAAATGTGATAGCATCAGTGCATGCATCAAGAACATTACATTCACTCTAATAGAAGTGACACTCTTCCCCTGCAGATTTGGATTCTATTCCTTTTTTGATTATCTGATGAGGGAATAATATAAACAAGCTTTTACACTAGAGATGAAATTGTTTAAATATTAACTTATCTAGCACACTGTGGGAAAGTAATATTGAAAACTGGTTGTTTTTAACATAATTCTGGGTCATTAAAGTTCTTTGATTAGGGAATGGGAAAAGTTCCAGAATTAGAACAGAAAATCTGCCACCGTCATCATGTTTTCATAGTTCACACCGGCAATTGTATTTGTGCATATGAAATAGTTTTTAACTGCTGACAATATGGGTGCCCCAGGAACACGGAGTTAAAGATATTCTCAGGTAACTGTAGCTTTCCCCAGTTAATTTTAGTAGTACTTATGACAGCTGGCTAAATTATACCTATGCTCTTCACTTCAAGAATGTTTGCCACTTTGCTTTCTTGACTACTCAAGCAGCCCATTTCATGGATGTTTTGCATCATGCATATCTAATACTTATTCCTTATGCTGTTACTTACCCTTGATCAGGATTTTTCATAACTGCAAGTTCCATTTCCACATTAACATTATGATTCAACATAGCTAGCTGTGTCCAAGCAAGCATGCCAAGATACATAAATTCAAAACACTTTGGAAAGTACTTGGACAGAGACGGAAAAATAAAGTCCAGCTGCTCAGCGAGAACGGCTTCTGATAGCTGTCACATGTCCTTCAGAAAAGGACTGTTAGTAGCTACCATTTTCCTGAGCCTGTCTCATTTCAACATTCCATTGGAGGCATCTTCTGAGACAACACAAAGAGATAAATTTTGCATTAACTAATATCCCTATTGAGCAGGAGTTTTACACTTACTTGTTGAAGAAGAACTTTAAAAAAAATGCATAGAGGCACTGTTGCTGTGTACAAACCAAAGCCCAGAGCTCATCCTGAGAACTACAGAGAGGACTTTATAGAGAGTACTATAAAGGGAATGGCAAGTGAAAGATCTTACTCCCCTTGTGTCCAGGTGCCTAAGTACCATGGCCATGTCAAAGGACAAATACTCATTTTAATAGAGATACAGTAATATTACTTCAGATAGGGGATGAAGAATGGTCCATAAAGGGGTCTACATATGGCAGAGTTCTGTATAACCAATCCCACAGCTGTTGGCTGAGCATTGCTAAAATCTTGCTCTGACACTGTTTTTGTCTTAAAACACATTTTTTCATTCGTAACATTTCTATACTTGATAAACGTATCTGACAAAGCCTGGGGAGTCATACTTATGTAAGAAACCCTCCAGCTTCTCTTAGCTGAAAGATATATTCTTGAGTTGGGTAACACACTCCGCAACAACAATGGTTAATAAAAATAATAGCCTTGGGGAATAAACAAGTGTCTTTTAATTTATAAACCATTTATATCTCTATAAACATGAATATATATATTTAAAATACTGTGTGTACTGTCCTGCCTGAGATTTGACTGTGGAAACTAATTTTGGAATGGAAGATTATTCCAATGTTTAATTTCATCAGGACTCAAATCAAGTTTTGTTAAAATCTACTAGGAATCTAAAATCCTATGTTCAAAACACCACACTAAGGCATTATCTGGGGTTTCCCAAATCTATTGCTAATATATATGTTATCTATATTAGTTTAAATTGCTTTAAGGTGCTTGTTACCAACACTCACTATTACAAATGGCTCTGCAATTTTAAAGTCTTCTGACGGATCAGAACACCTGATGTTGTCACATTACAAATAATCCAAACAGAATGAAACAAAAAATTCGAAGAACAAAGAAAATGAGATTTCAAATAACCCAATAGCAAGAATATGAAAGATTTCTTTTTACCTCTCAATTCCCTTTTTCCCTCTTTAACTCTTCAGAACAAAATCACATTTCAACACATTTAGATTCATGCCTGTGGGTTTTGTTTTTTTTCCTATGCTCTCTGCTGTTTTGGTAACTTTTCTAAAAAATATTTCTAACTAGGAATAGGGTACAGTGCAGGAACTTGGTTTCTAGTACAGTTTATAAAAAGCCAATGATCACCGGCACTACCAAATGCATGCTAACTTTTTAAATATTTCCACATAACCCAGTTCATTTTGCAAACATTGACCTGAGTTGTGTCCTTGAGGAACGGCTTTCTTCAAATGCAGAATGATATTTACTGAAACCAATCTTTCATGTTCACTACCGAGGTTCTTATAAGAAAATATATTTTCAGTGGGGAACTAATTAGCTGCAGTAGCTATGGATGTCAACATGTAGGAATTTCTCAAAGATACCTGATAATGTACTCCTTCCCCATTCATCCTCTGATCTTTTCTGCCAGAAACTATTGTGCTTGGTTTTATTTAGTTTTAGGTCATCTTTCAAAATAATCTTCTACCTATTATTAATTTTTTTCACCCAGAAATCTCTTGTGCCTTAAAACCTCACTTAATGCATCAGTCCATGCTCTAGGATTTAACTGACAGATACAGTGAAAAAAAAAAAAAGGAAAAGAAAGACACTGGGGAAGTTCTGGATCCTGGAAGTAAGCTTCTGGCCCCAATAAACTCAGGGCTCCTAAACTCAGAGACTTTTAAGGTCTCTGAGATCAAAATCAAAATAAAGTCTTTCCTGTAGCACGTAAATTGAACTTTTTGCAAAAGTGAAGAAGAAACAGAGACAGGAATAGAGAGACAGGAAGAAAGGAAGGCAAATTGTGCTATACTTGAAAATAAGCTAGCAGAAAGTAGCCAACAGTCTGTCTACAATTTAGACATAAATGTGTGCATCTGCAGAGGATATGTTAGTCTGCAGGACAGCAAACCACAGCCTAAATGAGAATGTGGCAAAGTTCTTTGGAAGTTTTACTGCCAGAGCATTTTTGGGGAGAAGAGTAAGGAAGGAAGACGAAAAGCTGGTTTTAGAGTATGATTACTGCCCTTAGTACACGAGTCAAGAAACTAAATGACTCAGATCATCTCATGCACAAATGGAGGAGACATCAGTCATGTTTTAGCTTCAGCTAGGGACTCCCACAAGCCTAAGGCTAGAGGCTGTATCTTAAGTCACTTTGGTAAGGCCAAAGGAAGTTGCTGCTCTTCCTAGATGAAACAGAACAAGAGAAAGGGGTCAATTACTTTAAGTAGAATACAAAAGTGTCACTTTTTTAATCAAACAGGAATGAATAGGGTCCTTTGAATATTAATTTTTTACAGCACTACAACTGCAAAAAGCACCAAAACATTAAAAAGAAAAATGACAACCCTCTTAGCTGAATCCAGAACATTTTGTGCTTTTACTCTGTCTTCCAACAACCTCATAGCAAGTCAGCTAGTTAACCACTGGCTTGAATTCTAGTCCTATCTCATTTATCTAGGGATATCTCTTAATTCATTTGGTTCATTGCTTTAGAAACAAGGGAGAGTTTCAGAAAATTGTGAAAGTAATTAAGGGAAATTTTGTGTGAACTTGTGTTCCATAAAATTCCACCACAAACAGTGGTTTGAATACTGTAAGGTATTTCAAGCTCAATACATTTGAATGTCATACACTATATTTCTGTATCACATGGAACAAACATGCTCCTACAACATCCTTCAAATGCAACAGAGCAGCATTTCTTGACAGAAAACTATTTCGTTAAAAATGCAAAATATATCAAATGTTGTCATGTGCAATCATTCATTTTTCAGTGTAAGAACAGTTGTTCTGAATAAGGCTGACAAAGCCTCTGTTGAACTTAACAAATGTTTTGCTAGACTAGAACAAGTTCTCCTTTTGATATTTGAATAATCCTTTCCTTGCTGTCCATACGGTTGCTAAGTAGAAGTAAGTCACAGCCTTTTTCACTCATGTTTTAGAAATACAGGTCTATGTTAAAAAACAGCTATCATACTAGAAAGGTATACTATGTATTACAATAAAGGAATGCAAAAAACAGTATTTAGTCATGTAAATCTTCAAATTCACCTTGAACCCTTGTATTCAATATCAAGAGAAATGCAGAAGACAGACCCTGAGATATTACAAATTATTCCATACAGAAGAGTTCAAATGTCTGCATAGTGCTTTGTGAGACTGTCCATATACAGGTTATGGCAGGATTGGACTTGTTGTTATTTCCAAATAAATAGAATGAGGTGTAGATTTTGTTTTCTTTCTCTTTTTTTTTTTCTCTGAAAAAAATCCAAGTTCTATAACTGCCTCTTACTTAAAAACAAAACCAAAACCAACAAACCTCCCCCATATTGCTTCCTCTTCCACTGTTTTTTCCTCTAATAGCTTAGCTGTGACAGACAACAATATACCCTTCAACTCACCTCAGACTCAATGTTACTTAACAAACAAACGTCAGAACAAAAGTATTGTCCTTTCCTCTTATTTCCAGATATCATAATTTGATATTTTTCATACACAAAAAAACCCAGCTTTACACTTGCAACAAAGAAAGTCAGATCAACTGCTGCTGAAAGGATGACTAAATTCAGTCACAGAAGTTTGATACTGAGACAGATTTTTTTTTTCCAGAGCCGATGTTGAGATAAAAGAAGCTGATGCTTGATGTAATTTGACTTTCAAACCCACCCTCTTAACAGCATAATCAATGTCAGATGGTGCTGCCAGACTACTAGCACCATATGAAAAATATTAAAATCAATTATTTCCAGGGGTAGATTTTAAGACAAATGAGAATTCCTTTTCCAGTATTAATTCCTAATTAATATTATGTTTTAAACAGGAAGTCCACATAAACTATAAAATGGACCAGAGATTCTCCTTGTGCTGCCCTCCCCTGTAACTGATGAGACATATGGAATATCAGAAAATCAGACATATATGGAATA
This sequence comes from Podargus strigoides, assembly GCA_028020825.1. Taxonomy (NCBI): domain Eukaryota; kingdom Metazoa; phylum Chordata; class Aves; order Caprimulgiformes; family Podargidae; genus Podargus; species Podargus strigoides. Next base: position 13,524,819 of record CM051631.1, read on the forward strand.
TTTGCATCTTTACAAGATCTGGCCAACACTTTCATGGCTTGCCATTTCTTTAAAATTTAGGGATCACTTCATGGACAAGAGAAGTTTCTTGGAGGAGAACGCCCATTTCTTCATGAAGAAGTATAACCACTACAAACAAGAACCCCTGACAATTATGAAGCAACAAGATATTGTTTGATGTTCTGTTTGCAACAAAACATACTTGCAGGTATTTGATATACACCTATGTTTTTATAGTCCATCAAAAAGGAAAGAAAGCAGCCCTAAGAGAAAAAAATGGCAGACAGCTGCACTTGTGTGCAGCCTGCTGAAGCTCTTACTAATGCATTTTGGTATCATAAAAAATACCAAGGTAGTGTTGCTAACACCAATACTTTTATCAAAACTTTTGCAATATTCATTCCCTTTTTCCTCATGGCATCTAGTGGCATTTGCAGACAAATTACTAGATTACTTAGCTCTCATTTCTTTAAAATAAAATCAAGTTGAAGAGGCACAAGTCCCCAGTCTAAACAACAATGGAAAAAAGCTTGAAAATATTACACAAACGTAACATGAAGACTCTGAACTTCTTAAAGTCTCAGGATTACACTGACCAATTGTTTTGCCAACAAGGCCCAGTACAAAGGACACAGCCAGCAGCAGAAAAACAATCCAGTAAGTAGATTCTACTGCATGTAAAGGAGTCCGTATATAGGGGATCACTGGGGGTACAAACAAGTCAGATAGATCACAAATGATAGATATCAACCCCAGTGACCCCAGGAATGACACAGCACAACCCATAATAGATGGAATAAACAGTGATACAAGGTATCCCATAGAGAAAACGGGAGACTGCAAAGTCAATAGGGTGATCACATACGATAGAGGTAACCCCATGTTGCCTCCCCACAGAGCCCACGTTTGTAGGTGCCAGACCTGACTGGGATCCAGTTGCATGAGGAGCCAGGAGGTCCTTCCCCAACAGGAAACTCTGTGAAGTGCATCCACTTCACATACTCCCCAACTCTTCCTGCAAGTGGTCCCAGGTTTTATCCCCAAAGCAGGACACCTGGCACTCATTTACCCAATGTGGGGCACCTGGGACTTGTTCACCCAAGGGCTTTCCCTACAAGGCCGGCCACACCTTGGAGGAAAGCCAAAAGGCAAACTCATCCCCTCCTCTTAAAGGACCATGGGGATCACCCATATGTCAACCTTAATTCAGGGCTTGGGGTTCAGACCCCAGCACTTCACCAATCAAGACATCTTTTTCTTCTTTTGCCTATCCCTCAAAAGATATATTTTTTAAGTGTCTAAAAGTTTATATTTACTGGTTTACAGTTAAAAATTAATGAAGTTTGCAATATCAGTGCCATTGAAGGTTTTGTTCTCCCGGCAGTGAGCTACAATCATTTAATGCATTAGGAAGAGAAGATATTGCAAAAACCCACTTAAATTCCTAATTCTTTTTTTTTTTTTTTTTAATAATTCCATTCAGAAGAAAGCACGTATTTTTCAGAAAGATATGCTAAGAAGAATGATGGTCAATGTAGACGGCAGAAGACAAAAAAAAAAGGAGTCTGGCTGAAGGAGACCAAAAGTAGGCTAGCTTCTTTGATCTAGAACACTTTGAATTCAAGATTTTATAATCTAAAAAGCGACTTGCAGAAGGTGAGTCAAATACATTTTCTTTCCTAGTTAATCAAATATAAATTCTGTCAATATTATCTACCCATAAAACAGTTTCTATACACACATCCACTTTTTGAATCAACCTAGAATTTAATAAGCCAGTAATTAGAGGCCAAACAGCAATCTTTCATCTCCTGCTATTAGTACTGTTTGCTTCCTTTTACCGATGTTGTTCATTATCATCTTGTGAATATCAAGTGCGGTTTATTTTTATTTTTTAATTCTCTCAGATAAATTACATGTGTCTGATCCACTTAGATAATTTAGAGCTAAGATTTTTCTAATGTTGACCTTTGCAAAGGTCTCTTTGCCATCTGTTTTTATATTTAATTAGCATTTTTTCCTACTTGCAGCAATCTCTCAAAGAAAGAAATAAACTACTATAATTATCACTATCAGTGTGCCCTTATTTGATCTCATGACCATAGTATCACATACTGGTGATTACACAGTATTTCCACTGTGGACCAGTCATTAGACTGGTTATCACTATCAATCTTGATACAAAAATAAGAGATAGATTCCCTCCCCTGCCCCATTAACTCTTAATCCACACCAGAAGAACCATTTTATTTTTATTCCTTCTCTTTTTCTCATTCTTATGGTTCTTTCCTTTCCATCTTTGGGGAAATCTTATATTTGTTAATCAAAACAATTTGGAAGTATATGTATTGATATAAGCAGCTCAGCTGCTGGTAACACACAATTTCTAACAGCTAAATATGATTTAAAGTAAGACAAACACAGACTTAATATCCGAGAACAGATCGGGCATTTCAGTCTTTAGAAACTGCCCAACAAAGTGGAAATCGGCTCCTGGGAGCTATGTCCCATTTAATGAAATTCTCCACACAGCAGTCTAAGCATAATATATTAATTCTAAACAAAGAACTCTGGGCCTAAAGTGTATTCATCTCAATAGTTAATACCATTATTTCATGTAAGTCAGGAAATGGGGTTTTTTTTGGTTTTGTTTGTTTTTTCTTTCTGTTAAGGTAGGTTCATTTCAAGGCAAAATCCTCTATGCCTGGATTTCCAGGGTAGCATTTAGGTATGCTTTAAGTTGAGGCAGTATATAACTGGAGGAGAGTTGACTGCCGTAATAGAAAGCATTCCTCTCTAATAGGTATGAAGTAACCAGAATAAAGGACCAAAAGAAGGGGCTTATACATCTACACGCATGCAGCAGACAGAGCTCACTAGAGGGGAGTTGCCATTGCACACACCTCAGGGGGGTTTGTGCAGCTGCAGGATGGTGCTTCTGTTCCCAGTTGTCTGAACTGCATGTGAAAACTGGACCTCATTCCGTCCATGTTTTTACATGAGTCTGTGCATTAAGCCTGATTATTTGCACATTGTTCAGTAAAGGGATGCATCCCAAAAGTTGAGATCCTCTGTATTTTAATTTCCAGTGGATGCCTTTGGTCTCCATGGAAACTGCTCCAAGGAGGTTTGAAATGCTACATATTATTTAATATATCTTATATTCACATAAATGTTGCCAGAAGATCTGTCATATCTGTTCAAGTGTAAAGTACCAAGGGAGTTAAGCAAAGGAATACATTAAATTGAAACTCATTGTAGCCCATCATTGTTGACACCGCTGGCCTTGAAAGACTGTCAGTGAGGCTCCTGAGAACAATCTTGAAAAATCAATAATCTCAGCAGAAAAGGAACCAATTATTATAGTCAACAAGCTCATAATAAATCATCATATTCTATAATCTATGCCATTGAATTTTGGGCAGACTTTAAACAATTAATGCTTCACTTGTCAGTCAGACTTGACAAGCAGTAAAGTTTACTGGGGTTAATGTGGTGATACTTTGATACCTAATACAATTCATACACTTAAAATCGTTAGAGATACTTTGGTGATCAAGGAAATAAAAATGCATGAAAACTAGTTGATACTTTTATTCCCTAACTTTTTACAAAAGAGTTAACTTCATAACCAAATTGCTGCTTACAAGTGGGTGTAAAAAAAGAACATTATACAACTACATTTACAATTATGCTAAACAGAATCATTGAAAAGGTTCAAAGCAGTGCACCAAGACTTTTCCTGGATGTAAAACTGCTTATACTGAAGTATTCTTACATTATGGTACAAATTGCTACATGAGCCTCAGCTTCTTTGGCAAAAGACAAGCATTTTATAATAAGAATTAGATACTTGAAAACATGCAGCTGAATTGTTGTGGACGGAACTGCCTTTTGAATAGTTTCCAATTTCCATCTTTTATGGGAAGTTATGTCATACATATGTGCAGCAAGTACAGTGACTTGTGACAGCATCAGTGACCTCTGGCCAGTGACCAGCCTCCCATGTGAACTTTTCACTAAGCATCCCTTGTCCTCTGTCAGCACTGAAGTTTGAAAACATGCAAATACAAATAAGGGGACTGTCATTGAAAAAAAACATTCCTTTTCTCAGTTGAACTATATTTGGGTCAAGTAATTGCCAGGAAAAAACCCCACCCTGCTGCCAATGAGAGAGACTCTAAAACAGGTCCTGTCAAACCCTTTACTAAAAGACTGAAGAAATACAAAAGATCTGTCACTGTAATGCACAGAATAGCTGAAAAATTACATTCTTTTCATGAAAATGAGAAATAGCAAGTAAAGAGTTGTCTATGTTTAGCCAGTACTCAGGGCTAAACCATTGCAGTTAGTCCACCACCTGATGCTCCTTCCCCAGTTGAGAGGGAGAATTGGGGAAAAAAGGCAGAAGGCCCATGAGTCAAAGTAGAAACAGATTTAATAGAATAACAAAACTGATACAACAATCAACATTAAGTATAGAATGTTCTACTCAGCCCAGTCCTTGATGTTGACATCAGGAACAAAAGACAAGGAGGAGCTCCACAGAGAAGAGGAACTCTACTCTCACTGAACTCCCTCCCTTTATAATGAGCATGATGAGGTGTGGGATACACCTGTGAGTCAGCTGCCTTGAGTGGATCTCTCAGCTGACTTGGGGCTACTCACGGCCTGCCTGCATGGCTGGCCCATGGGGCTGTGCCTGGGGAACCAGGACAAGAGTTTTGCCTGCCTCATATTTAAATATTGACAAAAAGGTTAGAAGACCATGCTAACTTGTTTCAAGATTTCCTTTGAGAATGTTTCTTCCCAAAGAACCAAAGGTGATATAAATAGACTGTGACTGAAATTTAACAGGGGAGCAGGAAGAGAAGGAAAAATACCCCAAGAAAATATCCTCAAACAACTGAGTGATTTAAAGAAATGCACATCCAGGGAAATGCTTACATATCAAGTGAGACTGCAGCATGCACAAGCTCAGCTGCAGCTAGCACAGAGAGAAACAGCAGTGACCTGGTGCTCTGATCTCTACATGTTCACTGAAAAATCTCGGCAGACAATTGTGCTGCAACTGCCTCCCTCCTCTTTCCTTTCTTTCTGCTATGTAGGCCTATACCTTAGTAGTGACAACTCTGCCTGCAACCTCATCCAAAATGAGGGCTTGCCTACTGTACCTCATTCTCTATTGCTTTATAATCCTAACTCTGAAACAGAGGAGTGGTTCTCTACCAAGATGTCTGGCATATTGCATGTGACACTTTGGGCCACCTTTTCTCATGCTGTGAAGACCTGCTGCTGGAAAGGTTGTGGCCCAAAGCATCTTGTTAAGGACACTTGCCTCCCTTCTCTCTAAACCCGGGTAGAAGTGTATTCCTGATGCTTGCAGGGAGAAAGGCAGGAGAGCATTCCTAAAAGGGAACAGCTATTCAGATGAAGTACCTCTTCGGGGAAGAGACACTCATTTCATGTAGCTTTGCTTAGAGCATGGGGACTACAAATATTTTTCATACTTGGTTTTAACACTTAGGAAGCAATTGTCTCCTTCCTTTACTGGCTATTACTAGAGAACAGACTAGCTAATGTGCACAGTAATTATAGCATCCAATATAAAACAGCAGTATCACCCACTAAAGAGTCAATATACCTGTGGGAATGATCCTTTGCTCTGCATTGTGCTTATAATAATAATAACAATAAAAAGTTCAGTATAGAAGATTTCTTTGGGATTAATGACTGACTGGGTTAATGGCCTGCAACTCAGTTGTTATTGCTTAATAATGATACTTTACATTCATATAGTTCCTTTCTGTGAAGGATCTTAAATTTTAAGTATCAGTTTTCATTCTGTGCATTTATATTCCAAGTATCCCAAAGTGGTAGTGGAAAGACATGGGCAAGGGCAATAGCTATTATGTGCTTAGCAATAGTGTGGAGGTTTGAAAATTAGTTTAGTAGTACTGATGAGAGAGCTACTCTCTGCAGAGGAACTCTCTGCAAAGGATTAACAAAACCACATATTTATTTTAACAGCCCACTCAGAAGGGAGGACAAAGTAAACAATAGCACAAGCACAGCAGACTCCTGAAGATTCTTTTTCAGTATCTCAATGCCATTGCCAACACATTCTGATAAGTTTTCAGATAACATTATGATTGTTTTAAGCAAACTATGATGGAGTAAGAAGATCCTCAGCTACTAGACTGCTGTCGTCTTCTTTGGCTGAAATTTCTAAAAACGGATTTGGCAAGGACAGTGAGAAATCACCCAGTCCTATCCTTGTATATCTGTTTTTTATAGTAATAAATGCTTTACCATTACCAGCATTAATTTACAAACATTAATTTACCCACGTTTTACATCATCTGTGGAATTAGAGATATTACATCAAAAATGATATATCCCAGAAGGGTGTGTTAAGGTCACAGTAAAATCTCCACTTCATTGTATGGTTCATGGACAACTGTCTTACAGGTGAACTGTGAAATGCGGGAACTCAATAATGTAATGAGGACATAATCATTTAGCAGTCATGGTAACCCACGGCAAGGAATAGGTTCGTGTAAAAAGAGTTGTAAAGAAGCCGTATTACGTTCTTCCCAGAAATGAAAGATTTCTCAGTTCTCAGAGTTCTGGGCATGAGTCCCTGCCATTTGGTATCACATACGTTGAATTATAATTCTACTTTCATGTCGTAATTTCCCATGCAGAAATTAAATAAAACAGAAGGTTGAAGGGAACAGGGGTTTGAGACTGCAGAAGAAATTTGGAGTTTCTTATGAGCAATGGACTGTTAGACCATGAATCTCAGATAAAAGGGGAAATAAAAGTCAAATTAATTAGAGCATAACACATCGACATGCAATTTTATGCTGAATAAAAGTGCACATAGTTGCTGGCAATGGAAGTTTTCATGAGTTTTTTTGTGAAATCTCACTGTGTTGAAGCCTGTATATTCTAATCAGTGATATAAAACCAACAACCAGACCAAAACACTAGAAAAAAGCTGCCATTCAACTGCCTGAGTCAATGTTAATGTCCGTGTGATTCATAAATCAGTGTGAACTTTCAGAGATGTTTTGTGGATTTCTGCCATTTGAACTAGTGGAAAAAACAATAGCCCCTGTAGGTTGTAGTTCTCTGAGTGACTATCAAGAGCTCCATACTGTCACTGGTTTGGACACCTTATGGCCAGCAACAGAATTGCCTGAGGAAATTTAAGTTCTGCCTCTAGCTTCCTAAAAAACTGAACTCTCAGACTCAGGTTACTTATCCTATTTCTCTTCTCAAACCCTGATCTTCAAGCATGACGCCCTCTCATTTTGTCATATTCAGCAGAGCAGTTTTCTTCATTTCTCTTCCCTGAAGCCTTCCCAGACCTTGACTCTATTCCTAATCATGTTTCCCAACTCTAACATATCTTGATCCAGTTAGTTACACTTCTTCAGGCCAAGTCTCCTAGATCATCCAGTCCCAAACATATTTTACATCTAAATCCTTGGGCAAGTCATACTTTCTTCTCAGCACTCTTTCTAGTGCCATTCTTGTCCCCTTTTTCATAATGACTATAAAAAAGAAGGTGGACAAGATCACCAAAACCACAGGCAAAAATGGTTTTTAAGGTGCTGCTCTGAAACACACTGGGAAACTGAAATTAGCTGCTAAAGATAAATCACCAGTTTCTATTTTATTTTAAAAAGGCAAAACCATGTGTTTTGCCTGGTCTGACTGGCTACATAACATTAAGAAATTAGCTTGAGCCAGTCACAGCCTCAGATAGTTACATGTTGGTAATCATATTTGACTAAGAAGTGTCAATTAAACAGGTGTTGGAACCCTTAGCAAAAGGCACAGACATAATCAATATGCAGGTATCTATTCTGACTCTGGTGACAGCAGTATAACCCATATTAAATACAGTCATTTCACAGAATGCCTTTCTATCAGTATAGACTTGGAGTACAGATCAAGATTTATTAAAAATGCAAAAATCCTTCTTTTCAAAGCTGATTTATAGTGAGAACAATAGTGAATGAATTAATTCCCTCAAACAAACAGAATTCTGTGGTATATAATCAATTCCAAACATTGCCTGTTTCACAATTCATTTATAAGTAAGTACTTGTGGTAGAAGAGAAATTTCTTAAGAACTTTTAGACTGAAAGGCAGTGGGGTGGAAGAGGCATAATATCGCACTGAATGGGGTCAAGATAACCCCCAAGTATATGAGTATGAGATACTCAATTAGGTCAGTGAGCTCTCAACTAATATGGTAGTTTTTCTTCTTTTGATTACATCTAGCACCTTGTTTATCTAAATATTCAAATAGCATTCTAAGCCAGAAATATCAGATAAAATACTTCATAAAATATTCCTTGGAAATTCAAGTACATCGTATCCACTGTATTTACTTCTTCTATAATGGCAGTAACATCTGAAGAATTTCAGCAGTTTCATCAGTCACAACCTCTCCTACCTTTTCATCCAGTCAAATTGTGCTTATCAGCAGAGGAGTACAAAACAGCATCAAGCTAAATAGCAGCAGCTCTCTCCTCTTTGCACACCAAAAGACTGAGAGAAAAGACATTTCATGCAGTGGTAATTTAACCCATCCTTCACTAACAGCTTCATCTTTACCTTGCTAGGCCTAGGAAGGGCATTCCAAAGTATTTTGTCTTCTCATATATTTACCTTGTATTAAAATACATCTGTGAACATATATTAAATTCTTTGACATCGTTAGTGTATGGAGTTTTATGTTCTGGTGGGGGTTTTTTTGGGTTTTTTTGGTGTTTTGGGTTTGTTTTTTTTTTCTATTTTCTGAGTAAAGCAGCAAAGCCAACATTTTAGACAGATTAAATAACAACAGACCATAATCCATACGGTTTTCAAATAGCAAAATCTTATTACTTAAAAAAAAAAAAAAAAAAAAAAAGAAAAGAAAAGAAAAAATGAGGGAAACATGATGGATCTGGTTAAAACTAAAGCAGTGGTTTGAGACACCTGCCTTCAGAAGTTATTTAGACTATCATCACAATTTTGCACATTCCCATCACCATATGAATCAGTTATTATCATAATCCTACCTAAGGCCCCAACTCCCTGAGGAAGTGATAACTCTAGGAACTGTTTGTGTGAAATGTATAAATGCATCTGAGAGAAAAAACACTTTGAATCATATCTTCATTTTTTTTCTATATGTTGAAATCATATTTGATCCATGGTCTGTATAAAATAAATGGTAGATATTTTTAATCTGTTTACAGAAATTGGGGGAACATCAGTCTTGTGTTAGTAGCACTGGATGTACAATTATGGTTGTTAATCAAATAGTCATCACAATATATACCCTTAACTCACATTGCAAGCAATATTGAGTGTCTATTGACTTTTCTAAAAGAATAAAAAGATCTTTAGGATAAAAGGATTGTGAACATGAACATATGAGGACAGAATCTTCTCAAAGAAAATAAAAGATTTGTACTAGCTGGTACTGTCTTTAAAACAAACAAACAAAAAATATCTTGAAAGAAGTGTTCTTCACAATGAATGCTTGTCAACTGCCCAAGTAAAATACAAGTATAGAGCATCTGAAGACAGCAAGCTTAAAAGATGTCCAGTTTGTTTATCTAATTATACACAAAAATAGTTTCAGAGAGGAAATAATTAACACTGAACACAATGAACACACAAAAGGAAGATTTTCTAATACCTCTCTCCCACTCACTTCCTTCAAATGATGAATTTTTAGAACTGCATAGTTATTCAGCAAAAAAAGATATCCTTTGTGATGTTTCAAGAAAAGATGTAGTTCCCTTTATGACAAGTGAGTCCAAACTGGCTTATAAGATTCATGTATAAAACATTTACATGTTGAAATTCTTTTTTTTTAAAAAAAAAAAATAGTAGCACAAATAGTTGTTTAATGATGTGCAAGCTCTGTTTGTTTTCTTTTTTTCTACAGTGTACATCTAGATTTCCTTTCTCTCCATTGTTTATTCATTTCACCAAGTCCATACTGTTCCTTAGTATAAAACTGCTTCATGATGAATACATATTAAGAGGAAATCTTGGTACAAGTTCAGACAAATTATTGTAGAAGATGAAAAGACTGTGGTTATGATCATTGCCCAGATCATGTTTCTACTTGCTCTTTCTACTTCATTATAAAACATATTACATCAGCACTATTTTCACATGGGCCCAGTGTACCATATATCTATAATACAGGTACACTGTCAACTTCTTACTCAAATTTCTGAAAATGCCAACTTGTATTCAGTTTGGCATAAAAAACTTTGAATCTGAAAAGGCAGAAAAATTCCTTCTGATTTCAGCGGGCTTTTTGGCAAGGCCAAAGTATCCATTTTCTCTCAACACTTTTCAGGTTAAGAATACAACTGGAGTTGCAGTATTGCTTGTACAAGAGATTTGAATCTTTGGATCTTCCAAATATCAGATTAGGAGAGAGATCAGGAGAAATAATTCATTTTGCATGAAGAACAATGTCAATAAGACTGAATATTCTTAAAAGAACATTTTATTTTCTTTTAAAAACCTGATTTTAAAGTATGTTTTTCAGAATGTGTGTTCTTTACAGTAGGAAGTTGCTCAATTTGTACCAATTTAAAAAAAAAAAAAACAACAAAAAAACAGAACAGGTTTTGCTATTCAAAAGGCAGAAGGTAAATTCTATACCTACTTTGTATTTGAAGTATCTAGTATTTCTGTTGTATTCGATGAAAGATCTTCACAACACACAGTACAAAACCTACAGTAGCTGAGCAGAGAGGGGTTGCTTTGGGCTGTACAAGTGAAGCACAAAACCACTGACAGCTTGAAATTTTCTTGCCAGGTGTGAGCCTGCCCTACAGAGAAATACAATAGCAGCCTAGGCTCTCTGTGACTGTTGCATGAAATCCTGCAGCAAGCAGATGAGCACTGATGCTCCATTCTGCTCTTAGATCTATTTCCATTCACAATTGGCCAGTACACAGCTGGTATTTCTCCTTTTTCCCACTCTATCACTTTTACCAACATACTGCAGTTACAGTAATACACGAAGGCATTAAATAGCATTCCCTGTATTCCACAGGAAGACATTTTCTAATCTCTTCAACACTGAATGTTTCAGAAATATTTTGACAGGGAAAAACCTTCATCCTCCAAAACCCACTCAAACTGCCTTTAAAAGTGTGCTTTTGAAGATGACATTAACTCCTGAGCCTATCCAGTAAAGTACCTTTTTTATATATAGGAAGATAACAAAGTTAAATAGTAATCAACTGTAGAAATCTTCTGCAAAGATCTGATTTTGAAACATAATTCTCCTAGCCTAGGCTCTGTAACTTGCTATATATCATCATAGATCCCATCCTTATTGACTGAGCTGGGAGGCCTGCAGGGCTTGTTAAAATCTACAAAATCTATTTAAGGAGTTTCAGCTTTGGCATTTGATAGAAGCAACCTGACATTGGCTAATTCGAAGTATTTTATCTATGCAAATAAAAACTTCACTGTTTTAAGACAGGAACTTTCATTTTTTTAAGATCATTTTGGCCACATGATAAAAATGGAACATTTTCAGCATCTGTTTTTCCCCTAACGGCTTACTCCATAATGTAGTCACTTCAGTGGCATAACTTTGTGTGTTGATAACCTTTAGTCTTGCCAAACACCTCTACCATGTAGCCTCCCAAAAGGCTAAGACACCAAGAGAAACAGCTGCACAACGTTTCTACGAGTGGTTAGTTACAGATGCATCACAGTTTCCATGTAATTACCAGTAGCACATAAGAGTAAAATCAGTTTTATATTTCTGGGCCCTGGTTCAACATTTAAATGCAACATGCAAGAAGACTGAGGGGGTGATAACTTAAACACATGCCTAGATCCTGCTGAATAAATGTTCTTTCTATTCCAAATAGGTTGGGTTTTTTTCTTTTAGATATTTATTTGCACCAAATATTGCCAGAGTTCAGTGTAGCTTCAGATGTCATACTTTTTATTAGTTCCAAAATGTATAGGCAAGCATAAATGAGATTTAAATAATCCAGTCTTTAGTTTCAAATCAAAAAGACCCTTCTGTAAACATTAAAAATGTGCAGTTTTCAAAACTCTACCAAGGGTTCCCTGGTAAACAGATTTCATGTTACAGACAGCTCCTGCTTGTGCTCAGCTTGTTACATCCTGAGATTTTACTTACTCCAGAAGAAAGAATCAAGGTCAGAATGAAGCACTAAAGCATATCTGTGAGAAGTTGCTTTCCCTTCCTGTTATAAACCATTGCCATTAACCATCATAAACTAGATCATCTGCAGTTAAATTATGCTAACCAAGACTTTGCTCCATATTTATTTATTAGTGGGCTGTTAGGTAGTTTTTGCCTGTTTTGTGTTTGCCCCTCCCCCCTTTGAAACTAAAGTCACAAATGTAAAACCTTTATCAGAATTAAGGATTTTGAAGAGAAGAACTGTCCTTATGACTTTGCCTCTGGAAAGCATTTGATTGAAAGGGTAATCTGAAGACAGGGGTGATATGCAGTTCATAGTATTTTCTGCTATGAAATTTGTAGAGGATATCTTTAGTTATTACTGATTGACAAATGAGATGTTATGTATTGGAAGGAAAAGACTATATCATAAGCTACCATTTATGTCAGAACAGTGATAGAGCATTTTAATTAAATATATGAAGAGGTATATGAAAAGAGGAGAAAGGAACTGAAACACTGCAAGTACACACAAAGCTAGCTACACATTTTAGCTATGTTTCCTCAGATACACCCTTTCATTGTGCAGTGTTAGTAGCAAAAACGTTGCAGGGCGAAGAATGAACTTTTTGATCTGACAGCACTGTATTACTGAGAGATTCAAGAGGCTCAAAGCAATTCTTGTTCTCTCCTGTGAATCTATGCAAAAGACAGAATCAGTCACTTTTTGTACAGTCAATAAAGCACTGCAAAATATCACATCATTCTTCCCTTGTTGGACTGATCTTACTGAGGATGCAAGTGTTTGTTTACTTTTTGCAAAGAATATGTCAAAAAGATAGCATGGTCCCTAGTAAGCATCATATCAGAGACATTCATGAGCAAACATTCTGCAGAATAAGTAGTAGTTATCCAAAACACCAACACTTGAAATTAACACCCCACTTTCAAGGTCACTACAAATATGGGCATTTTAAAAACATTTCAAGATTTATAGCACTTTACTGAAGCAAACGTGTGCAAGTAAGCAAAACTAATTTTACTATGATGAGATAGCAGACTTTGTCCAGCAACAGTCTCTATTCAGATTAAAAAAATACTTACATATTCTTTTAAACAACTGGGCGGAAGTAGGATAACAAAAGGAAACACTTCAGGAGACAAGCCTTGTATACCGCAAAGATAATCTTAGTGAAGTGATTAACTCTGACAAAATAATAAAGTAAAATAATAATGAATAGTATAGTTTATATTAATTTTCAGCAAAAGGATTTTCTTTCAAAGTTACCTCTTTTCAGGGGCACTTTACTGCAAGAGCACATTGCAAATAATCATACCATGAAGACTAGCAACAGATCAGCGGAAACAGTTTTATCAACAGTTTAAATAATGGGGAATGTAATTTTGCTAATTGGAAAAGTGAGGATGTTTCAGGACTGCATTTCTCAGGCAGAAAAGTGAGAGTCCTCAGTGGAAGATAGAGGAGTAATTTTAATGAAAAAGCACAGAATGGCTAATTAGATGGCAAAGCAGAGGTTTTCATGATATAGTGAACAAACCAAACTAACAGTTGCTTTCCTGAACACTAATTCTGCTTCTCTTGTTTCTCAGGGATTCTGATAATAGTTTGGATATAAGCTCCACACAAACGTGTTAAGGAAAACATACAGCAGGTCTGTTCCTCTCATCTACACCACAGGCAGAGTAGCAGAGACAATTGCTCAGACTGACCAGTTTCATCACTGACACTAACATGGGGAAAAAAAAAATATTATTAGGTACAATGTTGCCATCCACTAAGTTTATACAACATTCTTCTGTATTTTGACACTATGTAATCTTTGATGTCTCCTCCTTCAACCAAACAGGACTTCTGGGAGTGAAACCAATTATTCTAACTAGCCACTTAGTGTTTAACTAAACAGATTTATCATTAACTTGTTCTTTCTATTCCTTAGAAAGGAACTTGGTTTAGATTCTTGTTTTCTGACAAAGCTATTAAAGATATTTTTATTCTGAGCTGCTTCTACTGAAACTTTTTTAAAAGGGATTTATTTATTTTTTAAGTTGCAGTATATCAGAGGCTTTAAAGCTATTTGCTTTAAATTTCAAATAGCAAGTTTAATCTTTTCAAAGGTGCTGAGTTTTGTGAAACTCTGCAGCATTGTTTAAATTTTTGCTGAGGGGTAATAAAAAAAAGTCAGCTTTTTACTACGATGTGCTGCAGGAGACAGTGTAAGAAGATTTCAGGTTAATATGCATTAAAAATAGGAGTAGCTCCAGGTTTGTAAATCCTCCAAGCTGGTTACATTCCTATATAAGCATCTATTTTGACCATTTAAAATGGAGTAATATGGAAATTTTTTTACATTTGTTTGCTACTTTTACAGGAGGACTAAATTCTATTAACTGTTCCATTTAAAATGAGTCATTCACGCTCACAAACCCTTAAGGACAAAAAAAATTAATATGAATTAATAGTAATTACACTCAGTACATGAGTGCTACTATGTTTGAGCTGTTTGTATGTACTTTTTTTGGTATCTGATACTACTGTACACAAGTCTACTACAAGTCTGAGTTAGAGAGCCTGGTTCTCTAGTTCAAGCCTTACAAATTTAGACTTCATCTCTAATTTCATAAAAAAGCTAGTCAGCCAATAAGGCAGCAAATATCTACTGAACATTCAGGATGGACAGACAGACTCCTTCATGCTTTACTCATTGCCAGAAACTCATTTTGAGAAACAGCAATGAAGGCAGAAATATTTAAGCCTTTGCCCTTTATCCTCTTAGATAATGGCATCAGGGTAACATTCAACTTTATCCTCCATAAGCAGGCTGAATCCTGTATCTGCACTTGGGGAGATATTAAAGAACCTGTGTAGGTGCAGTTTAATTAGCATAATTGTTGCATTGGTGATGCAAAGAGGGTCTTCAAATGAAAGATGTGACATTGTAATAAAATCTGACACAGGAAATGGATGTACAATTACCAAACTGTACAGAGACCAGTAGACTTATAATTTTTTTAAAAAGTGAAGTTAAATATGACACACACATATCATAAAATCACAGAAAAACTTGCTCCTGGAGGTACTTGGAGCAGGGCTAACTTTAAAATCAGATCAGCTTTATGTTCAGCCAAAGTAGAACTCAGGTGGTTATCTTCATTCAACAAATTGGTATCTGAAAGTTTTTCTTTTAAGAATGACCTTTTGACCTACAGTTAGAAGAAACCAACCCATTTTCATGAGGATGTCATTTCTTGTCATTCTTTTGGCTCCACACAGGAAACTCTGAGACTCATTGGGAAAGTTATGTTCTCTGACAGAGTTTCAAGTGGCCAAAAGGAAACAAACGAATTTGTGCTGTTGTGGAGGCACTCATAACCTATAGTTTGATGCTAAGCAGAGGCACTCACAAAACAAACAGAGCAGCTACTCAAAATGAAGATTTATTCTAATCAAAGTTACTTACCACTCTGATAGACCAAAGTAAATCACAAATTCAGATGTCAGACAGGAATATAATACTACACAACTTGACATAAGAATTCCTAAGATTTGCAAATAGTCCTTTAGAAGGATGACCCCAAATCTGCATACACTCACTCACTCACTCACCTTCCCACTCAAGGGTACCCAGAAAACAGAATCATTCACTCTAAGAGGGTGAGGGCTCACTCAAGGATATCCAGAAGTATCAACTCACCAAATGGGGGCTGAGGGCTCTCAATCCCAGGAAGTTTACTTGGGTGGTGTCCTGATCCAAGGGTAGAGACCCCGACTGCAGACTCACTGCCCTGAGGACAACTGACTCCCCTCGGCTCTCTGGAAGGGCTCCGTTCGTACTTCTGGTCAATTCTAATTAGCTAGAAGCCCATCTTCCAGAGACTGCCTGGACAAAAGGTAAACAGATTTCAGAGGCCAGAGAGTTCCAATCTCTATCAGGTCCTTAGAAAGCTGCGGTCTTTGGCAGATCTTTAGCAAGCCCCGGTTGTTCTGGGATGTTTTGGCAAGCCCTGTCTTTGGCAGGCCTTTGTCCCAGAGGATGCATCTGCCACACATGCATATTTAGTTCAGCTGATAGTTCAGAGAATTTACAAAACTATTTATGGAGCCCTCTCCCTGGAATAGCTGTTTTAGGGTAAAGGTTCTTCGCAGTAGAAACTTACTGGTAAATTACAAGTGATATTTATATAAAAGTTAAGGCATCTCAGTATATGAATAACCGGTACTAGATGGATAGTCAATATACCACACCAATACCCTGATCCTTTCTTCTCCCTCTTTACTAATGGATTTTTCTTCTTCTTTATTACTAATAAGTAATACATACAGTCCCAAATCTGAAGCTGTAAACCTCATTATGTATTCCTAGATTTCAGTAATGACTCTTACTACTCTGCTACTAACTATATTTATTAAAAACATTAAAAAGTAGCACAGAAATATTTCAAAGAAACCCTGTTTTCAATACATAAACAAATGCGCTTTTTTAGGCACACTCATTAATATATACAGTAAATGAGGCTGTAAGGACAACTTAATTTTTCCTAGCTACCTGAAGGGCCATCCTGGTGCAGCAGCAGATAAAATATCCAAACACCTCTGCTATAAAATAATAATTTAAAAGTGCTGTTAAGCATTTGAATGTGCCAGAACACTTCAATAACTGTTCCCTTAGGATGAACTTTTAAAACCATTTAGCGCATCATCTACCACATTTGGGTAAATTAGCTTTTCTTACTTGTTCCTCTGCACCCTAAAGCTTACAATAGTGTTTCTTGGAAAACCTGACAGAGGTCCACCATATTGTAATGCAATAATTTTCATCCAGTTTCTGTTATTAATGTGGATTCAAAAATTCTATTAAAGTAGTTAGCACTTCATTTGGGGGAAAAAAAAAAAGACAAGCCGTCGGCTGTGGGCATATGCATTAAGTCAACTGAAAGATGTTAAAAACAATTTGCTAGCAGTAATGACAGAGTATTTCTGCAATACTGTACACTCAGACAACAAGTAACTTTGTCTTGAAACAGCATTTCTAAAGAATGTGTGAATATATTTAGCTAAACTTTGTTATGCCTCAAGTTGTTTTGGATCTAGTACCAAGCACACGCTTGGCATTTGCTGACTCAAACATGAGTTGTAAATCAAGAGAGGCTGAAGAATTCTGCCCTGAAGTAAGTAGGTACTTTGAATCCCTACTTTTTAAATTTTCACAGAAAATATTAGTCAGAAAATACACCAAGTGAATAAAAATATAGTGTAATTATAGCTTTATAAATCATTAGACTGAAAATAATCTTGATCAAACATGTATGTTTAAGAGATTAAAATCCACTTGGAGATGATCTGTTAATCAGAGGAAATCTTTCCTAAGGTTCAGATATTTAAACTGAGAAGGATATCACTGAATATGCAGGAAGGAACATGAATGTCAACTGAGTACTCAGTACCAGAGGTACACCTTTTGTCATCTAATCCCTCATATTCACCTACGTTACAATAAATTTGGCAAGCACACGAAGATAATTTTATTACCTTGTTTATGAGAGACAAAGCTTGATTTGGACCTTGTGCCCTGTCAATCTGTCAGGGGTGACTAGTTATTAAATCGCTACCTATGACCATTTCCTTTCATTCTTCTTTTTTTGATATCTCTTTTTGGCAAAAATATTAAAGTACCCCCCAGTAAGGACTACAAAGTCTGTAATCATCGCATCAGTTCTGACTGTGATACATTTTCTACTTACTGTATACATTTTCTGTATACATGTTCTACTTGTCCTTTGAGGAAGGAGCAGTCTTTTTTGCCTTTCACATGTACAGAACATAGCAAAATGTAGTCTCAATTGGTGAGTGGGGCAGATACTGGTAACGAGGTCTACACCTCTTTGAATTACAGTTTCCAATTGTATGGCATTCACGTTCTTTTGTCTCCTCACAATGTAAGGCACCTTCTTGTTTGAACTGGTATCAAGTATTAACAATTCTCAGTGCAGAATGATTCAATTTTCTTTCATCAATGCACTTAAACAGGGGTACAGTTAAGGTTTGAAGTAGTAACATTTGAAGCACTAGCATTTTACTCCTGCATTCAAGCCTTGAAGACTTTTTAATTCTTTAATATATCTTTCAATTTCTACTTTTTCAATCTGTCCCAGCCCATCCATTAGCAAAATTTTATCAAACAACTCTGTAAATGGAAAAAAAAATCCCAAACTTGAAACTCTAATGGCACGTTAGTAGTCCTAACCACTTTTTTTTTTCGAATACCAGTTGTGTACCTGCCATTTTGAGTGAACAGATTTTTTTTTTAATCAAATCAATTTAGAAACTGTCAACCTAAAATCTTGTGATATATGAGCTATATAAAATCCCAATGCTTTCAAGTAATACTCCAGAATATGAGTTGCCATTCTAAAAATGGATAGTCGTGACGGTCTTCACACAGAAACCCTGAAGGTATGCTGCAAATAGAAGCCAGTGCAGGAACGTTTACCAAGCCTATAGACAGCAAATATGTTGATTTCCAATGGAAATGGAGCACTGTTTTACTGAGGCGATATGAAAAATGCATAAAGAGCCATTCAAAAATGTGCTATGCACAGGGTCCCAACAACATTTCACCTCTTTTAAGTTGGTTTGAAGTAAAAGTCAACCTGATAAATTTAATCTTTGTCGCCGAGGCACCCACAAAATCTGCAGAGCAGCCCCTCAGACACTCCAACAACCCAAGCCAGCCTCCAGCCCGGGTGCCAGGCAGAGGAGCTCCCACACAGATAGGGCAGTTACTCAAAAATAAAGACTTTTGAGTAGAACTACTTAACACTCTGACAGACCAAAAGTAAAACACAAGGTTCGGATGTCAGTGGGGATTATACTACTACACAACTGGATTAATTTACATCAGGGAGATGACTCAAAAAGGTGCACGCTCACTCAAAAGGGGGGTAAATCTCCCACTCGAGGGTACCCAACACATACAATCACTCACCCACAGGGGCAAGGGCTCACTCAAGGATATCCAGGAGAAATGTTCACTCATCAAGGGGGGGGATGGTGACAGCTCTCAACCCCGGGGATTTTCCTTAGGTGGCATCCCGATCCCGGGGGGGGGGTGGTCCCAGGCTGTAAACCTGCTGCTCCCAAGAGAACCAATTCAAACTGGTTCTCTGGCAGGGCTCCATTTATACCCATGTCTAGTCTGGGCTGCGGGCAGTGCTAATTAGCCAGGGGCCCTCCCTGCAGGGGACCGTTCACCTGGCGCCAGGAGAGGTTGTCCACACCATTTATCTCCACAAAGCACCATTAGAAGGTGGCTCCAAGATCTGGGCGGGTGCATCTGCCACAGCCTTCAGTATCCTTCAGTACTCAATTCACTTGAATGAACAATAGGGGGGTATTCTAGTGGTTCTCTCTTCTGCATAAACACAGGAGAGGAAATTCACTCCCTTGTGTTTCCCAAACTTTGTACAAAGTTTTAAAGTACATGAGCAAAGGTAAGAATGTCATAGAGCGAAGCTATCTATGAGACTAAACAATATGAGAATATTGCTCTAATACTGTTAGAAACACTATTATTTTCTAACCCAACACCCTTTTGAAAACAAAGCTATGCTTATTACCTTATCTCTAGAAAATTTCATGACCATGAACAAGTTTTGGAAATTCAGAGGCAAAATTTAAGAGTTTGGCTGGACTTACTATCATGGCTTACCACTGACCTTTGTTGCAGTTGCTTCTACCTGCTTTAATGGAGAACAGTCTCCATTTGAAGGTAAGGTAATTCAGAACCAACAAAGTTCCAACCAATAAGAAGTCCCAAGAACACTTTCAGTGATTATTTGACCAATGGCAAAATATAGATCACCTATATCCACATCACCAGTGAAGTAACGGACAACAAACCAAGCACACTCACTGTATCAAGGGTTATGTAGGCATTATGACAAGCATCTTTAGCTGACTTCTGTGTTTTGGTGGAGAGTCCCTATGCATGGGAGGAAAAACACAAACATTCCAAAGAAAAATGAAGTAGCAGGAAATTAAAGTTGATACCACTGGCAGAACAGAGGTACAGCTGGGAACTTTGAGAGATAGAATAGGGTAGGGTTTTGAATAGCCTTAAAAATGAAGTATATAGTCTCCTTTTAATGCACTGGAAAACTGGGAGTCAGCATCTGACCTATACTGCCTTCTACACAGTGCCAAGACTTGCAACAGGATAATTACATTTCTTTCTCATGAGGACAAACAGTATCTTTATGACTGTAATAAAAAAAACATTTTAGGAGAAGGATCAAACAAAGAGCTAGTAGTGAATCCCCAGTTCAGGAAGGTTGCTTGCAATTGTGAGTTGAGAGATGTAAGATCTCCTTTGAGAAGAAAACAGAGAGGACTCCAGAATCATCAGCTGTCAGGCTCTTTATGCCAAGCCCATCATTCATGTCTTCCACATAGGCTCGGGAAATTGTGAAAAACCCGGTGCTGGCAATTGATTGGTGGTGGAGTAGCTGTTCATTATACAGAAATACCTGACTATAATGTCTGTGTGTAGACTAATCATTTTGAGGATGATACCGAAGAAACAAGACCTAAGGACTTAGTTACAAACAACTCTAAAAGTAAGTAACTGGCTTTAAGTCAACGACTGGTAAAACTCTTCATCTGGGTATGGATAATTTTTCTTCATAAAGCCCTCTATAAAGTATTTGATTTGTGTGGATTTTTTTCTTCTTGGCCTGTGTTATGATTTCTTTAATGGAACAATCTATGATTGTCTGCCTTGTACCTCTGTTTGCATTTCCCTATTGTGCAAGGAATTAGAGCAATTTTGCAAGTATGCACAATTTTTTTCCAGCAAAGAATCTGTATGCAATCTAATCATCTTACCACCTATTTACTTATTTATTTTCACTAAAAGTCTGACACCTCTTTTTCAAACTGAAGAAAAAAAAAGACCCTGTTGGGAAACACAGAAGGTTTTCAACACTCGAAAGTGTTTGATGTTTGTGCTAACAGCTTGATATTTCTGTGCCCTTCAATTAGCTAATGACCTTGATATATTTGTACACAGAAGAGAAGGAAATAGAAGGTGATAAGAAGCGTGTGAATCTTAAAATCACAGCTTTAGAAGTAGGTGTCCTCTTTTTCCCATATAAAATATTCTTCAGCAGAACTGAGAGGTGCTGTCCTGGTTTCAGCTGGAATACAGTTCATTTTCTTCCTAGTAGCTAGCATAGTGCTGTGTTTTGGACTTAGTATACTGAGAACAAAGTTGGTAACACACTGATATTTTAGTTGTTGCTAAGTAGTGCTTACACTAGTCAAGGACTTTTCAGCTTCTCATGTCCTGTCAGCGAGAAGTTGGGAGGGGACACAAGCAGGACAGCTGACCCCAACTGACCAAAGGGATATTCCAGATATTCTTGTCCTGTCACTGGTTGCCACTGAGGGAAATCTGGCTCTATGACACTAAGTCAAGGGACATCAAGTTTTTTAAGCATGCTATCAGATATTTTCTCACTTTCACCTTCAGCCACTTGGAGAGTTGCTGTCTTTTCCACTGTCACAGAAACAGTTAATAAATATTTTGGTCATCTTCACACCAGGCTTTTTAAATCTAAGATATCTGGTATTCCAGGAATGAAATGGACTGGATACAAATCTGTTCTTGTACTGCTGGCTGGCTTCTGCTCATAACATTTATATTTCTCCTCCATTTCCAAAAGCTCATTCTGTTTGTTAACAACCAATCCATCACCCATAATCTGTTGTGTGCAAGATTAATGTAGTGCTTTAACTATAAAACATTGGACATTTACTTAACTCAATTTTCTCCTTCATTTTGGATTTTAGTAGCTATCAAGATATTATTCAAATGGGGTCTTTGCTTACAATTTTTTCTCCATCTTAGTCCTATTTCATTGAAAGTGCCCTGCTGCTATCTACAATATTTCAATATTTCAGAGACAAAAAAAACCCAGCAGCCAGCAATTTCACACATAATTACTGTACAGTCTCTTGCAGTTTTCACCACTGAAGCTCTTGTATGTAGGTAATCAGAAACCTGCCTGTTATCAAAGAAAATAAACAACTCAGAAAATGTAAAAATTCAAAATTATTATATTTTCTGGTAAAGATCTAATATATACTGTCTTTTAGCATGAACAGATAATTTAATTCATAGACAGTATCTATTATGTTTGCTCCATCCTGTTGCAGTACAATGTATTGAAATGTCATGTATTTTTGCTTCTTAAAAATCTCTGCACAAGGATATCTATACCCCCCATTATTATGGTGGAAACACTCATATAGCCGACAACAACAAGAAACAAAAAAATTCCCTCAGCAGTTACAAGTAAAGCACAGTACTAATCTGAAAACATTTGTGCCATGTACATTCAAGGTTTTTTATTCATAGCTTGTATTGTGCCTGCCCGATGGAACAGATTCACACCTTAATTAATGCTTTTAGGTGTTCCTACAATGATCCATAAAAATACGTAAAAAACAACAGAATATTCTACCAAATGTTTTATATCTCTTCCTCATTTGATAAGAAGGTTAACATTGTAAACTCCTACAGTTTGCATGAGCATGTAGAAATAGAACATGTGGAGGTCATTCTGTCTGTAGAGGATTCTATCTCCCTGTTCCTCTCCCCCATCAGTATACAAGTTGAACAGGCCATGACTGGAGATCTCTGAAAGATGCTAATAATGGCTGAGCAGTCTTGTGGATTTTCCCTCCAATTTTGTCATCACACTCCTAAAATTACCTCCAGGGACTGAACAGTGAGGACTCTGATGGTACGCTGGTAACTCTATCACAAGGTAACATCTGACTCCATCCTGTCCATCAAGTTTTCAGAGTAGGTTTTGCTTTGGTTTTGATAACCTCTCTGATCTACCAGGACTGTTACAGAATGTGTATTTGTATAGGTATATGTACACAGAGTCAATAGACAAAACACCATTACATAATGCTGAAATCTATGCAGAAACATCCTATTTTTGCCAAACCAATGAAGTTTATTGTGTTTATATTATGAACAGCTTCATTGGTCCAGCTTTTTTCTACTTGGTCCACAGACAGGATGTTTTTAACAACTGGTGAGCAATACTGTTGAGCTGGGTTTATGCTGCTGAATATCGTTCACCATATGTTTACTTGTGTACTGTCTTGAAAATATGGGGTCAGGGAAACACTGTAAATTGTTTCGAAGGATCTATTTGGATCAGTTTCTATAAGAGCATGTGTATAAAGAGGAGCTCTTCGGAGATGTATTTTAGCAGCTAACTGGTAGAGGAGTGGCAAATGGTTCTAAAGGGATGAAAACTAACCTTGCCTTCTTTTTGAGCCCAAGATAACTCTGATAACTTGGGACTCTCTTATACAAGCAAATTTATAGTTTCCATCATCATAGATCTAAAAGACTACCTCAAATATAAGTATGAACCTTTTGCAATTGGTTCATATTTACTGCTTTCTCATCCTACCAGCTGTTTAAGATCTTCAAATCCTGTTGGTTGAATGTTTTTTTTAGGCTGCTAAACATTCTGCAGGATTAGGCTTATTGTTTTTTGACAGTGAGCAATACTCAGGCAAGTCTTTTGTCCCATCATACTCTTTTATGCTTTAAAGGCCATCTGTCCATCCTTTTCATATTCCTGTTTCTTGAGCTTTGTCTGAGTGTGAGACAGGGCAAACATAGTTCTGCCTTTTAACAATAGCTCTGTGCAAGATGATCACTAAAATGTTTTAAATCTTTTAGGTATTAATATTAAGTGGATTTACAATGAATAGGTCTGTCTAATGGATCAGCTTATTGTATTCACTGACAAAGTCACCCGCATGAAGAAAATGCTATTAGCTGTACAGCTTTCTAACACTTCTCTGAAGAGGAGCCCTTCTTAGCAGTCTTTTATTCTCTCGATGTCAATTATAAGTCATGAGTGTTTTGACCTCTGCCTCATATTAGCACTAAGAACTTTATAATGGTTAGCTCATAATTATGTTTCTTATTTGTTTTCCGTTTATTCTTAATTAAAAGTTAACATTATTTCACATCTTCTAATTCCCCAGGTAATCTATAAAGACTTTCATGTGGGAAAATTAATTTCAGGAAAAAAAAAAAAGAAAGGAAATTACATATTTCTAGTGTGTGTCTCCTTCTCAACACTCTCATCTCCACCAAAGTCTTTTTCAATTATCTAAGTGATTTTATAATACCTCATTTATCTCTAATTTTCACTGAATCAAAAAAGTAAAAGATATTACAATAGCTTGTTATCACCTGGCTTGTAGTCTGTCATTTCTAGAAGCTAGTAAGCTGCAGCTGAGATCAGATTCCTCTGTTGGCAGGCCTATCTCACAGCCCATGAAGTTAATGAAAATTTTGTCCCCAGCACTGGTGATACCAGAATTTCAATGAGCTGTAGGTTTCAAGAGTTTGGGATGTTCCCACAATGGCCTTTCATTAAGTCCATGTTCCACATCCTATACATGACTCTTTATTCAAGCAGGATGCTACTTTAATTTTGCTTTCTTCCAATGTTACATCTTTCTGTGATGTATCAAACACCATTCCTATGCTCAGAAAGAACGAAAGAGTGGTATTTTATATATATATAAAACAACCCAGGCTACCTTGGGTACAGACATTGTCAAAACTGAAAAAGTACTGAATTTTGAGAATTGGACATGCTTCAGACGGGATAATTGAAGTGTCTTTACCAGAACACTAACCAGCTCAGCAGATCTGCCCTCTTTAACCCATAAAGCTGCTGGTAAATTATTTTGCTGGTAAATTACTTTGAAAATTTAACCAGAACCACTTCTTACTCAGAACTATTTTTGCACTGTGAGTTGGGCTGGTGAAAGGATCTGGATTAAAGAGAAAAAAATACAGCTTCAGTTCAGGATGTGGTATGAGGTTGAGGAACACAGTGATAGTTTTAGGGATGCTGCTTAGTTTAAGAGCAGAACAGGCATTTTTCTGTCCACAGTCTGCTAGATGGAGTTGATATGACTATCCTCACATCCTGCCTCTCTTCCTGTGTCTTAAAATATGCACAAATAATTTAAACCCAGATTCTAAAAAAGACCTAAACACATCACTAAAATTTGTAACCCTGAATGCGGGGTCTAGGTATCTCCATCACATTTGATTCCCGTTTTGAGACATCTTTTCAGTGGACCTGTGAAGCTGAAAACCAACAGAAGTCTTCATGTACAGAAAATGACTGCGTAAGGCAGCCAGCAACTATTTGATGTAAAATGTGGAAAAAATCTTCCGGCTCCAATATACATTATATATATAATATGTAATAGTATACAGGCTCCAATTCCATACTTCCTCTCACCATACACACATGTCTCTAAAGAGATCTTGATACATTTCTTAAGAGTTAAATGGCTTCAATAGTGGATACTACACCCCAAATCACTTCATAGTATTGTAGTCCTGGCCAGGAGATTTGGAAATAGGTGTTTGAGTCTCCATAGGTAGACTCATATATTTGATTCATATATTTGGTGATATATATCTCATGTCTTGGCTAAGCATGATAAACTAATGAATGCAAGAAAAGTATCAGTGGCACATTCCATTTTCTTAGTGCATCTAGTCACAAAAAGTTCCTGACCTCCACTTCAGATCTGCATACACAGAGAGACAGATAGATAGATGGACAGATGGTGACTAGAAATGTGCTAAAATTAAATATTAATATTGTTGAAAGACATACACTTTTCTTTTTTCCCCCCCAAAAAATGAAGAAAATTTGAGAGCTAGGAAATCCATCTTCCATTCAGGTTTACAACCAGCCCTTAAAAAACCCTGTTAAAATCCTTCATCTGTTCAAGATCTATTTTTATTGGATGGAACCCAGATCCTTTTGAAGTATTTTAATGAAAATATCAGAGAGAAAATAGCACTTGACAAAATAGCCCAAAACCTGCGGCTGACTGCATGAACTCCTAGCACAGAGGAAAATTGGTAAAGATTCCACACCTAACACAAATCAAGCAGAGATATTCAACCAAAAATCTCTCATACTGTAGTAAGCCACTTTACCTCAAGAAGTGACTTGATCTTCTCTTCAATGTGAGCAGGAATCAATCCTTCAATCCCTATTTGAGACTAAGAAATCTTTTCCCATTAAGCTTTCATCAAAAAAGACACATACTGTCAAAAAGTTTCACTTTTGACAGATCAGCTTTTACTGACCCTCTGACATTCTCTATTCATGTCCTCCCCTAAAAAACCACACAAAACCCCAGCATTTTCTGCATCAGCTCTTTTGGCTGTGAATTCCAAGTAGCTTCACATGAACTCTTATGGTAATGATCAGTAATTAAAACATTCTCTCAACTCATCTTAGAATTTAATGTTGAACTCAGGCAAGCAGAAAGGACTATTAACTTTTATGAGTGTATAATGACAGAACAAAACTTCCAAATGTAAGTGACCTCCAAGATGTGTTTTGATTCCCAGACATTAAAAAATAAATAAATAGTTCATTATATCTTGCAGGGAATTTATTTGGGCAAATAAATCAGGCTATGTTAATTAAAAGTAACATCCCAATTTCTATAAAATTTGGCTGCAACTATTACCCAATTTATTTACTATCAAACTGGTAATAAAATTTTAAAATCTTGACCTCCCAACAGAAAAAATATGTATATAGAAAGCTCCCACTTCTGCTTCTCCCTTAACTGTTTGTTAGTTTTCTTGGATTAATACCTTCTAACTTTGAAATACAATACATGTGATTTAATTGTTCTAACTTTAAAAAGAAATAGGTTATCTTAGAATAGTTAAACTATCCAAATTTTTGCCTTCTAACAATCAAGACACCAGAAGAGCCATTCCTGTCAAAATACAGAGGGATCACTCCAAACATTATTTCATCTTGAAACAGGGAGAAAATTATTTTTACTTTCTGTTGAGGATTAATTTTGTGCTGTTATAGCTCCCTGAATCAGTGTGGTGGCTTGACCTTTATTGGAAGCCAGGTGCCCACCAAGCCACTCGATCACTTCCCCTCCTCAACTGGACAGGGACAGAAAAATACAACAAAAGGCTCGTGGGTTAAGATAAGGACAGGGAGATCCCTCAGCAATTACCATCATGGGCAAAACAGACTCGACTTGGGGAAATTAATTTAATTTATTACCAGTCAAATCAGAGTAGGGCAATGAGAAATAGAAACTAAGCCTTAAAACACGTTTCCCCCACTCCTCCCTTCGTCCTGGGCTCAGCTTCACTCCTCATTTCTCTGCCTCCTCCTCCCAGTGGCGCAGGGGGACAGGCAATGGGGGTTGTGGTCAGTTTATCACACATTGTCTCTGCTGCTCCTTCCTCCTCGCTCTTTTTCCCTGCTCCAGTGTGGGGTCCCTCCCATGGGAGACAGTCCTCCATGATGCTTCCTGGAGTGGTAACTCATTAAATCAGCATAATGCAAAATGTGACTTTTGAGATACATGGAGTAAGTAGTATGCTGGAGGCATTTACATGACTCATTTGACTCTGAGGTAGGGGACCGATAGTTTTGGCTGAGTATCTAACTTTTAGAAGCCTGAAGTTGCAGCTAGATAAAAGGAATCCTGCCCAGGTTTACTGGACTGTGTCCTGTCATAAGCACTGATCAGAATCACTGCCACCTTGGGTTATTACATACATATTAAAATCCCATATTTCTACATTTGTTTCAAGTAATCTTTTTCATTGAAACTGAGTAATTAAAACTAGAACTTGTAGACTACCTAGAACCACAGCACAAAACTCTGCAGTACTGTATGACTTTAGGTTTTTTTGATTAGGCCTTCTAGTCATCAAGGCAACTTGAAAATACATCATGTTTCGGTCACTCATGTGTGCCTGATATGTATGTGCATAGAGTGTCTGAGAGAATGAATCTTCATTTGAAACATAACTGGTCAGTTGATGTATGCTTGGATAGTGTTACTTTAGAAATAATTCCTTCAAAATAAAGCACAACTTTCCTGTTAAGTTTATTTTCTTTTTCTTGCTTTCTGTTTAGAAAGCTGTAATGTGATAAATAGTCCCACACGAGGCTTTTCTTTTGCTTTTCTTTCTCTTTCACTGGAACCATTCCTTTCCATTTTCTCCCCTAAACTTACTTTTGCTAACAGGTTTTTTTTTCTTTTTTTTTTAAAACATGACACTAAACTCTCTGGCCCCAGAGGCCGGCCGGTGCGCGCTTCACTTTACCTGTGCCATCAGTGCTGTGTTCCCAGCCGCAGCAGCGAGGGAGACGCTCACAGGTCAGGGCAGGAGGCACAGCAGCCTCTTCACAGCCACCATAAGCAGCTGCAGCACTGCCTGCCTGCCTCTTGAGGTGGTTTTGGCAGCTATAATGGCCTCTGGGCTCTCAAAACTATTCCTGTGTATCCAAGATGTCTTCTGGGGAATTAGGCAGGCGTTGCTTAGCTTTCTGTGGGGAGAAGGGGACTGTGCTGCTGAGGTGAGGGAGCACACAGATTCCCGTGTCCATGAAGAGGAGGAGGAGAGGACTGGTAACGCCTGAACGGCCAGTGGCTGTGTGTTGCTGGAGAGACTGGTAGTGCTCAGGTAAGGCCTTGGACTCTGAGGCTGCAAGCCCTTGTCCCTGAGTCAGCCATGGCGGCTGGGGGTGAGAGGTGCCTGAGCTGCAGTGCGGGCCCAGACATGGCTCCTCAGGTTCTGGGCCTGCATGGAGCTGCTCTCTCCCAGTGTTGCTAGCCAAGGGGGCTGCTAGTGATTTTCATAGAATCATAGAATAACAGAATCATAGAACGGTTTGTGTTGGAAGGGGCCTCAAAGCTCATCTCGTTCCAAGCCCCCTGCCATGGCAGGGACACCTCCCACCAGACCAGGTTGCTCCAAGCCCCATCCAACCTGGCCTGGAACACTGCCAGGGAGGGGGCAGCCACAGCTTCCTTGGGCAGCCTGGGCCAGTGTCTCACCACCCTCACAGTAAAGAATTTCTTCCTCATATCTAGTCTAAATCTCCCCTCTTCCAGTTTAAAGCCATCACCCCTAATCCTGTCGCTCCATGCTCTTGTAAAAAGTCCCTCCCCAGCTTTCTTGTAGCCCCTTCAGGTACTGGAAGGTGCTATAAGTTCTCCCTGGAACCTTCTCTTCTTCAGGCTGAACAACCCCAACCTGCTCAGCCTGTCCCCATAGCAAAGGTGCTCCAGCCCTCTGATCATCTTCATGGCCCTCCTCTGGACTCACTCCCACAGGTCCATGTCCTTGTTATGTTGGGGTCCCAGAGCTGCAGGGGGGTCATACGAGGGAGAAGTAAAGGGGCAGGATCACCTTCCTCGACCTGCTGGCCAGGCTTCTTTTGATGCAGATGAGTATATGATTGGGTTTTAGATCCTGTCTCTGAAACAGCATCTGACTTGATTGAAATGCGTTCTATGCACTGTTGATTTTTTCTATAAACCCCTCACTTTTATGCATTTTTACCACACAGTAATGCATCACATTTTTTGACAGATGGGCTAAAAAATCTTTGTCCAACAATTGTTATTGGTTTTACTTCAGTTCAGGTACAACTTTTTGAAGTTAGTAGGAGATTACCATGAGTAAGAACTGGCTATAATTGAGCAAGAGCTTGAGAGGTTGACCCTTACTGACTGAAATAACTGCTCTTTAGCTTTAGCACTGCCTTTATATAGTTCATAGTTTTTGTTGTACCTCTTTCTGGACATAGTAATATTCTCATCTTACTGCTAGGCACTTGCACATAACCTATGGAGTTTCAAAGAAATATCATACCAAATCCACATGAATCTTATATCTTCCTTAATGTATTCCAGTCTAGTTCTGAGTAATCAAAAATTCATACACTTATTTACTTGGGCTTCTCCTATGTCTGCTATTTTATTTGCTTACCCATTTCATAGTGTAGCTATTTTTTTTTTCTTGGATAAATCTATGAATGTTAAAGTAATTAGTTAATTCCTTGTAACCTTTCCAAGTACAGTCAGTAACAATCACAGAATATCAGTTTCTCTGAAGTCCACTTTTTCTGTGACAAACCTTCTGCAAAGAACACATCTTCCATTGCCAACACATAAGCAAATGTACTTGGCTATAATTAGTACAGCAACATAAAATGGCAACTAAAAAGAAATGAGTGAATAATGAAACCTAATTATACTTAACTAACTTGAAGATTTAGTTTGCTCATTAATGAATACATTGAAATTCACTTATACTACACCTTCTTAGGGTTTCCTGAAAAATATCAAGTATTGTCTTCTGAAATTATGTGATAAATGTGTTTGTTTCCTACACAGAAATGCAATTTGGCCCCCAAACCATTTCATGGTCTTTGACCTCAGATGACTGCCCTGAACGTGGATTTTTCCCATTAACTCTTTTACTGCAAATGGGAATATCATGCCCTTGCTGTTAGTGCCAAGGGCTGTATTCTGGCTAGGGCTACATGCAGGCAGCTACTGGTAAGGAGAAATTTGCAAGTATAATTGTTTTGTCATCACTCAAACCACTGAAAACAATCCAGCTAAGCAAACATAAGAACTTCTGGGGAAGAGAGAAGAGTTGAAAAACATCTAATGCGTACACATGTGATCTGAACAACATTTGAATCTAGTGTCTACATTTAATGAATTGCATACTGCTTCTTTTTAGGTCACTTGCTGGCAGAAAATTCATTTAAGGCACAAGCAAGAAAGAACTGAACTTGAGATGGTGTTGCAAAACCTCACTCTTCACTAGGTTTTGTCAGTGGTATGATTTATGACACTATTCCACAGTACCAAGATCAATAGTGATAATCCTGTATTTTTATACGCCTTTTTTTTTTTGTATCTTTGCTACAGTTAAAAACAGTTTATAAAATACCTGAAATGCACAGTGCCTCAGAGATCTTTAAGGAGCTGTCTTCTATCAACTAGAATCATTATTGCCATTTTACATTATGAGTAAACAGTGATACTGGTCTACTCTTCCATCCCTCTATGCAAGATGAGAATATAGCACATGCCTTGCAGCAGGGCTCTGCCTCACTGCTGCCTGGGCCAGATGTTGGTTTTCATTGCCAGCATTCATATACAGGCCTCTTTGTCACCTCTTTTAGGCCCTAGGGTCTCTGTAGGTGCAGTGTTTAATTCACATAGTAGGACTGGAGCTGTGCCACTGTACAGGACAGGTTTTTTGAGTTTTCAGATTCCAAATCTCCAGAAACAGATGGGTACTTGACAGTGGTTAATCATGGCAATTTGGCCTCAAAATCTTTCATAAATTCCCTCCTGCTGGTAGGACCTGCAATGTTGGTGATTCCCTTGAGCCTTCCTACTCTGCTATGGCACCTTACAGCTGTGTGTTTTGGACACTGAGTTTTTAGTTTCTTCCAAGGTGTTGAAAATGCTTTCTGCCTGGCAAATATTGATCCTGTTAGATTATTGTTTATTTTCAAGGATTGTAAAGGAGTGGATTTTGCAATCCAAGGCTGCTTCCTTTTGTCGATTCCTAATGATGTAGATAGAATAGGGAAGAGAGCTGAATGTGTAGTTATGGACGTAAATTCTGAAATACATGGAAATGACAGATTTTTCTCTTTGATCTTGTAATTTCAAAACCTCCCTGTTTCATTTTTGTCCACAAAATGGCTATAGAAAAAATGGGAAAAATCAAATCCTTGGAATTGCATATTTTTTGTTCAAGAAAATAATATTCAGTCTCTTTACAGTGGTACTGCAAGAATTCTCAAAGGAATTTATGAGTGATCTTAGAACATTTTTGGATCTGACTCGATCCCAGGAAACAGGCTACATTTTGAAAAGTGAATAAGAATATACCTCAGACTGCCTTAGTCCAGATATTGGTGTTTACGATGTGCCAAAGGCAGCTTCAGGGATTTAGAATAGGATGCATAGTTCTCTTTCCCACTTACCTCTGGCAGGTGGTATGGTGTCACCTCATCTGCTTGTGCTTCTGTTCCTCTTTCCCTTATGGTCTGTCGTCTCTGTAGATTGTACAGGAGACTACCTTTAATTCACAGATTCCTCCACACAGTGGGGTCCCAAATGCAGCTAATAACTTTACCTGTGCCTGTCATGCAAGTATTGGTTTTAAGGACAATCAGGTAGGAAACAAAATTAAAGACATTTATTGCTTAAAAAAAGAAAGAAAGAAAAAAATCAGTCTTTATATAATCTTACACTCTTGATTCTCTTTCTCTTCTCTAAAACAATAGTTTTCAGTAGTAGGCAGGAATTTTATAATAATTTAAGTTTAGTACTGAAATAAGTGACATCAAAATTGTCTGGTTGCAGGGATCACTACAAAGAATTGCCCCTTCTTTGTCATTATTGCACATCATTAGATGTCAATGTCTTAGCAGTAACAACGGTTCACAAGTAAGAGACTGAGGCGGTTGGAAATCCTAAAGGCGTATATTATATTTTCAGCCATGACCCTGATACAGTAGTAAAATGTTAATAGTATTAGGAATAATTGAATCTTTGCTGCATTACATATGGACTCATTTGAAAGCTCATTATTTATTTGGCAAGTACTTAGCATAACAAATTAATCTAAAGTGACACATGAGAATAAAGTAGGTAACTCAAAATGAAAACTGAAATCAACATTAAAGAGGTAAGATCAAGCCTATTTATATTGAACACTAGTAAAATATTTTGATAAATTGAAGAGTTTTAAATGGCTCTAGAAAACTAAAGAAAAGAGAGAAGACCACTGATAAAGGTGGAGTTAATTGCAATTTGGGAGTTTATTCATGGGAGAAGGATACAATGTCCAGGGAGTCTACAGAATACTTTTGTATATGGCTATTTGTTTAAAGAAGCTGCCTTGGAACTCTTTGTTAACTGGACAGATGTCCTAGTTAGAGCATCACAGTAACTTTTTCCTGTGTTATTATCTTTGCTGAAGCATTACAAAGGAGCCAGAATTTCATCTTTGATTCTTCACCATGTGTTCTCTCAAGAGTTTCATAGAAGAGCAGATGAAGTGAGCATACGTGTCTTAAGATGGATGGCTATGCAGAGTGAAAGACATGTATGCATGTCCTTTTGGATGGAAGAGAGAGAAGATGAAACAGATTTGAGTGCTTCAGTTTCATTATTAGCACGAGCAAATCTGAGTCCTCTTGCAGCCTGTGGTTGTTGCAACTGAGTAGCTAGTGGATGGGGCAGCTTCTTGAAACAAGCCTCAGCGTATTTACTGCATAAGTAAATCTTACTGCTTCTTTTTTTCATTGCTTGTTCACTTTATTTGGGTCACAGTTCAACAAAGCATTTAAGCATTTCAAACAGTCGAATGCTTCTATAGAATTAAAAGTTAAGCATGTACTTAAAAACTTTGCTAGTTCAAGGCCTTAATCATAAAATGTCATAAATAGGGCACTGCAGCCATTAGTGTGAATCAGCAAGATTTACCTCTTTGAATTCATTGAATATTGGGGCACAGTTTTCATACAAGGCCTTTGCCTTTATTATGAGATATAGTTCATTTCAGGGAAGTGAAAAACCATAATCCACGTGGCATAGATCCATATGGAAATGAAGCAGATAAACTGGGGCTGCTTCTAAAAGTGTAAGGCTAAGTAACTATATGAAAGCATAGTAATTTAGGAAGATGATGAAACTGTTAATTACTGTTAGGATTTTTGGATATTAAAAAGAATTTATATTTTTAGCTGGAGCATCTGAGTTTGAGAGAAAAAATAAGGAAACTCTTGCAATTTAAAGTAAATAAAATAGGACACAAGACCATATAAACACATAATAAAAACTTGAAGGAGCCATTTTAAAGACCTCAGCTCAAGCAATGATTTCTAATCAGTTCTAACTGGTTGTAGAAGACATGCAGCATTGCGTTAATAAAGAAAATTAGCAAAAAGGCACAACTTTATATGATAACTCACAACAAATCCTCTCAGCAGAACAGCTTTATAAAGATAGTTTCCTGTAAAATGAAATTAATAATTTGCTACAGATGTTTTATTTTAAAATAAGAATATTCAGACACAAGTAATTTTTGAAGGAATATTTTATTTTTTAGGAAAATGTAAGAAAAAAAACCCACATAACACTCAGTTGCATAGCT
Source organism: Podargus strigoides (assembly GCA_028020825.1). Taxonomy (NCBI): domain Eukaryota; kingdom Metazoa; phylum Chordata; class Aves; order Caprimulgiformes; family Podargidae; genus Podargus; species Podargus strigoides. The sequence continues at coordinate 13,559,157 of CM051631.1, forward strand.
TCAAATAGACTTTGTTTTCAAATAAATTTTCAACAGTAGTTGAAATGTTAAATTTGTGATGCTGGCATTCTAAAATGCAGAATTTCAGACTCATGTTTCACAGTTTAAGCTGGCCACTGTCAGAATCAAGATGATGGATAAGAATTTCCTTGTCTTTGCCAGAACGCAGAATGATGCAACTGCATAAAAGCACTGCATAGTGGGAGCAACAGATTTTCTGGTTTTTATCAGTGTAGTGTGCGGCATTCTGAAGTATTCCAATTTGTGTGGTATTAGGCAAATCTAACTTTTGTAAAGTAAAATTCATACAAAATGTCAATTTTCCCAAATTTTCAGTGACTCAACAGTTATATAGGAAAAAACCCACAGAACTGTGGGTCAGATAAAATGTTACGATAAATTGGGACAATGAATTTTGAAGAATCAGAGGAAAGGTTGATTAGCAGCCGGACACTCATGCATTCCATGGAGTTTCATTGTAGTTTTGAGCAGTTGAGGACAAAATCTGCAGGACATTCTAGGCAGAACGACAAAGGAGTGAGAGTGGCATTCCTACCACACAGGTCAGTGTGAGATGGGGGCTTTGAGACCATTTTGCTTGGATCCTCCATGACTAGGGATCTGAATCAGATGTGTTCTGAAGAGCTTCCTTTGCATGCAAAGAAGCCTCTACAAAAGCTGTGAGTGTCTGCATAATGTCAGAGCATGTTTGTGACAGCAGTGAATAAGATATAGCTGGTAAGTGACAAATGATGCTTTCACATCAGTCACCCCAGTAGCTTTTTGGTGAGCTAGAATAGGAAACATTAGAATCAGGGATATTCAAAGTCTCCTTCTAAGAAGTGACACTGTACTCAAGTGTCTTCCTTGGATAATAAATGTGAAATATAGACATAGACATCTATTCATGGGTTCTTCTGTTACAAGCTTTATTGAAATATTTTTTTCTATACATGCCACAAACTTTGGCAAAATGCTTACTGTCAGTTTTAATTAACCAAGACCTCAAATTTTTCTAGAAAAGTGATACTTTTCAAAACTTTATTTTGGTGACTTAAAATATGTGTTAACTTACTTAATATGCTAATTAATAATGTAGAGCATATACATCAATTAATATTTAAGGCTTTTCTATACAAAACTACACCCATTTGAGGAAAAAAGTTAGATTTTTCAGTGATTTAGGTTTTAGAAAATTAAGATTTTGAAAAGACGACAGGAAATTTTTATTTATCATTGGCAGTCTGCCATATGTAAAACAGAAAAAACCAATATCATTTTCTTTTCTGTTAGTAACCTTTCCTTCTCCCGAGTTGTTTATGGAATTCTGTCAAGTGACAGACACATATAGAATGCCTCCTCTGGTATATCAAACCAAAGCAAGCGGAGAAAATGTTCCTTTTCGCATTTTCCAATTACCATAATATGTATATATATATACTCTTGTGAAAAAGTTCATTTAGGGAGGGAGAAGAGAGTGAAGAGAAGCATGTACCATAAAGAAATTTGCTGCTTCCAGTGAATGGAGCTTTGCTTGTGGTTTCAGAGTAGTTCAGTGGATAAAAAAAGAAGTCTGTTGCATTGGTCATCACACAAGGAGACCTGAGTTTTGGGATGTTATTTTTTCTTAAGCTTGCCTAGGAATGATATGGTGCCAGAACTGAGGCATAAAGGCATTTCCATGGGAGAACACTCTGCTGACTTTAAGGCCCTAAAATAAAAATGCAGTTGATATAAACCATGCTATACTGAATCTTAGGTAAATGTAAATTAGTACATCAGGCAACTTAGTGTTTGTCCAGTTTTCATCAGACACATGAGTTTACCCATTCCTCTTTATGTGCCAGTATATGACTGAATCCATATGAGGAGTACCTTTGATGGAACATAGTTAATGTATCAGTTATTGGTCAGTTGGAAGCAGGAAGAAATCTAATGAACATCCTGATCCTATTCCAGACTAATGTGGGGCTGGAGTAAATGCATATATTCTGCTACAGGTTTTAAAATATATTTTGTTCAGTCTGCAATTCCTTTTCTTTGTGTCAGATCCAGATAATAAACTACCTCAGCTGGAGAGCTGTGAATCCAGTTTTCTGGCCTTGTTATTTTTCAAGACACCAACATCCATCACCAGTGCCAACTGAAAAAGGAAATGGACATGCTCAATAGCCAGCATGGTTTTCTGCTACTTGCAATAGCTTACATTATGAAAAGTTAATCATGCTTTCTGCTTGTTGCATGCAATCACTATATATCATACTATGAGGATATTCGAAGCTACTGGAGTTGGAAGAATCTCTGCTTCATCTTATTTCTATGCGTGCTGTTTTCATAAGTTATATGGCTGATGCTGTACTTACTGGAGAAATTACATGCCATAAAACTACTTTCAGTAGTACCTTAGGGTGACATTAGAGAAATAATACTAGCCAGTTTTGAAATCCATAGCCATAATAATCTACACTTGTATTTTACTACTTGTAATATTTTAGGAGTGTCAAATGCAGAACCATTAAAGTATGTGTGTTCTGCATATTTAATTAATCAGGCATAAATTAAACTTTCCTTTAACATAAAAAACCCCCATATGAAACGTATGGATAGAAAATTCTACAAATTGAGCCATTACTTCTTCTTTAGTATGCAATCAGATAAAGGAATAACCTGAATGGGAATTATCATGTCCTACATTGATAATGAGAGAATAGTGAAATCTCAGTAATGGTGCACCTGTCTCCATGTTAACTATTTACATGTTGATATTTTTAATGAGATGTATCAATGGGGCAGTGAATTTAGGGGGTGAATGTAAATGGAAAAACAAAACAGAACAAAACAAAAAATAGGGAGGAAAAATTAATATGATAGTTGGAAGAGATGTAACAAAGGAGGAATAAACAGGGCTTAAGAAAAGTCAATTTTCTGTTTTAAGGTTGGCAATAAGGAAAAATTGTCTCCCTTGATCTTTGTGCAATCCCTTTCCTGACATCTGTGAGGATTCTCTGTGGAAAGTATGTAATTTTAGTTGGTGTCATACTGTGAGACTTCTGTCTGTGACTTCAAGAGTGACATTCTGTAGTTATTCTTCAGTTCTGGCTTTCTTATTTGCACATCCTCATTGCTCTAAAACTTACTTGGGTTCCAGTCAGAGCTGTGCCATCATTGTAGCCCATTTGGATTCTTCTAGAGATGCTAGTCCTCTGAAATTTCTTGGCAGGCAGACCTGGTTGAAATTTGGCTTGAGTTAATTTCACTTTAATTTAAAGAAGATGAATGCTAACCCTTCAACTGCTTCTAGAAGGTGTTTCCAGAAAACTGCAGTTACTTTTCAAGGCCAGGTTACAGAGGAAATCGATACAGTACATTTTCTAAAAGATGCCACATTGGCTGAAATCCTCCCTGTCTCTGAGGAACAAGTCACACGGCAATAAAAATATTTTTAAACCGCTTCAACAACATGCCTTTATTGTGAACTACTGGAAGGGATGGAAGGATTCTAGCCAGTGGGTGGAAACACTGCCCTCTGAAGCCATGAATGTAGAGAGGGTCCAAGTTCAGTCTGATCTAGCAGTGACTGCTAGTGCATCCAAACACTCTGCTATCATACGAGATTTCACATGCTTTACCATTAAATCCTGTCTCCCTTAAAAAAGCATGCAAGATGTCATTTATGCTGTATTTTTATAGCTTTTAGTGGCTTGTCCTGGTACTTGGAAGCATACACTGTCAGGTGTCCATAAAATGTCTAGTAGTCATGTGCAATAAATTGTACATGGTGTTGGGATGCACTGGACATACTGTACAAAAACACATATCTATGCAAAATAACTCTGTTCATGCATAATTTCTCGTACTGGCCCCAACAAGCATACAATCTCCCAAATCCTTAGCTAAGACGGAGTGCAAGGCTACTCCTTTCATCATTCCCAAACACCTTTTGTACTGCTGTTTTGCAGCTGTTAAGAGTTGCTCAGCAGGCTGGATAGACAGGCCACGGAACAATTCAGTTCTCTTTTGAATTCACTTCTGTTTTGAAATGTTTAATTTTAATGTCAAGAAGAAACTGCAGAAGTGTGTGTGGTCTGTTGACAGATGCTGTAGAGAAAATAGGAACTACTTATGTCAAGGTGTAATTCAAAACATTTAGACAAATTGACGTGATTTTAGGACTTTGCTGTATGTTTCATGCATTCTAGAAAGGGACCTGTCTGTCCCTCAGAGGTATGACATACACAGTTTGGGATGATTCTGGATATCTTTCCTGGCAAGGCCCAAACACTGATTGATATTCATTAGAGACAGAAATACCTGAAAAACTAAACACACATACACTCTTTTCAAACCTGTGTTTAAAAATATGTGACTTGCTCAACAGGTTTTTGAAAGGAAAGCAGGAAAGCATGCCATCCTTCCTATGCCCTCAATTCTACATCGTGTGTAGAATTCCTCTCATGCAAGATTGATCATTTAATTCTAAATGTTTTTATCATCTTTTCCAACTCAGAATTTCCTGATAGCAACAAAAATATTGATCAAGTTAGTGGTTTTATTACTTGATATGTTAAAATTAAAAAAAAATGGAAATTTCTCAGATTCATTAAAAATGTATTATATTCCTTTTCATTCCAAAATTAATAAATGCATGTTTATACAAAATATATACCACATACAGAAAAATACAACCATTACCAGATAAGATGAGCTCAAATTTAATTAACAGCATTTAATGAACAGTATTTAATTAACTGTATAACCATCAATTGAATGCCATTTTCTAGTAGAAAATTCTCATGCCCCATCTGCTCATTATCTCTTAGACTGCTATCTTGTATGTCTGGCATTTGTAAAAATAATAACTACTTGGCCTCCCCCTCACCATATTTCATGCACTAATAAAGCACAGGTAAGATTGTCTTGGTTTTACTTACCTTGGTTCTTACATTTCAAACTTTATTCTTGATTTCTTTTCTCTTGCTTCTGTTTAAGACCACTTATTCCCACTTAGAAAGATTTTTTTTTTTCCTTTCCCCCCCTTTACCTACAAGCTGAAATGTATTTATATTATAGTGATACATGTATTTTCTTGTTATAATTAAAGTATTTTATCTAGTTTCTTTGGTAGTTGTTAACATAACCCAATCTGTATAACATTAAAATGGAAAATTATGTAGAATGAAAGTGCTTTTCATTGGGCATTTGTTTAGCTGTGTTATTCTCTTCATGTGCAGTCTATCCTTTCTACTCTTCCTGATGCTCATTCTCCTGATTGTTTAGGTTTATTGTGATTTTTTTTGTGAAGGATAAAATAATATCTGAGAAGCCATAATTAATACTTCATCAGTCATTTATCCTAATGTCCACTCAGGAGATGCAGAAATTTCTCAACTGTTTAACAACTAAATCTAAGATACATCTGTACTGCCAGTTTAGTACAGACTAGTATGAGTCCAGAGCTCTCTAACAGCTAATTTATTAGTAAATTACTTCATCGAATTCTTTTAGTGTTTGAATGAACTCAGACTCTGCACTTCCTTAATGAATGAAGGCATGGTCTTTATCCCATGGAATATTTAACTTCTGGCTGATATTACAAGTCAATATCAGCCCAAAAAGCTTGATTTGGAATTACAACCCAGGACTGGTTCAGAATCTAGTTGCTGAACTTCAGCAGAGGGATTGTTGTGGATTTGCTGACTACGATGCTAGAATTGTGTGAAGTATAGGACTACTTTGTAAATTTGTTTAAATTTTCTGGCTCTTAACTGTGGACCATCAGGCTTTCCAAGTTGTGATTGTGTTTAAGAAATATGTAGAAGTGACTTTTCACTAGTTTGAGTTACCAAACCTGACTTTTTTCCCAGTCAGTTCTCTATCTCATTTGCACTGGGTATAGGAAATTAGAGTCTTTAAAAACTTTAGGTCAATGTTTTCTAAAAATAGCTCACTTGCAAATGATAGCTTTCATAGGATGTGCACCTGCTCATGTATAATGGTGCTGGAAGCTCTATAGAGCTCTTTAATAAAAAGTGGCCTTGTTCTCCACTGAAGGAACACATTTCCTTTCCAGGCTGTACTGGACTAGTCCTCTATCCCTAGCTTGCTGTGAATGAGCTGCAAACCAGCTACTGTTAATGAGACTTCCTAGCCTTTACAAGGCATAGCTGAAGGAAAGAGGAAAGGCAGCTTACCCCACACAGCTGCCAGCTGCATTAAAAGGGAAATACTGTAACAAGGCTTTGTTGATGACTTTGCTATGAATCTAATGTTCCCTTGTGTTTTCCTTCTGCTTTGTATTAGTTATTGAGACAGCCAGACTCAATGTTTCCATAGATAAAAACTATTGTTCCATGTGTGTATATTTTGAAAATGGGCTTTTGCATTGTAATTATACTTTAAAATGATGATGTTTGCAGGTTGAATTTATATTCATTTTAAAGGTAAATCAGGAGAATCTGAAGAACCATCTGCTCACAAAAAGCAGCCAATGAAATTACAACATTTCTCCTTTGTACTCTATCAATCAGCTGTCTAAACATGCAAGTGGATAAAGGGAAAAATTTATTTTGAGCAGGTTTTGTATACTTATGTGAGAGTAGTGTTAATATCACATTAAATCCACTGGGGACATAGTCTTACAGGTATTTAGTATATATGGTATTTTAGTATGGTTTCCCCAAAAACTGTGGACAAATGAATTAGCAAACAAACCCAAACTAACATCAACTCTAATGTTGCCTTTCTGTGTCTTAGAAGTGAAAAATATTTTTTTTATTCTTACTAAAAGAAAAAAAAATCTTTTCAGTAGTTCCAAAACAGTTTTAGGGGTGTTGTTTCCACCACCACACCCCAAAAGAAGTTTTTTAGTAATCTACACAAGCTAAACTTTCTCTGTGCAGATGTATCCCACTGCCCCACCACTCCAGCCAAACAGCTCATCTCATACTGCCCATGTGTTCTGGGAAAAGACTTCTCAGCTGTTTTCATTCTCTGGCTGGCAGTATGGATTCTGAACTGTAGATAAATATAGATAGGTAAAGATGACATACGTTCTGTAACTGATCTCTGGAGGTGATACTTTTGGAGAGGTACTGAGGGTTCCCAGCTATTGGTAATCCTCAGCCACTCACAGTATTGGTTTAAGTAGAAAAGCAGTGGTTCAAGGACATTGCCTGTTGGAGCCTGAGGGTTTTGCAGTACAGGAGCAGTGCAAACAGGAGTGCAGCAAGACCTGTGGAAGTTTATTCTCAGCACAAAGGATGTCTATAGTCAAGCTGACCCTTAATTTAGGATCTTAAAGGTACGCTTGATCTCCTAAGGTGCAAGGCATGCTTCATGGTAGTTGTAATTTTATTTTATATTCTGAATGTAGCTTTTCCTAAATCCTATGTAATCCATCTCTCTGTTTTCAGCAGATCATAGCTTTATCTTATTGAGATATTATCTGTGTCTTGGTTTCACAAGAGCTGAACCATAGGCCAGCCATGGCCCCTGAGTCAGCTGGGAGTTTCAGTCAGGGCAGCTGCCCCAAGCTCACAGGTTTATCCCATAAAACTAATATCAGGCTTATTATAAAAGGAGGGTGTTTAATAAGGGTGCCTTTTTCCCTTTGGTCTCCTGTTCCTTCTACTGCTTCTGAGGACTAGGGTGAGTATAAGCTTGTATGCTTTATGCTAATATTTGTGTTAGTTTCATTAAATTTGTTTCTATTTCAACCCATGGGGCTTCTCCCTTTTTCTTGATATTCCTTCTGGTCTAGGGAGGGGTTGTCAGGTGATAGAGTGACTGCTACAGTTTAGCCCTGGATACAGGCTAAAGGTAGATGGTATGCTTGCAAACAAACAAGTATAAATGAATTTCTTCTCCTCCACCCTGGTCCTCATTTAGGTAGTTACAGGTTTTGTGTAAGCTTCACTCTGAACATGTTGTATTGATGTCTTTGGAATGCAGAATACTGGCAGAGTGATAAAGATTATGTAATGGCCAAGCATTTAAAGGTTATTGCTTAAACAGATATTCAGTGTTACAGGTTGGTTCCATATTCATGACCCCACTAAATGCTTCCTTCAAAGGGAACTTGGAAGTTAAAGAATATATGCATTGCATGTTTACTATCTCTTTCAATAGCAGCTTAAATGATTGCTGCTGGAAGACTTCAAAGGATGATTTTTCACTATTTATACTATTCTACTCTTTTTTTCTCTTCCTCTTCCCCTCTAAAAGTAGAAGACTGAAATAATTGCAATCAATCTTTTTAATTTTTTTTTTCCTTCTACTATTTATTGTTAGTCTTGCCTTCAGGGTATCTGGACTTGAGTGGAAAACTTTGTATAGGAACATGTTGGGTGTCTATTTTTAAAGCAATTATTTCCATTATGTATTTTTAATGTGAAATTTTTGCTAGCTCTTACTACATCATCCTGTTAAATTGTGCTCCAAGCAGTTTGGATTTAAACCATACTGTAAATCGAAGTTGCTGTTGTACTATGCTATTGTTGATGGCTGGATAGTGGGTATAATGGATTATTCACTTTGTGTGTTTACAAAAAAAAGAGTGGAAATGAGATAAGGAGATGGATTGCTTGTTGCTTCTTACTGTTTTGTTCCCGTTTTATGCTGATGTGCCCAAATGGAGTGCAAACTGTGCCCAGATTAATGTTTCACTAGCTGCTGATCTTTATTAGAAATATGTTCTGATCCTTCCTAGGTGTCTTATCAGAAAGGATTTGCCTTAAAACCAAGAAGTAAGAAATGAAACTCAAGGGAACTGACCTTCACTTGTTGATGTGTCTAATGCAGTTCTCAGGTGACACAGGATAACAGATATGGCTGGTGGGATAGTTCAGCCACCAATATAGTGCAATGGTGAAAAGGATAGCATGATTTTGGGATATGTAAGCAAGCTACTTTAAAGGGAACAGAAGTATTAATAACTGCCAATAAGTATTCAGAGGGGAGAAGGGGACATAAACCTTAATGACAAGAAAAACTACTTAACTTGAAGGAAGATTTGAGAACAAGTTCAGATGGAGGCTTGCAAGTCCTTTTTGTAGAAGAGGAGGAATCAGGAAGCTTCTTTTAATATTTCTACAAATTCTGTTATTCAAAATGTGACTACTCATTTCTGGTAGAACAAGGTGGCAGGTGGAGAGTGTGAAGAGTCATTTGTTGTTTGTACTTCTTTTGTATTTTATTAACTCACACTAAAGGGCTTCTCCTGGTTATCTACTGGCAACCAGGAAAGATTCCTCTCTCTCCTTTTGATACATAACTTGGCTTCTAGGGTTTATTAGAATTACCATTTATTTGCTTGCTTTTATTTTTTTTCTTTTCTGATGTATTAGAACTTAAGCACAAATAGAAAATGAAAGTGGGAGGCATCAGTGCATTCTGAGGCTGATTTCTGGCTTTGTTTGGTCTCTCTCCCATCAGGGAAAGACATGTCTTTCCTAGCACTTTTCAGGAGCGTTAGCAAGTGAGTTCTTGGTGACTGAAAAAATTCTAATGCTCCCACCTCACATGATTAAGTGCTTTATAATGGTTAGTAAAAGGGCCTACAACTAGTCTATAATGGTCTGCTGTATTTCACTGAGCTCTCTAGTCATCAACTCCTTGCTTTTCAGCTCACACATCTAATCATATTACCTTTCCAAGCCATGTACCCATATTTTCATGCCAGGTCACTGAAGGGAAAAGGGCTGTTATATTATTACTGGGGGGGAGGGTGTAGCCAGTAGTCAGTATATGTGGTCTCTGTGCAGAGGAAGAAATACTTTAAAGTAAGAGCAAGATTTTCCCAGTCTTGTGGGCTGACCGTAAGTCTTGCTAACTTGAAGCCTGTCTTTCATGTTCATTAGATGCTGTGCCTACATTGAATGTACATGAAGTACATGATCTTGCCTGCTTCATGTACCAGAAATATTTGACGAAATCCATGGTTAGTTATGTCTAGCAAATGAAAATGGAAAAGACTGTAGCGAAGACATAATTTTTTCTGTTAATGAGACTCCATGCGTATGCTGCTATTAAAATGTATCCTCAAGGAACAGCAGTCTACCTCCATGCTGACTGCTATCAAAATTACTTGATTTGCTTAAGTGTGTGCTATTAAATATCTCCATCAACTGTCAGAATTCACTCAGTATCTATCCTATCATATATCAAGTTTCAGCAAAGCTGAGCAGTTCACTAATAATTACCAGGAGGTGGTATTAATTTTCTTCAGAAAAGATTGGCAATAAAATGAAATGTCTTCATTCTAGATGCCTTATTTAAATAAGGGTGTGCTAGCTCCAATGACATGTCTGTGAGGTTACCTCTCATCAAGAAGAGTAAGAGATGGAAATCACAGGCCCTGTGATGTACACCCAGGGATAATTTAGGGCCCATCAGAAATCCCATTGAAGCTGATGAATATTTGCTGTTGACTTCAGTGGGAGTAAGATAAGGATACCTGTGTAATTTATAGCGAGATTCTTAATGCATACAGTTTCCTTTCATCTCTCTCAGTGCAATTACATTGATCCAGACATTAGAGTGTGGCATGCTCTCCTTTATTAATGAGTAGCTGACCTCAGCAAAGATTTTTTTAGCCTGTTTTGACTTAAAATGCCATTTTATACAGCTTATAATATGTCTGCACTATCTTTTTCTCCTATGAATGCTCCAGAGTATTAGAGAAATCAGTGATAGTGACCTTTTTGCCCTGTGGCTCTCATCTGCTTAATTCTATTGACTTTGGAAGGAGGCAAGACTGCTAAATTTAGAATTTGAAACAGAGCTATGTCTTTTTTTCATAAGATGGACTCTCATCATTATTCTGACATAATTGTAGTTATGTTAGTCTTAATTTATTTAGATATAACTACAGATCCATAATAATAATAGTGTCCCAAACATATCTTTCTATTTTGACTTTCTAACTGTTAATATTGTTCTATTACTCTTACTGGGTTTATAAACTGACCTTGTAATAACATGGAAAAATTGCATATGGTGGCTAGCTAATGTGTCCTTTTCTTCAAGCACCCATGTGTTATAAAGCAGATTTTTAAGGGAGTAAGTTCGAACTGTTCTTCAGATTTAACTGCTGTGTGGAAATGCATGCTTTGGATTATTGTTCTGTTTTTCAGGATATTGATTTAAAGCTTTTGTTAGGTTGACTAATGACATACCACTAGTATCTGCATGAGACTTGAGTCCTGGTCTTTATAACAGAATTTGTTTACTTTCTGAAGCTTTACCTTAAAGCTCTCTGAAGCCTTAATTAAATAACATGTTGTACTTCCACTGAATGAAGCCTGTGCATAAGAACGTCTGAATAAGGTCCATCATCTTAAAAGACATAGGAGCTAGAAGACAAGCCAGGGCTGGAGTATTCATGTCCCTGTTTAAAACAAAGGCCTGAGCATCCTCATCGAAGGCCTTAATAGCAGCACTTTAATAAAATGTTCCTATTAAAATCTCTGTGGCCTAGAATCTTGTAGTCATTCTATATTCATGTTCTAGTAGAAAAGATGAAAATTCTCTTCCTTAAAATATTCTTTTATGTAGTTAGTAAATACTTCTATATTTATACTGTATGAAGATCCAGGAGTTACAGTGCATATTATCAAACTATTTAGTGCATACCTTTTCAAACTGATCATAGTAGAGAATTTGCTATTTTGACTAGAAAAAGAATGGATTCAAAGATTAAGTTTACAAACGTGTGCAATGTGATGCTCTTGGAGAGAAACAAATCAATCTGCCTGTTGCAAGATATTAATCAAATGATAATTTATTTTTTTCCCTCTGCTTATTCACCTTTAAGTTAAACACAGTAGTTGAAAATATTGGATAATGTTATAATTTTAATGTTCTGCCTGACCTTCCACGCTTAAAATAGGACAGACAGTTTTTAATGAGCACTTTGCAGGAATGATACCTTTGGGATTAACAATTTGGAGGACATGTAAAAAGGAGTGCAGGATAAACAGGACTGTGTTTGTGTACAAATCAGTGTTAAACGATACAAGTAGAAACCAGTTCAAATTGCAGTTAAATGGAATTAATTGAAAGTGGTTATTTGTGTGCCAGATGTTTCACGCTACGTTTGGAAGCTGTGGTAGATACAACCCATTATAAGCCACATAATAAATATGGTAAAAAAAAAAAGGATGTCTGTCTGTCAGCTGACATATTTCTTTGCAGGGGGAGGGAGGGAGCTCTACGTTGTGGAATTTCTTTTTCAGGTCTCATTCTGTTAACTTGGGAAAAGCTGGGTTTGAGGGATGCATTTGGATGATGCTCTCAATTTGAAGGTGTTAGCTCCCCCTTGAGTTACAGGGCTTTTAAAAATGTTTAGTTTTACTTGTGATATGTAGTAAAATAGTATAAGGCCAGGATCATCAGCATCTGGCACAGATGCCAAAAATAGATGGGTTTATATTGTAAGAAGAATATATTTCTCCATTCTCTGTACTATGAATGCAGACAGTGCCATACTTGCACTGTGAGAAATAGCAGCAACCATGTGCTGGTTCCTGCCATGCTCTAGACTCGGTGGAAGTCAGGAGCCAGTCTCTGTCTTAGGCATGGCAATGACAGCTGACAGTATCTTGCTTCTCCCAAGCCCTGCTGAATTTCTACTGCTGTAATAATCTCTGAACTGAAAAAAAGAATTTACTGCTGATTCCTGTTCCAAAGGGGTCAATTTTTTTTGGACTTAGTGGTATTTTTCTCTCCACTTTATCCTGACTTTAAGCACTTCTAAGACAAACCTGCTATGATTTAACTCTACCTTCTGTACTGTCATAGTGGTTTTCATTAATGGCCTTAGTTCTATTGCATACTGTATGTTTTTTAATAGTTCTATGTATTTTCATTCTTCTCTGAAAATAATGCTTGTTAGCTTGTGGGTTCCCCCCCATTGTTGAGTGCAGTTCTGTTTGGATTTTTTTATCTAGCTTGTGGACAGTCTGAATAATTTTTCAAATAGAACACACCAGGCCAGAGAGAGTCAGAGCAAGTAGATCTGAAGTTGTAATAAGTAATATTATAGAAACAAACAGCAATTCTGAGATATCTGATAGGGTTGACTAGTCTGCTTACCTGTGCAATACAGGACATGCTATGCTTATTGCTGTCAAATGATTGTCGAACTTGTTTCTAAATATGCTAGCAGTGGAGACTTCACACTGCTTGAAGGAAATCTATTCCATTGCTTTACTGTTCTCACCATTAGAAAGTTTTTTTCTTCTTATAAACTTATTTCTTTCTTGCTGTAATCTGAAGTCTTTTCTTCTCTTTTCTATCATAAATGAGAAATAAAGATTTCTTCTTTCTTTAAAGCCACCTTTTATGTACTCAATGTACATTATTTACAAATTGCAATAGCAAAATACTTAATGGTTAGGGAGATTTAGTCTGAATTCTTTGGTGCCACTCTATGCTAACCGGATTAATGCAGCATTCAGACACAATGTTGTAGTAATGGCATGTTAAAATTGATCAATTAAGACGTACAATGAAGTTTCTGTTTCAGGCCTTCATAGTGTCAAAACTATTTATTAAGCATGTATATGTACAGTAGCAGTAATACCACTTGTTAGACCAACCAAAGTGGTTGGTGGGAAATAGTTGAGTGTTGTGATTCTACAAGCTCTCTTCAGGTTTGAAATAAAAGCTGCAAACTTCAAAGCTAGATGAAAAATGAGAAAACTGGTTTTGGTCTAATTGTTTAATATATCTAGCTAAACTACCTGAGAGAAGTAGCTATTGCTACTAATGGAGCAGAAGGACCACCCTGGTGTGGAAATGTATTTCAAGGTGGTTTCCTTCTCTAATGGAAATAGAAGGAAAGGTAATTTATTGCTTGTGGAACATGACAAATTTACTGTGAAAAAGAGATGGTTTAATGGATTTAAATGTGAATAAACTCAGCATACACATTCTGAACTTAAATTTAACTTTCAAGTTTCTATTTTTGTATTATATCTTGAAAGAGGAGCCAGGTGAGACTCAATTATATTTTTCCAAATAAACCAGTTAGTCTAATAAAATATTACTTCTAGTCTCTAACCTTGTCTGTCTTATCCACTTAAACTATCACAGCTATAGTGATAGTCTGTAACACTGCCCTTGGAAGTATTCAGACTTGTCTGTTTGAATGTCTTTGATTCATTTGCTAAATTAGCACTTGTTTTGAAGAAAGTAAGCACTTATCTGATGTGGTTTTATTGCTAGTACACAATCCTGGACAGTGTCACCTAATCCTAGTTCAGTTGTCTATTTTTGACATTTATACCCTCCTACAAAACTTTATAGGCCATATTGTAGGCTCTTACCTCAAACCAGCTGATGGTATGTCCACGACACATTTCCATGAAGTGCAAGCTTGTTTGAAGATGTTGATTTGTCCTGTTACTCCATGTCAGGTGGCTGCATACACGTGATTGTGTGAAGCACTAAGTGTATTTCAGTGTATTGTTTATAGCTGCTCTGTTGTTAAACTCTGAATTTACAAATCTCAATAAATAATCATGAGTGTTCAATGATATTACAGCTCCACTATTAGACTCTTAAACAGGAATATATTTCTAACATACTTTATAGTAAGGTGCTATTTTAAGTGGTTAATTTGTGATTAGAAGGTAGTAATATTTCCCAATAGGGTGCACAAGTTATGAGTTACATAAGTCATGGCTGTAGCTTATTCTCATAAATCTGACTTCTACAGCATTCTTTTAAATGTATATGCAGCATACTATTTATGAAGAAAACTTAAAATGTCTGATAGTCATCTACTTATCATTTATAAACGAACCCTTAATCCAAAGGAGGCATGATTAAATCATCCTTCAATAGTTCTTTATACCACATCATTTCTTATTTTCTGTGGCATACCTTTTGCTGAATGGTTGTAGAGAAGAATGATTTGACTCAGCCTTCTGGGGCTATTGCAGTCTTGGGAACATAATGACTTAGATCACTCTTTGGAGAGTTTTTCTGTTACTTTCATTGTTCTTTTTTTTGTAACTCAACTAATTATATTGGCTATGGAATATATTTCTAGAATTGAAATGCCTTTAAGGAAGATTCTTTTAACTTGGGGAAAATTTGATTTACAATATAGATAAAATACAAGCTTTTATTGTTAATATTCAAATCAGACTGCATACATGCTTTTATAACTAAAAAAAATAAAAATAATAATAAATCCTACCTAACCACTTACACTTAGATTACCTAAGTAAATACTACTGTATTACAAAGATTCTGTCTTGAACTTAAATTTGTCTTCTGCCAGCTGAGATGAATTTGTGAGGGAATCATGTTTCACTGAATGTCATGCTTTGTGCCAGTCTGTTCACTAAGAAAAGTCATGATACAGACATCTAAACAGTTTGATCTTGTGTTGCTTAGCTTTGGCTCTTGATGGAGACCAGACACTGCAAACACTCTGTTTGAAGCAGAGGTCAGCTACTTCAACTGAGGTAAAATACAGCAGTTGGTTTTTCTGAGAAAGTAATCACTGTAAAAGTAAAAGCATTACTGCTTTGAATATTGCTCTAAATGTTCTCAGTAAGCACACTGGTGACAAAGGCCTATTCCAAACTACAAGATGTAGCTTTATCACTTGTTTGGAAGACTATTGTTATCCAGTTTTATTTGTATAGCTGCCAACCTCTTTTTGAATCTTATCCATCCATGTTTTAAATGCTTTCCATTTCCCTTATCACAAATAAATTTCCTCAGCTAAGGTTTATTCCCTTGCAGTCATCAGATCACCTGGTTCTGCTCTAGTCTTCTTTCCTGAATTGCTGACTATAGACTTTATTTAATTTACCTGTCAAAGACATCTTTCTCTTTTTATTGATATGAAGGCACTAAGTCAGCCTTCAAGAAATAAACGGAGAAAGAAAAAGTTATTGTTGTAAACTGAGAAGGAAAAAAACCCCAAACCAAAACATTAGCTAGCTTAAAGAATAAAATTTGTTTCTGGTATATATCTGATATCTAATATGATGATTCCCTGCAATGACACAGGTATTTTCTCCTCTGTGATGTCGTAGAAGTGTGTAGACTAGCCTAGCAATGCATTTTGAGATCCTATTTGTGGCATAAGTCCAGTGACTTCTACACAATGAAATGGGAAATAATTTGGCTTGTTTTCAAAAGAACGTTGCTTTTTGAGGCTGCTGACAGTCATTCATAGTGGATATTAGGGGGAAAGGAGAGGCTTGCAGCTACAGAGAATGGCAAAGGAGGGGTAGAGTCAGATTGAGCATGGAAATTTCCCCTGCCTTTCAGGGAAATGTCTGGCTTTTCCCAGAAGCACAAGCAAATGTGCACAGCCTAGCTCTTCAAGCTAAGCTCTTGGAAGTAAGTATCACTGTAAAGCTAAGGAGTTATGGCAGAAATAATAAATAGACACTGACTGTGTCTGACTTCTGTACTGCATAGCAATGCTGTTTAAGGTGGAAAAGACCCTTATCTGGTAACAGACTGTGGGGTGTGTGTCATGGTGTAGGGATGTCTTAGTGTTATGAGGGCTTTCATTACCATGGTAAGATTTGGCAGAAGCTAGGAAGCAGGGGTGTTGAAGTACACCCGTGTTTCTGATAGTGGTACTGTTGGTCTGATCATAAGCTGCATTGATTTTGGGGAGACTCAAAATCAGAATTTTGTGAAGACATCCTGGTATGGGCCTAAAAGGTGAGGGATGTTTAGAGTTAGCTTAAGCTATCTGCATTGTACTTGAGAAACATTAAATTTAGTTTAAAATTGGGATGCTGCAAATTCCATCTGCACTTGTGGATGAGATCCTTAGAAAGGGTCTTGGGATGATTTGGCTGTCATAAGTTGTGTGGCAGTGCTGTGAGGACAGGCAGCATATAGGAAAGGTGAATATGCACGCACCAGGAAGGAGGTGCTGTGCTATCACAATGGTGGTCTGAGTTTTTCTAGCAGGAAAGTAATATGCAGAGTTGACAAGTTTATTCTTAAACTCAGCCTTGAACTTATTTCTACAAGGGAGTCCAGCCACTCTTCTGCATCTTGGTACTGGCTGTCAAATCTGTAGGACTGCTTATTCACAAGGCTTCTCCAAACCAATCTGTGAACTGAGACTGTGGATGTGACTCCCTTTAGGACTGTGCTAAAGGGAGAAGCTACCTTTGTACTTCCTGAGACTTGATCTGAAAATTCTGTATAGAAAAATGGCCTGCCGTGTTGTAGCTGAAGTATAGTGGTAAGGTAAGCTAGTCCCAGTAATAAACTAAAATATGAAGAGACTGTTCTAATCTTTCTCTTTTCCTGAAACTGAAGGCATAACATAAGGCACTGTGTAATGCAAATCAACAGCCACAGTTCTTCAGTGTTAATTTTGTTCCTTTAAGTCTCTGAAGTTAAATTGTTACTAATAGTTTAGGTGATAAGATATTAAATCTTAGTAATTGTAAAACAGAATACGAACACAACAAATTAAACCATTTTGCTGCCTTTTAAAAAACTGCCTTACACTGTTCTGGGACTGGTTTTCACCCAAATGGTCAAAAAATTCCATACCTTTATTGTTGCTCAGCAGTGTTCTACATTTAAATCCTAATCCCAAAATCTGCTAAGGTTTATCAATTCATGTGAACCAGGATACTGTGTTCTTGAGAAATGGTACGGTACTTTTAGCCATGCTCAAGATGTAGAGTTGTACTTGGCACAATACAGAGAAGTACAAATACTGTTTCTGCCCTGGAGTCTGCTTCTCTAGTGTTAGCACGCCACAGTGATCTCTGAACTATAGAGTTGCTTTTGATTCAGCAGACTTAAGTCCTGCTTACCTTTAGCACTTGATATTAACACACTTGTTTCAGTGCTCAATTATTTTGAGACTGAACTGAAGAAAGTAGCTTTCTGCTTAAGGACTCTGAGCTGAGGTCCTGCTCTGGATTTGAAGGTACTGCTTATAGATTACCTGGAGTGTAATTTATGAAGTTTAGGAGTACTGCCCTGAACACTTGGGAATTTCCTCTGCTGGTATATCGCTATAGTCTGCATCACCAAATAATCTCGTTAGTATATGAGGTACCATGTGCATGATGCATATTTCAATATCCTGTATTTTTTAGAGCATAATGTATGCGTGTCACTGGATTTGTGTATACTCTACTATGATGTATTAATTTCTGAACTGCACTATTTGAAGTATGTTCCCAGCAGACCTTGCATAAACACTGAGCTGAAGAGTGGCCCTGAGGCAAAGAGCTGAGATACATCAACGTGCTTGTGTTCAGACATTTAGCCAACGAGTGTTGAGGGACTTAAAGGCTTTTTGTATTTATCTGCAGAAGGATTGGAGGAGTGTAGGGGGAAGATGAGGTAAGTACGGGCAATCCAAGTGTATTTGTCCTTTTCTCTGGAGAGTAGGGGAACCTACTAGTAGTGAAGCTCAACTAGGAAAGTTTCATGTTCATTTGCTAGACTGGCTGTTTTCTTGAGGTGTTCATTAAAAAGTCAGTCTGCCACTTCGTGCTGATATCCATCTCTGGAAAGTAAGGATGCTGCTAACCCTGAGCCTTTGAAGACTGCTGAATGAACAGGCAATACACTGATGAGTCATTTCCTAAAGCAGAGCGAGCAGATCTGCTCTGCGGTTTGGTGTTGCAAAGCCTGTCTTCTCTAAGATCCCCTCCAGAAAACACATCAGAGAACGTAACTCTATTTCTGTCTACCAATGCTGAATTGTCTTATTTTGCACCTGTTCAATATTAACAGACTGGCTTATCTGAGGCTGGCTCAGTGCTGTTTGTGCAGACATGTAGGTAATAGTACTTTGGAACAGAAAGCTGTGTACTTCTCTGTCAGCCTTCTGCTAGCAGTGCTGCAGTAAAATGAATGTCTTCAGCAACCTGTTCCAGAAAGGTCATGCAAACGAATAGTTTTTCTTTACTGAGTTGATTTGATCTGCATTGTATGCACTCTTGAGGAAGCTTGGTCAGGCTGAACAGAATGACAGGGTAGCAAGTGCTTTTATGTTAAAATCGCCATCTCGCTGTTATAATAAAAAAACCCCACTTTGTTATGATCACAATGACCAGCAGCTCTGCTGGTTTTTACTGTCATTTCCAGCCTTCATTCTCTTTGTAACTCTGGACTATCAATCATCTTCAATGCTCACTATATACAGCACACAACAGGACATGAGAACTGCTGATTATTAAACTGTTTTTCCCATTGTGCATGGAAGGCCACTGTCTGCTGCCTCTGCTTTAGTAATATATTTTCCTGTCAACAGGAAATTATTCCTTCTTTCATATTGAGAGAAAATGAGATTACTTTGTCATATTCATGTAATACTCTGTTCATCTGGTATATTCTATAGCTCATTGAACTTTGTGTAGCACAGTAATATTTGATGCAAAGAAAATAAATTGAGTTCTAACTATTAGTCTAAGATTTTGATAAGAATGGAGAGGGGAATTTCCTGCATCATATAAGGTATTGCTGTGTGGTGGTGGTTTTTGTTTGTTTCAGGTCCTCATTACAAGCTCTGCAGCAGTAGTCCTTGCTTCTTCCTATTCCATAACCTTCCAGTAACAACTTTTCAGCTATGGGGTGATGAAATGTAGACTCTGGACACAGGGTTGTAAACTGTTCTGTTTTTTCCACAGGGTTACCTGTTTTCTTTTTCTTCACTTTTTTGGTCTTCCCCACCCTTAATTAAAAATCTTATCTTCTTTCTTTGCTCTTTTCTTATGCAGTCTTCACCTGCATAAAATCACTGCCTCATACATATGCTTCACACAGAATCTTGCTTGTATTCTATGAGAAAATTGGCAGAATTCAGCATGACTCACTGCTTACAACAGCTTCTACAATTTTCTCATTTTTCTTCTTCTTGCCCTTTTTGCATCTCTGATCTCTTCCTTTACCTTTCCCTCAACCTCCTTTTCCTTGGCTGTCTTTATTCACAACTGCAAATCTGCTTTACTTTACTCTCGAAAGAAAGCAAAGAAAGTTTGTGCTTGCATACATTATTTTTTTTTTTTTTTAAATCCTGTCTTAGATGGCCTCAAGTGTTGTTCTTAAACCATTTTCAGTTGCATTGTAGTTGAAGCTGCAACACATCCTGTTTTCACCAACTGTGAACTGTCAGGAAGCTGCAGTAAGCATTCCATGTGTCTTGAAACTTTTCACTGTGCTTTTCTGGCACTTACTACTTTATATGATGAAGCTAAACAGGCATTTTCTTTCCAGGATTTGGGATTTAGAATGAGCTTTGTCTTCAGTCCTCTGCTCATCCTCTACAGCTCCTCTCAAGGTAGTCTTCTCTGCAAATCCAAGTTGAACTGTAAATTTATAAGCTGCTTAAAAATCATGACTCTGTCCTGCTAAAATTCTTAGCAGGTTCTTGATTTTCAGTTTCATATAACATCCTCGTTTCTAGTCTTGACATTCTTTTTTTATGCGTGTGACACAGCATATTCTGTGGCTGTGATTTTTTTTTTTTACTGTATTGTTGTTTACTCTGCTGTTCTACAATCTGTCCTTTTTTAGGTTCTACTAAGTGTGATCAGATCAGTAGCTCCCTATATCATATGAAAGTATTGAGATGTCAGCTACCACCTTCAGTCTCTTGTTGATTATCTTCATATTTTTTACTCTATCTCAGATTGAGTTTACTTGTTGTGAATATCTTTTTTACACCCATTGAAGGAGTTTGACTTGAATATCTTCATAGGTATGTGATATGTGAAAGGAAGGCTGGACATGTTCTGCTCGGGTGATGCTAAGTGTTCTGTCTGGATAATTTGGAAGTCATGCTATCCCTATTTTTATTCATAATTTCTTATGCAAAGACATCAGAATAGAATAATATATGCTAGTTAGACAACTTAGTGCTTTCTTAGCTAATGGATGGGTTGACTGAGCAGATAACAGGTATCAGATTCTAAGGTAATGGAAGTAGAAGTTTTTCCCATTGGTTAAATACCTTTAACAAAATTATACATGTTGTGGTACTCATGGGGATGGAACCAGAAATACTCGCCTTCTGGTCCAGTTTGTCAGTGAGATATTATTAACATGAAAAATCATCATAATTAAGTCATGTGACTCAAGTGGACCTGATGGATTCGTGCAATGAGTTTTTCCCTCTATGTTCAATTCTGTTTCCTAGATAGTGTAGATCCTTTGTTCTTTTCCCTGTTCCCTTTAGAGTTCCAATTCTTTTGTCTTCCTAAAAACATAGGGATTTTTTCTTTACTGTGTAACTTCACAAATTTGAAGAGATGGATATCAAATATGACTTGTGCCCAGTACACTTGTGCTGTTATAGTGATTTCTTGTGAGCTGGATTTGCCTGAGAATGACAAGTTCATCCTCTGGAAGAGCTGCCTCATGAATGCTGCTGTAGTGTTATAACATCTTGTATAACAATGTTTTTCAGTTGTCTTTTATTATGAGTAATTTAAATAGATAAAAGGCAATCTTATGCTACTAATTACTGAACAGGCTCCTGTTTTGGACATTAGATCAGTTACTACTCATTCATTTACTACTGATAAAGCTTTAACCTCAGCAGTATGTTCTTTGCTTTTCTTCAAGGTAGGAGTAGTATCAGGATCAACAGGTACACCTTTACCTTCTGTCTGCCTCACATGCCTGCTCTGTTACCAGTAAAGCTGAGGACATTGTCCAGTATAGCTTACACTTTGAAATCCTGAAGTAGGAACTTTTATTATTGAAACCTTTTTCTTAATATTTATTATGAATGTCTGCAGTGCTTTTCTTTTGCAGCAACTGAGAATTAAAGTTCAGTGGAGAGCTCTGAAGACTCTAAGGGGATTATTCTTGGAGGTATTCATATGCCCTGGGCTTGATTTATCAAATTTACCCCATTCTAACTGAGCATAACACTGAGTGAGAAAAGAACCAGGCCAGAAGATGTTAATTTACATTTTCAGCTCTAGAGCAAAGCACAAATGTGTTCTTCCAGGCAAATGTTAATAAGCTTTTGGTCTTTAAAAATGTAAATAATTTATTGAGATCTTATGCATTTGCCATGTTTCAGAAGACTAAATATTAACAACTCTACAATATAAAATAATTCAGAAGCAGTGAAAATGGACACAGCAGTGAATAAAATGTGCTTTTTGACCATATTAGCTAAAATTAAGAATGATACTAAGTGTAATAAATGTAAATCAAAATCTAAAAGGTATTTCCCATTTCAAATTTAATTTTAAAGGCAGCTTCAAGAAGTAGACTTTGCTTATCTCTAACTTACTGCTAAATCATGCTTTCAGTTGCCAATAGTATTGAAAGATAAAATGGATGGCAGAATCTGGTTTATTATTATTACTTCTAGTGAAATGTCCTTGAAATAAGCAACTTTAAAATTATGATCTGAAATTGAGTCTTTGATATTTCAACGTTTGAGTTGTTATTACAGTGCTATTTATTCTCTAGGTGTAATTACTTTCTCATTTAAAAGGGTAAAGAAAGTGGAGGAAACAGTCTCATTTGACTAATGTACAAGTAAAATCTGGTTCTTTAGCACTCAGAAATATGACTTGTACCTGGTGTTATGTGCCAAGATGAGTAAGGATGAGGAGTAGCTCTGGGCTATCTTTTCCCACTTTCTGCAAAATGAAATTGAGTGAACCAAATGTTACAGAATGAAACCTTTCTCAAGTTTGGAGTTTGTTTTTTGTTACTACTATATCCAGAACAGTTAGTGTGTTTATAAGTAACAGCTCATTTAATTCATGTTCTACAGCATTGACCCTTTGTTCATGTGACCTCATATTTTGGTTTATGATGAAGATTTTAAACATCTTTCTAGCATCACATTTATGCAATATACATTTGGTGTTGTAGAGTGCAACTGTTAATCTTTCATCTCTTTTCAACAGAATTATTTGGCCTCTGTCTTGTGTCCATCAAATGGCCTTTCTAATAGTAGTAATCTGTGATACTCAGTTTATGATATATGATACATCAGTACAGCAGCAGAGGGATGTGAAGTGCCAAATTCTTAAAGGAGTCCTGGAGTCCAAATGTAAAAGAAACTGACTTTAGGCTTACTTGGGAAAAAATGGCTTATAGTATGAGTATAGACTGTGGGTTCTGCTTTATTCCCATTTAAGTTAAAACTCTCACATTTTATTTCTGTGTAATCAAGCCTGTAGGATTTTATGTGCTGGAGACTTAATTTTATTACTCATATTTGCTAATGCTCACAAAGGAAGAAGCAGAGGGGATAGTTGGCAGTGTAGGAAACATAGGTAACTTAATTGGGTGTTGCTAGAAGTCCCGCTCTTTCTGTTTGCCTCTTGTAGAGGTAGCTAACCACTGGGATCTATTAGTTTCACAATTTTATGCTAGGTATTCTGAAGCAAACACCTTCTTTAATTTTCCAATATTATAAAAAAAGTCTTGGAGTATGTTTTCTCACTGTACTGAATATAATGCAGTATATAATTTAGTTTAAAAAGACAATTTAATAAGGGTCTTTTCTGATAGTTCCCATATAATTTATCTAATTCTATTCTACCAATAAAAGATAAATATTATGTATGTATTTTAAACTAGAAACCATGTTCAGATGCATACTGACTCAGAGAATCTCTGTAAGCCTAACACAAGAACTTGCTTATAGTACTTCTCCTTTTATGCTAGAAGAGTAAAGCCACACCATACAGTATCTGTCTGCATTGTGAATGTGTAAATTATTTTAATTCTGTGATGTGCAAGTATGTCGTTTGCTTCTCTAGTGTTTGCTTCCCTCTTGGATAGCGATTTGCTACTTCTGTAATTATCAGTCAGTACCAAGGACAGTGCTTTGAAATTTGGGTAAACAATGGTGTCATATTTTGCACAGACTCATAATAGTTACTTATGTTCTCAGGTACCATTGCAGTCAGCTTGTGGATTCATGTCACGTATACTGTTGCATTTACAGAAGTCAAAAGAAACTAATGCCAAAATGAAGTATAGATTTCTATAGGTGTGTAATCAGTACTGTGGCTATCTGGAGGTACGGGATGCTGGTGTCACTGAACAGCCAGCTGCCCACAGCTGCTGATGGCCTGTATGTCCTTCAGCATGGGATTGCAGTAGAATGAATCATATGTCTGAAATACAAACCACAATAGTGACTGGGTGGTAATCCAATTTAAAGAGGCCTAGTTCCTTATTTTAGGGCTTTTGTTATCCACTTTCTGAATAGTTTGCAACATACCTTGTAAAGGCAGATTTTTTGTGTACAGTGTGGAGTGAGCTGCCAGCATGACTATTCTAACTGTCCTCTACAGCGCATCAAAGAGCAAGTTGCCTATTGTCTTTCCATGCTATCCCTTTCCTCTTGCCCACAAATTATTGTGATGTAGTGGGGGATTAAAGCTGCAGCATCTACAAACACATTCAGTTAAATGCAAGTTCTATTATTAAAATAGTAATTTGGTAATTTTTTACTTTTTCTCTTGTGTCTTTGTGTTCAAAACAAAATGTGTATCCACTTATTTTTCTTTCAGTAAATTTTCAGGGGGAAATAAAGGTGGTAAAAAAATCAACTAAAAATTTAGAGAATTTGTAAGTTTCTGTTTTGTCAGAAAATAAATATTATTTATGAAGAATTCTTGTGATGTTCCCAATGGAAAAAAAAAAGCAGTAATAGAGAAAATAACATGTTTGTATAGCAATGAAATAGAAAAGTGGCTTCCTGGGGTGGAGAGAATATTATACCTGTTAAACCCTACACCTCTTGCCCCCCAAAAATCTGATATAATAATAGAATAGTTTCAAGCAGTTTTTTTACAGCACTACTTTTATGTGACCACTTGGTCTGGATTTACCTTCTGACAGATATTGTAGCCCTCTATACATGGTGGAGGGTAGGGTCATGAATGGGGCACAGCTCTTCTCAGGTGGAAGGCAGCAAAGAAAGTATTTATCATGCAAATACTGATTTGAACAAGGTTCCTAACTTGTTAACTGTTGATCTGAGCAAAATAAAATTTGAGTTGCTTTTAAATACTGGTAGCTAAATGTGCATTGCCTCTGTGCCCAAATAAGCTATAGTTTTTCCTACTTAAGCAAGCTGCCTTTTGAGGTGCAAATTGTCATGTGGGTGGGCTCACGCAGTGTTGTTTTTCAGATGGAACTGACACTATTGGTATGAGGAACACACTCTTGCTTTCTAGTGCCTCCTGCCTCTTTACCGTTTCCTGTCTCTTAAGCCATTTAATGCTTTTAAAGAGTTTCTCTGTAACACTGCCAAAGACAGTGCTTGCATGGATTGTCTGCATTATAATTGCCAGTCACAGAAAACTAAAGCTGTTTGGGCTACTCTGGCACTTTACAATTTCAATTTTTGAGCAGTACAAGGTTAACTGGATTATATTAATGACTCTGTGATTTCTGCCCCCACAGTTGTCTTGGCTAAAAATATTTAAGATTTCCATTGTATTGTCAACATCTAGTTGTGCAAATCTTGATAAAAAGCAGAATAATTCAATGTATTAGATGTCTATAGAAAATAGACTTGAGGAAAAATGCATGCATCATAACATTTAACTTTACCAGGAGCAGAAGATCTTTCTCATATAGCATATCTAAATGAAGAATCCTCTGCCATAGGAAAGAAAGCATAAATGTGTGTCATTCTGTACACATTCCTTTGCAACCAAGTACTATGTAATTCTAAGCTTAAAGCTTGATACTTTTTAATTCTATCATGAAATTTATATCAGATTGAAAGAAAAAAATTCTACACCACAAATAGAAATATATTGCACATCAGCGCAAGGATGAGAAAGGCAATAGTTGTTTCTGAAAGCTATTTTGCAATTGTATGTATCAAATTTATTGGAGGGAAATCAAACTGTAGAAGCCATTTGTGGGAGTAGATTTGTCACAGTACCTTTGTAGTGTATTTGTTGCAAGAGCTGAAGGCCCAGTTTGAATAGCAGGGAGAGGAGGAATGGCACTTTCTTTGGTGTTGTGTATCCTGCAATTTGGATACTCAATTATATGTTGTGTATGACCAGAGTTTAGCTATTATTTTGGAAGATTTGTTCTGCTGCTCCAAGAGTGCAAACTGCAGATCTCCATCATTGTTAAGTGCTGATTGCTCTCAGCTGTGTCCTGTGAAACATGATGATAATACCAGAGCCTTTTCTAGACACCACAGATTACCTACCAGGTAGAAGATTAATGTATGTTGGGAGCAGTGTGAAAATGAGCAATACTATTCTGTATGCAGTGTCAAGTACAGCAATCTATGTTCTATGTTTCTTGTCTATTAAATTGTGGTGAACATACAAGTTGCTGTTTATTCACTTGGGTAATAAGAATCTTTAACAGCATGTCTAGGACTTAAATACTGTCCTGTTCTGCATCAGAACAGAGATCTTTCACTGGCAGAGAGAAACCAGTGGCTCCCAGCTTTCAGACCTAACTATTGGGATACTGAGGTGTTCCTCTTTTGAGTCTTAATTTTTCATTCACTGTTTAAATAGTTAAATATCTTTTGTGCTAGACAGCAGCAGAAAGCACTGATTTTATAGCTCAGTGGTTATAGTATTCATGCGGGCTATGGAAAATATCTCTCTGCTACAATTAATATTTATTCATATTAAGTCAAATCAGTCCGTTAGAAGAGGTTGAGAGGGACTATTCCCAAAGCTGCCAACAGCTCACAGAGTGAAACCTGCCTGGCAAATGCAAGGCTAAGCAGGGCTGGGATCTGAATGTGGTGCTTCTACTGTTTAGGTGATCTCTTTGATCAGTAGTTCAGTGGTTATTGCAGGGCTGCTGCCTCTCCAGTTTTGCTGACCATATGTAAAATTCAGAAATGTTTCTCAGTGGAGTTGTTAACAAAGCCATTTTCTTCATAAGAAGAAAATCACAGCAAATTAGTGCTTTCCAGTTAGTTACATTACACCAAAAAAACCCCAACTTTTTTTCACTTGAAAGTAGTGAAGTTTTATAAGGTTTCCTGGGCAGACACCAAGCTTCTGTGTGATGAATACTTGAACCAGGGAAGTTGATTGCTTATTAGATTCGTTCAGGAAGATGTGCAAAATCTTCTATGGGATTGTTCTGTTAAGGATAATATATTTGAGAACTGTGTCACAAAATGTGAAACTCGGTGTTATTCCATCCTAAGGGGTCAGGTCAAAAACTGCCAAGTCACAATCCAGCTCTGCAAATATCCATTTTCTGAAGATAAATGGTATGAACATTTATGATGAGAGGAGTTTATATTTAGTGTAAGTGATCATTGTGCCCAAAACAATTGTTAGTGCTGACAATACTGTCAATCTGATGCATGGATCATCAGAGCATTTAACTCACTTAACAGTCCACCAAAGCCAAACCTAAGACTGCCCAGTGTGAATGACAGAATTGCCATTCTGTAACCATGACAAAACTGTCAAGTTATCTCTTTTTTTATCAAAATAGCGATTGTAGACCCTCTTTAAATTCGTTTTACTTGTAATTAGTTTTCTGCCACAGTGTTGGAGATATTAAAAAATAAATTTATAAAACTATTAAAAGAAACATGTAAATTAAATGTATAAATGTGCCAAGAGTTGCAACCTGACATAGTAATCATTCATTTAATAATTTGCATAATGACAATAACGAAATTCATAAGTGGTCAGGAATAGCAGTGCTAAAACATACCAGAAAAATTATGCTGATGTTATCAGGTGTTTAAAGTTGATTGTCAGCTCTAGGGCAGAAACAGTTATTGTAGCTGAGGAATGCCAAGTGAATAACAAATCAATATATTTTGGAAATGATCTTTAACTTTTAAATTAGGTAATAAAACGTACATAGAGGGAGAACGATGTGTCCCAGACCAAATGCCTGGCAACTGAATGCATAAGAAAATTAATATACTGAATATACATTAGTTCGGGTTTTGTAGCTGATTTTTTGTCAAACCCTAAATTGCAGTGGATGTAGAGTATGGGTATGACAAATTTTAAGGTTCTTCAATATGAGAAGTATATATGTTGATGTAAAAAACCCTCAAAATGTTGAAGTTCCTCTTCACTTGTCTTCTACTTTACTTGAATTATGTATTTGACTTTTGTCGTTGCATAAATTTTCTTGATGAATACTCAGAACATGAAGAATTTACAGATTCCCTACTGTATTATTACAGACAATTCTTTGTTGTTTATTTCAGAATTTTTAACAGCAATATGGATGGAGATACTAGAAGATCTTCTGTGCAACATTTCAGGTAAGGAAGTCCAGAACTAGATCTGTAAGTTGCATTTCTTTCTAAACACTCAAATTAAAAACATGTACCTAGATGTTGTACAGACGTAACCAAAATTTTGGTGTGATATCAGAAGAAGCAATAAGTCTAGTAACAGTGCTAGAGACATGCCTCCACTTGTGTTAAACAAGGCATTAGAATTAGTGCATGACAGTCTTAACAGAAGCGTGAGTATTAAAAGATGGCAATTTCATAGCAGCTTTGGAAAATGGCTTTTGTTGTTTCAATGTCATTTGCCGCTCTTCTCCTCTTCTGATTGTGTTGATTTAGGACTGGTGTCGTCTACAGAATATCTAGTTCTACCCTTGTGAGGTGTATTATTTCTCAAGGTGTCTGGACACTGGTCTTGGTTCTGTGTTTTGAGATGAATAAAATAAATGATTGTGTGGTTACATTTGGGAGTGATGTGGTTCTGGCCAGAGTTACTCACACTCGTCCTTCCTGTTCCTTCCTGATACTGGACTTCATATAAGTCTAATAATTTCTCAAAGACTTGTGGTGCATTATGAAAGTTCAGATATTTATTTGCAGAACTTTTTATAAGATCAGAGTCCCAGAAGGGGAAAAATATTGTTTAACCTAGAGCATTTAGTATCTCTTATGCTGTCAGGTCTACTACAACATTTTCACCCCATGCACTGTTATTGCAAAGAGGCTGGTCTCCAAGGATTGTCTTTTATTAGTGTGCATGTTCATGCAGCAAGACATAAGTGTGACCCCTCAGAATTAAATTTCAGGAAGAGAAAACAAGGATGTGCGTGTGTGGGGTGTGGAGATTAAACTGTTTGTATATTATCCAAGTTTCATAATTATCTGCTTGAATTAATTTTGTCTAATCCACGTAGCTATTGATTTGGCAATAATTTGTGTAACATCACATAATTAGCCATGCTATACCATCTTTCTTCACTTTTGAATTATTTTTCCTAAGGCTTTTTGTACTAAAACATTGCTGATTGCATATAAATTAAAATAATTAGTAACTTTAGCAGTAGATGGCACTATAAGGTGTTATCTTAATTTATATGATTTTCACTGAAGAGCTGAATTATGTCCAGCTTTCAGAATGGAAGATGTATTGTTACTGTGCCTTGAAAACCCTTACAGGGACATGTGTTGATAGAAATATTTTTCATACCTAGTTTAACTATTTTTTACTTATGCTTTCAGAAAGACAGAGCTCTGTGCTTATTTCATTTGGAGGCACAACAGGTGCTTTTTGGTGAAGGTGGAGAAATAATGGTTTCTTGCTTTTAAAATAAACAATTTACCTTTGTAATTAATTGTTCCTGGTATTGATTTCAAGCATTTATCCACACAAATGGAGTAGCTACATGAAGAATCTAGTATTTGACTAGTTGGGATTGCTAGAATTAATTTGTCAATGGAAATATTATAGAAGTTCTATTTTCTGTTTCCCTGATAGCAAAATAGTAGTTAACCATTAAAAAGTTAATGGATTACAGCAGTTGTTCTTTCCAGTATTTCATTATCAATCAGTTGTAATTATGTTGTAAAAAGTTAGTGTGAAATATCAGATGTCTCATGGAAAAGTTTTTGATGTTAAGAGCATATTTTGTAAACTTATTTTGGTGAGAATTGATAACTGGACTAGAGTATGAACTTGACCATGTGTAGTAATTGGTAGTTTGTGCAATTAAACTATGAAGTTGAAGTCATTCATATGAATACTGATGGGATGAAGGGATTTGCAACCTGATGTCTTGCAACTGAGATAATTTAGATTGAATTTGTGAGAAACAAACATAAAATACAATTATTAATCTTTTTTTTTTGTTGTTAAAAAGTCTCAGAGGTGTGTTTTGGAAGCTAAATGAAAAGATTTTAACCATATCATCTTCAATAGTCATCAAACTTTTCACCATGGAACATTATGACTCTTAATTACCTTTTTGTGGACCATAAATGTTAAAAATCATTACAATGTATGAAGACTCTTACTCTGTTTAACTTAACCGATGATAAATAAGACTGCTTTCTAGAAAAGTTTTGTACATCTTTCTCATTATGTAATGAGAATAGAGTTCAGTCACTATTTACCTGTACTTCCTCATGTTTTCATAAGTTGCCTTGTTTCCCAGCTCATACTGTCCTTTGTGCTAAGTGAACTCGAGAGAAATTTCAGTTTCCAACAAAATCTTTTAGGGAAAAAACACATTGTTCTGTACTGTGCTTTCAAAATAATCACTGCTTCAGCGATCAAATCCCTGTGAATGTCACTGCCATAAATAACCATATTGTACCTACTGGTAGTTCTGCATTTTCAGAAGGTATTAAAGCCCAGAATTTGAAAGATAACAAGCTGCTAGCAGAATTTGAAAGAAAAAACGCATAGAAAAACTATTAAGAAATCTCAACATACATCAGGTTTTCTTTTCCAGATAACTTATTTTTATTGAAATTGTGAATGCAGAAGGTTGTGATTTTCTTCAGTCCTGAAGAGATTTAAGGAAATGGTTAATTTTGTGCACAAATGTAGACCTGTTCTTTTGCAATAGGGCTGTTGCAATAAGTCAAGTTCAGCATAGATTTTTTTTTTTTACAAGATTAGGGATTTCAGAAATGTGAGTCTGTCCCCCTATTACTTACCTTCAGGATATGAATTCTATGGTAATGAATTATTCTAGTATAGACCCAAATAAGGACTTTTGGAAGCTATTGCTCCTATAGTGAAAATGAGTTATGTGCTAATGAGATGATACTTAAAAAAAAAAAATGGATATATGGTAATTCTCACATTCTTGTTAGTGGTTTAGAAGACAATTAATATTGTCTTTTTTTTCCTGATAATGACACTTATCACTCAAGGAATGTAAAATCAGCTTCCAAAGCTGGCTTTTATATCTTTTCAGTTTTCTACCTATGGGCCTACACTTTAATTCTGTTGCAGTTCATGTGGTGAATAAATGTGACAGTAGATGGATTTTTAATCCATTTACATGTTCAGCTTTTTTTGCTGGTTTGTTTCAGGACTTTATTTGGTTCCTGGGGGATTGCATAGCTTGGCTTAGTCAAATGTGTGTGCAAAAAGCATCAATGTATCTTTCACCCTCACTGTAAAGATTTGGGAAAACATCATTTTTTATTTTCTGCTTGCATGTACCTGAAATCAATGGTTCAGGTGGAACTACTGTATCCGTCTGGAAAAGTGACCGTTTATGTACTGAAATGTTGTACTCAGTCCACTAGTGTTGCACATCAGTGTAGATTGTACTGTTTATCTGGAAACAGGTGTGATTCTACCAATGTATAGTTTCCCCTTCTGGAATTTTTAGTCTTGGAAGACCACATCTTGATTTTTACCTTAGCGTTGCTTTGTTTCTTTTCACAATGGGTTTACTGAGGCAAAGTGTTGAAGTTCGTTCTCAGATTTGGAATGTTTCTGTAGGAGGATGATTGTCATTTTTGCACAAAAACCTGCTGTATTCTGTTTATTTTGGCTGCTCTATG
Organism: Podargus strigoides; assembly: GCA_028020825.1. NCBI lineage: Eukaryota > Metazoa > Chordata > Aves > Caprimulgiformes > Podargidae > Podargus > Podargus strigoides. The sequence goes on from CM051631.1 coordinate 13,590,907, forward strand.
GCCACACATTGCTGTAAGAATTAATCATTTTGCTTTCATTACCAGATGAAAAAGGTAGTAATTAACATCCAGACAGTACATGTGAATTGTCTAATGGCAATCCTTTCACTAGTTTTATCTTTTTTTTCCCATCAGTTTCAGTATTCAGGCAGAACACTCTTTCTGTTTGTTGTCCTTCATTAAACACGACCCTAGGTGTCCCCCTTTCTTCATTTCAGTAGTGGTTTCTGGTGAAAAGTTGAAAAACCATCAGTGCTATAGGTGACTGGTGTAGCATTTGGCCATTGGGAGAATCTCAAGTGTCTTTAATTGAAAATAATGGAGTACTGATTTGATGCCTGTTCATTTCAGCTGAATCTGTGCTGATGCATGACTTGACTTTTGCCTCATTGTTTTAACATGGTGAATGTTTTCCCATGTGAGGCTTGTAGGTATTTTCTTACGTCTTCCAAAGCTTGAGTTTGAGTAGTGTCAATTCTGCTTCTTCCCATTAGATTTTGTGCCGATAACTGTCTTGATGCATCACATGGAGGTTTGCTGCCTCGAAGGCTCGTAAGCTATGATTCACATGATCAAGGCTGCTATTCCACCAAGTCTGTTACTAAAGCATTTAACTGCTTTTAGGAGTGTGTTTAGTACTTTCACAGGCAATTCTTCTTTGACTATCAAGGCATAGTTTTGGAAGTGATATCAAAGAAATCTTTGAAGCATCAAGAGAAAGAATGCAGACTTTTGCAGCTTGTTATATAAAGTGCAAACACTATTCCATGAATAGAGCACCTGCATTAAAAAAACCCCTCACAACCCAAAACCCACCACCACAGTTATTTATACAAACAAGTATTTGAAAACTTAAAAAATGAGTTTAACCTTAGACCTGGATTTTCCTGCCTTGTTTATTAATTTTTCACTGAAATCTATTTTGGGCATTTTCTGTCTTTTACTCCCATATATTGACTCTTCAGAATGGTAAATATGTGAATAATCTGGCTCCTATTAGGTCATAAAATATGTAAACTGCGCGCCTCTTCTGTGAAACTGAATGACTGACTGATACACTTCATAAAAGGTTGGCGCCATTCCTGGAACTGCTCAGTGATTGGATTGTACTCATTTGCAGTGTGAAGCACTATGGGACAATATAAAACATGTTTCCTTGGAAATGAATTTGGTCTTGACTACCTGATCTATAGTCAAGCAAAACACCTCTGAAACCTGTACCATATTTGCTTTTCTTCCATAAGTATGAATTGGATAACTCTTCTACAAATATCCTTTTTCTACTGGTTCCTCATACTTTTACTGTATTTTTTGTCATTTCTCTAATGTAGCAATGTCTTGTTTTACACAATTATTCAAAATTAAACTCAAAAACCCCTACAAAACAAAACATTGGTTATACTTAAGACCACACAGCCTATATTATTTGGCCTTCTATGTAAAGAGAACAGTTTTCTACAATTGAATGTGAGTTGTAAATACAAATGCATCCCTTTTCAAGCCCTGTTTCTGTTCAGAACCATACCATACAAGGATGATTTTTCTGCAGTGGGACAAAAATGCCTCATCTAATGTGTAGCATCTACTTCAAAACATGGTGTATAAGAATGTATTTGAATGTACTTATGTATGTATATTTGTTTGCTTCAGAATTCACTTAGACTGAACTTGTTTTATGTTAGTGTCATTGACTTCTTTTCTGAATCACAAGTATTTCTTTGCTTCAGTAAAGATTTTTTTTTGGCATAAATTAGCCTGTGATACAGCAGTTCTTCCTTTACAGTAGCATCTCCTGACTGTCCTTAATTGAACAGTGAAATTGCAGAAGTAAATATGTATCTGTTAGTGGGTGACAAGCAGCTGTATCAAAGAGCAAGTGTAAGGTAGGAAATTACTGTGCATTTCGGTGTTCAGGAGAATGCAACAGTGAAAATCTTAAATGCTGTTAGAATCAGGCATACACATGTGAACATGCTCACACACACAAAAATGCTGAGAATAAAGTCAGTCTACTGGCAACTTCTGGATGAAGATGTTTGCCTCAGTTTTGCTTCCTGTTTTCACCAGAGAAGATTTCAGAAACTCAGTAAGAAATAAGGAGATTATAGTTAAACTTCAGAGGACTCACACTGACTGTTCACATGCTTCATCCTTTAATGACTGTATCTTCAAAGAAGCAGTGGCATCTTCATCTCAGAAGAGGCTTTATGAAGTTGCTTTTTAAGTAGTGTTCACTTTTTTGATATGCTGGTCAAGCAGTGATTCTAAATGCAGTCATTTAAGATTACAAGCCTCATATCAAACTATTTTGAAAGTCTTCCCATTGTCTTCAATGACTTTGGATTAAACCATTTATCAGGCATTCTTCATACATCCTTAAATCATACTCCTGATTTCTGCCTTCTAGACTTTGCACTGTTATGTTCTTGCTTCTTTATCTTTTGCTCTGTCTGCCTTTTCCTCACATGTCTTTTCCTGTCCTTTATTTCTGCCAGCTTCTTGCCACTGCAGGCACTTCTAGGGACAAGCTTAAATAAGTAGAAGACTCCTCTTTTCCATTTTGCCAGCATTCCTCTACCTTATTTCAGATAAATCTGTTAGCTAACTTTCAGTTAGCTTGCCAACAAACTTTGAACCTGATCTTTCAGAAGTGTAAGAGCTGGCATGCTGCTTATTGCTAGATATCCTTGTATTGAACTGATGACTTTGGCTTTGATCATACAACAAGGACCATACAAATACAGTGTCTGCAATGCATCTTTAGACTGGAAGTTTAGATGTCAAACTCTCTTGCTTTCGCTACACTTTCTGGGGCCTCTGTTCTCTGCTTTCAACAGACAGTGAAAAAATAATTGCCATTTCCCTATTGTGGAATGTTTTACAACACATTGCTGTCATTAAGTGATTGTAATCTTGGTATAGTGATGCTTTTCTGGTGCTTCCCAAGATACTGAATGTGTGTCCTTATGAATATAGGTATATATGTGCTCACTTTCTCAAGTACTTTAGTGCAGAGAGACAGATAACACTGGAGTGTGTAAAGTAGCTTTAAGAAAGTGAGCGCTGTACAGCTCTTGTTTTATAGCAGTCCAATTTCCTACTGACTGACTGTAACCCTAAAAACTCAAGACAGATTTTAGCTTATTAAAAAGGTTATTTCACACAGTCTGAGAAGTACATATGACCACAGTTCATGCTCTTGCAGTCACATAATGTAGCAAAATGTCTTGTACATATCTTGCACATTTGGTTGTGCATAATTTTTTTTCCTATTGTGTATTTCATAGTGCACTCACAACTCAAACCCAGAGAACTGTAATACTTAAAGTTGAATAAAGCCTAATTTTCTGTTTAACTGTAATTTATTAAGAGGAAAAGATTTTTAAAATAAAGTTGTCATGGAAGATAAGGAGCCTGTCATTTCTATGAGTAGTTCTTCACGGTGTATTTTGTAGTGCTGTAATGGGTGCTAGCACAGAGGTTAAACTTGTATTGGATGCAGTCATGAGAAAGGCAGGTCTGAATTTCAAAGGGTTGATTACACCATTTACTTTATTACCTCTCATTAGAAGTTAGATATACTTTATATGTGATTAAGATGAATCTGAACCAGACTCTAGAGACTGAGTCAAGATTTGAGCCAGGAAATCTCTTCCTTACAAACCTGTTCTGCTTGACTGGGGTTTTCTTTTAGGTAGTTTGAGGACTTACTGATTGAAGCGGATGAATTGCATATCTGGGAAGGAGTTTTATTAGATATTACATTAAAAAATAAAAATATGCCTATTCATGAAACTAGAAAATACAATTAAGAATGATGGAATCCTAAAATATTTAGCCCTAGAGCACTGATACAGGTAGACATTATAAATGTGTTAAATTGGTTACCAAAGCGGTGTAGCAGTATCAAGTTGCTATGGAAATGTTTGGTCCCTGCTCGGGGATGCTGGCACAGCTAATGCAATCTCCTCTAGTTGAATCACTTCAACCAGATAAAAATCGAGATAGGGGAAGTGTCAGTGATACATGTGGGATACAAATCAGGATTTTTGGAAAAGGACGTAGAAACCATAAAATTACATGTTTTGAGTTATATCGAATGTCCAAACTTTACTTCATATCATATTTAAGAGAATGGAAAGAATATTCTTCATCTTGGCAGGTACAAAGACTGGGGTCATATCAAGGTGTGCATAGATTTTTAGCGACCAAGGTGCCAAGAATCAACTCACCTTATCAGTCTCTAGCAAATCTCCATGTACAATTTTTTTCATGCAGGTTCTTATCGAATATCTAACACTCTGTAGCAGAGTTTTGTCATCTCTGAGATGATTTTCTAAAGCATATAATTACACCATGGTATTAAATAGAGAATAGACAATGAATCATGATGTGCTATGTCAGCACATCATATAGTGATGTGTGGCACTCTAACTTCATTATGGACTTTCTATGCCATACATTCTGAAAATAAAGGAAATATTGGTTAGAATCAATATGGTGGTCTTGGTTCCCATAGGCAGCTTGAAGTCTGTAATCCCTGATTTACAGAAGATCATACTATTGAAATGCTTGGCTTGGAGTAGGCCAGCACATTCTTACCATCCCATCTAAATGAGTTTCCACAATCTTTGTGTTTGAACAAACTTGTAGCAGGTGTTATTTATTGAGATAGTGAGTACTGTATTTTCTTCTTGTATATATAAGAAGAAACAAAGGCTTTGAAGCAGATACTAGGTGTATAAACAGTGACTATATAGCTTATGCTCATTTCATTTGAAACTATTGTCTCCAACTTCAAAGAGTGTGACTAGGTTCTTAATTAGGATTATGTTTGTCAAGATTGTTGTAGCTTGACAACAGACTAGTACTAGAAAACATTTAATTTCTTCTATACTTGGATGATTACCATGTGTAAAAATAAAAGTTTTCTATTCCCTTCTTCCAAATAGGAAATTAGCATGTGTTTTGCTGGTTTTATTGGTCTCATTTAATGTGTTAATAGTACTGGTAGCCAGGTAAACCAGTTTCTAATGACCAAGTGCTTGTGAAGAGAGGGTCATGACAGCAGGACTGAGACTGTTGATCACAATTCAGATTTCAATATTCTGCAGCTGAGGGGAAAAATATGCATCTGAATTATGAATGCAGATTCAATCCTATTATTTTGTTTAGATCTATGGAAGACTCCAAACAGACCTGTGTCCTGGTTTGGCTGAAGCAGAACCAAATTTTCCTTTCAATGGTTTTGCTTTTCATTTAGGTTTGGCAAAGCTTGCAAACCATGGGAACCAGTGTTTTTTCTGTTGG